>CM062816.1:1007690943-1008960392 GCA_031772625.1 Pinus tabuliformis
ATAAAAGCAAATTCTACACTTAATAAAAGGAACTATTTGTTGCATTATAAATATAGGCTAATTTACACATATCTATAGTAAATTAAAGAGAAAAATAAAGAGATATTTACTAGAAACACTATGCATAAGAAACTAGAATATGTGTTGAAATTTGGGTAGCTTGGAAGGTATTTCCGAGTGGAAAAAACCCACCAAAAGTAAGTTGGTTGGGAAATTTACCCAGTTGGTTGGGTTTTTGACCCAAATTTGTAGGCTTGAGACCTATGTTAATTAACTATTTAATCTAATTTATGTTTGAGTTTTTAGATGAGGGTTTCTTGATGGACAAGGAAAGCCCCCACGATCACTCACACAAAAGTATAAATAAGGACAACCCTAAGGTTCATCACAAGAGTAATGGACTTCATCTTTTGGAGTAAAAGGCAACTCTAGAGGAGGTTGAGTTTCTGTTAGCAAGGAGCCAATCATACAAGTTAGGAATATGATACAAGAAAGAGGGTTGAAGTCTCTTGGAGGATGGGTAGGAGGGTTGTTTGAACAACCAAGATAAGGGTCACAACTGTTAGGAGGAGGGTTGAGCCCTAGCAAAGGGTTTCCAAACTATTTGAGGACAGTCATAGCCCTATTTAGGGTTAGCCACAGAGCTAGGCAGCTAGTTATGATCTAGAATAGAGTATAAATACCTTAAGACAACTTGACTAGGAGCTAGCAGAGGTAAGTATGGATGGCGGGAGAAAATCCAATGCGAAGGAGGCTAATCAAAGCATCAATTGGTAAGGACTTGGAGAGTTGGTTAGGCCTTCCAAGACCCTGAGGAGTCTAGTCGAGGCCTTAAGATAACCAACAGAGGCCTTAAATAAATCAACCAAGGGTTTTATGTGCAGTCCTAGAAAGGGGGTTGGGAGGCCTTAGACCATTGAGAAGCAGGGTCGATGTACCTCAGGGATGAGGAATAGGCCAACTAATTGAGTTATGGGGTTGTTTTTCATGTAGAAGGCTTGCTGAGTTGTTTCATGAAGTTTTTTCAATGAATGAAGTCTAAATAACAAGTATTTGAAGGTTGGAGTATAATTTATTGAAAGACAAACCCTATTGTGAGTAATTTATTGTACAAGGATAAGGAAGAAGCAAGGAGAAAGGGTTGAAGAGACGAGCCCAGACTCAAGGAATTGTTTAAGAAGCTTATCAGGTGGGCAGTAAGAGGACAATGACCAAAGGAGTTGATCATTGTGGAATTTTGGAGGCAAAGGACAACCAAATACATCAAGGGCAAAGAGGACAGAAAGGGTTGAAGGCAAAGGACTACTACAAAAATTAATTCAAGTTATTTTGTCTTTGTTGTGATGGGTAAATTGAGAGTCTCAAGGATTAGACTTCAAGCCCTAGTTGTATACTATGTATAAAAGTTTGTAGCATGGTTATGAAGGGTCATGATCCCTGGTACGAGAGCCCTATGATTATTTTATTAATTGACTAATAAAGATCAATTTTTGGGCTCATAAAACTTGTGTACTTTATTGATTTCTTTGTTGTTATATTTCCGTTGTGCAAAGTGCTTTTGTGTTGGGCTTCTCTAGTGTGTTGTGTTCCTAGCTAGGGCACATACCAAATCTACAGGGCATGGAAATTTTCAAAAATATGTACACAAGAAAGAAAGGTGCACTTGCCAAGAGATTGGGGGCCCTCCATGATTTGACTAGTGCAGAGTAAGAATATTATAGATTGTAGAACCTCAAAGTTACTATATATATAATGAAAAAGTTAGGTACGACACTTTGTTAGTTTTTGTAGCATCATATGTGTTCTAGTCACGAAATTTGGTGGAGAGGATAGAATACATGAGATCTCCAAAACCCATAAATCATTTATGGAAATTACGCCTAGAAGTGTCTCAATTAGATTATTAACACTTTTTTAAATATTTCCTAAGTCTAAACTTAGGGAATATGGTTAATTAATTAGTATTAATTGAGATAACGTGAGAATCATCTAAAAACTCACATGGATCGATCTAGAATTATCCTAGCCATTGATTATGTTTTAATCTTGGCCATTGGTGCTCCAACAGTGGATTATAAGAGGAGGTCGATGTGATGATGGAGAATACACCAGTGCAGATACTCAATTGTCCACGTAGTTTGATTTTCTCAGTAGCAGTAGCTCAGCAGAGAAGATAGAGCCAGAGGTTGAGTAGCAGGTGGAAGAGGAGGGTAGCATCATTTTGGGAGGAAGGTTTCCAGTCCCCATAAGAGGCAAAGGAACGAAGGCTGAAATTCTCATAGGGTCAGCGTAAGCTCTTCACAGAGGCTGACGCAAGAGGCTCAGCGCAGAGGCTATGGAGGTGATTTCGGTGGCATAAATTAGTTGCGGGGTGAGAGGAAATTCTCACAATAATTTTTCTAGTATTTTCCTCATATTAGATTTCAAATTGGGTATCTAAATTATTGTACTCAGAATTGTTGCTGAAGAATAGTAATAAAACGCTCATTTGCTGCACCGGTTTTCCCACATTGGGTATTTCTGAGGACAATTGTCCAAAAATAACTATGTCAAAATTCTTGTGTGTGTCCTAGAATTTCTTAGTTTTCAGTATTTTATTTTTCTATAATATTTTTATGGTGAAAATTGTAGTTGTGATTTTATTTGTTGTTTGTCGTATTAAATAAACTACATAATTAATTTTTTTAGTTAGAAGAATCATTTTCAATTGTTGTAATATAGGCAAATTTCACACATTTAATTAAAAGGTTAATTGTAGGAAGGAACTTAATCCCCATGCCTTCACTTCTATGAGTATTTATCTAACTAAATGTGTGATTTAGCATTGATCCTCAACAAATTCGACCTTTGCGGTGGTCAAAATCATGCCAGATCGTGAACTATAGAAACAAGGACATATTTGTTTGTTGTGACAAAGTGATTTTGCCCTTTGTGGTATCATTGATCGGGCATCTGCATGCAGAATTTTGTGGATCCAAGTGGAAGTTGTCCATCTCGTGAATGCTAGGAATAAAGCCCATGTTCTTGATTTTCTCCAAACTGTCTGTAAATATCTTAACGAATGTGGAATTGCTAAATCAAATTATTTTTAGTAAGATACTAGTAAAAACAACTTTTCACCACTTAAAAATTGCTAAATAAAAAATGTAACAACCTTTTTATGGTTTTATTTTCCTTTATCGGACAAAATGAAGAAAAAATGAAGGAAAATGGGGTAAATATGGTTAAAACCACAAGTATTTAAGGGTCTTTTTAGCATCAAAAGTGAGGACCACCAATGCTTATTTTTAGAATTCGTTCACATGTACTACTTTATTTGGTATGGAAATGAAGTAAATGTCTAAGAAATTGATTAAACTATCAATTTTCTTGGGCTATGATGGTACATGTAAATTTCCATTAAAAAACACATTTTTGTGTAAGGAGAAAACTAAATACCCATGTAATTGATTTTGATAGGTGTAAACTTGATTAGGAATTGTTTATCATTGATTTAGTCAATTATGATCATTGAGGGTGCACCAAAAGCACATATATTTAATATTGTTCTCAAATGTGGAAATATTCTTCACAAAAAATAAAAATAAAAGCCCTATAGATAACTTAATCTTATAAAAGAGCCTCCTTTAGACATTTATATAGATTTTGGGGTTGGAAATACCATGTAAATTATGATATTTTTATTATTATTCCTCTTTCGATAGGTTTCCCACTTATCAGCTTTTCTTCTACTTGTGTATTTGAATTGGCAATATTCATAAGAGTGTATTGAACACTTTTGAAAGAGCACTACACTAGAGAGATCCTTAAGGGATATCAAATCTAAGGAGAAGGGACTTTAAGCCACCTCATCATGCGAGGTATGGATTACCTATGTAGTCTTTTTCTTCTTGTAATAAGTATCTCTTTTCCCCACCCCTACCCCACCAATACATTTATCATACCAATTTGATGCTAGTTTAATGCATTTTCTTAATTATAAATTTAATTAAAAAGTTTCTATTTTTCTTAGTGAGTTACGTTTAGCATTTTCCCATTGTAAAGAAGTACGTTTTTGTCTTGTGTGCAAGCTTGTTCAAAAATAACTAGTCCCCCCCCTACTCCTCCAACTAAAAAGTAAGGCTTGGAATACTTAGTGACAAAAAAAAGAGAGTTACAAACTCTTATTTTCCCTTTAATTTATCGAAATATTAATTTGAATTTCTTGCTTGATAGATAAAGTAAACCCTTTTTACTATGTTTTATGTCATTTCAATATCTTAGTGGAAGAGTTAGTGGTACTAACTATGCCAAATATCTCATCCACATTACCTTTCCCTTGTTAAAGAAAGCACTTCAAATGAAAGAGGAATTGGATTTAGAAGGAATAAATTCGAAAATATATGTGAAACCTTCTTAAAGGACATTTTAAATTAAGGTTGAGCTAGATGAATAAAAGTAAAAGGATTTTTCATCCATAATGATTTCCATTAAACATAAATTCCAAAGACCCTAACTATTTCTTATAAAGAAAACCCTAAATTTTTCTTACAACGATAAGCCCTAAACCAAACATTCTCAAAATTGTTAGTATTCTAATTTATTAAATGATTAATAGAAGCAAATGCAAATAATGAAGTAAATGTCTAAGAAATTTAATAAAGTATCAATTTTCTTGGGCTATGATGGTACATGTAAATTTCCGTTCAAAAAACACATGTTTGTGTAAGGTAAAAACTAAATACCCATGTAATTTATTTTGATAGGTGTAAACTTGATTAGGAATTGTTTATCATTGATTTAGTCAATTGTGATCATTGAGGGTGCACCAAAAGCACATATATTTAAGATTGTTCTCAAATGTGGAAATATTCTTCACAAAAAATAAAAAATAAAAAAACCCTATAAATAACTTAATCTTATAAAAGAGCCTCCTTTAGACATTTATATATATTTTGGGGTTGGAAATACCATGGAACTTATGATATTTTTATTATTATTCCTCTTTCGATAGGTTTCCCACTTATCACCTTTTCTTCTACTTGTGTATTTGAATTGACAATATTCATAAGAGTATATTGAACACTTTTGAAAGAGCACTACACTTGAGAGATCCTTAAGGGATATCAAATCTAAGGAGAAGGGACTTTAAGCCACCTCATCATGAAAGGTATGGATTACTTATGTAGTCTTTTTCTTCTTGCAATAAGTATCTCTTTCCCCACCCCTACCCCACCAATACTTTTATCATACCAATTTGATGCTAGTTTAATGCATTTTCTTAATTATAAATTTGATTAAAAAGTTTCTATTTTTCTTAGTGAGTTACATTTAGCATTTTCCCATTGTAAATAAGTACTTTTTTTGTCTTGTGTGCAAGCTTGTTCAAAAGTAACTAGTCCCCCCCGTACTCCTCCAACTAAAAAGTAAGGCTTGGAATACTTAGTTACAAAAAAAAGAGAGTTACAAACTCTTATTTTCCCTTTAATTTATCCAAATATTAATTTGAATTTCTTGCTTTCTTGATAGATAAAGCAAACCCTTTTTACTATGTTTTATGTCATTTCAATATGCCAAATATCTCATCCACATTATCTTTCCCTTGTTAAAGAAAGCACTTCAAATGAAAGAGCAACTGGATTTAGAAGGAATAAATTTGAAAATATATGTGAAATCTTCTTAAAGGACATTTTAACTTAAGGTTGAGTTAGATGAATAAAAGTAAAAGGATTTTTCATCCATAATGATTTCCATTAAATATAAATTCCAAAGACCCTAACTTTTTCTTATAAAGAAAACCCTAAATTTTTCTTATAACGATAAGCCCTAAACCAAACATTCTTAAAATTGTTAGTATTCTAATTTATTAAATGATTAATAGAAGCAAATGCAAATAATGAAGTAAATGTCTAAGAAATTTATTAAAGTATCAATTTTCTTGGGCTATGATGGTACATGTAAATTTCCATTCAAAAAACACATGTTTGTGTAAGGAAAAAATTAAATACCCATGTAATTGATTTGGATAGGTGTAAACTTGATTAGGAATTGTTTATCATTGAATTAGTCAATTATGATCATTGAGGGTGCACCAAAAGCACATATATTTAAGATTGTTCTCAAATGTGGAAATATTCTTCACAAAAAATTAAAAAACCCTATAAATAACTTAATCTTATAAAAGAGCCTCCTTTAGACATTTATATAGATTTTGGGGTTGGAAATACCATGGAACTTATGATATTTTTATTATTATTCCTCTTTTGATAGGTTTCCCACTTATCACCTTTTCTTCTACTTGTGTATTTGAATTGGCAATATTCATAAGAGTATATTGAACAATTTTGAAAGAGCACTACGCTAGAGAGATCCTTAAGGGATATCAAATCAAGGAGAAGGGACTTTAAGCCACCTCATCATGCAAGGTATGGACTACTTCTGTAGTCTTTTTCTTCTTGTAATAAGTATCTCTTTTCCCCACCCGTACCCCACCAATAATTTTATGATACCAATTTGATGCTAGTTTAATGCATTTTCTCAATTATAAATTTGATTAAAAAGTTTCTATTTTTCTTAGTGAGTTACATTTAGTATTTTCCCATTGTAAAGAAGTACTTTTTTGTCTTGTGTGCAAGCTTGTTCAAAAGCAACTAGTCCCCCCCCACTCCTCCAACTAAAAAGTAAGGCTTGGAATACTTAGTGACAAAAAAAAAAAGAGTTACAAACTCTTATTTTCCCTTTAATTTATCCAAATATTAATTTGAATTTCTTGCTTGCTTGATAGATAAAGCAAACCCTTTTTACTATGTTTTATGTCATTTCAATATACTAGTGGAAGAGTTAGTGGTACTAACTATGCCAAATATCTCATCCACATTACCTTTCCCTTGTTAAAGAAAGCACTTCAAATGAAAGAGGAACTGGATTTAGAAGGAATAAATTCGAAAATATATGTGAAACCTTCTTAAAGGACATTTTAACTTAAGGTTGAGCTAGATGAATAAAAGTAAAAGGATTTTTCATCCATAATGATTTCCATTAAACATAAATTCTAAAGACCCTAACTTTTTCTTATAAAGAAAACCCTAAATTTTTCTTATAACGATAAGCCCTAAACCAAACATTCTCAAAATTGTTAGTATTCTAATTTATTAAATGATTAATAGAAGCAAATGAAAATAATGAACAAGAACGTGAATCAAACCAATCAATTGGAGGGAAGACAATTTTTTATTGATCATGAGAGAACACTACATGGAAATATTATCTTGTTAGAGTTCGAGTAGTATTTAATTCTTTCTCTTGGTTTTTTTCCTAAAAGGTTCCTTGATTCAAAATATTGTTTCAACCTTTGTCGTTGATTTTTAATGACCCAAAGGGGTAAATATAGATGATATATCATAATGAATAAACTAGAAATTGCACAGAGAGGTGCAAAGGAACATTAGAGTCGGGAAATAAACAAGTGAGATATATTTACAATGAAAATTTGAAAGAAAATATTTCAAATATTTGAAAGAATGCAAATTGGCCCAACAGAAAAACACTTGATTCGAATTCACTAGGATTTTGCACAAGTCTAATTATGTGGATGTGCTGAACGTGAGCTTGAAGAGCCTTCCCTTTAGGTGGAAGCATTGCTACCATTACATGCAATCCAATAGTAATCTCTGTGAAAGTGGGTCTCATAGAAGGGTCTGCTAACCAACAATTCTCCATTGATGACCTCCACGAGGGATCACACCCCTTAGGGACAGATGGTTGCAAAGTATTGTTGACTATGCCACCTGCAAAATATCCATAAAGCTTGACATTAGCAGTATTTTCCAAATATTTCTGAATTACACATATCGCACTGTAACAACCCTTGTTAAAATTCATGTAAAAATATATATATATAAGACCAAGGTCATGGGACACGTATTCCAAGTTGAATGGTGGGAAAAACATCCTAATGGGTGTTCATTTGGTTATTATGGCTAAAGGAAATTGGAAAATGCAATGACAAAGTATTTGGAAAGGCATGAGGCATTAATTGGCATATTATCTACGAAAATAAAGGGAATTAGGAGAAAAGGAAGGTGAAAGGTCATAGGTTGCATGTAAGGAGGAAAGTGAAGAAAAATAATGGAAAATTGAAGAAAATAGAGGCTTCATTAATAAAAAGGCTTCTGAGGATTAGTTGGTAGGCTTTTTTTCAGTGTAGACTTTTTTCAGTTCAGTTTCGGAGCTCTCTTTCTATTCTCTCTCTCTCATACTCTTGGACACTTAGAGTTTTCTTGGAGCACTCTTGGAGAAGTGTGGCATACTTGGATTTGGAGAAAGAAGGAAAGGAAAGTAGGAAAGCGCAAGGGGACAACGGGATCAACAACTACAACGTGATTTCTTTGAAGGTATCGATTTGCATGTATGTTTACTTGCTAATTTTGGTATGCATAGCACATGCATGTGTTTTCTTGGTTATGACCTGTCATTAGCATGGAGGATTTCCTGGATTGACATTGGTTATACCTAGCCTTGCCATTTCCTAGATAGCCATGGTGTTGTGGGAGTCTTTCCCTTTTTTTTTCTGGTTGTTTCTCATGTTCCTTTGGTTGTGGGTTGAGTTGTTAGTTCTCGGAGCCTTGGTTAGAAAAACGCTTTGGAAGCCCTGTAATTGCTTGGGTTGAGATACTAGTCTTGGATCCTTGGTTGGAAAAACGCTATGGAAGCCCTGTAACAAATTGGGTTGAGTTATTAGTCCTGGAGACTTGGTTGGACAAATGCCCTAGAGCCCTCGATGGGTTGAGTTACTAGTCCTGGAGCCTTGGTTGGACAAACACTCTGGAGCTCGACAACAACGGGGGGTTGAGTTACTAGTCCTAGAGCCTTGGTTGGACAAACGCTCTGGAGCCTGAAAATAGTCATGGAAGTTGAGTTGGAACAAACACTCTGGAGCCCCAGACAGCTTGGGTAGAGACCAATCCGGTGATGGTTAGTGATGTCTGATCGTGAGGTGGAATCACTGGTTGAGGTGGTTGGCCTTTGGAAGCACTAGTTTGGTTTTGTTGGATGTGTTCCATGAAATACCACATTCATGCATGGAATATAGCACGGGGGTGATTGGCTTAAAGAAATATTTGGTTTAGCCTAGTCTATGGTCAGGTGGTTCAAGAAAGTCCCAGACTTGGTTGCATTTTGCATATGTTAATAAGAGATTCTTTCCTCTTGTATCTAATGGGTAAATATACTTGTTTACATGTGGCTTATATGGTTGTTATATCCTTGATATTTATGTTGGTTATATGTTGGTTATGAATGAGTTTTATGACAGTGATAATGTATGGTTCTCATCATGTTTTGGTTAATTTCTGAATGTACAATGAATATATGGCTTAATATATGATAATGCAGCTAATGTGAGAAGGCATCAATCCTTCTTGACGATTCTCATATAAGTATGAGACCCCTATGCTCAATTTTTTTCTAAACCTGTAGAATGCATATTTCTGACATGTTTGACGAAATGACTGTCATAGCTGGGCTAGGTAAGGTCATGTCCTTGATCAAGATTTGTGTTAGATACTTTGTCTTGGTGTCATTTATTGTCTTGGAAAGTCTCATCAAGTTTCAAGTAGTGGTTGGAGACTAACCCTGAAAAAATGGCTTAAATATCGCAATCTCTGGCACATAATTGACTGAAAAAGACTGTAGTCTCTCCCTTACAGGAATTATGGGAGCCACTGGAGGGTCCCAATTGCATGCATGCCCGTGTCATGGGAGAGAATGGGGGTCTTTTCAGTGAAAATGAAATTTGACTCAAGGCTTAGGCACCTGGAGGGGTGGTTTAGCTTAAGTGGGTCCTGTAGCTCCTTAGGAAGGCCAGTAAGGTTTTCTTGTGTCGATTCCACTTCCTTAAGGTGATCTAGGAGGTTGAATCATATCATAGTAACTCTTTGTCAGATGTTTACCCTGGTGGACCGATTAGCTTGGGTAAATGTGGAAGGAGGGTGTTACAACATGGTATTAGAGCATGGTTCACCCCTTGGACTAGATGGGTAGAATGTGTTTGTCATGCATGCATGTAGGTTGTATATGTGCTTGTTATGTATGCATGTTGGTAGTCATTGTTGCAGTTGTGTTTTCATGTAGAAGTTGATGATGTTGTTGTTGGGATGCATTTGTCATGAATGCATATCAGTTGTATATGCATTTGTTATGCATGTCAATGTCTATATGTTTTTATGCATGCATTGTCATGTTTATGGTTATGCATGTATAGTAGGTCATACATGGCATTGCAAGGTCATTGTATGCAATTAGGTCATTGTGATGCTATTGATATGTTATGATGCTAATGTGTTGGTTGAGATAGAGTAGGAGATGTATATTATCAGAATGAGGTTGCAGCACTAGACTTCGGGGTAAGAGAAAATCATCATATAGGTTTGTATGTCTGGAATGCATGTATGTAGTTAATGGTTGTTATAAGAATTAGTTCTACTTATATACTTATCATTCTATTGTTGTTGTGGTTACATGCATGGTAGATGCTAGTTAAGTGTGGGCATATGCACACGCATTAGATAGTCATGTAGGATAGTAAATTGTTGTCATATGCATTGTTGTTGTTATTTTACGATAGTTAGCTTGATGATTATGTTATATGTTGTTGATGAGCATGTTATATGTTAACTTGTTGTTGTTATATGTTAGTTAACTTGGTGATTAGGGTTATTGCATTAAAATTTTGATGTTATATGTTTTGTGCTAATTTAGATTGACCTATGCAGATGATTATGGTTATGACATTCATGTATGAGTTAATATATTGGTGATAGTGTGTTGTATTAATCTAGATTGAATGCGCATATGTGATTGTTATGCATGAATTATAGTTGTTTATGAGCTTATGATGTGAACATGTTAGCTAGTTACTATTATGGATATCATGATCTTATTTATGTTTGAGTTGATGTGTTGTGAAGTTATATCATGCTAATCTAGATTGAGTGTGTAGCCAAGATAGCCTCCCCTGAGATACATTAAGGTATGAGTTTCCTTATGTCGTCTATATGGTGTTTGAGTCTTTGGTGTCTATTATGTCATCTAGTTGATTTATCTAACATGGTACGTTTATAGTTTGTTTGATTTTTTATTAGTTGCATGATATGATTATGTGTCTATAGATTTCATGAAGAAATGATCTTGTTTTAAGATGGTTGTACTAATACATATGTGTTGAGACAACTGATATGTACTTGAGTGTAAGTAGGTGTTAGTTGTAGAATTATGTATTATGATTGATGAATGTGAGTTAATTATTGAGTATGACATGGTTGTTAGACTTGGTAAAGGATTGATTTCAAATTCGTAGACACGATGACTTGATCTGTGGAACATGTGACTAACATGAGTGAACAGTTGCAGGGAAGCATGCTTGGTATTAACATGACAAGGTAATAGTTGATGCGTTTATAAAACTAATAGTTGGTTGATGTGGTAGTGCATAGTAAGACTCGTTTGCAACAAGGTTAAAAGGTAAAAGAAAGGGATTGGGTGAGAATTCCTCTGGCTATGTTTGGAAACCGCAATTCCAAACAAATGAATGCTCTGAATGCAAGAGATCTTCTTAACCCTAGATTTTGCCTGAAATTATGTGGATACACGTTATATTCCTAAACATGTATTTGACAGGTATAATAGTTCGTGTATAGTTATAGCTAGAATCATCAAAGGATTGGAGTCTCTTGAGAGACGGTGTGGATGTGTTCTGCTATAAGGAAATTTTCTTGGCACGACAAGGTAAGATAGCTAGTATATTGTATATTTATTTATGCGCTGACAATTATGTGTTTATGGCAGTATGATGCAGGGGATTGCATGGAAAAGAGATTGCCATGAAATCTTGAAGAAGGCGCAGGTTGAATTTCCCTTGGAAGCAATGGGAACCAAATATGGTCGAGTCATGGTGTTTGTTGCAGTTTTTTGTTTTCGATCTTTGTGATTGGTTGCGCTTAGGATGTAGTTTTGTTTATGTCTAGTGTATGGCCATACCACTTTGTTTGTGGTGTCCTATTGTTATTGGTTTTCATGGTTTTCTTATTGTTTGTCTCTTGGTATTTCCTTTAATGTCTTGAGGGGCTTGGGAATTGCTTAGGGCAAGAGGAAGTTAATGGAGCTCAAGGAAGGTCATGTAAGGCCGAATGAAGCTCAGCGCATGTGTAAGGGAAATTGAAGGCAAGAGTATGACAACTGGTTAAGTTGGTTGGGTCCATTAGGGAAAATGGACGATGGAAGAGCAGTCATAAGAAAAGTAGTCAAGAAAGGTAAAGTAAATGGATTTGAGGCGTCAGATGCCTTAACTATGTTGGGAACTGTTGTTCTTGATGTTGTGCATGTTGTGCACAGATAAAGGGATTTCTCTTAACCTTGAACTTGCTATTTTGTAATTATGTTGATCTTTATATATGTATACATGTATGCATGCATGTCATTGTCTGATAGGGTCATCAAAGATCATGATTATCTTATGCTGAAGTTTATATATAAATATGTATCTATGTATCTATGCACTGTCTGACAGGGTTGTTAGGGATCATTGTTTTGGAGGAATGAGTGCTTATGCAGGCGAATGACATGAAGAGGTTCCTAGTCTTATGAGGAAAATTGGGAAGAGTAGCCTCATCAAATTTATGAGGTCAGTATCATGTAGATATGAGTTGATATTGTGTGTTTGTACTATGCCTATTTTTATGTTATGGACATGCAAGGTTGAGAGATACATCGATAGAATGGAAATAGCATCATCCGCGACATGCTAGGATAAGCATGGATGGCGGAGAGACACTGGAAGCAAGGTTGCTTGATAGGACAATGTGGTCTTAGGTTGTGCAATACTAGTGTTGTGTCCCTATTATATATGCAGTGTCGTGTGTATATTGCATATGCAGCGCTAGGTATAGATGGTGCTATGTACATGTTGGATATGTGGTGCTGTGTACATATTGTACTATGCGCATGATGGATATGCGGTGTTGTGTGCATATGGTGCTATGTACATGTTGTATATGTAGCTATGTACATATGGTGTTGTGTGCATGATTGTACATGTGGTGTTGTGTGCATGTGGTGCTATGTACATGTTGTACATGTGGTGTTAGCTACATGTCATGCATGTGGTGTTGTGTACATGTGGTGTCGTGTACATGCCATGCATCTGGTGTTCTGTACATGTGGTATTGTGTACATGTTGTACAGGTGATGTGATGTACATGTGGTGTTGTTTACACATTGTGCAGGTGGTGCCATGTACATGTGATGTTGTGCACACATTGTGTAGGTGGTGATGTGTACATGTGGTATTGTGTACATGTGGTACTATGTACATGTTGTACATATGGTACTGTTGCACATATGGTACTGGTGTACATGTGGTATTTTGTGCATGGCATACATGTTGTGTTGCGGGCATGTGGTATTGTGTATGTGCATTGTGTATTCGTGGTATCATGACATGTGTATTCGTTGTGTTTTACTATGTGTACGTATATGGATTTTTTTGTACATTGTATGTAGGTGTATGTGTTGTGTTGTACATCGGGTATAGATGTATGTGTCGTGTTGTACACCAAGTGTAGGTGTATGTGTTGTGATGTACATTGTGTATATGTACATGATTGAGGAAAAGAAAAGGCACTGGGTGTTGTTGGGTGTGGCAATCGATCCGGTGTGTGTATGGAAAGGACAATGGATAAAGGTAGAAGCTAAGGATTGATTAAAGGATAATTATAAGTATTTTATTCTCATTTTATTATGCATGTGATCTATGATTATGATTTATGATGGTTACATGTGATCTATGATTATGGTTTATGATGATTGCATGTGATTTATGATTTTGATCTATGATGGTTGTGTTTCAAGTTAACTGGATGTGATATGTTTATACATAATGATTTAATCAAAGATGCTAGTTTGACTTGTTGTGACAGGAAGTGAATAGGATTGCAAATGTACCTTATTGACATGCTACCAATGAGGTATGATTTGAATTTATTTTAATTCATTTTGAATCTAATGGAAATTATGTGCTTGGTATAGGAAAGCATGCAATGCCCAGTTTGGGATGGTTGAAACTGACTACAAGAATTCATAGAAACAGCTAAAGGAATTGGAACATGAAACAATATGTTGGTAAAGCATTCAAGAATAGGGCCATCATGGGACACTAGTACCCAATAGTGTCCACTGATTTCCATGAGCATGCTATGACCGGTATGATGGTTTTGAGGAAGGTATATGCCTTGCTTTTTGGACTTCTATGCGAGGAAACCTTGCCAAGGGAGGGGTCGCTCGAGGGATTGTATAACAGAGAAGAGGAATGCCCGCGGAACTTGGAAGGTGTGTGACAGCATGGAATGGGGGACCAGATTGCCTGAGGGACTATGTAGCAGAGAAGGGAAGGTTAGGGATGGATTGTTTTTGGTCATTAGAATTGCCAGATGGAATCAGATGCACATTGGGAGTGTGCCCTAGAATAATGAGCCGGTAACTGTTCACTAAGAGGACAAGTGGCACAGGATTGTAGCATTTTACATTGGATGCAACTTTGACTTTGGCAGTGGAATCTAGACTTCCTGGGAAGGAGGTGAATCCTAGTATTACTTTGAGGGTGGAGGTGTGAACCTCTGGATTCCCTTGTTGCGGATGCAGGCATCGTATCCTTTTATTTGTTGGTTGAGAAAATGTGCATATGTGTATATTATTGTAAATATTTTATTGATATGGATTTATAAATCTCCATGGACAATATGTTTATTCACTTGTTGAAGCAAATGTGTGTGAGTATGTATGTATATATCATTGTAAATACCGCATTGAGTTATTTTTATAAAGCTCCAGTAAGAAGTATGTTGTAATGTTCAACAGGTTGTCATTGTAAATGTTGTATTGAGTTGTATTATAAAGCTCCATAGGCATCATGAGTCTTTGGTGTATAAGTGTCATTGAACACCGAGGATGGTGTTCGCCCAAGGGAGAGGGTTCTGTAACAACCCTGGTTAAAAATTCATGTAAAAATATATAAGACCAAGGTCATGGGACACATATTCCAAGCTGAATGGTGGGAAAAACATCCTAATGGGTGTTCATTTGGTTATTATGGCTAAATGAAATTGGAAAAGGCAATGACAAAGGCTTTGGAAAGGCATGAGGCATTAATTGGAATGTTATTTATGAAAATAAAGGAAATTGGGAGAAAAGGAAGGTGAAAGGTCACAGGTTGCATGTGAGGAGAAAAATGAAGGGAAATAATGGAAAATTGAAGAAAATAGAGGCCTCATTAATAAAAAGGCTTATGAGGATCAGTTGGCAAACTTTTTGTCAGTTTAGACTTTTTTCATTTCAATTTTGGAGCTCTCTCTCTATTCTCTCTCTCATACTCTTAGACACTTAGAGTTTTATTGGAGAACTCATGGAGGAGTGTGGCATACTTGGATTTGGATAAAGAAGGCAAAGGAAAGCATGAAAGTGCAAGGGGACAGTTGGATCAACAACTACAACTGAATTTCTTTGAAGGTATCGAGTTGCATGTATGGTGTCCTTGCTAGGTTTGGCATGCATGAAACATGCATTTGTTTTATTGGTTATGTTACACAGTAATTTGTCACCGTTTGTCACCGTCCCTGTTACCCCTCTCCCGCACACTGGAGGACTCATTCCGGGACCTGTGAGAAGTGACATGACCTGAAACCACTTGCATCATATTCCTCTAAGTATGAGCTTCATATGCCCTGAAGACATCTCCTGCAGAATACCCATGAAAACAACTCTTTTTGCATTAGCGCGGGTCCACAGTTTACTGCCCGCGCCAATGAGGGAAATCCTCTAAAGAGGGCGCGCTATTGGCGCTCTGTCTCAGAGTCGCACTCGCGCCAACCGAATTGAGTAAAGTTTTCAACCAACAAGCTTTCGAAGGTTCTCCTTAACCCATTCACCAACTGAACCTATGTTGAGCTAGGATGGTTTGGCTTCGAATCTCCATGGAAGGGAAGTGGTTTGCCACTTTTCATGGAAGTTTCTAAGTGATAAAGCCAATCCCATGAATAATGTGGTTGATCCTATCTCTTTACTCTCTATCTATAAAAGCTTGTCTCTATGCCTTGAGCAAGCTAGTTCCAGCATAGTGATAGAGAATACCAGGAGTTCAAAAGTTTGAAGCTGCAAGAGCCTTCTTTGCACCCATAAGGCCAAATCTAAGTGAGGAGATTCTTGTCACCCAAGAGAGAGAGGCTTGTTCCCCATCCCAACAAGCTTTGCAAGACTTGTGTAGCTGACTACCTAGCCAAAGGAGGATTTGACGTCAGAACAATGGTTGTATTCTTCTTTGTTATTTATCAATAATAGATGACTATCATTATGGTTCCACTCTCATTGTCTTATGATTGATGTTGAGTTATATCTTTTCTGACTGATATATAGTTGCATCTATTGGATTTTATGCTTGTATTTGTGCTGTTCTTTGCATGTGCAGGTGTCTAATCATGGAGATCGTGGGGATCGTGACCGGCCGAGGCAAAGGAACGAGGGTGACGTCTCTTCTACGAATATTAGCGTTGGAATCCAAGTAGGTTATCATCATCCACTTTTGATTTGTAATTAGGAACTTGCGTGATGGCATTGTTTGATTGTTGCTAGACCTGGTCTGGGCTAGTAGGGATCGTCTCTGTCCGCAGAGAGGATTTACCTCCACAACAGGTTATAATCTATCATTGGCATGGAGGATTGCCTGGATTGGCAGTGGTTATTCCTAGACTTACCATTTACTGGATAGCCATGGTGTTGTGGGAGTCTTTCCCTTTTGCTTTCTAGTTGGTTCTCATGTTCCTTTGGCTATGGGTTGAGTTATTAGTTCCTATAGCCTTGGTTGGACAAACACTTTGGAAGCCCTGTAATGACCTGGGTTGAGTTACTAGTCTTGAATCGTTGGTTGGACAAATGCTTTGGAATCCCTGTAATAACTTAGGTTGAGTTATTAATCCTGGAGCCTTGGTTGGAAGAACACTCTAGAGCCCTCAGTGGGTTGAGTTACTAGTCCTGGAGCCCTTGGTGGGTTGAGTTACTAGTCTTGGAGCCTTGGTTGGACAAACCCTCTGGAACCTGACAACAGTCATGGGTTGAGTTACTAGTTCTGGAAGCCTGGTTGGAACAAACACTCTGGATCCTTGGACAACTTGGTTAGAGACCAATCCAGTGATGGTTAGTGATGTCTAACTGTGCGGTGGAATCATTGGTTGAGGGTTGCGGCAATTAGCCTCTAGAAGCCCTGGTTTGGTTTTGTTGGATGTGTTCCATGATATCCCACATTCATGCTTAGAATACGGCACGTGAGTGATTAGATGAAAGAATGATTTAGTTTGGCCTAGTCTATGGTCGGGTGATTTGTGGAAGTCCCGGACCCGGTTTCATTTTGCATATGTTAACAAGAACTTCTTTCGTCTTATATCTAATGGGTAAATATATTTGTTTACATGTGGCTTATATGGCTGTTATATCCTTGATATTTATGTTGGTTATATGTTGCTTATGAATGAGTTTTATGACAATGATAATGTATGGATCTCATCATGTTTTGGTTGATCTCTGAATGTACAATGAATATATGGATTAATAGATGATAATGCACGTAATGTGAGAAGGCATTGATCCTTCTTGGAAATTCTCAGATAAGTATGAGACCCCTATGCTCATATATGTTGTTTAAACCTATAGAATGCATATTTGTGACATGTTTGACGAAATGAATGTCATAGTTGGGATTGGTTAGGTCAAGTCCTTGATCAAGTTTTGCGTTAAAGGCTTTTTCTTGGTGTCATTTATCGTCTCGAAAAATCTCATCAAGTTCCAGGCAATGGCTGGAGACTAGCCTTGAAAAAGTGGCTTAAATCTCGCAGTCTCTAGCACAGAACTGGCTAAAAAAGACTACAGTCTCTCCCTTGTAGGCATTGTGGGAGAAATTGGAGGGCCCCATTTGCATGCATGCCCATGTCATGGGAGAGATTGGGGATTTTTTCAGTGAAAAGGAAATTTGACTCAGGGCTTTGGCACTTGGAGGGGTGGTTTAGCTTATGTGGGTCCTGTAGCTCTTGAGCAAGGTCAGTAAGGTTTTCTTCTATCAATTCCACTTCCTTAAGGTGATCTAGGAGGTTGAATCATATCATAGTAAGTCTTTGTCACATTTTTACCTCGGTGGACCGGTTAGCTTGGGTCAATGTGGGAGGAGGGTGTTACACGCACCTCCATCTTTAGCTACGACAAATACAGGGATATGACACTACAAGGATGATGGTCATCATTACAAGGAACAAGGGCATCCCAATGATTTCCCCATAATGCATATTGGCATAAGTCTCCTCTCCAGTAAGAAACTCGCACATTACAATGCCAAATGAAACACATCAACCTGGAAGGGAAAAAAATATACCAGATAATTTGTTGTCTAAGTTCATAAATTGTGGTCTAAGTTCAGAAACTCAAAACTAAGCATTCACGTAATCAAATATAAAAGTATTTCATCATTTTAACTTTTCAGAAACCATATTGCTGCTACCATTTAATAGCTCTGGAGCCATCCATGGAAGGGTTCCTTGCACATCACCAAAAACTAATGTTTGATATTTAATTTTTGACGACCCTAGATCACTTGCAAAATGTTATGCATGGAACTACATATTGGTACGAATTATACGAGACTCTAACAAATCAAAATAGAAGTTTTCCTAGAGGCTAACACTCATCTCCACCCAAACATTACAGGTTAAGGCACATTGTAGCCAACAAATATCACAAATCCATAGAGTAGCTAACTCCCTTAAAATTTTTGTTTTACCTTACATATAGGACGTTGGGGATCTCTCATGTTTGCCTATAGATTCTCATATTTCAAGTCAAAGTGAACGAAATTCTTTCCATGTAAGTATTGCATCCCAAAAGCAGCGTCCATTAAGATTATCAAATGCTTTCGATGATCAAATGTCCTGCAAAAATTGATACTTTATGGTAGAATTTTGTTGTGCAAGGAATTTATCAATTTCCCCTTCTGTTTGGCAGTGTGAAGGCATGGAAAATTAATCTATTAAAATAATGTGTACCAGACCTATATCTATCCTTCTTTTGAAAGACCTGTTTGAGTGAGCCATTCACCATGTATTATCTTACTGTTGCCAAGGTTCCCCGTAGTGCGTTTGGTACAATACCATAGAATGCAAAAACATTTCGATGATGACGTTGTGAAAGCATGCAAACTTCCCTCTATAAATCAGCCCCCTAAATAAAAAAATTAATTGAGATATGCTCAATATTTAAAGTGAATTGAACATAGAGATTGATATCATGCAACAAACATAACTGTTAAGGAGCAATCCAGAAAAGTGTTCTTCTCTTACCAAACGTTCTTGCTCAGATAGATTTCCCATAAAGAAACTATTCTTTATATCTTTGATTGCAACATATGTTCCCCTCCATTTGCCATGATATACTGTCCCAAAGGTGCCAGAACCAAGCTCTCTCAATTCTTCAATGTCAACATTTTTTATTGTCTACTAAAATGCATGCAAGGATGAAAGAATCCTCAATACCAGACTCAAGTGAATTTCAGAAAAACACTTGCAAACATACATTAAAAGTAATTGGATTTCAAGGTACTAAAAAATAAATCTATGGACCTGCAACCGCTCTAAAATATCGTCGCTAATAACTGTTGCAGGCCAACCATCGTCCACTTCTTCAGTATTAGGTCCCTAGACATTTGTTAAGAAAGAAAAAAGATGCACATCGTCGTCACAAGTAGAAGAAAAAAATTTGTAGGAAGCAATAATGACAATAGCTTTAATACCTCAGAGTTCAAATCAATAGTAGAAATAGCTTCCTCCTCTGTCCCTTTTGGTTGTATTTCTGGTATACTATTTCCCTGAACCTTTCCATCCTCAATAGCCTGGTTCTATTCATGCATTTGAGAGCATTGTAGCAGGAAAAATAGGTTTTCGAAGAGATGCAACAATGACTTCCTTGACAAAAGTCTCTCTCTCCTTTCACACTATCATATGGAGGATGACATAGGGTTAAAGTTGACATCATTGTATTGTTCTCCAAATATGACAAATGCATAAGGTAAAACAAACACTAACACATTTAAAGATACAATAAAAAATATAATATGTACAAGACAATTTATCCTTACCTTCCACTTTGAGATCTGATAAATCCAATGTTAGTGAAGGTAGTCCTATAGTAAGGTCATCCTTTGTAGTGTCCAAATCCTAATAGGTTCTCTCTCCTATTGCAGGAAGGTTAGTTGAAACATAATTGTTATTGGTTGGTGAAAAACTAGCAGTGGCAAGGGATTTTTTCTAGGAAGAAAGTTTTGACACCTTGTAAGTTTCCACGTAAGTGTCTTTTAAGTATTCACTTAATGAATCAGATCCACATTTATTGTGTTGTGATGTTACAGTTGCAGAGTCAACAACTCCAACTTTGACATAAAAAGGGGGCTGGTATTGGATTGAATATTGGAATGAATATTGGAATGCACACCATCGTCATGAATTATGCTCTTCACTTGAAGTTGCATATTATGTTGCTTAGGTATGCTTTTGGGTGAGGTGACAACTGCGGAGTAAAATTTGGATTCATTGATTTTATCAGAGGATCTAACATTCGATAGATCATCCATAAGAAGAAAGGAGAAATCTCCACTACCATCAGAAGATGCATCCTCCCCGAATGACTATGAATGATATTGTTCATATGCATGGGTCAAAGTGCTTGGGTTTTCATTATGAGCAATGATGTCATGGTTAGAACTAAGGCTACCCACTTCATTTTTACCAGTCAAATATGTATCCATATTTCCTTCCTGATGAGCCACGACATGCCCTTGGAGAGGATGTGAGACTCTTACTTCTTGAATTCTAAATCTAGAAGTTGGCACTGCCGCTTCATTCTTTCTTCTAGACAGTTTATTTTCTTGGGATACATCAGGAATGACACCCCTTGTTCCCACATCAACTACATTGATAGCCTTCTTGAACTGATATGATGTCGGTACAAAATATTTAAACACATTTCCTTGTTTATAAGTCAAATAAGGATCTATCTTTTGCTAAGGATGATAGGCATATATTGCCTCTATGGATTATCTGTATGCTTTTTATGAAAGGGAGACTGGGCAGTTCTATGCCTTATCAGTATCTCAAATTATGTATTGATGATCTTTATATACTCTTAATATAAAGCTATGTTGGTTTTTTTTTTCTCTGAAAAAAAAAGGATCACTCAAACCTGAACTTAATAAACCATAGAGATCCTTTGAAAGAACAGTCCAAGTGGAGGATTTGATAAGTGTGTTTCTCAGGTATGATTTCAGGTCAACACGCACAAGAATTTCTCGACAATTCATTAGAGACTTAGGATCCTAGATGGAGATCATCGCGGACATCTCCATAGGCATAGGGTTGTTGACCACCCAATTTAGGGATTACCTGTAAAATTTGACAGGAGAATTAGGCAGAATCATAATTCGAATTATAAAGAGGAGCAACAACAGCTGAGAAAATCTGTTTGGGATTGCAACAATAGTCTATATGATTCCTTTGAGTTGTATTCCTTTTCTCTACAACCGAATCGTGTA
This sequence comes from Pinus tabuliformis, assembly GCA_031772625.1. Taxonomy (NCBI): domain Eukaryota; kingdom Viridiplantae; phylum Streptophyta; class Pinopsida; order Pinales; family Pinaceae; genus Pinus; species Pinus tabuliformis. The sequence goes on from CM062816.1 coordinate 1,007,712,590, forward strand.
ATAGCCATAGCATCCATGTTGTCTGAGCTAATCAACAATAATCAGTTAGTCAGTGAAGTTCGGAGTCAGTCAAAGCCACACTACGTCTCCACTAAAAGCGCGACCAACAACACCAAATGCAAATATTGTGTTGCTCAGGTATGATTTTGGGTGAGGTGAAAACCAACCACGTGTAAATTTTGGATAGGCACAAGGACGATGAAAACTAAGCTCATTGATTCGTTGCAGTGAAAAATGTTCGGACATCAAAAGCCTGCAGAGAAAAACGCCTTCGACGTAATTAGCATTTACACCAAAAGGTGTAAGGGCATGTAAATAGTGTTTTGGGGTTTTTGACCTTTCAAATATATATACAATAAAATTTTAAATAGAGGTGGAAGGATATACGGGCCCTAACAATGAAAACCACAGTGCTTAGAGAAGAAGGACACGTGGACCCAACAAAAAAGTAAATTAGTGATTTGAGAGACACCCCTCTAGTTTTGAAAATCGGAAGGGGGAGTCCCTCAATTAATCTCTATCGATGATTTTGTGCAACTGGTATTGGCACGAATCCAAATGAGATACCCCCCATTAAACTTTTGTGGGACAAGGGGTCCCTCATGCTATCGTATCTCGCTGGTCTTGGGCACATATCATCTAAGCCATTGAACAAGAACAAAAAAGTTTGCTAGTGAACAAAAACAATATAGGTTTCTAGTGAACTAGAATGGAGTGATTTGAAGCAATTTGAGTGCCCCATATACTATGCTTATTACAAAAGGTCTTGTTTAATGAGAGTGAAATAAATAATATTTAAATCATGATAAAATTGATTTTAAATTTGGCTAAAATTATATTTAAAGTACACATTATACCATCTGAAAACTTCACATATAAATTCTAATTTGATTTTGATCAATTTCAAACTAACCCAAATTAGGACATTTTTTTTAAGAATAAAAATTCTTTTTTTTTGGATCTTTAGGAACAATATATGGACCAAAATGGAATAATTTTTTCGATATGACGTAATATAAATATGCTTACCAACCAAATTTAGATATCATTAATGAGAAAAGGGAATAATGCTAGGGACCATAATCATGTGGCATGAACAAAAGTAGCTTCCGCCACAACTCATCATTATGAATTCAATTGAACAATAGATCAAATCACCTTAGATTCATCTTAACTCTAGATCTATCAGATGGATCAAATCTTTTTAGGTGCAAACATCTTTTTTGATTGAAAAACTTGAGGAAAGGTTTGCACCTCAAGAGATTTGATCCCTCTCAGAGCTTGATAAATCCAAAGTTAAGATGGATCTAACTTGGTTTGATTTTTTTTTATTTTTATTTTTTTTATCAATTTTTTTTAATATAATTTGACAGAGTTCACCAAAAAATGTAATAAAATAAAATTATATATATATATATATATATATATAATATATATATATATATATATATATATATATATATATATATATATATATATATATAACATATTTTGATCATGAAATGAGAGATGGTTTTTGGGCATGTGGCATCAATGAGTCATGGTATTGTAACAAAGTTAATAATATCCACAATAAAGTGGGGGTGAATATCGATGGTTAAAATTATTTTTATATTGTAAGTATTAAGTTTTTATGTGCTTATTAATGAAATTTAAATGTGGTTACAAAATTATTATTTTAATTTATATGGTAAAATGGATCGTAATTTATAGCTACTATTTATATCTTAATATGATAGAGGGTTTATATATATCTCAAAATTAATTATAGTCTTTTTTATTTTAGATTTAATTAAAAAAATTATAAATTAAATTCAAATACAATATTAATAAAAATATTTTGATTGTGAAATGAGAGATTGTTTTTGGGCATGTGGTATTGATGATGCATGATATTATAACAAAGCCTATTTACAACTAATTATATCTATGGTAAACTTGGCGTGAATATCCATGGTTAAAAATATTGTTATATGGTAAGTTTATTGTAAGTATTAAAGTTTTTATGTTCTTATTAATTAAATTTAAATATGGTTACAAAATCATTATTTTAATTTATAAGGTAAAATGGATCTTAACTTCTAGCTAATAATTATAGGTTATATATTTTTATGTGATATGTATATTGTTAGTTTATTTTTATCTAAAAAGTTATTCGTAAACAAAATTTCAATATAACAAATTGAATTTTATTATTTTCATTCCTTTTATTTTTTAGGGATACTACAACATCTCCCTCGTAGTGGGTTCTATATTACTTTTAACCTTTTATTAAATGTTCACACGTCATTTACATCTTATAAATTCAACATATTAAGCCAACATGTAAAAATGTTGACAAACTTTCGTACATTACACCTACAGATCTACCCTATACTGGGTTGTAGAGTGCCTCTTGACATAATTAGTGATTTAAGGGTAGGAAGGCATGACAAGAGTTGCCACCACCACAACTCATCATTATGAACACAATCTATAATAATGATTTAAGGGTAGGAAGGAATGAACATAAGTTGTCGCCACCACAGTTAATCATGATGCAACATAGTATGTTTTCACTTTTGTAAATACCATCCACTATAATTCTCCCATTTTCCTTGGAAGAATTCATTCATTCCTCGTATAAAGAGAAAAGTTCATAACTAAAGTTTGCGGAAATTTTGGTATAGCAATCCTTCTATACTTGATCCATAAATAGAACATGAGACCAATTTTACAGTGATAGACCAGATAGCTAATTGAGTGATCATTAGTATCTCCAAGAGAACGAAGCAATATAAAAACCATAAAGTGGCTTAAACATTAAGGTTGATATTAGGTAAGGAAACAAGGAATAGGTAAAGTGCTCTAACCAAGTACATCACTCGAATTTTGTTTGCAAGTCCAGTCGTTATCAAGTAAATACTTGTTATTTAAATCTTCATTAATTTAATTACTTATAGATATATCATAGTTGAAAGAGTTGATTCCAACCATACATTTACTAGCATTAGCACAATCAAATACTTTGAGAACATTGAAGCCTTGTGAGAGGACAAAAAACTCATTGATATGACTTCACTACACTCAATCTTCATGAGAATTAAAAATTAAAGGAGGCAACTTCACAACTAAGGATAATTGTAATAGTGAAATTGGTTGTATTGATTATGAATGAAAGAATGGGCATTTGAAAGCCTCTGCATAAAGCATATTTTGACTCTGTAATAATCCTTTTAATGAGAAATAAATTATATATTTAAATAAAATAAAATAAAAGAGCCTACCTGTTGTTCATGAGTGTAGTCGAGACATATGTGGGGCAAAAATTGGTATCAAACAATCAAGTCTAGATGATTATCTAAAAAAGAGATTAATTCCGTGCAGTGAGATCACCCTAAGGATTTATGGTCGCCCTAAAATTCACAAAGAGGGAGTTCCCCTAAGACCTATTGTGAACACCATTGGCTCTCCCACATATATGTTAGCAAATTATGTGGTCAGTATCCTTAGCCCTCTTGTTGGTAACATTGATTCCTTCATTAAGGATTCAAAACATTTTGTTGATCTGATTAAGGATGACAAGTATGACCCTAGTGATTTAATTGTGAGCTTTGACATTGTTTCGTTGTTTACCAAAAATCCTCTTAATGAAGCAATTGAAGTTGTCAAAGTTGTAACTAAACCCAAAATTGTTATACTCACTAAGATCTGTCTTAGATCAACCTTTTTCAATTTCCAAGGGGAATTCTTTGAAAAAACCACTAGTGTCATAATGGGATCTCCCAATGCACCCATTGTTGCTAATCTTTTTATGGAAATGCTTGAGAAAAAAACCATCAACACTTGCCCCTTGAAGCCAAAAATATGGAAGAGGTACATTGATGCCACCAATGTAAAATGGCCCCATGGTAAATTGGAACTTGACAAGTTTTTGGGACATCTAAATGGAATTTCTGAGGATATCAAATTTACCATGGAACTTGAAGATAATAATACCATTCCTTTTCTGGATGTTCTGCTCATAAGGAAAGATGGATCCATAGGGCATCAAGTATATAGAAAGAAAGTTCACACAAACAATTATCTCCATGTTGATTCTCACCATCATCTTGCAAAGAAGATGGGGATCCTCAATACACTGATCACTAGAGCCTCAAGATTATCTGATGAAGATCAGTTCCATTGATAACTGCCTTACTAAATTTTTTCTCAATATTGGCTACAATTACAAAGACATTTGCCAAGCTATCAGGAAATCCAAAGCTGTCTCTCCTCCTCCAAATTCTCCAGCCCCTAATGGAAAATAATTCCTCCCGTATATCTATGGTACCATTGATATAATTGTGAAGGTACTTAAAGTAAATGGTATTATTACATCATTCAAGCCCCTTGAAACCATCCAACACAAAATGAGATCTATTAAGGATAAGGTTGACTAATTTCAGTTCAAAGGAGTTTATAAGATTAATTGCTCTTGTGGAATGTACTACATTTGGGAGATTGGTCGGTTCTTCAGAATAAGACTCAAAGAACATGGGGAAGACATAAAGAAAGAAAGAATTCACTCCCCCGCCCTTGTTTAACACTCATCCAAGGCTAAACACCACTTGTGCCTTGAAGACACTAAAATTATCACTAAGGAAGATCATTATTTCAAGCGCAATTTTAGAGAAGCATTGGAGATCATTAAACATCCCAATAATATTAACAAGGATGGGGTGTTGAGGTCCATAATAGTTGGATTCCTTTACTCTCTCTCATCTAACGTCTCCTCTTTTCTTTCCTCCTGTTTTTTTCTCCTTGCTTTTTGTTCCCCTCCTCTCCATATTCTTTCCTTTTTTATTTTCTTTTACTCTTTTCCTTACCCTTCCCTTATTCTTCCTTCTCTTTTTCTTTTTTCTTATAATAATTTTTAATTAATTTATTATAATATTTTTCTTCTTTTATTTTATTACGTTTGTTGTATTTTATTTTATTTTGGCCATTGTTTATTTAAGAAACAACTTTGCACATAAAAGGAGTAACACACACCTTCTTTGATGCGTGAGCATGATGAGAATCCACTCCTCTTTTGAGTTGTGAACCAACTATAACAAAGGGCAAAGAGGCGCACTTAGAGGAAGGGAAGGAGGGGTATGGGTCAGTGAGGATAGCGGTGATGGGGTGGACCCCACTACGAAATGGCCCCATTTTGGCTCTTGCTTTCTTTTTTCCATTTTCCCTTAGCTAATAATTGGTTTGTTATTGTGTGTTTTTTTGTAAATGTGTTATTTTGTTAGTTTTTTAAAGATGTTTTTTTAATTTTATTTTTAAAAAGTGGTGATCATCTGTCTTCTTCTTCATTCTTTTTTTCTCTCTTTTTTTTTTATAAATAAATTAAATGTATTATTAAAAAAATTATAAAAATATATTTTTTTCATCCTTTTCTTTATATTTTTATTTATTTTTCTCACTTTTTGAATTTTTATTTGTATTATTTATTTATTTATATTGTGATAACATTAGATTTTAGATCATGGTTTCAAATATGCACATATTCATGTATAGGAAGATGCAATAACTAAAATTATAGAGATAGAAGAAGATATGATGAAAAACAATGTTGACCTAAAACTTTTCATGGATGAGTACAAAGGCAAGTATCAGGATTAGTTATATATGTATGATCTCCTTCTATCTCAGAGGTTGTAGAAGAAAGATATGTTTGAAGAGGCATCTTTCAAGGAAAACCTCCAAATGTCAGAAACATTACGGTTTTTGAAAAATGTTCTAAAAATAAACAAAACACTAAAATAGCCCAACGACAAAGGACTATTCAGTAAATTCAAAATGAGTTTAATCATTTAAAAATAAGTGAAGATTGTATTCCTTCACAACAACCATAGAGTGATAGAAATCCACCATCAAATATGGAGAATAATCAAAATTAAAGAAATGATGAACATAGACCTAGGGCACCATGTTTGCCTAATCCAAATGATGTTTTTATGAAAGCTAATATTTAAGACAATAATCATTTTGAAACACTTAAAAAAAGTTTTTTAGCATCAATTGATTGTGGAAATCAAGATTCATAAGAACTACAAACTATAAGATTGAAAGAAAATATATTTTGTAGAAGAGGACTCCTTTGAACAAGAAAATTTTGTTCAAATACGGGGTTAAATAAACAAATCTAGGCCAAAAAAACGAATAGCAAAAGAAAGGAAAATTACAAATGATCAAATATTAGCAGTGCAAGAAGCTACTCCTCGACAACCTACAACTCAATGTCAAAATACAACATGCATGACTTACAATGTGGTTGATAAACTCACCAAGCAACTGGTTACTCTTCCATTCCTTGATGTAGTCAAGATTCCTCAACAAAGAGAGAACATATTAAAGATTTTGGATGACATTATCTCACCAAATCCAAGGCTAGAAGTGGCTACTATCAACAACAATCATTATATACCAATGAAAACACAAGACAATTCCACATTTCTATCCTTCACTAGAAAATTATGGCTTCATACTTCATAAGTGCATGGTTCATAATGTAGGTACAAATAACATCATGCCACTTACTATAATGGTAGCTCTTGATTTAGAATGAAACCAATATTTTAAAGCAAGAGAAAGTATTTATGCTGTAGATTTTAGAAGAGTTCCTACATATGAAAAAATTAAATACTTTTGTGCATGGATCAATTCGTCACCACATATTACCACATTTTTCACAATCATAGTCATTGATCTGCCAACATCATATTGAGTGGTACTTGGCAAAGATTGATGATTTTTAATTGGAGGATAAGTTATGAATGATGCAATTTGTATGATGTTACATAGAAAAGATGGAAACCTTACCAAAGAACGTCATGAACAAAGAAAGCATATTTCTTTTGAGAAAAAAAAAAAGAAAAATGGCGAAAAATTATGTAAATGTTGGAATTGGAAACTATGTTGAATGTAATACAGAAGAGTTTCAAAAATTCAAAGTGTAAAGATCTGAAAATTCCAAAGATTTTGGAAAATGTCATTTGTTGGAACTTGTTCCAAATTTCAAAGTTGGAGTAGGCATTATTTTAAAGGACGCAAAATCACATATTTATACACATGCATTTAGGTTGGAGTTACCTTGCAGAAAAAATGTAGTGGAATATGAAGCAATCATACACAAATTTACTCGTGGAAATAAAATTCAAGTCCATAATTCAATTGTGATGGGAGATTTTAGGTTAATTTAGAAAAGGTGTAAAATCAAAAAGGTCTAAGTGGTATGCATAAAGAGTTCAGGACATCATCCAAAATTTTAATTATTTCAATATGTTAGAAATTAATTAATGGAGCAATGAAATACATAAAATATTGCGGAAACACAAATACATAAATGCATAAAACAAGAGATACACAGATATACGTGGTTCACCCAATTTAGGCTACGTCCATGGAGAAACAACCAGTCCTTCCTTTTATATTATCCATCAAATTGACGAGATACAACCTACATCATATTCGTTGTAATTTCCTCTTCGCTCTCGCACAACCTCCTCTCTCTCTATCTCTTAGAATAATAATACACAACCACAATAAAATTCCCTCATATAAAACGAGGGTTGTCTTCGAGGGCAAAAAACCCTAAATTAACCTAAATTATATCGTTAGATCATCCACCTAATGAACGACCCAGATTGACTATGAAATTACAATATCTTACAAGGCATTTTTTGATCTATTTTTAGCTTTGGGGGTGCTACCCCTGAACCCCCTATAGGGGTGGGGGCTATTTATAAGGAGTCGCCCACCCTACCCCTAGACCTCACTGACGGCTATCATACGGGTGAAATTGCTACCCCGCTTAGGAACTAGGGTCCAACACTGTTGAGACCTATGAATCAAGAAGATAATCAGGCTCCATATCCAACAATCTCCCACTTGGAGACTGATTATATAAACTGCATCGTTGCTTCACTTGTTGGAAAATGAGTCCCCTTGGACTTAGTTGTTTCTCATCTTCACGATCGTACTATAAGACCAATTGAAACTGAGCATAATCTCAGTTTCTCCCTGGTTACAACTTATGTTAACATATCTACATGATTCTAGCTAGTGTGTATCTTTTCTAGTTTCAACTATCCATGTTCCAATACTGACCGTATAAAATGGTACTTGTGTTGAGAAATGGCAACAAGAAATTCCAATTTAATTTGTCCTTGAATTAAATTGTGAATTAAAATATAATTCTTTTCTCATAACAATTTGAAAATAATTAATTAAATTTAATTAACTTAATTAATTTAGGAAATTCGAATTGGAAGTCTTTTAGAAGATATGTATATGTTTTCCCTAACTTATAGAAGTTCATGATGAGTTATGAATGAGTTGTAATTAGTTAACTCAGTTTATTGAGTTAAGTCGAGTTAAATTGGTTGTAATCAGTTTCAAGAACTAATAGTGAGTAAACAGTCAGTTGGGACACTAGTGACCTAATTAGTGCTACTCTAGTTAACTAAAGATTCCACCATCAGAAACTCATGCATGTTGATTCTGAGAAAGACCCAGTTGATACTAGAGTGTAGGGACAATGTACTATTTGTTTTAGATTTTTTTGAGTTGCACTGATAGTGCATGCATTCAGGAACTGATCCTTGAGGGATTGTGCTATTTTTAGAGGCTTTATTTCCCTTTAAATACAAGCTATTCTCCATAGGAATTAGATATTGGAATAGAGACTTTGAGAGCTTGTGAATTGGCTAAGCTTTGGCCTTGAGATTTCTTATGAGTTGGAGATTGAATTTGCTGAGTGTTAGGATTGTTCTAGAGAGAACAAGCATTGTAATTTCATCTTGATTTTCCAGATTAATACAAAACAAATAGTGGGGTTTTGAGATGTGTCTTTCCCCTGATATTTATTGTGTTATGTGCCTTTGATTCTCTTCATCTATTGATTATTGTTTGCTCGATGTTTATGGGCTTCCGCTGTAAAGAGTAGAAGTAGATTCTTGTCTCTTGTTTTAGTAGATTACATGAGCTTGTGAATCTACAGGTTTTTCTACAACTTGAGTTGTATTTGTTTTGTCTTGAAATGAAATATTGAGTTCTTTGCAAGATGAATGGCACTCTGGTTGTCACTATATAACCTGCCCATCTCCTGCTTCTTGCCCAATTCATCCATAAACCTTTGTAACCAGATCATTTCTTTACTAGCCTCTGTAGTAGCCTTTTGAAAGTGCAACAATGTTTTTCAATTTTGAAACCCAACTGACAGTTATTACAACAAAGTAAACACATACCTTATGGTTCTCCTCCTATTATCTCTATCACTTTCCATATCCGCATCAACATATCCTTGTAGAGCAATGTTTGAACCACCAAAGCATAATGCTTTATTTGTGGTACCTCTCAAATACCTGAGAATCCACTTCACTTCCATCCAGTGCTGTTTTCATGGATTTTTCATATACCTGCTTACAACTCCCACTACATGTGCAATATCAGGCCTTGTGTAGACCATTGCATACATTAAGCTTCTAATTGCTGATGCATATGGAACTTTACACATATAATCCATCTCTTCTTGGGTCTTGGGACACATCTCCTTACTTAGTTTGAAATGACTAGCCAAAGGTGTACTAACTGGTTTTGCATTCTGCATATTAAATATTTCCAACACCTTTTCTATGTACTCACTCTAAGACAATGTTAATTTGCAATTTTTCCTATCTCTAGTTATTCTCATACCAAGGATTTGTTTTGTAGCACCCAAATCCTTCATTGCAAATGAATTTGCCAATTTTCTTTTGAGCACATTTATTTCCTACATGTTAGACCATGCAAGAAGCATGTCATCTACATACAATATCAACATAATATAACTACAATCATTTTGCTTTTTAAGATAAACATAACGGTCAGAATGACATATAGTATAACCTTGTTCAAACATTAACCTGTCAAATTTTAGATACCACTGCCTTGGGGCTTGTTTTAAGCCATACAAGCTCTTCTTCAATTTGCACACTAATTTATACTTCCCTTTGACCTCATATCCTTGTGGCTGCTGCATCTATATTTCTTCCTCCAAATCCCCATGGAGAAAGGTTGTCTTTAAATCTAACTTCTCAAGATGGAAATATTTTGCTGGTACTAAACTTAAAATAGTTATGATTGAAGTCATTTTAACAACGAGAGAAAAAAATTCATCAAAGTCTATACGTTTATTTTGTGCAAACCCCTTCACTACAAGTCTAGCCTTATATCTTTGTTTTCCTCCATCTTCTTCCTTCAACCTATAAAACCATTTATTCTGCAATGTTTTTTTACCTATAAGAAACTTGACTAAGTCCCAAGTTTGGTTATGCGTCAAGGAGTCTATCTCTTCTTCCATGGCTTGCTCCCACTTCTTATTGCTTTCTACTTGCATTTCTTCTTCATATCTTTCCGGTTCACCAGAATTAGTCAATAATACATAATATAATGAAGGAGAGTATCGTTCAGGGGGTCTACTTATCTTGGTATATATTCTAACACCACTTTCAGGTGTTTGAGGTGCATGTTGCTATTGTGGTTATTGTTGTTGTTATGGCTGTTGATCATTATACTTCTCAGACACCTTTACTTTTCCTATGATCTCATCAAGCATTGTGTATTATTTGTTTTCCTTTTCTTATTCCTTTTCCTACATCTGATCCTTATACAAGACCTTTTCATTGAATATGATATATTTGCTCCTAATGTTTTTGTGATTTTCATAATCATATAAGCGATAGCCAAAATCATTGACACCATATCCAATAAAGTTACATTTCTTTGATTTTTCCTCAAGATTTGTTCTATTTTCTTTATTAATGCGGACAAAGGCTTCACAACCAAAAGTCTTTAAAAATGAGTAGTTTACCTTTTTACCTATCCATGCCTCCTTTAGAATACTACCATCCAAGGAACTTGAAGGCCCTCTGTTTATTTTATAAACAACAATATCTACAACATCTTCCCAAAATTGTAAGGGCAATCCTACATGCAATCTCATGCACCTTGCATGCTCCATGATTGTCATGTTCATCCTTTCTAACACACCATTTTCCTGTGGTGTTCCTGGAACTGTCTTCTCTCTATGAATTCCATGCTTTGAATAGTAGTTATCAAACTCTTTGCTACAATATTTACCTCCATTGTATGATCTAAGACACTTCAACTTATTTCCTATCTCATTCTCAACCAAAGATTTCCATTTCTTGGAAGTATCAAATACATCATATTTATTTTGAATACAATAAATCCAAGTTTTCCTAGTTGCATCATCAATAAAAGTAACATAATAGCGAGGGCCACCAAGATATGGTACTTGAGCAAGTCCGTGTATATATGTATGCACAATCTCTAATTTTTCACTCTTTTTTTCTTTCCCATCTCTGATAAATCTGACTCTATTCGGGTTTCCATAAACACAATTTTCATAGAAATCCAAATCAACATTCTTCAAACATGGCAACAAATTTCTTAAGTGAAGAATTTGTATCCCCTTCTCACTCATATGCCCGAGCCTATAATGACACAATGCCTTATCTGCTCTTGTGGAGATTAATGCATTAACATAATTAGAAATACCATTACATAAATACAATGTACCAACCTTTTCTCCTTTTACTATTACCAAGGCTCCTTTAGTGACCTTCCAGGTTTTGTCTGTGAATGTAGTTACACAAACTTCACCACCTAACTGCCCTGTTGAAATTAGATTTTTCTTCAGATTTGGAACATGCATTACTTCCTTCAATAACCATTGGTTTCCATTTTGTTGCTTTATAAAAACTTTACCCATTCTAATGATTTTACAAGGTTTATCATCACCTAGATGAACCTGTCCAAAATATCCTTGAACATAGTCATGAAAATGTTTCCTATCAGGTATGGCATGGAATGAGGCCCTTGAATCTACCACTCAGACATCAATACTATTCTCTAATGAAAGAATCAAATCAGATTTCAACACATCACTTGTCACATTTAATTCATGATTATTCTCTTGTTGTCCATCTCCTTCTTTCCCTTCCCACATTTGCATTCTATTTTCAAGTGTCCTTTCTTCCCACATTTCTAGCACACTATGCCTGATCTGAATTTGGATCTTCCTTTTCTTGAATTACTGATATTTCCTGGGCTCCTTCCTCTTTCCATTTTTCTTCCCCTAGTCTCTACAGTCAAAGCATTCCTGATGTCTCACCAGATATTTTCCATCGCATTTCCTCGCTAAGGATGGCACCAATAACATCATCAAACTTTAAAGTACTAGATCCAGAGATAGAGTTACTGATAGCCATAACTAAGCAATTCCAACTTTCTGACGATGAGCATAGAAATAACAGAGCCCTAACTTCATCATCAAAATTTACCCCTATAGAACTTAACTAACTGTTAACCGTGCTAAATTCATTTAAATGATTAACAACAGATTGACCTTCTGACATCTTCATATTAAATAGATGCTTCATAAGAAATACAATATTTTAGGCTGAGGGTTTTTCATATAGTTTTTTCACTTCCGTCATTAAACCTTCTGTTATCATTTCCTTTGAAATGTTGAATGCCACCGATGCTTCCAGACACAACCGTATTGTTCCTAGTGCCTTTATGTCAAGAAGATTCCATTCTTCATTTGTCATACTTGTCGACTTCTTTGATTTTTCACTCAATGGTAGGTACAGGTATTTCTGATACATATAATCTTCCATATGCATATTCCACAACATTTCTCAACCCTAACCAGCTGAAAACTTGACCAGACTGTCGCAGTTTACAGGGGCATATGCAACTGCCACCATGGATAAAGCTACTGAGATATCTATTTTGTTAAGGGAAAAGGACGAGAAGTTAGCACAACTCAAGCAACAACTGCAAGTTGAAAAAGCAAATGTCAACCAGCAAGTTGCTGAAAAAATCACTTAATTGCAACAAAATATGGAAGTGTTAAAGATAAGCCATGAAGCAGACATTTCTACAAAGAACGTGCAAGTTCAAGAATTGTAAGAGGCCATGGAAAAATATGAGGATGTCCCTACTATCGAGGAATTCATCAAAAAGGCACTAGAGCTAAATTCCCTACTATTAAAAGAGCAAGAAAAATTTTTCCAAAAGATTTCACATATCACTCCTTATCTGATCACCGGTGACCAGCTAACGGATAAGGCGATTGACCAAAGAACTGAATGTACTGAACTAAACGCAAGAATCTCAGAATTCATTGAGTGGCAAGAAACAAGAGAGGGAAGGAGAGCTAATCTGCCCGAGATTGAGAAGACACATAAGGACATTCGATTGATGGATTGGGATGTGCGGATCAAGCAAGATGAATTAGCAGTGGCAAGAGCAATAGGGGTGACGAAGAACATAGTCGGTAAACCACACTTTGCATGCCACCAACCTCATGAAAGAAGGCGACCCGAAAATACTTCCTGATTTAAATGACTTGCATAAAAGTTGGAAGGAAAGAGTGGAAATCCAAAGGGAAGCAATCACAAAGTTAGAAAAGACTGATTGGGAGTTGTATTGGCAATACCTTGTCAAGCCACACAGCCAAATCATGACCCTCAACTGCTCACTCCATTCAACTTGGTGGATGATGCCACCTCTCATAGATGTTATTTTCGCAGGACATGTCAAAACACAGTTTGGGGCACCTCCTCAAGTCAAACCGATGGCCGATATATGTGATTTAAAAGAGAAGATGGAAAACAACAAGTCATCATCATAACCTCTGCTCATCAAGTCACTTTTATTTTTAGAGTTAGTTAACTAGTTAGGAGGAAGGTTGTTTAAAACCTCCTCAAATTTTTGTATAATCTATTTTTGAACATTAGTTAGAATAGTATTTATACCCTTCTCATGCATTTAGAGAAGGGTCCAAAATTTTATCAAAAACATTTGCAAGGAATTGACTTCTGTAAGTTTGTGAATGCCTTGGTGAAATTATGGAACATGATCGTTTCTTTTATATATCAGACTACTTTCCTTTGTTGATGCACTATTGTATACTAGGGAGATAATTTGATCTGAAGAAAGGAGATGACCTATGTCATTAGTCAAATGAGCAGAAATTCACACATATGGTACTTATATCTTGTATGATTAGTTTTGTTTCTATTTAATTAGTGATAACACTTCTTTTTCATGAATTGTATATGAGATATGTTCTTTCTGTCAAGCGTTAATTGCACTACTGTATGATACTTAGCTGAAATTGTTTATTTTCATATATAATCATCAGATATATGCGATATAGTTTATACGTTTCTTTGACTAACTATTTAGTCAAAGAAATTATCTTTACACGTTATCACCTCTGTTTAATGCGCGATTGATCTTTATTATCACATGTCAAATATATATCTTTTTAGATCGCATATCGCACATAATACCCAGGTTTATATTAGATTAAGTTAGTTAGAGATTTGCATGATAGAATAGGCCATTTAGTTATCACTATCCTTACTGCAATCGCTTGAAAACCACCCACTCTCATTTTAAAACCCACACTAGGAAACTGATCCCATTATCCCTAGTCAGAGCCACCACTTCAAACAGAAAAGGAGTTGTCTTAAGATCCAGACTGGGTGGTTATCCCCCATGTTGGAGTAGCAGAAATCTGAGGCTTCAACATTTTGGCGCTAGAAGGAGGGCCATCCGACTATGAATGGCATATAAACCTAAATATCAATCGAAAAACATTCATAAGAGTCAAAACCCCTCCACAACTTCTACACCTTCTAGATCTCGTTCAAAATCTCTGGATCAAAAATTTGAAGTTGTAGAGATAGCTCCCTCACCTCCTGATGTGTTAAGACAACCACCTCCTTCAGATTACACTCCCAAGTCTCCCTAAGTTCACTCTTTGATACACCAGAGAGGCCCGAAGCTTCTGAAGAAAGTGTCACTTCCTTATTACGAGAAACTGGTGTATTAACTAGATTACAAAGTGAAAGGCTTGGAGTAACTCCTTTTGAGTTTCCCATCCCTCCATGACGTAATAAAGTTATCACATCAAGATTTGAATCAGATACCAATGAGATCACATCACCTTTCCATCCATTCACTTCTACTCAATCCACCTCTTCTCAACAATCCACTTCTCCAACTAGTACTGCTACTAGTAGTACTAACCCAGTAGTAAGTTCTCCACCATCTATACCTAATTCTAGACCAGCATTCCCACCTTCCCAGTCTCTGACTCAAGTTATGGCCAATCAACCCACTCAACTTTGGACAAATCCTAATGCTGTTTTGGTTGCTAATCCAAATGCTCTCCCAGCAAACCCGAAAAAATGGTTACCTAAGTACAATCCGGATGATGGTCTTCCTGCTGAAGAACATCTAAATAACTTTATGCTAGCCATGAAACTTAATGGAGTTGCACGTGAAGATTTTGTAATCAGATTATTTCCTTATACTTTCTAAGGATCTACTGGATCTTGGTATTTTTCCCTTCCAACAGGCTTAATAAGAGACTGGGATACTCTTCAAGAAGTATTTCTTGCAAAATTTGGTGATGACAGGACCATAGCATCCTTAATCAATGATCTTTCCAACTTAAAAGCAAATTCAGATGAAAGGTTCAAAGACTTCAACTCCAGATTTAACAAGTTACTAAACAGAATCCCGACTGCCTCAAAACTTGCAGTCGATGTACAAATAGAATGGTACATATCCTCCCTCCCTTCTAATATCACATTTTTTGTAAATAGAACCAATAAGGCTACCCTTGTAGAAAACATGAAGGAAGCTTTGTCTGTAGAAAGAAGAATTATTTCTTTAGAAAAGAGGTCAAAGACAGACAAAAGGAAATCAAAGAAAGTAACATTCAAGGATGATTCAAAAAAGAAAACTCCAAAAGACCCTTTTGACCTTGAAGGCCTTCAGAAAGTGTTAAAGACCATGTCCAATGAAATGGTCAAAATCAAGAAATAGGTTGCGGAATCATCTGTTCCTAAGAAACCTTTTTTCTCATCTAAAAGAAATCCTTCTTCTACACCTCAACCACCAAATACAATTTCTAATGCTGAGTCTGATCTGGAAACATAAGAAGACTCGCCAACCAAAGAGGAAGCCGAAACTGAACAAGAAGTCAAGTTAAACGGAATGTGGGACTTTATTCTTCCAACTTAAGAGGAAGCATAAGCTATTCCAGTAACTACAAGAAATAAAAACTCTCCTGATATGTATACAACAATTTAGAAACAAAAAACTGCTACTCCTGTAAAGGAGAAGACAGTAAGTAATAAATCTAAGACTAATCAAACTGATTCTATTCCACTAGATCCTCCGACTGCTTCCAAAACATTAGTGATCTTGGATACAGTAGAATATAACATAATCGAAGATATGAAAAAGATGAGAGAAAATATTTCATTATATGAGCTAACTAAACTCAAACAACAACAAAAAATTATACTTAGAGAGTTAAAAGCAGTTCCTGTAGCCCCTCTGCCATCCGCCGTGGTCACTCAAGCTGCTTATGATATGGGAAAACCTCCTTCATCTTCAAAAAAAGTAAATCCCTCAGATTTAGTTTTGATAGGTGATAGGTCTATTTCTCATACACCTCCGTTTCTTCTTACTTATGATATTTTCAACAGAAATGTCCATAATTGCCTTGTTGATTCAGGAGCCTCTTCAAATATTATGCCAAGAACTGTGTGCACCAAATTGAATATTACACCTCAAAAATATGTTGTACACATAGTTCAACTGGACAGAACTAAAGTAGAGGTACTTGGAGAGATAGCATCAGTTTCAATTAGGCTTTCCTCTAATCCAAAAGTTTCGTAGATAATCGATATTCTAGTGGCTGATATCCTTGAATTTTATGGTTTAATTCTAAGTAGGGATTGGTCTGAAAAGTTGCATGGATACTTTGCAACTGATTGGTCTCACATGTGGTTTCCACACAATGGTAAACCAAACCAAATTAGAGTAGACCGTGAAAAATTCATGAAGTATACAGTCATTGATCTCGAAGGAAGCAACGAACCTGTATCTTTTACCAATAACATTATTGGAAACTACTCGGCTGAGTCATTCTTGGGATCCTTTAATGATAAAAAATCTCCCTTTCTAGATAATGCTGTAATATCTCAGATATAAAATTTTTCAAAAACAGATGCTTCCAAGTGTGTAGATGTAGTTGATAAAGTTGTAAATAATTCACTATTCTGGACTCTTTATTTTGATGGTTCCAAGTCTGAAGATGGTGTAGGTGCAAGATGCATCTTAATCAACCCGCAAGGAGAGAAAACCATGTTAGCATGCAGGCTTGAATTTCAATGTACTAACAATACTACAGAATATGAAGCTTTGATTCAAGGGCTATACAAAGCCATTGGCCTTAATGTCAAGTATTTGAAAGTATATGGAGACTCAACAATAATTATTAAATAGGTAAGAAACATAATCCATTGCATGTATGGGAATCTCAAACATTATCAATCTTTAGCCCAGAATCTTCTTATTTCACTGCTTTTAACATTTCTTCAGTCCCCAGATTACAAAATGCAAGTGTTGACTTACTTGCCAATGTAGCATCTAGACTCATACCTTCAGAAGAATTTAATCCAGATAGATTTTCCATAGAGTTAGTTTTTAGACCATCCATTCCTGATAATGTAACAAATTGGAGAGTATTTAGTAATGATGATGATATAATTAATTTCATTACATGAGAAGGATCTTATGAGGAACAAATCATAGATGAAAACGAGCATGACTTGCAAATCAACCATAAACAAGATCAAAATCCAATTCCAAAATCTGTAGTCAAAATGGAAGATCTTTATGATTTGAAAGACAAATTTAAGAAGATTACCAACTCCAACACTCAAAGTTCTACTTTGAGATTTGAAGTGGTAAACCTAGGTACAACTGAAAAATCTCAAAATGTCAACCTAGTTCTTGGTTTAACACCCGAAGAAATGATATCATTCATCAAGTTGTTGAAAACATATAAGAGTGTCTTTGCCTGGGATTATTCAGATCTCAAGACCTATGATTCCTCTGTAATTCAACATACTATACCAATGACTTCTAATGAGAAACCAATTCAAATCAAATCAAATCAAGTCAAATCTGAGTTTAAAGTCAAATCAAATCTGAGTTAAACAAACTTCTAAAAGCAAAAATAATCTTTCCTGTTAGACACTCAAAATGGGTATCAAATATGGTTCCTGTCAGAAAAAATAATGGCGATATTAGGATTTATATTGATTTTAGAAACCTGAATAGGGCTTGTCAAAAGGATAATTTTCCTTTGCCTAGCATGGAACAAATATTGCAATTAGTTGCAGGTTCTGAGTTAATATCTTTTCTAGATGGATTTTCAGGATACAATCAGATCCTTTTACATCCACATGAAAGGTTAAAGACGACATTCAGGAACAAGTGGGGAACATATGCTTATCAAAAGATGCCTTTTGGAATTATCAATGCAGGTGCTACATTCCAACACGCCATGGTTATTGCTTTTAAAGGTCTAATTAATAAATCATTTGTTATTTACCTAGATGACATCACAGTCTACTCTAGGAACAGAAATAATCATCTGAATGACCTAAATCATATCTTTGAATGATGCAAGAAATATGGTGTTTCTTTGAATCCCAAAAAGTCTTGTTTTGCTTTAGCAGAAGGCAAGCTTCTTGGGTTCATAGTGTCCAAGAAAGGGATTTATATTGAAAATGATAGAATCCAAGAAATTGAAAACATTCCTCTCCCACATAACAAAAAGACCATGCAATCATTCCTAGGCCAGATCAATTTTGTAAAAATATTTGTTCCAGATTTCTCACAGATTGTTTTACCCCTTCAATCAATGATAAGAAAAAATGCAATCTTCAAATGGGGTAAAAATGAAAGAGAATCATTTGAGTTAATAAAAAAGGCCATCATCAATGCTCCTTCTTTAACCACTCTAGACTTTCTCAAACCTTTTGTGTTGTACACTTTTTCATCTGATACATCATATGTGGTAGTTTTAACACAGCTAAACGATCAAAACATAGAAGCACCTATCTCTTTTTTCAGTTCAAATTTACAAGGTGTCAAGTTAAACTACTCAGCTGTTGAGAAACAAGATTTTGTTGTCTTTAAAACCTTGAAACATTTCAGACCTTTTCTCCTCAAAACTCATACAAAAATAATAGTACCTTACCCTGCAGTAAGGCAATTATTGATTCAAAGAGAAGTGGGGGAGAAAAGAGCCAATTGGGTCACTGCACTTCAAGAATACGATGTAGAAATCTGGCCAGCTAAAATTGTTAGGGGCCAAGGTTTTTGCAAGATGCTAACTGGAGCTTCCCACTTATCAACAGAAGAAGACCAAGGTAATGAAGTACAAATATCAGAGGTAAGCCTCAACGATGCACAATCACAGTATGCTGATTTGAAGTTTTATTTGAAGAATGGATATGCTCCTATGCATCTCAATTACAAAAAAAACGTGCTTTAAGGTTGAAATAAAATCAGTATCAATTGGTTGATGATGTATTATTTAGAAAAAAATATAATTCAGTGTTATTAAGATGCCTTGATAAACCTGAAGCTGAAACGATTATGCAGGAGTTACATGATGGACCAGCTAGAGGTCATTTTGGAGGAAACACCGCAACCCATAAAATCCTACATGTAGGTTATTATTGGCAAAAATTGTTCAAAGATGCACATGACTATGCAAGAAAATGCAAAACTTGTCAATCTGCAGCTGGAAGAGAAAAGAAACCAACATTTCCTTTGCAGCCAATCAATATCCAACAACCATTTGAACAATGGGGATTAGATATAATTGGTGAGATTGTTCCTAACTCTTCCAAGCAGCACAAGTGCATCCTTACAACTATTGATTATTTCACAAAATGGGTAGAGTATATCCCAATAAAGGTAGCTAATACAGAAAGTATTATAGATTTTATTGATCAGTACATAATCACCAGGTTTGGCCTACCCACAACTTTAATGTTTGATAATGCATCTTATTTTTCTGGAAATACTATGGTAGAATTTGCTTTTAAAGAGGTTTCAAGTTGAAGTATTCAGCCAACTATTATCCACAAGGTAATGGATTAGCTGAATCAACAAACAAAAACCTTATAAGAATCATTAAGAGGACTATAGACAAAAATAATAGGAATTGGCACAAAGCATTGACATTTTCTCTTTGGGTAGATAGAATAACACAAAAAGCCTCAATTGGTTCTTCTCCTTTTGCTTTAGTTTATGGAAAACAAGCAGTTCTCCCCACAAACATAAATGTCGGGCGGATAAATCGTTCTTGCGGACAAGACCGATCTCCCTAGTATCTATGGATATCTAGCGACAAGCAAACCAAACAAATTCTATCTTTCTCTAAATATGCGATTTATAAATAAAGGCTAATAGATTTTTTAGGCCTACCTCGAGTCCAATGCTAGTTTGTGGAAGCCACGCTCCATTTTTCCAAATTTTCTCCCTTTTAAAGAATCTGCAAACACAAACATGCACACATATCAAATAACACCTGCATAGCCAATATAATAAACCATATTTATCATGATGATCAAGGAATTCATGAAATAAACCATAGAAGACAATTTATTGAGAAAAATGAATCTGATTGTATTAACTTTAATCAAAGAAAAACTTTACAACCTTGGTGCCTTGATGTTGTACAAGCTCCTCCTAGGGTCCAGCAAGAATCCCCTCTACTTTGACAAGTTTCACTCTCTTCCCAATGAAGCCAAAAGGTATGTAATCTCTCCTCTCAAGCTCAAATAGGAAGTCTAAATTCCAACAACATTTACCCTAAAAAATGTTCAGCTTTCAACCTCCCCAGAAACTAGCCCAATGCCTCAATTTATAGTGCAGAGGAGGGAAGTTACCAAGTCCACCTTCAAAGGGATAGATTCCTCCTTCAAAGGGATAGGCTCCTCTCATCAAGGGGTTAGCTCCTTTAGTTATGGGATGCATGAACCACCTAGGAGCGAACCAACCACGTCAAGATTCCTTCTAGAAGTGTCCAGAATTAACCCAAAGTGAGTTTTTAAGAATAAACTTGCGCCTTTTTGACTTTTACAGGGGTCCGCACCCACTCCTTTAGAGACAGAGTGGGCAGGTCCGCAGGTAACATGACCAAGGGGTGCGGGACCGCAGGTAATGGTAAGAGAAAGTGCGGAACCAGAGTTTTAAAGCTTTTCAAGGACTTTCTCTCATTTTTAAAGCTTGACATGAAGAGCTGAGGTTTGAGACTTGCAAAGGAGGACAGTATGAGTGGTGATAGACTCACACTGACTGTAGAAAGTCATGGTGACAATATTTTGTGTAACAGATTTCCCCCTAAAGTGCGAAGTCTGTAGTAGATGAGGATTTCATTTATCATCTAAGAAGAGTGAAGTACTTTATCATTTCGAGGATTATCTTGTGGAGAGACTGGTTGGAACCTGTAAAAACATTCAATGCAAAATATATATATGAGATCATATCATCGCTGAGGTAGGCATTCCTATACTCAGATCAAAACTAACTAGAAAACTAACTAAACTGCGCTGATATAGGAATGATCTTGCAATACATCACAAGTATAGACACATGTAGACACAGTATGGATGTAACCATCTGTTTATGAATAGTCCACAGTATAATGATACAAAATTCCTCGCAACCTGGATGGTGGAAACTAGATCCAGGGTCTTAATTTCTACTTCCCGAAATAGTACGATTCTATCCATGTGAATGAATGTGTCGAAGTCGAACATGGTAGAAACCACTTGATTACCAATCAATGATGTAAACTGTTAACAAGTGTGAGAGAAACCACCAGTGATGTCAATGGCTCTCAAAGTACTCAGTACAATCCATGAAATGTGAATAGATGTATTGATGTCGAACATGTCACGGAAACCTTTGATCGAAGGTAAATGATACAACCTATCGTCAAAGGTGAGAAACTGCCATTAAGGCATGCAGATCCCAAGGTACTGACGATTTCTAGATCATCTTTCTAGATAATGAGCTGAAGTTGATATAAAGCGATCTGTCGTAGGCAAGCCCACAACACGAAATCATAGATCAAGTTTGAAGAAATATAGTTGCAAGGACTGACTCAGGGATGGTCAAGATGGATGACAGATATTTTGCAGATGAATGGTTTATTTGCACTGACCTCTTGAACACATAATGACACTACAGATGGTTTGGTGACAATTGACCCAAAGCTAATACCCAGAAACCGACTGAAGACTTTTAATATGGTTTGATTAACTGTTAGGCAAAGGATTTCCCAACCCAGGTGAACAAAAAGTGTCGTGTTCAAGAGTGGTTAAATGTTTTTCTGAGACACAAAGTATGACAAGTAGGTTCATTTTCCTCTCTTTTCCCCCACCATTTCTGGCAAGTACCTCTTTATTTTTGACAAGCTTGAGGAGGATAACATTTGCTTGATTATAAGCTCATCCTTCGGATGAGTCCAACTTAGTTTAAATTCAAACCCTAAGAAGGAGTGGTCCGTTCCTGTTTGTAATTGAACATGTCCTTTACTGTTAAATTTTAGCGAGTCCAGTATAGGAGAAACTCTGCGTTTTTCAATTTTAGGGAGTCTGAAAAAACTTAAGAAAACTCCATCGTTGTCCTTTTTCGTAAATTTGTGTCTCCCAAGCCTGAAAAAGTATAAAATAATACTTGAGAGAACCGCTTGACCATTACAATCAAGGAGTACTTTTCATAATTAGTGTCTATGATCCGAAAAAGTAAAAAAGTAATCAATGACACGTCGTTTTATAACCAATATCGAATTTGAAACGACAAAAATCCTACAATCTTTTCATGTTTTTACGGTCAGAAAAGAGCTGTAAGTGGACCGTCTTTTTAATTCCATTTTAACGAGCTTAAAAGAAAAACTCGGCAATATTTTCATATTTTAGGAGTTATAAAAGAACTTAAAGGTGACTCTAATGTTTTTCCCCGAAAATGATCAATTTTGCCTGAAAGATCCGTTATCCTGCACAAAAACTCAAACATTACTCATACCTGTTTAAAATAAATAAAAATGCTTCAAAAGTTGCCTCTTTAAAGTGAAAAATAAACAAATTAAAAATTCATTTATTCAAAAAAGGTTATAAAAGGGCTTTTGTAAATTCATTTTTACCGTTTGACTTCAGAGTAAGAAAGAGAGCTTTTGGGTAAGAAACTTCCCGTGAAGATTGCGGAAAATCCATCCGTTGGAATCAAACACCGTCACCTCCAGGTAATCCACATCACCTTACTCTTGCATTTCAATTGTTTGAAATTTTGTTTTTAGGTTTATATTTTGATTTTTTGGAAAAATTTTGTTTAAAGGTCTGCTCGCGGGGGTCCGCAGGTGCAGCATGCGAAAACTGCGGACCCCGACTTTTTCGTATGCAGAAAAAAGTCAAGGGCCCACACCCACTGTATAGGTAGAGTGCGGACCTACGCACTGTCTCTAAATTAGAGGGTGCGGTCCCTGCGGCATATGTTCTAAAATTCCAAATTTTCTAATATTTGCCCAAAAACTTTGATTTAAGATGTTCTAATCCGCCTTTTCTTTCAATGTGGCCTGGTATACATTATGCTTAGTTGACAGGAACGGGAGCATGAAGATGTGGATGCTGCCGCACTAAATCATCAACCCTCAATAGATGCATTGAGGGCATGCGGGCTATATAAATTTTGGGCCATACCTGGCATGAGGGCCCAAGTAGACTTTTTGCAGTGGCTGGTGGACAGGTGGAATGTGCAGGACCAGTGTTTCATTATTGGTGGCCACCAGCTTGAAATGGAGCCGGAAGACATTTACTTTTTGACTGGTTTGCCTAAGAGAGGTGAACAATTGACTCTATTCGGGACTAGGCCAGGTGGCTAATATGTTGATAGCCTCCGTCTAGAGTTTTGTAATGACCAAACCAAGGACAAAGGGATTGATATCAAAACCATTTCCCGTCCTGAACTCAAAGTGATTGCATTTACTGTCACCAAGCTTTGTGGAAGTGCAACACTACATATGGCCACTGGATCCCAAATGTGGATGGCAGTAGACTGCTTTCGAGGCACCATCTTCAACTGGTGCGAAGTTGTGTTGGCTAATGTAAAATGCCAACTGACTAGAGCAAAGAATGGACAACTGAAAAAATTTGGATATGGTTTCTTAGTTGTGAGCTTTGGTTTAGAGAGGGTCCCAATGTTGGTCCCACAACATCTTTCTGTTGAAGCTGGACTTCCCCGAGAGCCCAAGCTGATGCATTGGGTTGCAGTTATGGCCCGTCATCCTGAGGAGGGTTCAGAGGTTGTTCGATTTCCTCCTGAGTATTTTCATTGGTTGGACAACCAAGTTTTTTCTATTTAGGATTTTCCTTATGCTGGGATGGATTATCATGGTGACCCAGACATGGCTCTTCCACCAGGAGAGCAATGGGATGACTTAGGTAAAATCATTTTCAACATTTTCTAATTAAATTTTATTTTATTATTATTATTATTATTATTTTATTTTTATTTTTATTTTATTTTTTAAATCGTCCCAAAATTGATAGTAAAAAGTTTCAAATGCAGATGTAGGTCCACGGTGACCAGCCACTCTCCAGCCCTATGAGAGGAAACATCCAGCTGCAGCAGCACCAGCCCCACAAGACGAATCTACAGAGACCCTGGCCGAATTGGAAAACCATCTAGAGCGTTTGACAGCAGACATTCCAGAGACTAGCATAGATGACATTCCTCTTAGGCTACAGCGCTATGTGATTGGGGTCCCAGGACCTTTCAGGAGGTTCCTTTGTAGGGTGGCCCATACAGTGGTTTCTTATCGTGATCATCACCAGTGATAGGATGATCGCCTGTTGTAGACTCATATGACATTTTTGCTTTTTGTACTATCATTTTTGCCGATCATAAGGTGTTTTTCAACCTATGATCGAAGACGATGTATATTTGACACACTTCTATGCTATGCTATATCACTATTACTGGCTATCTTGTAAAACATGTTATGAAATGTTTTTAAATTTACTGTTCGATTATTGCAAATGTCTACTTAACATTCGAGAAGAAATTGCATTTGCTAATGTATTTAAATATCTTGGAATATGATGATATTCAATATAGTCAAACTCACGTTCCAAGAGACGAACTCTCAAAAATAATCTCAATAACACTAGATTTCTAATGGCATAAACTCTATTAAGCTGCAATACAACGAGTTCAGAATCTAACCTCACAATCAAACTCCGAATCCCAAATGAGATGGATTCAGATAATGACTGAATCACTGCACTATACTCTGCAATGTTGTTCGTTGTTTGACCGAGGCTTACTCCATGCATAGATACCAACTCATCAGAGGGTGAATAGATAACCCAGGCTACGGAAGAAATGTTCTGTGTATTACGACAAGCACCATTAGCAAAACCAATGTATGTTTGAAGAGACATCGACATCTGCAATATCAAGAGTAAAATCAAGATAAGCAGGAATAATGATGAAAAACACTCTCTAAACAAAGCACACGTTTCTAATCTAAAACACACCAACTAGAAAGAAAACTAACCTAACTAAAAATATCCACACCCAGATTTAAGCATAATATCTCTTCAGGTAAAGACCATTTCTGGGTTTACCTAAAGAGACTCCGTCAAAGTCTACCAATTCATAGGCCCCTTTTTCCAGCTTTCGCTTAACAACATAAGGACCATGCCACATGGGTATGAATTTTCCAACGCCTAACTTATCATTTGCTTGATCGTACAGTAAGACTAGGTCTCCTTCGAAAAATTACGAGGTGTAACATTTCGATCATACTGAGCTTTAATACGTTTGGCATGAGTTTCGATTGCTAGTGCAGCATCACGTCGATTCTCATCTAGCTGAGCCGAGTACAACAAACGTTTCTCCTCTTCGGAAGTGGCTGGAAGTAATTCTATGGTCATTTGCAATGACAGGATTTCGCATTCAATGGGTAACACAGCTTCCAAACCGTAAACTAGTTGGAAAGGAGTGAAACCAGTTGATGTTTTTGCTGAGGTTCGATACACCCAAAGCGCTGAAAACAACATGTTATGCCAATTCAACCTATGAATCCCGATGATTCGTCAGATCATAATGACTAGAACTTTGTTGATGGCTTCAACCAGACCATTAGCCTGTGGGTAATATGGAGTAGAACTATCATGACGCAGGCCAAGTTGATCTGTTAGTTTAGTCATCATAATGTTTCGAAAATGATGCCCATGATTAGTGATAATCGCTTGTGGAACACCGAACCTAGTAATTATATGATTGAAAACGAAAATCGCAACAGTTTTTCCGTCTGCCGAAAATGTAGGCATTGCCTCGGCTCACTTGGTAAAATAATCTACCGCAAGGATGATATACGCATGCCCCCCGGCTGAGTGAGGGTTACATGTAATAAAATCGATACCCCATTTCGCAAAAGGACCGACAACAATTATAGGGTGGAGAGGAGTAGGTGGAGCGCGCGTCTTTCGATAAGAAATTTGGCATTTGTGGCATTTTCGAACCGCGTTAATACAATCTTTAAACAAAGACGACCAGAAATAGCTAGCGCGCAATATATTTTGGGTTGTGGCAAACCCAGACATATGACCGCCACATGCTCCAGAGTGATAGTCATTTAGAACCCTTTCAGCTTCCTCATGAATTAAACAACGCCGGAAAACAGAGTCCGCCCCACGACGATAAAGTGTATCTCCAATAATTTTGAATTGTTGGGATTGGAATCGTATTTTCCGACGCTGAGATCTTGAAATTTCAGGCCGAAAGGATTGGGTTTGGAGATAAACGATGATATCTCCATACCATGGATCAAGAGTGCTGATTAGAAACAAGGATTCGTCCGCAATGGGCTCTTCCGCCACAGTTTCAGTATCAGCACACGGGAAGTCACACATCAACTCCGCAAAAACTAAAGATTTCTTTGACTTAGATTTTTCAAACTCCAAGTCAAATTCCCGCAGGATTAAAATCCATATGGAATACTTGCCCCCCAGAAATTGTTTTGTCAAAATATAGATCATAGGGTTACAGTCAGAAATTACAATAGTTTTGCGAAGTAAAATGTAATGACGAAAACGTTGGACAACTTGAACCGCTGCCAAGGCAAATTTCTCCACATGTGAATATTTTAGCTCAGTTGGATTCAAAGTTCGACTAAGGTAATAAATCACATGTTCACTACCGAATTCATCTTCCTGAACTAACACCATTCCGATGGTGGAATGAGAGGCGGCGAGATATAAGAAGTAGTCCTGGTTGTAGTTGGGAGGATGCAATAACGATGCATGGGTCAACGCGTGTTTTAGTGCATCAAAAGATTTGTCAGCTATCTCATCCCAAAAGAATGGAGTATTCTGTTTCAAAAACCTGGTAAAACCCTTTGTTATCTTGGTGTAGTTAGGAATGAATCAACGTAAAAAGTTTGCTTTCCCTTGCAAACTTTGGAGTTGGCGAAGAGTCGAAGGAGGAGGCAATTTGACAATAGCTTCAACCTTCGAGGGATCGACACGAATGCCGGCTTTCGAAACAACAAATCCCAGTAACCGACCCGTTTCTATACAGAAAACACACTTGTGTGGATTCAACCTAATTTGATAATGCCTACATCTCATAAAGATTGCTCGTAAATGAATGAGATGATCGGCTCTACGTAATGAATGAGCAGGTAAATCATCGAGATAGGGTTGCACAATGTGCTTGATGTCATGAAACGCGTAAGACATGGCCCTTTGAAAAGTTGCTCCGACGTTCTTAAGCCCAAAAGGTAATTTGCAATAAGCAAATGTCCCCATGGACAAATGAAAGCCGTTTTTTGTTGATTCGCAGGTAGAATATTGATTTGATTATAACCGGAAAAACCATCCATAAAGGAGAATATTTCACTACCGGCACAATCATCAATGATTTGATCGATATAGGGAGTTGGATAATTGTCTTTTGGACAGGCTCGATTAATGTCCTTATAATAGACACATATTCTTATTGTTCCTTGCTTTTTATTAACAGGAACAATATTCGATACCCAATCCGTTAAGGGAATTGGATAAATGAAACCTGCTTTAAGTAATTTCTCAACTTCTGCTTTAATAGTAGCAGCTTTTCGTGGGTGAATTTGACGCAAATGTTGCCGGACGGGTTTAGCATCCGGGTAAGTTTTGATTTCATGAACAACAATTGCTGGATCAATTCCTGGCATTTGCTCATATGACCAGGCAAACACGTCGCGGAATTCTTGAAATAGGGCCTTATATGTTTGAATTTCATCTTCCGTACAAGAGGAACCTATATGAATGTTTTCAACAATTCCAGGCTTAACCGAAATGTCAATAGGAATAGTTCGAGAAATATTTCCCAAATTTAACTCAGAATCAGGATTTTTCAATGGATTCTGAGGTTCCTTGACATAATTAGTTGTAAAAATAAATGAAAAATCATTTTCAAAGTTATCAATCTTAGGTAAAAATGAAGATCTATGATGAAGATCTTCCCATGGTAAATCATCAACAGACAAAATTTC
Source organism: Pinus tabuliformis (assembly GCA_031772625.1). Taxonomy (NCBI): domain Eukaryota; kingdom Viridiplantae; phylum Streptophyta; class Pinopsida; order Pinales; family Pinaceae; genus Pinus; species Pinus tabuliformis. The sequence continues at coordinate 1,007,741,109 of CM062816.1, forward strand.
ACGAATCTGCTCATCAGTGTGAACAAGTTCGGAAAAAGTTGTTGAATCTGAGTTTGATATTGAAAGTGATTCTTCATGGACCACATTCATTAAGTCAATTTCGGTTGAAGAAGGGTTGGAAAACGACTGTATGGCCTCATACGCAATTTCATAGGGACTCAAAGGCATAGCATCACCAAATGAATCCATCTCAGATTTGGAAGGTACGATCCAAGGATCATCATAAACAATGGTGTCTGATGAAATCATATGAATGGTTGCAGTAGAAGGCGATACGTTGGGAGGAGGAAAGGAAAAAGTTCCTAGTAAATCAGAATCTTTAACTAATCCTACTCCAACATCCTTATAAGGGATAGTTGTTTTTCTGACATGTTGGATACTTTCAGAAGAGGCTGGGTCGGATGAAAAGTAAGTTAGCTGGTCTATAGTTACGATCTTTCCATTATGAGGAAAATTTATAAGCCGAAAGACCGATGAAACAACATCAGTCATAGTGTAAGACCAACTACGACCCAAGAGAAGGTTGTAATCTAGAGGGGCATCAACCACCTCCACATCTAGATTAACAGTTTTTCCTTCAACCCCTATAGGTAAATCCTGTAGAATGCCAAAAGGATGGAACCCATGGCCATCAAAAGCCTTTAGAATCGTCAGGGATTGATTAAGTGTAGGAGAACCAAGTGATCTCCAACACTGGATCGACATAATACACGTTGAAGCTCCCTCATCAATTACAGTCCTATAGCAAGGTCTGTTTTTGACTAACACTGGAATCTGGAAATCCATTTGATGAGGTAAGCGAGGTGTACTATTTTCTAAATCGAAAATTATAAGGTTCGAGTCCTGAATATCAACAGCTCCTATAGCCGACAATAGCAATTTACGCTGTGCTGGACATGATTGCAGCACCTCCAAAGCCGACATTGCTGAAGGTGAAATAGCTAGATCTTCAACAATGTTATAGTTCTGAGCAGCTCTCGCATGTGGATTGAAAGCTGACTTTCGAAGTATACCCTTGGCGGGCAGTTTGATTACTAAGTCTGGGTTAGGTTTCTCGATCTGTAGTGGATCAGAATCGGGAGTTGAAGTTGATGGGTTCGAATTAGAAGATTCTGCTTCCTTACCACCAACAGGACTTTTACTTCCATAATCTTGCGATCGTGTCGCAATCCTAACATGGGACATCATCATTATGGGTTCTTCTGAGGCATTTGAGGAAGAACCTATCATCTTACTGTCTTGACTAGGAAAAGGATCCTTCAAGACAGCAGGCGTTTGAGAACCTTTGACGATTTTCGCAACCTCAGCACGATGAGGGCAGTCTCTTGTAAAATGCTCTTCATCACAAATGAGACAAGGATAACGAGGTTTACGTTTCTCATCAGTAGATTCCGTTTTTTCTAGTTTCTCTTTCGAATTTTTATCTGATTTATTTTTCTTCTTCCCCTTCTTACTGCCGGATTTTGATTTGGCCGTAGATGACTCTACAACATGAATATCGGCAGAAATTTCTGCGGAAGAGTCTCCTGTTGGGGAATTTGGTAAAGTTATGATAGGAGAAGAATTCTTGGAAGATTTCTTCTTACTTTTGGTATTAACTGTACAAATCATACCGTCAGCGGCATGAGACCCTGAAGGAGCTGCAGTTATTTGATTTTGTTTAGGAAGGTCGGGGATTTTTTGTGTAAGGTACCCGACTGCGTATAAACGAGGTCAAGGTACTGAGCTTTAGCAATTACTTACTCTTTAGTAACGACTCCTGCCTTAGCTACATCCTCAGTGATTTTAGGTAATAATGATTTGACAAACCATTCTGCTAAGATTTGATCCGGAATAAAAACTTTCACTAAACGCCATCGACGTCTCCATTCATGTATGTGATCTGAAATATAAGTGGACGTTGACTGTTTTAATGAAGTTAATAATTTCGTACCATTGTCATATCTGACTAGCAACTGAAAACGAGTTAAGAATGAAGTAGCTAGCTGACTAAAATTATAAAAAGAGGCTCGCGGTAACTCAATTTACCACTTGGCCGCAAGACCAATTAGAGTGCATTGAAAAAGATGTAAAGGAATTGAATCATCTGAAATGGAGTTAGACGCACACCAGAGGTGATAAGTCATCACATGGTTCGACGGATCCTCTCCTAATTTACCTTCAAACTTTGGGATGTCACTGGGCAACTTATTCGGAATTGGCAGCCAAAACGGAAGATAATTAACGGGATCGTTCGTAAGGCGCGACAAATCAGTCAAGTCCAAAGTTGCAATGAACGGTAACTGACGATTAGGGTCTCGAAAACCTTGGGTCATGAGACCAGCCCCAAGAGGAGGATATCCAGGATAACTAGGAATTGGAATTGCATTTGGGATATTATATCCTCCCGGAAAACCAGGATTAACCGGATCGTACTGGGGTTGTTGAGGTTGCTGATAAGTATATCCAGGGTACGGTTGATACTGATATACTGGGTTCTGCACAACAGGACCGAATTGGTACTGTCCCTGGTATGGTTGATAAGTGAATTGAGGTTTACTTGTGACAACTGTACATGGACCATGTTGTCCTACAGGCATTTGAACCGAAGTCTGAATTGTAGGTCTAGACTGAGGTAAATATGCTTGAGGAATTGATACAGGAATAGTAGAAACCGGAGCTGTCGATACTCCAGAAGTAGGCGGGGTAGATGGAACAGATGTTGCAGCAGTCGTTTGAGGCGAAGTTCAAGGCGAACTAGGCCCAGGCTGAGAAACTACAGAAGGTGTAGAAGTTTGAATAGTAGGCTGGACATGTTGTTGGGTTGAACCAGAAACCAAAGGTTGTCTAGATTGAGATGAAAACTGCACATTCATTTGCAAGATATGTTGAGATTGAGATGGATCCCACACTAAGTTCATTCCGGGGTATGGACCCATAGAAGGTTGAGCATATTGAGGACCATAACCGGGTTGAGGGTAGGGTTGATAATTCAAAGGTACATTTCCAGTTCCTTGGACAAATGGTTGACCTAAAGGTGGTTGGAAACCTTGGGTTGGGTACTGACCTTGAGGTTGATAACCTTGAGGCACGTAATGATATTGGGGTTGACCTTGAGGTACATATTGATACTAGGGTTGACCTTGATGTACATACTGAGTCTGGGGTTGACCTGAGGAATGTACTGTCTCGAAGATATGTACTGTCCTTGAGGTTGCCCCCCAGGCGGTAATTGGGTACCTTGAGGTTGCCCCCCAGGCGATAATTGAGGACCTTGAGGTTGCCCCCCAGGCGGTAACTGACTACCTTGAGGTTGCAGATTTGGAATGGTACCTGACATCATAAGAATATCTTCTACACTCAACGACTTAGTTCCGTTATTACTAGTTAATAACCCTTGTTCAACAGGTTGAGGAGATGCTCCCAAAAAAGTACTAGTAAGTGATTGATACCCAGAGGGAACAGAAGGACCACCATATAAAAATGTTTCTGGAGATTGAGAAAACATGGATGACTGTCTTGACATATTCAAAGGAGGATAATAACCTCTAGGTGTTGGATGATAAGGAATACGAGGTGGTGAAAAACTTAGTCCCGGGTTTTCCAAAAAATTGGTCAATGAAAGATACCAAGCATCCCTCCTAGGTGGACTGTAAAAGATCGATTCACGCTCCCTAAGTTCTATAGCTGGTTGATTTTTAGGGATGGATATACCTTCTTCCGGAGTAACAAGTTCTTCAATAGCAATAATTCCAGAAGGAAGATTTTGGGTAATGACTTTTTCTACCTTGGGTGAACCAGGACCACTGGAAGTTGGAGAGGCAAATCCTGATGATGGAGTAGCAGCAGGTTCAGAAATTTCAGGTTCCTCGGCTAATTCACTAGTAGAGGAAAAACTGCCAGTAACTTCGGAAAATGAAACAGGTTCAATAATATACTCTGGTGCTTGAAATTGATAATCAGGATGCACAACTAAAGAAGATTCTCCTTCTTTGGGTGACCCAACTCTACTGTCACTAGGAGTTACAAGGGCTCGTAGCCCTTCAAGCTGGCTTGGTGAAAACTCAGGAGGTTGGCCCCGAAGTCTATGGGATTGCCTAAGTAATTTAGCCACGATTAAATATTTTAATTACTTCACACGCAAACAAAGAAAAATCTCAATGAAAACCACCTAAAGTCTCTAAAGAACCAAACAATTTTGAATCACACGCCTAAAGAATCTAGGAGGTCAAACCACACACAAACAGTAACTTTCCGTACCGAAAACACTAGTTGGTGATGAAATCCAACGTCGCAGAATTCAATACAGAAATGGCGGTTGGAATAGTTACCTCGACAACCTGCTTAATGAATAGACTGGCACAAGTTTCTCCACTAAACCATCTCGAGTGAAGAGAACCCCCCAGAAAATCCAAGTGAGTCTAGTCGACGTCTGCTCCAGGTACAGTGGGATCTTCCCTCCACCGTCACCTTAGGAAAGAATCCTATAGATTATGGTCACTATGGTTACCAACGGAAACAAATATATCTCGAGGAACAGTCTGTGATCTGATACACACGCAAGGGTAGAGAAGCAAGCTCAATCCCCTTGAAGGCTCCTTGACATAATCCAAGGTTTACCAACAAGTGACCTCAGGCTCCTCGACAATGGTTAATCCGAGGTTTACCGTTTTTAATACGTGTATATCTGCTATCGTTCCTAGTGAGGAAGGATTGATTACTCCACTGGTTCGGATATGACCTCGTGCTTGACTCCTTTAAGAGGAGCTTCCCAGAGCATAGATGTAACAATTGGAATTTATCTCCTACCGCAAGATACAACTACTTGTTTGTTTTTACTATCTTGGAGAGTTAATTACTCCCTACTCCAAGATACTAGCCTAAGCTATGTTGGTGATAAAGAGCCCTAGAAATAAAAAGATTGCTAGATAAATTTTACTTTAAGCGTTATTTTTATTGGTTTTTTCTTAAGTCAAAAGGTGCGGAGATGAAACTTTATGGTGTGAAGACTCGACTCCAAAACACTAAAATTGCACCTAAGATGATAAACAATCCTTTTTCTTCAATGAATTTCTAGCTAAAGAAAGAGTTGAGAATGCAAATTCTTGAAAAACAAATCTTTCCTTAACCAACAAATGAAAATAAGAACTTTTTGTCTTTTTCAATAAACTAAAAAACGAGACTACTAATTATGCTCACGAAAAAATATCCCTTTCTTTTTCAACAATCAAAAACTACAAAAACAAATCCTTTCCAGAAGAGATTTTTTTTTATAATTTTTATAAAACACTCAAAACTATTAATAAATCTAATCTTGAGATTTATAAATTCTAAAAAACTGATTGAAGTAAAAGCTTACAAAATTTATTTTCAAGGATGTTTTACTTAGTTATCAGCAAACTAAGGAATAACTTGTTCAGAATAACAGATTAATCAAAAAACAACCAACTTTTGTTTTCTTTTTAAAAATGAAATCGAAAACTTTCAAAACAAGTTCTTTCGAAGCTTCGCAAAGAGAAAAACGAGATGTATTCCTCACCAAAGGCAGATTTTACAAATCGGTCAGACTCATAAGAAGACCAGCAAAAACCAGGGTGATCTGAGGTTTCTAAGGCTTCTAAGCTCTGAGTTACTACAAAGACCAAACGAAAATCAAGCCAGGCACACAAAACTTCTAGAAATTCACCTAAAACCTAAATGCCAATGGAATTCACTCACAAAAAGTTTCTGACAAGACACGTGTAGATCTGGGCAGAGGCTAAACAACATAAACAAATCCTAAGCTTAACTAGATGAAAAGATTTTAGTTTTTTCAAAAATTTGACAGGGTCCGCAGTCCCCTGGTATAACCAGGTGCGGTACCGCACTGTGTAGTAAAGGAACAGTGCGGGTATGTCCGCACTATGTTACAAACAGCAGGTGCGGTCCACTCTCAAAAATATGAAAAAACAAAAAACAATTCAAAATCTAAAAACCTACCCAATCCCACACAGCAAGCAAAAACCAGAAACAGAGAAACAGTTTCTCAAGTCAAAGTAAAAGCAAAGGCAAAAACCAAAAATTCAAGTCCCCAGTATGGTCGCCATTTTGTCGAGCGGATAAATCGTTCTTGCAGACAAGACCGATCTCCCTAGTATCTATGGATATCTAGCGACAAGCAAACCAAACAAATTCTATCTTTCTCTAAATATGCGATTTATAAATAAAGGCTAATAGATGTTTTAGGCCTACCTCGAGTCCAGTGCTAGTTTGTGGAAGCCATGCTCCATTTGTCCAAATGAGCTCCCTTTTAAAGAATCTACAAACACAAATAGGCACACATATCAAATAACACCTGCATAGCCAATATAATAAACCATATTTATCATGATGATCAAGGAATTCATGAAATAAACCATAGAAGACAATTTATTGAGAAAAATGAATCTGATTGTATTAACTTTAATCAAAGAAGAACTTTACAACCTTGGTGCCTTGATGTTGTACAAGCTCCTCCCAGGGTCCAGCAAGAATCTCCTCTACTTTGACAAGTTTCACTCTCTTCCCAATGAAGCCAAAAGGTATGTAATCTCTCCTCTCAAGCTCAAATAGGAAGTCTAAATTCCAACAGCATTTACCCTAAAAAATGTTCAGCTTTCAACCTCCCCAGCAACTAGCCCAATGCCTCAATTTATAGTGCAGAGGAGGGAAGTTACCAGGTCCACCTTCAAAGGGATAGAGTCCTCCTTCAAAGGGATAAGCTCCTCTCATCAAGGGGTTAGCTCCTTTAGTTATGGGATGCATGAACCACCTAGGAGCGAACCAACCATGTCAAGATTCCTTCTAGAAGCGTCCAGAATTAACCCAAAGTGAGTTTTTAAGAATAAACTTGTGCCTTTTTTACTTTTACAGGGGTATGCACCCACTCCTTTAGAGACAGAGCAGGTAGGTCCGTAGGTAACATGACCAAGGGGTGCGGGACCGCATGTAATGGTAAGAGAAAGTGCGGAACCAAAGTTTTAAAGCTTTTCAAGGACTTTCTCTCATTTTTAAAGCTTGACATGAAGAGCTAAGGTTTGAGACTTGCAAAGGAGGACAATATGAGTGGTGATAGACTCACACTGACTGCAGAAAGTCATGGTGACAATATTTTGTGTAACAATAACATCCCGATCTCTCGCCCTAGTGCAGTTTATCAATGAAAATCCTTCCTCTTCTCTTCAAGCAAGACAATTTCATATCCTTAAACTCGAAGAAGAAAGAGAAAAGGCTAAAGCTACCCATTCCCATCATCAACAATTAGTCAAAGCCTCTTTTGATACAACCTCTGCCAGTCATAAAACTTTTGAAGTAGGTGATCTAGTTTTGAAATGGGACAAAGCACATGAGGAAAAATGTAAGCATACCAAGTTCCAAAGACTGTGGCTTGGACCATTCCAAATCAATGAGAAAATTGGTCAATCAAAATTTTTTTTGCAAGACTTGTTAGGTAAAGTGGATTCCTTGCCCATTAATGGGAAAATTCTGAAAAAATACTTTTCCTAGAAGACAACCTCTTCTAATTTTTGTATCATATTGTGTTTAAGATTCTTAGGAAAATAAACGTTAATATAGTATTTACTTTTGGCTTCTCAATATAAAATATCTGATAATATTTTGATTTTTCACTTCTATAAGTAGGAAAAGTTAAAGAAATAATTAGAGCATTTGAGTATCAAATGAACCTTATTTCTTTGAAAAAACTTGACTTTGCTAAAACCATTTGTTCAATGAACAAGCTATTATCTTTATAAAGTATAGATGTCTTGTTATCAGTCAAAGAAAAGAATCTGTAACCTAGTAAGGACTTTCTATAGATGACTATCTCAGAAGTCTATCATTATCATCCAAAACTCTTTAAAAGGGCTAGTATCACCCCATCAGATAAAATTTTATTTTTTCACAGCGTAATTCTAAAATATACAGAACTTAAAAGATAATACGTCTCATCACGAGCTTGTTTACCATGATTATAGGGGAATAATTAAACTGATATTACCAAAACTGCATATCAGAACAGGGTAATAGTCAATGATCTAACCAATCAAAGGACAAGGGGTCTCATCAAGAGCCAACTTGTTTATTTTAGTTACAACTGGTGAATGGCATTGTCATTATTGGGTTACCAAGCCTAGACAATGTCTTTTAAATTTCAAAAGAAAATTACATGAAAACAAAATAAAGGTCCTAAGGAAAAAGAAAAAGCAAATGAATATCATTTTGAATTTTGAAAATTGCTTCGGATGGGACAATGAATCATTGTTGGTTAAAAGATAACCCTGTCGAGGCTATGAACGCCTGTTGGTAGCAGAGGCTTTATCTATGATAAATGAGAAAACCAAAAAACTAATCTAAAGAAAGCACTTGCTATATCTCTTTAAAATCTTAGAATTAACTGATGCAAACATTTGTATTTTTATCACTACAAGAGTAAAGTAGTTGAATAGATAGATTTAGTGAGTGATTATGATTTCAGAGGAATATTGTTTAGGTTATAACTCATGTAATTATTATCCCTATAACTTTTCTTATTTTGAAAGTTTTTAGAAATTTCAAAAGATCAATCAGAGATAGTTGGTTCTCCCAAGTGAATCGCTAATTGTTGTACTATGTAACAACCCCCCCATTTATACGAATAATAGTTGATATTTGACATATAAATGGGGACCCTTTTTAAATTTTTTAGTCTTTGAAAAATAAATCCTAACTCTAAGAAATTGCCTTGAAAGCTCTTAGAAAACAACCCAAGTTTAGGATCTTTATCACAAATCGCATTTCGCATTTTTCCCATGTGATAATTATAAACATCTTTAAGTAAATCCCGAATTGCGATATGCGATGAAACCCCCCACTACGATATTCTGATCAGAACACCTTGAGAACACGCAATCGCACTTTGCAGAGTCGCAAATAAATAATGCATGCCATTGTGTCATCCTTTAACGATTTGTGAAATGCGATATTGCAATTTTAACAATTGCATTTCACATTATAAGCAGACAACACTATATTATAATGCTTAAAAGTTGCGATGCATGAATAAAGCACCAAGCATGGGAAGTTACTGTGTTTTAATATAATAATGAACGGTTTGACAGGGTAATTAATGTTTAGCAGCCGAGGAGAAGTAATGATGTTTCAAGTTATGGCTAGTTAACGCTGAATATCTCATTCGAAATCCTCCCACGATTCAAAGTCATTTCAGAGAGCTTTTAGCCTTAATTTCCCTATATCGTCTGCATTGATATATCTCTTCCATTTTAGGCAAGCTTCAAAAGACATGTCATTGCGGAAGGTGATGCAAAAGCAGAAAAAGCAGAGCATTACAGAGTCTGAGCTATCAGAAATGTCTCCTATATTCTCTGATACAGTTTGCAGTGCCGATGGGGGAGCGACAACATGGGAAGTCATATACAACAGGCTTGAGGATGAGCATCCCAAAATTATTATTGTAAAGGAAACAGTTGATTCAATAAAACCTTCGGGAGTCCAATTCAAAGATGCTACATGTTCTTTCCTTCACAGAATAGGAGCAAGAGCGAAAATACTCCCATATACTGATATGATTAGGTGGGTGGTGGAAAATCTCACTATTGAAGATAGGCAATTTAGGAACTCAAGGATGGAGCTCATGGGGTCATTCAAAGCTGAAGACCTAAAGAAAATGTACCATATACCTAACCCTCAGGACATATATGACAAGTCATACCTGGCCAACTTTGCAAAGAAAAATGAAGAACCTTTCAAGATGATCCAAGGTTGGAGGGTACTAGAGAACAAGTTCAAATTTGATAAAATGGGTATGTATCATGTAGCCTCCTTAGCAAACCCCTACAAATATGCATCTACTATGTTATGTAGGCTATATGAATTACCTAACAATGCTAAGTTTTCCATAGAATGGATTCCTTTAATTGATGCATGTGTCAATTCCCACATAATGAATTGGGCCACTATCCTATCTAATAACCTAGCCACTGCCATCTCCGAGTATCGTCAGAAGAGATCCTCCTCTATAGAGAACCTTCCTCCATTCTATTTCAGTGCCTACATCATGGATGCCATCTATTTCTGCACTAAATTTCCAATCATGGGTTGGAAATGGACCTTGCAGGACCCCTACCCTATCCATCTCAGCCATAAATAGATTTGGGAATCCCATTATATACCCCATTTTTATAAAATATGCCATGTTGTTATTTTTCCATTACATAAATTAATTTTTAATAATAAAACCCCCAGGTTTTCCAAAGAAGCCGCTATAGACTTCTCATAGTGGGAAAGGTAATGTTTTTGAAGAATGGTTTACATACATCAGGGTTTTTGGCAGTACAGAGGACCCATATGTCCTCCCTTTGTATCTCTCTGATAAATTATTAGCAAGAGAAATAGCCCACTAGACTATGGGAAAAGGCTTGACCAAGACCCTAAAAGATAACAAAATTCGTTGTGTCCATCTTTTCCTATTTGGTGTAGTTCCTTTTCATTAGCAAATTTTAACTAGGCAACCAAGGAGTTAGTAAGCCTAGAGAGCCTCAGGCTCCATACTTTACCGAAAAGACAATTTGATCCAGACAAAACAACACATAACATTACTATTGCAGTGAAGATAAAGCCCTTTAACCATGAGGCTAATAATTCCGAAGACCTTTTACAGTCAGCTGAATCCTTCGAACAAGCGTTTGATTAGGCAAGGGAAAATCTGAGTCCTGAAGCTTTTGAAAGCTTTCAGGAATTCAGAAACAAAAGGCTCGAAATAATTCCACTGCATTTGTTAAAAACCAAGGACAAGCATGCACCCAGTGTGACTGTCAATAGCGAGGGACCAAATTCTCGCATAGAGTCTCAAGTGGATACAGGGAAATCACTGGATACAGGGAGGGCCCAAGACACCGAGAATACAGTGGAATCTAGCAGGAGGTCAGCCGAAAAGCAGGGTATGAGAAACTTGACTAAATATATTGGCTCTGAGATCAAAAGCAGCAATTTGGAGTAGGAGTGGGACCAATTCAATAAAAAACTACAAGACACTCCTAAGACAATAGATGCCCAGGAAACCACAGAATATCACACTCCTCTGCATGCCTATAAAATTACAAAATCTGAGCCAATGGATGAGCAAGGGACAAGTTCGCAGCAGACATAAATCATTCCTGCTTTGCCCACATCAGAAATTGTCCTAAAGGTGATTGAAATTCCTCCTTTAGATGTGTTCTACAGCCCACTTCACAAGGTTGTAGTGAGGAGACATAGAAAAAGAAGGAGGGTAGAGACACCCGAGATCCCACTTGGGAATGAGCTGCTGGACATAGTCTGGAAGGATATTCCTTCCAATCTAGCTGAAAACTTGACAAGACTATCACAGTTTACAAGGGCATATGCAACTTCCACCATGGATAAAGCTACCGAGATATCTATTTTGTTAAGGGAAAAGGACGAGAAGATAACGCAGCTCGAGCAACAACTGCAAGTTGAAAAAGCAAATGTGAACCAGCAAGCTGTTGAACAAATCGCTCAATTGTAGCAGAATATGGAAGTGTTAAAGATAAGCCATGAAGCAGACATTTCTGCGAAGAACATGCAAGTTCAAGAATTGCAAGAGGCCATGGAAAAATATGAATATGTCCCTACTGTCGAGGAATTCATCAAAGAGGCACTAGAGCTAAATTCCCTCCTATTAAAACAACAAGAACAATTTTTCCAAAAGATGTCACATATCGCTCCTTATCTGATCACCAGTGACGAGCTAACGGATAAGGCGATTGACCAAAGAACTGAATTTATTGATCTAAACACAAGAATCTCAGAATTCATCGAGTGGCAAGAAACATAAGAGGGAAGGAGAGCTAATCGGCTCAAGATTGAGGAGACACATAAGGACATTCTATTCACGGATTGGGATGCGCAGATCAAGCAAGATGAATTAGCAGTGGCAAGAGCAATAGGGGTGACGAAGAACATAGTAAAGTGGTAAACCACACTTTGCATGCCACCAACCTAGTGAAAGAAGGCAACCCAAATTACTGCTCGATTTAAATGACTTGCATAAAAGCTAGAAGGAAAGAGCGGAAATCCAAAGGGAAGCAATTGCAAAGTTAGAAAATATTGATTGGGAGGCGTATTGGCAATACCTTGTCAAGCCACACAGCCAAATCATGACCCTCAACTGCTCACTCCATTCAACTCAGCGGATGATGCCACCTCTCACAGATGCTATTTTCGCAGGATAGGTCAGAACACAGTTTGGGGAACCTCCTGAAGTCTAATCGATGGTCGATATATGCCATTTAAAAGAGAAGCTGGCAGACAGCAAGTCATCATCATAACATCTGCTCATCAAGTCACTTTTATTTTTAGAGTTAGTTAACTAGTTAGGAGGAAGGTTGTTTGAAACCTATTCAAATTTTTGTATAATCTATTTTTGAACATTAGTTAGAATAGTATTTATACCCTTCTCATGTATTTAGAGAAGGGTCCAGAATTTTATCAAAAACATTTGCAAAGAATGCACTTCTATAAGTTTGTGAATGCATTGATGAAATTATGGAACATGGTCGTTTCTTTTAAATATAAGACTACTTTCCTTTATTGATGCACTATTGTATACTTGGGAGATAATTTGATCTGAAGAAAGGAGTTAACCTATGTCATTAGTCAAATGAGTAGAACTTCACACATATGGTGCTTATATCTTGTATGATTAGTTTTGTTTCTGTTTAATTAGTGATAACACTTCATTTTCATGAATGGTATATGAGATATGTTCTTTATGTTAAGCGTTAATTGCACTACTATATGATGCCTAACTGAAATTGTTTATTTTCATATATAATCATCAGATATATGCGATATCATTTATACATTTCTTTGACTAACCATTTAGTCAAAGAAATTATCTTTACACGTTATCACCTCTGTTTAATGCGTGATTGATATTTATTATCACCTGTCAAATAGATATATTTTTAGATCGCATATCGCACAAAATACCCAGGTTTACATTAGATTAAGTTAGCTAGAGATTTGCATGATAGAATAGGCCATTTTGTTAGAAAATTATATATTACGGAGCAATGGAACACATAAAATATTGCAGAAATATAAACACAGAGAACGCATAAAACAAGAGAGACACAGATATACGTGGTTCACCCAGTTTGGGCTACGTCCACCCCGAACAGCCAGTCCTTCCTTTCTATTATCCAGCAAAATGAAGAGACACAACCTACAGCAAATCCGCTGTAATATCCTCTGTTTTCTCTCACAGTCTCACCTCTCAGTTTCTCGCTCACAGAATACACATCTATATCTCAGCCTCCAATACAATTCCCTCATACAAAGAGAGGGGTTGCCTTCTAGGGCAAAAAACCCTAAACTAAACGTAAGTTCTACCGTTAGATCATCTGCCTAATGAACGACCCAGATTGACTAGAAATTACTATACTTTTACAAGGCAATTTTACATTTGTTTTTAGCTTCGGGGGTGCTGCCCCCGAGCCCCCACCGTGGGACCGCTGGCCCCCAGACCCCCCAGCCGGGGGGTCCCCCCCGCACCCCCCCACATGGAGGGGTGTACAAACTTCTTGGGGTATACATCCAGCTGAAACGAAGACCTCTGAACAATCATGCTCCACACACAACACATTTAGTTATCACTATCCTTACTGCAATCACTTGAAAACCACCCACTCTCATTTTAAAACCCACACTGGGAAACTGGTCCCATTATCCCCAGTAGGAGCCACCACTTCAAATGGAAAAGGAGTTGTCTTAAGGTCCATACTGGGTGGTTATCCCCCATGTTGGAGCAACAGAAATCTGAGGCTTCAACAGGTAGTGAGTTAGGAATGAATTATGGCAAATGAGGAACAACTCTTAGACTATTGGGTAGATCCATAGAAAGGTATGCATGAAGTGTTTATTTTTTTAGGGCCCTCATTATTTAAGGATGTGGAAAACAAGAACAAGTACAGGTGGATACTGAAACCAGGTAAAAGGTTTTTGGAAACATTAGTGAAGTTAATTTAAAAATTTTAGATCTAACACCCCTACATTTAAAAAGGGAAATTATCAAAATGGTTCATATTATAAGTATATAAGTATCTAGTTGGGGCATAAACATGGATCAAAATTGTTGGAAGCTTCATCTAGTACTATAATTGTAAGAAGGAAGAAAACACAACAACAAATTCTAGTGGAAACAATGGTAAAGAAAACCACCCATGTGGATGAGAATCTGCTCTACACCATGTTGCAGCAACCAAGGTTAAGTAGAGAGGGAGTTCCACTTTTCCACACCAAAGTTCACTTAGATAAAAATCAAGTAAATGCTTTACTTGTTGACAATGATTCTCAAATAAAAATAATTTGATTTCTAAATTATTATTTAATGAGTTTGGTATAGAGACATATAAGCTAGGACAACCATGTTCATTAAGGTAGATATAAGATAAATTTTCGATGAGGATCACTAAAAAATGTAAGGTCGAGTTTCTCATAAATGTTGATTTTGTTAATTAAGTGGAATGTGATGTAGCACCACTTGATACATGCAAACCGATGTTTATCTTCCCCTATTTGTGGGATAGGGATGTAACCTTCTACACTAAAGAAAAATGTATCACTTGGACAAAGACAATGAATCCTACCTCATCGAGGCACATAAAGGGAGAGACAAATCTCTAATAGAAAATCTAGTGAAATCAAATAATCAAAAGTACTAATTGGGAAGAAGCTAATTTTCATGACATATAAATTTGTCGATCCAAAGAAAATGGTGGAGGAAATGTACTTCCATCCTCTCCATGGACAATATTTTGGAAGCCAAAATCCTCCCATTTGGGAGGTCAAATATAAAATTGATTAGAATTAAAATAATTGGTTTGTTAATAATCACTTGGGATTAGAATTATAGGTTTAAAGGCCAAATTGAAGTTATAGTTTGAAAATCTAATGGTCTTGGTGTTTCTGCTACAACACCCTCCAAATTTTGGCCTATGCTCAATTTCAAATCCTTCCTTATTATTGTACATTGTTGTTGCAAACTTTGAAACTAATTGTGTGTTTTCCTGAGGAGTTTTGTCCCCTTTGCAATATAGGAAAAATGTTTTCTTTTCGCATATTAGTTGTCACATCATGTATATAAGCTTGTTCCAGCGTTTCAAGAGGTCACCTTTGTGTAAATGCGTTGTTCTAACCATGTAAACATTCGTCGCACTCATTTCCAAAGTTACAAGCATTGTCGCACAAGTGTCATCACGGTCGTCGCAAAGTGTATCTTAAGTGTTGCACTTTTCGTAAAGCTATCTCACAGAGGGAAATGCATTGCCACATGTCCTGGATGATCTATGTTGTTGTGTCATTAAGTAGTCTAAGTGTGTGATCACAGTTGAAGTCTTATCACTGTTCACATCAGTCTCACCGATCTGACACTTAGTCATTTTATGAGAAGCTTCCCTACCAAGCAACCTAGCTTCACCCAACCTCCTTGAACTGCGCATTACACAGTGTCGGTCCTCTAACTATGACCTTGCTTCTTGGAACTACGCAATGCGCAGTTCTTGCCTCCCAGGACTATTGCGCTACACAGTTTCAGTGCTCAAACCCTGACCTTGGCTCTCAGAATTGCGCAATTATTTCTCCCAACCTAGCCATAACTGTGCATTGCACAGTCACTAGCCTTAAGCTCATCCCTGAGCCCCATATCTATGCAATTGTGAAATATCACAGTCTCCCTTTTCTCTTAGAACTGCACAATGTGCTCTCTTAGTGCTCATCCCCTCAGTCTGTCACATTGACCTCCAAAATTGTGCAGTTTGTCCCCTCAGCCCAGCCTGAACTGCGCACTACACAGTATCAAGGCTCGAGGCTCCCTTTGAATTCTTGAACTACATAATTGGATGGACACTGAGCCCCTTTCCAAACTTTCCATCCGGTTCTGTCCCAATCAATGGATCAATATGCACAATCTTAGACTAGGAGGTTTTCGAACTGATGTTGTATCGTCATGAGTGAATTGCAGAAATAGGTACCTTATCATGCCATGGCGAGATGATGAAGAAGGAGATGAAGGAGCACAACATGCTGAAAGACATTCTTGTAGTTGAGTATGCAAGCTAATCAATCAAGAGAAATCAAAGGGACACCAGTTTGCGATCACCATTTAAGACTTGAGATCATTGAAGATCCCTTATCACGAAACCATGCGAAGGTGAAAAGAAAAGTATTCACAAGAAGACTGGCAACACATAATAGCAGTAGTTGCTTGACATTGCCATGTCATCAAGAAGCCTATGTCAGTAGTGTCATGTCATGTCATGTCATGATTTATCACATGCCACACCATTGTGTTTAATGATGTAAATTATGTTTCGAAAATGTATTGTAAAGTGGACATCCAAAGGATGTATGGAATATGACGAGTCATGTAAAGTTGAAAAGTCATAGGAAGTCAAACAATAATGGGGGTAGACGAAGATTCATAAGGAAGTTGAAGCATCACTTCCTCATTGTTATATATACACCCTCATTGTAAGAGCAAAATACTTTTTCACCTTGGCTCCTCCCGCAAGGCATTAGAGAGATAAGCTAGTTCTTGTGAGGAGCAAGGAGTGACTCCAACTCTCCACTATTGGAGCTAGTGATGTTCATTGTATACATGTGTCTTGGAACTTTTACTTAATATAAGAAGCCATATGGGCCAGCACGTTCTTCATGCATAGACTATGGATATTTGTAAGACTATTATGTGAATGTTTGTAATTCATGTTTGCTTTCATCTATGCTAAAGTAGTTGAACTATTTTTTTATTTGTATTTTTGTACTTATCATATTGAGAATGTGATGTAATTGTTATTATCATTGTCGCATCCTCGTGGACTATTCTGTTGGATATTAGACAAATATTCCTTTTTACATTAGTTGCCATGACCGTCGCATCTATGTGGACTATTTCACTTGATGTTGTACAAATCCTTCTTGTTCTTGTGTGTCTCTACTAGGGTGGTATTACTACCTCTCTCTTAGAGGATCACTTTTCCTCCCCGTCGTAGTGAAATAACTTTCACACACATATGATCGAACACTCACTAGGCACACCCCCTTGCTTTTCAAAGGCACATTTGCACTCCTCTCTCTTGCTAACAGTTAGAGCCAAGGCATATATTTAAGATAACCAGAAACCAAGCCATATTTCGGATGGGGCTCCTATCCCAAATGGTGTGAGGTCTAATTGGGACCACATATCGGGGAGACCCCTTGAATTTTGGTGGGTCCAACACTATCAATAGGTCTTTAAACCTACAATTCTAAAATGTGGTTACAATTTGCAAGTATAATGGCCCAATTAATGGCTAAATCTTGGTTATTTCATCATAGAATCTTATCCATTAATATCAATTGGGTCTATCCCAGGTGGTTGAGAGGAAGAATCATTATCCTCCCCACCCAAAATCAAATCCCCACTTATGAAAAGTTTTCTCTTCATGATCCCATTATTGATTGAGGCTATTCATGACCCATGAGGAATATATCATCATTTCTTATGGGTTACAGGGTGGGGTGCTTGGTTACATGTAAAAAAAAGGATCTTCGTCATTAGCCATCTTTCCAAATCCATGTTCAACTTGTTTTTAAAGTATTTTTTAAGGTGAAATAACTATCATAGAAAGGGTTGGTTAAAAGAGTGTTACCTCCATCCTCCACCACAATGGAAAATGACCAAAGGCAAAGCAAGGTGGAGCAAGATGGATGGGACATGGATGATACAAACAGGAGATATAAACTTGTATCCTCCACCTAACTAAAATTCTTTACTCAAGCTAAAGGGAGCTCATGAGGCCTCACAACTAGAAACCAACTATCCACGATAAGTGGAGAGGGAACCAAAAGAATAAGGGAGGATGGAATTGAAGCCTTTGTAACCAACAAATGATTACCACTTGGAAAACATGAAAAGGATGAAAGATCATTCCATGCATTATTATATATTTATCATCCACAAAGAGGCCTCTCTAGACTTTTGGGATCAATGACATTCCTAATGGCATTGAATCCTTTTCAACCAACAAATGATTACCATTTGAAAAACATGAAAAGGTTGAAAAGATCATTCCATGGGTGATTAGATAATTATCATCCACAAAGAGGCCTCTTTAGACTCTTGGGATCAATGACATTCCTAATGTTGGGAAACAACTCAACAAGATCCACTTGGTAGACAATGTGACTCCTGTAAAAGGGTCTAGGTATCTTGTCCTTCCACAAGAAAAATTAAGAGTAGGGAGGATAATAAAGGGACAAAATAAGGATATTAATAATGGGGGTTCTGAAGTTGGAAATTTTGATCACATTTCTGCTTCTATTAAAGCTAACTAAATGGAAAGCCTTATGGGCCATAGAAAGTCAAAGGAAAGAGATAGGATTTTGAGCTAGGAGCTACACGAAAGAAAAGGAACAAACTATTTGTTGGGGGGTCATGTCCAGAGAATGTGAAATACATCTTATAGTTCATGAAACATTACATATTTGTAGAAAAGGAGAAACATTACAAATATTCCATGAAGTGTATTTATCTTGATTAATAAAATCTTGAGAAATAATATAGAGCCAAACAATCCATTTGTCTCTGACAAATGAATTATATAGTCACTATTGTTTTATAGTAAAATAAATACAACATAATAAATTATTTGATGCATAACTAACAAAGGCACATGATGGTGAATCAATGGTGAATCGACTCAAGCATAGGAGAGCAATTATGAATCACTTCCCTTCTTTCCTTTAAAGAAAATCCCAATGACTATTTCTTTGGCCAAGTGATGTAAAGAAATATAACACACTATCATGGAAACTCTACTTCGATGCATCCAAGTCTAAAATTGATTAAGGAGTGGAAATCATGCTCATAGATCAAATTGGTACTCATTTTCCTACTTTCTTTAGGTTAGAATTTCCTTATACTAACGATATTGTTGAATACAAAAAAATAAATGTAGGGATATAGAGGACCACGAGTTCCAAAGTTAAGCATTTTCAAATCTTTAACAATAATAAGATAATTGTTAAATAGGTGATGAGAAAGTGTCCATGCAATTTTCTACACTTTACGAAATATAAGCATGTAATATGGGACTTCATCAAATCTTTCAATTAATTTTTAATATTAGAAAGAATGACACAATGGTTATGCTTTAGCTATGGTTGTTAGTACTTTATTTTCATTAGGAAGTTCTCCTTTCAATAGGTCGTCTATTAAACTTGTTTTTAGGCCTTTTGTGCTTAACAATATCATCAATCGGTAAGTCTTTGATGATAATAAAGATATTATTCTTTCCTTTATAATGCTAATTCACATAATTTTTAATCTTAATGAGGACAAGCACAACAAGATATGGGTGGAATTTGAAAATAGTATGACCACTACTAGAAAACTAACAAAGTCCGCAAGGGAGGAACTTCCTTCAAAAGATGGTTCAAGTTGAAAGGAATAATTAAACAACATAAGCTCATTGATTTAATACGTAAATTAATTTAATACGTAAATTATTTATTTTTTATTTGATAGAAAATATTAAAACTAAATATAACTTAAGATTTATTAATCTAAATTTATCTTGCATTAATAAACACAAACAATCATTTTTAAAACTATTTATATAATATTGATATGTTTTTGCTTAGACATATGATTATGTAAAATGAATGACTCTAAAAACATTCAACATAATAAACTTTAGCACTAAAGAAATAAACACCAATATATCTAATTTTAAAATACATTATACAAAAATTTAAGAAAATTGTTTGAAAACAAAATCATATTCCTAATTAAACACTCAATATAAGTAATTAACTTAATTTCCTTTGGAAAAATACCAAATTAAATTTTATATTAATTTTATTATTTAAATAAATATTAAAATATATATCTATATATATATTAATTTTTGTTATTATTATTTTTTAAATATTAGTTTTTATTGTCTAAATAAATAATGGGCTAAATCATATAAATATTTACTGGACTTAAGATATTATTCTTTTAGCCTTGGCTATTCTAGTGAGTGCTTATAATGAAAAAGGAATATATAAAAAAACAACAATCACCACAAAATAGGTAACTTTATATATATGTTAATGTATTTTGTATGGGGTGAAATAGATATGCTTTCTCGAAATTGATAAATGACACAGGAGCCAATTGAACAACAATTGAACATAAACTGAACAACAATTGAACAACAACTGAAAAACAATTGAACAACAAGTGAACAAAAAATGAACATCAATTGAACAACAATTGTCCCGCGTTGACTTTCCCTTTTGAACAACACTTCACTCTACACTGTTGATTTCCTCTCCCCAGATCTAACGGTCGGCAGTGACATTGCAAATCACAATTTTGCTCGGCCAAGGTTCATTCACTTATGAACGATGTGATGCGATATAATCCAACGGTCAGCGTCAACGGTGATCCAACAGTTGACGCGAGATCGCACAGGGAACTTGTGCGACACTTACCCACCTCATAGAGCCGATATGATTTATAAACCTTGATCTAATAAAGTTCCGGTCTAGGTTTAGACTTAAACTCCGATCACTTTAAACCCCGATATCCCTTGGATAACATAGTTCATTTGGATCCTATGGCTAGCATCTCTTCAACTAACACACAAGTTAAACACAGGCCTAACCCCGCCGTTGACTATGACGTCAGCAGTTGAAAGTTAGATCGATGGTTAGGATGGACTATGAGCCTACAATCACGATGAAACCTTTCTATGCTCTTCTACCCCCGTTATTAATATTAATGACCGCGATTAACCATAAACACTGAGATTATAATGAAAATATGAAAAACAAAGAAAATACCCAGATGCGCTTCAGAACGCAGATTCACGGAAGTAAATGAGAATCTTCACCAGAACTGACACACAATCACACATTGAATCAATTTATTCAATAAAATAATAATTACAGAGTCTCGGCCCTCTTGGCTCAATTACAGCAAATTAACAGACCTCTGTTTCAATCTCAAAACCTCTCTCACTCAACTCTCACTTCTCGCTCAATCCTCAATCATCTCAGCTAATCTTGTTCATTACATTTTCTTCTTTTTTTATGAATAAAATCCTATTCTAACTGTCGAACAACTCAATCTCTATTTTTAATTAATCTAACAGTCAAATCGCTATTTTCAAGCTCCATTACACACATACGCTAACAACTTTATCCCTTAGCCTAAAATAAGACAATTTCCTAACTATTACAATAATGAATTACAGATCATTTTCGAGAGATCCAAACCTCTCGACCAAAACTGACTTTTGACCAATTAGGTCAGTGAAATTCAACTCCTTTAGCCACAACATGTGAACAAACCTTCACATTGCTGGCTAAGTCCAGATGTTCTTGCATCAGACTCTTGGGGAAGAAAAGAATCATCCCTCAGAATTTCAGGGTTTACTCCATAGTTTTGCAACTCTGTTGTTGTCAACCAACTAGCATCCTCCACTAGCTGTCCTTTCCATTTGACTAGATATTGATAATAAACCCGTCCTCTAGTTCTTTTGGATACTCTTTTCTCCAAAATAGATTCCACCTCTTTCTTAACTTTATTTGGCATTTGTTCTTCCCAGTTCAAAGTTTGAACTTCATCTTCTGTAGTTTCCTCCTGTAGCTCTGTCTCTGTCTCTTTGTATGGATAAAAATTTTCAACATTGAAGATAGGTGATATTCCAATCCCTTCTAGAAATTCAATTTCATAAGCATTAGTTGAAAACTTTCTTACAATTCTACATGGTCCTATCTTTTTCATTTTTAGTTTATTGTAAGTCTTAGCAGGAAATCTTTCTTTTCTCAAATACACCATCACTAAATCTCCCACTTGGAATTCTTTCTCTCTTCTTTTCATATCTGCTCTCTATTTGTATTTGCCACTGCTTTCCTGCAATCTGCCTTTGACATCTTCTTGTAGTCTCTGCATCTGCTCTGCAAACTCTTCAACTTTTGTGATTCTTGTCTCTTGTTTACCCAAATTTATGAGCTCATACACACCTCTTGGATTCATCCCAAAAACAATCTGAAATGGACTCATTCCAGTACTTCAGTTTGGAGTGTCATTATAAGCAAACTCAGCCTAAGCTAGTGCTAAATCCCACTGCTTAGGATTTTGATACACTAAACTTCTCAATATGTTCCCCAAGCTTTTGTTTACTACTTCGGTCTGTCCATATGTTTGAGGATGGTATGCTGAACTGAAACTGAGGTTAGCTCCTAGTTTCTTCCAAAGAGTTCTCCAAAAATGTCCTACAAACTTTGTATCTCTATCAGACACAATACTTATAGGCAATCCATGTAATCTTACAATTTATGAAAAAAATAGATTAGCAATATGTGTTGCATCACTAGTATTTTTACATGCAATGAAATGTGCCATCTTAGAAAATCTATCTACCAGAACATAAATAGAATCATCCCCCCTTCGAGTTTTAGGTAACCCCAAAACAAAATCCATGGTAACTGCATCCTATGGTCGGTCTGGTATTGGAAATGGCTGGTACAATCCTGTATTCTGGCTTCTCCCTTTAGTGTGTTGACATATCCTGCACTTCTCAACAAATATCTTAACATCAGTATGCATCTTTGGCCAATAATAAAAAGCATTTACCTGAGCAAAGGTTTTGTCTTGTCCAAAGTGACCAGATAATCCTCCACTATGTTTCTCCTTTATTATGTTTTCCCTCATAAAACATTTGGGAATGCACAACTTGTTACCTTTAAACAATAAACCTCCTTAGATAAGATAATCTCACCACTGAATTCTATTATGAGTTATTGGATTTTGAACTGCTATGTAAATATCTTTGAAATCTTCATCATCTTTATACATTTCAACCATTTCTTCAAATCCTACAACACCAACTTTTAATTCTTACACAATGAAATTTTCTCTACTTAAAGCATCAACGACTTTATTGAACTTACCACTTTTGTGCTTTATCACAAAAGTAAAGCTCTGCAAAAACTCTACCCACTTGGCATGTTTCTGTTTCAATTTCGGCTGGTTGTTTATAAACTGTAATGCATGATTGTCAGAATACAAACTCCTTTGGCAGCAAATAATGTCTCCATTTTTTTAAGGCTTGTACAATAGCATAAAATTCTTTATCGTAAGAAGAATACTTCTTCGCTTCATTTAATCCCACTAAAGTATGCTATTGGTCTCTGTTCCTGACTCAAAACTGCTCCAATTGCAACTCCACTAGCATCAGTTTCAACTTGGAATACTTTTCCAAAATCAGGTAAAGCTAAAA
The DNA here is from genome assembly GCA_031772625.1 of Pinus tabuliformis. Taxonomy (NCBI): domain Eukaryota; kingdom Viridiplantae; phylum Streptophyta; class Pinopsida; order Pinales; family Pinaceae; genus Pinus; species Pinus tabuliformis. Next base: position 1,007,764,424 of record CM062816.1, read on the forward strand.
TTGGTTTCTCTGTGATTTTCCTCTTCAACAACTTAAAATTCCTGTTTGCTGCTTCTATCCACTTGAACGGCTGATTAGTCTCCTTGATTGTTTCAAGAATTGGTGCAAAAATATGACTAAAACCTCTGATAAATTTCCTGTAGAAACTTGCAAGCCCATGAAAACTTCTTACCTCAAATATATTCCTTGGAATAGGCTAGTTCCAAATTGCTTGGAATTTCTCTGGATCCATTTTCAACCCTTCTTTAGAAACTACAAATCCCAAGTAAATTATTTCTTTCATGAAACTACAATTCTTCAGATTTATCAGTAGTTTCTCTTCCTGTAGAGTTCTTAAAACCAATTTAAGATGCTCCAGATGTTCTTCTTTACTTCTACTAAAAAATAGTATATCTTCAAGATAAACAATAACAAACTTTCCTGCATATTCCTTCAAGACTTCATTCATCAATCTCATGAACGTGCTGGGTGCATTAGTGAGTCCAAAAGGCATCACTAACCACTCATACAACCCACTGTTTGTTTTAAATGCAGTCTTCCATTCATCTCTTTCTCTAATTCTTATTTGATGATATCCACTCTTCAGATCTATTTTAGTAAAATACTTTGACCCACTCAAACAATCCATCAAATCATCCATGCGCGACAAAGGAAATCTATACCTAATAGTGATCTTGTTTATGGCTTTGGAATCTGTACACATACGTCATTCACCCCCTTTCTTTGGACTGAGTACTGTTGGTACAACACACAGACTAAGACTCTCTTTGATTAGTCCCTTATCCATCAGTTCTTGCACTTGTCTTCCAACTTCTGCATTCTCTTGAGGAGTTAATCTGTATGTTGCTTTGTTTGGAAAACTTGTTCCTGCTATTAGATCAATATGATGATTAATACTCCTGATTGGTGGCAATGCATTTGGCAACTCATCCACAATAATATCAACAAAATCATTTAACAACGTTTTGATTTCTTCAGGTAAATCATCTAATTTTGTGGAAGTTAAAATTACCTTAGGTCTCCCTACGATAACAAAATGCATTTCTTTACCTTTTCCTACCTCCTGCAACTGCTCCTTTCCACTCATCAACATAACACTGTTTCCAGGTCCTCCTTTGTCAACATCATCCTTCAATGGCAGCAATGTATGTTTATTTCCATTCTTCTCCAGAGTATAAGTATTTTTCCTCCCATCATGAATAGCTTTCCGATCAAACTACCATGGTCTTCCCAGAAATACATGGCATACATCCATTGGCATTACATCACACAATATCACATCCTTATACGTACCAATTTGTATCTCTACCTTGCATTGTTCTGTCACAATAATATGATGTCCTTTCTGCAACCACGACACTTTGTAAGGAGTAGGGTGTATTGTCTTCACTAATCCCAGCTTGTCCACCATCTCTGTAGAAACAAGGTTATCAGTACTTCCACTGTCAATTATCACTTTACAACATTTACCTTTGGATTTTCATGTAGTTCTGAATATACTCTTCCTCTGCGCTGGTTCTTTAGTCTCTTTCTCTGCCTTAAGCAATGCCCTTTTCAACAACAGGGATTCTCCTACTTCAGGGGATTCTTCCTTTTCTATAAGTCGAGGTGTTTCTGGCTTTGCTTCAGCCACATTTGCATTCCTCTGACTTGCTGTTTTATTATGAGGACAGTCCCACAATACATGTCCCCATTCTCCACATGTGTAACATTGAATATCTCTTCTTCAACCTCTTCCTCTGGGTGCAAATCTTCCTATATTAAAATCTCCCCTCTGTGGTGGTCTGCTACTTGAACTTCCTGCTTCATGCTGATGTTGCGGAACCCTTTGGTCTAGTAGTTCCTCTACCTCTTACTGAACTTTTCCCTCTATTACTCTGATTTTGTTTTCTCGACATCTTCTCTTCTGCCGTCAAACCTGCTTGATAAGCATCTTCAATGGTCTTCAAACTCAGCAAGTTGATCTCTTCTTGTATGTTGTATCTTAAGCCATTAATATATATGGCTACCTTCTCCATATCATCCTCTGCATGTCTTGCTCTAATCCTCAATCTATAAAACTCTTCTGTGTATTATTTAACAAACATTACTTTTTGCCTTAAATTCTGTAACTATTTGAAAATATTTAACTGATATTCTTTTGGCATAAATTTAGCTTTCATTTTACTCACCATTTTGTCCCATTGCTTGATCTTGGACTTCCTTTTTCTCATTCTGGATGTTTGTAGTTCATCCCACCAAATAGCTGCATGACCCTTCAATCTGGTAATTACAAATTTCACCTTCTTTCTATCATCAACCTCTTCATAGTCAAAATATTTGTCCAGTGAATTGATCCAATCCATTAGCTCTTCTGCATTGAGACTCCCTTCATACACATGAATTTCCGCCTTTGGTTTTCCACCTACTTTAGCCAACATCTTGATAACTTTAGTAGTTTTGTTTTCCTCCTCTTCTTCTTCCTCAAAAGATTCTTCTGCAACACTCTCAACTCCTTCATCAAGTGCTCTCCTCTGTGCAGTCTCCATTGTGTCCATCCTTGTACGAAAATTCCAGATCTCCTCAAGTAGAACTGCATTTTCTTCAGGTCTTCCTTGACCTATGCCAACTCCTCTCATTGGTGGCATGTTTACTGCAATCAAACTCGATCTCTGTGCTCTGATACCAAAAATGATGCAGGAGCCAATTGAACAACAATTGAACAACAACTTAACAGAAATTGAATAGCAACTGAACAACAATTGAACAACAACTGAATAGCAATTGAACAACAACTGAACAGTAATTGAAAAACAACTGAACAACAACTGAATAGCAATTGAACAACAATTGAACAACAACTGTCCTGTGTTGACTTCCTGCGTTGATTTTCCCTTTTGAACAACACTTCACTCTACGCCGTTGATTTCCTCTCCCCAGATCTAACGGTTGGCAATGACATTGCAAATCGAAATTTCGCTTGGCCAAGGTTCATTCACTTATGAATGATGCGATGCGATATAATCGAACGGTCAGCGTTAGCGGTGATCCAACAGTTGACGCGAGATCGCACAAGGAACTTATGCGACACTTACCTGCCTCACAGAGCCGATATGATTTATAAACCTTGATCTAATAAAGTTCGGGTCCAGGTTTAGACTTAAACTCCGATCACTTTAAACCCCGATATCCCTTGGATAACAGAGTTCATTCGGATCCTACGGCTAGCGGCTCTTCAACTAACGCATAGGTTAAACACAGGCCTAACCCCGCCGTTGACTATGACGTCAGCAGTTGAAAGTTAGATCAATGGTTAGGATGGAGTATGGGCCTTCAATCACGATCAAACCTTTCTGTGCTCTTCTACCCCCGTTATTAATATTAATGACCGCGATTAACCATAAACACTGAGATTATAATGAAAATACGAAAAACAGAGAAAATACCCGGATGCACTTCAGAACGCAGATTCACGGAAGTAAATGAGAGTCTTCACCAGAATTGACACACAATCACACACTGAATCAATTTCTTCAATAAAATAATAATTACAGAGTCTCGGCCCTCTTGGCTCGATTACAACAAATTAACAGACCTCTGTTTCAATCTCAAAACCTCTCTCTCACTCAACTCTCACTTCTCGCTCAATCCTCAATCATCTCAGCTAATCTTTGTTCATTACATTTTCTTCTTTTTTTATGAATCAAATCCTATTCTAACTGTCGAACAACTCGATCTCTATTTTTAATTAATCTAACAGTCAAATCGCTATTTTCAAGCTCCATTACACACCTATGCTAACAACTTTATCCCTTAGTCTAAAATAAGACAATTTCCTAACTATTACAATAATGAATTACAGATCATTTTCGAGAGATCCAACCCTCTCGACCAAAACTGACTTTTGACCACTCAGGTCAGTGAAATTCAACTCCTTTAGCCACAACATGTGAACAAACCTTCACATTGCTAGCTAAGTCCAAATGCTCCTGTATCAATAAACAATTGTATAATCATATGCACGGATATAGAATATGGACATTCTTTGTAAGGGTTCATAAACCATTGTGTAATCATCTACATAGATGACAATACTGTTTACTCTAAACTCGCTTCACATAAATATTTAGTACATGTAAAAAGTATGGTATATGTCTTAGTAAATTAAATTAATTTCATGATCATTAAAACTAAAGTTGAAACATATTACCTAGACACTCATTTAGTTTATACGATTTAATTTACTTGGAGCTTAAAATATTTATTTAATTTTAAATAGGATTAGAAATAATAATAATAGTTTATTTTAAAACGAAAATAAATATTTTTTAGAAAATCCGTTTTATAAAATTAAAAAGTAAAAAGAAAATAGTAAAAAATTAAATATTCTAAGTATTAAAAAAATTATAAATTCTAACCCAAAAAAAAAAACCATTATAGTGAGGTTTTATTTTTGAAATCTTAAACAATAGCCAACACTTTTACAATACACTTTTCCTTCTACATATTCTCTCATATCAATATTAAACCCAAAATAAGGAGTAGACAAACTCTTAATTGAGTTTATTAATTCTATATCTAATTATATTTAGATCTATTCCTATTGAAAAATAAGTGTATGCTTTAGTAAAAGCAGCGAAAAAGTTTTAATTTTACTTTTTTAAATTTATGTTAATGTGAAAAGGTTGCTTACGTAAATAATTCAGGTTATGGTTAAAATTGTGTAATGGCTAGGGAAAAAAAAATGGAAATAAAAATAAGAAAGAAATTAATTAATAACCAGTGATAATAAAAACACATAACAACAAAATATTATAATTATTTTAAAAATTTTAAATTAGGAAAATCAATTTTTAATAATACTTGTATAAGTTTTGGTCAAAAGGCATCTTATAATGTAGTCTAAACCATTAAATAAACTATATTATATTAATTAATAGATCATTAGTCTTTTTCGAAAGACATCTTATAATGGAGTTGTTGAGCTATTAAATAGGCTTTATTACATCAAATACCTGGGGCAAAACCATGGATTACCAAAACCTTTTGCAAATCACCAATAATAAACCTATTAATCACCATATTAAAATAACTTTAAGACCAAGTCAAGTTTAACCTAGTCTTCCCCCATTAAACTTGACTTGGGTTTTCCATAACCAAATATGGCCAAACCTACTTTTCTCCAAGCCTACCCCCCTCAAAGTATATAACCAGGGTATCCAAGAATCTAGCATGTCCCTCCCTATCACCTAGGTCTACCTCTAGACTTTACTAGCAATGTACGAGCAGTAGACATGCCTTACGAGGTCTTATAATCATATGCCCATTTACATGTAATTAAAAAATTTAATTCCATTATAAATTTTAATTATTTATTCGTTGTTTCTATCATAGCACTTATGTTTCCATCCTCTTGCATGGTCATTGCTTTGATTTTAATATCTAATTATGGATTTCATGTATATTCTCTTGTACTTGGGATCATACTATTTCATGTGCATGTAAATTCTCATTCCAATGCCTTATGGGATTTCTTTGATTGAAACCCTAACTTTATACTCTGATAGTCAGGTCATGGGGGCACTCCATCTTTCTTCATCATCTTCTGCAACATTGTCATTGTTTTGATCTTAATCTCCAATTCTATATTTCATGTATGTTACCTATGTACTTGGGCTCATACTATTTCATTTGCATGGTAAATTACCATCCGAGTGCCTTCTGGGATTTCTTTTGTTGAAACCCTAACTCTATACTCTAACAATGAAGTCATGGGGGAATTCCATCTTTCTTCATCATCTTCTGCAACACTAGCATTAGACCACTTCGACTCATTGGAGAGTTCAATTTAACCTTGATATGATACCATTTGTTAGGATAAAAAACAAGAGAAAAAGAATTGATAACTATCTATAGCAAAACACATAGCAAAAAAACATCATGATTATCATATAAACCCTAAACCAAGAAAACCAACTCTTAATAGATCTATTAATCTTGACAAAAATGAATCTTATAATGGACGCATCAATATGTTATATTATATAAAATACTATTGGAAAAACCATGGGTTAAACCTTGAGCCTGTAAACCGCTAATAATAAACACATTAACTATTATATCAAAATCACTTTAGTGACTAAGTAAAATTTAAATTAACAATTTTGAGGGTTTAAATCTTAACCTAAAACTAATAAATTTGATAATAGGTCAAAACTTATATAAATTACTTGTTAAAGACCATGAGGGACAGTTCAATGGGTGGTCATCGTATTATAAAGTATTATACAGCTTGAGTGGGCCTAATGGTTAAGAGCACGTGTTTCCTCCAAAGAAGTCACATATTCAAAACCAGAGGGGGGTAGAGTATGTATGCCTTCGTAAAAATCATTGCGTGGAGGTGAGTCCCTTGTCCCACAAGCAAGGGGGTCTCATACACGATTGGTGTTTACCTTTGTCGTGACCTTAAAGTTGGATAATAATAATAATAATAATAATAATAATAATAATATGTAAATTGTGAGATTCAAGATTCAAATTCCCCTGTGACTATTTAACTAAATAAAATAGTTGCTAAAATTCACAATAATATTGAAAATCATGATAAAAAAATTATACACATGTACATTTTGAAGATCATTTGATTAGTGGCACCATTGGTCCACCATATATTAACATATTATTTACATAATGGGAAAATGTCTTGATAATTTGAGTTCAAGGGAAAACAGATTTTAGACTTAAACTTCTCCATGCATGTTGGTAAATGATATACTCTTTAAAAACATTATGATGGTGTATTTTTCTTATTAGTCCCTACCGCCAGGCAACAAGACTATAGTAATCATAAATGGTTCGATAACATTAATCCTTATCACAACTAACCTAGAGTTTTTACCTGGTGAGCATATTGGAGCCTATAAAAATTCTGTATTAATTTACGAGGAACCAATAGAGTTAAACTATCATCTTATTTGGCCTCTTCCCGATGCGGGGAGGCCAAAACCTTGGATAATAGTTTGTATGGGTTGTTCATATTTGGAAACCACAAACTAATATTAGCATTAGTTCAACAATATTAAATGTTTTTGGAAAAAGAATGATACGATTCATATCCAATTGCGCGTGAACCTTTCTTCCATCTTTATCTGTGCATAATACCAATATGTAATACTCTAATACCAGTATGTAATACTCGTTAAGTATGTAATACTCGTTATAAACGTGTGTTCTATAATATAATAAACGGTGTGCGAATTTTGTATTTAAATTATAAAACAAAGTAAGCATGTGTATCATATATAGTTTAGCAGTGATATGTATAAGATCTATTAGTCGTTCACTGCTTCAATCATTCTGGCTTGCTCAAATCACCGAGACTAGCATTACTTGCTAGGATTACCAAGTAACTCCTTCTTGTTGCCTTTCATGACATCTGGTTGTTGGCATGACATTACCAAGTAACTCCTTCTCGTTGCCTTTCATGACATCTCGCTGTTGGTGTGACATTCGACTGTTGGTGACTATTGACAGTTTCTCACCAGTGACATCTGGTTGTGGGTCACCAATGACATCTGGGTTTGCGCATATTTCTGCTTCCTTTCATATTCCCCTTCCAGCACAATGTTTTCTACTTCCTTTTAGCCTTGCTCATATACATAATTTTGATAGAGATTGGTGTTACTGTGGACATAATTACTTCTCTTTTGTGCTTGAAACTAATTGAATCTTGATTCAATTGCAGACTGTGGGTAACGAACCAACTAACTAGAAACTAATTGCAGACTGTGGGTAACGAACCAACTAACTAGAAACTAATGGAAACTAATTGAATCTTGATTCAATTGCAGACAGTGGGTGGCGAATCAACTAATTGGAGCACAAAAAAAAAGTTCTAGTTTGGGCATTTGGTTGCAAGAGTAAGTTAATGTCTATCTGGTATGCTCATATTTTGTTGTTGTTTCTAGAGTAATGGCTAAATGGTATGAACATGTTGTGGTTTCTAGAGCAATAAACTTAGTTTTTTCCTCTGTTAAATTCATTTGCAAGTAGGCTTCTTAGTTCCCATGTTATTAAGCTAGCTACTTATCATGGAAAACGTACAGACCATGCCCAAAAACATCCAAAATATGGGAGAAAGTAACTAGCCAAACAAAATCCCTATTTTAGTTTACTTGACCTTACTTGACCTACTAAAATCATGTTCAAACCCATGTAAAATAAAGGCAATTTCAACTAATGCAAGAAAAAGCCATCAAAATAATTCCCCATGTTAGCTAAAAATAACCACAACAACTAAAAACAACCAGAAGGTTTAATCAAGACAAGTGAAGTATTGACCTGAAAGAAATGAAAGGACCTTACAATGATGAACTTAATGGGGTTGGCTTCCTTCCTTATATTAAGGAGGGGAGAAATCATTTCAATTGGTAGTAGCAATGGTGAATATTTCAAGAAACAAACAGGCTAGTCGAACGGTAGGGGAGGGACATTCTTTACACCATGGGATGAGAGATGAATGAAACAGGTTGCTTGAAGAAACAGGTTGGCTTACTGCTTTGACTTTGCGACCTGGAGAATGACTTACCTATTAGAGTTGTTGAATCCATAACAAAGTCCTCTGATAGTAGCGCCAACCCCTCAGTAGTAAAACCTCATGGTGCCACAATTATGGAACCCGAGCGAGAGCAAGTTGTATTGGTGGCTAGGTAACGTCCATTCGTCCTGCAAATCTTATCATGCCAATACATTCAGGGAAAAACATGATCAACTGAGCAAGTTCCAGTAAGTAAATTTCCCATCCTAAAAACATAACGTACTTATTGCAAATTGTGCAAGGCCAATCAAACTAGCTGCATGAAACCCGCCCAACACCTGGGATTTTATACGAGTAAGCATTGAACAAAGTGAGTTCTAATCCCGATCCATCTAGCTTTAAATGACTTGAGATTCCGACTCCAAACACACAAATTCATCTCGAACCTGTATTAACTATCTTACATTAACTATGATAATCAAATATATTGGCAGATTGTTTGTATTCTTTATAAAAAATGAATTCCTTAGATTTGATTTTTTTTTGTAAGAGACAATAACAAGATATTATGATAGATAAACTGTCAATCTTGCATAAATGAAATTTTCTTCCATTTATCTTATGAGTAGCTTGAATAAAAGTCACATGTTGGAGAACGGGAAAGGGCAGACACACAAGAAACAAACCTTGTACATGAGCAACAACAACTAGGATAAATTCTCGATATTGCTATCCCTTTAGAGGATGAACTTGCATATGTTTTCATGCTTTCTTAGTTCCATGACTAGAGGGAAGTACCCTTACCATAGAGAAGTTCTTACTGCAAAGAAGGAATTAATGACAGATGATGAGAGAATAACACTTCACCGCATACACGAGAGAAAAAATATAAATCCCCTCCCACCTCTGGCTTGATCCCTTACGGTTTCCATCTCTAGATCCAGTTGAAGCCCCTTGAAATGGTTAAGTGGTTGCTATGAGAGCCAACCATACCTTTGTGATCCATCATCACTTGCAACTTATTCACCACCATCTTGACCATATCCATATATAAACACTTAGTCAGTTTTAGTATTGTAAAACTGACATCACCTGGACAACTTCCTGTTATTGAGAGGAAATTCCCGCAACTTTTCTTGTTCTAAATCTTCTTCCCTTGTTTTTTTTCATCCTACCCTTGCTATCTTTCTCGGTTCAGGCATTTACTATTATTCAGGCCTTTACTGTTAAAAGAGATCCAGCTCTTGCTATATCTTTTGCAATTTCTCCTCGATCTAGGGTTTACCTCCCGTCCTTGAATTTAATGGATTGGTTATCATGTATCCTCTATTGAAACGTTGGAGGTTATCCTGTAACTGAACTATGTTTGAGTAGTGGTTCATAAAATACAAAGTCGACATTATTTGCAGGCCATGTTCATGCATATGAGCGGTCTTATAGAATTCTCATTGGGATATTCAAAGAGCTACAACCTACATACTAATTCAATCTTTTACAAGAAGAGAACGGCGAATTCGTAGAGCTTGACCTCTGTAACAATGTAGCCCAACTTTGTGTCTTTGAGCTAAATCAAAATTGGATAAATGTGCCTGGCTCTGACTTGAGTATCCCAAAATGACAACATATAAGCGACACATCCTCTGGCACAAAAGATGAGATTCTACTAGGTGACAACATGAGTATTCCCATGCAAAACATAACGTGGATCTATTTCTGACTAAGGATAGCTGTGATTCCACTCACTTACCAATATTGCGTGAAAATTAAAAATCAAATGCATACCTTTCATTTATTTATAGTTTTATTTACACCTTTTTTAGTTATAAGTTTTTGGTATCTGAACGTGTGATAACATATCGCAGAAATGGAACTAATCGTGACATAATTGACGAGGGCCAAGATCGTAATGAATAAAAGGGAGTTGTCTTTAGTGCGACTTTTTGGAGATTCCGGTGACGGAATCCGACGGAAAAAATTGAGGTTAAATCTTGATTTGTATTATTTAAAATGGTTTTTTAACTGCATATTTGGATTCAGCACCGTGAAAAACCCCTAGGACGCTTTGATTGTGCAGAAATTACCTATCAACCTTGGGATTTCAATAAATTGCTGCTGGATTTTAGAGAAATTTGGCCGGAAAAACCCACCGGAAAAGCTTCCAAAAAGTCTCACTAAAGACAAGTGCTACATAGTAGCTTCTCCCTACTCCTTTTAAAATAATAGTGAAACTATTTGATCATTATTGTGATATATTAACAGAATTAGCATTTATGCTTTGAAATGTAATTGTAAAATGTATCTATGGGTAGGATTTGTTTCAATCTGTTTCAGAATATTAAAAAGTATCATTTAATATACATCTTAATTTAAAAAATTAAGAAATAATACAATGTATTATTTATAAATAGTTACTTGTAGTATATAGTTTGTTTTTGATGATTTTTGAAATATTAAATGTTATAACTATATTAAGTAAATATAGAATGGTAAACATATTTAGTGATGATAAATATATAAATATATAAATATAAAAATATAAAAATTTTAATTTTAATTTAATTTATTTATTATGGAGGTTACAAAATTAGCTTACAAAATTAAAATAAACATTTTTCATGTTAATTCTAATATTAATTTTTTAATTAATATAAAAATTATTTGGCCAACTTTGAATAAATAAATGTATCAATTACTTACTAATGAGATATCCCATTCAATTATGGAATGCAATAAAAACATAAACAAAATCTGATGTGACCCATGTACTCTTGGATTTTTAATTAATATAAAAAATATTTTGCTACATTTGAATAAAGAAATGTATCAATTACTTGACTAACATTTGCACCAAGATGTGCAAAGCAACGCCTATAGGAGAAGTGGGGAATATGGAAGCAAGTAAAACGAACATTTGAGTAAAATGCTACATATGTGTTGTACTACTCAACAACCCCCTATTATAGTTAATAATAGAATTAATAAATAATGGGGAGTGTTTTAAAATTTAGGTTATAATCCAAAAATTTCCAATAAAATAAGGAAATCTTAGCTTTAAGATTCCAAAAAACTTAATTAAAAAGAGAGATTTCCTTAATCGGAACTCAAAAATCGAAGTTTGAACAATAAACTTTAGGTTTAACTTTAAAACCTCTACGTGTAGGTAATAAAATGCTGATTAAAACTTTCCCCGAATAAATTTTAAATTGTTAAGGCTTAAATATAATCAAAGTCGACATATGTATGTAAATAGTAATAAAGAGGCCGACCCCACAAAGGGAAATTGGTCCCATATCCCCTGATGAAGCCACCATTCCAAATGGAAAAGGAGTTGCATTAAGTTCCAGACCAAGTGGTTTCCTCGACGTTGAGGTGGAGATTTTTGAGCCCCATCTCCATTTCATTTCTTAATTCCTCAAAATGATACAATTTTAAGAAATTGATATTAACCTTTTGAAAATTGTATCCTTTCATTTGCTTCCCATCTCTGCTATAGATGATTAATTTTAATTTTAATTTGAAGTCAAAAACTACATAAGAAGAAACTGGATGCAAAAAAAGGGAATGTTTGGGAAATAATGTAGCTTGTCTTTTAATTATTTCCTTACTTTGATTTTAATGAAAGAAAATGATTAGAGAAAAAAAATGTAACACAAAAGAAAAACGTTTTTTTTAGGTACTGTGAAATAGTTAATATATGTTTTTTATTTTCTTAAATTAAAAGTAGAATTAGAATTAGAATTGTACTAATCTACAGATATTTTTGATGTTGATGATAATTAACATTTAGCAAGGATGTTAATGATAATTAACTTCTTTTTATAACTTTATCGGATCCGTAAATCAGACACGATATTATTTTGAATCAATTGTATAGCCATATTGGGTCTGTGTATTGGAGCTCTAAACAAATCAGAGGTCTTGTGATATCGCACACCAAAGATCTAAATAAATCGGAGATCGAAGGTAACACTATATCAACAATCAAAGGTTTGAAGGGGTGGGACATAACCAAAACGCCGATATGCAATTGCTCTGATAAGATTTCATTATATAAGATGTGTGTTATATTTTTTTTTTTTGCGAACTTTGATTGAAAGGTTTTCAAAGTATCAGTTAAATACTTCGACAATGTTTTATTACTCAAAGGGCCCATTTAACGTTGGTTCAATATAAAAGGGTTAAAGTTAGACGACAATATAAGTCTTGGACTCGGGTGCTGTTTGTTTCATTTATTCTATTTTTTTTTTAACCAGAATGAGTATATATTATATTAAAAATGTTGCACCTGTTCGCAACGAAATTGTGTCTTTACATAAGTTTTTCCATGCTTCAACAAGCTGATAAAAATTTCTTGGCCCATCTAGTGTTAGGTCCCTATACTACTAGTGTAACCCCTTATTGTTATTAGTACAACCCCCTTATTATATTGTTGTGCTCATGTAGTCCCCATATTGTTATTATTGTGCCCCATAGAAGCCCACTATTGTTATTATTGTGCCCTTACATTATTATTGTTAGGTTGGCTCTGATTATATTATGACCCCTTAGACTTCTATATATAGAAAGGAGGTCTTGTCATTTGTATCATCCAAGAATTGTTCATTTGCGTAATGTAAAGGAGGTTTCCCCCTCGAAGAGGCTGAATTCTAAGGCGTTGATCTATCTTTTCTATCTTTCTGTGAGCTGGTTTCATAACATTTGGTATCAAAGCTTTGGATTCTAGGGTTTCGCTGCTCCAAACAAGTCATCGTGGCATTTTTGCTATAATATTTTTTCTGCGACGTTTCAGAAGTAAAAAAAAATACCCATTTGAGCCAAAATCGTTTTTAACTTCTGGTCTAAATTTCAGAGTTTGTCTTGCTCTATTTTCAGAGATATGATCTAAGGAAGTTAGGGTTTTTGCAAACTCCCGAATTACATTCCAAAAAGGTGACCTGGGGAAAATCATCATATCTTTTGTTCTGAGCATTAGATTGAAATTTCGTAAGAAGTTTCAGAAAGACGACGGCTTTTAGTTTTCTGTATATCAGTTTCAGGTACTAAGGTCAAAACAATGACACGTGGCACTTCGTACAAGTTCACTCTACTGAACTAGTTTATAATCAGGTCACTGTGGGAGATTTGTCATAACACTTCCTTGCAGAATCCAATCTTCATCAGACTTGTGGGGTTAGAAAGAGGACTCAAAGGGCTACTGCAAGACGTGATTTCAGATATTTGAGAACCGTAGTTACAAAGATACAACAGATTCAATATTGAGCTCTTACAAAGTGAAAAAAATTTGTGCAGTTTTTTTAAAATTTTGCATAAGATTGGTTTGAAAAATTAGTTTGAAGGAATTCAAAGGGAATAATGAAGAATTATTAGAATTAATTGATGCCCCGAAGAAAGAAAATGGAAACACCTAGTAAGCAACCTGAAAGCTCTAAGTTGACTCGTCAAGAAGATAAAGAAATGCAACATGATATATCAAAATTACAAGACCAAGTACAACAAATTTCACTCTCACAAAAGGTAATTGAATCCAAGATGAATGGCGTGGAAGCTAATTTGAATAGCGTGGAAGCTAATTTGAATGGCGTGCAAGTTAAGATGGATGGCGTGGAAGCTAAGATGAATGGAATGGAAGCTAAGATGAATGGCATGGTCGCTAAGATGGAAGAATTGAAGATAAATTTGAATAAGTTGCTACAAGATTACTGATGGTGAAAGGGTAGTAAAGGAAACTCATGATGAGAACAAAAGAAATGTTAATCATGATTTCATAGACTCTAATGTTGCATTGAAGACCCACCATGTTCCAAAAATCGATATGAGGAAGTTTGATGGCAAGTATCCCGAAACATGGATATTACAGATGGAACAATTTTTCGATCTCCATAAAGTGAAAAACACACAAAAGGTACGTATTGCAACTTTATATTTGGAACCAAATCAATTTGTATGGTATCGATGGCTTTTCTCTCGTAAACAAATTGTCACTTGGGCAATTTTTACGGAAGAAATGATATCACATTATGAGGATACAAAAAGAAACAACTTTTTTAGCCAATTGATAAATCTCAAACAAAAGGGTTCAATGATGGAGCACAACGAGGACTTCAAAAAATTAAACATAAGGGTAAAAGATATTCTAGAGGAGCATAGGATTGATGTGTTCATAGGGAATTTAAAGGATAATATCCAACATAAGGTTCACCTTTGGGAACCTGGTTCATTGGAGAAGGCATTCAGGTTAGCAAGAAAAATGGAAAGCAAACTTATGGCAACCAGGAAGCCTACCACTCACAACTATAAAGATGGAAGTGTTGTTGCCCCTATCCTTCCACAAGCTACAAGGTTGACACCACAACAATTGGAAGAGAAAAGAGCAAAAGGGCTTTGTTACAGTTGTGACAGCAAATACACTAAAGGTCATAAATGTGCTGAGAAGAAATTATTCTATATAGATTGTGAAGAGGAGGAAGAAAAGGAACAAGAAATGTCAAAAGAAGAGGATATACTCCAGGAACAAACCCTAGATAAAGAAGAAATGAATCCGACCATATCTTGTAATGCATTGGTTGGAATTACCACTCCTCAAACTATCAAGATATAAGGACATGTCAAGAAGAAAAAGGTAATTGTGTTGATTGATTCGCGAAGTACCCATAATTTTATTCATTGTAAGATACCCAAGGAATTGAATTTCTTCCTATATCCAACACCAGAGTTTCAAGTGATGGTTGCAAGTGGAGGAACCATAAATTTCTCTGGAAAGTGCCAAAATATCAAGTTATCCATGGGAGAATATGTATTGAATAACCCAATTCTTTCCATTCCAATGGGTGCTGCTAATGTTGTACTAGGAGTCCAATGGCTACAATCCTTGGGTACAATAGCCTTTAATTTTCAAGAACTTTTTATGAAATTTTGTGCGGAAGGAAAGGAAGTTGAATTAAGGGGTATTGCAGGGAAACTGGGAAAGATAATCAGCTCTAATGGTATGAAAAAGCTTCTAAAGAAGGAACAACGAGGCGTAATCGCACAACTATGTTCACTAGAGGTTCCCTCATCGAAATCATCTATTTCTCCAGATCTCCAAAAAGTCTTGGACAATCATTCCAATGTATTTGAGACTCCCAAAGGCCTCCCACCTATTCGTGATCATGATCATGCTATTCATTTGATTCCAGGAAGTGTTCCTCCAAACATCAGGCCGTATAGATATCCCTATGCCCGAAAGAGTGAAATTGAACGTATGGTTGCAGAAATGCTAGAGGCTGGTATAATTCAACCTAGTCAAAGTTGTTTCTCTGCTCCAATTGTATTGGTGCACAAGAATGATGGATCATGGCACATGTGTCCGGATTATAGGGAGCTCAACAAGCTCACTAGTAAAGATAAATTTCCCATTCCTGTCATTGATGAATTATTGGATGAATTGCATGGATCAATTTACTCCACCAAGTTGGATCTTCATTCAGGATATCATCAAATTAGAATGAAGACTGAAGAAATTCCGAAAACAACATTTAGAACTCATGATGGTCATTATGAATTTTTGGTCATGCCTTTTGGGCTTACCAATGCACCTTCTACATTTCAAGGTTTGATGAATTACATTTTCAAATCCTTCCTTAGAAAATTTGTGTTAGTATTTTTTGATGATATACTAATTTACAACAAGTCTTGGAAGGATCATGTTCAACATGTTGACGGGGTGCTCAAACTATTGGAGGAGAAACAGTTATATGCAAAAAGCTCCAAATGTTTATTTGGAGTACAAGAGGTGGAATATCTGGGTCATATTGTATCTCATGAAGGTGTTAAGGTAGACCCTAGCAAAATTAAAGCCATTAAGCAATGGAAAATCCCCACATCCATAAAGCATCTGTGAGGATTTCTTGGGTTGACAGGGTATTATCGCAAGTTTGTTAATAATTATGGGGGAATAGCAGCACCTCTAACAACATTATTGAAGAAAGATGCATTTTCATGGACTCCAGAAGCAACAAAGGCCCTCAAACATCTTAAAGAGGCAATGTGCCAAGCACCAGTCTTAGCTACGCTAGACTTCACAAAAACCTTTATTGTGGAATGTGATGCTTCAGGAAATGGAATTGGTGTTGTTTTAATGCAAGATGAAAGACCCATTGCTTTCAAAAGTCGTCCAATCAAAGGAAAGTATTTACACAAAGCTATTTATGAGAAGGAAATGTTGCAATACTACATGCACTTAAGAAATGGCAACCCTACCTAATGGGAAGATGCTTCAAGGTAAAAATGGATAATGATAATCTTAAATACTTTTTAGAACAAAGATTATCTTTAGAAGAACATAAAAAATGGGTCACAAATATGTTGGGTTATGACTTTGAAATCATCTACAAGAAAGGGAAGCAAAACATTGTTGTAGATGCACTCTCAAGAAATGATGAGGATGTGGAACCATTGTTCTGTTCTATTTCTATTATCCAACCAGATTGGATAAGCGAAGCAAGGGATAAATGGAACAAGGACAAAGAAGTGTGGTCACTCATTCAAAAGTTGCGGAAGATCCCAGTTCAAACAATATTGCCAGAACTTAATGAGGAAGGAAAAATCATATTGGAACCCGGAGAAATCACAGAAGCAAGAACCTGATAGCTACAAAATTGATCAATTCCAGAGTATCTCATTAAGTGGAAGAACTGACCTGCTAAAGATTCCACTTGGGAGGATAAGAATTTTATACACAAGCATCAAGAACTACTCAAGCGTTGAGGACAACACTTTTTGAAGGAGAGGGGCATGTTAGGTTCCTATACTACTAGTGTAACCCCTTAGTGTTATTAGTACAACCACCTTATTATATTGTTGTGCCCATGTAGTCCCCATATTGTTATTATTGTGCCCCATAGACGCCTGCTATTGTTATTATTGTTCCCTTACATTATTATTGCTATGTCGTCTCTGCTTAGATTATGACCCCTTAGACTCCTATATATAGAAAGGAGGTCTTGTCATTTGTATCATCCAAGAATTGTTCATTTGTGTAATTCAAAGGAGGTTGACCCCTCGAAGAGGCTAAATTCAAAGGCGTTGATCTATCTTTTCTATCTTTCTGTGAGCTAGTTTCATAACATCTAGACTATTGCAGTAGATTTTGTTATCCTACTTACAAAAATTTCCCATTTTGGGATATCTACAACTATAACTTTGACATAATTGAAATAAGAGGTATATACATTTACAATTCATCATTTTGATAAAACAAAAACAAAACCAATACAAAGGTGGTTAGATATCCATAAGAGCTGGGCAATTTAAATCCAGGCCAAGGGAGGCATCTTCTAAGTCTTTGGAATTCTCCTGGTCTGTCATGCCCTCCATGTTTTCCTCCATGCCATCCTCCATGGCTTCCACCTTAATCTTCAAAATTTCTAGCTGATGGCGCAGTGCATCCACTTCGTCCTCCAATTTCCTGATGCATTCCTGTTTCTCAATCTCTCGTTCCTACATGGTCATGTTCTCATGCATTTGCTGGTGCATGCTGCGTTGGAGTTCTGACAGTGCTTCCCTCAGGTCCCAATGGTCTTGAACACAGGTGAGACAAGATGGTATGTATCTACCTCCCTGCCCCAAGGAACCAACCCTCAGCCCACCAGACTGCGGCTTGTGGCTTACCCACGTGCTCGACCAAGAATTGTCTTTTGTACCCTACATGCTGGCATCCAAAACCTCAATTTTTATCAGGCTCCATAAATTGTCATTGTTTTCCACGATTTCCCACAACCATGCACCCTCTCTCTCCCTCCAAAGACTGCCCTGTTCCTCGGCAAGTATGCACCTCCCAACCTCTCTTCGACTCCAATTTTCCTCCCTCTTCCGGAGAGAATTATGAACCCACCCGGTGTCCCAAATCCAGATTGACTGCAAACACTCAGAACATCCTAAGCCCAGACCATCTAACACTCGCGACCTTCCAATTATACTTAGAATTTCTTTATTTTCCTTTAGAACCTCAGACGGATAGACCTTCCTACCCTCATTTCAACTTTTCACAACATAATTCCCAGCCTCCGTGACACTGAAACTGATACACATCAACCTTGGCTCTAGCCACCAGGCTTTCGCAGAGGCCACCATCCCACTCTCAAACCTTAAAACATAAAAAATCCACATACCGGTTTGCACTTTATAATTGCTTCCTAACTGAGAGGTGATGCAGAGATGAGCGAGGAGATTGCTGCAATTGAGATCCCATGAGTACTCCATCATAATTCTACCATCCTCCATTAATTTCCAACCAAGCTGCTGATCTTTATCAATCATCCCCACAATGCTCCCACAAGCGAGCTCGACTTCACTGAGGTCCTGCATTAAATTCTGCTTTGTAAATCTCAAATCCTTGCAGATGCCCAAGGTGCTGTGCCGCCCAATTCTCTAAGAACCAGGGAAAAAATGGTGAGGCTGCATGCTGTGACTTAATATTGAAACAATTGTGGTACAAAATTTCCAAATGACGCCATGTTTCGAGGGAGCTTGGATTTCTGGCTTGCCACTTGTCCTCATGGCTAACATGAGCTTACAGTGGGTGATGCGACAAGGGGAGGAACCCAGGGTGGTGATTATAATGCAAAGGGACAAAGGAGAAAGGGGAGGGGCCATAAGGAAGGGGGAAGGGGAGGGTAATGAGGAAGGGGAGGGGGAATGGGAGAAAGGGGAAGGGAGGTGGGAGGGATGGGGGAAGGTATAGGAAGGGGTTGGGGGGGGGGTTAGGAAGATGCTAGGAGAGAGATAGGGGGAGGAAGGGGGGCTTCATATCATTATGGTATGTTAGATGTGACTTTTCCACTTCCTTAGTTATCCTTTGAGACTTTATTTCCGGCCTACATATATCTCTCTTCATTTTCTTAAGGAATTTTTGTCGTGCTCATGACATCGTTTATTACACATTTTTCCTCCTCCAGATGGCATGCCTTATTAGCCTGTCTATCAACATCATGGTTATTTACCCTCAAGACATGATAGAAGGACACCGAGTTGAAAGCAAGGAGCAAGTTATGGGCTCTCATAATGATTTGATTCAGGTTAGAGATCTTAGCCTTTGAAGTGTTAATCATATGCCTTATAATGATCATGGAGTCTCCTAACACCTGAATCTTTTTTATCCCATTTCTTTGTGCCAGGATTAGTCCCAGGAGCATTCCATAAGCTTCAGCTTGGTTATTGGTCTTCTGGCCTAGCCCCCAAGCATAACTAAATTCAATGATTCCTTCGAGATTAATGAGAATCCCTCCCCCTCCTGCCACCCCAGGATTACCTTTTGACGCACTGTCAAATTGAAGGGTCCACTTATTTGTGGTTTTTAGCCATTCCACCTGGTCCTTCAGGGATAGCCTCAGAATCCAACTGGCCCGAACACAGGGAGTTCACTCCAAATCCTGGGGGGGTCAGGGGGACCTCCCACGGGGCCATCCAAGCAGATTCTAGCCGATCCAAAGAAGGGTCATTGACCGGTTTATGCAGTTCCATACAGGCCAAGAGGGTTGTCATGGCTATATTCCTTGCTGGGATCCAAGACATTCTGAAAATCGCCTTATTCTTGGATATCCATATTTTCCAATTAATATACTTTGGGAGAGCAGACCAAACCTCCTTAAATTTGTTTTTGGCCTGAAGGGAGCCCACATACGAATTGGGCCAAGAGTTGAAGAAGGAATGAATGTCTGCAGGCCAGATGGTTTTGTAGTATAGGGGACTGAGGGCCACAACCCAAAATTCCTTCGTCACATGACACTGCAGGAAAAGATGAGAGATTAACTCCTCCTCTGTTTCGCAGAGAGGACATCTTGAGGGGCCAATTTGCCCCCGCTTTCTAAGATTTTCAGTAGTAAGAATTTTTTTATGGGTGAGCAACCAGCAAAAGAAATTGATTTTTGGAATGGCATTTGTTTTCCATATTTTTCCCCAAACCAAATTTTTAGGAGGTAAATGGGTATTAGCGAGCATGTGAAAATAACCATTCTTCACTGAGTAGCTGGCGTTCTTCCAACCCCAACTGTCTTCCACATTTTGTGCAATGGGGGCACGACCACTTAACAACTGCATGAGCCTTTCTCGTTGAGGGAAAAGAGCCTCTGGGATGTTATCCAATTGTTGAGCCTCAAAACTGCCCTTTCCTTAGCAACTTTTCTCCTCCCTTTTCTTTGTTTTTCCATGAAGAAAATGCATCCCTATCATCAATAACTAGTATACATTACCTTGAGGAGAACATTTTAGTGATTTACATGTTATGCTTTCATGTTTTGCTGTTTGAATAAGTTTTTGTCTTTTAGCTACGGAACGCAGCCTATTCTGTAGCTAACCGGCTGTTTCACAGCTATCTTCATGCTTCGACAGGTTACAGGTGTCAAACGAGGAAACCGGCTACATGGGCAGCTTGGAAAACATCATGACATGGATCGTGTCCTATTCACCTAGCCCAGGACGACAAGGAAGATGGTACAAGACTCCGGTCAAAGGAGAAGTCAAATGTAGAGACTTAAGGCAAACAGGACTCTGTTTTATAATTTTTTGGTATCTGAACGTGTGATAACATATCGCAGAAATGCAACTAATCGTGACATAATTGACGAGGGACAAGGTCGTAATGAATACAAGTGCTACATAGTAGCTTCTCCCTACCCTTTTTAAAATAATAGTGAAACTATTTGATCATTATTGTGATATATTAACAGAATTAGCAATTATGCTTTGAAATGTAATTGTAAAATGTATCTATGGGTAGGATTTGTTTCAATCTGTTTTAGAATATTAACAAGTATCATTTAATATACATCTTAATTAAAAAATTAAGAAATAATACAATGTATTATTTATAAATAGTTACTTGTAGTATATAGTTTGTTTTTGATGATTTTTGAAATATTAAATGGTATAACTATATTAAGTAAATATATAATGGTTAACATATTTAGTGACGATAAATATATAAATATAAAAAAGTTAATTTTAATTTTATTTATTTATTATGGAGGTTACAAAGTTAGCTTACAAAATTAAAATAAGCATTTTTCATGTTAATTCTAATATTAATTTTTTAATTAATATAAAAATTATTTGGCCACCTTTGAATAAATAAATGTATCAATTACTTACTAATGAGATATCCCATTCAATTATGGAATGCAATAAAAACATAAACAAAACCTGATGTGACCCATGTACTCTTGGAATTTTAATTAATATAAAAAATATTTTGCCACATTTGAATAAAGAAATGCATCAATTACTTGACTAACATTTGCACCAAGATGTGCAAAGCAACGCCTATAGGAGAAGTGGGGAATATAGAAGCAAGTAAAACGAATATTTGAGTAAAATGCTACATATGTGTTGTACTCCTCAACAGGCCCCTATTATAGTTAATAATAGAATTAATAAATAATGGGGAGTGTTTTAAAATTTAGGTTATAATCCAAAATTTTCCAATAAAATAAGGAAATTTTATCTTTAAGATTCCAAAAAACTTAATTAAAAAGAGAGATTTTCTTAATCGGAATTCAAAATCGAAGTTTGAACAATTAACTTAAGGTTCAACTTTAAAACCTCTACGCGAAGGTATTAAAATGCCAATTAAAACCTTCCCCAAATAAATTTTAAATTGTTAAGGCTTAAATATAATCAAAGTCAACATATGTATGTAAATAATAATAAAGAGGCCGACCCCACAAAGGGAAATTGGTCCCATATCCCGTGACGAAGCCGCCATTCCAAATGGAAAAGGAGTTGCATTAAGTTTCGGACCAGGTGGTTTCCTTGACGTTGAGGTGGAGATTTTTGAGCCCCATCTCCATTTCATTTCTTAATTCCTTAAAATGATACAATTTTAAGAAATTGATATTAACCTTTTGAAAATTGTATCCTTTCATTTGCTTCCCATCTCTGCTATATATGATTAATTTTAATTTTAATTTGAAGTCAAAAACTACATAAGAAGAAACTGGATGCAAAAAAAGGGAATGTTTGGGAAATAATGTAGCTTGTCTTTTAATTATTTCCTTACTTTGATTTTATTGAAAGAGAATGATTCGAAAAAAATGTAACACAAAAGAAAAACGTTTTTTTTTTTAGGTACTATGAAATAGTTAATATATGTTTTTTATTTTCTTAAATTAAAAGTAAAATTAAAATTAGAATTGTACTAATCTACAGATATTTTTGATATTGATGATAATTAACATTTAGCAAGGATGTTAATGATAATTAACTTCTTTTTATAACTTTGTCAGATCCGTAAATCAGAGGCGATATTATTTTGAATCAATTGTATAGCCATATTGGGTCTGTGTATTGGAGCTCTAAACAAATCAGAGGTCTTGTGATATTGCACACCAGAGATCTAAATAAATCGGAGATCGGAGGTAACACTATATCAACAATCGGAGGTTTGAAGGGGTGGGACATAACCAAAACACCGATATGAAATTGCTCTTATAAGATTTCATTATATAAGATGTGTGTTATATTTCTTTTTTTGCAAACTTTAATTGAAAGATTTTCAAAGAATCAGTTAAATACTCCGACAATGTTTTATTACTCAAAGGGCCCATTTAACGTTGGTTCAATATAAAAGGGTTAAAGTTAGACAACAATATAAGTCTTGGACTCGGGTGCTGTTTGTTTCATTTATTCTAATTTTTTTTAACCAAAATGAGTATATATTATATTAAAAATGTTGCGCCTGTTTGCAACGAAATTGGGTCTTTACATAAGTTTATCCATGCTTCAACAAGCTGATAAAAATTTCTTGGCCCATCTAGTGTTAGGTCCCTATACTACTAGTGTAACCCCTTATTGTTATTAGTACAACCCCCTTATTATATTGTTGTGCCCATGTAGTCCCCATATTGTAATTATTGTGCCCCATAGAAGCCCACTATTGTTATTATTGTGCCCTTACATTATTATTGTTATGTTGGCTCTTATTATATTATGACCCCTTAGACTCCTATATATAGAAAGGAGGTCTTGTCATTTGTATCATCCAAGAATTGTTCATTTGCATAATGTAAAGGAGGTTTCCCCCTCGAAGAGGCTGAATTCTAAGGCGTTGATCTATCTTTTCTATCTTTCTGTGAGTTGGTTTCATAACATTTGGTATTAGAGCTTTGGATTCTAGGGTTTCGCTGCTCCAAATAGGTCATCGTGGCATTTTTGCTATAATATTTTTTTGCGACGTTTCAGAAGCAAACAAAAAAACCCATTTGAGCCAAAATCGTTTTGAACTTTTGGTCCAAATTTCAGAGTTTGTCTCACTATATTTTCCGAGATATGATCTGAGGAAGTTAGGGTTTTTGCAAACTCCCGAATTACATTCCAAAAAGGTGACCTGGGGAAAATCATCATATCTTTTGTTCTAAGCATTAGATTAAAATTTCGTAAGAAGTTTCAGAAAGAGAACGACCTGTAGTTTTTTGTATATCAGTTTCAGGTACTAAGGTCGAAACAATGACATGTGGCACTTCGTACAAGTTCGCTCTACTGAACTAGTCTATAATCAGGTCAGCGTGGGAGATTTGGCATAACGCTTCCTTGGAGAATCCAATCTTCATCAAACTTGCGGGGTTAGAAAGAGGACTCAAAGGGCTACTGCAAGACACGATTTCAGATATTTGAGATCCGTAGTTACAGAGATACAACAGATTCAATATCGAGCTCTTACAAAGTGAAAAAAATGTGTGTAGTTTTTTTAAAATTTTGCATAAGATTAGTTTGAAAAATTAGTTTGAAGGAATTCAAAGGGAATAATGAAGAATTATTAGAATTAATTGATGCCCGAAGAAAGAAAATGGAAACACCTAGTAAGCAATCTAAAAGCTCTAGGATGACTCCTGAAGAAGAGGAAGAAATGCAACATGATATATCAAAATTACAAGACCAAGTACAACAAATTTCACTCTCACAAAAGGTAACTGAAGCCAAGATGAATGACGTGGAAGCTAATTTGAATGGCGTGCAAGTTAAGATGGATGGCGTGGAAGCTAAGATGAATGGCATGGTTTCTAAGATGGAATAATTGAAGATAAATTTGAATAAGTTGCTACAAGAAATGGTTACTAATGGTGAAAGGGTAGTAAAAGAAAATCATGATGAGAATAAAAGAAATGTTAATCATGATTTCATAGACTCTAATGTTGGATTGAAGACCCACCATGTTCCAAAAATCGATATGAGGAAGTTTGATGGCAAGGATCCCGAAACATGGATAATACAGATGGAACAATTTTTCGATCTCCATAAAGTGCAAAACACACAAAAGGTACGCATTGCAACTTTATATTTGGAACCAAATCAGTTTTTATGGTATCTATGGCTTTGCTCTCGTAAACAAATTGTCACTTGGGAAATTTTTACGGAAGAAATGATATCACATTATGAGGATACAAAAAGCAACACCTTTTTGAGCCAATTGATAAATCTCAAACAAAAGGGTTCAATGATGGAGCACATTGAGGACTTCAAAAAATTGAACATAAGGGTAAAAGATATTCCAGAGGAGCATAGGATTGATGTGTTCATAGGGAACTTAACGGATAATATCCAACATGAGGTTCGCCTTTGGGAACCTCGTTCATTGGAGAAGGCATTCAGGTTAGCAAGAAAAATGGAAAGCAAACTTATGGCAACCAGGAAGCCTACCACTCACAACTATAAAGATGGAAGTGTTGTTGCCCCTAGCCTTCCACAAGCTACAAGGTTGAAACCACAACAATTGGAAGAGAAAAGAGCAAAAGGGCTTTGTTATAGTTGTGATAGCAAATACACTAAAGGTCATAAGTGTGCTGAGAAGAAATTATTCTACATAGATTGTGAAGAGGAGGAAGAAAAGGAACAAGAAATGTCAAAAGAAGAGGATATACTCCAGGAACAAACCCTGGATAAAGAAGAAATGAATCCGACCATATCTTGTAATGCATTAAATGGAATTACCACTCCTGAAACTATCAAGATATAAGGACATATCAAGAAGAAAAAGGTAATTGTGTTGATTGATTCGCGAAGTACCCATAATTTGGTTCATTGTAAGATAGCCAAGGAATTGAATTTCTTCCTATATCTAACACCAGAGTGTCAAGTGATGGTTGCAAGTGGAGGAACCATAAATTTCTCTGGAAAGTGCCATAATATCAAGCTATCCATGGGAGAATATGTATTGAATAACCCAATTCTTTCCATTCCAATGGGTGCTGCTAATGTTGTACTAGGAGTCCAATGGCTACAATCCTTGGGTACAATAGCCTTTAATTTTCAAGAACTTTTCATGAAATTTTGTGCGGAAGGAAAGGAAGTTGAAATAAGGGGTATTGCAGGGAAACTGGGAAAGATAATCAGCTTTGATGGTATGACAAAGCTTCTAAAGAAGGAACAACGAGGCGTAATTGCACAATTATGTTCGCTAGAGGTTCCCACATCGAAATCATCTATTTCTCTAGATCACCAAAAAGTATTGGACAATCATTCCAAGGTATTTGAGACTCCCAAAGGCCTCCCACCTATTCGTGATCATGATTATGCTATTCGTTTGATTCCAGGAAGTGTTCCTCCAAACATTAGGCCGTACATATATCCCTATGCCCAAAAGAGTGAAATTGAATGTATGGTTGCAGAAATGCTAGAGGCTGGTATAATTCAACCTAGTCAAATTTGTTTCTCTGCTCCAATAGTATTGGTGCACAAGAATGATGGATCATGGCACATGTGTCCAGATTATAGGGAACTCAACAGGCTCAATATTAAAGATAAATTTCCCATTCCTGTCATTGATGAATTATTGGATGAATTGCATGGATCAATTTACTTCACCAAGATGGATCTTCATTTAGGATATCATCAAATCAGAATGAAGACTGAAGACATTCCGAAAACAACATTTAGAACTCATGAGGGTCATTATGAATTTTTGGTCATGCCTTTTGGGCTTACCAATGCACCTTATACATTTAAAGGTTTGATGAATTCCATTTTCAAATCCTTCCTTAGAAAATTTGTGTTAGTATTTTTTGATGATATACTAATCTACAACAAGTCTTGGAAGGATCATGTTTAACATGTTGACGGGGTGCTCAAACTATTAAAAGAGAAATAGTTATATGCAGAAAGCTCCAAATTTTTCTTTGGAGTACAAGAGGTGGAATATCTGGGGCATATTGTATCTCATGAGGGTGTTAAAGTAGACCCTAGCAAAATTAAAGCCATTAAGGAATGGAAAATTCCCACATCCATAAAGCATTTGCGAGGATTTCTCTAGTTGACAGGGTATTATCGCAAGTTTGTTAAGAATTATGGGAGAATAGCAGCACCTCTAACAACATTATTGAAGAGAGATGCATTTTCATGGACTCCAGAAGCAACAAAGGCCTTCGAACATCTTAAAGAGGCAATGTGCCAAGCACCGGTCTTAGCTACACTCGACTTCACAAAAACCTTTATTATGGAATGTGATGCTTCAAGAAATGGAATTGGTGTTGTTTTAATGCAAGATGAAAGATCCATTGCTTTCAAAAGTCGTCCAATCAGAGGAAAGTATTTACACAAAGCTATTTATGATAAGGAAATGTTGCAATACTATATGCAATTAAGAAATGGAGATCCTACCTAATGGGAAGACACTTCAAGGTAAAAATGGATCATGATAATCTTAAATACTTTTTAGAACAAATATTTTCTTTAGAAGAACAAAAAAAATGGGTCACAAATATGTTGGGATATGACTTTGAAATCATTTAGAAGAAAGGGAAGCAAAACGTTGTTGCAGATGCACTCTCAAGAAATGATGAGGATGTGGAACCATTGTTTTGTTCTATTTCTATTATCCAACCATATTGGATAAACGAAGCAAGGGATGAATGGAACAAAGACAAAGAAGTGTGGTCACTCATTAAAAACTTGTACAAGATCCCAGTTCAAACAATATTTCCAGAACTTAACGAGGAAGCAAAAATCATATTGGAACATGGAGCAATCACAGAAACAAGAACCCAACAGCTACAAAATTGATCAATTTCAGAGTATCTCATCAAGTGGAAGAAATTACCCGCTAAAGATTCCACATGGGAGGATAAGAATTTTATACACAAGCATCAAAAACTACTCAAGCGTTGAGGACAACTCTTTTTGAAGGAGAGGGGTATGTTAGGTTCCTATACCACTAGTGTAACCCCTTATTGTTATTGGTAAAACTGCCTTATTATATTGTTGTGCCCATGTAGTCCCCATATTGTTATTATTGTGCCCCATAGAACCCCACTATTGTTATTATTGTTCCCTTACATTATTATTGTTATGTCAGCTCTGATTATATTATGACCCCTTAGACTCCTATATATAGAAACGAGGTCTTGTCATTTGTATCATCCAAGAATTGTTCATTTGTGTAATGTAAAGGAGGTTGCCCCCTCGAAGAGGCTGAATTCTAAGGCGTTGATCTATCTTTTCTATCTTTCTGTGAGCTGGTTTCATAACATCTAGACTATTGCAGTAGGTTTTGTTATCCTGCTTACAAAAATTTCCCATTATGGGATATCTACAACTATAACTTCGACATAATTGAAATAAGAGGTATATACATTTACAATTCATCATTTTGATAAAACGAAAAGAAAAACAATACAAAGGTGGTTAGATATCCATAAGAGCTGGGCAATTTAAATCCAGGCCAGGGGAGGCATCTTCTGGTCTGTCTTGCCCTCCATGTTTTCCTCCATGCCATCCTCCATGGCTTCGACCTTAATCCTCAAATTTTCTAGCTGATGGCGTAGTGCATCCACTTCATCCTCCAATTTCCTAATGCGTTCTCGTTTCTCAATCTCTCGTTCCTGCATGGTCATGTTCTCATGCATTTGCTGGTGCATGTTGTATTGGAGTTCTGATAGTGCTTCCCTCAGGTCCCAATGGTCTTGAACACAGGTGAGACAGGAGGGTATGTATCTACCACCCTGCCCCGAGGAACCAACCCTCAGCCCACCAGACCTTGGCTTGTGGCTTCCCCACGTGCCCGACCAAGAACTGTATTTTGTACCCTACATGTTGGCATCCAAAACCTCGCTTTTTATCAGGCTCCAGAAATTGTCATTGTTTTCCACGATCTCCCACAGCCAGGCACCCTCTCTCACCCTCCAAAGACTGCCCTGTTCCTTGGCAAGTATGCACCTCCCAACCTCTCGTCGACTCCAATTCTCCTCCCTCTTCCGGAGAGAATTATGAACCCACCCGATGTCCCAAATCTAGTATGACTGCAAACACTCAGAACATCCCAAGCCCATACCATCCGGCACCCGCGACCTTCCAATTATACTCAGAATTTCTTTATTTTCATTTAGAACCTCAGACGAATACACCTTCCTACCTACATTTCAACTTTTCACAACATAATTCCCAACCTTCGTGACACTGAAACTGATACACATCAACCTTGGCTCTAGCCACCAGGCTTTCATAGAGGCCACCATCCCACTCTCAAACCTTAAAGCATAAAAAATACACATACCGGTTTTCACTTTATAATTGCTTCCTAACTGAGAGGTGATGCAGAGATGAGCGAGGAGATTGCTGCAATCGAGATCCCATGAGTACTCCATCATAATTCTACCATCCTCCATTAATTTCCCACCAAGCTCCTGATCTCTATCAATCATCCCCACAATTCTCCCACGAGCGAGCTCGACTTCACTGAGGTCTTGAATTAAATTCTGCTTTGTAAATCTCAAATCCTCGCAGATGCCTGAGGTGCTGCGCCGCCCAATTCTCTATGAACCAGGGAAAAAACTGTGAGGTCGCATGCTGTGACTTAATATTGAAACAATTCTGGTAGAAAATTTCCAAATGATGCCATGTTTCGAGCGAGATTGGATGTCCGGCTTGCCACTTGTCCTCATGGTTGTCATGAGCTTACAGTGGGTGATGTGATAAGGGGAGGAACCCACGGTGGTGATTATAATGCAAAGGGACAAAGGAGTAAGGGGAGGGGCCACCAGGAAGGGGGAAGGGGATGGTAATGAGGAAGGGGAGGGGGAATGGGAGAAAGGGGTCGAAGGGATGTGGGAGGGATGGGGGAAGGTATAGGAGGGGGTGGGGGGGGGAGAAGATGCCAGGAGAGAGATAGGGGGAGGAGGGGGGGATTCATATCATAATGTTATGGTAGATGTGACTTTTCCACTTCCTTAGTTATCCTTTGAGACTTTATTTCCGGCCTACATAAATCTCTCTTCATTTTCTTAAGGAATTTTTGTTGTTCTCACGACATCGTTTATTACACATTTTTCCTCCTCCAGATGGCATGCCTTATTAGCCTGTCTATCAACATCATGGTTATTTCCCCTCAAGACATGATAGAAGGACACCGAGTTGAAAGCAAGGAGCAAGTTATGGGCTCTCATAATGATTTGATTCAGGTTAGAGATCTTAGCCTTTGAAGTGTTAATCATATGCCTTATAATGATCATGGAGTCTCCTAACACTTGAATCTTTTTTATCCCATTTCTTTGTGCCAGGATTAGTCCTAGGAGCATTCCATAAGCTTCAGCTTGGTTATTGGTCTTCTGGCCTAGCCCCCAAGCATAACTAAATTCAATGATTCCTTCTATATTAATGAGAATCCCTCCCCCTCCTGCCTCCCTAGGATTACCTTTTAACGTACTGTCAAATTGAAAGGTCCATTTATTTGTGGTTTTTAGCCATTCTACCTGGTCCTTCAGGGATAACCTCATAATCCAACTGGCCCGAACACAGGGAGTTCACTCCAAATCCCAGGGGGTCAGGGGGACCTCCCACGAGGCCATCCAAGCAGATTCCAGCCAATCAAAAGAAGGGTCATTGACCAGTTTATGTTGTTCCATGCAGGCCAAGAGTGTTTTCATGGCTATATTCCTTGCAGGGATCCAAGACATTATGAAAATAGCCTTATTCCTTGATATCCATATTTTCCAATTACTATACTTCGAGAGAGCAGACGAAACATCCTTAAGTTTGTTTTTGGCCTGAAGGGAGCCCACATACGAATTGGGCCAAGAGTTGAAGAAGGAATGAATGTCTGCAGGCTAGATGGTTCTGTAGTATAGGGGACCGAGGGCCACAACCCAAACTTCCTTCGTCACATGACACTACAGGAAGAGATGAGAGATTGACTCCTCCTCTGTTTCACAGAGAGGACATCTTGAGGGGCCAATCTGCCCCCGCTTTCTAAGATTTTCAGCAGTAAGAATTTTTTTATGGGTGAGCAGCCAACAAAAGAAATTGATTTTTGGAATGGCATTTGTTTTCCATATTTTTCCCCAAACCAAATTTTTAGGAGGTAAATGGGTATCAGCGAGCATGTGAAAATAACCATTCTTCACTAAGCAGATGGCGTTCTTCCAACCCCAACTGTGTTTCACATTTTGTGAAATGGGGGCGCGACCACTTAACAACTGCATGCGTCTTTCTTGTTTAGGGAAAAGAGCCTCTGGGATGTTATCCAACAGTTGAGCCTCAAAACTGCCCTTTCCTTAGCAACTTTTCTCCTCCCTTTTCTTTGTTTTTCCATGAAGAAAATGCATCCCTATCATCAATAACCAGTATACATTGCCTTGAGAACATTTTAGTGATTTACATGTTATGATTTTATGTTTTGCTATTTGAATAAGTTTTTGTCTTTTAGCTACGGAACGTAGCCTATTCTGCAGCTATCTTCATGCTTAGTCAGGTTAGGGGTGTCAAACGAGGAAACCGGCTACATGGGTAGCTTGGAAAACATCATGACATGGATCGTGTCCTATTCACCTAGCCCAGGACGACAAGGAAGATGGTACAAGACTCCGGTCAAAGTAGAAGTCAAACGTAGAGACCTAAGGCAAACAAGACTCTGTTTTGTACACGTTTCACAAAGATGGGATCCAAAACAACTTCCTAAGCCCACGGACTTCAACAACCACCTGTGCAACCAAATCCAATAGCCATCACCTTAGATTTATGGCTCTAGCAACCGAGGAAGAAAATTTCGTGTGCCTGTTGCTACGTGTTCTTTTTGTTGTAGCTTATTTTTCTCCATAAATAGTTGTATAATTTCTTTATAAATACCTATGTGAAGAACGTAGAACCTGTTCGATTTTTACTCATGTATTAAGCTCAGACTACTGTTCTATAATTTTGAAAACTCATTTCCTGTGTTTTTAATATGAAGACCGTGTGTTTCATGGATATCTGAAAGCGTTTCTTGGAGTTTTGATTGAGTACGCATAACCTGAGCAGTTGCAGAGGGCCCCTGCGCTGACTAAGGTTTCATTTCATTTTGTTTTGTCTTTTCTATTTCAAACTGTAAATTTACCATTCCTTCTCACAGTGTTCATAATCATTTCCATACTAACCTTGTTTATAATTCATCATTTCTTCACTAATGCAGAATAGTTTCTTTCAGTACATAATAGCTTCTCTTTGCTTAATTTCTTTCTAGTTTTATCAGTAGTTAGAAGTTGAATTCAGTAGTGTAGAGTAGTTTATTTTATTTACTGTTTCACTAGTTTTTAAATTTCCAAATAGACTGATCAGTGTCATTACAGTTCTTGCCATTTTATTACTAGTTTAGTGACTCATGGTGTAGATGAATGTTTCTAAAAAGCCCTTCTAGTTGATAACTCATCTCAAACTAAGTGGTTGAATACTTCATTCATGCAATGAGTCTTTTCTGTGTTTTTGCATTTATTTTCTTAGAATGATGAAGTACAGAATTCCTCAAAATGTCATCACAAGGAGGTTTTTCTCCCAAAATTGAGAGACAGAGTAACTAAGCACTTCATTTAGTTTTTGTTTCCATAGATTAATTGCAATTTCATTCTCAGTCTTGGTATTTCATTTAGTTTTGTTTCCATAATAGGTAATTGCAATTTCACTTTCAGTTTTAGTATTTCACTTGGTTTTATTACAGAATAGACAATAGTTGCAATTTCACTTTCAGTTTTCAGTATTTCATCTAGTCTTGTTTCTATAATCGATAGACAGTAGTTGCAACTTTACTTCTTAGTTTGTAGCTCTTGATTTGGAAATAATGATATGATTAGAAATAAAAACTCTGTTTTTCATTTCTTGATTAAACTTTGCTTCCAAATCTCACTTAAGCTCTTTTTAGTTCTCATTTCTTTAGGTCCTTAACAGTCTTCACAGAAGTTAGATTTAGGATTTTGACAGTCACATTGTAAATCATTAGGGACTAAAGGACCAAAAACCCCCAAAACAACATAAAACACAAAAACAGTGAAGTAAGAAGGGTCATCTAGCACATATAGTGCACTACACTTGATCAGTTTACGATACCCGGATTGATAATTTATGTAAAGAAATTTAGGACACTAAATTGACCAAACACCAACATCCATCATTTCGAGCCACCTTGTTGGTTCCACTCCACAATCTGATCTAGAAAAACCACCCCTCTACTTTCCAAGAATAGATGAAGGTCCTCCAAAGATTGATCAGAATCCAGGGATTGAAGGCCGAGAATTGAATCAGTAAATATATTGATAGTGGCCCCATTTCCAGGGATCTTGCTTAAATATTTTGTGATGAGGTCCCTGGAGGAATTGATCAATTACCAAATGGGGGAACCCCATCTAGAGGCCAATTGTCCAGCCCAGTCATTTGATAGAGATAGATACTTAGACCTGATAACTTGTGACCACCACTGGCTCGGGTTTGTGACAGAGCTCCAGTAAAGTTTTTCTCCTATAGCCATATTTTCTATTCCTAGGTCCCTAATCCCTAGTCCACCATGATGATTTGGAGCTCTAATAGTCTTCCAATTTACTAAGTGATATTTCTTAGTTTTTGTTTTGCCCCCTTCCCATAGGAATTTCCTGATGAACATGCCCATTTGGTGAAGCACACTTTTGGGAGCTTGTAGAGTTGTGAACTGATACAGGGGGATAGTCGAAAGGACTGACTTCACCAAAATTTCTCTGCCCGCATTATTGAGCCAAATTCCACCCCAGTTTACAATTTTGGATTTCATTTTCTCTTGCACTTTTTGCCAGGCATTTGATGTGGCTTGTCCCAAAAAGATTGGGATCCCTAAGTAGTTGAACTCTCGCCAGTCTCTGATAGCTTTAAATCCTAGAATTTCCTCAATATTTTTTTCTTTTTTCCTTGTAATATTCCAGCTGTATATGTGGCACTTACTATCACTCGTAGCTCCCCCGATGCACTGAGAAATTTATCCAGAATATTTTTAAACCTCCTAGCAATAGTGGTAGAAGCACCTCCCATTAATATAGTGTCATCCACAAACTGTCCATGGTTTATGCTTTTGATGCCCTCCTGGAAACGAATGCCTGAGAGGTTGAGGGAGGCTCGCTCGGATTCCAAAGATCTACTCAGGGCATCAACCATAATTATATATAGAAAGGGTGAGAGGGGACATCCTTGACGAAGACCTCTGGAAGCTTTGAAGAACCCTGCAGCCCGACCATTCACCAACAGAGCAATCTAGGGGAGGCTATACAAAGATTTATCCATCTTATGAAGGTCTCATCCATACCGAGTTTACGAAGAAATTTCTACAGGAAACTGTGTCTAACCTGGTCAAAGGCATTAGCCATATCCAGTTTAATAATCATGCCCTGATCACCTCGCCTCCAGCTAGAGTCCAAGGCTTCTTGGATGAGGATAATCTTGTCTCCCGAGAAAAAATCCCCCTTGATTGTCGGAGATTAGGAGGGGCAGAAGTGGCTTTAAATGGTAGGTTAGGAGCTTCAAAAATATCTTATAAGAGACATTGCAGAGGGAGATAGGGTGGAATCTAGAGAATGAGGAGGGGTTCGACTCTTTGGGGATTAAGGCTAGGAAAGAAGAATTTATGTCACCCCCCATTGCACCATTTTTGAGGGAGTATCCCACCAAACTACATAGATCTCTCTTTATGACATCCTAGAAGGAGTGGTAGAAGCTTGTCGAGAAGCCATCCAGGCCCATCGCTTTATCCGAGGGGAAGGAAAAGATAACCTTACAGATTTTATCCTTCGTCAGAGGAGAAGTCAACAATCTATTCCAATCCACAGAGACAAGGGGTGGAATGCCCTCTAGGAGGAAATCTTCACTGTCCAAATCCCACGTATGGTCCTTGGTATACAAGTTTTTATAGTGCTCGACTACTGCTCTTTTGATTTCTTCAAATTTATTGATGGTCTTTCCCCCATGGGTAATCTGAGTGATATTATTTTTCGATTCCCTAAACTTGGCTTGCTTGTGAAAGAATTTAGTATTTCTATCACCTGCCTTAAGCCAATTATTTCTTGATTTTAATCTCTAGTACTCCTCTTCCTCTCTGAGAGATCTGTGAAGACTCTTGAAGGTTTCTGCTTCTTTATGGATATCCATAACCTGGATCGGCCTGGTTTCCATTTGTCCTTGGATTGCATCCAATTTTTCTTCCATATTTTTTATATTGAACTGCCTTTCTGTTTTGTTCTCCTTTAGCCAAGTTTTCACGTCTTGTTTCAATCTGTGTATCTTAGCCTCCCAGATAGTAATTGGGTTGCCATCAATCCAGCTCGCCCAGGAAGTGGAGACCATTTCGAAGAATTTAGGGACCTCCAACCATTGGGGAGAGTAACGGAAGGGAATGGGCCCCAGATCCAAGGGCATGGATATTTCCAGGCGAGTCAGTCGATAGTCTAATCTAGCCCAAGGGAGGATGGCTGACTTAAGGCAGTAGTTCAAGGTGAGGATATTGTCGGCTACAAGGAAATGGTCTAAACGGGCTGCAATATGATTAGGACCCACTCTTCTGTTAGACTAGGTGTAAAGGAATTTTTGGGGTTTGACATCATATAAGTTCAAGGCTAAGATGAGATCCTCCATGTATTCCTGATGGGCGTCCCTAATTATGGAGCCCCCCTTTTTTCATGGCGGCCCATAGTAGTATTGAAGCCCCCCCCAATAATGCAGTTATTCCCATACTCAGTATTTTTCAAGTCCATCAGGGAATTCCAACATTCTTGCTTTTCCCGGAAGTGGGTGGGCATGTACACATTTATCACAGTGAAGAGTTGTTGCTTCTCAATTTTATTAAAAATAGTAGCTATCCAATGCGTAGTTTTTAGAGTACTTACCAGGTTTAGCTTTTTCGGATTCCACATAGTGCAAAGGCCTCTGGACGCCCCTCTTGAGCTGACTGTTTCGATCTTGCTAGTGTTCCAAAATTTATGTTTAATGGAGTTGATGGACTCCTCATCCAACTTGGTCTCCTGTAGCAGGGTAACTTCAGGTCTTTCTTTGCTGATGAGGGATTTTACTTCCATGATTCTCTTTACTGAACCCAGTCCTCTATAGTTCCAAGATATTATATTCATTAATCACTTTTTTGGGTTCCCCACCCCCTTTTTAGGGCCCGAGTTGTTTCCTTTCTTCCCTCCACCCCCTTTGTTTCCTGCATTTTCTAGCTGACATGGGATTGTGTGTTGTACTCCCAATTCTTTGTCTTTCTCAGTTTTTTCCCATCTGACTTCATTCTTTGTTTTTCGCCCTGTCTTCTTCTCATTTCGGACAGGCTATTTCTTCCTAGGCCCGCCTGATCTACCTTCAACCAGGCTTAACTACCCTACTAGTCCCTTTCCTTTAGAAGAGGTCATGAGGCCCTCTAATTCCTCCTTGTCTTCCAATCAGTCTTCCAAGGAGCTATCAGTTTCCATACTTCAACTGGACTCCATATGTTTGTTAGAGGGGAAGCCTTAGGGATTAGAGCAAGGGGAAGAGACCCTACAAACCGGGGGGGGAGGTAGGGTGGGTTCTAGTCCAACCATACCAGCCTCCGAGCCTAAAACTGCAAATTTGTTTGCAGTTTCCAATCTCGAGCCATCCCCGCCCTGCGAGCAAGTCAGGGGGGCCGAGGCCATCCCCAAACCAGGGGAAGTCATGGGGTGACTTCTTTGAGGATTTACAATGCTTGACCTGCATACATTGCTCTTTTGATCCCTTAGAAGGTTTTTCCACAGAGGCACCCCCCTTATGGAAACCTTTAATAAAGTGCCCATATTCATGGCACAACTTGCACTTGAAGGGCAGCTGATCATAGTCAACCTCTTGTACATGCGACCAACTATCCATACAGAGGCTTACTTCCGTCAGAAGCCCTTTTTCTAGGTCCACCTCCATGCAGATCCAAGCACAGGAGAATAGGCCATCCTTCAGTTCAGAGTAGTCAATGTATTTCCCAAGAGAGTTCCCAATAAGTTGGAATGTCGCATCATTCCAACAGTGTAGGGGGAGGTAAGGGAGTTTCACTCAAACAAGAACCGAGGAAGGAACATCATAGTTGGAATTGAAACTGGGATTCCACCAATCTAGGAAGAGCGCCTAGACCCCCTTAAAATATGGGCGACTCTGAAAAACAAGGTCACGATCCAGACAATTTTCAAAATAAAAAATGTAGAACCCTTTGCCACAGAAGGAGGAAATCACACCCCCCTTGATCAGAGGATTCCAGTTCTTTTCAACCCAGGCCTTGACAGTATGAGGGGAAGGCCAAAGGCCCATGAACTGCCCAATAAGGCCTCTGTCGGCTAGATGGAGAGCTCTCAAACGAGCTTGAGGGGCACAAATATCAATTTTGGGGATATCATCAGCTTTCTTCACAAACTTAGAGTCCCCCTGCTTGCAGAATTTTGGGCCAAAGGTGAACATAGATTTGAATGCAGCTATTTCTGCTTCTAGAGGCGCGATGACAACCTGCTGGGGCAGCTCCTGAGAAGGCACTGACATGCCCATCACAAAAGGCCGATAGACCTACTCCCGAGAAACCTACGGTCCCCTCCAACCAAAACAGAAGACAAAGGTCAAGGCAGACAATGGGAAGTGACTGAGGAAGAAGGAGATCAGGGTCGTGACAACCAAATGGACACGAGAGAAAATCCAGAGAGACAATGACTCCAAGCCAAGCAACACGACTGCAACTTGCACCGACAGACGAGAAAAACACATCTCAAGACAAAAGAGGCAGACCCACCGCCGGGAGAGGCAGAGAGTTAGGGATAATGAACCAAATGGGCTTTCCCCCCAGTAGACGCGGTTAAACAATAAACACCAGTAGAATCCAATAAGCAAAACTCTCCTGGGCGCACAAACCCGCTGCAGGGAAATGGCAACCAGAGCTTAGGTCAAGCCGCCATGGGTGCCATACGCCTTGTTTTCGCCAGAGCTCTACTTCAATCTGCCATTCAACTTTATTCTAATTAATGAACAATAAAAATAAGCTTTAAAAATAAGATTAAGTCAACTTGAAAAAAGAAGACAACATAAGAAAAATGAAATAACAAATGATCCATAAACTAGTTGCAAATACATAGGGGTCCCCATTATTATTATGATAATAATACAATGAAAAAGGGGGTGTTGTATTTTTCACCACAACAGTTTGGAAAGCTTGTTCAGAGTAGGTTTTGAGTCCTTTTGCTGTTTGGAAAAATGGATTCCAACTTCTGTGGTAAGTTACTCCTTGGACAACTGAAAAGAGATTTGCTAGTAAGTGAGAATAGATTTGTTTTTTGTTTGTTTGTTTTCTTATTTGTTTGTTTTTTTCCCTGTCAAGCATTTTGAAAGTATTTGATTTGAATTAGAGTTGTAAAACCATGTTCACATCAATCACTGAAATGCACACTTGTAAAGGTTATTTATTTATTTATTTTGAAAGTATTTGATTTGAGTTAGAGTTGTAAAACCATGCTCACATCAATCACTGAAATGCGAACTTGTAAAGGTTTTTTTTTTTTTTTTTGAACACAAGTGCACATTATATTTTTTTTAGAAAGGGGAAATTTTTTGGAATTTTAACTGAGTTTCGCAGCAACTATTTGTAAAAGAAAGCAACAATTTTGAAATTTAATCAAAAGTATTCTTACTAAAACGAAAGTAGAAGGGGCTAAATGTAGCGATCACACTGTAGGTGGCTGTAAAGACTTTGATGCTAGCATGGATTCCTCGTATTGCCTACGTTTGATGTAAGGATTGCCTTACATGCAAGAGTAGCGACTGAAGGAAAATGGTGGAGAGATGTGAAGATCATCCAAGGTTCTAACTCTCGAGATGGCAGTGAATGTTAATCCTTGTCAGTCTGTGTTGCCAATGTCCACTGTCGCCTTTGGTAACGTCATCCCTTGTGATTTATGCATTGTTAAACCCCATGCCATTTGAAGGAGAATTTTCCTACGAGACCCTCGCATTATTGGGAGAATTGGAACATAAGATGGGTTGAAGGCATCCCACATCGGGCCTTTGTATTGGAAGAAGTCAACATCAACAAAGGATGGTAATTCAAGGTGTTTTGATCCAGGTGCATAGAAAATGGAAACTACTTTTCCAAGTGCTCCGTTTACAAGACATACTTCAACCCACAAGTTACGTGTGAGCAAAACCTGATGTTCATTGCAAATAAGAACATTTACATCCAACTGTTCATCTTCTTCGTGTGTACCAGTATGATGGCGGTTCCTTTTCTCTTCATAGCATGGTGCAATTGGCATGTTCAATTTTTTGAGCATTTGGTTGTTATGCAATGTTGTAACTTATTTTGACACCCTGGAAGTTACAAATTTTTAAAAATTTATTTGCCACCTTCCTTCAATTTTATCCTTGCCTTGACAAATACCTTCTTTTAAATATCATTCCATCTAACCATTTCCATTGCTAAAGCATGAAGTGTATGAGGTTTTTATAAATGTCCTAGATTTATTTTTAATAGATTTTATTTTAAATAAAATTCAAATTCATAAAATATATATTATTATATTTTTTTATAAAATTATTTATTTAAAATATTAAAACTCAGTTTAAAAATAAAAAACTCAATCTCTAAACAATAGAAACCAAATTTTATATACGTCATCCAAGCAAAATGTTAAAATAAGCCTATGTCCCACGCCACACTTCACACATTAAACAAGGGAAAAATTGAGAGAAGGAATTGAGCTAGGAGGAAAATTCACTTATGTTAATTTATTTTCCTGTATATTGGCACAAAGGAATATTTTAAAAAATTTTGATTTCGAAAAACAATAAATTATGCACATAACTTTGAAATTGAAAATAATTTTAATTATTTTTAAAATCAAAACCATGGGAGCAAAACCAACAACAGTTTTACAGAGATAAGGAGGAAAATAAATTATGAAGAGAAAATGTGCACGAACATAAGATTTGGATAAATTCCTATCCAAAAAAACTAAGAGATATTTTACCAATCATGGAAAAACAACACATGGTTTTCAAAACCATGGATTTCAAACAATGGATGGATTTACGGGATGAAATCTTTTAAGGAGATATTATGAGAATTTCATTTATGAAATTCATGAAAATAGAGAAATATGAATTTACAGGTTTAAACAAAATATTGGGAAAACATTTATCAAAATATTTTCTTCCCAAATATTTTATGACAATGGTGAAGCACTTTAAAAAGTGACATAAAATCATTGGTCAATTCAAGCATTGGAGATTCAAAGGACACCTAGCAAAAGAGATCAGTCAACCAAATTATAGACATGATTTTAGCATTTGAAGAAGGAGGAAGATCAACAGTCATTCTTATTCATATGTAGAGGCACAAATATCAACATCCTAGCAGTAGAAGATCAACAAACTGGGATCAAAGTGCAGTTTTCCAGTAGACAACTTGAGCAGCTCAAGAGTTCAAGGCAGAAGACTTGCAAACAACTCTAGATTTCCTGCAGCTTTTCAAAGATTCTTTTTATTTTTAGTTTATTGTTTAGGATTTTATTCCAGAAATATTGTAACAGTTTAGGAGAGATTTATTCTATATATTATTTGATTTTGATTGTAAAAGGGTTGGATTTTGATGCCAAAACCCTGTCACTTTGTAAAAAAATTATTATAGAATTCCTAATTGAAGTATTCTAGCTCTAGTTCTTGACATAAATTGTTTTTCCTATTTCTTTTCCAGTACTTTCATATCTTATTTTTGCACATGTTTAAAGTACCATAGGAGATTTGGGTAGGAATAGATTGAGTGTCAATATCTCTAAAATCCCCTCCAAAGTTATAATAATTTAAAGAGATTAATTAAATAAACAATCTGTCTTGGTTAATTCCTCTACATCTTTTAATTATTGCCTTCTGTCATCTTTTGAATGTGTTATGTTTGGCTGTAGAAATATTCTATACACATTCACTATGTCTGGTTGATTAAGTATTCAATATGACTGCTTAATTATCATGAATTCTCTTATATTCTTCTGTAAAATTCTTTAAAAGTCATGTTATTCTGTCAAACTAGATGTTGACACTTTGACAAAGGAATCTGCAAGAGATGGATTTATTCATGGATATAGATTGTGTAATCATCAACAACCACCCAAAATAAATCATAGATCTGGCCATTGTGCTCCATAGGCTGTTGTCCAATGACAATGAACAATGTTAAAAAAGGCCTCGTAACATTTGATGGATCCCCCTCTGGTTCAAGGGCCAACTTGAACCTAAAGATTGGTCGAGTTGGTTTCTCAGCGTAGTTTTTATAGCTAAGAACTGCCTATGAGAAACAAGTACAACATGCAATGCGACAACTAGGTTGGTTGGATATAGGTGGATTTCATTGTCGAATTCCTATTGCTCATCGTTTGACAAAAAGGAATTTTTCCTTGACATGAGAAGGTTCCAGTCTTCGATTTTTGGTGTTGCATTTCTGAGATTCGTGAGCAATTTGCAGAATGCAATTTGAAGAGGGTCGATCCCCTGTTGATGAAATATGGTGGATAGTGTGAGGACCGTGTCGAAGTTGCACCAAAGGGCATTGTCGTGCGATGTATCGACATACATGGGGATGTCCTTCATAGGAGGTAGTTGGCCAAGATTACCAACAAGTATGATAGACCGATTGCCGAAAGGCACATTCTGATATGAAGGAAATACCTCCCTTAAACAATCGTCTATGTGTGAAAGAAGTTTAGGCCCAATAAAGCTCATTTCATCAATTAAAATGTATTTGACGTGAAAAAGTTTTTCTTGGAGATGTAGAAGTGGTTGGCCCTCAAGAGGATGCATTGACACTAAAGGAATCCAAATGGAAAATGGATTATAAGTGCTTCTATGTTAAACGCTGTAACACCTGTTGGAGCGAGTAGGAGCAATGGACTTGAATTCAGAGCAGATTCAATAAGAAATGTATCTTTTAGGAAATATATTAAATGAGAATTCCCTATGCCAACAATACCTTGGATGAGAATTCTAAGTGGAGGAATGGAGGAAGTGGTCCTAAAGTGGGTGAGGATAATGGTGAAAGAAACTTGTTGGGTGGGTGATAGTGAGGTGAGCGAGCAGGGAATTGGAGAGGGGATAGAATGGATTTGGGTGGATGAGTGACTAAAGTCTATGAAACGTATGGTTGTCTCTTACAAAGGGAGAGGGATGGTAGTATTCATCCAATTATGGTTAGAGTCAAAGTCACGATGTCGAAGCATGTCAAGGTCATCAATCTCCATGTTGTTTCCAGGGTGTAGCTGAGAAAGGAATTTCCATTCATCGATGTCTACAAATTCAGGGGGGTTTGACATATCATTAGGGGAGGTGTCACCAGAGCAAGGGGAAAGGGGGGTTTCAGGGGCTTGATGAACATGCCATGAAACATACACATATCTTTTTTGTTCCCAATGTGAAATGATTGCTTCATCAGTGTAGCTAATGTCTGATGGGAGTGTGTGGAAAGGGAAGTATAGAAGTAGTTCACTCCAGCATAAATAAGTGTAGGATGCATCAACAGGAGAAGAGATTGAGGAATAGCAAGGGAGGACATGAAAAATCTTGCAAGTATTTATTTGTTTCCATTAGTTATGTTTTTGGCTAGCAGAGAAGGACCAGGAATGTGCAACCTCATGAAGAGTTATTGTTTTTAGCAGAGGAGGTCTATTCATGTATGCTGCAATGAAGGGTGGTGTTGTGAACAAGGAACCTATACCATGAGAAACATGTCGAAAAATAGTTCAAGTAACATTGAGGGAAACAAATGAGCAACTACAAAGTGAAAGGGCAGTTTTTGTAGCATGTGGCATGTTTCCTATCCGTCAATGTCCCTATCGGAAACTGTTTCTATTAAAAAATTTAGGGCAACATTAACAAGACGTGTTTCAGGGTGGACATCCTGAGAGACGTGTGACAACATTTGTCAATAAATTTCTGATTTTGTCTCTAGCTTCGCTACATATTTCGTGATGTAGCGGAGAACAGCATGCCGAGACAAAACTGGTTGGAAATCGATGTTTGCTCTCCATATGGCTAGCATGTCAGAGTTGTGTACATTTAACCTTTCATCATTACGAGTGAGGATATATTTCTTTCGTCCACTGTATTAACCATAAAAGAGGAGGTGGGATTAAAATCCCATGGAAATCCATAGCGGGTAAACAAGAGTAGGACTTTTTTTGTGAAGACATGAAGAGGGGTGGCATTTTGTATGTCGTTGAATGCAATTAAGAAGATCCTTGTAGTCCTGAAGGCGAGACGATGAAAATATCAATGGCGATGGGAGGATGCATGGGTCATGCTATGTAGAGATGTGTA
Source organism: Pinus tabuliformis (assembly GCA_031772625.1). Taxonomy (NCBI): domain Eukaryota; kingdom Viridiplantae; phylum Streptophyta; class Pinopsida; order Pinales; family Pinaceae; genus Pinus; species Pinus tabuliformis. Next base: position 1,007,807,499 of record CM062816.1, read on the forward strand.
GATAAGGTCCATGTTGTTCAATAGGCTAAGGATTCCAAGCAAAAATGTGTTCATCGAAATAGCACTTTGCTCTATCGACCACGCCTTGGTCATCCCAATCGAGGTTGTCCATATCAGGTGTGTTTTCGAGCCAAAGGAAACCATGTATGTGTGTGGAGCCCCTATGTTTCCACTCATACCTGCAAATATGAGAAAGGAAATTTGTGAGGCGAGTGTACATCTAGGAAAAAAAACAAAAAGGAGAAGGATGGTCAGGTAAAACCTGCACCATAAGTCCTTTGCATGGAAACCTTTTTGCAAGACCTCTTCGAGGAAGATTATGAATCGAAAATGAATGTATTGTGCTGTAAGATGTGGATTGCTGATTATATTCTTGAATTTCCATCGAGAGAGCTCTAATGAATCCGGGGGCGAGGGGTGCCATGCATGACCATGTGCATGTCATGCCATTTGGTGTTAGTGGCACTAAGGGTGAAGAAGAAAGTAGGGATACCTATTTGTATGATCATATTAGTGAGTTCACCTCTACATTTGTTCCATAATGAGCGTGTTCCTCTAAGGCCTGACCCGAAGCACATAATCTAGTCAAGAAGCATGGAATCAGGCATGTCATGGAGGCGTGCATGAAGGTCTGCAACGGTCATTGGAAAGCCCTCTTCAAGGTTTCTTTTCATGAAAATAGTAGCAGTTGTTTGACTATGATTGCACAACATAAGATTGTACAAGTAATACCGAAATCTTGGATGCTGGGAAAAATGGTTATCATAGTAGTGTATGAGGTAAACAACATATTCTTGCATTTCAACTTTTCTAAGATGTGGTTGAACAATCATGGCAGCCACTATGGGGAAGAGTGTGGGGAACGCCATAGCAAAGAGGCCTTATGTGGTATATTCATTGATAGTGGAGGGGGAAACAGAGGGCCATGAAAGTGAAGTAGTGGAATTAGGATGGGGAGAGTGCAGGTAGTTGCATATTTCTTCAAGCTCAGTATGGGAATTTGGGAGTGCTGATACAAAAGAGGATGGTTGGAGGTTTGTTGGGGTGGGTTATGCAGGAATGTTATCATCGAAAGTAGGGAAGGCAAGTCGTGGTTCAGGAGAGGAGGGGGTGATGCGATGGACAAGAGTAAGACATATCGGTAGGGTGAGTCACCAGGGCAAATATTGCAACTTGGTCCCAATGGACATCCTTGTAGTAGGGATCAAGGGCTAGTTTGTACTCTAAAGTTGCAAGAACACGGATCCTACTAACAATGAAATCATATGTTTTTTGGTCAGAGCCATGTCTAGTAACAGCGACGATGTCCAAGTCGGAAACCAAGAGTGGAAAGATTTTGGTGATAGTAGTGATGTCTTGGGGGAAACAAATAGTATGACCAATGTATTTGTACTACCCACCCCATGCATAGGTGACTTGCAAGATTGGGCTGACAGATGATATGAGTATTTCCTTTATTTGTGTTAGAGCAAAAAGGACAAACGGTTGGTTACCAGGGTCCATGTTATTTGCAAGGGAGAAGCGGTGGGTGGATTTTGTATCTGCACATCGGGAGCAACAAAGGTTACCATGTAAGAATTTTGTTTTCATATTTGGGTATGATTCTTTGCATATGGAGTAGACATGTAAGGGAGAAAGGTCACATATCATTTCACGAAATCATTGGTGTGCATGGTTAAGGGCAAGGTTGAGAAAAATATGGGGATGGGAGGGTGAAGGATGATGAGTCGATGGTGGGGTGTGTGATGTATATGGGGAAGAAGTGGAAGTGAATGGAGGAAGTTGAAGGGTAGGTACAGTCGGAGTAGGGAATGTTGAAGGATATGGGTTTGCAAATGAAGCTTCGAGATGTTGGGAAGAGAAACATTACACGGGGGTATTCCTGGAAAGGTTTCAGAGTTTAAATCAACTTTATATTTGAGACATCTTTGTTTGTTCGAGGCATCTTTATTCTGTGCATAAAGGAGTCTCTTTTGAGCATTTCTTGAGGGGTTTGCAGAAGACGTTGGCATGTCCATCCTGATACAAACATGGGGACACAAGTATTAGTGAATATAGGAGATGAGAAAGAGTATTCTTGAAGGCAAAGATAAAGTACATATTTCCACAAAACCAAGAACTTTATTAGTGGCTATATTTTCGAAATAGTGCCTTTTAGCTTATAAAGTAGATGTGCCTTTTGTTAAAGTGGTTGCAGTTTATTGGTCGGAGAAACCTTTTTATATTAGATTTTATGTTTCTTTGACATTATGCACTAATGTAATGCCATTGAATTTTTTCTGTGAAACTTTGTCAAAGCTATCTTTGCAGGGTAGAATGAGATCAGAATGAATCTTATTTCAATGAAGTATTTTTGTGGTGACCGATAATTACTTATCGTTCATTTAGCAAATAGATTTAATGTAACGAAACAACAATCTTTTCTAAAAATACATTCTTTGTATTTAGTTGCACAAACCACACTATAAAAGGAATCAAATATTCTATTTTGTTTAGAAGGAAGAAGAAAAAAACATATATATTATATGTAAAGGTAAAACATGGAGAATTATGCAAAGGTGGAAGCTGCAACATGTAACATAGGTGTATATACATAAAGGAGAGAAGTACAATGATGAAGTGAACAAAAGAAGAGGCTGCGTGCATAAAGGAGTCTCTTGCGAGCATTTTTTAAGGGGTTTGCAGAATACATTGGCATGTCCATCCCAATACAAACATGGGGATACAAGTATTTGTGAACATAGGAGATGAGAAAGAGTAGTATTGAGCGCAAAGATAAAGTACATATTCCCCCAAAACCAAGAACTTCATTAGTGGCTATATTTTCGAAATAGTGCCTTTTAGCTTATAAAGTAGATGTGCCTTTTGTTAAAGTGGTTGCAGTTTATTGGTCAGAGAAACCTTTTTATATTAGAGTTTATGTTTCTTTGACATTATGCACTAATGTCATGTCATTGAATTTTTTTTGTTGAAACTTTGTCAAAGCTATCTTTGCAGGGTAGAATGAGATCAAAATGAATCTTATTTCAATGAAGTATTTTTGTGGTGACTGATAACTATTTATCATTCATTTAGCAAATAGATTTAATGTAACGAAACAACAATCATTTCTAAAAATATATTCTTTGTATTTAGTTGCACAAACCACACTATAAAAGGATTCAAATATTCTATTTTGTTTAGAAGGAAGAAGAAAAAAACATATATATTATATGTAAAGGTAAAACATGGAGAATTATGCAAAGGTGGAAGCTGCAACATGTAACATAGGTGTATATACATAAAGGAGAGAAGTACAATGATGAAGTGAACAAAAGAAGAGGGCGGCAGGGGATGAAACGACAATGAACGTAAAATCATATAGAAGTTGTTGTTTACACTTGAGGGTGGCTGGGGAAAAGAAAACAAGTTTCAAAGGCAACGAACAAATGAAGTAGTAGACATTCTTTCGATATGCTGGAGGAGAATGGAACATGTAGAGCCATAGTTGATTTCCTTTGAATTGATTAGTACAAACTTCAAATGGTCGACACCATTGAAGCTATCTGTTTTTACAAACAGTGTGAAGAGGAAAGGATGGCATGAAACCCTTGCATGAAGCTTGTGGATAGCAGCAGGATCACTAGAGAGTATGAACACGTCTTTTTCTTGGACACCCATGAGTTCAATTGCAGAATCATCAAAATCAGTGACAGTTTCCAGTAGGCCTGTGTGGTCATGCATTTGAAATTTCATCATAGAACGATAGTCTTATTCTGGGAAGTCCCCACTACATTTTGTGCCGTGCCAAATTCCATTTGAGTGGCTGATAATTTTTTTCATGCCACCATATGAGAGAGGGCATGCAAGGAACTATAAATCCTATATGTCAATAGAGGCGATGGTTCCACAAACAAAGAACTATGTTGCTTTTCCGACAGGATGTGAGTCTATGAGGTCGACAATTGTACATGGTGGGTGGCCCTGCTTGGAAGACCTTGAGAATTTTCTACTTAATGATGGTGAAGAGGCTAAGTGGCCTCTTTGATGAAACCATGATTGGAGATGTTCAGTCTCTAGAATGTCGGGATCTAGCAAGAGGCTGGTGGTCGAGATAGTCCCAACAGTTCTTCCATTAAATTTGGATATGCAGCTCCCTTTGATTACAAGCACGGTTGAAGCAACAGAAGAGGCGATTTAAACATGTTGCTTTCCTGCGGTGTGGCAACGCTCCCCCCATAGGGTGATGTCAATATTATACCCAGACATGTTTTCCAAGCTGAGAGTTTTTCTAGGTGTTTCAAAGTGATTAGGGATTAGTATTTTAGCTAAAAAATGAAAGTGCTCAGAATTGCTTCAGACCTGAATTAATGGATAGAGTTCATCTCCATATTTCCAACGCCACAAACGGTTTGAAAAACCAACATCGTATGCAAAAGTTAGAGCTTCTGCAAGTTTGGTAAAAAGAAAGCCCTCGGGGCCAGCCCCCACCCCATGTGACCAAGCGCCTGAACCAGGAGCTAGGGGCCAACTGTTAAGCAGGATTAGTGTGCCACTAATCAGTTTATCATTTAATTAATTTGTAATTAAGTTGGTGGAATTTATGGCGGAGCCACTAAATCCGGAACCACCACCAAACTTGGCGGACTTAACTGGCAGTTCTCCAGATTTAGAGGAGGTTTTCTAGGAAAAACTGTTTGAGCCATAACTTACTCAATTCTCAACCAAATTTCGAAAATGAATAGTCATTTTTGGCTAATTGGCATGCTGGGAATTCATTGGAGTAGGTTTTAGAGGCAGAAGAGGTCATCTACAAGTGTTTTTGTTCACTTGAATATTTTTGAAGCCTAGGGCCACCAGGTGTTGGAGGCCATTCCTAAAGCAACTAGTAACCAAATTGAGTAAAAAAATAGTCATTTATGATAGATTTGAATGTTTTAAACTCATTGGAATAGGTACCAAGAGCATTGGATGCATGTAACAACAATTTGAGCACTATTGAAGCTAATACAAAGGCCCACACTATGAAGCTGGACCAAGGAGATGTAGCCTAAGAGGGGTGAACTCCTTCAACAAAAAATTGTGTATTGAACTCTGTTATTTGTGTTTGTTGTGTTTTTATATGTTGTTGTTCAGCCATTTAAATTCATGCTTTTAAGTTCATGCAAAACACTAAATTTCACCAAGTTAGATGAATTGACAATCACATGCTCATGGATAAACTCTCTATGGATAAGCAAACCAAAGCAAAGAAAATTTTATATCTGGAAATGATACTAGCATAACATTAAATAGCAATAAATTTCAGATCACAGAGCCATCTCTTCGACGAATGGTGGAAGTTGGAGAAGTGGACCTGAAAATGCCAATGATGTCAACAATTGAGCCGAGGTTTGCAGATTTGATTTCATCTATAGAATTGAAACGGAAATGGTGCAAAGGAATTATTGGAACATCATCTAGGGAAGGTTCAACAATGGAAGTTGCAGAGAGGGAGACTTCCCATTTTATATTGAGATGGTTGTAATTTGTGTTTGTTGGTTTCACTGTTCCATTTGAAACCATGTAAATTTGCCAATTTGGACAAGGTCATGCAAGGAATCTGCCAGATCACTGAAGGCAAAGAGATGGATTGCATCATTGGAAGAATCAACAAGGTCAAATCCAAATACATTTCTGGAGGCTCGAGCATTGTTTTACGAGTGAGAAATTGTTTTTCCAAGAACCCTACCCCAGATCAACCATTGTTTACGGTAGGGGCTTAGTGCCATGAATGGAATGGCAACAAAAAGAGAAAAAGACAACTAATTTGACGATGAAGCAGAATCATAGCTTGAAGCAACAGTATACAAGGCGGGGCCGTGTGGCGTCGAAGAGCTCGGTTGGTATGTGGACGGGTGTACAATTTGAAGAAGGTCCTAGTCACCAATCAAAGTTGCATGATATTTGAGAACTTCGAGTTCAATAACTTGCAAAGTTTTGAAAAGAAGGAAAGAAAGAGAAAAACAACGTGAAATTAGTCAGAGTGGCAGTGGCACAGAGAGGGGAGGAACAAAAAAACATGAAGGATATGGTGAAGAGTGAACATATGAATAGTTTCGAAAAAAATTACAAGTGACTTCTTTGAGAATGATAATCAACCTCAACTGGAGGGCACCAGAGACGACATGGCCATTGTAAGTAGACGAAAGCAAAGTTTTGTGCTGAGAGGTGCCATCAGAGAGGGAAATGCGGTATCTTTGGGATGTTGTCTTTGTCAAAGGAAGAAGTGTTATAGACATTTTTGTGCCTTACAACATAGAGCATGAAATGTCAATAATCTAAGGGATCCAAAGTCCCTAAACATGTTGTTATTACCCTTAGAGGAACAAGGTCACCAAACCAGAGCACTGCAAATCAGTTCTCCACTGAAAAACACTCAAAAACAGGTCAGTTTTGGATCAAAGCAGCTGCTCCACTAAGCATCTGCGCTGAATGTCAAAAGCTCTATGGTGTACCTGCGCTGCATAGCAAGTGCAACAAAGGCTACCTGCGCTGGGCGTACTTTGACATGTGGAGGAATCTTTTTCTCAATGTGCCAGTGCCCAGGAAGCTTCCAAAAAAACACTTGATCAAAATATTCGCCTAATGATGAGTTAAGAGCTTCTAAAACTCCAAGTGGAAGGTAGAAACTCCGAGTGAAGAGCTGAAGAACAACTGGAGTTGAAGAGGACAACAAGTCACACATCAAGTTGACTTATCTTCACTCCAAAACTCTATATAAGGATCTCATCCCATGGGATCTGGAGGCCGGAATTTAGTGCAAAGGATTGCTGTTGGTTTACAGTTGTGAGCATTGGGTGATTGCTTGAGGGAGGTGAAGAAGAGATTTCTCTCCGTCGGGAAGGTGATGCTGGATTGGACCTCTCATGGTTGTATCACCGCCTGAACCTTACTTCCATATATTAATAAAGCATTTGAGGTTCTTCTATTCGCATGTGTTTCAATGGTGTATTGTCTTACTTGCGTCTTTGATTTATGCTAATCCTTGAATCGATTATGAATGCATGCCTCTTGTAGTTTCCTTTTCTTGTCTTATTTGCAGGATCTCGTGTAGCTGGGCCCGTGAAAAGATTTGGATCTGGGAGCAAGCGGCAAACAAAGGAGATTGGATCGACCATTTGCGCAAGACATCGGTAAGTGGATCTCTTCCTTCTATCTCTTGCATGTCATAAAGAAGAAACTTTAGATAGCTTTGCTTTCAGCTGTTGCTAAGGAACTGTCACCCTTAGAGTGGGTTAGGGTCATTCCGAGTTGGATACTTTCCCCCACAACAAGAAGGTTGAGTTCAACTATTTGGAGCGATGGTTGGATCGCTGTAGAGCCAACCAAAAACAAAGTGATGGAATTCATTGTCAAGGTAACTTCCATGATGAGGAGGAAAGGAGGTGTCCTGAAAGGTGGAAGCGCGTGAAATGTTGTCAACATTGGAAGAGAAGCGGAAATAAAGCAGCAAGCGGGGCCGTTCACAGGATTAGTATATTTGGAGCGAAATGAAAGAAGAATGATTTACAATTTAGATTGCTGCCAATAGTGAAAGGTAACGGGAAAGAAAGATTGAAATGTTTAAGCATAGAAATTTGGCTCTCTATATATGACATTTCAGAAACTCTACAAGCGGGTCTTTTGTACGTCGTGACAATGCAGATATTATTTTAAGCTATATATGCAGTATGAAAACATTGATACTTGCCATTTGAGTGTACAAGGCGATATGGTTAGCAAGTTTTCGATTCTCACCTGCTTGTTAATGAAATTCTGGGATAGTTATCCAGTTGAAGGAAGCAGCACGACGTGTAGTAGCAACAATAAGAGAAATAGAAAGAGACTAACAATAACACAACAACATCAACAGAAACTGCAACTGGAAAAAACAACAGAATAGTGTGAGGTGAAGAGGCTAAATAGAACACACACCCATCTACCAACCAAGTAGAGGGAGCAATAAATGAGAGTCAGGACATGTGATAGAGATCATGGGGATACCAATGACAAAGACAATTTCAGAGATGCTCGTCTAAGATAGAGTAAACTGAGAATAAATTCACATAGTCGGACCATTAATTAGATTATTGAATAGAACAGGCCTCAACGCCAAGATGTGTGGATAGGTTTTAAACCTTAATCAAAGGAAAATGTGACATATTGATTAAGTATATATGGGATTTTCCGAGCTTTGAAACTTTGACATGAGAAGAATCCTTTTGGAAATCTTGGAAGCCGAAAGTCCGATCCAACATATGAATGTGGCTTGTTTCAATAAACACATACCATAAAGTGGCCAGGGCATAATACATATCAACTTTGTGCGAGCAAGAATAAAGCGAAAATAAACGGAGATAATCAGTCCATTAATTAGATTAATGAATAGAATAGTCGTTGAGACCAAGATGCGTGTATAGGTTTAAGTTGCAATCGTTAAACAATGTGGCACATTGATTAAATATATATCAGAGTTTTTGGGCATTGAAACCTTGACATCAGAAGAAATATTTTGGAAATCTCTAAACCAAAAGTCTGATCCATCATATTAATGTGGCTCTGTAAAAGGGCATAAAACATGCGATCTTTGTACAAGGGAGAATAAAACGACAGTAAATGCACATAGTCGGTTAATCAAGCTTAATTAATGAATAAAATAGACAGTGAGAGCAAGATATGTGCATAGACAGTGGATCTTATCGGAGCTCGTATTCCAAAAGCTATGATAAGGGGTGGATGCGATTTTACATTTAAGTTTGATATGATAAAACAATCGAGTCTGCATATTGGTGGTTGGAGGTCCATAGCATAGTTTGGAGTTTAGATATTTGTTTATTATTATATAGGAGATATCGGGTCAGCAAGACATATTGCAATTAGAGATTAGTGGATCTAAGCGAAGGTCTCATTCCAAAAGCTCCGATGAAGGGCGGATGCAATTTTATATTAAACATGTTCTGATAAAATTGACCAGGTGTGCATATTGGCAGTTCAGATATCGGAGGTCCGTTTATCATAAATTTCATAATGACATATATTTAAAATCGCTAATAATACATATGCGATATTGAAAGTAAAACGGGTTTAATTGTGATATCGTGTCCGCCGCATATCGGAGCCTCCCAATATCGGCGAGTCAACATTTTTAGTTTGTAGACAATGTTAAAACCTCCGATTTCCATTTCTTTGATACCGCTCATCTCTTGCCAATTTTCATTTCCAGGGCATACTTTGACCTCTTATGGATGTGATATTTTAAGTGAATTGTTTTGATAGTCTTATCAGGCCAAAATCTCGGATCCCGCAGTCCAGAGGTATTTGGTCATATCAGCAGTCAGAGGTCCCGTGATATCGGCAATTGGCATTCGGGTGTCCAAGAATATCGGTGTTCAACAATTTTCCATTGAGGCAAAGTGACCACATTTAAAAAATGTCAATATGCGAGTTGCAATATGCAATGAAATCGCCGGGAATGGGCTGCTAGTGTTAAAGTGTCGAGACGACTGATAAAAAAATTAACAAACGATTTGTGTGCAAAATCAAAGAAGCTCGAGCCTTTTCTCTTTCCTCCAAAAGGGATGTGTGTCAGTAAAAAATTGGATCCGGTAAGAGACACATGACAAACAATGACTAGATGCGACAAGGGACGCGTGACAACCAACAATTGGTTTCGACAAGTGACATGTGGAGGCTGATGTCACCATGACGTGGTAGTATAGTTGACACGTGGCAGACGGATTTGCCAGTTTTAGGGTTCACAATAGGCCAAAAAGGAGACACGTTGAAGGTACGTGGTAGTGATGGTGTCATGTATCGGAGATCAATGATCAAAGGTTTAGGCGTATTGTGCATCAAAGTGAAACCTCCTATTGATAACTTGTGATTGATGGGCTCTGATATGGGGGCTAGATTGCGGTCACTTGAAGAGCTACAGGACCAAGGGCCAAACGCAGAAGGTGATCGGTGATTGGAAATTTACGAATTGACATGTCGTGCACCAAGGTTACACCTCTGATTGGAAATCACAGATAGAGAGGGCTCTGATTTGGGGGTTGGCATCATGGTCACAAAGAGTTCAAAGGAATCACCGACTATTGGCGCATTAGAGGGAAAAAGACAGTTTAAATATTTTTTCTATCTATCTAAATCATGAAGTTGGGCAGGCATAGGTTAATAAAAGTTTTTATGTAACGTTGGGGAGAAAGGGTTAACACAGGTTTTATATGATGAAATTTTGCAGGGGGATTCACTCATTTCCTCCCCACGTAGATCAGGCCACGTCACTCATCGAAGATCACACGTTTTGGGACTACAACCAAATGCTACATTGCGAAATCACCAATTGAAATTCCCCGATATTATAAAGGCCCAGGTCTGTGTGCTATGGTCCCATGCATTACACATTGGAACCATTTGTAGCGCAATATTATAAAGAATTGTCCCTGTTTCCCAAGCTAAAGGACTTAGCCCCATAAGATTAATTTTATGGCACCGCTCACTGGCTTTATGGCGTAACGTCCTATCCACAGTCATGATGTCATACTCCGCCATGCGGCTAGCGCGCGGTTATTAAGAGTCAAAGAACCTTGGGTAGATCAAATCGGAGATCGAAGGCATGCGGTCAATCACACCGTCGAAATGGTATATTCTTTGAAGGTCGATGAATCTGCTATAGTGTCGTGAGGAGGAACCTCACCATAAAAAGCCTATTGACTTAATTATGAAATGTTTCACTCAATTATGGAATGCAATAAAAACAAAAACAAAAACTGATGTGACCCATGTACTCTTGGATTTTTAATTAATATAAAAAATTTTGCCACCTTTGAATAAAGAAATGTATCAATTACTTAATTATGAGATGTCTTACTCAATTATGGAATGCAATAAAAATAAAAATAAAATATGATATGACCCATGTACTCTTGGCTCGTTATTTGAGGCATTGGGCAATAACATGTCCAAATTGACAACCAATCCCATGAGAGATAAATGCCAATAAAATAAATTGTAAAAAATAGAAAAATATTTTTAAAAGTTGCACTTTGTTAAATTGAAAAATATTTCTCTTGTTTGACTGAATTAATAGATAGTCAACAAATACCCAATGCATAATCCTTGCCTAGGGGCAGGGATAATAAGAGGTCCTCGTAGATCAAATGAATGTATAAGATTAAAGTCCTCTATATCATACCCCAATTTTCACAATGTTCATCGAAATGTCCCGAAATCTGAAGAAGTACATGCCTTGGCATTGGTTTTTATTCCTCGCAAAGGCGCCTTCTTTCTCAAGTGAAAATGTGACTTTCATAAGCCTCTAAGTCTTTTATAGGTGCTCTACCTGAAATGCGATAATTGAGTTTTTGAGACCAATGTGATAAATGGGCTTTTGAGACTATGTTTTGTTAACAACATGTATTGTTTCTGCCTTCACGGGTAAGGATCATCTGTGCTATGAGTCTCTCTTCCTCATCGTGGTCTAAGGAACATAGTCACTCTTTCTCAATAGTGGCTAAGGTAAGAAAGTATGATGGATGATCTTATGCTAATGCTAACATATTTTTCATCTCTAATCTCATCTACGCTTCAGTAAAAAGTGTAACCTACCCCCTAATAATTAAATAAAGTGGTTGGCTCAGATGTTGCTGGTGTTGTTGGACTTCATGGAGGTGTCATTTCTAGTTGGACAACCACTCTGTGCATTATCTTAACATAATATGAAAGGTTCACTAGATCTAGTGGGATAAAGATCACTGTTGTTTTTTTCTAAATGATCAGCTCTGTGATCTAGTTGTATCCATCCCCGGTTATGAGGAGCTGCTAGCCCTGCCCTGCCAATAAGAAGAAACATCTTATATTCAGTTTTAGGCCTGCTACTTAATGGCCTCTGACACAGTATAATGCTTGGGAATAAGATTCTTATAGACCAAAATTACAAAAGGTCATGACATTGAAGGTTGTGGTGAGTGCAAAACGTATTTCGTACTTCAGCTCTCCAGAACACCTCACACAAAGAGACAATCAAGGTTTTCCCATTCCTGTGCATCAAGGGCCTGGGAGAATCCTTCAAGATTTAAAAGTAAGCGGCATATTATATCAGGATCATACTTATGAAACAGAAACCGTTGCCCACAGATGTTGTTGGTGCTGTTGGATTGATTGGCAACTGTTGTCCACAGAAATCGTTGTCCACAGATGATGTTGGTGTTGTTGGACTGACATTGGCAGGGACTTGTTGCTTCACATTGGTCCTTGTTTCTTTAGTAATTTGATGCCCAAAAGGTTCTTTAGAATCACATTAAGGAGTAGTTAGTGGGAACTTCTCAAGTGATACCACTACATAATATTCTAAAAGTGGGTTATTATCAACTTGCATTACTTCGAGATTCCCACAAAATTGTCATACTTGTCAAATTCTTTTAGACAAGAAGGAAATCACGCCTTTATAATGTTTTAAAATAAAAACAACTTTTGAATAAGATAGATTAATTTTAGAAAAAATAATTCTTTATTTGATAAAATAAAATAAGCTTTTCCTAAATGTTATTGATTATTGCACACAATAAATCATGCAATCCTAATGAAAGTAGCTATAACTGTGGTTTTGACTCACTTTTACATACATACATACATAGATACATACTATTTTTGAAATTTTTCCATTAACATGTATTTGCTTTAAAATCATCGCAAAAGATTTTAGTAAAAGAAAATTTCAAAATTAAATATCTATAAATAAACATCAAAATATTTGACACGAGTCATAATTGTATACTTCAACACTGAAGTTATTTTTTAAATTTGTGGCTTAAGCCATTTTCCCGTAAACATGTATTTTCTTTGGAATACTCGCGTATTTTCTTTGGAATAGTCGCAGAAGGTTTTAGTATAATAAAACTTCAAAGTTAAATATATAATTTATGCTTTCCTAAAATTATAATAAATTCTTAATGCATTAAAATTTAATGAGATAAACTTTGAGAGTTAAAGCATAGCACTGATACCTTCCTAAAATTATAATATAAATCGGAAAATGCCCGGAATAAATTCTCAATGCATCAAAATGTAATGAAAATGTGGTTGGAAAATTTGGAAAAGGCCGAGAATAATTTCTCAATTCATCAAAATTCAATTTAAATGTTGTTTGCTTAAAAAGTTATAGTAGGTCTGACAAATCTTTTAATGAGGCCATTACAAAAAAATGGCAGGAATTAAAGCAGTCTGAGGCGATTTTCCTTTCCTCTTTTCGTGAAAAGATCCAATCATTGAGGGAGGTGGCCAAGGACTGGTCAATTAGACAGAAGAAGAAGGATAAACAGGACCTTGAGGACATAAAAAAGGAATTAAGTATCTTCTCTGATGCAATTAATTTCGACAGCCTGTCTTTTGAACAAAAAATCCATTTCAGATCTTTGGAAAAGAGGAAACAAGAGATATTGCAAAAGGAGGAGTCAACCTGGAGACTCAAAAGTAGAGCGATCTGGCTCAAAGAAGGCGACCGAAATACAAAATTTTTCCACCATTTCGCAAATGCAAGGAGAAGTAAAAATGCCATTTGGAGGATCGAAGATGGCAATGGGGGCTTCTTATTTTCTCAGCAGGACATATCGATGGAAGCTTCAAGGTTTTTTCAAAATCAATATCAGCGGCGGATGAATGACATATCTGATGTCTTCTGGGTGGTTGAACAAGTGCCAGTCATGTTTGATGATGATGCGAATTCGGAGTTTTTCAAGCCCATCTCGGAAGAGGAACTACAGAAAGCTATCAAGAAGTTCAAAAAGGACAAATGTCCTGGGCCAGATGGCTGGCCGATCGAGTTCTTCTCGCACTTTTATGATATGTTTAAAGAAGATTTGCTGGGGATGGTAGATGCCACTCGTCTGTCAGGGAACATAAACAGCGCTCTCACTGCCACCTTCATTGCATTAATTCCCAAAAAGGAAAGATCGGAATCGTTTGCAGACTACAGGCCCATTGCATTATGTAACATCCTTTTCAAAATCATATCAAAAATTATTGCTGAGAGAATGAAACCTGTTCTCAGCGCCTTCATCTCCAGGGACCAACATGCCTTTTTATCAGGTAGGAATATTCTTGATGCAGTCGCCTCGACACAGGAGTGTTTATTTTCAGTCTTGTCCAAAAACACTGATGCTGCTATCCTAAAGATAGATCTGGAAAAGGCTTACGACTGTGTTGATTGGGGATTTCTCAGAATTCTCCTTGCAAAAATTGGTCTGAGGTCACAGGGAATCAATTGGGTGATGGCATGTGTCGAAAACGTTTCATACTCAGTTATCATCAACGGCATCCCATCATCCTTTTTTCAGGCAGAAAGGGGGCTGCGACAGGGCTGTCCCCTCTCTCCCCTTCTCTTTATCCTTGTCATGAACTCTCTTAGCACACGGATTAATAAAGCAGTTGCTGACCGGCGTTGCCTTCCGATCAAGATCTGTAAGAATACTTTTCTTTCTCATAACCTCTTTGTGGATGACATTCTTATCTGCGCCATGCTTCACAAATCTAGCTGGCTCTGTCTTAATGAGATCTTTCTCAAGTTTCAATCAGCCACAGGACTGGTCATAAACAAAATCAAATCCATGCTGTATCACAATGGCACTAATCAGGAGTTAGTTCAATGGATTGCCGCGGTTTTTGGTATTAATCTGGCATCTATAAATGAAGGATTTAAATATTTGGGCTTTCCCCTCAAACCAAAAGGGAATCGCAAAATGGACTGGCTTTGGTTAATTGATCGGTTCTATAACAAAATCTCAAAGTGGGAGATGCGCTTTCTCTCCCTGGGAGGCAGACTAATTCTGGTCCAATCGGTCCTATCCCACCTTGCCGTTTACTGGGCTCATCTTTATTTTCTTCCGGCTTCCATAATTAGAAAGATCGTTTCTTTGACTGCTAACTTTCTATGGGGCGGAAGATCACATCAATCTAAGATTCATTTGGTCAAGATGGATTCCATTTCTCGTCCGAAGAGGGATGGCGGTTGGGGCCTTCTTCACATGCGGTCTTTTGGCATGGCCCTCCTCTGTAAATCTCTGCACAGAGGCATCTACGGAGATGGCATTTGGAGCTCTATCATCAAACAGAAATATCTGAAGGGAAGACCGATGGTTTACTGGTATAGGAGGAAATCCCTGGGTTCTGAGAGGGGTTCTGCCATCTGGCTCAGCCTCAGAAAGGTACAGGCCCTCTTTCTCGGTTTCTTAAAATGGCGCTTCTCCTCTGGTTCCAACGTTCTTCTTGGTATTGATTCTACTATATATGGGCTGGAATCCTCGCTTTCTCCTGACCTCATATCTTATCTACACACCAAGGGGATCTTCACTTGGAACAAACTGATCCATGCCTGGTCGTCTTCTGCGCCAATCTGGAAGGATGGTGATGAACTTGGTCTGCCCCCTCCTCTACGGCCTACATGGGACTTTGCTGTCAATTGTTTTGCTGGGAAAGGTATTACTCAAACAGGTTTAAAAGATGAGTTAGTTTGGTCGATGGGGTTCTCCAATCAGCCTGTACGGGTCAAGGATTTATACACAGCTGCCTCATCCCTTCTTCCGCCGCTTCCCGGCCCCTCCTTTCCCTCCAAATTCTGGAAATCTTCCTGTCAGCTAAAGGCAATTTTATTTTCATGGTTGGTTTTCTCTAACAGGAATCTGACTTGGGAAGTTCTTCAAAGAAAGGGATGGATGGGTCCCGGTAGATGCTCTATGTGCTGCCAGGCCTCTGAAACAAATGTCCATATGTTCTTTCAATGTTCGGCATCATCCCAAATCTGGTATGATCTCTCCCTATCATTTGGTTTTCCTTACCAGGTGTTCGCTTCTGTTCAGGATGGTTTCAGATGGTGGTCCGATCAACGATCAGAATGGAGATCGCTATTCATCTACACGTGCTGGCTCTTGTGGAAATGGAGGAACGCGCGCATTTTTCAGGATTCAAAGACTCCCATTTCCTCCATTCCGATCCTTATTTCTGCTATGCTCGATCAGTTTTGAATCTGATGGTTTTCTGCTGCCGTCCTTCATGGATCTCTTTTGATGGACTGTTATGGGTCTTCTGTATATTTAACCTGCACGGTTTGATTCTGATGGTTTTATATTGCCGTCCTATATGGATCTCTTTTTGATGGACTGTTATGGCTTTTCGGTGTATTTATCTGTTCATCCGGCATGTATTCGGTGTATTTAATCTGCTCATCCGGCATGTATTTTCTCTTATCTTGACAGCATTTGTCTATTTGTGGCCATGCTCTGTTGGTTAGATCATTATGGCCTGATATGTATTTTGCCTATTATATTTCCTTAATATAATATCATGTCGATTTTCTCTCTGAAAAGAAAATTAGTCATCGTGGAATAAAGCCTAAATTACGGGTGTGCTTTTAGCTAAATGCTAAAAAGTTAAGGCAAGACACTTATCATTTCTTGAACTTGGAAGACTCCTTGTTCCCATTACTCATAAATATCAAGTATCTGAAACCATATTTTTGTTAACCTAGTGAGAGCAACGAGAGTAACAAATTTAATTTTAGGTTTGATTTCATTTTCATTTTCACTTTTATTATATAATTTGGTTTCATTAATTTTTATTTTGTATAAACTTATTTTATTTATAATAGTTATATTTCTGAGTTAGTTTTGGGAAAAATAAACTAAGTTCTTATTCACAACTTTTTAAAAAACTTTTTCCTATCTTAAAAAAATTATACTAAACCATACCCAAACATGTTTCTTCTTCTTCTTTGGACAATCTTATCTAAAAAAATTATACTAAACTATATCCTAAACATATTTCTTCTCCTTCTTCCATTTTAGACAATCTTACTAATCCTCTTTGACTTGTCTTCATAATCTTCTATCAAAGATGATGAAGTAGGCATTTCTTGTCTAATTGTTATGTAGTTTATCTTTTACTATGATATGGGTTACTCAATACTTTCCAAAATAGAGTGGATTTTAAAAAAATGGATACATAGAACTTTTATCCAGGATTTAAATGTTGTATAGCAAAGCATTTTAACATTGTTATTACTCTATCAGGGTTATGGAATTTAGGTTGTATATTTTTCTGCTTATATATGTAAGATTGGAATTATTAAAAATACAACTTTGTAACAAGTTTTTACGAAACTAAATTGTCTTAACTAAACTAAATTGTCTTAACTAGTTGATTACATCAATCTTGTGAAATTTTTTATGGATAGAAATTAGTTTTTCTGAGAGGGAGCAAGCAATAAAAATATCAAGACACTTAGGTATTCACTTCTTTCACGTGGAATCACATTGACAATGGTGGTAGGTAAATATTTATTTATGCATTTTTTTTGGGATTGATTTTGGTGTCATCTCTAAAATTTCATCACAATTTTTTATTAAAATTATAATTTTGAATGGTTAAAATATGTATTTTTAATATATTAAATACTTTATTATAACTTGATTTTGTAAAGTTAATAATTGTTATTTAAATTTTATTAGTCTAAAAAATTAATTAATATAAATTATTAATTTAGTTTTACTTCAATGATTTTTTTTGTCAACTAATTTTTTTTTATGTATTAAGACAAAAATGAAGCCGAAAAATACTAACCTAAGCACCAAAAAAGTTGCCATAGGAACTATTAAGATCAAGAGAGCATGCTTAAAATATAGAAGGTGATTATTTTGTCAACAAATTTTATATGTATTAAGACAAAGATGAAGGCGAAAAATACCAACTAAAGCACCAAACAAGTTATCATGACAACTATTAAGATCAAGAGAGCATGCTTGTAACAACCCTGGGTTAAAAATCCATATAATAAAGTTAATAAAGGCAAACAATAACCAAGGTCATGGGACACATAGTCCGAGTTGAATGTAGGGCAAAAACATAGTGACAGAGATCACTTGTGATTAATTAATGGTTAGGGAAATTGACAAAGGCAATGACAAAGGCTTTGGAAAGGCATGAGACATTGATTGGCATTTTATTTATGAAAATAATGGAAAATAGGAGAAAATGAAGGTGAAAGGTCACAGGTTGCATGTGAGGAGAAAATGGAGGCCTCAATGATAAAAAGGCTTCTGAGGATCAATTCATAACTTTTGTTAGTTTTAGCTTGGATCTCTCTACTCTATTCACTCTTGCATACTCTTTCACACTTAGAGTTTTCTTGGAACACTCTTGGAGTATTGTGGAATACTTGGGATTTGGAGCAAGAATGAAAAGGAAAAGCAAGAAAGTGCAAGGGGATAGCGAGATTAGCAACTACAACATGTTTGCTTGCAGGTTCCAAATTACATGTATGATTTCCTTGCTAGTTTTTTCATGCATGGCACATGCATGTGGTTTCTTAGTTATGATCTGTCATTGGCATGGAGGATTGCCGAGATTGACAGTGGTTTTCCCTACCCTTTCCATTTCTTGGATAACCATGTTGTTGTGGGTTTTATCTTGTTTTCTAGTTGGTGCTCATGTTCCTTATGGATGTGGATGGAGTTACTAGTTCTTGGAGCCTTGGTTGGACAAACACTCTGGAATCCCTTTAACAACTTAGGTTGAGTTGCTAGTCCTAGAAGCCTTGGTTGGAAAAACGCTCTAAAGACCTTGGTGGGTTGAGTTACTAATCCTAGAAGCCCTGGTTGGAAAAATGCTCTGGAGCCCGACAACAACTGTGACTTGAGTTACTATTCCTGGAAGCCTTGGTTGGAACAAACACTCTAGAGCCCTAGATATATTGGGTAGAGACTGATTTGGTGATGGTTAGTGATGTCTGACTGTGAGGTGGAATCATTGGTTGAGGGTTGAGGTGTTTTGTCATCTGGAAGCCTCGATTTGGTGTTCTTGGTTTATTCCATGAGATCCCACATTCATGCTTAGAACATGGCACATGGGTGATTGGTTGAAAGAGAGATTTGGTTTAGCCCAATCTATGGTCGGGTGGTACGTGGAAGTCCCTAACTTGGTTGGATTTTCATGTGTTAATAAGAGCTCATTTTCCTATGGGATTTCATGAGTAAATGTGCTTGTCATTATGTGGCTTTAATGGTTATTTCATCATTGATAAATATCTAGTTATTTGTTGGTTATAAGCATGTTTCATGACAATCTTGATGAATAGCTCTCTTCATGTTTTGGTTAGTAGATGAAATATTAATGAATGAATGACCTAATATATAGCAATGCAGTTATTGGGAGGATACATCCGTCCTCCTTGACAATTCTCAGATAAGTATCAGATCCCTATGTTCAGATCTGTTGTTATGACTTGTAGATTACATGTTTATGATATGTTTGATGAAATGCTTGTCATGGATGGTAGGGGTCCGTTCAAGTCCTTGTTCAAGTGCTTGTATTAATGGACTTATTTCATTGTTATTTATCAATTATGGAAGTTTCATGTAGTTATGGGCAAATGTATGAGTCCTAGCCTTGAAAAAGTGCCTTAAAATTCAGGGTCTAGGCATAGAACTGCCTGAAATAGGCCACAATCACATGGATTCCTTGTTGTGGGAGAAACTAGAGGGTCTTAGTCACATGGAAGGCTTTTTCATGGGAGCGATTGGGGGTCTAGTTCAGCGAAACATCAAGTTGTCTCATGGGTTTGGCACCTAGAAGGGTTGGTTGTCTCTTGAAGGTTTTGTAGCTCTCGAGGAAGGTCACATTGGTCTTGTCTTATCGGTTCCACTTCCTTAACTGTACATGGGGAGTTGAATTAGATCATACTAACTCAGAATCACATGTTTACCCCAGTGGACTGGTTAGCTTTGGTAAATGTGGGAGGAGGGTGTTATAGAGTGGTATCAGAGCATGGTTCAACCCTTGGACTTGATGGGCGGAATGTGTTTGTCGTGCATACATCTTGGTTGCATATGTGTTCATTATTCTTGTGGTCTATGTGTTTGTTATGTATGTATGCCATTGGTCATTATTAAAGTTGTTTTGTCATATAGAAGTTTTTGATGTTGTTGTTGGCATGTGTTTGTTGTGAATGCACGTCAGTTGTATATGCATTGGTTATGCATTTTAGTGTCTATATGTTGTTGTGCATGCATTCTGTTTAGTTGGTGTTGTATTTGTGACATCATGCATGGTAACTGGGATGATGATAGAGATTATGTCTATATACTTCTATGCTTATATTTATACATGTATTGTGCTAATTTGGTTGACCTTACAGACGAGATATCCTCCCCTGAACTATATTGAGGTATGTTGGTTATGTTTATGTTTTGGTTTAGCTGACATGATATACTTTGCAGGTAGAAGAATATCAAAGATGAATAGAAAAATGGTAGATAACAGTTCACGAGACTCTCCCTATATATCAGATGAGTAGCATGGTGATGGGTACTCTCCTGACATAGCAAACACTTTGATAAGTTTAAAGGCATAAATAAAAAGTTGTAAAGTAGATAATGACAGAATCATTCAGTCACAAGAGAGACTTTCCAAGGCATAGGAGAAATACGTAGAGGTTAATGCAGTAATCTTTCAGAGCTTTTCAGACTTGCAGAAACAGAGACAACTTAGGATCAGTCATGGACAGGAGGACAAAACTAATGGATCATATGGTAGCAGTTCACATGGTGGGCACGGGTTGGATAGAGATGACATGGTCAGAGATGGAAGGTTCTTAGATACACTTGATAGACGAGGTAGTGGACATGGGCTTTAATATAGTTCTAATTCAAACATGTAGCATGGTCATCATCGTTATCATCCTTACAGGAGGAGTGACATGGGATATTTTCCGGATGAGTTCAAGAAAGAGAAGACACCTAAATTTTATGGAGAAATGAAGAAGTCACAAAATGTAGAAGCATGGCTACTTGGAATGAATAAGTTGTTCAAATTGCATGATTACTCAGAGAACATGAGGGCCATAATAGCTATGTTCAGTCTTAAAGTTAAAACAAACATTTGGTGGGAAGATGTAAAGAATGTCAGAGGTATTCATGAAGAAGAGCTTACTTGGAGTGAGTTCGAGAGACTTTTTAGGAAGAAGTGTCTATCTGAAAGATACTATGATGACATGGTAAAGGAGTTCTATGAGTTGAAGATGGGTTCCATGACCAATGAGGAGTACACTAGTAGATTCTTGGATTTATTGAGGTATGTACCTTTTCTAAAGGAAGAGAAAGCGAAGATTCAAAGATTCATCAGTGGGTTGTCGGTAGCATTCAAGGACAAGATTGAGTTTGATGAGCCTAGATCGTTGGAGGAAGCCAACAAAAAGCTAAATCATTGTTATGAGCAATGAAAGTGAAGATCAGAGACTAAGCAGGATTGGAAAGGTAATGAGAAGAATAAGGGAAAATGGGATAAGAAGTGAACAAGACCTTAGGATGCAGGTAATAAAGAGAATGCAACACTGCCTAAGAATTTCAATGCATGTGATAGAGGACAAGTATTTTGGTTTGAGGAGAAGAACAAGGGTGATGGTAGGAAGCCCTTGCGGTGTTGTACTTGTGGAGGAGAACATCGTAGGAGAGATTGTCCACAAAATCAGGGTGGTATACCACATATCTATAGTGCTCAGAAGTCACAGACAGTGGGGGATTTTGGACAAAGTATTCCTCAGATTTATGAACCGTTGGATAATAGGTAGGTAGATTACCATGCATCTATTATCGAGATGGATGGTAATCTTTGTGACCAAGTTGTTTCTATTTTGATTGAACCTGGATCTAATTATAGGTATGTTAGTCGTGACCTGGTGGATAAGTGTGGTTTGAATAAATAAGTGCATGCAAAATCTTGGTTAGTGCAGTTGGCTACAGGTACAAAGAAGAGAGTTCATCACTGTGTTAGCGCTTGAAATTTCACCTCAGGCTGAGAAAGGTAAACCTCAAGGCAACATCAAACCACTTAGCCTCGTAGCTAGCCCTACGGGGCTGGAGAGGGCTCTCTCCGGTCTATCTCGGTAAAGATCTTTAATTGGTGAGATGACCAATAGGGTAACACTGATTTTAGGCTAGTAAACTGATCAAAAGGGTTGATTTGGGGTTTTTAGGGTTTTTGGTGGCAAATTGAGGAGATGGCAATTTTGGGTGCGAGGATTGGACACAGTTTCTGCAGGGGGTTCTTTGGGGCGAGGTAGGAGACAATATTGATGCCTTTGATTGAGGTGGATGATTAAGAATGACAGATGAGGAGTTAAGGAGAGTAAACAATAACTTTGAATTCTCCTTAAACAGTAGAAAACATTGAAATTAAACAAACTTAAAAGCAGAGCATGACAGTCATGAGTTCTACTTTAACACTTCATTTGTTTAATGTGCAGAAGGAAAAGAAAGGAAATGATTCACATAACACACTTACAAGTACATAGAGAAACACACCATCAATACATGTAACCACAAGAATCCCAAAGAGGACTGCAAAACCCTGGTCTTCCTTTGCCAAAAATTGCAGAGATACAGTGAGTAATACAATAAGAGCTTCTCCCTCAAGAGTCCAACCATGAGAATGAGCCAGAAAGTACATAATATAGATCATATAACATCTTTCCCTACCTCTAGGGGTCGAGCTCACTATCCTAGGAGCTGTTTCAACCACTTCTAAACCAAGCACTGAAAACTAGGCAGTCAAAACAACTTGCCTCTATAAACTAGGAAACCAATTCATTCATTTAATTTTCACCTATTTCATGAATGAATCTTCTAGAAGAGATACATAAGTGTAAAAGTGTAAAAAAAAATTACATTATTTACATCAAGGAGGATAACAATCCACTCCAAAAAGTCAAACATGGTCAAAACTGCGTTTTTCTGAGCTGTACAGTGAAATTTTGAGAAACTTGCCTGATAGGTCGCGCGCCATTCCCTGACGGGTCGCGCGCCTTTGAGGGCTCTTTTGGGGCACTTCCAGGTGTCCAAATGAGGCAAGAGTAGGCTTGTTGGAAAGGTCTGTGAGTCTAATTTCCAACCCAACTAGAATTTCTGAATTTGGTGGTCATTTTCCCCTCCAAAATTGTAATCTCCCAAGACTGCTTTCTGTGTGTCAAAAATGTGGCAGAAAGTCATTTTTTGCTTGTTTTTTGACCTTCTGGAGGCCCAAAACTTCATAAAATCTCTTGGCAATGGATGAGCATGTGTAACTTTTCATGAAAAATCTGGAAACGCTGAGTTTTTGCAAAATGGAGTTGCCAAGTGAAAGGGTCGCGCAGGGGGTGAGACCCGTTAAAAGGACAAAACCTGTAAATTGCCTGAAAAAACCAAAATTGACCCAAAATGTTCAAAATTTCTTGGGATTTGTGCTGTGACTGAGCTATTTAGTGGCTTGCTCCTTCAAGGAAGCCTCGGCCAAGATGTGGAGGGGATCGGGCCTTTTTCTCCTTTTTTGTGCCTTGGCCAACCGCCTTTGGAACATCTTCATCTTCGCCTTGCACACGTGCATCCGTGCCCAATAATGGTTCTTCATGTTTCTCAACAATTTCTTATCTTGGTTGGCCTTAGCCAACAACCTCTCCAAGTGAGCATTGAGCTGGATAAGCATGGACTCTCGCTCAGCGGGCAATAGATCACCGGGTCTTCTTCGATTCAAGTTGCGGTCACTACGAATCCTCCACAACTCATCAAGAGCTTGCTCATCCTCCAACTGTTTGTTGCGCTGCTCTAGATATGAGATTGTCCATTGTGCCCCCTCTAATCTCCTCTGCAATGCATCATTTTCAGCTCTAAGGTGCTGAATGATCTCCTTCGACTCTAGGCTAGGAGAACTGACATCAAGATCAATAAGCTCTATATCTGGAACACCTGATGGCCCCTCATCAATCTTGGGCTGCTTGCCCCTCTGTGCTGCCTGTGCTGCTGAAGAAAGCGAGGCCCCTTCCACCTGCTGTGGAGATAACACTCGCTGAGCTGATGAAGAAGGCGAGACCCCTTCCACCTGATGTGGAGAAAATACTCGCCGAGCTGCTGCAAATAAGGCCCTTTGGCCTCTCTGATAAGTGACAAGCGGAGGAGAGCTGACATGGCTAGTCCCGGGGATATCATGCTGCTGTGATGGTCCTCCCTCCTCATGAACAATCTCCGGATGTGGTGGTGCTGTAAAGAACTCACGAGAGATGAACTCCTCCCATGAGATGCCCTGCTGAGCCAACTGATGTAAGACCACAAGCTGAATCAAACCATAATGGTAAAGGCTCCTATACTGCTGTGCCGGGCTCTTCCACTGCATCACAGGCACCATCCTCTCAATGTTCTGGCAGAAGAAAACAGGGATGTTCATCATCCGTACCCGTGTGAAGTGCATCAAAAGGCGAATATGGTACGAATATACCTGTGAAAATCGGCCCTCACAGGTAAAATAGAGCATGATAAGCCTCATCATGGGAGCATACTCACTCCTAAGAAATCTGAAGGGAAACACACCTGTCAAGTGTCTCATGAGTGCGGGCCTAACGAAAGGCTCAAACTGAACACTGTCCAACACCTTGCGCTTATTCCATACCTCTCCGACATTAGGTATCCCTATGGCCTGTGCAATCACCTCGGGTGTCAATGTAAAGTCCACCCCGGCAAGGTTGACATGTCCATCATGCAAATGTAAAAAAAATAGGCGAGCCAACTCTCTGTGATGCTGAATCCGAGAGATCCTCTCGCAAAACTCATAACAAGACATATACCGGAAACATGAGACTGCCATAGGACAAGCCTGTAAATCTGTCAAAGAAGTGGGCTCCTCTCTCTTATGATGACCACCCTTTCCACCCTTATGAGGCCTCCTCTGTACCTCAAACTCTGAAGCTGATGCCTGGTCATCACTTTGCTCGTAATTGGTTTCGGTTTCTGACATTGTTTAAGGAGCAAAGTGGCTGAAATGTACTGCTCTTTCTGCTTGGTAAAATGTTGATTAAAATGCTGTTTCAAGGGGACAAGGAGCACGAGGGGAATGTTAGGGGAGGGACATTTTAAAGGGAAAATGGGAATAAATATATAAAACAGGGATTTTTGGGAAAAATCATTGCAAAATCATTGCATATGCATCATTATATAAATTTGTTTACATGGGTATTATGAGAGGTAGGGTTAGGGCTTGATTTTTTTTTTTTTTTTTTTAGGGAAGAGGGGTAGGGTTTAGGTTTTCTTTACAAATTTAAAAGGGAAATTTACATAGGAAGACAAGGAAAATGAAATGGGAAATGGGGAAAAAATGATTACAAGGGAATACCTTAAAACAACATAAAACCCTAGCCATTTTTTACAATTTTAAATCACAGCCACATGGAGCTTTTCTCTTGCAAATATAGATCTTTAAAAATGCAATCACGATTTCCTTTGACCATAACAAGCAACAATGTTTAAGTTGGATGGCCTACCTTAGGCAATTCGGCGATTTTGGTGGTTCCTTGGATGAATTTGCAGGCAGTTTGATAAGGAGGGCACTGACAGGTCGCGCGCCACTGACGGGTCGCGCCCGTTAAAAAATTGCACTGTCGGAGGGCGCTCAACGGGTCGCGCGCCTGTCCAGCTCTCAACTTCGGCCAATTTCTCACCCAATCTCTCTTGCAAGTGACTTAGATGCACAATGAGGGTCTATGGAGGGAGATTGGGCTCTTATAACTTTGATTTGAATTAATTTCATGCCCAAACCCACTTTATAATGTTTTTCTTTGACACTTTATAAATTTGACTTTTTTGGTTTCCTTTGTCCTGAAATTGACTCATTTGATGCTTTTGCTCGATACTTTTTGCAGGGATAACATCTGAGGGATCTTGGCAAGGGAGCCAGGGTTACATGCTGTCCTTTGAAGCCTTTTGAAATTTTACCATTTTTTACAAAATTTTGAAAAATGACCTTGGCTTTAAAAACAAGGTTTTTAAATCCAAGGTGAAATTTAACTGTACAAGATAGAAAATTTTCGAAGAAACACTTTGAAAAACATCCCTCTGGCTTGCTGGGCACCTATTGACCTTTCAGAGACAATGACCTTAAAGACAAACTTGACCAAAACCCTAGACCTAGAATTTGACTTCAAGACAAGACAAGTAAGCTTTAAAAGAGTTTAGGACTGAAACAACTTTGATCCAGCAATGCCAAGAGGGGGACAAAAACACCAGCTCCTCCATCAGGGTTATGGCATGCCTAATGGAATGCAAAAATTGACACTGATGAGACACCTACTTATGCAAATGCAAAGAGTTTTGATCGCTGATGGAGGGCTACTAGACCGACTCTAACATTGGCTCCAATGGGGATGGTAGCTCCTTGGAGGTACCAAGAACCTTAGACCTCTGGGAGAGCAGACCAGTGCTTTATCATCATTGGGCAATGGAGTCAATATTTACACATGTGACCCAAATTTGGACAACTTTATTGACTTTGACAATTGACTGAAATTTGAACTAACTTTGACACAAACCGACTCACTTTATGCAGAAAAAAGACTGATTAAAACAACTTGAAAAACTCACACCAACTAATCACCAGCTTCAGAAATATAGCCTTCACCGCGGGCCCCAGACTGAAGATGGAAGATCAGTTCACACTTGCTGCAGAATGAAAGTAAAATGGTAATTACAATGAGAGTGATTAAAGCAGAAAATGCTCAAGCATGATACCTTTTGAGCAGCCGACCATTCACCGACCCACCGAGACAATCATCACCGTTCATTTCTTTGAGAAGAAAGGCATTTGGACCACGGTATGCTGCAATTTTGTAGGGACCTTTCCACAAGTTGTCGAATTTTCCATGTTTCCCTTTGTCTTCATTTCGGGCATCCCATCTCAGAACAACATCATCTATCTAAAAATCATCCGGCTTATGCGCTCCTGCAACTTAAGGGAATTTTGAAGAACCTCCTCTCGTGTCTACTGTAAATGAATCATTTGACTAATCCGCCGTTGCATAGGATCCTCCTCGCCACCAGCTTCTTGAAGCAACTTTGCTACCGGAATACTAAGAGAAGTAGGAAACACTGCATCTGTCCCATAAACCAGTTCAAAGGGTGACATTCCAATTGACTTCTTTTGACTTACCCGATCAGCCCATAATGCATTTACTAACTTTTTGTGCCAGCTCTTCTTATTGATTTCCAGCAATTTCTTTATGATGTTCACTAGAGATTTGTTCGAAGATTCGGCCAGCCCATTTCCTTGCGGATGGTAGGAGGTCGAATGCCCCAAGCTGATGTTATATTTGTAGCAAAAATCAACCATTTTCTTAGACTTAAAGGCTGCTGCATTATCTGTAATCAACCTATGTGGACAGCCGAAACGTGACAATATGTTATTCTCAAGAAAAGAAATAATTACCGAATCCGTGGCCTGCCGAGTGGGAATGGCTTCAATCCACTTCGTGAAGTAATCTGTGGTGGTCAAGATCCATCGATGCTGCCCGGAAGATGCTGGGTGGATTTCGCCAATAAAATCCAAGCCCCATTGCTGAAATGGTGCGCTGATTTCAATGGGCTTGAGAGGCAACGACTGTAATTTCTGCTTTCCTTGAAAAATTTGACATTCATGACAACTCTTAACTGCTTTATATACATCAGAAAATAAAGAAGGCCAATAGAAACCAGCTCTTAAAATCTTATTAGTCGTGGTCTTCCAAAACAAGTGACCCCCACAGTCACCTTTATGAAAATCCTCAACAGCTGTCTTAGCTTCTTCTTCGACTAAACAATTCAGCAATATGCCACCGGGGTCTTTCCAAAAAAGTGCAGATTTAATGATACAAAATTTGGTAGCCTTTAACTTCAATGTTCTAGCTTTGTTTCTAGGCATCCCAGGGGGTGAAGACAAATTTTGAAGCACATATACAATATCAGCATACCAAGGAGAGGAAACAAAGATATCTAATACCTGTAGAGCTGAATTCTCTTCGTCTTCATTGGATAAGGCAGCAATCAAATTGATGTCTAAGACATGAAGATTTGTTTCAGCCATCAACTTAGCAAGACCTTGACCTTTAATCAACTTGGTAGGCTTAATTTCCACATCATACTCTAATAGTGCAGCGATCCACTTACCCCTTCTTCCTTCCGGTTCCGCTTGTACCAAAACATCCTTAACAACTGCATTGGGAACATATGCCAAAATATGAGAATTCAATATGTATACCCGGAAATCTTTCAAAGCTTTTATCAGCGCCAATGCTTGCTTTTCAATGATATTATAATTCAGTGCTCCGTCCCTTATGATGCGGCTGAAAAAAGCTATGGGCTTCTCAACTCCATCTCTCTTTTGCATTAACACGGCTGCCAACGTATGCTCAGAAGCAAATAAAAATAAAATAAAATCTTGTGTATAATCCGGGCTGATCAAAGTTGGGGCTGAAGATAAGATTAACTTTACCAAGTTGAAAGACTTTACCGCCTCTTCGGTCCATTTGAGCTCGCTGTCCTTTTTGAGCATGTTGGTTATTTCTCTAAGATGTTCGGCAAGATTGGGAATAAAGCGACACAGAAAATTCAATTTACCATTGAAGGACTAGATCTCCTTTTTGCTTCGGGGCTGCTCTAATTGCTGAATTGCTTCCACCCGTGCAGGATCGATACGAATGCCATCTTTAGAAATAATATGGCCCAGCAGCTTGCCTTCGCTCATAGCAAAAAGGCTCTTTTTCGGATTCAACGAGATACCATACTTTCTGCCCTTTTGGAACACCTTAGTCAAATGAAACAAATGCTCTTCATCAGATTTAGAAAACACAGTCAGATCATCAAGATAAACGACCAAAAAGACATCTTTCTCATTAGCAAAGGCCATGTCCATCGCCCGCTGAAAAGTAGCACCCGCGTTTTTCAATCCAAACGGCATCTTGGCATAATGAAATGTCCCCCACGGAGTAGTGAATGTTGTCTTGTCTCGGTCATCTTCATGTACCAAAATCTGATTATACCCAGAATAACCATCAAGCAATGACATCTTTGATGCCCCAACTACCCGCTGCAATATATGATCCATTTTGGGTAGCGGATAATTGTCCTTTAGTGACACCTTATTCAGATTTCTGAAGTCTATACACAAGCGAATCTCACCGGTCTTCTTTCTCATGGGCACCAGGTTGGAGATCCAATCAGAAAATCGGATTGGCACTATGATTCCAGACTTATATAACCTGTTGACTTCCTTCTCGATCAATGGCAGCAACTTAGGATTAATTCTTCTCAACTTTTGTCGGAAAGGCTTTTGATTTGGCTTTATGGGAATGGTATGCTGAATGATACTTGTGTCATAAGTTTTCAAATCTGAATAGTCCCATGCAAAAGCATTAGAAAACGAAGACAACAATCTGATATATTCTTTCTTTACCTTGGGCGATAATGCTTTCGAGAGCTTCACCATCTTTGGATTTTCGGCTGTCCCGAGATTCACATCTTCGACACCTTCTTCCGTTGGCCTCAAAGTTGGTTTGCGGGCCACATCATCTTGATCGAACAATTCTTCTAAAGGAATTAATCCTTTAGGAATGTAATTGTCCTTGAGCTGCAACACATCCATCTGATTTACTCCTTCAACTTTCGTGTCTATTGAGATGTCTTCGAATTTACCCTCAATTTGCAGAAAATCTTTGATTTCTTCGTCATCTTGGAAAACTTGCCAACACCTTTGATTATCTGGAACTGTAGGACGATGCTTCACATATATCTCAAACTTATTGCTGGAATTCATGGGTATTTTCAGATTACTTGCTGCCTTAGCCAATGCATCCGCAACACCATTTTGAATCCGGGGCACACATGTCAAAGTATGTTCTGAAAACAGTTTTAAGATATCTAGGACAACATTCCAATATGCTCGCATACGAGGATGTTTGGCCTGAAATTCACTTTTCACTTGCTTGATAACCAACTCGGAGTCGCCATATACCGCTATCTTCTTTGCCTTCAACTTCCGAAGGATTTTCAGACCAGCAATAAGAGCCTCGTATTCCGCCTCATTATTTGAACAATCAAATGCCAATTTATATGAACATACCCGTACCTTGCTAGGGACTTGGTTTTGAAATGAAAATGGGCTTCGAATCCACACACCTATACCAGCACCATCGCTGCCCACCGCGCCATCAAAATCCATGGTCCAAAGACCATCCTCATCGTCTTCTAAGTGCTGAAAATGTGATGTCGATGCATTCTCTGTTTGCTACCCATTTATTTCAGCTTTTGGCTTTATGACAGCAGACCTTTCTTCACTTTCCTTTCTCAAAACTTCTCTAAAATTCTCTGTAATATCTGGTATATCTTCTGCTTGAACTAACTGACTATCTATCTCATTGAAATTATCCGCAAACAAAACAAAAGATTCTAAATTTGTTTGTACATAATTTACAGGATGATTGACGGGTTTTTCCTTACTAGTGATCATGTATTTCATCTTTTGTTCCCGATACAACTTCCTCATCTGACCAAAAACGGGAATTGTAGCATAGGAAAAATCGAGCTGAAGTGTACCTTTGAGCTTGGCTCGCCATGACCTTGAAAGCAACATGCCAAATCGCGGAGGAATATCTGCCACCACCACGTCCATCAAAACATTCTTTGCTGGGATTTGATCTAGACTCACCACCAAGTCCTTGATCAAACCAATACATTTCACCCGGCTGGAATCAAACGAATACAAATCGTAATACTTCCTTGTGACGTCAAGTCCCAGCTTCTCCATAACCGCTTTGGGCATCAAATTATGTGAAGCTCCCGAATCAAACATGGCATTGTGTAGCACATACTCATGTAATCGCAAACTGATATAGAACGGAGGAACATCACTCTCGGGAGACTCACCATCTAAAGCGGGCCCAAAAATCAGCTCAGGCTGATCATCTTCTACATTCACCGTGTCTAGCATGGGATCGAAATTCAACATCTTGGAAATCTGGCCTCGGTAAGTGCTGTTCTTCATGATTTCCGTCAAGGGAATAGACACCTTCAACTTTGCAATCTCATTCTCCAAACTGAAAGCTGAAATCTTCTCACCTTCTTTAGCCGGATTGTCTCTTTTTTCACCTCTATCTCTTGGTGCGTTTGATGGCTGATCTATCTTGGCTGCTGATGGTGATTGACTTGTTGAAGGACCAACTATGTCTTTTCCTGTTGTGTGTGGGGAAGCCGAATCATTCTTTGCTGATGTATCTTTCCTTTTCTGAATGGGATTTATGGGAACAGCTCGGTTTCTCAATTTCCTTTGCTGACCTTGCTGAGCTGATAAAGCATGCAAATACCCTCTTTGATACTCTTCGGATTCTTCTTGAAGTGCTGCATCGTTTGACAAAATATAATGCTCATCTTGGGGAATGATGGAATTACTCACCAACTCTTCCTCTTCTGTAATATAAGTGGGCAGATCATCAGGAGTGAAGAAGTGATTTTCCTCTCGAACATTATCACCTTCATCCTCTGATTCTTGGCTAACAAAATTCTACTGAAAAGGAGGTTTCATTTGCTGCTGAACTGCTGCCTCTTGTGCCTTTGTTTCACGCTGCTTGATTCTATATTGTTGCTGCTGTGCACCTCGAAAATTAGGATTACGGATCTGCGGTTCCGGCTTGTCAAGACGAACATTTTCAAGTGCCCTCTTTATCTGTTCAACATCATGAAGTAGCTGATTTGAGGTGGATGCTTCCTCTTTGATTGTGACTCGCTTTTCGGCCTTCATTCTTGCCCTTTTATCATTTAAGTTTGCCTCAACACTGACAGCAATTTTCTGCATATCCTCCAAGGTAGGAGGATCTCTGTCTCTCAATGAGTAGGCCATCTCCGGATC
This sequence comes from Pinus tabuliformis, assembly GCA_031772625.1. NCBI lineage: Eukaryota > Viridiplantae > Streptophyta > Pinopsida > Pinales > Pinaceae > Pinus > Pinus tabuliformis. Next base: position 1,007,839,212 of record CM062816.1, read on the forward strand.
AAAGCCATCCGGGAACTTAAGAAGTGCTGATTTTCTAGATGGCCTCAAATCATCTGGAATAGCATTGTAAACTGTATTGAATCTGATTATGTAATCTTGAACGGACTCACCCGGATTACGCTTGAGGTTGTTGTATTCGGCATTAATCTGAAGCGGATCCTTTCTCATTTCCCATCGATCTAAAAACTGATTCTGAAGTGCTTCCAAGGTGGCAATGCTTCCGGCTGTCAACCCTCTGAACCACTTTCTAACTTCACCTCCAAATGTTTGGACGAACAACCGCATAGTAACATCTTCTTCATCTATCTCATATAGATCGAAGAAAGTTGTCATGTTGTCAATATGCTGCTCAGCAGAAATACTTTGTGGAGTACCATCAAACATGGGGATTTTACTTTGATAGTCGGCTGGCATATCATGAAGATTTTGGGGAAGAGCAAGTGGGGCAAACCGGGCAGCCATTGCTTTAGGAGGGGGAGTAGGATGAGTATGAGGAGGAGGAGCTGTGATAGCAGGGATTATAATAAGAGGAGCTGTAGTTTGTGGAGTTGGGGGAGTCGGAGGGGCAGGAGGAGTAGGAGGGGTATGGGATGTAGAAGGAGAACCGGCTGTGGATTCGGGATAGGTGAAACTGAAACAAATGGAGGATAAGATTCTTCGTGAGCCGTGATAGTGGATCCAATATGATCAGAGATATTCTCAACAAAATCTGCAAGGGTAGTAGCTTGAATATGTGTCTGGAGATGTCTCAAGATGAAATTTTCAACCAACTTGTTGTGTCTCTCAAATTCAATGGCAGCTGCAAAATCAGGGTCAAGGACTAAAGAATCGAGCGCACTTTCAGACTTGGCTTTAAACATGGACAACTCAAAGCTTTCGTCAAAGTCTAGATCTTCAAAATACTTGATAATAGCTGAAGATGAATGAGATTTGAAAATGGGTCTAGGATCTGTAGCCAGCTTATTTTTCTCAAAAAGACTAGGAAAGAAAAACCATTCAGCCTGTGAAAACTCTCAACCTATCATCCACAGCTTAGAGTTAACAATTATACTGGGATAAAGTGCCAATGAAGCGCTATGTTCACAAGCTCACGGAGATTGACTGAAGCAGCGTTTATCTACTAACGCTGATGTAAAACAAGAGCGTTTTTGAAGGCTACCTGGCGTATCTTCAGGCTCCGTCTAAGACTTATGAAATAACACGTCAATGAGCAAACGATTAATTTGTTCTCCCCAGTATGGTCGCCAATATGTTAGCGCTTGAAATTTCACCTCAGGCTGAGAAAGGTAAACCTCAAGGCAACATCAAACCACTTAGCCTCGTAGCTAGCCCTACGGGGCTGGAGAGGGCTCTCTCCGGTCTATCTCAGCAAAAGTTTCCTAAAGGGGCTGAGATGACCAATAAGGAATACTGATTTTAGGCTAGTAAATTGATAAAAAGGGGTTTTTTAATAAAATGACGGGGTTTTTCTGGGCTGCATGGGGCAAAGAAACAGCTTGAACAGAGAAATATAATAAAAAACACAGATTATCGACTGAGGCAAGGTAGGCAAGAAATTTAACATCAAATTGAGATTAAATGGGATGGCAAGACTGCTGAGGAGCTGACAAGGGCATAGAAGATGAATCCTTGTCAAACAGAAGAAAACATGAAATATTGAACAAACTTAAAGGCAGAGCATACAAATGATGAATTCTACCTTAACACTTCATTTGCTCAATTATAAATGATCATGAAGTGAAATGAAACATAACAGTTTACATATGAAACAGAAGAAAAACTCATGCTAACTTTCATACCACAGGAATCTCAGAAGTCAGAGCTGTGTAATTTCATTAAAAATCTCTGTCAAAAACTGTACAATGAAGCTCTGTTACACACACCTCTCAGCACTCAGAATTCTCCCCCTCCATGATTTGTTTTTAATACATAAATAAACTCTGCTGTTTGAAAACAGATCGATCCAAAAATGAGGAGCTGTTTCTAAAATAAAAAATAGAAAAAACTATTTTTCTGTTCTAGAAACAGAATGTTTCCCTTGAAATCTTCTGATGGCCAATTAAGAGACAAAATCTGGAGCGCAGATCCCTTTGAATTATTAACTGAAGACAAAGATAGGCAGATCTGTTCCTATTTTTCTGCTCAGGTTGGTAATCTGGGTTTAATTTGGGTTTGACTTTACTCTGTCTTTGAATAAGAACTAATCTTTAATAAAAATAGCGCAATATCTTCTCCAATATCAGCGCATACATATCTTGTGAAATAATTGAAGCGAAAACTGTGTATTTTCTATCTCATCCATCATGATTTTTTTTTTTCTCATGTTCAGATAAACAAGATCTTAGCTGTAGGAAATTGCTTCCTGAATTTGGTTGTAGCCAGTAGGACCAAGTCCAATGCCTCCACTACCGACAGTCGCACCTTCAGTTCAGAAGAACTGGCCCAAACCCTTAGCAACAAATCAAATGCGGAATGTAGAAAGGCCAGCACATCACTGTCAAATGGTGGAGCTGACGGAAAATCTGCAAGATATTGCCAAGCCTGCTGACACCAGCATTTGATTGCCTTTGCAAAAATTGGGCATTGAGCATCTTTCACATTTCCAAGAACAGGCGAAACTCGTGAAAGGACATTCCTGAGCCGTAGACTAAACTGGCAAGCATCAACTGAGGCAAATCCTGCAAGTGTTTGAACCATAGCTGATGTGGTCAAAGAATTCCCTCCATTTCGGATGTGGCAATCTTCGCTAACTTGGTCATAAGAGCAGCACCTATTTTATGTGCATTCGTTACACGAATAGTGAACGCCATAATTTGGAAAATACCCGCAATATGACATCCATCTTGGCCAGAGCGCCTTCTTCCACAATGGCGCTATTTTGTTTCTCAAGTTTGAGAATCTCATGTTCACAATAATTAATAGAGTTTAGTTTAATTTTTTCCCTGCTTTTCATATGAGAAGCATCTAATATTTCAGGCGGAGTTTTATTTCTCAAAGTCAAAGCATGTTCATCATTTCCAACATTCTAATCACTGAACTTGGTAATGTTCTCACAGTTACATAGAGCTATGTTCTCATCTTCAAACCTATCTTGGGCCAACAGTGGCTCTGGATAATATTCATTTTTAGGAACCCGGTTAAGATATGCAATAGATGGACTATCTTGTAAACAAACAAAATCATCTTCTGCGCCTTTGACATTGCGCGTTTTACCATTAGGCTCATTCAAATGAACAACTCCATCGTCTGGACCTTTTTCTTGAAGAACCAAATTTTCTGATGCGAGAGGAATCACCTCAGGTTCTCCATCCACATTCTTTAAACTGTAATCTGTTTCCTCATTTCGTTTAAGAACTTCTATTGAGCTATCCTTACTGGCCACACAGCATTCAGAGACCTTCATAGCATTTATTTCCAGGAGAGATTTCTTTCGTTTTGCAACCTCAAAACTGGAATCCAAAATCAATTCTAGTTTTATTCTATCAGAACCAATTCCAGTGCTATTTTGCTTATCCGGTTTTGATTTGATATCCTTACAATTTGCAATGGTGTCTAATTCATTTTTGTATGGCAGTCTAACACTGTCGTATCACAAATGAACACTGTAGGAGATTCTACATTCTGCTGGTCCCTTTCATTACTGGACATAATTCTTCCCATTTGTTGAAGATGAATACAATTGCTCTCGTAAACCCATTTTTTCCTCAATCTGTTGCTCCCTAAGTGACACACAATCATTAGTTGCGCCTGAAGCAATATGTAATGTCTGTTGATTATCAGCTGAAGACATGTTTGTTCTTATTTGACCTTGAAAAGGATATATTTCCCCAGCACTCGACGGTATATTCATTCATCCTCTCAGTGACACTTCTTGATCGTTATGTACTTCAGGCGAATAACTGTTTAATTGTATACTATTTATTTGTAATTGACATAGATGACCTAAACCTCTAGCTGAAACATCAAAACTGCACGTAGATGACCAGAGGCCTGGTTGGGTCTTCAAGCTACAAATGGACCATTAGATTTGGCTGACATAATTGAGCTTTCATTCATGGGAAAAGGCCAAATAAATTGCCCTGTGGCTGTAAGTGATGCAACAGGTTTTCCTTCTAATGTGGGTGAACGCCCTGCAGACCTTGGTAACAGAGGTACTGCTTGCAAAAATGGCCCTTTGATCATCCCAATCAAGGAATCTTTCACTGAGTTTGATCGAAATGCTGCTGGAACATTCTGAAGTGTTGCAAATAAATTCTTAATATGGTCTACAAGCTCCAAATTCTCCATGATCAGATGTGTGGAACCAAGTTGGACCACTCCATGAGGAACTACAGCTACAACAGCGATTGTCTTGATCCTAGCTGCAAATTGATTCTGCCATCCAGTCTCGAGCATCGACTGGCGATTAACTGTGCCAATGGTATTTGTTATACTAGTGAAGTCTTCTCCATATATCCATTTATGTTTCCCCATTAATGCCGCATGTCCAATAATTCCCTCACCCAGTGAAAAGACCTGATATGACATTTTGGCCACAGTAAGACTGATCTTATCTTCCAGGCAAGAACAATCTTGACCAGAGACTATAAAGTTACAGGAATTTTCACCCATGTCCAACATGCTGAGAAATGAGTCAGACATCATAACTGCACAACGTGAGCTTGTCGAAGGTTTTGCAAACTCACAGTAGCCATCTTCCCACGTCAACATCCATGTTTATTTTCTTCAAATTGTTATATTATCAAAACATAAATGACTTTGAAGCAGATTGTCGATTCTTCATTAACGCCCGATTTGCTGCCCACAGTTTTCCACATGCATACATGCCAATTTGATTGACAAGACGGAGTCTAACATCGGCTCCACTTGGGATGGCAGCTGCCGCTTTTTGGAGGTGCCAAGAACCGCAGAACTTTGGGAGAGCAGACAGTGCCTCCACCCATTGGGCAATGGAGTCATCATCGACACAACTGAAACTGAACTCAAACTGATTTGATCTCAAGACTGAAATGACTGAAAAACGACTTAACAATCTTCAAGCAAACTAAAACAAGATGCTGCCCTTATGGCTGCTTATTTATTTACAAAATCTACTCTAATCTGCTGTACAAACAATAGATCAGGTAATACTGAAATGCCAGATTAGCCATTCAAGTAAACCTGAGAATGATGCCGCTCGAGAATGCTTCCGCCAGGACACAAATGTAATTGCTGGCAGCCCTTCGTGCAAGTAATGACCTTGGTCACGGAAAAGACAGCCTGATCTGTCAATCAAACTGAAAAACACGTCCATATATGCCGCAATAGGATCACGGAAGCCAGAATTTGTTGGCTGCCCCAACTCTGCAACACATACTTCCAGCTGCACACTGTCAATGTAAACATCTCTAGGCAAGTCTGTTATTTCTTGTTGGGAAGGAGGAAGGATTTCTAAGAACTTTTTAAGGTCTTGGAAATCATATGACTGGATTTGCTCATTTAATTCTTGAATCTCCTTTTCGATTCTTTCAACAATTAACTCACAAAATTTAGTTTTGAAGACCTTTGAAGATTTCAAGCATTGAAGCAAGGCACTGAAAACATCTTCATCAAATTCAATATCTGCTAACTCCTTTCTTATTTCTTCTACAACTTCACACAGGGTAAGGTTTGCCACATACCCTACCATTGCATGAATGGATCAGCGAGCGTTGGAATGTCTGGGTCGAATTGGAGTCGCCAGGTGAATGGTTCAGCCTGCATAAGTGTCTGACTGCTGTCCACCATTAGCATCAGATCTGCACCTCAATTGCATGTATTGGGACAAGACAATCCACAAGTCGAATGTTCTTCCCCAGTATGGTCGCCAATATGTTAGCGCTTGAAATTTCACCTCAGGCTGAGAAAGGTAAACCTCAAGGCAACATCAAACCACTTAGCCTCGTAGCTAGCCCTACGGGGCTGGAGAGGGCTCTCTCCGGTCTATCTCGGTAAAGATCTTCAGTTGGTGAGATGACCAATAGGGTAACACTGATTTTAGGCTAGTAAACTGATCAAAAGGGTTGATTTGGGGTTTTTAGGGTTTTTGGTGGCAAATTGAGGAGCTGGCAATTTTGGGTGCGGGGATTGGACACAGTTTCTGCAGGGGGTTCTTTGGGGCGAGGTAGGAGACAATATTGATGCCTTTGATTGAGGTGGATGATTAAGAATGACAGATGAGGAGTTAAGGAGAGCAAACAATAACTTTGAATTCTCCTTAAACAGTAGAAAACATTGAAATTAAACAAACTTAAAAGCAGAGCATGACAGTCATGAGTTCTACTTTAACACTTCATTTGTTTAATGTGCAGAAGGAAAAGAAAGGAAATGATTCACATAACACACTTACAAGTACATAGAGAAACACACCATCAATACATGTAACCACAAGAATCCCAAAGAGGACTGCAAAACCCTGGTCTTCCTTTGCCAAAAATTGCAGAGATACAGTGAGTAATACAATAAGAGCTTCTCCCTCAAGAGTCCAACCATGAAAATGAGCCAGAAAGTACATAATATAGATCATCTAACATCTTTCCCTGCCTCTAGGGGTCGAGCTCACTATCCTAGGAGCTGTTTCAACCACTTCTAAACCAAGCACTGAAAACTAGGCAGTCAAAACAACTTGCCTCTATAAACTAGGAAAACAATTCATTCATTTAATTTTCACCTATTTCATGAATGAATCTTCTAGAAGAGATACATAAGTGTAAAAGTGTAGAAAAAATTACATTATTTACATCAAGGAGGATAAAAATCCACTCCAAAAAGTCAAACATGGTCAAAACTGCGTTTTTCTGAGCTATACAGTGAAATTTTGAGAAACTTGCCTGATAGGTCGCGCGCCATTCCCTGACGGGTCGCGCGCCTTTGAGGGCTCTTTTGGGGCACTTCCAGGTGTCCAAATGAGGCAAGAGTAGGCTTGTTGGAAAGGTCTATGAGTCTAATTTCCAACCCAACTGGAATTTCTGAATTTGGTAGTCATTTGCCCCTCCAAAATTGCAATCTCCCAAGACTGCTTTCTGTGTGTCAAAAATGTGGCAGAAAGTCATTTTTTGCTTGTTTTTTGACCTTCTGGAGGCCTAAAACTTCATAAAATCTCTTGGCAATGGATGAGCATGTGTAACTTTTCATGACAAATCTGGAAATACTGAGTTTTTGCAAAATGGAGTTGCCAAGTGAAAGGGTCGCGCGGGGGGTGAGACCCGTTAAAAGGACAAAACCTGTAAATTGCCTGAAAAAACCAAAATTGACCCAAAATGTTCAAAATTTCATGGGATTTGTGCTGTGACTGAGCTATTTAGTGGCTTGCTCCTTCAAGGAAGCCTCGGCCAAGATGTGGAGGGGATCGGGCCTTTTTCTCCTTTTTTGTGCCTTGGCCAACCGCCTTTGGAACATCTTCATCTTCGCCTTGCACACGTGCATCCGTGCCCAATAATGGTTCTTCATGTTTCTCAACAATTTCTTATCTTGGTTGGCCTTAGCCAACAACCTCTCCAAGTGAGCATTGAGCTGGATAAGCCTGGACTCTCGCTCAGCGGGCAATAGATCACCGAGTCTTCTTCGATTCAAGTTGCGGTCACTACGAATCCTCCACAACTCATCAAGAGCTTGCTCATCCTCCAACTATTTGTTGCGCTTCTCGAGATATGAGATTGTCCATTGTGCCCCCTCTAATCTCCTCTGCAATGCATCATTTTCAGCTCTAAGGTGCTGAATGATCTCCTTCGACTCTAGGCTAGGAGAACTGACATCAAGATCAATAAGCTCTATATCTGGAACACCTGATAGCCCCTCATCAATCTTGGGCTGCTTGCCCCTCTGTGTTGCCTGTGCTGCTGAAGAAAGCGAGGCCCCTTCCACCTGCTGTGGAGATAACACTCGCTGAGCTGATGAAGAAGGCGAGACCCCTTCTACCTGATGTGGAGAAAATACTCGCTGAGCTGCTGCAAATAAGGCCCTTTGGCCTCTCTGATAAGTGACAAGTGGAGGAGAGCTGACATGGCTAGTCCCGGGGATATCATACTGCTGTGATGGTCCTCCCTCCTCATGAACAATCTCCGGATGTGGTGGTGCTGTAAAGAACTCACGAGAGATGAACTCCTCCCATGAGATGCCCTGCTGAGCCAACTGATGTAAGACCACAAGCTGAATCAAACCATAATGGTAAAGGCTCCTATACTGCTGTGCCGGGCTCTTCCGCTGCATCACAGGCACCATCCTCTCAATGTTCTGGCAGAAGAAAATAGGGATGTTCATCATCCGTACCCGTGTGAAGTGCATCAAAAGGCGAATATGGTACGAATATACCTGTGAAAATCGGCCCTCACAGGTAAAATAGAGCATGATAAGCCTCATCATGGGAGCATACTCACTCCTGAGAAATCTGAAGGGAAACACACCTGTCAAGTGTCTCATGAGTGCGAGCCTAACGAAAGGCTCAAACTGAACACTGTCCAACACCTTGCGCTTATTCCATACCTCTCCGACATTAGGTATCCCCGTGGCCTGTGCAATCACCTCGGGTGTCAATGCAAAGTCCACCTCGGCAAGGTTGACATGTCCATCATGCAAATGTAAAACAAATAGGCGAGCCAACTCTCTGTGATGCTGAATCCGAGAGATCCTCTCGCAAAACTCATAACAAAACATATACCGGAAACATGAGACTGCCATAGGACAAGCCTGTAAATCTGTCAAAGAAGTGGGCTCCTCTCTCTTATGATGACCACCCTTTCCACCCTTATGAGGCCTCCTCTGTACCTCAAACTCTGAAGCTGATGCCTGGTCATCACTTTGCTCGTAATTGGTTTCGGTTTCTGACATTGTTTAAGGAGCAAAGTGGCTGAAATGTACTGCTGTTTCTGCTTGGTAAAATGCTGATTAAAATGTTGTTTCAAGGGGACAAGGAGCACGAGGGGAATGTTAGGGGAGGGACATTTTAAAGGGAAAATGGGAATAAATATATAAAACAGGGATTTTTGGGAAAAATCATTGCAAAATCATTGCATATGCATCATTATATAAATTTGTTTACATGGGTATTATGAGAGGTAGGGTTAGGGCTTGATTTTTTTTTTTTATTTTTTAGGGAAGAGGGGTAGGGTTTAGGTTTTCTTTACAAATTTAAAAGGGAAATTTACATAGGAAGACAAGGAAAATGAAATGGGAAATGGGGAAAAAATGATTACAAGGGAATACCTTAAAACAGCATAAAACCCTAGCCATTTTTTACAATTTTAAACCACAGCCACATGGAGCTTTTCTCTTGCAAATATAGATCTTTAAAAATGCAATCACGATTTCCTTTGACCATAACAAGCAACAATGTTTAAGTTGGAGGGCCTACCTTAGGCAATTCGGCGATTTTGGTGGTTCCTTGGATGAATTTGCAGGCAGTTTGATAAGGAGGGCGTTGACGGGTCGCGCGCCTCACCCAACGGGTCACGCGCCACTGACGGGTCGCGCCCGTTAAAAAATTGCACTGTCGGAGGGCGCTCAACGGGTCGCGCGCCTCTGACGGGTCGCGCGCCTGGTCTGACGGGTCGCGCGCCTGTCCAGCTCTCAACTTCGGCCAATTTCTCACCCAATCTCTCTTGCAAGTGACTTAGATGCACAATGAGGGTCTATGGAGGGAGATTGGGCTCTTATAACTTTGATTTGAATTAATTTCATGCCCAAACCCACTTTATAATGTTTTTCTTTGACACTTTATAAATTTGACTTTTTGGTTTCCTTTGTCCTGAAATTGACTCATTTGATGCTTTTGCTCGATACTTTTTGCAGGGATAACATCTGAGGGATCTTGGCAAGGGAGCCAGGGTTACATGCTGTCCTTTGAAGCCTTTTGAAATTTTACCATTTTTTACAAAATTTTGAAAAATGACCTTGGCTTTAAAAACAAGGTTTTTAAATCCAAGGTGAAATTTAACTGTACAAGATAGAAAATTTTCGAAGAAACACTTTGAAAAACATCCCTTTGGCTTGCTGGGCACCTATTGACCTTTCAGAGACAATGACCTTAAAGACAAACTTGACCAAAACCCTAGACCTAGAATTTGACTTCAAGACAAGACAAGTAAGCTTTAAAAGAGTTTAGGACTGAAACAACTTTGATCCAGCAATGCCAAGAGGGGGACAAAAACACCAGCTCCTCCATCAGGGTTATGGCATGCCTAATGGAATGCAAAAATTGACACTGATGAGACACCTACTTATGCAAATGCAAAGAGTTTTGATCGCTGATGGAGGGCTACTAGACCGACTCTAACACACTGGGTAAGAGTTTTTGCATTTGAGTCAAATGGTATGCCTACATCAGCACATTTGAATGTGATCCATTGGGATCATACAAAATGTTGTTGGCTATGGACTACTTGTATCTTCATAGGACTAAGGTGGATTGTTATGACAAGGCTATTGAGTGCTTAGATGACAATGGAGAACAAAGGATCTTGCAAGGTAAGAAGAAGGCAACATTAGTTAGAATGGTGACAACTATGCAGGAAAACCACATTCACATGAAAGGGTGTGTGTTATTTGTAGTACATATTTCTAGTGATAAAGGTAAGGATGTTGAGGATGCAGAATTTTTGCAGAGGTACCTTTTTCTACTATAGTTTTAGAATGTATTTCTTGTGGAGATTCCAGAGTTACTGTCTCACAGGGAAGTGGAATTTTCTTTTGAGTTGGTTTAAACACACATGGAATGTGGATAGCCAAATAAGATAAAGTGTGAATCCTTTACTATTAACTGACTATTAGATTCATATTCCAATGTCTCTTGGACTCCATTTGGTTGTTCAGCTCCCACACTTTAACCCTTAGAGGATTATGTGTCCAACATTCCCCTCTTAATCTGAAGGGGTATGTATGAGTCCAGGAAGAGAGTTGTAATAAAAAATGTGGAAAAATGCATGGAAGAACCAGGCTGAATATGCTCTCTAAAATGTTGGTATAAGGGTGGTGGTTTAAAGATGACCGCTAACACTGGAATGCTTAGTGTAGTTCCCCAAACTCTTCCGAATCTGGTAAGAAGTTGAAATCTTCTACAAGAGGAAGTGTCCCTAATGCTTTGGAGAGGGAGACCTTCAACCTGGAAAAGGGAGGTCTACAACCTGCGGTGGTTTATGGATGACCACCGCCTCTGGAATGTTTAATGCAATTCTGATCAGAAAATGATCCTAGATGACTTTTTACTCAAAAATGAAAGTCAAAGGATGCTTTTGAAAATAGTCCCATTGCATAGATATTTTCAATCTGAATCTAATGCAATTTGAATGGGCTAAAATGGACTTCGGATGATGAATTTATTGTAATAAGAAGTTTGCCCATTGTCCTTTGAAAAGGAGGCAAATTCTTATAAAAATGGGCTTAAGGCCTTATATGGAAAAATCGCATCAGAAGGGTTAAGTGGAGGACTTAGACCAAAGGTGGAAGGACTCCCCCGATAGCGATCTCCGACATATTGCATCAGAGGTAGGCCTTAGCACGATATCGGGACCCTGGGTATGCAGAATTGCGATGTGCGATAAAGCGATCGGCGATGAGCGATATCGGTGATTGGGCGATCAGAGAAGTAGAGACATAGTCCATTGGGCCGATACGATACGCCGATGCGATGGGCTGATAGTGATGGAACCGATAGAGTGATCGGTGATCGGTGATTGGTGAATCCCTGATACAAGGGCCATTGCGACCGCGATATGCGATGCGCCGATATTGGCGATCAGCGATCGTAACCACATAAAGGGCCATTGACATATGCGACGTGCTATTGCGACTTGTGATAAAGCACAGACTCGATGAGTTTATAAATGTGATTTCATAAATTTTGAAATCCGGATTTTCGGATTTTCAATGTATTTTCGCGTTATCTTTGTGTATTGGAATTTTGTTCTGTTTTCGGGAATTTATTCCCGAGAAAGGATGCCGGTCCTTTTCCATTGTAAAATGACTCCCATTCTCCTTGCCACGCTATAAGCGGGCGTTTGTAACAGGAATGAGTTATAGAATGCGCAGAGCCAAATGGCCAGACACGGAGCCATAGAGCTAGAGGGGCCAGATGCAGAGCCATAGGGAGTAGAAGAAGCTGCAGAGCTGTAGAGGATGGCACAGAGAGGAACGGATCCTTCGAGAAAACGATCAGTCTCCCATGTTTTTGGAAGGTCGCTAATGTGTTATAACAACATAGATAACACAGAGAGTGGGGGAGCTGGGAGGCGCATGCAGAGTAATGCACAGAGGCAACCCAGAGAAGCCCAGAGATGTTTGAACGTTGAGGAATCCAAAGGGAAGGCTCAGTATATTCCAGGAGGGCAGTCTGCAGAGTTGGGGTGACTCAGAAGTAGAGGATCACTTGGAGGTCGAGCGAAACCAGAGAGCCAAGAGCTAGAGCTAGAGCGAGAGCTGAGAGCGAGAGCCAAGAGCAAGAGTTGAGAGCCAGAGCAAGAGCGAGAGCCGAGAGCGAGAGCGAGAGCCAAGAGCGAGAGCGAGAGCGAGAGCGAGAACTAAGAGCCAAAGCCAGAGCCGAGAGCCAGAGCTAGAGCCAAAGCAAAAGTCGAGAGCCAGAGCCAAGAGCCGAGAGCTAGAGAGCCAAATGGCCAGGGATAAAAATGGTATTTTAAACCCATGGGTTCAGTTGTAAGCCAATGGAGTTGAGCGTGGAGCTTGTAAAAGAATTCAGCCATAATCCTAGAGAGCCTAGTCGAGTTGACTAGAGCTCACGGAGACATAGCCTAAGATATCAGGGTGAAATCCTAATTAAATTTGCTGTCTTATGTGATTGCTTATTGCTGCATTGCATTTACTGTTATATTCTACATATCAGTCTTAAGCAAATAAAATTGAAGCACATAAACAATTAAAAACAAACACAAGAATACACCTATTTCAAGCACTTTATTTTCCGCAATTGGTTAATCATAAGCATAGATCTTGGGAATATACAAGCTTTGGAGTGGGGGAGGTTCTTGTAAGCTTGACAAGAAGCCTTTAGTGCCCCATTTCAGATCAGGTGGTATCAGAGCCAAAGGTTGATTAACCCCACCTACAGAGAAGGTGGTATCAGAGCGGTTATATCTGAGCTTAAGTTATACCAGAGCAGGTGGTATCATGAAGCAGATTGCATCATGATGCAAGTGGTATTAGATCAGAATGCTTGATTGATAGGGAAATTTATTTGCTTGCTTGACTTGAAAGGTGTTCAAACAATAGCAAGGATTTTGCTGTTTGATTGTTGTAAACTGATTGTTGTTTGAGTTTGCAGAGGTGAAGGGAAAGCTATTGATAACTAAGTCTAGGAGAGGACAAGAAGGAAGAAGGGCTAAAGGCATTCTTCTTATCCCAAAGGACCTCAAAACAATCCTTGAAGCACAAGAGGTTTGTTGCAAAAGGTTGCTTGAATAATCTCTTTGCTAGTCTTGTTTGAAGTTCTTTTGTTCATTTGCATCATGACAACTTCTATAAGTGAATCCTCAAATCCCTCCTTCATCACAAGATTCTGTGGTAAAGATATGAAGTAAGACTTGTGCATCATGATGGACATGGTGAGAGAAATGTATGAGTATGGAAGGAAGAGCATCATACTTAGAGAGCAATTGAATTCCATCAAGGAAGAGAAGCAGTTGCTTTCTGACAAATTTCAGGAAATGGAGAGACAACTTCATATTGCAAATATGAACCTGGAAAGGATGCATGAGTTGGAGACACAACTCTTTATTGCCAAAGAATCCTTGCTCAAGTATCAGCTTGAAGAAAAGGTAAATAATTCCATTTTGTCTTCAATTTCCTCTAAGAATGTTTATATTGGTTCTATTGAAAAACATACTAGAGGCATAGGTTCCAAGTTAATGTCCAAGATGGGCTATGAAGGAAAAGGCTTGGGCAAACATGCATAGGGTATTGTTGAGCCAATAATGGTTGAGGAAAGGCCTAAGTATTTGGGTCTTGGCTATGGACAATCTTATGGAGAAAGTTCCAAAGTTGCCAGGAAGGCCATTAAATAGCTCAAAGAAGGAGTTTCATTGCAGGTCTTCTACCTCAAGGGTGTAAAGATTGTGTTCATGGGGAATGAAATAGCTTGAAACATCATTTTCAGGAAAAAGGTGTATATCAGCATACACTTGAACTAGAGAGTTGTGGAAACTCTGAAACCATTGAAGAGGTTGATGGTGTTCCAAAGGGAGCTACTTCTTCATTCAATTCACCTCCTCATGAAGGTAATAAAGGTGAAAGAGAAAGGTATAAATTTGGTTCTAATCATATTCCTTTTGATTATGCAAATCATGATAAATTTCCATACAAGCATGGGAAAAGAAGTGCATGTTCCTTTTGTGGTTTGGTTAACCATAATGTTTCTAGATGTTGGAAGAGAATGACCACATACAGGAAACTTTTGAAGGAAAGGAAGCAAAAAGCCAAAGGTCCATTGGACAAGGCAAATCATGCTATCAAGAAGATGCACATGCATTGCACTTACTACCATAAGCAAGGACATATTGCTGCAAAATGTTGGACTCTGAATCCAACAATGCTTCCACGAAACTTGAAGAAGGTGGAAAGAGAGAATGGCAGGAATGGAAAGAAAGATTCCATGAATGATGTGTTTCAAGATGATTCACATGTTGATGCTGATGTGCAGACAAAGGAAGGACCTTTGAAATGGATTGGTAAGAAATGGTTAGAGTTCTTATCCAATTAAGGTTGCATGTCTTTTGAAGATGCATTATATCAAGTCACATCTATTTGCATTTCTTTGTTAATGGAATGCAAGTTTCAGGTTTTTACCAAGAAGGTGAATGGAAAAGTTGAGTAGGAGACTCACTTTATTGCTGCAACATTATGTTCAATTCAGTTTCGAAAGTACAATGTACTTAAGCGAAAGTTGAAGGATGAAATTCATGCATAAGCATGATATGCATGAACACAGGGATGTTGATGATTTCCTTGTATTTAAACATGTATGTGTGATTAACTTGAAGGGTTGATTACTTTGTTGTAAACATGCATGTAATGTAATATTGACTTGAGAAAAGTTGATTTGGTCTCCAATATGGAGATAATGATGAAGTGTTTCATCTTTGAAAAAGATGTAAAGAAATGCTTGACTTGAAGGGTCAATTGTTTTAAAGGCATGTTTTATTGGCTTGTTATCTAGTCAATCATTTGTATGCAGATGTAAAGAAATGGAGGTAATTCACAAGATGTGAAATTTGTTTCTTTTGTTGAAGCAGGTGTTTAGGCCATCCATTTGTTGTTTGTAATCCTGTTGTTGTTAATAGTGGTTGTTGACAGTATGTCAAACAGTTACAAATGAAAATTTTGTGAAGCAGATGTAACTTCACATTGGTTTGAGCCACCTTGGATCAATGATCAAGGCAGAGAAGTTCAAACTACCTTTTGTGACCTTCTTAGCAGGAGTTCTGCAGGAATTCAAGGAGGAAGACAGTTCTTCCGAGGAGGACAAGCACATTCAGGAAGGGAGTGTTCAAAGGCTTTGGTTCAGAGGCACTATGCAAGGCAAGTGTATGAAGGTTGAAAGAAGAGGGTGCTGTACTCTCATCTACTGTTCAGATCAATATATCAGACTTTTGGAGACCAAAATATTTTTAGTGGGAAGGCGTGATCAGAAAATGATCCTAGATGACTTTTTAATAAAAAATGAAAGTCAAAGGATGATTTTGAAAATAGTACCATTGCATAGATCTTTTAAATCTGAATCTAATGCAATTTGAATGGGCTAAAATGGACTTCAGATGATGAAGTTATTGTAATAAGAAGTTTGCCTATTGTCCTTTGAAAAGGAGGCAAATTCTTATAAAAATGGGCTTAAGGCCTTATATGGAAAAATCACATTGGAAGGATTAAAAGGAAGACTTAGACCAAAGGTGGAAGGACTCCCCCGATAGCGATCTCTAACATATCGCATCGGAGGTAGGCCTTAGCACGATATTGGGACCTTGGGTAAGCTGAATTGCGATGTGCGATAAAGCGATCGACGATTGGGTGATCAGAGGAGCAGAGACATAGGCCATTGGCCCGATGCGATGGGCCAATAGCAATAGCACTGATAGAGCGATCGACAATCGACGATTGGTGAATCCCCGATACAAGGGCCGTTGCGATTGTGATATGCGATGCACTGATATCGACGATCGACGATCGCAACCACATAAAGTGCCATTGACATATGCGACGTGCGATTGCAACTTGCGATAAAGCGCACACCCGATGAGATTATAAACATGATTTCATAAATTTTGAAATTCAGATTTTCGGATTTTCAATGTATTTTCGCGTTATCTCTCTGTATTGGAATTTTGTTCCATTTTCGGGAATTTGTTCTAGAGAAAGGACACCTGTCCTTTTCCATTGTAAAACAACTCCCATTCTCCTTGCCACACTGTAAGCGGGTGTTTGTAACAGGAATGCGTTATAGAACGCGCAGAGCCAGATGGCTAGACGCAGAGCCACAAAGCCAGAGGGGCCAGACGCAGAGCCAGAGGGAGCAGAGGAAGCCACAGAGGAATCATGGCACAGAAAGGAACGGATCCTTCGGGAAAATGATTTGTCTCCCATGTTTTTGGAAGGTCGCTAATGTGTTATAACAACGTAGATAACATAGAGAGCGAGGGAGCTGGGAGGCGCAGGCAGAGTAATGCATAGAGGAAACCTGAAGAAGCCGAGGGATGTTTGAATGCTGAGGAATCCAAAGGGGAGGCTCAGTATATGCCAGGAGGGTAGTTTGCGGAGTCGAGGTGACTCAAAAGCAGTGGATCGCTTGGAGTTCGAGCGAAACCAGAGAGCTGAGAGCTAGAGCCAGAGCGAGATCTAGATCCAGAGCCGGGAGCCAGAGTAAGAGCCAGAGCTGAGATCCAAAGCCGAGAGCCAAAGCTAGAGCTAGAGCCGAGAGCCAGAGTGAGAGCCAAGAGCCAGAACCGAGAGCCAAATCCAGAGCGAGAGCCAAGAACGAGAGTGAGCACCGAGAGCCAGAGCTAGAGCCAGAGCCAGAGCCGAGAGCCAGAGCCAAGAGCTGAGAGCCAGAGAGCCAAATGGCTAGGGATAAAAATGGTATTCTAAACCCATGGGTTCAGTTGTAAGCCAATGGAGTTGAGCGTGGAGCTTGTAAAATAATTCAGCCATAATCTCAGAGAACCTAGTCGAGTTGACTAGAGCTCATGGAGACGTAGCCCAAGATATCAGGGTGAACTCCTAATTAAATTTGTTGTCTTATGTGATTTCTTATTGCTTCATTGCATTTACTGTTATATGCTACATATCAGTTTTAAGCAAATAAACTTAAAGCACATAAACATCTGAAAACAAACACAAGCATACACCTATTTCAAGCACTTTATATTTTTCAATTGGTTAATCATAAGCATAGATCTTGGGAATATATAAGCTTTGGAGTGGGAGAGGTTCTTGTAAGCTTGACAAGAAGCCTTTAGTGCCCCATTTCAGATCAAATTCCTAGAACTCTTCTAGAACTGGCAAGAAGCTAAAGTCTTCTGCTAGACGAAGTGTCCCCAATTCTTTGAAGAGGGAAAAAATCAACCTAAAAAGGTAGGTCTCAACCCCACATAGATGGTTTAAGGATGAACACCAACCAAAGGCATGCTTAGGGGAATATTTGTCTCTAACTAAAACTCTGAATTTGGTATGGTAGGTTGTGGCTCAGGCTTTCTTGATGTGGCTTTGAAGCTTGTACATGACCATCACTTTCCCCTTGTCAAATACAAGGTGAGAAGATGGAGAAAATTCATCTGCAAGACTGTTCAATACTCTAGAACAAGTTCTGTCATATGAATTAAATATCTTCTTGGTTGTTGAAGCCCATTTCCAAGAAGCGATCCATCTAAGATGAATCTTTGTTCTTGAAGGAGGCTTTTTTTTAAGCATCTGTTTGAAGAATGAATGGTTTTACGACAATGCTTACATGGATGAAGATCAAAATATTGATTTTTCATATGGCCAACTTGGTCACAATGTTGGAATTTAACAATCTGTTGTTGCTACTGTTAGCGCTTGAAATTTCACCTCAGGCTGAGAAAGGTAAACCTCAAGGCAACATCAAACCACTTAGCCTCGTAGCTAGCCCTACGGGGTAGGAGAGGGCTCTCTTCGGTCTATCTCGATAAAGATCTTCAATGGGCGAGATAACCAATAGGGTAACACTGATTTTAGGCTAGTAAACTGATCAAAAGGGTTGATTTGGGATTTTTAGGGTTTTTGGTGGAAAATTGGGGAAATGGCAATTTTAGGTGCGGGGATTGGACACAGTTTTCGCAGGGGGTTCTTTGGGGCGAGGTAGGAAACAATATTGATGTCGTTAATAGAGATGGATGGTTGAGAATGACCGGTGAGGAGTTAAAGAGAGCAAGCAATAACCTTGAATTCCCTTTAAAAAGTCGAAAACATTGATATTAAGCAAACTTAAAAGCAGAGCATGACAGTCATGAGTTCTACTTTAACACTTCATTTGCCTAATGTGCAGAAGGAAAAGTAAGGAAATGATTCACATAACACACTTACAAGTACAAAGAGAAACAAACCATCAATACATGTGACCACAAGAATCCCAAAAAGGACTGCAAAACCCTGGTCTTCCTTTGCCAAAAATTGCAGAGATACAGTGAGTAATACAATAAGAGCTTCTCCCTCCAGAGTCCAACCATGAAAATGACCAAGAAAGTACATAATATAGGCAATCTAACATCTTTCCTTGCCTCTAGGGGTCGAGCTCATCCTTCTAGGAGCTGTTTCAACCAATTCTAAACTGAGCACTAAAATCTAGGCAGTCAAAACAACTTGCCTCTATAAGCTAGGAAACCAATTCATTCATTAAATGTTTGCTATTTCATGAATGAATCTTCTAGAATAGGTAAATAAGTGTCATGTCAACATAAAAATACATTAATTACATCAAAGAGGGTGAAAAATCCCATCAAAAGTCAAAACTAGTAAAAGCTGGGCGAATCCATGAGCTGTAAGTGAAAAATTGTGAAAATTGCCTGATGGGTCGCGCCCCAAATCCTGACGGGTCGCGCGCCTTTGAGAGCACTTTTGGGGCACTTCTAGGTGTCCAAATGAGGAAAGAGTAGGCTTGTTGGAAATTTTTGTGAGTCTACTTTCCAACCCAACTTGAATTTCTGAATTTAGTTGTCATTTGCCACTCCAAAATTGCAATCTCCCAAGACTGCTTTCTGTGTGTCAAAAATGTGGCAGAAAGTCATTTTTTGCTTGTTTTTTGACTTTTAAGAGGCCCAAAACTTCATAAAATCTCTTGGAAATGGGTGAGCATGTATAAATTTTCATGCCAAATCCATAAATGCTAAGTTTTCCCGGAACGGAGTTGCCAAATGAAAGGGTCGCGCGGGGGTGAGACCCGTCAAGCGAAAAAACCTGTTTATGGCACAAAAAATTCACAAATGACAAAATTTTCTCCAAATTTCTTGAAATTTGGGCTGAGAGTCCCCAATCAACTACCATGCTCAGTCAAAGAGGCTTTGACCAAAATTTGGAGTGGATCGGGCCTTTTCCGTCGTTTTAGTGCCTTGGCCAACCTCCTTGGATCCGGCGATTGTAATTTTCACATTTCTCTAAAACCATGACACTTGTGCAAAAAGTGAAAGAGGTTTTTCTTCCTTGGCATGTTTTGAACAAAAACCTCTCTCAGTTTTACAAAATTCATCCTTGATTGCTCTGAAACATCATTCGAGTGAAACTTGCCCCGATGTGTGAAACAAGGAATTTTGTCGAAATGAAGCGAAATGAAGGGGATAAGGGGCTTCTAAATTCTTGGGGAAATTTTTGGGAGTGGGGAGGGATGTTAGGAAGCAGGGGAAAGCGGAATCGTGGAGATTGAGCGAGGGGAAGGGGTCCAAAAGGGCAAAACACAGGCCAAACCTAGAAAATTGCCAGGTTATAGCTAGAAACTAGGGTTTGTGCAAAAATGAGGAATTTGGGGGATCTCAGTGATGGGAAGCATTTGATAAGGTACATGAAGGATAGGGGAAGGTGTATGAACATTTGGAAACAAGTTTTGCCGATGATTTGACTGTCCAAGAGAAATTGCCCTCAAAACCCTAGGAGAGGAAAATGACCTTACCTGGGCGCAACTGAAGCATGGACAAGGTGTAAAAAGACTCATTAGACACTGAGATGATAATGAAAACCCTATGAATGATGATAGGCTCAGCTGAATGATGACAACTTTAGAAGGAGTGAAAGCAAACCCTAGACCTAATGCCTAGTGACCAAATTTTGCTTGAAGACTCACTGAAATGACAAAATTTGGCCTTGACACTCTGAGACCACTTTGTAAGAGCATATTTGATCATTGGAGGAAGGCTGGAAAGACTGACACTAACATTGGCTCCAATGGGGATGGTAGCTCCTTGGAGGTGCCAAGAACCGTAGACCTCTGGGAGAGCAGACCAGTGTTTTCAACCATTGGGCAATGGAGTCAAAAACTCAAGCTGAAATGCATGACTGAAAACTGATGACTTGACAACACAAATTGACTCTCACTCAACTAAAAACTAACTCGATAGCTAAACACAACCGACAAACTGAAATGATGCTCAAAGTGGAGCTTATTCATCAAAACCTACTCTAACAGTTTCATTCATCACCTGATCAAGTGAAATGAAACAACCAATGCAACCAAGTAAGTATCACGTCTGCTGGTTGAATTCTCCTCAAGTTCTCACTTATGAATAACAAGAGAGAACTACTGAAAGGCAAATCCCATGACAACTTAGAAACAGATCCATTGAATGATATGGCTTCTCTATCCACCTCCAAAAACACTGCATAAGGATCTTGAAATTCAAGCACACTGGAACTTAGCTCATCCAATGGATTACTTCTCGTTTCCTCATACCATGAATGCAAATTGTGATCTGAGCCTTGTGACGAGACCTCTGCTGAAAAAGACAAAGAAACTGACTGCCGGATCAAATTCATATCAGCACATGTTTCAAGCTCACATGTGGTCAATGGAGAAAGACTTTGACTGCAAACCTCATCCAAAACATCAGCTATTGGATCATGAAAAGCTTGAAAAGACTGCTGCAACCCATTTTCTATTGGTTCCAATGTGATTACATGATTGCCTACATGCTGCTCATTCTTCACTGAAGATGGACTATGCAAATTTCCCTTCAAATACTGAAATGATTCAAAACAGAAAGGTAGGGAACCTTCTTGTATCATTTGATCAAATATGTCAGCTTCCATGCTTTCATCTGCAACTTGAAAACCAATGGCATTTGGGGGCTGCAAATCTGAATATGAGAAGTCTGGAACAAGGTTTTTATTGCCTTCAAGATGGTCTAGATCAAGACTTGTTGACAGCTGATTTCTAATTTCATGGAAGTTGTCTCTAATGAACTGACATGAATCAAAACAAAAAGGCAAAGATCCTTCACTTACTTCAAACTTTGCTGCACTTTCCTCATCACTGTCATAGCTGATATGTGATGGCTGAACATTGTATTCGAGCTGCTGAAAATGAACTTCCTCCACCCACAAACTAACTGCTGGTTTGTCTGTAAGATTAGCTTTTGTTTGGAGAACATAATCATCATCATACTGATCATACTGAGGCAAATCATCGGTATAAAACATATCATCAAGCATGCAGGTCATATCAACAGATCTCTCTTCTCCAAGGTGATCTACAAAACAATCATTATCAGATCTATGACAACTAGGGTAAGAAACAAAATGTTTTGAATCAGCAACTTGTTCTTATTCAATCAACGAGCCATGGGCTTGAACATCATAAGCATTTCTTGCGTTGATCTTGTCCATCATCTTTTCTACTGCACTTACCAAAATGTCAAGCTTCACCTCTAGAGATTTTGATTCGGCCGGATCTATGTTTTTCATCTCTTCTTCTTTCAACCTTGCCCTTCGGATCAGCAGATGAGCCTCTACATTTACTGCACTGTTTTTCATCTCGTGAAGTGTTGCAATATCCCTTTCTCTCAGCTGAAACTCCATCTCCGGATCAAAGGCACCCGGATAGTGCAAGAGAGCAGATCTAGGAGTAGGCCTTATATCAACTGGCATCGAATAATAAACTTGATTAAATCTGGCTGAAAACTGTTGTACTGTCTCCCCTGGCAATCTTTTCAGCTGGTTATACTCTTCTACAATCAAGAAAAGGTTCTGTCCGATCATCCACCTGTCGAGAAAAACTTTGACAAACTGCTGGAAATCTGAAATGCTTGCATCAGGCAGGGCTTTGAACCAACTCTTCACTTTGGCTTGCAAAGAAAGAGCAAAAAGCCTTATACTAACATCTTCATCATCAACTTCAAAAAGATCTAAAAAATTCTCAAAATTCTGCACATGTTGCTCGGCATTGACATTCTTACATTCACCGTCAAACCTCGGCAAGTATAGATCATATTTTTTGGGGAAAGCATGGAGAACAGAAGGTAAAACAAGAGGTTTATACCGATCTGGAATTTTACAAGGTGTAGGGGTATGTACAGCAGGTATAGAATCACTCTTTGTTGCTTGGGGCTCATCAATTTGAAGATGGTCATCACGAAATTTAGAAGAAAGGTCTTGATCAAGCTCAAAGGCATGCAAATCTTTGGTTTTCACACTTTTCAAAGGGAAGGAGTCAAATGCAGGCCTGGGATCTTTTCTCAAGCATAGTATACTTTGCAACGCAGTCTTGACATTCTTGGGAAAAGAGAAGAAATAATTTATGACAAAGAACAAAATGTCTTGGATGAAATTCCAACTTGAATACCTGGTCTGTCCATGTTGTCCTTTCATGTTTTTGCTGGTCGGGATCATCCTCCAGTGGAGTCTTTGGATCTGATCTCGAAACGGATTTAGAGTTGCCAAGTGAATGATTTTAGCCTTTCAAGTGTCTGATCGTTGTCCACTATCAACAATCAGATCTGAACTCGATACATGTACTGGGGTGAAATGCAAATGAAGTGCTGTATTCACAAGCTCACGGAGATTGACTGAAGCAGCGTTTATCTACTTCCGCTAATGCAAAGCAAAAGCGTTTCGAAGGCTACCTGGCATAACTTCAGGCTCCGTCTAAGAATTATGAATCAAACACATCAATCCATAGACAAGTTTGTTCTCCCCAGCGGTGTCGCCAATATGTTAGCGCTTGAAATTTCACCTCAGGCTGAGAAAGGTAAACCTCAAGGCAACATCAAACCACTTAGCCTCGTAGCTAGCCCTACGGGGCAGGCGAGGGCTCTCTCCGGTCTATCTC
This sequence comes from Pinus tabuliformis, assembly GCA_031772625.1. Classification (NCBI taxonomy): domain Eukaryota; kingdom Viridiplantae; phylum Streptophyta; class Pinopsida; order Pinales; family Pinaceae; genus Pinus; species Pinus tabuliformis. The sequence goes on from CM062816.1 coordinate 1,007,862,490, forward strand.
GATAAAGATCTTCAATGGGCGAGATAACCAATAGGGTAACACTGATTTTAGGCTAGTAAACTGATCAAAAGGGTTGATTTGGGATTTTTAGGGTTTTTGGTGGAAAATTGGGGAAATGGCAATTTTAGGTGCGGGGATTGGACACAGTTTTCGCAGGGGGTTCTTTGGGGCGAGGTAGGAAACAATATTGATGCCTTTAATAGAGATGGATGGTTGAGAATGACCGGTGAGGAGTTAAAGAGAGCAAGCAATAACCTTGAATTCCCTTTAAACAGTCGAAAACATTGATATTAAGCAAACTTAAAAGCAGAGCATGACAGTCATGAGTTCTACTTTAACACTTCATTTCCCTAATGTGCAGAAGGAAAAGTAAGGAAATGATTCACATAACACACTTACAAGTACAAAGAGAAACACACCATCAATACATGTGACCACAAGAATCCCAAAAAGGACTGCAAAACCCTGGTCTTCCTTTGCCAAAAATTGCAGAGATACAGTGAGTAATACAATAAGAGCTTCTCCCTCCAGAGTCCAACCATGAAAATGATCAAGAAAGTACATAATATAGGCAATCTAACATCTTTCCTTGCCTCTAGGGGTCGAGCTCATCCTTCTAGGAGCTGTTTCAACCAATTCTAAACTGAGCACTAAAATCTAGGCAGTAAAAACAACTTGCCTCTATAAGCTAGGAAACCAATTCATTCATTAAATGTTTGCTATTTCATGAATGAATCTTCTAGAATAGGTAAATAAGTGTCATGTCAACATAAAAATACATTAATTACATCAAAGAGGGTGAAAAATCCCATCAAAAGTCAAAACTAGTAAAAGCTGGGCGAATCCATGAGCTGTAAGTGAAAAATTGTGAAAATTGCCTGTTGGGTCGCGCGCCAAATCCTGACAGGTCGCGCGCCTTTGAGAGCACTTTTGGGGCACTTCTAGGTGTCCAAATGTGGCAAGAGTAGGCGAAATTCCTGTGAGTCTAATTTCCAACCCAACTGGAATTTCTGAATTTGGTTGTCATTTGCCCCTCCAAAATTGCAATCTCCCAAGACTGCTTTCTGTGTGTCAAAAATGTGGCAGAAAGTCATTTTTTGCTTGTTTTTTGACTTTTAGGAGGCCCAAAACTTCATAAAATCTCTTGGAAATGGGTGAGCATGTATAAATTTTCATGTCAAATCCAGAAATGCTGAGTTTTCCCGGAACGGAGTTGCCAAATGAAAGGTTCGCGCGGGGGGTGATACCCGTCAAGCGGAAAAACCTGTTTATGGCACAAAAAATTCACAAATGACAAAATTTTCTCCAAATTTCTTGAAATTTGGGCTGGGAGTCCCCAATCAAGTACCATGCTCAGTCAAAGAGACTTTGACCAAAATTTGGAGTGGATCGGGCCTTTTCCGTCGTTTTAGTGCCTTGGCCAACGTCCTTGGATCTGGCGATTGTAATTTTGACATTTCTCTAAAACCATGACACCTGTGCAAAAAGTGAAAGAGGTTTTTCTTCCTTGGCATGTTTTGAACAAAAACCTCTCTCAGTTTTACAAAATTCATCTTTGATTGCTCTGAAACATCATTTGAGTGAAACTTGCCCCGATGTGTGAAACAAGGAATTTTGTCGAAATGAAGCGAAATGAATGGGATAAGGGGCTTCTAAATTCTTGGGGAAATTTTTGGGAGTGGGGAGGGATGTTAGGAAGTAGGGGAAAGTGGAATCGTGGAGATTGAGCGAGGGGAAGGGGTCCAAAAGGGCAAAACACAGGCCAAACCTAGAAAATTGCCAGGTTGTAGCTAGAGACTAGGGTTTGTGCAAAAATGAGGAATTTGGGGGATCTCAGTGATGGGAAGCATTTGATAAGGTACATGAAGGATAGGGGAAGGTGTATGAACATCTGGAAACAAGTTTTGCCGATGATTTGACCGTCCAAGAGAAATTGCCCTCAAAACCCTAGGAGAGGAAAATGACCTTACGTGGGCGCAACTGAAGCATGGACAAGGTGTAAAAAGACTCATTAGACACTGAGATGATAATGAAAACCCTATGAATGATGATAGACTCAGCTGAATGATGACATGGACCGCCATTTGGACAACTTTAGAAGGAGTGAAAGCAAACCCTAGACCTAATGCCTAGTGACCAAATTTTGCTTGAAGACTCACTGAAATGACAAAATTTGGCCTTGACACTCTGAGACCACTTTGTAAGAGCATATTTGATCACTGGAGGAAGGCTGGAAAGACTGACACTAACATTGGCTCCAATGGGGATGGTAGCTCCTTGGAGGTGCCAAGAACCGTAGACCTCTGGGAGAGCAGACCAGTGTTTTCAACCATTGGGCAATGGAGTCAAAAACTCAAGCTGAAATGCATGACTGAAAACTGATGACTTGACAACACAAATTGACTCTCACTCAACTAAAAACTGACTCGATAGCTAAACACAACCGACAAACTGAAATGATGCTCAAAGTGGAGCTTATTCATCAAAACCTACTCTAACAGTTTCATTCATCACCTGATCATGTGAAATGAAACAACCAATGCAACCAAGTAAGTATCACATCTGCTGGTTGAATTCTCCTCAAGTTCTCACTTATGAATAACAAGAGAGAACTACTGAAAGGCAACTCCCATGACAACTTAGAAACAGATCCATTGAATGATATGGCTTCTCTATCCACCTCCAAAAACACTGCATAAGGATCTTGAAATTCAAGCACACTGGAACTTAGCTCATCCAATGGATTACTTCTCGTTTCCTCATACCATGAATGCAAATTGTGATCCGAGCCTTGTGACGAGACCTCTGCTGAAAATGACAAAGAAACTGACTGCCGGATCAAATTCATATCAGCACATGTTTCAAGCTCACATGTGGTCAATGGAGAAAGACTTTGACTGCAAACCTCATCCAAAACATCAGCTATTGGATCATGAAAATCTTGAAAAGACTGCTGCAACCCATTTTCTATTGGTTCCAATGTGATTACATGATTGCCTACATGCTGCTCATTCTTCACTGAAGATGGACTATGAAAATTTCCCTTCAAATACTGAAATGATTCAAAACAGAAAGGTAGGGAACCTTCTTGTATCATTTGATCAAATATGTCAGCTTCCATGCTTTCATCTGCAACTTGAAAACCAATGGCATTTGGGGGCTGCAAATCTGAATATGAGAAGTCTGGAACAAGGTTTTTATTGCCTTCAAGATGGTCTAGATCAAGACTTGTTGACAGCTGATTTCTAATTTCATGGAAGTTGTCTCTAATGAACTGACATGAATCAAAACAAAAAGGCAAAGATCCTTCACTTACTTCAAACTTTGCTGCACTTTCCTCATCACTGTCATAGCTGATATGTGATGGCTGAACATTGTATTCGAGCTGCTGAAAATGAACTTCCTCCACCCACAAACTAACTGCTGGTTTGTCTGTAAGATTAGCTTTTGTTTGGAGAACATAATCATCATCATACTGATCATACTGAGGCAAATCATCGGTATAAAACATATCATCAAGCATGCAGGTCATATCAACAGATCTCTCTTCTCCAAGGTGATCTACAAAACAATCATTATCAGATCTATGACAACTAGGGTAAGAAACAAAATGTTTTGGATCAGCAACTTGTTCTTCTTCAATCAGCGAGCCATGGGCTTGAACATCATAAGCATTTCTTGCGTTGATCTTGTCCATCATCTTTTCTACTGCACTTACCAAAATGTCAAGCTTCACCTCTAGAGATTTTGATTCGGCCGGATCTATGTTTTTCATCTCTTCTTCTTTCAACCTTGCCCTTCGGATCAGCAGATGAGCCTCTACATTTACTGCACGGTTTTGCATCTCGTGAAGTGTTGCAATATCCCTTTCTCTCAGCTGAAACCCCATCTCCGGATCAAAGGCACCCGGATAGTGCAAGAGAGCAGATCTAGGAGTAGGCCTTACATCAACTGGCATGAAATAATAAACTTGATTAAATCTGGCTGAAAACTGTTGTACTGTCTCCCCTGGCAATCTTTTCAGCTGGTTATACTCTTCTACAATCAAGAAAAGGTTCTGTCCGATCATCCACCTGTCGAGAAAAACTTTGACAAACTGCTGGAAATCTGAAATGCTTGCATCAGGCAGGGCTTTGAACCAACTCTTCACTTTGGCTTGCAAAGAAAGAGCAAAAAGCCTTATACTAACATCTTCATCATCAACTTCAAAAAGATCTAAAAAATTCTCAAAATTCTGCACATGTTGCTCGGCATTGACATTCTTACATTCACCGTCAAACCTCGGCAAGTATAGATCATAGTTTTTGGGGAAAGCATGGAGAACAAAAGGTAAAACAAGAGGTTTATACCGATCTGGAATTTTACAAGGTGTAGGGGTATGTACAGCAGGTATAGAATCACTCTTTGTTGCTTGGGGTTCATCAATTTGAAGATGGTCATCATGAAATTTAGAAGAAAGGTCTTGATCAAGCTCAAAGGCATGCAAATCTTTGGTTTTCACACTTTTCAAAGGGAAGGAGTCAAATGCAGGCCTGGGATCTTTTCTCAAGCATAGTATACTTTGCAACGCAGTCTTGACATTCTTGGGAAAAGAGAAGAAATAATTTATGACAAAGAACAAAATGTCTTGGATGAAATTCCAACTTGAATACCTGGTCTGTCCATGTTGTCCTTTCATGTTTTTGCTGGTCGGGATCATCCTCCAGTGGAGTCTTTGGATCTGATCTCGAAACGGATTTAGAGTCGCCAAGTGAATGATTTCAGCCTTTCAAGTGTTTGATCGTTGTCCACTATCAACAATCAGATCTGAACTCGATACATGTACTGGGGTGAAATGCAAATGAAGTGCTGTATTCACAAGCTCACGGAGATTGACTGAAGCAGCGTTTATCTACTTCCGCTAATGCAAAGCAAAAGCGTTTCGAAGGCTACCTGGCATAACTTCAGGCTCCGTCTAAGACTTATGAATCAAACACATCAATCCACAGACAAGTTTGTTCTCCCCAGCGGCGTCGCCAATATGTTAGCGCTTGAAATTTCACCTCAGGCTGAGAAAGGTAAACCTCAAGGCAACATCAAACCACTTAGCCTCGTAGCTAGCCCTACGGGGCAGGAGAGGGCTCTCTCCGGTCTATCTCGATAAAGATCTTCAATGGGCGAGATAACCAATAGGGTAACACTGATTTTAGGCTAGTAAACTGATCAAAAGGGTTGATTTGGGATTTTTAGGGTTTTTGGTGGAAAATTGGGGAAATGGCAATTTTAGGTGCGGGGATTGGACACAGTTTTCACAGGGGGTTCTTTGGGGCGAGGTAGGAAACAGTATTGATGCCTTTAATAGAGATGGATGGTTGAGAATGACCGGTGAGGAGTTAAAGAGAGCAAGAAATAACCTTGAATTCCCTTTAAACAGTCGAAAACATTGATATTAAGCAAACTTAAAAGCAGAGCATGACAATCATGAGTTCTACTTTAACACTTCATTTGCCTAATGTGCAGAAGGAAAAGTAAGGAAATGATTCACATAACACACTTACAAGTACAAAGAGAAACACACCATCAATACATCTGACCACAAGAATCCCAAGAAGGACTGCAAAACCCTGGTCTTCCTTTGCTAAAAATTGCAGAGATACAGTGAGTAATACAATAAGAGCTTCTCCCTCCAGAGTCCAACCATGAAAATGACCAAGAAAGTACATAATATAGGCAATCTAACATCTTTCCTTGCCTCTAGGGGTCGAGCTCATCCTTCTAGGAGCTGTTTCAACCAATTCTAAACTGAGCACTAAAATCTAGGCAGTCAAAACAACTTGCCTCTATAAGCTAGGAAACCAATTCATTCATTAAATGTTTGCTATTTCATGAATGAATCTTCTAGAATAGGTAAATAAGTGTCATGTCAACATAAAAATACATTAATTACATCAAAGAGGGTGAAAAATCCCATCAAAAGTCAAAACTAGTAAAAGCTGGGCGAATCCATGAGCTGTAAGTGAAAAATTGTGAAAATTGCCTGATGGGTCGCGCGCCAAATCCTGACGGGTCGCGCGCCTTTGAGAGCACTTTTGGGGCACTTCCAGGTGTCCAAATGAGGCAAGAGTAGGCTTGTTGGAAAGGTCTGTGAGTATAATTTCCAACCCAACTGGAATTTCTGAATTTGGTTGTCATTTGCCCCTCCAAAATTGCAATCTCCCAAGACTGCTTTCTGTGTGTCAAAAATGTGGCAGAAAGTCATTTTTTGCTTGTTTTTTGACTTTTAGGAGGCCCAAAACTTCATAAAATCTCTTGGAAATGGGTGAGAATGTATAAGTTTTCATGCCAAATCCAGAAATGCTGAGTTTTCCTGGAACGGAGTTGCCAAATGAAAGGGTCGCGCGGGGGGTGAGACCCATCAAGCGGAAAAACCTGTTTATGGCACAAAAAATTCACAAATGACAAAATTTTCTCCAAATTTAATGAAATTTGGGCTGGGAGTCCCCAATCAAGTACCATGCTCAGTCAAAGAGGCTTTGACCAAAATTTGGAGTGGATCGGGCCTTTTCCGTCGTTTTAGTGCCTTGGCCAACCTCCTTGGATCCGGCGATTGTAATTTTGACATTTCTCTAAAACCATGACACTTGTGCAAAAAGTGAAAGAGGTTTTTCTTCCTTGGCATGTTTTGAACAAAAAAATCTCGCAGTTTTACAAAATTCATCTTTGATTGCTCTGAAACATCATTTGAGTGAAACTTGCCCCGATGTGTGAAACAAGGAATTTTGTCGAAATGAAGCGAAATGAAGGGGATAAGGGGCTTCTAAATTCTTGGGGAAATTTTTGGGAGTGGGGAGGGATGTTAGGAAGCAGGGGAAAGTGGGATCGTGGAGATTGAGCGAGGGGAAGGGGTCCAAAAGGGCAAAACACAGGCCAAACCTAGAAAATTGCCAAGTTGTAGCTAGAAACTAGGGTTTGTGCAAAAATGAGGAATTTGGGGGATCTCAGTGATGGGAAGCATTTGATAAGGTACATGAAGGATAGGGGAAGGTGTATGAACATCTGGAAACAAGTTTTGCTGATGATTTGACCGTCCAAGAGAAATTGCCCTCAAAACCCTAGGAGAGGAAAATGACCTTACCTGGGCGCAACTGAAGCATGGACAAGGTGTAAAAAGACTCATTAGACACTGAGATGATAATGAAAACCCTATGAATGATGATAGACTCAGCTGAATGATGACATGGACCGCCATTTGGACAACTTTAGAAGGAGTGAAAGAAAACCCTAGACCTAATGCCTAGTGACCAAATTTTGCTTGAAGACTCACTGAAATGACAAAATTTGGCCTTGACACTCTGAGACCACTTTGTAAGAGCATATTTGATCACTGGAGGAAGGCTGGAAAGACTGACACTAACAGCTACTATGGAAGAGGAGCAGAATCTGGAACAACTGAAGATGAATTGTCATAAAGAAATCCAACACTATGGAACTGGATGGGCTTTGAGTAATCTAGAATATGAAAGGACACATCCTTGTCATGTCAAAGACCAATTTTGTTTCTTTTATTGACAAGATCTTCCCAAGGTCTGGTGACGGGCTTTAGAAGTGTATGCTAAATTTCTGCTTTTGCATTCAAATCTGCGCTATACTGGGCTTAGTGATTTGAACAATTTTTGCTGCTGATTACAGTCAATTTTGGACTAAAAAAAGGGATTATTTTGAACAAAAACAAGTTCAAAATCATGACTACGTTGTTGTAGGTCCTCTTGTTGTAGCAAAGATTCAAGCTGCAAAAAATCAATTTTCTCAGGTGCATTTTGCAGACAAGTGTGAATTTGTAAGAGATAGTCTTTGTTGATTTGGATTGTGTCATCAACAGTAAATTGTATCAAAGTTTTTAGGAACTTTAATACTTCATAAATTTTAGCCATTTTCTTATCATAACTATGAACCAATGAGGAAGATGCAACACTCACTCACAATTCAATGCCACTACAATATTCTTTGTAAATGTGCACCAAACAACCAGTGTGCAATAGCTCTATTTAATGTACATAGAAAGACTTCAACGCACAGTCTTAATGCTCCAACTAGAAAGAAACAATGGCATTTCCAACTCTTCATTCAATGATTAAACTGCTCACAAGGACCACCACCATGCCAATCATAGGCAACATTTAAATAAAACGACCCTTTCAAAACAATGCACAGAGAATGAACCGACCTACTTGATGCTTTAACACAGAGTTAAACACAAAGTTTTAATGCACAAGTGAAGAACATCATTTCACTCTCACTGTACCATTCAACACAAGTTCCAATATTCTACGTAGCATGGAATTCAAACCTTAACAAGTTGAATTTACATCGCTCAATGTATTTTCATTCACAACCAGTCAATGCACACAATACGATCTTCAACACAGGTTTTAATCAACACCAATTCAACTCTTAAATAAACCAACTTGCAAGGCCATTCAACATTATCTATGAACCATAACTAACGTACAATACAATTCACAGTTCAAACTATTCAACACAAATGCACAAGCCTTATAATTCAGTGAGCACGAACATAATGCATATATGAATGGTGACCTTTAGTTTCCGCTATAATAATCTCACAAATTTTCACCTTAGCACTAAATACTATGATTTGAAATGTCACGACCCTGACAAATTTCTAGGCATGTTCATTGATGTCCCCGTTTCTTTGTTAGTCATTTCCTCTTCACAGATGGATAACACTCCAGCAATTGTACATCATTAAATATTTACCATATACATCACCAATCTTTAATACAGAGTAAGTGGCACGGACTACAAAAACCAAAAGCATAGTAGTAGGAGGAAAGAGAGCTTGGCGAATGCAATAACTAATCTCAAGGATCCAATGAATCCCCCATTGACTTCATGGATTCAATCATCATGCTTCAATTTTCCCATCGTTGTCTTAAAGTCCCTTAATGTAATTTATAGGTAGAGAAAATACATGATGAAACTCGATTTGTTCACATGAGATGTTGGCTTCATGAGGAAATCAGAGAAGCCCAGTAGTGTGGAGCCTGTGTGCACAATTGAATTAAGCACAATGAATTATGGGGATTAATGTTGATTCCACTCTCAATCGACTGACCCACTAAACCAAGCTTCAATCTCTTTCACAAATTTATCACTATTCAGCGAAATGCAGAATGACTGCCACAAACCTGGGTCCTCTGTGAAATGAAATCGTGGAATCTGAGACGTTTGTAGACATAGGAAGCTCAATTACCCATTGAGCATCGAAAAATGAGAAACTTTTGTATTTGTTTACTTGGTGAAACAGTGGAAAGACTGCCATGCCCACAATAGAAAGACCACCACATCAACAATGGGAAGAGACCCTTCATCTTCACCCATTTCCACTACTCTTCCATGATAATTTCGTTCCTTGGGGAAACCTCCTCACAGATATGATAACTAGAATGGGAGAAACGCTAGGAGACGTTTCTAATGCATAGAGAGGCAGATACGAGCAGGTTGAAAATGGTGTGGTGTAGGTGAGAAGCCTGACAAATTCTGAGCACCTAGGTCTAATTTAAAATAGGAGTTACAAAAAATAGAGTTTTGACATCTCAGAGAAATGGCAGCGGAATGTTAGGCTTAAGCAGCGCAGTTCTGAGACATAGGAGAACTGAGCAGGTGGTATAGGGGTTACAGTGGCTTGCATCCAAATGCAGATATCACAAGTTCAGGAAGGCAGAGGCATTTTGAGCCAAGTAGCTCTAATACCATGTTAAACACACATGGAATGTGGACAACCAAATAAGATAAAGTGTGAATCCTTTACTATTAACAATGATACACATTTATAATACATTGATATGACTGTTGGATTCATATTCCAACGTCTCTTGGACTCCCTTTGACTATTCAACTCCCACACCTTTACCCTTAGCATATTAGGTGTCCAACGGGTAACCTGGGACAACACTAACATCAAAGGCACCATACATGATGATCACACCAGAGTTAGTGGAATTGAAGTTGCATTTGAAGGAAATGCTTGACAAAGTATACATGTATGCAACTTTGGTGGCACGATGTTGTCGCGCAGTTCTGTGCTTCACGTATAGCGAGCCCAACATCATAAAATGCTCGACGGTCATATGGTAGGGTTCCCCTGAGGGAAGATTTGGAAAATTTGTTGTCGGGGAAATTGATGATTGTGATTGACCCCAACGAAACTCCTCTGTGGAATGACTTACCTCTTAGGGTTCCCTCGAGAGTGGTAAGTGGTTTCCACCCACACCACGACATTGTGACAAGTGAGTGGGATCAAGCGAGAAAGCATCCTTCTCAACAATTCCACGTCACCCCTCCTTATGCCACCTCACCCACCCTTTTCCATGTCACATGTTACACTGTCTCCTATGTCATCCATCTATACTCCTTTTTCCTCATTATCATAACTCCATTTTTCTCATTCTCCTGCCTATAAAAACCCTGTTTTCACCCAATTCACTCATTTTAGCTTTTGTTTTCACGTCGACTACTACCGTCTTCAAAAATTGTAACTCCATCACCAATTTCCTGCTAAATTACTAGGTATTTAAATAACCTTAACCACTCTATGAATTTTAAAAGAAAATTAAAATGTCTAAAAAGGTTGTCATGTGATCGAAATCTGGATTAGGGGCAAAAATTAGCTCAAAAATAAAAGTGCCTGGAATCGCTCGAAACATGAACAACCACGTCTGTATTGGCGATACAATCTTAACATAACTTGTTTCATTCAAAACAAAGTTCGTATGAGGAATTTAGAGCCCATTGACCGTTTCACCAAAAAAAAAAAACAAATTGCAAGTACTGCCGAGTCAGCGGTTCATACTGCTAACGTGGCAGGTGACTTAGCAGGTCAAAGGTGGTCAATTCCCAATGAGGGCTTGCCAAGTGTCAATTGGTGTTTGGTCTTTAGCTGGGTGATCTGGCGCAACATGATTGGGTTTTGGATGGACCAATGAGAAAATGCAACGTGGCAAGCCTGGAGGTTGCTATGTGGCACCTCCCAAAGATCAAATGGCTAATGTGCATTTGATTAAAATTTTGTGGAGGCACTGGGGTTCGACTCCACAACCTCCCCTCCACTAACCGCATGCCTTACAAACTCTACTAAATGTTAATACTTAACATATTATGTTTTGACATTGTAATTAAAGTATTAAAACCGTGGAGTTGGGGAGTTAACGCTAACCTTAACTCTCTACATGTGACCACCTCTACCTAACCACTAGAATTAAACCTTAACCACAGAGGATTAGCGCTAATTAAGCCATGATTAGCCCTTAATTAAGCAGTTTTTAGTTGGTGGAGATTTTTGCGGATTCCGCCAAATCTGGAACCACCCCCAAATTTAGCGGGATTAACTGAAGTTTTCCAGATTTGGAGGAGATTCCTAGGGAAAATTTGAAAAGACCATAACTTGATGGGATTTCGACCAATTTTAGAAAATGAATAGTCAATTCTGTATGATTTTTATGCTCTGAAGACAAGGGAATATGTTTAAGAGGCAATAGAATACTTCTACAGGTGATTTTTCCACAGGGAAGTTCAGGGAAGCCTAGGGCCACCAGGGAAGGAGGTCATGCCCAGATCAGCCAGAGTCAGTTTTTAGAGATCTAATAGTCATTTTTGGGGTTTTTGGGTCCTATGAACCCAATGGTACAATTTTCAAATCCATTGGAGTGTATAATATTCTTGTAATCGTACATTTGAACAAATAATTATAAGAAGGCCTAGCCATTGAAGGAGGTCTAAGGAGATGTAGCCCAAGAGGATGGGGTGAACTCTTTTATCAGCTATGTGTATTATTTTATTGTGTATTTTGTCTGAAATTTCATTTGTTGTACATGCGTTTTTAATCAGCTAATTAACTCATAAATCACTCACATAAAAGACATAAAACTTGACACATAAACCTCTTGCATAACTAGGTAAATGAGACTATCTTAAACATATTATTAACTGATGAGGGAGATTTCATAACATTAACAAGTTTTCCCAAGATTTAATATCAGGTTGGTATCAGAGAAAATGTTTATTTGCTTTATTTCTTGATATTTTTGCAAGGATAATTAGCAGTGTGCAAGTTTATGTGATAACAACTTCAACAAGTGATGTCTCTAATCTCTCTTCCTTAGCAAGATTCTTTGATGAAGAGATGTTGCAAGAGTTTTTTCATCATGAGAGATATGGTGCAAGAGATGATTGAATATAGGAAGGAGAACACTATACTTCAAGAGGAGTTTGATGGCCATGAAGGAGGAAAAGCAAGCACTTCTTGAAAAGATGCATGAGATGGAGATCTTACTCTACGATGCTAAGGAAACCCTAGCCAAGTATGTGCATAAATATGAGGTATGCAATTCAATTTTATCTTCAATTTCCTCTCAAAATGAATGTTTTGGTGCTTTTGAAAGGCATACTATAGGAATAGGGTCCAAATTATTGATGAAGATGGGCTATGAAGGTAAAGGGTTAGGCACACATGCACAAGGCATAGTTGAGCCAATTATTGTTAAGGAAAGGCCTAAGTATTTGGGTCTTGGTTACGGACAACATGATGGAGAATACTCCAAAGCCAAGGAGGCACATGAATGTGTTCCAATAAGGACTTTTGTTTTAATTTCATCACCTCAATCTTGTAAATTCTGTGTTCATGAGGAATGCAAATGTTTTATACCCACTTTGCAAGAAAATTATCATAAGCATGCAAACAATGGTTTCATTGAAAAAGAGGATGTTGAAAGCTCTAAGGTTATTAACACAATTTTTGGTATTCCAAAGAGAACTACTACCTCTTCAAATTCACCTCCTCAAGAAGGCAACAAGGGCGAATGTTCAAGGTATAAATCTGCCTTTAATAAAGTTTCTTTTGATTATGTTAAACATGGTAAATATTCATGTAAGAATTGGAGAAAAAGTTCATGTTCCTTTTGTGTTTTGAATAACCATAATGTTTCAAGATGTTGGAAGAAAATGGCTACATACAAGAAACTTTCAAAGCAAAAGAGATAGAAAGTGAGAGGTCCATTGGATAATGGAAACCATGTTGCAAAGAAGATGTAATTATTTTGCACTCATTGCCATAAGCAAAGTCATCTCATAGACACATGTTGGACTTTGTATCCAACAACTCATTCACGACATTTGAAGAAGGTGGAGAGAGACTTTGGCAAGGATGGAAAAGGAGATTACATAATTGATGTGGGTTAAGATGATTCACAAGATGATGTGCAGCGGCAAGAATCACCATTAAAGTGGTTTGGTAAGAGCTGGTTTGATTTATTATCCAAATAAGGCTTGCATTTCTTTGCCTTATGAATGCATTACTTTTCTGTTGAAAGTATGATGCAAGATTTTGAAAGTGGAGTTCTGTTTGACTCACTTTAATGCAACAAAGAAGGCAATTTGTGGTTACAAGTTTGTATGTGAATGCATTTCTTTTGAAAGAATTCTTGATGTCGGATAATTTCGCCATGAAGGTGTGTGAAATTTGGGTATGTTAGTCACTTCATTTGTAGCAAATTTGTCAATTCAGCTCTTATGTACCCATACATGTTTTTGGGATTCGTGTACTTGTGTTTATACTTGTGGGAGAGTTGAAGAATTGTACACATACATGAGAGTTTGTGTGTGTGTGAACAATGAAACTAGCAACATGCATGAGTGATTGACTTGTATTGGTCGATTTCTTTGTTAACATGTATGATTGACAACTTGAGAATTTTCATTGTGCTTGAACATGCATGAGTGATTGACATGTGTTGGTCGATTTCTTTGTTACATGTATGTTGTCAACTTGAGAATGTTGATCATTTTCACATGCATGAGTGTCGACTTGTGTCGATTGTTGTCACATGTATGTCATATCAACTTGGAAGAGTTGATTTTGTCTCCAAAGATGAAAGGGAGATGTTGACAGATTATTGCATGAGATGTGAAATTCTTGTTGTTTATGCAAAGAATCGTCAAGTTGATATACATGCTTATGTTTGGCTTTCAAGTCAAGTTAGTTGCTTGAAGATGATTTTTTGTCAACATATGTTTAGTTGCAGATGTTGTGTCAACATTGTGTCAGTCAATGGTTTGTACACTAGGATGCAAGAGCACATGGCGATGTTACATGATGTGACAATTGTTGCTTTGAAGGAGCAAAAGAAGAGGTCGTCGATTTGCATTTCTTGCATAATGTGTTTTTCCATTTAATGGTGTTTCTTGTGACAAGATGTTGCAGGATTTTGGAAGGTCCATTCTTGAGCAAGATGCTCATGCTTAGCCTTCATTCTCAAATCATGACATGAGTAGCATGTTGAACTAGAGGATGATAGAGACAAGAAGCGAAAGTGGACGAGATGGCAAAAAGTTTGTAGCCATGGAAGATCGTTGTTTTGTGTTGACGCCAAGAAGCAAAAGAGATGGCGAATGCATTCTTCCAGATGTGGAATTTGGAACCATGGAGGTAAAAGAATGGTCATTTCTTTTCTTGTTGTTACTGATATTGGAACTCATTGTTGTAGTTCACTCAGATGGGCTTAACTTGGAAAAGTGGTTTCCAAGAAGAAGCTTTCATCAAATGCTTGTGTTGCAAAAAGGAGGAACATGATTCTTAGTGGGAAGGTTATCAGTCAGTTTTCTAAGCACCGAGGGATCACTTTCGTACAACAGGGTGTATAATCAGTCAACAAGCAACCAACAAGTGTTGGATTAGATCAACATCAAAAGAAGAATAGTGGTTGAGGGACATAGCCATTTGCAATGCAAGGCATGTTAGTGTACTCAAGTGGTTATCATGGAGACTTTTCAAGTAGAATCAGTTGATAGAACTTGGGAATGAGAATAGTAATTAGCTCTCATCAAATAACCAACTTTTGTGGGTCCAAAAGCCCGTTAGTGGGAAGGAATGATTAGAATCTGGATTAGGGGCAAAAATTAGCTCAAAACTCAAAGTGTCTAGAATTGCTCGAAACTTGAATGACCGTGTCTGTTTCGGCGATATGATCCCAACGCAACTCATTTCACTCAAAACGAAGTTCGTATGAGGAAGTTAGAGCCCGCTGATTGTTTCACTAAAAAAAAGAAAAAAAAATTGCAGGTACTGCCCAGTCAGCAGTTCGTATTGTTGACGTGACAAGTGACTGGGCAGGTGACTGAGAAGGTCAAAGGTGGTCAATGCTCGATGAGGGTTTGCCAAGTGTAAATTGGTGGTTGGTCTTCAACTAGGTGATGTGGCACAACATGATTGAGTTTTGAATGGACCAATGAGAAAATGACACGTGGCAAGCCCGAAGGCTGCCACGTGGCACCTCCCAAAGGTTAAATGGCTAATGTGTCTTTGATTAAAATTTTGTGGAGGCTTTGGGGTTCGACCCCGCGACCTCCCCTCCACTAACCACATTACTTACAAACTCCACTACACGTTAATACTTAACATATTATGGTTTGACATTGTAATTAAAGTATTAAAAGCGTGGAGTTGGGGAATTAACGCTAAACCTTAACTCTCCACATGTGACCACCTCTACCTAATTGCTAGCATTAAACCATAAACATGGAGGATTAATGCTAATTAAGCCATGATTAGCCCTTAATTGAGTAGTTTTTAGTTGGCGGAGATTTTGGCGGATTCCACCAAATCCGGAACCCCCCCCCCCCAAATTTAGCAGGATTAATTGAAGTTTTCTAGATTTGGAGGAGATTCCTAGGGAAAAATTGAAAAGACCATAACTTGATGGGATTTCGAACAATTTTAGAAAATGAATAGTAAATTTTAGATGATTTTGATGCTCTGAAGATCGGAGAACATGTTTCAGAGGCAATATAAGACTTCTACATGTGATTTTTCCACAGGGAAGTTCAGGGAAGCCTAGGGCCACCAGGGAAGGAGGTCATGCCTAGATCAGCCAGAGTCAGTTTTCAGAGATCTAATAGTAATTTTTGGAGTTTTTGGGTCCTATGAACCCAATGGTATAGTTTGAAAATCCATTGGAGTGTAGCAGATGCTTATAATTAGACATTTTACCAAATAATTCCAAGAGGGCCTAGCCATTGAAGGAGGTCCAAGGAGATGTAGCCAAAGAGGATGGGGTGAACTCCTTTATCAGCTGAGCGTATGATTTTTCTGTGTATTTTTTCTGAAATTTCATTTTTTGTACATGTGTTTTTAATCAACTAATTAACTCATAAATCACTCACTTAAAAGACATAAACCTTGACACATAAAACTCTTGCATAACTGGATAAATGAGACGATCTTAGACATATTATTAACTGATGAGGGAGCTTGCATAACATTAACAAGTTTGCTCAAGATTTAAAATCACTCTGGTTCCTCAACCCATATACCTCTTATGGATATGGAGCACGATATATTTGACCTTGTCTGTCCAATTAATTTAATGGAATTTCGTGAGAATGTCCTTTCCAACCAAGTTGAGTAAGAAATATTGTTGAGAATGGTCAAGTTAGGTCTAGTTTCTGCACTTATCCCTCAAACATAATTTTTCCTAGAGTTTGTTAGTTGGTTGACTTCATCCTTGTACCCACAGAGATGTTATGTCATGAATTATCTGGGAGAAAACATTCAGTAAGTTTCCACATTGTTAATTTGCCAAGCCCTTGATTTTCCTCAATATGATAACTATACTTCTTTCTTTGATGAAACCCTCCTACCTGTTTATCAAAATATGTCAGTACAAGATAAAAATATACTATACAACCTTGTTTTGT
Source organism: Pinus tabuliformis (assembly GCA_031772625.1). Taxonomy (NCBI): domain Eukaryota; kingdom Viridiplantae; phylum Streptophyta; class Pinopsida; order Pinales; family Pinaceae; genus Pinus; species Pinus tabuliformis. Next base: position 1,007,879,239 of record CM062816.1, read on the forward strand.
CTCCAAGTGCAATTCTTCCTTCATTTTCAACTCAGTTTCCTGTAACTTGTTTTTCTAAGAGTGTCAGGTTTATTTTATAAGTAGTTGTGAGAATTTTGGGAAGAGATGAAACCTCAGTAATAGACTGTCAAGATATAGGGTTGTTTCATTTAATGATGTAACCTGATGTTGTACTGGATATTCCAACCTTTTGGGAACATGAAATTAATTCATGTTTCCTAAATTTCAGTATTGTTGGGTATTTTAGGTTTCCTTATTTGTTGGTGTATCTCTTCCTGTATGTGCATGCTGAGAAATTTATGGACCTGGGTCTAAATGTTATGGATGTAAATAAGCAGAAGAAAACAATGGTTAATTGGACTAATCTAGTCAGGAGTAAACCAAACAAATGAGGGGTTTTCTTATTATATTGCCTCCTTTATGTCAATTGTCTATAGAATTATTAATAATTTTGTCCCTCCCATAAATTTACCAAAGGCCCAGTCCCTTTTACAAATGAGCAAAGATCTGAAAGTTGGAGATTGGTTCTTATTTGAAGATTATGTAGAAATCAAATTGTATGGAGTAGAGATTTCACCATACAGGCTTCCTTCTTTTGTGCCTATAAGGATATTCACATTGGAATTCATCAGACAAAGCCTAAATGTGGATCAAATACACTTTGTCCCAGCTAGAAAGGGATTTTTATTTAAATTACCTAGAACTGTTGGCCCATTACAAGCAACAAATGAGGCTGATAGAATGTTGAAAGCAATGAATTTCCAACAAGGAGAAAAATGGTTTTATGATCCACATTAGATTATCTCAAAGAGAAGATTATAGATATCTTGTGCCCCTTACATCCATGAACCAAAGCTTGAATTGGAGAAGTTAGAAAATGGTGGCTTGGTTGAGACACAAGGAAGTAGAAACTCCTCTCCCCACTGAAAAGGGATTGAAAAGAGGTGTTGTAGATGTCATTGATATTGAGGGAGAAAATTCTCAAAGTAGTAAAAAGGAAAAAACACAAGGAGGTGAAACAAAATTTGAAAAACTCATTGAAAGGCCTTCTAGTGAAGCTGGTTTTCAAATATAGCTAGGAGGAGTGAAAGGTACACCATCATCTCCAATTCCAGGTGAAGAAGAGCATACTTCCTTGAGTGTTTTAAAAGATACCTATGAACATATTGAAGAAAGAAACAAGAAGATAAAGGCCAATGTTATCACCCAATTGGAGGCCCAATCCATCTTTGGTTATCAAACTAGAGTTCCTTCAGTGATGGATATGGAAAGGAATCAATTGATATTTTCCTTTACTCATCTTGTTTCTCAATCAATATCCTCTGGAGCTGATTTTAGGACAATTGTTTTTTCTATGATCACAAAAGGTATTCCATTACTATATAAGATAAACTTGCACAAAAAAACAGGATAATTAATATATAATGATCTCAGGAAATCATCATAGGAAGAAAGTAAAACAAATTCCTTATTTGGAAAGGTAATTGATCAGTTGAAGTTGGAGAGAGCTAATTATAGAGCTCTTCATACTCGAAATGAATAATTTAACATTTTGATAGTTAAGCTCGGGGTGAATCCAGAGGATAAATCAATGGTTCAATCCTTGATCCAGAGTGCATATTCTAAGATCCATTCATTAAGGATAAAATTGAAATTGCTTGCCATAGTGCATGTTCAAGCTTCAAAGTTGGTTCAAATTGAGAAATAAAAGGAGATATTAACTCATGATCTTGTGGAAATAAATAAGGAGGTGGCAGCTCTTAAGGAGCTCAATGCAGATTTACAACAAAAAATAGACAAACATGTCTGCACAATTTTGGTGCAGCCAAAATCAGATGATCCTACTGAAAAACTCACCATAGTTATGAAAAAATTGAAGATTTTATAGGATGAGTTGAAGAAATTATAGAAAAATCTAGATGATACAAAGGAGCAATTGAAACACAAGGAGAGACAACTAAATATGGCTAGAGAAAATGCAACTCAACATCACAAAAATTACCAGTTAGCATGTGATGAAGTTAAGGAGTTGAAGGAAAGCTTATCGGGAATATGTCTCTTATTCAAGCAAGAGAGATCATCTAGAGTGACATTATTCAATAGGTCAAACCAATTTGGGATCATATGATAGTCATGGATGAAGAAAAAACAATGATTGGAGCTTTTGAATCTATTATTTACACCAACAAAAATGAATCTCAGGAAAGTGCACAGTTGGCTAAAATAATGATTGATTATCTAAATTCCAAATCTTCCCAGGAATTGAAGGTAGTGGACAGTGTAGACAAAAAAAATGTGGTGGAAGAGATAAATAAAATGGTTCAGAAGAATATGTACAAGAAATAGGATGAAATAAGGCTATTGTAGGTTATAGAGTCAGTGGTAACATTTAATTCTAATTTTGACAAGAGAGTTCGAGCAGGGTTACCCTCATGTTGGGATCAACAAGGAAATCTCCTTCCTTGGGAACAATATGAAGTATTGCTGGTGGAAACAAAGAGTAAAATCAATGCCTCTCATGAGAGAACAACCATTTTAAAGGGAGAAAAAATTGTGAATTACTTGCAGAGGGATTTCCAGTTGCTATGGCTAATCAAAACTTTGTTCATTGAGAAGCCTACATACACCAAGGTAACCAATTTGAGGATGGTGTACATCAGGATGATGCAATGCCCAACTCCAGACTTAAATATGTGGAAAAGATGCAACAAATTAGTGTTACTAGTGAAGGTTCGAGTTGTGGGACCATGGACTGCATCACGCATGTGTGAAGCTGCATAAGAGTCCCAAGTCAATGAATAATTACGTTTACTTATTTTCAATTTTGTAAAACATGCCATTTTTGTAATTTCAAAATTATAAATAATTTAGTTTTCAAGTTTTCATAAGGATCGAATAGTTATGAAGTAGTTTTTTACAGTTGACAGTTTTATAATTGTTTCCAATATAATAATTTATTTAAAAAGACATCAAGGGACTAGTTTTTGGGTTCCAAATTTTGGCCTCAGAGAAAATTTTGTTGTGTAATGTACAAGCATATTTCTTGGAGAAGCAATAGAAATTTCTAGATGATTCCAACTATCTGTTGATTATGATATGTTTACTTTCTCTCACTGTAAGTCATTTATGTGTTATTCTTCCTTGGAAAATGTGTAAAGAAGTTGTTGGTTCTTTTTTATTAAACATATTTACTTCTACTTTAAATATCTCATAGTACTTATACATCTTTATTAAAAGTAACCTTGAACTATGCTCCACTTTTCATCTTTCCATCTTTTGTCTTTCATGTTTTCAACTAAGATTTTATGTAAAATATTATGTGCATACAACCTTATACATTGAATCTTCCACTTTTTCTTTCTTTCACCATACTACAAGTTTTATAAATCATTTCACATATAGCATGGCCATCTTGGGAGGGTTTGTATCTTCTCCAAGAGCTACTCATTCATTACACTTTTAAAGAATATCTCCATGAAAATCATTTATAAAGTGATAAAACAAAGACCTTTTATCTATTATGCATAGATTTCCTAGGCACTAGGCCCCTTTCAGCCAAAGATTGTCCCTAGGGTAAAAACACAACCCTCATGGTAGCAAGGTGTCCATGTAGGCTACTAGGTGGGGGAAACCTACCACCCCTCATTAATCTCGATTACATTCATTTTTTCCATGTTGCATAACTGATGAACACCCTTTATAGGGAATAATGTCTTGTTGTGGTATTTCATTGCACATGGTTTTTAGTTGATTTGAAGTCAACTACGCCTAATTTGAGTTAAGGACCTATAATATATAAGCCAATACTACATTTGCAATCTTATCCTCCAATTTATTTCCACTACGTAATATATGTCGGGGGATAAGTGCATTAAAATTTGTAACTTTCTCTACTATGTTTTCTAGGATGGCTAGGAGTCTCCATCTTTTTGTGACTTTGGTCGGGCTAGAGCCATTTTGAATTCTCTTGACCATGTTAATGATTTTTATTTAATCTCCTTCAATAATGATTGTATCCATGCTTATTCTATTAGTTATCCTTATACCTTATTCCAAAACATAAATCTCTGCAACATTGTTGGTGCCATGGCCAAGGGCTCCAACATAAATATTTTGTATTTCCCCTTTCCCATTCCTAAACACTCCTCTATGGTTGGCTAGTCTAGGATTACCCTTAGAGGCATCATCGAAGTTTACTTAGATGAGTCCACTTGGTGGTTGCCATTGGTCGGGGCTTGCTTGGCTACAAGGATTGGAGTAAGTATTTTTTGTTGTGATTGACTGGTGCAAGCTTAAGAATTTGAATATTGATGCTTTTCTAGCCTTGCATTCCATATCTTGAGTGTTCCATGGGGAGACAAAAATTGTTTCTTTGAATTTATAATTTTATTTTTTTTTCAAACCTGGTTCGATCCTTTTTAGTGTCTTTAGTTATTCTTTGATTGTGCTCCTTCCAAATTTCCCAGGCTATAAATATTGGGAAGAGTTGCTAGGCTCTACTTATAATTCAATTCTTGAAACACATGAGTCTCCAATCCTCAAGCATGGATTTTATATTGCTTTTATTCTTGTCATTATGCATGAATATTATTGTTATCCTATCCCATATTTATGAATAAAATCGACAGTCATTTAGCAAGTCGTTGATGTTACAATCAACACCCTCCAAAATTTTGCCTACAATTTTGAAGCCTACTGAGAATCTTACGATCTGTCATTCCATGGTCCCTTCATGGTTGGTCGAAGTTTTGCAAAGTTTTAAATTCTTCTTCTTGGATTCTAAGTGTCAAAGTCACTTGTTCACACATGATTTGTCCTTGATAAATGCACCAGCACACATTTCTTATGCAAGCCTTGATAGTTGAGAGTCAGTCCACACTCTCCATTGAAAATCCTTATCTCTTTGTTTGCAATTGTACTTCTATTTTGGTGAGTTTTCCCAATTGTCTATTTTATGCACCTTTGTTATCGTAAGTGTTGGTTTTAGATTTGTTGTTGTCGTTTTGCTTCCTTTCACTTTAACAAGTTTTTTTTTGCATGTTATCTTTGCTCTATCATGCGTCAGTTTCCATTTCTTTAGCTTTTTCAAGTGTCATTTTCACGTTTTTTTAGTGTTGTGAGTGTCACTTCCAACCATTTTCACTCTTGTATGTGTCACACCTTTTCACATCACTAGAGGAAGTTATATCACACTCTTCTACACTACATGGCCCTACATATCATAATAATATGCATTAGACACATTCCTATAGCTTATCACACTTCTTGATCACAGTCGATACTTGTGTCGCAACTTGTGTTCTAAGTGTCATTTGAATTGTCACATTTAGAAATAAGTGTCGCTTTGTTGTCTTTTCAAGGTGTGATTGATGTTCATGAGTCTTGTGCATTCCTATGGCTTGTATTGATGGCATTCATGTGTGTGATCCATGTTTGAGTCATTTTTATATGATTTTCCTTCTATTACTCTATTGATCCCACACTTAGCCATTTTGGAGCTATTCTTAGTCCTACTGTCCAGTGCAAATTATGAAAGCTTCAATCCTTTCACAGGCGATGAGCACTGCCAATTCATGAGCCTTATTGATGATAACTCTCCCTCCTTGAATTGAGCACTAATTCTTTATTAAGGTCATATCTTATGGCTTCACATTCAAAACCTTTAAAGCAGAGTCACCCAATCCTTCTTGCTTGTACTGAATCACTACACTGAGTTTTGAGAAATTATACCTTGTATAGCGCATGAAGCATCTATAGTGGCCCTTTGAAAAAGCAAATTGTGCCATACAAGGTCTCTTCCATCTCACAGTGAATTGAGCCTCTCCCTGGGCAAAGTGACTTGACTTTTGTTGCATGCCTTAGCCAACTGCGCAATTTCTTCTTCCACTGAGCCTTGCTAAGCGCAGGCACACTTCTAATGAATAAGAAACCACTGTTGAAGAAAATTGCGCTAGCATGGGGTGTAGGAAACATTTTTAGTGAATAATCAGCCACTATTGAAGAAAATTGTGCCTTCTCTTGAGCCTACTTTTCTCCTCAACACATGGCGTAGTTCCAATGAATAATGTGACTCTCTCTAGATCAACCCTTATTCACTAAACTTCCTCATTGCGCCAAGAATTTTGTGGCCTTGCCTCCTCAATGCATGGTGCAGTTCTAGTGAGCAGTGGGGCCATCCCTTGCTCATTTTCAAATTCACATGAGCTATCATTGTCTCATACTCCCTTGAGCCTAGCACATGGGGTAGTTTTAGTCAGCAAGTGCATCACACTGTCCCTTGCACTTTCCCACTACGCTATACCTTGAAGAGCCCCTCCTTATAGCATAGCGTGCAATTTTAGTTGATAGTAATGCCTTCCTTAGTCATTGTTGAACTCAAATGTGGCATAATTAACAAGCCATCCTCTTTCGGTCCTCACACAAGTGTATCATAGGTAGTTTATTACATGAGCAAAGTAGGGGTATAAGGCTTATCTTTCCTTTTCATGAGTGAACTTCATTGGCATGTGTACCATCTCAACATGGATAGGTGATGCTCAAGGAAGATGCCAAGGAGAAGGAACAAAGATTTCTTACAGAGAAGAAGCATAAAGAGAACCAACATGAAGACATGAAGCAAATCCTAGACCATGACAGAATGAAGACATTGCATGATAGCTCAGAAGGTCCCGATGCTGATCCAAGACCCTTTGGAGGGTGGATGTAACTACCCTAGTAAAAGTTCCATGTAATAAAAGTTAATAAAGGAAAAATAATAACCACAATTGATGGGACACTTATTCCAAGCTTAATGTTGGGCAAGACATGCTAGTGTGGGTGTTAATTTGGTTATTAATGGCTAAGGAAATTGGAAAAGGCCATGGCTAAGTATTTGGAAAGGAAAAATGGATTTTTTGGCACATTTATTTATAAAAATAACGGAAATTAGGAGAAAAGGGAGGTGAAAGGTCACAGGTTGCATATGAGGAGGAAAATGAAGGAAAATAATGGAAAAATGAAGAAAATAGAGGCCTCATTCATAAAAAGGCTTATGAGGATCAGTTGGTAACCTTTAGTCACTTCAGTTTTGGTGCTCTCTCATAATTCTCTCTCTATCTCTCATATTCTGGAAGACTTAGAGTTTTCTTAGAGCACTCTTGGAGGGTGTGGCATACTTATATTTTGGAGCAAGAAGGCAAAGGAAGAGTAGGAAAGTGCAAGAGGACATCGAGATCAATAGATACAATGAGATTTTCTTGCAGGTACCAAGTTGCATGTATGTTTTCCTCACTAGTTTTGGCATGCATGGCATATGCATGTGGTTTGTTGGTTGTGATCTGTCATTGGCATGGAGGATGGATGGGATTGACAATGGATTGCCTAGCCTTGCCATTTCCTGGATAGCCATGGATATTGTGGGTTTATTTTCATTGTTTTGTTTTGGTTGGTTCTCATGTTTCCTTAGCTTGGGTTGAGTTATTAGTCCTAGAGACTTGGTTGGACAAACGCTTTGGAGCCTTGTAACAACTTGGGTTGAGTTACTAGTCCCATAGCCTTGGTTGGAAAAATGCTCTAGAGCCCTTGGTGGGTTGAGTTACTAGTCCTAGAGCCTTGGTTGGATGAACACTCTAGAGCCGGTGAAAGTTGTGGGTTGAGTTACTAGTCTTGGAGCCTTGGTTGGAAAAACGCTCCGGAGCCCTGGAAGGCTTGGATAGAGACCGAGTTGATGATGGCTTTGTGATGTCTGACTGTGAGGTGGAATCATTTTTTGATGGGTTGAGGTGGATGGCCTTTGGAAGCCTTGGATGGTTTTGGATTGATGTGTTCTATGAGATCCCACATTCATGCTTAGAATATGGAATGGGGGTGAATGGCTAAAGAGAGATTTGGCTCAACCATTCTACAGTCGGGTGGAACATGGAAGTCCCATCCCAGGTTTGGATTTTGCTTCATCAATATGTGGTTATTTCTGTGAGTATTATACTGGATTATATGCGTTTTATATGGCTGTGATTTCATTGGTATTTCTGCTGCTATTATGTTGGTTATGTATGTGTTTTATGACAATAACTATGTATGGCTCTCATCATGTTTTTACTTGTAAATTAATGGACAATGTATCTATGACCTAATGGACGAAATGGAAAATGATGTGTTGAGGCATCAATGCTACTTAGCGATTCTCAGCTAAGTATCAAACCCCTATGCTCAGATCAGTTACTTACACTCGTAGATTACATATTTGTGATATGTTTGACGAAATGCTTGTCATGGCTAGTAGAGGTCTAGTCAAGGTATCATTCTAGTGATTGCATTTATACTATCATTTCCTTTTTATTTTATTGTTCTGAAGATATGATTCAATTTTGGGGAGTGACCTGGGCTCTAGGCCTGAAAATGTGGCTCAAATCCCGAGGATGCTAGCACAACACTATGCAAAAGAATCCCTCGATGGTGGCTTGTTGGCCTATGAGAGCATCCAAAGGTCCCTGGACACTGGAATGCCCATAGAATGAGAGAATCCAGGGGTCAAGTGGTCGAAAATCTTAGTGGGACCCACGAGCTGGTTGGTAGAAAGGTTGGATTGGTTCCTAAGGGTCCTAATGCTGATGTTGAATGTCTATATGGTGTGTTTCTATCGGTTCCACTTCCTTAACTTGACTTAAGAGGTCAAATCATATCATAGTGGACTCTCATTGCATGTTTACCATGGCTGATCAGTTGCTTGGGTAGATGTGGGAAGAGGGTGTTATAGAGTGGTATGAGAGCATGGTTCACCCCTCATACTGGATGGGTTGTGTGTTGGTCATGCATGCATGTCAGTTGCATGTGTGTCTCTTACACTTGCATTCCATGTGCTTATTTCATTTGCATGATGTTGATTGTGGTTGTAATGATGTCGTCGCGTGGAAGTTGATGTTGTTATTGTGGAGTACATCGTCGTGAGTGTATGACTGGTTACATGTCATTATATGTCGCTTATATGTATCATTTCGTACACTTGGTTACATTATTGTATGTTTGGTTACATTCTTGTATGCTTGGTTGCATGTATCATTCTGGTAGGTTTGGTTACAAGTATTGTTCATTTATGCTTGATTACATGTGATTATGCATATGTGTGGTTGGGTACGCATTGCTTATGCATGTTCATGTTTGCATGTGGTCAAGTGTACAGTGATGTAGTGGTTGTTGTCATGCATGAGGTTGTGATGTGTGTTGTTGTTAAGGTCATGCATTGATGACTGGACCCTAGCTAGAATGATGGTTTCATGGTCATATGCTTATGTGTTATGTTTCTATCTGATGCCATGATTATGTTATACATGTATCACGTTGGTTTGTTGATCTTGATGACAAGGTATCCTCCTTGAGCTATACTAAGGTATGTTGGTTTATTGTGGTTTGGTTTAGCTGACATGATATACCTTACAGGAAGAAATATCAAATGGCTATCAAGATGGCAAGCTACAAAGACTCTCCATATGAATCAAAAGAGCAGTATGGTGTTGGTAACTCTTTTGATTTGGTAGATACACTGAGAATCTCAAAGGAACAAATAAGGAGTTTCAAGGTAGATAATGACAAAATCATATAGGCATAAGAGAATATCACATAGGTAAATGCAATGATACTTCATAGCTTGTCGGATTTTCAGCGACAGGGACCACTTCGGATCAACCATGAGCAGGAGGAAAAAACTAATGTGCCATTTGGTAGTAGGTCGCATGGTGGTCAAAGGTCAGATAACGATGACACGGTTAGAGATTTCAGACTGTTGGACACTCCAAATAGGAGAAGGGATAGACATACGTACCATGCTAGTTCTAGTTCTAACAGGCATGATGATTAGTATCGTTATCATTCGTATAGAAGGAGTGATAGGGGATACTTTCCAGATGAGTTTAAGAAAGCAAAGCCACCTACTTTTGATGGAGAGATGAAGAAATCGCAGGATGCAGAGGCATGGTTTCTTGGTATGAAGAAGTTCTTCAGGTTGCATGATTATTTGGAGAACATGAAAGAAAGAGTAGCTACATTCAGTCTCAAAGGTAAAGCAAACATTTGGTGGGAAGATGTGAATAATGTCAAAGGTATACATGAGGAAGATTTGACTTGGAGTGAGTTTGAGTGGATATTCAAGAAGAAGTATTTGTCAAAGAGATACTTTGATGATAGGGCAAAAGAATTATGTGAGCTAAAGATGGGATCTAAGACAAATGATGGGTACACTAGTAGGTTCTTGGAGCTACTAAGGTATGTGCCTTATCTCAAGGAGGAGAAGGACAAGATACAAAGATTCATTAGTGGGTTACCAATGGCATTCAAAGATAGGATTGAATTCGATGAGCCTAGATCTTTGGAGGAAGCCATCCGAAAACTAAAGCATTTCTATGAAGAATCTAAGCGCAAGTCTGATACTAAGCCAGACCAGAAAGGTGATACAAAGAACAAAGAAAAATGGGACAAGAAGTGAGTAAGACCACAAGATTCAGGTAATAAAGAGAATTTTTCACCACCTAAGAGGTTCAATGCATCAGATAGAGGACAGGGACATTGATCTGAGGAGAAGAATAAGGAGCCCGTGCATTGTTGGACTTGTGGAGGAGATCATCACAGGAGGGATTGTCCACAGTATCAGGGTGGTAGGCCTAAGATATATAGTGCACAGGATGCACAAACTATTGGGGATGTTGATCAGAGCATTCCTTGTATTTATGTAGCATTGGATAACAAACAGGCATACTATCGGGCATTTATGATTGAGATGGACGATAAGCTTTGTGATCAAGTTATTTCTATTTTGATTGACCCTAGATCTAATTATATCTATGTTAGTCTTGAATCGGTGGATAAGTGTGGTTTGAGTATGGAATTACATGTAGAATCTTGGTTAGTGCAGTTGGCTACAGGTAAAAAGAAGCGAGTTCATCATTGGGTAAGAGCTTGTGCATTTGATTTTAATGGTATGCCTACAACAACACATTTTAATGTATTATTGTTGGGATCATACAACATGTTGTTGGGCATGGATTGGTTCTATCTTCATAGAACCAAGGTGGATTGTTATGACAAGGATATTGAGTGCTTGCATGACAATGGGGAACCAAGAGTCTTGCAAGGAAAGAAGAAAGCCACATTAGTTAGGATGGTGATAGTTATGCAAGCAAAGTGTGGTCACGGAAAAGGGTGTACGTTATTTGTAGTACATGTTTTTACTGACAAGGGTAAAGAATTTTAGGATGTAGATGTTTTGAGCAGGTACCCAGTTCTACAATAGATTAAGGATGTATTTCTTGAGGATATTTCAGATTTTCTACCTCACAGGGAGGTAGACTTTTCTATCGAGTTAGTGCCCGGGGTAGCTCCATCATTAAAATCATCTTACAAGATGAGCACACCTGAGTTGGTAGATTTGAAGCTACAGTTGAAGGAAATTTTGGACAAGGGATAAATTAGGCCAAGTGTATCACCATGGGGCACCCCAGTATTGTTTGTTAAGAAGAAAGATGGTACTCTCATATTGTGCATTGACTACATGTAGTTGAACAAAGTGACCATCAAGAACTGGTATCCATTGTCGAGGATTGATGACTTGTTAGATCAGTTGAAGGGAGCAACAATGTTCTCGAAGATTGATATGAGATCCAGATATCATTAGGTACACATCAAAGAGCATGACATTTACAAGACGAATTTCTAGACCAAGTATGGGTATTATGAGTTTTTTGTAGTTCCAATGGCTTAACTAATGCTCCAACTAAATTTATGTGATTGATGAATAGTGTGTTGTGTCCATACTTGGATAAGTTTGTTATCGTGTTCATTGATGACATATTGGTATATTCTAAAAATGAGGAAGATCATGTTGAGAATTTAACAACAGTTTTGAGGTTGTTGAGAGAGCATCAATTGTATGCTAAGCTCAACAAGTGTAGTTTCTTTTAGACTGAGGTACACTACTTAGGGTATGTTGTCTCCAAGGAGGGCATTGCAGTAGATCTAGAAAAGATAAGGGCCATCATGGAGTGGGTAGCTCCTAAGAATGTGGATGAGGTGAGATATTTCATGGGGTTGGCAGGCTATTATAGGAGGTTCATCAGGAACTTCTCACATATTGCTTATCCTATCACATCATTGCAGAGGAAAGGTAAGAAGTTCGAATGGACAGAGGAGTGTGAGGCTAGTTTTAAGCAGCTTAAGCAGTTGTTGACACATGCACCAGTGTTAAAGATTTTAGATTTGGACAAAGAGTTTGTGGTATGCATAGATGCTTGCAAGAAGGGACTTGGTGGAGTCCTTATGCAGGATGGACAGGTGGTATGCTATGAGTTGCGAAAACTAAATGAGCACAAGAAAAAATACCCCACACATGATCTTGAGTTGGAAGCGATCATACATGCATTGAATATGTGGAGACACTACCTTCTGGGCAGGATATTTGTGTTGATGAGTGATCACAGTGGGTTACAGTATCTATTTGACCAAAAGAGCAGAGGGGCAGATGCTCTTAGCATGTAGATATAGGTAAACCACTTAGCAATTATGAGTTCCTATGGGACAGACTTATAAGATAGGATCTTGCAAGCAGGTCAACAGGATGTCAGATATATGGAGATTATGCATAGGTTGAAGCAGAGTACTGGTACAGGTAGTGGTATAGGTACACGTGTAGGTGCACATGATGTGGATTATTGTCTTACCACAGATGGATTGGTTAGATTCACAGACAGGACATATGTGCTAGATAGCAGTGAGCTCAAGAAGTTGATATTGAGGGAGTTTCATGCGAAACTTTATTCAAGTCACTCAGGTTATTTGAAGGCATTGACTGCAATAAAGAAATTTTATTATTATCCGAATCTGAAGAAGGATGTAGTAGAGTATGTGGTTAGGTGTTTTGATTGGAAACATGCGAAAGCAGAGTGTAAGCATCTAGGTGGACTGCTACAACCGATTATGATACAGGAGTGGAAATGGGAAGTCATTTCCATGGAATTCATCACAGGGTTGTCGAGGACAGTGAGACAACATGATTCCATCATGGTTATTGTGGAGAGGCTGACGAAGGTTGCACATTTCATCCCAATGAAGTATACATTCTTAGCTAGTGATGTAGCACATGTATTCATCAAAGTTGTGGTTATATTGCATGGTGTTTTGAAGAATATTGTGTCAGACAAGGATGCAAAGTTCACTTCCAAGTTTTAGAAGGAGTTATTTGTAGGTTTGGGCATAAAGTTAGCCTTCGCTACAACTTATCATCTGCAGATAGATGGACAAACAAAGAGGGTCAACATGATATTGGAGGACATGTTGAGGATGTATGTGATGCACCAACATCGAAAGTGTGAAGAGTATCTTCCACTAGTAGAGTTCTCTTACAATAATGGATGTCAAGAATCTTTGAGGAGGAGCCTGTTTGAGCCATTGTATGGGTAGAGTTGCAATACTCTTGTCAGTTGGAGTGATCCAGTTAACAAGGTGTTGATTGGACCAGACATGTTGGTAGACATGGAATAGTAAATGCAGGTTATAAAAAAGAATATAAAGGCAACATAGGATAGGTAGAAGAGATATGCAGATCAAAACAGGTTGTTCAAGGAGTGCCAGGTTGGGGAATAGATGTACTTGCGCATCAAACCAAAGAAGAGATCCTTACGGATTGGACCATGTGCCAAGATGACACCACGGTTTTGTGGACCCTTAAATATCATTGAGAAGATTGGGCTAGTAGCCTATCGACTTGCACTGCCTCTGAAAGTGAAATTCCATGATGTTTTCCATGTGTCATTACTTAAAAAGTATGTTAGAGATGTTGATCATGTGATTGACTGGTTTGTATTGTAGGTGGAACCAGATGGAGAATTTTAGATGGAGCCTTAATATATATTGCAGAAAAAGGTGCTCATGTTCCGGAACCGAGAAATTGAGCAAGTTAAAGTGAAATGGAAGCACTTTGGGCCCGATGAAGCTACATGGTATATGATGGATCAGATGCGGACTATGTATCCTTCCTTATTTTCTAGTTGAGGTAAAGCAGTTTTGGTATGGTGTTTTGGTATATGTTTTGGTGATGTTGTGATATGTACATATTTATATGGATGTAAATACTGCCATGGGCTATGTTATAAAGCTCAAATAAACAGTATGGGTGTCATGTCATTATGATGTTATGTTTGTTATGTTTCATGTTGGTTTGCTTCCCAGCAGGTTGATCATTGTAAATACTACAATGAGCTAATTTATAAATCTCCATCGACAATATATTTTTCTTACAACAGTTTTGTGGTTATAGGTGTTGTTCAACACCGAGGACGGTGTTCCCCCAAGCAGGAGGGTTCTGTAACAACCATGGTAAAAATTCCATGTAATAAAAGTTAATAAAGGCAGAATAATAACTACAGTTGATGGGACACTTATTCCAAGATGAACATTGGGAAATACATACTAGTGTGGGTGTTCATTTGGTTATTAATGGCTAAGGAAATTGTCAAAGGCCATGGCTAAGGCTTTGGAAAGGAAAAATGGCATTTTTGGCACATTTATTTATGAAAATAATGGAAATTAGGAGAAAAGGGAGGTGAAAGGTCACAGGTTTCATGTGAGAAGGAAAATGAATGAAAATAATTGAAAATGAATAAAATAGAGGCCTCATTCATAAAAAGGATTTTGAGGATCAATTGGTAACCTTTAGTCAGTTTCGTTTTGGATCTCTCTCTCTCTCTCTCTCTTATTCTTGGAGACTTAGATTTTTCTTGGAGCACTGTTGGAGGGTGTTTCATACTTGGATTTTGGAGCAAGAAAGCAAAGGAAGAGTAGGAAAGCACAAGAGGACATTAGGATCAACAACTACAACGAGATTTTCTTGCAGGTACCAAGTTGCATGTATGTTTTCCTCACTAGTTTTGGCATGAATGGCATATGCATGTGGTTTGTTGGTTGTGATCTGTCATTGACATGTAGGATGGTCGGGATTGATAGTGGATTTCCTAGCCTTGCCATCCTGGATAACCATGGAAATTGTGGTTTTATTTTCATTGTCTTGTTTTGGTTGGTTCTCATGTTTCCTTAGCTTGGGTTGAGTTATTAGCCTTGGAGCCTTGGTTGGAAAAATGTTCTGGAGCCCTGTAACAACTTGGGTTGAGTTACTAATCTTGTAACCTTGGTTGGAAAAACGCTCTAGAGCCCTTGGTGGGTTGAGTTACTAGTCTTGGAGACTTGGTTGGACAAACACTTTGGAGCCCGTAAATCCTATGGGTTGAGTTACTAGTCTTGGGTCCTTGGTTGGACAAACACTCTGGAGCCCTGGAAGGCTTGGATAGAGACCGCTCTAATGATGGTTTTGTGATGTATGACCGTGAGGTGGAATCATTATAATATGGGTTGAGGTGGATGACCTCTGGAAGCCCTAGATGGTTTTGGATTGATGTGTTCTATGAGATCCCAAATTCATGCTTGGAGTATGGCACGAGGGTGAATGGATGAAGAGATATTGGCTC
The DNA here is from genome assembly GCA_031772625.1 of Pinus tabuliformis. Taxonomy (NCBI): domain Eukaryota; kingdom Viridiplantae; phylum Streptophyta; class Pinopsida; order Pinales; family Pinaceae; genus Pinus; species Pinus tabuliformis. Next base: position 1,007,894,721 of record CM062816.1, read on the forward strand.
AACCATTCTACGATCAGGTGGAACATGGAAGTCCCATCCCAAGTTTGGATTTTTCTTCATCAATATGAGGTTATTTCTCCTTGTATTTCTATGAGTATTATACTAGATTATATGTGGTTTATATGGTTGTGATTTCATTGGTATTTCTGCTGCTATTATGCTGGTTATGTATGTGTTTTATGACAATAGCTATGTATGGTTCTCATCATGTTTTTACTTGTAAATGAATGGACAATTCATCTATTACCTAATGGATGAAATGGAAGTTGATGTGTTAAGGCATCAATGCTACTTAGTGATTCTCAGCTAAGTATAAGACCCCTATGCTCAGATCTCTTACTTACACCGGTAGATTACATATTCGTGAAATGTTTGACTAAATGCATGTCATGGATAGTGGGGGTCCAGTCAAGGTCTCATTCTAGTGATTGCATTTATATTGTCATTTCCTTTTTATCTTATTTTTATCAGGATATGATTCAATTCTGGGCAGTGACCTAGGCTTTAGGCTTGAAAAAGTGGCTCAAATCTAGGGCACGCTGGTGCAACACTTTGCAACCTTCAACGATGGATTGCAGGTCCGTGAGAGCATCCAGAGGTCCCTAGATGCTGGCATGCCCATAGCATGAGAGTGTCGAGAGGTCAAGTGGCCCAAAATCTCAGTGGGACCTAGGGGATGGTTGGCAAAAAGGTTGGATTGGTTCCTGAGGATCCTAATGTTGATGTTGAATGTATGTATGGTGTGTTTCTGTTGGTTCCACTTCCTTAACATGAATTATGAGGTCGAATCATATCATAGTGGCTTCTTGTTGCATGTTTACCCCGACTGGTCGGTTGCTTGGGTAGATGTGGGAGGAGGGTGTTACAGTGGAGATGAAGAACAAAGTAGATACTACATGAAGATTGAAGATGTAACAACAAGAGAGCAACTTGGAATTGTCACTGTGATGTTCCTACTTAGCAATTTTTCTAAGTAATTACAATTTTGCACACTTTTTAGTTTTGCTATGATGGACTTAGGAAAAGTGGGTTAAGAGGACCCCACTTTACAATTTTGGCTAAGGGAGGTTCCAACATAGGAGAAAGGGAAGCAAATAAAAATCATAGTGGATGGCCATCCCAAGAGTAATACACACCCTTTGGAGCAACACACACTTGTGTAGAGAGAGAGACAAGAGGGGGTTGATGTATGGGACTGTTACACAACATTTTGTCACTGACCCTGTAATCCCCGTTCCTTGATCCTAGAGGACCTCTACAGTGAACCCTACATGCTTTCCCTTCATGAAGAAACTCCCATTGTGTCCCTCTTCATGACCAGATCAATTCCCTTTTGCACCATTTCCCCTGCAACTTCTGTTTTTCCCAGTTTACAAGACCGATGCTAATGGCCTTTGTCTCCCCTGTGCCGATGTGCAGATATTAGCACTATCCCTAGCGCTGATCGGAGTGACTAAGCTGTGTTCCATTCGTTCCAGTCCTGTTATGGAAATTTTTTTTAAATTAAGAGTCAGACTTCCAGCTCTAGAAGCTTCGTAACGGAAGTCTGGTAAATGGTTTGGCTGGATGGGGTTGAGGATGTCAGTTTGGGTTCCTTTCCCCTATAATGATGGAACTACCTCAAGGGATAAGACCTTCTCCCATGAGAAGAGGATCCATCTCCCATCCATTCATCTTATATAAACCTCCCTTCTTCCCAAGCACAAGCTAGTGTTAGTGTTGAAGTGTTAATGTTGGTGTGCTAGTGCTATTTTGGTTTGGAGTAAACAACAAGATATTCATAGTTGTAGCTCTCTATTTGTGTGAGAGAGAAGTGTGATTTGGTTTGGAGTGAAGCCTACAGGGAAGAGCCTTAAAACTAGGACACCATCATGGAATGCTAGCAAAAGTGTGTGGGAACCTGGTCTTGTCAGAGGAGAACAACAACATCAAGACAATGGTTGTAATCTCTTCTTGATTCAATATATATGCAACTATCGATTGATTTCCTACATGATTTGTCATCTTACATTTTCATGCCTTAATTTTTCTTGACTTGTTAAGTAGGTTGAATCACAGTTGTTGTTTACTTGTTTCAGGTGTTTGAAGAAGGAAGCGAGAGATAGCTAGAACGAGCAAGAAAGGACATCATCAAATGGGATAAGCGTACTAAGAGGTAGGCCCTCTTAATTGGTTCTAACCTAAGGAAATATTCCATAGAATGTACTTGTTGTGGCTAGACCCATTATCGGGTTAGAGGAATTTGTTTATGTCTACACTTATAATTTTACTTCACCACAAATTAGCGACTCCGCCAGGGATCCAATCCTTTTTCTTGTCTTAGATTTCATGGTTTATGTGAACTTTTCTAGTTCCACTTTTTCCCTTTGGTTCTGTTTCTTTTCTCCTGCTTACTGGCCTGAGTTTGAAATTCATAGTAGCAAATCTGGTCCCTGTTTCAATATTTTTTTTTGGCTCCCTCGATCAATGTGCTTAATCCACTGACAGTCGCGTCGATCAATGTGATTTGCTGAGAAACAGTCGCGTCGACCAGCCTCTGGCGCTTGTTGTCAGTTAGGCAGTCACGTCGATGCCTGTAAGTGAAGATTAGGGTTTGCCCCAAATCTTGGCTAGTGTGTTTTTCTCTCATGATTTCAACCCTGTAAGCCTTTTAGACCGTCTTCTCCCTGACTAGAGAGCTTCATTTAGATTGGTTTGTGTGTTTTCTTGGTTTAGCCCACCCTTTGATGTGTTAAGTTTGGCCCTGTGTGAAGTTCTTTTTTATTTTTTTCTTTGAATCCCTTGATCAACGCTATTTTTATCCAAACAGTCGTGACGATCAAGCCTATCAACGCTAGTTTTAGCTTGAAAGTTGTGCTGATCAGCACTACTTTTAGCCCAAAATTCACTCCGGTCTCTGAGTTAAGAAAAATCAAAATTTCTCCAATTCCAGTGCCAGTGTGTCTTGACCCTCGGATTCTCTTCTTCATCCCAGAAGTGACTAGGATGCTTACGTTTCTTCATTTTCAATTGAATGAGTGAAAGAGTCTCGTTTGTTCTCTTATGTCGAGTGTCTCTTTTCTCTTTCCAAGCATAGATTACATTGCTTGGTTTCTCGATTGAATCATTTATGTGTTTGGTTTGTTCGATTCAGGGAAGAAGTTGCTTTTAGTTTCATTTATCATGCTTTGGGTTTGATCGATGCTTGCTTTTTCGGAATTGGGAAAATTTTCATTAAAGTGCTTTATGTGAAAGATTCATTTTGCATTTTATGAAAAGAAGAACATAATTCTAGTTTACTTAAGCGAAAATATTGCATTAGTAGCGTTATTGAGAAGGTAGAATTGCATCATCGTAGGCATGGAAATGAAATGAAACTTATTTTGTTGTTAAGGGAAGATTAAGTGCATTTAGGACATATATTAGTGAAAGATTTCATTCTTCGATTGTCGCATTAATTTTGTGTTCTCTATCTCTCAATTAGTGATAAATTTCATCGAAGACAAAGATCTCTTTTCTCATATAGCTGCACGTAGGATTTTTGTCACATGACAACAGTAGGGCCTTCTAATTGAAACCTAATTCAATATCAACTGTTAAAATTTATTAAATTAACCTAAGGAAGCATTGAAACTTAACACTCACATTTAGTGGTCTAGGCTAGAGATGTGTTCTGGCGTCTTTAAACCTAGCAGTTGTCATTAGCTTCGGCATTAGACAACGCTAGTATGGATTTTTGCTCCCCGTACCGTCGAGTATATAATGGGAGACCCCTCTAGGCTACAATCCTTTATCCATAGGAAGCCGAGTCGGCCGCCTTGCAAACGTGATACACCGAACACAACATTCGGGGAGATTGCCTACCCGTACTTCTCGGTTCACCGGGAGGTATTCTGCAGTTCATGGTTGCCTGGTAATCCTTTTTACCTAGATCATCCAGAGTAGTAATTTGATCTTTTTGACTCTTTAAATTTGAAAATATCATCGAGCACTTTCCCTTTCGAGTTCGTTAACTCTGAAAGTGACTAGAGTCATCTTTCGTCCTTTTTTCGACTCTTAAAACATGAAATGGAAAAGTTTTGTTTCAATGACTTAAAATTAACTTCCCACGAAATATTCTTGGTAAAAGTTATCTTCCTTAGTAATTCTTTAGGGTCGATTCCAATGGCAACATTTCCAGAGTCCACCAGTCAAGGATTCCCCTCGGATGGGAATCCTAGTCCTTTTCCTTCTTTTGGAAACACTGGTGCTCCTTATATGGCGACGTTGTCCCTTCCTAGGTTAACCATTGGTTTACCTATCTGGTTGTTTTCGACCTCGGTGGTCCTGAGTGTCCCGACTCCTGTCCAAACGTCTCCTTCATTTGAATCACGTCACGATGATTCTAAGGTTGACCTCTCACCTTCTTCCCCTATTTCTTCATCTTCTCCTTCTACTTTGCCTGGTGAAATTTGAAATCCAGTAACCAGGAGGATAAGAAGAAGAAGAAGAAGATGAAGAAGAAGTCAAATAAGCGAAAGGCCAACCGTGCAGCGATTAATCCAAATGCACCCCCCGTCAACAAACCTTCCGATCCTTTGCGGAAGGTAAAATTCCATTGCAGGCTATGTAAGGGTGACCATCTTCTTCGAGACTGTCCTGGAATTCCCAGAGTCTTAGAGGTATGGCCTCAAAACCTGAACCGACCATCCTTGTTGACCTTTGGAGATCATGTCGATGTTACACCTTCAGCTAATAATGGTAAGAAGAAGGGAAATATTAGATTCCCTTGTAGGTTATGTGAAGGAGATCATCTTCTTCACCTTTGTCCTCTTATGGATAAAGCTTCCAAACTTTTGGAAAACCTTGCAGCTCCTCCACCCCAACTTCCTATTGGTTATCAGAGGCTTTCTTCTGACCCTCTCCCGGTTGGTAAAGAGATTGACTTGGATTCATCTCTTTCCCGTCCTACTCTTCCTGAGCGAGACTCTCTTATGTCTGTTCCCAACCAACCATTGGTCGAAAAAGAGTGTCGACTTGGCTCCGCCACCAGTTGCTCACTCTGTTCCGAGAGAGAGTGGTGATCATACTGCTCATGTTCTTCTCGTCTCCTCAGATTCTCATGAATCGAAGCGTGACCCTCCCATCCTGGTTGTTCAGGAGAGTCCTTCTCCTATTCCTGTACAGCATGGGGAAATCATATGATACCCCCACCAAGTAGTTTTGTCATCTCTTTCGATTGGGGTCCATTGACTGCTTTCCGCCTCCCATCTTATGTGCCTTTTCAAATCATAGTACAATCCTGTAATATGGTAGTACAAGGCACTATTTTAGATGAAGGCGCATCTGTTAGCATCATGTCTTCTACTGCTTGGCAAGCTTTGGGCTCCCCACAACTTGTGTCTGTCACTCATAATCTGTTGGCTTTCAAGAGAGGAACCAGTCAATCCTTGGGGGTCCTTCCGAAGTTCCCTATTACTTTGGGAGGAAAGACCATCTATATAGACATGATGGTATTCCAAGGTCCCTTAGATTTCAATATTCTCCTTGGATGTGACTATGTTTATGTCATGGGAGCTCTTGTTTCTTCACTTTTCTGTGTGGTTTTTTTTCCACACGAAAGGAGAATAGTGATTATTGATCAACTGTCATTCATTGGTCACTAGGTGGCTCCTTTGCAACCATAATCCCCTATCGGCTCTTGTTTGCAAGCAGTACCTTCCTCGCCACAGGTCAATTATGTGGCTACCCGTTCCGTCTCCACATCTGCTGATGATCACACAGATGGTATAGTACATTATGTACTGGGGGCATTGGAACTCGATCTGTCTATGGTACCAAATGACATGTATTCCTCCCAGAGTGTGTTTTTTTCGTCTAGTGAAGACCTCTTGGGAGCCATGTTCTCGTATGGTTCGTGAACAGTTTGTAAGGATAGTGCCTAGTCTTGTGTCAACCTCGTTAAAAAATGAAACAAGGGCCATGAGGATAGTTCCTAGTCTTGTGTCAACCTCGTTAAAAACTGAAACAAAGGGTGTGAGCATAGTTCTTTGTCTTGTGTCAAGCTCGTTAAAAAATGAAACAAGGGTCTCGAGGATAGTTCTTTTACTGTGTCAACCTCATTAAAAAATGAAGCGACTCCATTTTCCAAATCGAGTCTTTGATTAAGATCTCGTAAAATCCCAGTTGATTCTTTCCAAGATCTCAAAAGTGAACCTTCATTCCATCCATCTAGTTGATTGAAATGAAGCTTGGGGGGCATGTACCTCGATTGAGTCATTATGTTGGGGGCATGCAAACTTATAGCAAGCATAGTTTTCTATTTCAAAATTTTGTAAACATGAAACCGAATCCAAGCAGAGTTCTCCATGGTTCAAGCTTGTGTAAAAATGAACCCATGCCCAATTTATATCTCGTGATTGTCATTTTTCAGCTAATTTCTGCTAGATGAGCCTTGATTGTTTCATTCCATCGCCACCATCTCTATGGCCAATCATATGATTTCACTTGGTTGTTTTTTCTTTCCTGAGGGACCACAACGATGAGTGGTTTTATTAGCCAGCCTCTTGACCATTACATGTTTTGAGTAGTTCCACCATTGCCAAAACCAGTTGCTACCCTTTATACCACTCGTTCCTCTAGTACAATTCACTTTTAAGCTCTTTTCTGACTCGTAAAAAATGAAAAGATCGTCGAGTATTTTTCCCTTTTGAATCGTAAAAGAGAATAAAATGGGGGGTCTAGTTTCAAGCTCTTTTCCAACCCTTTAAAAATGAAAATATAGTTAAGCCCTTGTCTTTTCGTACTCATTAACGGATGCGAAACGTCGTGCACCTAGTATACATTTACCCCTTTTTCGGACTGGGATGCACTATTTACGAAAAAGGTACTCCTTGACTGAAATGGTCAAGCGGTTCTCTCAAGTATCATTTTCTACCTCTTCGGGCTTGAGAGACACAAGTGCATGAAAAGGGACCATGTGGAGTTTTCTTTTCCATGTCATGTTCAAACTCTCTAAACATGAAAAAAATACCGAGTTACACCTTTGTCGGACTTGTTAAAATATTAAACAACATTAGATTCGTCACCATGACGAACATGAGCTTCTCCTTCCTAGGGCTCGTTAAACTTACTAGGTCGGATTCGTCTGAAGGATGAACTTACAGTGCAAGCATATGCTATCCCCTTCAAGCTTGCGATTAAAAAATAATTGGGGTACATGCCGGAAATGGTGGGGGGAATTTTGGAAATCTGATCAGTTGTGTCGGCAGCTCACTCTTGAATATGACACTTTTTGCTTCGTGCGGGTTGGGATATCCTCCTTTGTATCGTTGACCTTCCTGGGTTGGGCCATTCATTTTTGCCTTCCATTTGATCTCTGCCACGTCGTCATGACCACCGATCCTATGGATCCAAAAGCTGCCAAACTTCTAGTTGTGTCACTGATATGTTCAAGAGTTGTCCTTCTGCAGTTACACTTACCTCTGATTCTCTGTATCATCCAAAATTATTTTGCATCCTTTCGTCTCATGTCGATGATGTGGGAAACATTATGGCCCTCCTTCGACACGGTCGCTTTCCGTCGACTTCAGCTCATTATTCGGGAAGTTGACCGAGAGACTCCCTTCCAGTACCTTAGAGCTTGCATGCCCTAATGGCAAGTTCTTCGCACTCGACGGAAAGTTCACATCATTGGCTTTCGATCGAGTGATTTCACAGTTGTTTGAATTCAATTCCTCCATTCACATTCTGTGGATTGTGCTGATAGTACCTTGAGGACCATTGTCATTATTGGTGGTTTCTCTTGCGCTTGTTAACAGTTTACATCATTGACTGGTAATCAAGCGACTTTCTAGCATGTTCGATGTCAACACATCTATTCACATGTTAGGATTTGTACTTTGATCGGGTCATGTTGGAGCGCAAGACCCTGGGCTTAGATTACAAAAGTCCAGGTTGCGAAGCGGTGTGACATGATTATGTTGATGTACATGTCTCTTTCAAATGGATGGCTGCGACCATACCATGAGTTATCATATGTGATCCTTCTCATTATCGGATGGCTACGACCATGCCTTGGTTTCATTATGATCCTCTTTGATGGATGGCCGCGCCCATACTTGGATCCATTTACATGATCGTTCTCTGGATGGTTGCATCCATTCTACAAGTCATGTATCCTTTGACAAAGTTCTCAGTTATGTATATGTATCTGTACTTGCTTGCATGTTTCCTGATGGCAGACTATGGTTCCCCACACTGATTCATAAAGCATTTCGTCCCTCACTCTAGCTCGACCTTCACACTTTAGGAGGCATTTGTTACACAAAATTTTGTCACTGTCCCTGTACTCCCCATTCCTTGATCCTGGAGGACCTCTACAGTGAACCCTACATGCTTTCCCTTCATGAAGAAACTCCCATTGTGTCCCTCTTCATGAGCAGATCAATTCCATTTTGCACCATTTCCTCTGCAACTTCTGTTTTACCCAGTTTACAAGACCGACGCTAATGGCCTTGGTATCCCTTGCTCTGATGTGCAGAGATTAGCACTATCCCTAGCGCCAATCGGAGTGACTAAATTTTGTTCCAGTCGCACCAGTCCTGTTATGGAAATTTTTTTAAATTAAGAGTCGAAGCTTCCAGCTCTAGAAGCTTCGTAACAGAAGTCTAGTAAATGGTTTGGCCGGATAGGGTCGATGATGTCAGTTTGGGCTCCTTTCCCCTATAATGATGGAACTACCTCAAGGGATAATACATTCTCCCATGAGAAGAGGATCCATCTCCCATCCATTCATCCTATATAAATCCCCATTCTTCCCAAGCACAAGCTAGTGGTAATGTTGGTGTGCTAGTGCTATTTTGGTTTGGAGTAAACAACAAGCTATTCATAGTTGTAGCTCTCTAGTTGTGTGAGGGAGAAGTGTGATTTGGTTTGGAATGAAGCCTAAAGGGAAGAGACTTAAAACTATTATTGTTGAGGCCATCATGGAATGCTAGCAAAAGTGTGTGGGAACCTGGTCTTGTTAGAGGAGAATGACAACGTCAAGACAATGGTTGTAATCTCTTCTTGATTCAATATATATGCAACTATAAATTGATTTCCTACATGATTTGTCATCTTACATATTCATGGCTTAATGTTTCTTGACTTGTTAAGTAGGTTGAATTACAATTTTTCTATTATCACGGTTATTGTTTGTTGTTGTTTACTTGTTTTAGGTGTTTGAAGAAGGAAGAGAGTGATAGCTGGAGCGAGCAAGCAAGGACATCATCAAATGGGATAAGCATACTAAGAAGTAGGCCCTATTAATTGGTTCTGACCTAAGGAAATCTTCCATAGAATGTCCCTGTTGTGGCTAGACCCATTATCAGGCTAGAGGAATTTGTTTGTGTCCGCACTTATAATTTTACTTCACCACAGGACCCACATGGAGAGAGAATGAGTTCAATGATAAATAGGAGGAGAATGCATCATTTTGGGGCTTTTGATCATTTGACAATTGAAATCTCTTGTACGCTTGAGTTGTTTAGCCAAGTCTACACAATGTTGTTCAACACATGAGATTCTCGAGGGGAGATCTGGACTTTGAGTGCCACCCTAGGGGAGTTATTGCTACACTTTGGAGTTGTTCTGGGAGATTCTACAGGTGAATTTGAGCCATTCTTAGAAAAAACTTAGCACATAAGGGCACATGCACTCTTGGGGAGAAATAACTTCAGTGTAGACCCGATTCCAGATTTTAGTAGCACACTTCCTTGGTGTTTTGCAGTAGATTTGTAGTGGTTTGGAGGGTTGACTTAGTGGCCATTTCTCAGGCCAAAATTCTCTATTTCTAGGCATCAACAGAGGTGTACGAGCTTGGCCTATGCAATCCCTTGAGGAGCGAAGTTTTTGTGGGAGGTTTGACTAGGGGCTTGAGGTTGAGATTTTCCAGGAGTCATAAGGGGAATTTTGGAGGGATTTCTCAGTATTTTGGAGGCCTTTTTGGTAGCAGATTCACAGGTGGTGCAAATAGCTAGTTGGAGGAGGAGGTCACATTATTTGGGGCTTTCCTAGGAGGTTGGAATGAGGACCAACCTTTTCTGGGTGTCTGTGGGTTTTGTGTAGACAGCCTATAATTAATTTTACATAATTTTCTAAGCATTCTAGAGGGGTCAAACACCAGTTCCTTTCTAGCAAGCAACAGAAAAATTTATGGGCCAACGTAGTGGTTGAAGAATAAGTACTTCCTAGGATCCAAGCAACACATTTTTCTCACCTTGGACTTGTCTAGCTTGCTTCAGAAAGCCCAAGTGCACATAATCCATACATATATTGTACTCTCCTTGATTTGATAATAAAATGGCTAAGCTTGGCGCAGATTTTGGGAAATTTGTGGTTATCTAATTGCATGTTTGGATTTTGTGTTGGGTGTTGTGATTTTTCTTGATTATCATTGTTAATTTCCTAGTAGGAATATTACAGAGGTATAAACCCCTACACAGACTTCCTATAATAGGTGCGAATTCCCAAAAATCCATGTAGCTCGGTCACACTCCTAGGTGAAGGCCAATCTAGTATGGCCCTTATCTTCTCTTGGCACACTCGTACCCCTCATTGATTTGACCAAGAATGGTGAATTTGAGTGGACTAATGTAATGCATGAGGCATTCAAGCACCTCAACGGGGTCATGAGCAATTTCCCAGTGCTAGCATTGCCAAATTTCATGTAGCCGATCTGTTTTAATGTAGGGTGGGAACCCCATTTTGTTTGAGAGTCAGAAACTCCTTAGTCATGAGAGGATTTATTCCATATATGACAAGGATATGTTAGGCATCATGCATGCGTTGGCCAAATTCCAACAATATTTGGTGGGAAATAGGTTCAAGGTGAAGACTAATCACAACAATCTTTGATTCTTTTTGGAGTAAAGAGAGCTTAACGAGAGGTAGTAGAAGTGGGTTAGAAAGATCCAGGCCTACAATTTTGATATAGAATATGTCAAGGGCAAGTTGAATATGGTAATTGATGCTTTATATAGGAGGCTTGTGGAATTATCTGTTATGAGTATCTTTCAAGATTGGAAGGCACAGTTGTTGGTGGAGTACTCTAAAGACAGACAAGCTTGCAAGATCTTAGATGGAACTCATGGGGATGACAGGTATTAGATGATGGATGAGGTGATTTATTACAAGGGGAGGTTGTATTTGGTACCTAGTTCATAGTTGAGGGAGAGGATCATGCAGGTTGCGTATGATTCTCCACTAATAGGGCACCAGGGGTTCCTCAAGACATATGGAGCTATCTAGAAGTGTTTCATGTGGAGGGGCCTCAAGGAGGATGTTTTGAGGCACATGCAGGATTGTGATACTTACCATAGGAACAAGGGGAGTAGACACACCCCACTGGTTTATTGAAAACCTTCCCTATTCCTGAGAGGGAATGCGAGAGTATATCTATGGATATTTTTATAGGGATGCCGACAACACAAGGGTGGGATTGCATATATGTGGTGGTTGACATATTTACCAAGTACACCATATCTTTACCATACCTTCCTAGTCATCAGCTTTCTAGGTGTCCAAGTTGTTTTTTAGGGAGGTGTTCACGAAGCATGGTCTCCTGATGTAGGAGCATTCACCCAAAAGAAAATCATTATAAATAAGTAGACATAGGGGGTCAGGTATTTTTAGGAAGTTGGATTTCTAAGTGATGAAATTAATGTAATTTAGGCCTTTAAGTGATTTAATTAGATAATGGGAGGAAATTGTAAGTGATCTCAAATAAATGAGAACATGAGTGGGAGTAATGATAAAAGAGTTCAAAATCAAATAGGACTCTTAAAAACAGTTTCATGATTCGAGGGACGAAGGAGAGTTTTCAGGAATTAATTGAACCTAGAAGTGGACATAGAGGACCGAGAGGATTTAGGAGTCAGGTCAATAGATTTAGGAGTCGAACCAGGATCAGTTCAACAGAACTGTCTAGCATATATGTAAGCCTATGGGCAGAGTCAAAGGGAGAGGGCCACTAACATTGGAAAATAGGCCTGTACGAGACAGAGGAGTCTCGAATGTAATCATTGTTTACATATATATATATATATATATATATATATATATATATATATATATATATATATATATATATATATATATATATATATATATATATATATATATACAGAGTTTTATCCCTGACCGTGTCAGAGTATTGAAGAGTATTTCATAAATGATTCACTGTGAATTCGTAGGCTCTGTAATGGGTTGTAGGCATAATTTTGAAGGACGTAGAGGGACGGAGTGATTCAAAGGAATCACAATGGGTCATTGAATCCAATTGATGGATAGAGTGAAGCTCTGAAGAAATAGTGAAGTGAGACTGTGCAGAGGTGCAGAACGATTTGTAGAAATCGTAATGGATTGTTGAATCCATTCAAAGGGTCGAGTAATTCTCTGGAAGGACGTTGATTAATGAAGTTGTGGAGTTAAGTGCAAGCGGGAAAAAATTGAGTAGCAGAAGAACGGAAGGCTGAAACCTGAAGAAAACCCCAAATCACAGAAGAATTGAAGAAAACACGGAAATTTTCTAAGTAAAAGGAACGAGTGGAGGAGCGAAGATTGATGCTCAAGAACTGTTAGATCTGGGAAGATCAACGGCTGAGATCGAATCAGCCCCAAAATATCACATTGCATCAGTTCAAGTGGAAGAGGAATCGGCCTATGGAACTGCCAAACTCCGATAGAGCGATATAACTAGACTCGAAGTTCCATAACGGCGGATTTAAATCCTTATTGGGTTCGAAGATATGATTGCATCGGAGTGAAGAGAAGTGCGAACTCCAATAAGCGAAGTCGGAGGTGTCGACGATCGGAGGTAAAAGGGATCAACGATCGCGTCAATCGGAGATCGGAGGAGGAACTTTGAAATGGCGAACCCAATAATATATCGATTCGGGTCTATATATTTTAAAGTCTGGAATACATATGTGGAGTGGGCTTTTCCTTTGTAATCCCATATTTCTTATATTTCCCAATAATAAGAATGGGCCAGGTTTTTAATGTAAAGAAGCCTATATATGGGTTCCGATAGTCGCATATCGGAAGAAGAAGGGGTGATGGGGTTTATACGTATGACCCGTGGAAGGAGCGATGGCCGATTGCAATGGAGGTAGCCTCGGGGTCTGTGCAGAGGCTGTATAAAGTCAATAAAAGGTATGTTTGTAGTTATTTCCTTTGTTAAAAGGTTATAACGGAAAAAGAGCGTTGATAGTGTATTCATGTGTTAAGCCCATACGTAACCAATGTTTAAAGGGGGATGGTTATGTATACGTGGTTTATGGCTGTATAAAGATTCTGAAGGGTTTCTTAAGTTTCGATAAGGAAGAACTAATGGAAGGCTGAACGAAGGTTTAAATAAATGTTGTGAATAGGTGGTGAGTCCTGGTAGGTGATTTAGGCGGGGTGATTGGGTTCTGATTTAAAGGAACCGTGATAAAAGGGCCTTAATCATATTTATGGTTTGAAGATTTGATTTCTTTGAGATTCAAATACCTGGGACAGTCATGTTTATGCATTTTATGCATACTGTGGGTATGTGCGGGGCTATCCATGCACCATTAGTGGTATCAGAGCGGAATTGAAATCAGAGCGAGGAAAGATTTCTGTGAAAGGGAGTTTGCACACAGAAGAAGGTAATGTGCATAAGTTAAATGGATGAATGATAAAGACTACAGTGGGATAGTGTAGCGGTTACAGCAGAGGCTTGGAACAAATGGAACAGAGGATTCCTTGAAGGAAAGAGAAAGCACGATTACTTAACGCAAGTTCTGAAGGAAAGAGGACTTGGAGACAAAACAGAGGGCAATCCATTCAAAGTGCAGAAGAATGGGTGAAACAAGATCATACTGAGATCTTGAAGGAGAGGTAATATGTTATGTTTTGTTTTAAATTGAGAATGTGTGTTTTTATACTAATGCAAAGGTGACAGCAAGAGAAGCTATGAGAGGAGAACCAAATGAGTTCTTGAAGACAGAATAAGGAGAATACTCTGATAGAGAAGTGGCAGTGAACCTGAAGAATCCAACAAGAAATTGGACAGAGAGGATAGCTTAAGTGTTCTCAAGAGAGAGTGAGAGATTGCAGAAGCCTAGAAGGAGCAAAAGTGTTCCTCAAGAGGAGGTTCCAGATAGAGGACCGTGCTTACCAAAAGACTGAGTGAGGAGAGCTTAGTGAGGTAAGATTGCAGCCAAGAGGACTAGCTGTAGCAGAGGCTTATTGTAGATGAGTGAGAAGCTCATGAAGAAAGGAGAGAAGAAGATGACTACTGATAGTCATAGTAGAGGTTCAGAGAGAAGCCACAACAGAGGACATGAGAAGAGGGATGCCAAAGAAAATGGCAAGAGGATGAGTAAAGAGGAGATTAACAAAGAGGTTGCAGAGTTAAAAGAACAACTCGATTCATTAAGGAGTATACTTGAAGAAGACGAAATACTAGGTTGGGTCTTGAGGAAGAAGCCAGTGGAATGGCATGAGATGCAGAGAAGGCTACAACAAAAGCAAGTAGAGTGGCTGATGGGAAAACTCAAGGAAGCTGAGTTGGAAATGGAAATGGAAGAGTCAATTTGTGAACCAGAACAGGGAGAAATTCTGGGAGAGACTGAAGATGAAGACTTGAAGATTGAAACTTCAAGTGAGGCCAAAGGGTCACATGGTCTTAAAACTGACAATTTGTGTATGTTTGTAGGTGAAACATGTAAAGAAGGACAATTTTCTGATATTGTCATGAAGAAGGAAGAAGACAAGTGGAATCTAAATTTTGTTTTGAAAGAAGATGAGAGAGATAGGTCTCATATGCAACTGGGGAAAGATATCAAGCAACCAAGTGAAGGGCTTGAGGAGATTGAAGAGGAGACCATTGAAGAATTTCTGAGTCATAAAGAGAACTTGGAACAGCAAGGAGATATGATGGCTGAAGCATCAAGTGAGACCATAGGGTCTTATGTTTTTAAAACTGATAGTTTGTATATGATGGCAGGTATTGCAGGAGAAAAGCAACCTTTGGAAGATATCTTCAGAGGAGATGAAGATCTGGAAATAAAAGGTGACAAAGAAAACTTTTCAGAAGAGGAGGAATTTGACTGCATACAGAAGGAAAAGTCTATGGATGAGTCTATAGAAGCTGTCATGGAGGAGAATGTTAATGAAGATGAGGAGACCAGGATAACTCTGGGAGAAGAGTTACAAAGGGACAACAAGGTAAAATGTACTGAAGAAGAAGGACATCTACTGAAAGATGTTAAGGAAGAAGAAGTCTATGCAAAAGACTTAGCAAAGGGAGAAAGGACATCTGATGATCTATCCATAACAAAGGAAGGTATGGAGAATTGTGTAAAATTTCCAAAATCTACTCCAATTGAAGTTATTGAGTTATATAGAAAATTAGATTTTCAAAGAAGGGAGTTGGAAAAACAGAGAATAGATGTTCAAGATAGACTGCTGAAAAGGGAAGACCAAAGAATTGTCATGAATGACAGTCATAAGGAAAAGGAGATGGATATGAGAGTTCAGCAGATTGACACTGCAAGAGAAGGAGTTCACTATGGTGGGCAAGAGCAGGAAGGCATCATTAGGACAGATGGTGTGGAAGAGAGGCTAATGGACAGTCTCATGAATTCTTTTGAGAGTTCTAATCAGCATACTGATGTGCTGACAGAGGAGAAAGGAACAGAGCAACAAAATGAATTGTTGCCAAAGGGAGATAAGGCACATCAGCCTTATGTTTTTTATTTTAACAAGTGTTTTGTGAGTATGGGTTTTGTTGCAATTGTTGGAGGAGATTTGGCACAAGTGAACAACCAATTAAAGGTGGAAGAAGAGAATTCTATGGAAGAACTCAATCCATGGAATAAAGAAGTTAATTTGCTAGAGGAAGTGTTGGACAATGATGATTCAATCATGAAAGAGGGTAAGGATGATAGGGAGGCAGTCAGTAAAGAAACCAAGGCAAAGTTTGAAGCAAGCAAAGCAAGAGTCAGCATAGAAGTCATAGCAAGAAAACCAAAAGTTGGAGCAAGAAAAATAGAAGTCAAAGTAAGCAAAGCAATTGGAACAAGAGAAAATGAAGAAGAAAAAGTAAACCAGCAGCAGATTGAAGAACTAGTGGACAGCAACAACCTGAAACAAATAGAAGGAGGCAGAAATATGAACCAGTCCAAAGATGTACTGGAGACAGAAATTGAAGAGATGTGGCAGCTAATGATGAAGCAGTTCAAATGGATGAAAATGGTAGCAACAGGAATAAATATCAATCAGAACTTGAATCTAATTAACAAGAAGAAGAAAATGGAACAAAAGACAGCAGAAGTGCAGCAGCAACAAGGGAACAAAGCATGTGGACAGTTACAGAACAAAGTGTGGGATCCAAGAAGACAAAGACCAGAAGACACATGATCAGGAGATCATGAATTTTTTCTACTTTGGGAGTCTGATGTAGGAGCATTCACCCAAGAGAAAATCATTGTAAATAAGTAGACATAGGGGGTCAGGTATTTTTAGGAAGTTGGATTTCTAAGTGATGAAATTAATGTAATTTAGGCCTTTAAGTTATTTAATTAGATAATGGGAGGAAATTATAAGTGGTCTCAAATAAATGAGAACATGAGTGGGAGTAATGATAAAAGAGTTCAAAATCAAATAGGACTCTTAAAAACAGTTTCATGATTCAAGGGATGAAGGAGAGCTTTCAGGAATTAATTGAACCTAGAAGTGGACATAGAGGACCGAGAGGATTTAGGAGTCAGGTCAATAGATTTAGGAGTCAAACCAGGATCAGTTCAAAAGAACTGTCTAGCATATATGTAAGCCTACAGGTAGAGTCAAAGGGAGAGGTCCACTAACAATGGAAAATAGGCCTGTACGAGACAGAGGAGTCTCGAATGTAATCATTGTTTACATATATATATATATATATATATATATATATATATATATATATATATATATACAGAGTTTTATTCCTGACTGTGTCAGAGTATTGAAGAGTATTTCATAAATGATTTACTGTGAATTCGTAGGCTCTGTAATAGGTTGCAGGCATAATTCTAAAGGACGCAGAGGAACGAAGTGATTCAGAGGAATCACAATGGGTCATTGAATCCAATTGATGGACAGAGTGAAGCTCTGAAGAAATAGCGAAGTGACATTGTGCTGAGGTGCAGAACGATTCGTAGAAATCGTAATGGATTGTTGAATCTGTTCAAAGGGTCGAGTAATGCTCTAGAAGGACATTGATTAATGAAGCTGTGGAGTTAAGTGCAAGTGAGAATGAATTGAGCAACAGAAGAACGGAAGGCTGAAACTTGAAGAAAACCTCAAATCACAAAAGAATTGAAGAAAACACGGAAAATTTCTAAGTAAAAGGAACAAGCAAAGGAGCGAAGATTGATGCTGAGGAACCATTAGATCTGGGAAGATCAACGGCTGATATTGAATCGGCCCCAAAATATTGCATTGCATCAGTTCAAGTGGAAGAAGAACCGGCCTATGGAACTGCCGAACTCCGATAGAGCGATATAACTAGATCCGAAGTTCCATAACGGCGGATTTAAATCCATATCGGGTCTAAAGATATGATTGCATCGGAGTGAAGAGAAGTGCGAACTCTGATAAGTGGAGTCAGAGGTGTCGGCGATCGGAGGTAAAGGGATCGGCGATTGCATCAATCAGAGTTCAGAGGAGAAACTTTGCAATGGCGGACCCGACAATATATTGATTCGGGTCTATATATTTTAAAGTCTAGAATACATGTGCAGAGTGGGCTTTTCCTTTGTAATCTCGTATTTCTTATATTTCCCAATAATAAGAATGGGCCAGGTTTTTAATGTAAAGGAGCTTATATATGGGTTCCGATAGTCGCATATCAAAAGAAGAAGGGGTGATGGGGTTTATACGTATGACCCGTGGAAGGAGCGATGGCCGATTGCAATGGAGGTAGCCTCGGGGTCTGTGCAGAGGCCGTATAAAGTCGGAAAAAGGTATGTTTGTAGTTATTTCCTTTGTTAAAAGGTTATAACGGAAAAAGAGCGCTGATAGTGTATTCATGTGTTAAGCCCATACGTAACCAATGTTTAAAGGGGGATGGTTATGTATATGTGACTTATGGCTGTATAAAGACTTTGAAGGGTTTCTTAAGTTCCGATAAGGAAGAACTAATGGAAGGTTGAACGAAGGTTTAAATAAATGTTGTGAAGAGGTGGTGAGTCTCGGTAGGTGATTTAGGCGGGGTGATTGGGTTCCAATTTAAAGGAACCGTGATAAAAGGGCCTTAATCATATTTATGGTTTGAAGATTTGATTCCTTTGAGAGTCAAATACCTGGGACAGTTGTGTTTATGAATTTTATGCATACTGTGGGTATGTGCGGGGCTATCCCTACACCATCTCCCAATACCATAATGAGTGACGGGGACAAAAAATTTATGGGGGGATTTTGGCAAGAGTTGTTTCGGTTAATGGGGATGAAGTTCACATCCAATACCAAGTACCACCCAAAAATCAATGGTCAGATTGTGATAATGAAAAAGTGATTGGATGGGTACTTGTGCAACTATGTGACTGGAGACAACGTGCATCGGTGAAGTGGCTTCGCCTTAGAGATTATTGCTACAACACCACATTCCACATCTCGATAGGTATGTCTCCATTTCGTGCATTATATGGTTATGATGCTCTGACCTTTGTTGATATGGTGTTTAGAGATAACAGGGCCCCAGGGGCCAAAACTCGATATAGGAGAGCTAGGACATCCTTAGGGCTCTCAAGGATAACTTATAGACAACCCAAAATAGCAAAAGATATATGTAAATAGGTGTAGGGTTGAGAGACATTTTGTGGTTGGGGACTTATTCTTTCTAAGGCTCCAACCATACCGGAAATCCGCTCTAAAGCAGAAGGGAGTTGAGAAGCTCAAACCCCATTTCTATGGGCTTTACAAGGTGGTCAGATGAGTTGGAGAGGTGGCCTATGAGCTAGAGCTCTCACTTGGGAGCAAGGTGCACAATATATTTCATGTTTCATGCTTTAAAAAGGCCTTGGGACACATGGTGACAACAACTACTAATTTACCCCCTTTGGATGATGAGGGGCATTTAGTGTTGGCACTAGAGACCATTTTGGAGGAGAGAGAGAGAAGGCTCAAAAACAGGATTGTTTGGGAGTTCTTGGTGAAGTGGAAAGATTTTCCAGAGGAGGATGCTACTTGGGGGAGGATGACACTTGGGAGGGGGAACAGGTACTCCAACATCCATCACTACAGTTGCTTGAGACCAAGCAGCATCTAGGCAGGGAGGATTGTGATGTTCCTACTTAGAAATTTAGCTAAGTAATTACAAGTTTGCATAATTTTGAGTTTTTCTATGATGGACTTAGGAAAAGTGGGATAGGAGTACCCCACTTTGAAATTTTGGTTAAGGGAGGCTCCAACATAGGAGAAAGGGATGCAAATCAAAATCATATTAGATGGTGGGGGCCACCCCAAGAGGAATATGAATCCCTTGGAGCAACACGCACCTGCGGAGAGAGAGAGACAAGAGGGTGTCAATGTATGGGACCCACATGGATAGAGAATGAGCTCAAGGATATATAGGAAGAGAATGCATCATTTTGGCGCTTTTGATAATTTGAAAATTGAACTCTGTTGTATGCTTGAGTTTTTGAGCCAAGTCTTCATAATGTTGTTCAACACAGGAGATCTACGAGGGGATATCTCATCTCCATATTTGGTGGACTTCGAGTGCTACCCTAGGGTATCTATTGCTACACTTTGGAGTTTTTCTGGCATATTCTACAGGGGAATTCGAGCCATTCTTAGAGCATACTAGGCGCAGAAGGGCACACACACTCTTGGGGAGAAATAGCTTCAATGCAGACCCATTTTGGGCTTTTAGGAGCACACTTCCTTGGTGTTTGTAGCATATTTGCAGTGGTTTTGAGGGCTAACTTGGTGTATATTTCTTAAGCCAAATTTCTCTTTTTTTTGGCATGCACAGAGGTGGACTAGATTGGCCTACATATTCCCTTGAGAATAAAAGTTTTTGTGGAAAGTTTTACCAGGGACTTGAGCCTGATATTTGCCAGGAGTCATAAGGGGAATTTTGGAGGGATTTCTTAATATTTTGGAGGCCTTTTTGGTAGCACATTCACAGGTGGTGTGAATATCCAGTTGGACGAGGAACTCACATTATTTTGGGATTTCCCGAGAGGTTGGAACAAGGCCCAACCATTTCTGTATCTTTGTGGGTTTTGTGAAGGGAGCCTACATTTAATTTTATAGAATTTGTCAAGCATTCTGTAGGGTTCAAACACCAATTCCTTTCCATCCAACAACAATTAAATTTCTGGGCCACTGCAGGGGTTGAAGGAGAAGTACTTCCTAGCATCCAGGCAACACCTTTTTCTCACTTGGGACTTGTCTAACTTGCTTTAGAAATCCCAGGTGCACATACTCCATACATATATTGTACTCTCCTTAATTTGATAATAAAATGGCTCATCTTGGCACAAATTTTGGGAAATTTTTAGTTGTCTAATTGCATGTTTGTATTTTGTGTTGCATGATGTGATTTTGCTTAATTGTCACTATTGATTTCCTATTAGGAATATTACAATCACATCATCATGAAGTTCCATGTCATCATCGTCAAGTTGTGGCTTGTACAAGTGTCATCACAATTTCATATGTGTCCTACTACATGATGTCGAATATAATTATGTATTTTCAAGGAAAATGAAAAAATGAAAGTCCAAGAGTCACATGTGGAATATGAAAAGTCACATGTGGGAAAAAGAATCTTATAGAAGTTCAAATTCCATTTAGGATTCCAAGAGTCATGAGGGTAGCTCAAGAGTCATAGGGGACACAAAAGGTGATTCCCTTTGTTATGAATACACCCTCATAACTCAAGAAAAAGGCTTTTGGAGGCTTAGGCTTTGGAGAGCTAGCCTTGGATTCTCTAACTTGGCATAGGAGAGAAGACTATTCTTTGGAGAATCAAGAAGTGACTTAATGTTCCATTACTGGAGCTAGTGGATCACCATTGTAACTATGTTCTTGGATCTTTCACCTAATAATTGAAGTTCATTGAGCCAACACATTTTCATGCATGTATCGTGAACATTGTGAGACTATTCTTTAGATGTTTGCGGTATATGTTATGTTCATATGTACTAAGGAAATTGAACTATTTCATTGGCTTTGGTACTTATCTTGTTGAATGTGTGTTGTGTTTTCTTTAACGATTGTTATTTGTATGTGAACTATTTCGTTAGATAACTAATAAATATTTTCCTTCTCTAATGTGCCTCTTTTAGTATAGTACTATTACTTTCCTTCTAGAGACTCACTTCCTTCTCCCACTCATGAATGTATCCCTTTACACATTGCAATTGGTGTTTCACGATGTTAACTTACATGTTTATTCAAAAGTTATGTGTGCAATATCTTATGTAATCCATTGAAACTAAGGCAAACCTTGAGTTATGGTGGTTGGGTCAATACTTTGGATGGGGCTCGTACTCCAAATGGTGTGAGGTATAATTGCGACTTCACATCGGGGAGACCCCCTGTATGTTGACGATATCCAACGCTGTCAACATTCAGGCACTAGAGGGAGGGTAGATGACAAGTTGTTCCCATTGAGTCTGTTTGAATCTATTATCTTAAATGGATCTTTCCTAAATCATAATCCCAAGATGTTTTTCCAAGGAGCTTTATCTTACCATCCCCACAAATTGTGTTCATAAATTGTCTTAATTTAAGTTTGATGGAAAGGGTGAACTAATTGTCCTTGAAAATTTGTTTCAATTTGCCTATTTTTGGCTTTCTAATGGAATGCTTTGTAAGGATGTCATGGCCAGACTGTTCACCCTCACATTTGAAGGTCGAGTCCATAAATGGTGTCATACATTACCAGTTGCTTCTATCCATTCTTTTGAGAAAATTGTTAAGGAGCTTTGTGAAGCCTTTGACAAGTATGATTATCAGGATGTATGTGATAGAATCAATCAACTTAGAATGAAGTCAAGCGGATATTTAGAGGGGTTCCTTAACCAGTTTCTTCACCTTTATTATGACTTTCCTAAAGAATATTTTGACTGTAATTTTATTAGCAAAATCTTTCAGAGCCTAATTCTTCTCTCCATCAAATATTTAAGATCTAAACCCTCATATGATTCCAATATTCCAACTTACATTGATCATGAAACACCCCAAATCTGTGGAGAGGAACCTACTATTCCTTTTGTTCCTTGTCCTCCTCCTTTTTCAATACCAATTTTGGTGCCTCCTTGTGATGATGTTAAAGTTGGGAAATCTGTAAATCAAATTTTTGATCTTTCCTCTCCACCTTCAACTACTTCCCATGATTTGGGTCTAAGGTGAAGACTAATCCCTTGACTTTTCAAGATGATATTAATGCTCATAACTTTAACCTTGAATCTGATTTGATTGAAGCATGATTTCCTCAAGGGATACCCTTCAACCTCTACCATCCATCTTTCCTAATGCCTTGTTCCTTATTCTGCTTGATCAAACTACTTCAACTATCAATGATGTTCAATATGTTGTTTCAAGTAGTTATCAAGAACAAGACAATTGCATTTCACATGTAGAGGAAGAAAGTGTTGATGATATGTCCCATCTTTCTTCCCTCTTTCAAGATGATAATTTTACATCTCTAGCTGATCACCGAACTTGTAATATTGATAACTTGTCAAATGATTCTGAGCCATGCATTCAAGTTTAGACTTTCGACAACCATCACCTTAACATCCATTTTTCCATTAATACATATGGTGATGAGTGCCCAAGTAAATCAGGTGATATCTTTCCTTCTTCATCGGACTTAGATTTGCAAGGTAACAATTCAAAACCAACCTCTGATAGTCTACAATCTCCATTTATGGGTTGGGATACTATTTCAATTCAGAATGATCTTGAAATTCCTCTAATTCATACATCTTCAGATGAAAAACCTGAAGAGGTAAGTTGTCAGGGTTTTGAACCTTTGGTATATCATGTTGGATAAAAACAAGGTAAATTTGAATGTCACATTGATATGCCTTTCTTTGACTATTATATTGATGAAAATGATATTGATTCATTGTTCTTACAAGCTCAATCTGATTTTGTTACAATTGGTGCTCCTCCTCTTGAGTCTTTTCATCCTTCCTCACCTCTAGCACATTATTCATTGTGATCAGATATGTTTGATAAATGTGCTATACCAACATTTTATCTAAATCCTTTATATATTTATCTGGATGGTCATGGTTGCAATTAGGTACAGGATGGTGTGATCTTACAATCAAAGGATGAAAAATTTGAATTTGTAATTCATGATTTGTTCAACCATAAATATTTTATAAGTTAGGAGGAAGATGTTCCAATTCCATAAGATCAAGGGAGTTTTCTTATCAATGCATTTAAATGTTCTATACATCAAGAGTTTGGTATGCCTAATCTTAAATTCGATCAAACCATTAACATTAAAAATGTTTTCATTAATACATCCGATGATAGTGGTGCATGTATACTTGTTGATTTTTCTAAGCCACTCAAATTCAACTGTCTATCGTCAGAAATTTTAGAGATCTGTCAAAAATTCGAGGAAATTTAGCCCTTGTTGATGGTTATGTCAGGTTTTCGCAATCCTGTTGATATATCCAAACTAAGGTGGATCCCGATTTTCAAGCATAATTCTTTCCTTAACATCTATTCATTGGTTGTGAGTTCATTCTTAAAGGAATTTCAGTGCCCCCAAGTTAATCTTCCTAATCCTCAAGATAAGATTTCTAATGAGTTAAAGGATTCTTGTTTGGTTAGTCCCTTTTGATGTGAACTCATTGTATTAAACCAAGGGTTGGAGATCACATCTTTCGCAGATCCTTACAGTTTCAAAACATGTCATTCTAATTATCAAAATAAAGGTCATTGGGGCTGGAGGATTTCTCTCTATCAAACTCTTCCAAGATCAATCATCTTCTTATTCCTCTTGCAAATGTCATAAACTTAATCATTTTTCTAGCACAATCTCTCTTCTTGAATGCTAGAAAATTCTTAAGTCATTCGACGGACCAAAAACCTCGTGTTTACACAAATACTAGGTTTGATTTGGTATGGTTTCCAATCTTTTGTCAACTCAATGTCCTAATTGGTTTCTAGATTATTGTGTCAATAATTTCTTTTAATGCCCTAAGCTTTAACATTTTTGGTTTTGCATGTAATTGGATATGAAGGGAACCAATAGAGAATTAATAACCTTATATGTTAATTAACCAATCCAAACATAATACCAGATTTTCTCTTTGTGATTCGAATGTGTTAACTAAACAAATATTTTCTCATGAGTCTCTAGGTTTTCAAATTGGTTGTTTTGAATATCAAGATCCAATCACCGGATGGTTAGAGAAATCTTACTTGGAAAGCTCCTATGTGGGTAATAAGTTTCGATCTTTCTTAATGTTTGCAAAAACTGAAAACATAAATGAATGTATATTCGCAATCAACCTTCAAGGTTTGTAAGATTTACATTTCAATAAAAAAGGTAAAGTTTGAGACTGGCTCAACTAGTCGATATGGCACATCCTTTTGTTAATAAGAAAGACCTTCAGTTCATTGTAAAAAAAATTCAAGTTGTTATTGTTTATTTTGCACAATGTTTTATATTGCTTTTAATTGTTCACATATTTGTGTTTGCAGGTTGGCAGTGGTTATGGTGGTTACATTGGAAATTCCATTACACTTATCCTTGACCTTCTAGCCTGTTAGGTTAGGAGTAGGTCTAATTGAATTTTAGTTTCTCTTGCATTGCATCTACCCTCTTATTTTCCTCTCCATTTAGTCTCTTATTTATTTTCTTGCTTTCATTTTGAATGTTGTTTTACATTTTGGTTTTACTTTTGCTTTGTTCTTTAATCTTGTTTCCTTTTTTTATCAGGTATTTTCTTTTGTTTTTGTTTAATAATACTTTGCATGAAAGATGTTCTTTTGGCTCAAAAGACAATGTTCCAAAACTTTAAAATAGGATTGTGATGACGAAAAATGCTTGGATAATATATCATCCTTTTCTTCTTTTTGGTTATATATCTTTAAAATTAGTGATGTTAGAATGGAAAATATGATCCATTCAAACAGAAATCCTTTAGCAGAACCATGACACCCATATATGTTCCCGCATCCTCGTTCCTTAACTCGGTATTGCAATTAAACAGTTTTTTTCATGCTGATCCAATCAAGTAGAGAAGGGAAAGGGGAAAACCAATAGTGAGAATGTCAATATAAGAGGTATATATAACCTTCTTTGAAGGAACAACCTCTTGTGCTCTCAATAAGTTGAGATCCCTCTTCTTCCCTAATGAAATAATAAATGCACAAGCATAATTCTATAAATAAAATAAATAAAGGGTGAAAGAAGAGAAAGGCTTATTGCATAGAGAGGTGAAGCAAGTAACTTCACCAGGGTATTGAATATACTCATTAGCAGTGAAGCGATGCTTGTGTTCCTATAGTGACTCCATTGAGGTACTGAACATGCATGTTGGCAGTGGAGAAACGCCAGAGATGAAAAACTCAAAATCTGGTCGTCTTTAACTCACAATTGCATATTACCCTTCTCCTAGATCAAAACAACTATGACATCGCAAGCTTTATGAATGTGTTTAACTGAGGAAAGGCATAGAGGGGACTATATCTATAACTAGGTCAAATGGGGAAGCCAAGATAGTATACACAATGAATCAATACTTCCTGAAAGACTGAGACCTTGCATTTAAAGGGTAAGACCCGAACAGAGAAGCTGGAGTTCTACCAGTGCGTTGCCAAGTGTTGAAAATTTCTACACTTGAATTTTGGAGCCTACTGAGAATCTTATGATTTGTTGTTCCATGGTCCCTTCGTGGTCGGTCGATGTTTTGCAAAGTGTTTAAGTCTTATTATCAGATTCTAAGTGTCAAAGTCACTTGATCACACATGATTGGTCCTTGATAAATGCATGAGTGCGCCTTTATTATGCAATCCTAGACAATTAATAATCATTACATACTCTCCATTGAAAATCCCTCACTTTGTTTGTAATTGTACTTCTATTCTGGTGATTTTTCCCAACTATTTCTTTTGTGCACCTTTGCTTTCATAAGTGTTTCTTTCATGTTCGTGGATGTTGTTTTTCTTGCTTTCATTTTAAAAAGTGTCATTTTCATGTTATCTTCACTCTGGAAATCATTGCTTTCAATTTCTTTATATTTTGCAAGTGTCATTTTCATGTTTTCTTAGTGTCACGAGTGTCGCTTCCAACCATTTTTACTCTTGTATGTGTCGTACCTTTTCACATCACTAGAGGAAGATCTAGTGCACTCTTATACATTATATGGTCCTACATATCATAATAATATGTGTTAGACACACTCCTACATCTTAGCACACTTCTCGATCACAATCAATGCTTGTTTTGCAACTTGTGTTCTAAGTGTCGTAATGTGTCATTTCAACTGTTGCACTTAGAAATAAGTGTCGCTTTGTTGTCATTTCAAGGTGTGAGTGGTGTTCATGAGTATTTTGCATTTATTTGGATTGCATTTATGGCATTGATGTTTGTGATCCTATACTTAATCATTTTGGAGCTCTTCTTGCTCCTACTATCCAGTGCAAGTTATGAAAGATTTAATCCTTCCCCAAGTGATGAGAACTACCTATTCATGAGCCTTATTGATGAGATCTCTCCCTCCTAGATTTGTGAACTAAGTATTTCTTAAGGCCATCTCATATGGCTTTACATTTATAACCTTCGAAGCAAAGTCACCTAACCCTTCTTGCTTGTATTGACTCACTGCACTGAGTTTTGAGCAATTCTACCTTGTATAACGCATGAAGCATTTCTAGTGGCCCTATGCAAAATCAAATTGTACCATACAAGGTCTCTTCCCTCTCAAAGTGCATTAAACCTCTCCCTGGGAAAAGTGACTTGAATTTTGTTGTCTACATTAGCCAACTACACAATTTCCTCTTCCAGTGAGCCTTCCTAAGCGCATGACCAGTCAACCATTGTTGACAAAAATTGCGCTAGCATAGGGCGCAGGGCATATTTTTAGTGAACAGTTAGTCATTGTTGAAGAAAATTTCACCTTCCCTTGAGCTTGCTTGTCTCCCTAGCGCATAGCATAGTTCTAGTGAATAGTGTGAACCTCTCTAGATCACTGTTGAAGAAAATTGTGCCCTCCCTTCAACCCGCTTCTCAGTTACAACAGATGGGGCAATTTTAGTAAATAATCCATCAACCTTATTCACTAAACTTCCTCACTATGCCAAGACTTATCTTTCCTTCCCTCCTTAGTGCATGACACAGATCTAGTGAGCAGTGGGGTCATCCCTTGCTCACTGTAAAACTCACCCGCACTATCACTATCTCGTACTCCCTTGAGCCTAGAACATGGTGCAGTTTTAGTCATCAAGTTCATCACACTATCCCTTGCACTTTCCCAATACGTTGGACCCAGAAGAGCCCCTCTTTATAGTGAAGGGTGCACTTTTAATTGACAATGATGCCTTCCTCAGTCCATACTGAGCTCGATTGCACTATCCTTAACAATTTGTCCTCTTTCAATTCTCACACATGACTTTCACAAGTAGTTTCTTGCATGAGAAAAGTATGGGTAGAATAGATTATTTTAAGGTTGATATTTCCTTGTCATGAGTGAAATTCATTGGCAGGTGTGCCATCTCTACATGGAAAGGTGATGCTCAAGGAAGATGTCAAGGAGAAGGAATAATTAGCACTTAGAGATAAGAAGAACAAAGAGAACTGACATGAAGACATGAAGCAAATGCTAGACCATGACAGAATAAAGACATTGCATGATAACTTAGAAGGTATCGATGATAATCCAATACCTTTTGGATGGTGGAGATGAAGAAAAAAGCATATCTTTCATGAAGATTGAAGACATAGTAGCACGACAGCAGTTTGGCATTTTCACACCATCATGAAGTTCCATGTCATCATTTTCAAGTTGTGGCTTGTACAAGTTTCATCATAATGTCATATGTTTCCATGTTTTCTGCTACATGATGTGGAATGTAATTACGTATTTTCAAGGAAAATGAAAAAATGTAAATGTGTGGAAGTCCAAGAGTCACATGTTGACAAAAGGGTCTTATAGAAGTTTAAAGGTCATTTAGGAGCCCAAGAGTCATGAGGGTAGCTCAAGAGTCATAGGGGAGATGAAAGGTGATTCCATTTGTTATAAATACACCCTAATAAATCAAACAAAAGGCTTTTGGAGGCTTAGGATTTGGAGATATAGTCTTGGCTTCTCTAACTTGACATAGGAGAGAAGGTTATTCTTTGGAGAAGCAAGAAATTACTTAATGTTCCACTACTAGAGCTAGTGGCTCACCATTGTAATTGTGTACTTGGATATTTCAACTAATAATCAAAACTCATTGAGCCAACACATTTTCATGCATGTATCATGAGAGGTTTGCAGTATATGTTATGTTCATATATACTAAGGAAAATGAACTACTTCTTTGACTTTGGTACTTGTCTTGTTGAATTGGTGGTGTATTTGATTTAATGATCATTGTGTTTATGTGAACTATTTTTCTAGATAACTAAATAATCTTTTCTTTCTCTCATGTGCCTATTTTAGGATAGTAATATTAATTTCCTTCTAGAGACTCACTCTTGTCTCCCAATCATGAAGGCCTCCCTTTACACATTGCAATTGGTGTTTCAAAATGTCAACTTAATTTTTTGTTTAAAGGTTATTTGTATAATCTCTTATCTCTCCACTCCTCCTTTGGACATCAGAAATCTTCCATTTCGTAACTCCTTTTTTATTCATCCTCGAAACCCTTATTCCTCTGATACCCGAAACTTATTATCTCTCCTCCCTCCTCCTTAGCTTAGTCCCACCTAATTTCGGAACTCTTCGCTCACTTCTTCCCTTACCTCGGCATCTTAGCACCTCATCTTCTCGTAACTTAATCTTAAAACACCTAAGAAATTCTCCTCCTTCCAAAATCCCGAAATCTCCTTATATCTCCCACTCCCTTCTCCTTATAACTCCCTCTTTAATTCCTTTATGTCTCCTACTTTGATTCACCAAGGCCCATTTTAATGGAGCCAACAACCACTAATCCATTGGCACTTACTTTCATGAGATTTTTTATTAATAAATTTATTTTAAATTAAACTAATTTTTATTTTTATTTAATTTAATTAATTAATTTAATAATATGTAATTATAATTTGATTTCATAATTTTAACGAATTTGTATACAATTAATTTAATAGTTGAAATTAATTAATAATTATTTAACTTTAGTTGTACAGTTAATTAGGATTTTTTTTTTTTAATTAAAATTGCTTAATTTTGGTCGAGACATGCATTTTTCGAGAATTCTGGTAATTTTGACACTTCATCTTTGGAGAGGCATATCTCAAGATTTACTTGGCCAAATGAAGTTCACAATAGATCGTTAGAAAGCTAAGAGTATAATAATATGTGAATGATAGGTTTAGCCTATTTAATCATTTAATGACTCAAAAATTTAGCAGAAGATAAATTGACAAATTTGCAACAACACCTAGTTTTTCCTAATTTGATTTGGGCAAATTTCATTGGCTAAGGAAAACTGCTATCCATTATTCATTCCCTAGTAATACTCAAAGGATAATCAGTTCCTTTAGAAGCAATCATAGCATTCTTTGGATTTTTTTTATTATTTTAATTTAGCAGTTTCAAGATTTTTTTTTTTTTTTTGCAATTTAATTTATTTTGGTTTTGATTGGTTTGTAGCAGGAGATTTGTTGGAGAAGTTCAGATTTGAGGCATTTTGGAGCAATGGAAAGAGACCAACAAAGAGAAAAATGGGGAATTTGCAGCTCTAATTTAGGATCTGGAAAACTACTCTCAACAGTTCTCCATTGTTGGAGATTCTTGTAATTATTAAATATCAATTTTGAGAATGAGGAAGAGGTTCCTCTTCTCTACAACTAGAGGCTCTGAAGGCACTATTGTATAGGAGATTATAGTTGTAGGTGAGGGGAAAACTTCAGATCTGAGGTTTGGGGAAAATTCTGTGATTTTTCTTGTTGTGCATTTGCACTTTTGTAGTGTACTGTGAGTTGAATTATGGAGAGACAAAACATTTTGAGTTCTGAAAGAGAAGATTATTTTGCACTACTATAAGCAATTTCTTCAAGGAGCTAAAGCTGCTCATGGATTTCAAAATTTGTAATGCGGTCATTGTATGGCTTTAATAAATTTTCACTCCACTGCACTATTGTTTGGATTGTAAGTTAATCTGTTATTGCTAGAATTTCTCTACTTGATTTTGAATTCTATTCTAAATAGTGTATTACATTTTGATTGAGCAATATTGTCACATCAATTTGTTTTATGCTATTGAAGTTACTTAAGAGTTATCTCCGAGGAGCATAACAAAATTAGAATTAATATGAATTCATTGAAACAGGAATGTACTAGGCAGTAACTAGTTATTGTTTAAATACATTCCCATTTTGTTTTCCCTTTCATTAATTAAATGAACTATTTCTTTAATTAATGAAAATCATATAATAAATTCAATCATTATATAACAATCCTCTTCCCCTTGTTAGTTATTTTATCTGCTCTCGAATTTTGAGAGGGCTATCCTTTTCCAATTCGAGATAAGATTAGTTTTTTCTTGCATATTAGAGTAAATATACATTTAGATTTAAGTCTACATCCTAGAATTCCCCTCACGCAGGGGAAGAATTTAGGTGTGGCTTAGCTAAGCCCTTAAGTCAACTTAAGGATTTGCTTGCTTGCATGTGCACAACAGGAGGGCAGATCTAATCGCTCTTTTTCTGTTGGTGGGTAGTAGATAAATCACAAGCTTACAGGGAAAGATAAGGGGTAATTGGACCTAATTGAACCAATTGGAGCCATTATACAAACATATAGGAGTCTGATTTGGGGCTTTGACCAGGTGGCCTTCCCTGATGTTAATGAGGTCATTTTTGGCGGTAGAAGGAGGGCATGCATTATATTGTTTCTTTAGAGAATTTGTGTTATAAATTTTTATCATATTTCAATGGCTCCTTTTAAGAAATGACTTTGGAGTTGCTTTTCTAGACTTCCACCTGCTTCAACTCCAATTCAGGTAGTAAAACTCTTCTCAAAGACGAAGTTAAATGGTAAGGAAAATGCCTCTACTTATGAACACGTTCTTCAATTTATTTTAAATTGTAATAATTTTGATATTGATGAAAGTGTCATGTGTAGGATGTTTACTCTCACTTTGACAGGAATGGCGAAACTGGTGTAGATCTATATCATTTTCCTTCATTCACACTTGGGACAAATTTGTAAAAAATTTCCTACATGTTTTTCAAGATTACAACTATGAACATGTATGTGATCAGCTTGAAACTCTCTGTCGATTTGAAGGTGAATCTTTAGATGAATTTCTCATTAGATTTAAATTAATTTGTTTTCAATTTCAGTATGAAGATTTTCCTTTGGAGTTTCAATCAACAGGATGGTTTAGAAAACTACTCTCCTCCCCTTACATTCCAAATCCATATGAGACAATTTTAAGCTTTGAAGAATCTTCTTCAACCTCCATTAACATGATTGAAAATTCTGATATAGAGGTACATGTTAATCATGATGACGTTGCCTCGACCATATATGATAAATTCCTTCATTTAATGCACACTTCTTACAACATTAATGATGATCATGATACTCTCCCACATGTTAATGAATCACAATCACAAATCTTGGAAAAAATTGCTAATCAAATGCAAGAAGATACCAACAACATATTTGAAGAACCAGCTACCTCAAAATTTGAAATCAACATCAAATGAACTCATAAAATCAACTAGTACAAACATAAGTTGAAGATTCCAACAATATGCAATTCGCTACAGAAATTTTTGAATGTTATCATGTTGATCAAATGAAAAATTCAAGGTTGTCAGACAATAGTCTTCAACAAAGTTTAAACAACCAAATGAATGATCAAGAATCTGAAATTTGTAATGGAGAAAACACAAGAGTCTGCAAATAGAGATATTTTCAGGTTCATTGCTTCTAACTCTCATTTCTCCCTTTATCCTGATATTTTTGCTGATAGCAATTCATTTTTATTTTGCATTAATGTTATTCCAGAAAATAGAAAGACTGATATAAATGAATTTCCAATTAGTTTCTATCAAGATAGAGAGTCATTCAATGATAATTCTTTCAATATTGATGAACATTTGCTCAATACTCCTTGTTTTGATGCATTGCATGGGAATGAAGAGAATTCTAGTGAATGTCGTGAAGTCATTTATGATGATTACTTTGACATTGAGGAGGTTGATTTATCTTACTCTACATCTAATCCTCATGTTCCAAGTCAAACCATACTTGAAAATAAAGAAAACTCCAATTAAAAAATTGTTCCAATTAGTTCTCATTTTCAAACATTTAATCATTATCGTGATTTCAGCATTCAAGAATCCATCCCAATTTATGATTCTTATGATGATCAATTTGTCGTTCGTATTCATGGTCCTGAACCTTTTTATCTTCCACAAGTTGATGTCGATGATCATTTTAATTCTATTATCTTGGCTAATTCTTGTGAAAAGGATCTTGTCTCAAATCAGTCCCAATTGTGTTGTAAATTTAATTGTAAAACTATTGTGAATTACAAGTTGATTTAATTATTTTTCCTTCATTTATTTTGTTTGTTTTCAGATTTGTTTTTTGCTTGCATTTTTTAGTTTTTAGATGTCATTTATTGGCATATTGAGCAATTAGATGTCCAAAATTTGCAATGTGCATTGCTAGAATGTGAAAAAGAATCTCAAGATTTAGATCATGACCATTAAGAGCTTTTGATCTTCTAATTCCATTTTATGGTCATATCTTATCATCTTATTTTCCTTCCAGAGTGCATTTTCAACATGAATAAACTCTTTTTAGTACACTGATTTAATATATCTAGCCTCTCAATTTAACCAATGATCTTTTGGTAGATTCATCAAGATTCCATCTGAATTTCATTGGTATATTTGAAAGTTGTTTGGAAGATTCAGTTCCACCGAAGATCGCTAATGACTTGTTTTATGTACATAACACTAATGGTTGTTCAACTTCTTTTTCATTTAACCTCTTCCATTCTCTATCAAATATTCATCCATATTTTTATGATCCCATAGAGATTTGGTTGGAGGAAACTTTCCAAGAGAGAATGCTTGTAAATAAGATTTTTTCTGTAAATATGTTAGCAATGAGGATACATACTGCATTCAGATTTATTTATGTTGGTTTGATTATAATTATTGTATTTTTGTTATTGATATTTGACCTGTACATACATTTAAGAAATAAAATGATGGAATGGTTACACTGGAAGTATGATTTCACCTAATTTTGGTCTTCTCTTTAGATTAAGATTAGGAATAGATTAGTTTAGATTTAGATTCCTTTCCTGTTTGTATTTATTTCAATATTGCATATTTTTTCAATAAGAAGGTAATGAAGCCTATGCATTAACCTTAATATTCACTTGATTTTTTGTAAAGAGTATCTTGGAGCATATTTACCATTTAATATTTTCAAATCATATTCATGCTTATGGTGCATTTGTTTATCTGGCTCCATTATAGCTAGGCACTTTTGAAATAATAATTTCTCAAGCAGTGCTAAGTGATCTCATTCACCACTCTTGCTCTTCCACCACTCTTGTTCCTCAATATGAAGTGGATATAAATCAATAGCTCATTACTTAGTAGTTAATTTAAATTAAATAAGTAGATGATGTTGGAACATATGAAAAATCGAAGATAATACATAGGAGAATGTCAAGATCTATAAGGTAAACTTACAATTAGACTCTTCCAGGTATGCATAAACATGTTCATCTTCATCTGTTGTTAATTTTCTCTTTTTCATAGTTTACTTCTTATTTCTGTTTTGCTTCTTTTGCAGGTCTTCATTGTTTTGATTTGGAGAATTTATTTTTACTACCAAATATAATTAACTTTAGAAACAAGCAAGTAGATAGCATATTTAAAGTCACAAACATGTTCAAGGGAGTATCTTCTTTCTCATCGGAAATACTTCTGATTTTTGTGATTTGTATTAATGCTTTTCTTTATATTTCATTTTCTTTATAAATTCACGAGATGAGCCAATAATCATTTTTATTTCTCCATTTTACATCTGAAATGGAATGTTGGGATCTTTCCTGTCCAGATTTTCCATAAGCAAAGGAAAATCACAAAAAACTTGCAGCAAGTTGTAAAAGTACTCCCGTCCATGATTTTACCTCTGCCCATTCTGAATCTTACATTTTTCGGGTCGAGTTGAACCATTTCATTACACTCATTCATCTTGCTTCCACTTTAGTCACATTTCTTTCTCCCGAGATGATATAGAGCCTCTAACTAGTAAATCTCAGAATCTCGATCCTTAGATTTATGTTTCATTTTTAAGATAATGACCTTTTCGAGATCTTTTCCTCGGGACTTTGAACTTGCAGGCTTCTCAAACTTTCGGATTTGTACTATATCAAAAGTATCTTAAATATTTTCTGAGATTTATCAATTGAGAACTCAATGCCTTGGAACCTCAGAAACCTACTTTAAAATCTTACGAGATTTATCTTCTAAGATTCCTATTTCTCTCTATACTATGCTTCTCAATATCTCAGACCCATGAGATATCGAACTATTTTAATCTCGTAGGGCTTTGGCCAACTCATTCAGTACGACTCAGTCACCGTGCTCACATGGAAATCCTCATTTATTACCATTTTATGTCATGTTGCTTTATTCAATCCTGACTTCCATACCCTAGTATTTGAGAACTTAGATGTATTTTTAGTTATAATTTCAGCGAACTTCCAAGCATTTATTCCTCGGGATAACTAAGTTACTTTTGGGATGTCCATTCTTCATGGTGTATGCACATGGATGTTATCGTTGTGCCTTCATTGGAAATACATATTCACATGTATAGTTGGGCCTCTTTTTACTCTTCACGACAATCTTCATGGCTAATGTAAAGTTCATCACCTATGGCTCGCTTACGTTTTTTTCTTTGTCTCACCATTGGATGCTCATCTCATCATCTCGACCATCTTTTAGTTTTCATCCTTGTTTTATTTTCAAGGCACTCTTGAGAAGCTAGTATGGTAATGCAACCAATTGGTAAGGAAATTTGGAACACAGAATGACAATGGATCATGGTAAATTTATGTTTGAATTCTCTTGTGGTTTTCTTATTTTTGATATATTGCTCCATACTTATCCTACAAAATATTTAAGTCATCTCCATATACACATAAGTGTTACATAGGTTGGGACTTGGTCTTGATTTTTGAAATTTTATGTAAACCTTGGAGTTGATATGAAATATCAAAAAAAGAGAACAATTGCCATTGCAATTCATAGAGAAGCACATTTTCATTTTCATTTTTGATGAATTTTATTTATTTTAGATTCCTTGAACATGAATCATTTATTGTTTTCTTTAGTTATATTTAATAAGTGATGAGTTTGGGCCAATAAAAACTTCATAAAAAGTCACTTCTTCATGCTTTTAATTCCAATCAAAAGAAGAGGTTATCTTTTGTTGGAGAAAATCGATATCTCTCAGGTAAAATTTTAATGAAATTCTTCAATGGTAAGTTTCATATGCCCACTTTCATCCTTTTCCATTTCTTTACATTTTTGTTTCAACTTTGTTTTTAGTTTCATTGATATAAACCTTTGTTTTGTAGGTATTCAAGAACTTTTTCACACCCCTACCAACTCAAATTTGACATTCATTTTCCTTGTTGTTTTCTTTTGAATTTTGGAAGAGCAGCAATGATGTTCATCAAGTTAGCTAAATTGGGGAGTCCCTGAACCTTCAAGTTTATTACTTTTATTCAAGATGTCCTCATGAAACTAGAAAATTTGCAAAGGGCAGAAACTTCTCATCTGGCTTCATTTTACCTCATGATTGTTATTCCCTTTATGGTTTGAGAGTTGAATTGCTTATAGCTTTGCAAGATAGAATCTATTAAAATCTCAACATTAGATTAACACACATGCTTGTCTTATTTTACTCTTTTGTTGAGACATTTTTATAGTTAGCCTTGTGGGGGTTGTCTTGTAATTTGTGTTTTTCTTTCATTTCTCCTTTCTTATTTGAGATTTTTGGAGTATGTCGATTTCTTCTTTCGCTTTGGTTTGGATTTGTTTTTACTTTTGTTGTTTGTTATGGATTCATTTTGCTAATATTACCAAGATTTATGTAAAAGAAATTTTTTCATACCCAACATTGGTTAGCATACATGGGAAATTTGTACTTTGTCTATTTCAATGGGTTTCATTTACCTTCAAAGGGATATTTTTTATGGAATTTTAAAGCCCTCTTGTCTTGAATCTTTTCCATGGAGGAACATGCACCTTTTTAAGTGATAGTTCATCTTTTCAAGGAAATAACTGGCCTAAATTTAACTCAATGGATCCCTCCCATCCCTCCACTTTATAAAAGACTTTGAATGAATAGTCATAGGAAAAGATACAGAGTCAAAATTATGGAAGTATTATATCCATTTTCTTAAATCTCTTTTACATCCCACCTCTTTCACTCAACTACATCGTAAAATTAGCTCGCAAAACATGCTTATCAAAAGGGTGATCAAAAGTGGAATCATGGGAAGTACAAGCAAACTCTTCAGGGCTATGGACGCTCGCTGGTAGCAGGGCCATGCTTGTATGGAATTAAAGACAACTTCATCGGGGTACTGACCAGGCTCTCTAGCAGCAAAACAATGTTAGACACTATTCGTATCAATGGATATATGCTTTATCAAAAAAATCCCTTTATGTACCTTCTTCTATCACTCATACGAGGTAATCTTAAATATTAAATATTCCCCAAAATTCAGATTCATGACTTTAACCTTAGTCTTCTTTGAGTACTTATCTTTTTGAACCTATATTGCTTGATTTATTAATGTGGGATAGGAAATGTTTGACTGTCTGGCTGCTTAATAGAATTCCTCACTTTTAACCTTTGGGTAAAATGAAACTTGTTTAACTTTTAACCAAAGATAATTGGTTATTCCTTGTGTGTCACCATTATTGTGGTGAAATCAGAACCCCCCCATTTTTAACTTATTATCTTTATAATAATAATGGGGACCCTTTTTGTAAATTTTGGTTAAATCGCTCTTTAATATTGTCTTTTGGTTAAGTGTGCAAAAATTTTGTGAGATTTTTGTTTTCTTTGGATTTTTATTCTAATTGCTTCATTGCATTCAATTTTTTTCTAGCTTTCCATCGGTTCTTGTTTCATCTCATTTGGATGTACGGTTTGCAAATGAAACTTATTCTAAGTTTGGTGATTTTTACCACCTAGGCTAAAAATGTACAAAGTGTATATTATTTTATTTTTTTGTAAACTAATTAATTTTTAATTAATTATTATTTTTACTAATTATTTTATAGAACCACCACAATCAAGATTGTATAATAGCCAAAATAATAATTCATATAATTAAGTTCTCGGATCTCAAAAGTTAATTTAAATCTCAATTCTTAAAGCCCCGAGATATTGAAACTAATTAATAGTGGATGTAGTTTTTTTTGTTGGACCAAAATTATATTTAAAAGTGGTTGTAGTTTACATGAGGGGGAAGGTCCCACCTCACCTCACCTCCCTCTTCTCTCCTTATCTCTCCACTCCTCCTCGGGAAATCAGAACTCTTCCATTTCGTAACTCCTTTTTTATTCATCCCCGAAACCCCTATTCCTCTGATACCAGATATTCCTTATCTCTCCTTTGTCCTACTTACCTCGGTCCCACCTCATTTCAGAGCTCATGCTTCTCGTAACCCATTTCTTAAAATCTCATGAAATGTCCACCTCCGAAATTCTCCTCCAAAAATTACTCTACCTCCTTATACCCCCCTCTTCCCTCACTTCTTCCATTAATTCGGAACCTCACCACCTCATATTCTCGTATCTTAATTTTAAGACACCTCTGAAATTATCCTCCTTCCGAAATCCGAAGTATACTTATATCTCTCTCTCCCTTCTCCTTATAACTCCCTCTTTAATTCCCTTATATCTCCCACTTTGATTCACCAAGGCCCATTTTAATGGAGCCAACAACCACTAATCCATTGGCACTTATTTTGATGAGATTTTTTATTAATAAATTTAATTAATTTATTTTAAATTAAACTAATTTGCATTTATATTTAATTTAATTAATTAATTTAATAATATGTAATTATAATTTAATTTCAAAGTTTTAATTAATTTAATAATTGTAGGATACAACAACTGTGTTGCAGATTCTTATGGAAAGGGAGACAGGATGGTCACATTTATGCATGGGTTCGTTGGGATTTGATTGCTCTTCTGAAGAAATGGGGAGGTTGGGGACTAAAAAATCTTGAATCTTTCTCCATTGCACTTGCTGCCAAAATGGGTTGGCAGATTCTCATAGCACATAGCTTATGGACAGAGGTTGTATATCAAAAATACATTTGGCCCCTTCGCACACTTGAATGGATTCGGCTCCCTGCTTGGAATAGGACAGGAATTTCATCTATATGGAGAGCAGTATTAAATTCAATTTCATATGTTCGTGATGGACTGACCTAGAGGATTAGGTCAGGCTCCTCAGTTCGTGTGGGTATGGATCCATGGTCCAGCAGTGGTAATTCCTTTAGACTTCCACCTGATCTTATCAACTTTTTAACTAATGTTGGTATCACCTATCTTGATCATATTGCAGACCCAGAAAATACTAATATTTTTTCACAGGCTTGGAAATCAACATTACAACTTGGTATACCTGACATATGGCACCAAGACTGACCTAATTATACTAATGTTCTTACTGAATCACATGTCAGGATTCTTGAAGGTTAAGATGAACCGATATGGGTCCATGCAAAGCATGGTAACTACACTCCCAAGGATGGATACTCTGTCGACAAACCATCAGTCCTTGACTGGTGGTGGAGCTTATTATGGAAGTTGAAAGCTCCCCCCTCCCCATTTGAGAATTTTCATGTGGTCAGTCCTTTGTCACAAATCTCCCACAAGAGATAACCTAATGAAGCAATGTTTCCATGGACCTACATGGTGTTGTTTATGTCGACAAGCCTCTGAATCTATTGAGCATCTCTTCCTTCATTGTCCCATCATCAAGGATTTTTGGGTCCTGATTCTCTCCTCTCTCTCCATCACTTTTAGATGGCAAGGTAATACAATTCTTGAGGCTTGGAAATCTTGGTGGTCATTGGCTCTGCCACACAAAGCTAGGAATCTCCCATTACTGGTCTGCTGGGCTATCTGGCTGTCTCAGAACAAATTCATATTCAGTAATATCATGCCTCTCTGGAACCAAGCATTTGTCTGTGTCTTATCCATTTTTTCCAATATAGCTAATGATGATAGACTTGTTCCCCATCGAACCATCACTCCCGAAGTCATAGACGAAATCTTTCCTTGGGCCTATTTCGATGAATCTGCGCAAGCTCAGGGCTATTGGGGGGGGGGGTGCTTTATTACACCTATCAGAGAATCACTACTTCAAAATTCAGATGAGGTTGGGTAATGGGACCAATAACTTTGCAGAACTGCTCACACTCAAACATCTTTTGCAATTTGCATTAGAAAAAGAGTGTAGGCACCTACAAGTTTTTGGTGACTCCAAGATTATTATAAATTGGTTCAACAGCTTATCTATTTGCCATGCACACACACTCAGGCACATTTTGGATGATGCACTGCTATTAAGGGCCCAATTTGATACCATTGTTTGTCATCATATCTACAGGGAGCGCAACCAGATTTCCGACCAGCTTTCCAAGGAGGTTGCGGTCCGGCCTTGGGGTTTATGGTTGATACAGGAGCAGAAGGATATGGACCACTATCAGTACTATCATCGTCCATACATTGACCACACAATATAGGGGCCGAGAGGGCCTTTTACATTTTTTTTTAGCTATAGCCAATACATATTTCACTGAACAGTTTATGTTTTGATTATTTTTTATATGTAATTATGCACATACTATCAGTATACCCTACGAGGTTTTTTGTACAATGTATATTTGAATGGTGGTTTGCCACAACCTACAACATATGCTTCTTCAAGCATCTACAACATGTAATTTTCAAATATTAATGGAAATTACGAATTTTCCTAAGGGGAAACAATTAATTTAATAATTGTAAATAATTAATAATTATTTAACTTGAATTGTACAGTTAATTAGGATTTGAATTGTTAATTAAAATTTCCTAATTTTGGCCGAGGCATGAATTTTTCCATTTTGAAACTTCATCTTTGTAGAGGCATATCTTTATATTTACTTGGCCAAATGAAGCTCGCAATAGCTCGTTAGAAAGCTAAGACCGAGGAGAATAATCTGGGAATGATAAGTTTAACAGATTTAATCATTTAATGACCCAAAAATTTAGCAAAAGACAAAGTGATGAATTTGCAACAACAATTAGTTTTTCCTAATTTGATTTGGGAAAATTTCATTGGCTTAGGAAAATTGCTATCCCTGATTCATTCCCCAGTAATATTCAAAGGATAATAATATCCTTTAGAAGCAATCGTAGCATGGAATTTCTTTGGATTTTATTTATTTTAATTTAGCAATTTCATGAGTTTATTTTTATGATTTCTAATTTGCAATTTAATTTATTTTGGTTTTGGTTTTGATTGGTTTTGAATATGTTGGAGAAGTTAAGATTTGAGGCATTTTGGAGCAATGGAAAGAAACAAGCAGAGAGAAAAATTGGGAATTTGCAACTCTAATTCAGGATCTGGAAAACTACTCTCAACAGTTCTCCATTGTTGGAGATCCCTGTAATTATTAAATATCATTTTTAAGAATGAGGGGTGGGTTCCTCTTCTTTGCAACTAGAAGCTCTGAAGGCACTATTGTATAAGAGATTATAGTTGTAGGTGAGAGGGAAACTTCAGATCTGAATTTTGGGGAAAATTTTGTGAATTTCCTTGATGTGAATGTGCACTTCTGTAGCGTATTGTGAGTTAAATTATGAAGAGACATAACATTTTGAGTTCTGAAAGAGAAGATTGTTTTGCAATATTGTAAGAAATTTATTTAAGGAGTTGAAGCTGCTCATGGAATGCAAAATTTGTAATTAGGTTCTGGTATGACTTTAATAATTTTTCATTCCAATGCACTATAGTTTGGATTGTAAGTTATTTTTCTATTGCCATAATTTCTCTAATTGATTTTAATTTTTGTTCTAAATATTGTTTTACATTTTAATTGAGCACTATTTTCATATCAATTTGTTTTATGCTATTGAAGTTTTTAAAATGTTATCTCTGAGGAGAAGAAAAAAATTTGAATTGATATGAATTCATTGAAATAAGAATGTGCTAGGTCGTAACTATTTATTGTTTAAATACATTCTTTTTTTTTCCCTTTCATTAATTAAATGAACTATTTATTTAATTAATGAAAATCATATAATGAATTCCATCATTATATAAAAAGTCCTCTTCCCCTGGTTAGTTAGTTTATCAACTCTCGAATTGAGGGTTATCCTCTTCCAATTCAAGATATGATTATTTTTTTCTTGCATATTAGTGTAAATCTGCATTTATATTAACTCTGCATCCTAGAAGTCCCCTCACACAAGGGAAAATTTAGGTGTGGCTTAGCTAAGCCCTCAAGTCAGCTTAAGTATTTTCTTGCTTGCATGTGCACAACAAGAGAGTAGATCTGATTGCTCTTTTTCTGTTAGTGAGTAGTAGATAAATCACAAGCTTACGGGGAAATTGAAGGGGTAATTGAACCCAATTGAACCAGTTGGAATCCTTATAGAAACATATAGGAGTCTGATTTGGGACTCTGGCTGGGTGGCCTTCCCTGATGTTGATGAGGTCATTTTGGCCATCAACATAATCTTATTTTTTGAATTTTGTCTCATGTTAATCTTTTGTTTTTTAATACGAGCCACATCAATATCATTATTTTGGGCTATAAATATGCTTTCGATAGATTCTTCCATATATTCTCCTCGTCGTTTTCTACGGTGCTTGCTAGTATGTTATATGCTTCTTTGAGATTAAAGTTTCCTTTTTATTTTGACCCCACCTAAGAGTGTAATTCCCATTGATACTTTTAATTTTTTTATACTCCAATTCCTTTTCCAGAGCTTTATAAGAATCCATATTATTGTTGGAGGGCTCGTCTTCTTTTTTCCCATTGTCTCCATTGAGTTTGTTCTCTTGTGTGATTCCAATACTCCCTTATTAGGAATTTGCTCTGTTTTTCCAATTCAACTTTGATATCTATTATGTATTTTACTTATTCTAGCTTTGGCCATTGTGTCCATGAGTCCTCCTAGAATAGTGCAATATTTCCCCTATGAATCTCCAAGAAGGTGTGGTTCATTATGAGTTTCTTGTTGTTTCATGCTTGGTTCCAAAGATATAAGCCTTTTATTATTCCTACAATATTATGATTTGATTATTATTTATGTCAGGAGCATATTTGTTTTTCCATATTTTTCTCCACAAAGCATCTAGGTTTTTCATCCATCTCCACCAACTTTCTACTCCCATTGTTTTCTCAAGACTTTTAGGTTTCTAAGTCATAGTCCCCCTCCTATTTTTGATTTGCATAATTTTTCCCATGCAATTAGTGCCCATTTCTTCTCTTATTTGGTTCCTCCCCATAGGAAGTATCTTTGGATGGAGCGAATTTGTTGAGGACAACTTTCATAGCATATGTGATACATGGGAATGGCTTAAAGAACAAATTTAAGAAGAATGAGTCTGCTAGCAATTTTAAGGGTTTTGAAGGTCCAAAAGGATAGTTTGTTTTCCAATTTTAAAATGAGGTCTTCCCAAACTTTAATTCGTAATGGGGTTTTAACTATGGGTCACCTAAATATTTGGATTGAAGAGGAGCTTCATTGAATGCCAAGAAACCTAGAGATGTGGGTTTTAATAGTTATGGGGGCGTTGAAGAGAAGTATTTGTGATTTGGAAATATTTATGTCCACTCTAGATGCATCGACAAAGTTTGAAAGAATGGTTTTATAATTTTTAGCTTCTTTGATGGATGACTGACCCATGCGAAGAGTCTCATCTACAAATTGTTGATGTGAGGGTGGTGGAAAGTTAGGGCAGTTAGATAGGCATTTTAGACAACCAAAGGAGATTGCATGTTTAATATACATGTTAATGCCTTCATCCATTAAAAGGAATATGTATAGGGAGAGAGGATCCCCTTGTCTAATGCCCTTTGAGGGAAAGAAAGTGGTGGAGGGTAATCCATTTACTGGGATGGAGAAGAAGGACTTGGAAATCAGATTAATGACCCATGAGACCTAGAATTCTGGAAAATTGTAGGCTTTCATCATATGAGATATGTAATTCCAATTGAGTTTGTCGAAACATTTTGACATATCCAATTTGATAATCATGCTAAGAGTTTTGTTGGAAAAAAGGAAATGGATTTGTTCATGAGTAGAAATTATGATGTCAAGGATTTTCCTTCCTTCTACGTATCTAGATTGTTCTTGAGAAATAATGAGGGGCAGAAAGGGCTTAATCCTATCAGCTATAACTTTGGAAATTATCTTGTAGATAACATTGCAAAAGGAGACGGGTGTGAATTCGGCTGGGGATTGCTCTTGATAATTCTTGGGAATGAGGGTAAAAAAGGTGGCATCGAAGGTTTTGGAATTGTTTTTGACCTTCTGGAGTCTTCCACTAATTGAGCCACACCTTTTCTTATAATTTCCTAGCATTCTTGATAGAATTATATCATGAATCCATCTAGACTAGGGAAATTTTTTCTGGGCATCTCCATAATTATTTCTTCCACTTCTTCCAATGTGATTTTCCTCGTCAACATTTCATTATGTTCCTAGGTGATTACGTTTGGAATATGAGAAGTAATTTTCTTTATGGCTTGAATCCTATCTTCAATGGGTTCTACCAACAAATTCTGAAAGTAGCTATTGAGTTCTTGGGTTATATTTTCATGCCCCTCCAATTTTTTATTTTGACTTTTTTTTAGGTTGATTATTCTATTTCTATGCATGTCTTGTATCATGGATCTGTGGAATAATTTTTTGTTTCTTTCTCCTTCCTTTAGCCATTTGAATTTGGAATTTTGTCTCCATAAGATCTCTTCTTATTGTACCCTTTCTTCTAACTATATTTGTGTATTTGTTTCTCTTATTATTAGATCCTAAGTTATTCCTTTTTCCATGATTTACTACTGGATTATCTCCATTTCTTGCTCCAACCTTCTTTTATTTTCTTGTATATTTCCAAATTCATGTATGTTCCAAGTTTTAAGTTTTTCTTAATGGATTTTAGTTTTTGTTCAAATTTATACATAGAGATTCCTTCTATCATATCTACCTCTTTCCACCATTTTTCTATATTTCTATTGAAGGTATGGTTTCTAATATAAAATGCTTAAAAGAGAAAAGGCTTATTTTTTGGAATCCCAACCCAATCTATAAACAATTGTATGGGCCAATGGTCTAAGCCATGAGAGGGTAGAATAGTGGCATAGAGACTTAAACCAACTAGAAGAAGGATTTCAAATATTAAATATTGATCCAACCTTGAAGCTACTTGAGAAAATCCCCCGCCCCCCAAATTATGTTATTCTAGGTGAATATACCATTGATGGTGTTAAGGTCAATCAACTTCGAAGATTGTAGGAAATATTTGAAGAACGAGGATTCTCCATCTAATTTTCTAGTGCCCCCCTTTTTCTCTTGTAGAGATTTAATCAGGTTGAAATCTCCTCCAATAATCCAATGTTGGTCATTAATAATCTTCTCAATATTTTGAAGGCTTTCTATCAAGGGGTTTCTCTCTCTGGGAGAAGTGGTGCCATAAACATTAGTGATGTAACATTTCTTGGATGAAAATAAGGTTTGAAATTGAGATTTGATGGTATGT
Organism: Pinus tabuliformis; assembly: GCA_031772625.1. Classification (NCBI taxonomy): domain Eukaryota; kingdom Viridiplantae; phylum Streptophyta; class Pinopsida; order Pinales; family Pinaceae; genus Pinus; species Pinus tabuliformis. The sequence continues at coordinate 1,007,939,702 of CM062816.1, forward strand.
TGGGTTGAAAAAGTTATGCTCTTAAGGTCCATAACATGGAAATGCCTCCTAAGGCTCTGATCAGGTGCTTAAAATTAGGCTCAAAACTAAAATTTGAATAATATCGATAAACTTAGCTTTGGATCAAAGTGCTCATCATCCTAATTCCAATGGTGTGAATGACACTCGAATCCGATCTCATATGAAGAAGTTAGAGTAAGTCAAAGTTCAGGTTTGACTTTGACAGATGACAGGAGAAGATGACGTGGCAGGACTATTCAGCAAATGGGGAAGCGCCAAGTGGCAAGCCGCCATTGGCCTCGCATTTCGCAAATCACATATCGCAGGTGGGTCAGCGTTAAAGAATCGGCCCCAGAACAAGCTAGGGTGCAATGCAATAATCGCAATCACACATCACAGAAGGGAAGTAGTACAGAAATCGGCCCCAAACATACTCGGTTGCGATGCGATAATCACAATCGCAGATCGCATAATGCAAAGTCCCGTATATATGTTATCCCCTGACTCCGCCGATTTCGATTTGCGATGGATCCTGGATGCGATAAGATTATGGGTTTCAGTTGATAGTTTCGTCGGGTCCGTTGTTTATCGCAATCGCATATCGCCCACGCCGTGTTCACAAACCATAAGACCCTTCAGTTCTCGCCGATTGCGATTTGTGATGGAGCTATCAGTGTCAATAGCTTATGGCTGTCGCGTGGCGAAATTTTCACCCAATTAGTGCTTTTTGGAGCGAAATTGTAGGATCATGCTGGAAATGGTGCAATTTGTGGAGCAAATATTGGGAAAACTAGGAGAGGTCATAACTTCTTCATTTTTCCACCAAATTGGATGCAAAAAGAGGCTAGATGGGCATTTTTGGATATTATGGACTCATTGGAGTAGGTTTCAGAAGAATTTGAGCATTGTAAACACATATTTTTACACTTTTGAGCATAATAGAGAGGCCCAAGCCATTGGAAGTTGGACCGAGGAGACGTAGCCCAGGAGGGCTGAACTCCTTTATCATGTTCCTATTGTAATTTGTTTGTGATGATGTTCTGTACATGTTTATTCTGTTGTTCAGTCTCTTATTTATGTTAAATTTATCTTAAAATTAACATTAAAAACTCATTTTGCACTTGCAAAAATTAATGAATCCTTAAGCACAATGAAAGCATTTTGTTTCTAACCTGAGGAGGATCTTAGCACAACAATCTAATATTCTAATTTAGATCAGGCTCCTATGGCATCGTGGGCCATGAGTTGGTAGTTTTTGTAGATAGTTATGGATATGTTTTGCAAAGTATTAAATGAACATTTGATTTCTTGCAACATGCCAATATTAGGATTTTCTTTTTTCTATTTTGATTTCTAGGAGACTATGTTTGGATTTTCCATTGATACCCCTTATGTTCCATGATATTATTTTAATTGGTATTGTGATTGGGTGGAAAAGAACGTCTATGTCATTGGACGAACCGTTCAAGAATTTACCTGTTAGCGCTGCTATACAAAAGGATAAAAACGGATCCAAAAACACTCCCAATGTCTGCAAATCTGCTTAAAATCATGTCAAGGGATCCATGCATGCTGATTGAAATCTCCATTTTTGGTCAAAGGTCATCCACCGATCGAAATAGTTGCAAGAGGAGAGGCCTTGGAGGGTCGAAAATGCACTATCGGGAGGCGGAAACACTACAAAACCATGAAAAACCCTCAGACGTAGGCTTAAATGATGGTGGCACAGCAGCCGTTGGATTTGGCCGGTCAGCGGTCCAAATCTAATCGGCGGATCGCAATCGCACATTTACCCCGCTGCCTCCTATCACCCCTTGTCTTCTGCCGCTGTGATATTGCGATGCGATCTGATCGCTATCGCAAATCGCACCCATGTGTGTTAAGGCTTCGCCCTTTGTCTTCCGCCGATGCGATCTCATGATCGCTCCTCCGCCATCAGTCCTGACGATCTAATGGCCCATGTTTGTTTGCGCCCGCTTCTGAAGTACCGATGCAATGTTCATCGGCGATCGCAAGTCGTAGGGTCAGGGCTTGATGTTAATGTAGACCACTCCATTTCCGCCGATGCGATATCAGGTGTCGGACCCGATATGACTTACCATTCCTTTGTATAAAGTCTCATGTCCGCTTTTCCACCTCCGATAGTATATTTGCCTATACTCAGTCTTCCTGCCTTCGTGCTCCCGTTGAGTCATACCCTCCGTCCCTCTGCGCGATCCAATGGCTAGCATCTTTTCCTCGTCTTGCTCATGCCTCTACCTTACTGTCTGTGTCCATTGCCAGTGTCTTACATCCCAAGGAAGAAGGTGGCCAGTATTCAGCACTCTGCGCAATTAATCTTCAACCACCGCATTTAACAAGCAGGATGGCCGAGAAGGAAAAGGACATGCCTCGATCCGGCCATAGCGTTTATCAGTTATGGAGCTTGTCTCATATTACACTCTACTGGCTCAAGAAGGATAACAGAACATCCGAGAAGGTCAAATTCATTCGCAAACACAGTCAGATTGCAGCAGAGACCCATGTTAGATAGTTAAAGCGGTTGGTGATCCATTATGACCCCTCCACGCATAGCCTAGCAGAGATTTTTGTAAACTAATTCTATATATACTCAGAAAAACGATGCAATCAGTTTGATGAGTGTGAGGTGAGTGTTAGTGTGTTGCAAAGCTTCAACTTCTGGAGACCGTAACTACTTTGAGACCTGCAGCTTCTGGTCTTCATTTCCAACTAATACAAGATTCTTTTACTGTCATTTGCTCACTTTTCACTTCTACTTGTTCTAGGTTGTGCCTGTCTTGCATTAATTCATGAGCTGTGAATGTTTAGCGTCAGAGGGGCTATCATCCCACCTCTGTGTTAGAATTTAGCTGTTCATTGAAATTGCTTGCAGGCTTTTGTTGTTTAAATGCATAGAGAGTTGCCATCCTCTCTGTGTATTATATAATAGTTTTACAAACCTCCTTTCTGGTTGCAGTCGGCCCTCACAGGGTCCTGTGTATATGTTGATGCAGTCAGTCTTCTCCATCATCACCTTTTGTTTAAACTGTGAGTAATTGGTGGTTAAAAGCCTTGTAGTCTGGGGGTATTCACCCATGTCTGGGGTCAATCATAGTAGGAGTGGTTATTTGGCTTGAATATACAAAATTTCTTTCATTCATCCAAATCATCTTATCCAACATTTTGTTGAATTTATAATGTTCTCGAGCATCACTGGTATACAACCTAGGTGAGTTTCTTGGGGTGATAACATTACCAACCCCTATTTCTCGTATTAATTTCTTGTTACTTTTTCTACCCCCTTTCTTCCATCCTCTACTCCTTATGTGTGGTCCTTGCTTATTTGTATCTTAATCCATAAAGAATAATAAATATTGGGCTTTGAGTTGTTACCTGAAGGTCTTTTTCTTGTTTTCCTTTGATACTTGAAGTAGACTCTTGTTATCAACTACACTTGTTCTCCTAGGATATTGACTGGGTCTTTCGTTTTCCAATCATGTGCTGTTTTTTGGAGATCAACATTCTTTAATTTTGGGTCTTCTAATTCTTCATTTTCTTATTATTCCTTATCTTCTTCAATCATCTCCACATCATCCATGACACTTTTTTGTTTTGGTTGTGTTGCTTGATTCTCACCTTGTTCCTTTTCTTGAGCATTCTCCGAACCAAACCGTTGATTTTTTTTTCTACTTGGTCTTGTTCCTGGTATTTTTGCATTTCTTCTTATGTTCGAAGGTTCGAGAATATATTTTTATTTAGCCCCTTCAAGGAGGATGGATATGTCGCTCCTCTTTTTGTTTCCCTTCTCTTGCTGGTCACTTTTGTAAATCCTTCCTCATCTCCATGTTGCTCTACCTGTGTTGCTTTCAATATTTGATTACAAGGTATTTCTCTAAATAAATGTCCATATTCATGAATTTTTCGACAAAAAAAGGGAATTTTTAATCGTCTATGGGTTTTTCTCGTACATCATCATGATAGCTAATATTTATGCTTGTTGTAAGATCTTTGGTTAGGTCTAGATATACACATAATCTGGAATACAATGTATACCAACATAGTCTGGTATTTTCTGAGAGCATGATGAATAAGCCAATGGAATTTCCTATGTCCTCCAAAATGTTTGGGTTCCATCATTCCTGTTGTGATGAGTATAGGTGCAACCAAACATGGGCTAAGTTAAAATCTTATTTGTTAGGGTTGAATATTTCAATCAAGGGTTTCATATACAACCCTGCAGAATTGAGAAAGTGAGGTCTACCTAGTAAACATTATCCCTTTCATCAACACTTTTTAATATGACAACGAAAAAATCCCTTTGAAACAAGATTTAGTTCCATATTCCTCTTGATCTACCATTTTTTCTAAATCCAGGCTAAAAGGATTATTTCTGATGGCAAGATACCCACGAATTTATAAATCAATGCATGTTCCTTCATGTATTGTATTTTTTCCCCTATATTGTCTGAGATGATTTCATAAATTGGGGCTTTTTCTGATTGTGGGAGACAAGCACTTGAGTACCCTAGTATTTTTTCCTATAATTGGTTTTATGGGTTTGCTTCATTCTTTTCCTCCTCTCCTTGCTCCTTAGTCACAGATGGGATCTGATGATTGATTCTTGGTTGAGTATGGTTTCCAGGTTTATAGTTATTTTTCCTAGGATTCCTTCCAGCTATAATGTTTCTAAAGGAGGAACCACTCCTCCTCCCCACGAGGGAGCCATATTCTCTCAGCAAAGAAGCTTGATATGTGGGAAAACCCTAGTAGCGGTTACAAGTTTGGATCCTTCTCCCAATTATTTTATTTTTCTTAAGCACAACCTCAATAACATGTTAGAATCCATAGGTACATTGTAAAATTTGACAACATATTTAAGAAAATTCGATGTTAAAACTTTGTCATAATATTACCACAATATGTATGAGAAAAAACAAATTAATTTTTTCTATACTTCACCATGTAGATTGATCCAAGTGATCATCTATTTACACTTGAGGATATAACTAATTTCCATAAAACTAAGTTTGATGGACTCAATTTTTATCACCCAAATCATCCCCAAAGCAATTATATAATCCACATTTTATAGCTTATTTTTCAACCAATTAGTTGTAGTTAACCTATTTGAGGCCACTTTATTAAGTCAAATCTACTCAGTTTAAACTGCTTAGAAGATTGATCCACTAGTCAATTTATCCATCCAATAATACTAAAATGCGTTGATTGTCTTCTGAGAATATGGTTGAATAAAAAATTCCAACATCTCTCTCGAAATCACACCTTCTTGAAGGATTAAGAGGTGGAATTATTTCAACACAACCTCCACCCTCTTAAGGACAAATTCCTAAGCCCTAAGGATAGACTAAAGCTTAACAAACTTTGCTTCTTTTAATGATTATATAAATCTAAACAATATTTAGGACATTTTCTTATACCCATTGTCTATGGTAATGTGCATGAAGCTTGACACACTAGATCATGCTTTCTGCAAAAGGTTTCTAACCAACTTTGTTAAACTTTAACTATCACAATACATTATAGTCAATTCCATATGAATAAACCCAATATCTACCATCGAGCTGTGAATCTAAATTACCTCATCCAACATTCCTCTCTCCTTTATTTCCAACTTTAGTGGTTGATAAGGAAATGGTTGTTACCTTTTATATGACCCAATGATGTAGGTCTAAAGCTTAAATCTATATTCGATCAAATATTGAATTCTATATATATATATATATATATGATTAAAATGGAAACGGGAGATATCACCCAAAATCCCGAAAGAACCATTATAGCCAAGATCCTTTATTATATATCCCCGGAGCCAAACTATATATATAGTTGGAAAGAGGAGGGCTTACCTCCCACTCCACGTAATATTACTGTCTTGTGACCATAGTCATTAACCCCAAGAAAGAAGTGGGTCCACACTTAAACATGCCACTTGCATACACATCACCCCGATGCTATCCTCATTGACTAGTTGCCACATCCACCTAGTCCTCGTCACCCACACTTTCAAATTTTTTTCAAAGGGAAATACTTCAAGGAGACAAAATCCTAGAAGTGAAAATTCTCGTTAGTTGTATCCTTTGTCAAGTTCTGACCTCTGACACCTTTGCAAGTGGGAGACGGATTCCAAGATGTGAATATTTTCGTCAATCGCCACCCTCAAGTTTTTTTCTAAGTGGTCCCTGGCTTCAGTCCTTGACCATGGCACACATTATTTTTCCACATAATCCATTACTTTCTAATATGTTGAGTCCACCTCATCCTGGCACTCTCCATATCATCGTCTCCTCCACATCATCCTGGTGCTTCCCTCACGTGCAACACTTCTAACCTTATGGGGAAAAGACTCTAATGACATATCACCCCAAGCCTGTCTTTTGACAATATTTTTTAATGAAAAGTAAATTCCATCTCCTGGATCTTGTGAGGTGAAAGATTTCTGTGGAAAGGGAAAAATTACTAAGTTCTTAGCTCCTCTGCCTGTGTATTCTGATCTCGGTCTCGTCAAATATTTTAATACAAGATTTTATAAAGGATATTATATCAATATGGGTTCCTTTGCCTCTGATCTCAAAACCTCAAGGGTTCCACCATTATATTATACAGGGTTTATTATATGGGTGTGAATGCCTCTGTATTGCTTACATGGATTAAATAAAGCTCGACTACAACACAATACCCTACAATGTTAATAATATACAAGCGCGCATTCAAACCATAAATATATGTGATTGTAGAAGGACTGGTTTGAGGCATAAATTAATTCAACTCAAACTTCACTCGTTCTATTTTATTAGATTCAAAGCATAAATAAATACATAAGTGGGCATCCTTCCATAACAATGAATAGTGGATCAGATAGCCCAATTTGCTTCAAACACAACCTCGGGAACTTCTACAATTCTCTCTTAACAAATTCATACTAATAAATAGATTATATGGCATTTAACAATATTATTCCTAAGATTTTTTATTAATATGCTTAGAGATTGTCTTTTTTAGTGAGGAACCTTTTCGGATTTTCTCTGAGCGCTGCTCCTCGGCCCTGCTCGGCCTTTCTTGAGCCCGCTCCCTGCGCGGCCTGCTGACTGCGTGTGAGCCCGCATCCGCCGCGGGTCTGTCCGCGCGAGGCCCCTCTCAGCCCTGCGGTCGGCCTGGCCATGGCTGATTGCTTTGCCCAAGAGCTCTGACAAGCTTGGATCTGCATCCATGGAGGTGCTGGGCACCCCCCATGCCCCTTCTTCTCCTCCTTCGTCGACGATCTCCTCAGCTGAGGCGTTTAGCAGGCTTCTGGAAGGGCTCCCTAAGAAGAAAAATGTGGAAGCGGCGAAATTCGTTAAGAAACTCGATGATATCCCAGAGATCTCTCTTCCTCCAGAAACTCTGATTCAGGTTGCTTTATCCTTGTCCGAGCGAGCCCTCATTGGCCAGTTCACGGGTCTATGGCCATCCCCCAAATCCACAGAGAGCTGGGTCAAAAGAAATTGGTCGCCGCTGATCAAAGAAAACGTGACCTCATACTTTCTGGGGCGAGGATTCTTCCTCTTTGAATTCACCTCCAAAGACGACAAAGACCTGATTTTCCGAAATGGTCCTTACTTCATGGGCCCCCAGGGTTTGTATTTGAATAAATGGACTCCTAATTTCGATCCAGCAGTAGACGTACCCAAAGCTGTCCCGGTGTGGGTTAGGCTTCCAAATCTCCCAGTTCATTGCTGGAACTGGGATTCTTTGATGCACATCGGAAACGCCTTGGGGAAATTTATAGACCGAGCGAACAGCAAGGACCAATATGACTGTGCCAGGATCTGCGTTGAGGTGGATCTGGAGGAGGGGCTCCCGGAGGCCATCAAAATCAAGGTAGGAAGCTGGACGCATGTGCAGAAGCTAGACTACGAACAGTTGCCCTTCAAATGCCGGAAATGCCAGGTATATGGGCACTTCGCCAGAAACTGCCCAACTGTCAATGAAGTTGTACAAGGGAAGGAGGTCGGCTGGAAACAAGTTAAACGATCCAAAATGCCTTCCAAGACCCAGAACCCGGGAGGAACTAGTGGCAAAGGCCCTCAGCAGGACCCAACTCAGCAGATCCAGCAGACCCAGCCCAAGATCACCTCAGAGAACAGGTTCGATCCTCTCAGTTCCCAACCAGAGGATTCCCATGAAGTTCCAGTCCAAAAGCCAGTGTCCCCAGACAAAGGTTCCCTACCCCCCTTCTTTAAAGACACGGGGGTTGCAGAAAGCTCAAAAGGAACCCCCGTTGAAGTCGAGGAGGAGGATCAAGAATCAGAAGATTCGGAGGAGGAAGGAGAAATAGGAGAATCCCAATCCTCTGTAAGGAGATCTACAAGAGGGCGCAAAATGGATCGGGAGAAAAGAGAGCACGAAACGTACAAGGACAAACTACAGGGCAGTCAACCAACTTTGGAGAAGCTGCTAGCAAAAAAGCCAAAGATGGCAAGAAATCCGCATCAAGGCTCCAAGGGAGCCCAGCCGAGCAAAGGTAAATAATGAAGATAATCTCCTGGAACTGTAGGGGTATGGGTAGCAAAACCAAAGAAGAGGCTATAAGAAATCTAATAAGAATAGAGGCTCCTGATATACTCCTTCTCCAGGAGACTAAGATGGAGGAATCAGATTTCCTTCAGGTAAGTAAAAAACTTTGGAAAAAGAGTAATGCAACAGCTGTCTCAGCCCGAGGAGCCTCCGGAGGGTTGGGTACACTGTGGAATGATAGCAGGTTTTCACTGGTGTCTGAGGCATCAAATATTCATTGGGCGATGTTAAAGATGCAACATCTAACCACAAAAGAAATCTTTTGTCTTTTCAATGTTTATGTACCGGTCAATGCAGGAGAAAAGAGGATCTGCTGGGACTCATTAAGGCAGCAAGCAGATCTGGGCAATCTGGAAAATGTCATCATAGCAGGAGACCTGAACATCACGTTGCACTCTTCTGAAAAGCAAGGAGGTTGCATTGTGCGAGATCTGGCAAGGGAATGGGTAGAGGATCTCCTTCAAGACTGGGATCTGTTAGATATCAAGCCTGTCTCAGGTAAGTTTACATGGTCCAATAAAAGAATAGGTCCTGGACATATTGCAGCAAGGCTGGACAGATTCTTTGTGCATAGCTCCTTTCTTTTGCTTGGTCTAGACGCTAGCATGCATATTCTTTCTTGCAACACCTCTGATCATAAGCCTATTAAGCTAAATCTTCGAGCTCATACTGACCTTGGCCCCATACCCTTCAAGTTTAGTCCTTTGTGGATCAAGGATCCCAACTTCATGTAGATTGTCAAAGAATGCTGGTCCCGTCCAGTCAGTGGATCTCCATTCTACATATGGGAAGAAAAACTCAGAAGATTGAAATCTGCTCTAAAGTGCTGGGCCAAATCTCTTGCTAATCCAGCAGCTGAAAGAAAAAATATTCAAAGTCAGCTTGAGGCTCATCACCTGCTCACGGAAGAGGCATATATGTCTAGAGAAATTCTAGATAAAGAGGTACACCTCCAGCAGCACTATCACAAAGCATGCCTGGCCGAAGAGGAAACGTGGAGGATCAAATCGCATTGTCTCTGGCTTAAGGAAGGAGACAGAAATACCTCATTTTTTCACAAACAAGCTGAAGCTAGAAAAGGTTTCAATTCCATAACTGAAATTAAAGAAAACTCTACCATACACAAAGACTTTGCAAGTATTAAGCAAGCAGCCCACCTTCATTTCAAACGCCTGTATAGTGAAGAGGAGAATACACATCAGAACTTTTATCTGTTGGACGGAGTTCCCACATCAATATCTGCTGAGATGAACCATCATCTAGAAAACAAAGTCACAATGGAAGAAGTTAAAAGCGCCCTCTATGCTATGGACCCAGATAAATCCCCAGGTCCTGATGGCTTTTCTACCAGATTTCTCCAATCTTGCTGGCACATAGTGGGAAAATATCTCTATAAAATGGTTCAAAAATCCCAAGCCTGTCAGAAATTAGGAGGAAGCACAAACTCCTCTTTCCTGGCTCTCATTCCCAAGGAAAAGGGTGCCAATTCTTTTAATAGATTTCGCCCCATCTCCCTTTGTAACATTGGATACAAGCTGATCACAAAAATTATTGCTAACAGGCTGAAGCATATTCTCCCTAAAATCATTCCAGAGAACCAAGGAGGCTTTATCCAGGGAAGACATTTGGTGGACAACTTCACTCTAGTTCAAGAGGCAATACTGTCAAGTCAGCAGTGCAAAGAACAAGGTATGGCTATCAAATTGGATTTAGCAAATGCCTTTGATCGAGTTAAACATAGTTTTCTTTTGAATGTTTTGAAAAAATTTGGTTTTGGGGTGAGTTTTATCAGTTGGATCCGGGCTTGCATCTTGGAACCATGGATCTCTCCTTTAGTCAACGGTAGATCTACTGGATTCTTTAAAGCTACAAGAGGACTAAGGCAGGGCTGCCCCATGTCTCCTCTTCTGTTTGTTATTCAAGCTTCAGTTCTCAGCTTCTATCTAAACAAAAAAATGCAAGATTAGGAGATTTCAGGGATCTCCATAGCGAGGGGGGTCCAAAACATAAACCACGCCCTATTTGCAGATGACACACTACTTCTGGGGGCAGCTTCGATTCATTCAGCCAGAAGATTTAAAGATGCACTTGATGAGTATTGTATGGAGTCCGGAAGCAGCCTCAACAAGGGTAAGTGCCATACTTATTGCTGGAACACTTCACCCTCTCTGCTCAATTCCATCACCAGATGCCTAGGATTTGCTGCCTCCTCAGAATGGACCTCGTTCAAGTATCTGGGACTACCTATTTTTCTCAAGCGTGCCTATAGCAGGGATTGGTCTCCTCAGGTAGAAAAATTTAAAAACAAACTCCAGGCTTGGGGTTTTAATTGGCTAAATATGGCGGGCAAGACAGTTCTCATTAAAGCCGTCCTTAGCAGCCTCCCACTATATCAGTTCTCAGTGCTTCTAGCTCCTATTGGTATACTCCAGAAAATGGAACAACATATCAGGAACTTCTTTTGGAAAGGGGGTAAGCACAACGAGAGGAGATTTCCACTGGTAAAATGGGAAACTGTCCTCATGCCTCAGATGGAGGGAGGGCTCAATTTTAAGAAGCTCCCACTGCAGAACATAGCTATGGGAGCCAAGCTCCTCTGGAGAATAATAGCGCCCAAGCCAGGCTGGGCCCAGACAGCACTGTGGAGAAAGTACTTTAAAGGCACGCGGTTGAGATGTTTGGATGGGCCATTACCTCAAGGAGCCTCGCCTTTTGTCAGCCTCTGCTCCAAAGCTGCCCAGATGATTCGGTCCAAAGCCTACTGGGTTCCCGGAAATGGGAAAAAAATAAATATATGGAACGACCGCATCATGGACCGCGATCCAATTGGAGATTGCCCAAACGTGAAAGCGCTGAAAGACTGGTTGACTGCCTCTGGAAAAAATAAACTGTGGGATATATCCTTATGGAACGGGTCGCATTGGGCGGGCTGGAATCTATCAGATCTGCCTTCAGACCTTCACCAAGAATCCATCCACCTCTGCGAGCTTCTGAACGGGATTGCACCCTCGCACATTCGAAAAAATGACAGGCGAGGCTGGGGCGCTCTGTCGGCTGGCTATTCAGTTGCCCAGGGATATGCGCACCTTGCATCAATACCAAATGTGCCTCCTGATCCGGCCCCGTGGAAGGCTGTCTGGGGTATCCCCTCGTTGCCCAAGATCGACATTTTCTGTTGGCTCCTATGCCACAGAAAAATTCTAACCGAGGACAATCTCCAGAGGCATGGATTCCATGGCCCGTCCAGGTGCTCCTTGTGCAAAGAATCTGCGGAATGTGCCACGCACCTCGTCCTCAATTGCAACTTCTCTTCACAGGTCTGGAGAGAACTGATGGACTATTGGAATCCTAGATTTGAGCTCCCTGCCTCTATAACAGATCTGTTCGCCAACTGGAAATCCAGCTACCCTGGTCCCTTCCCCAAAAATAAAGTGATCAAAGCGGCCTGGTCATCATTGCTCAAAATTTGTTGCTGGCAGATTTGGTTAGAGCGCAACAGCAGAATCTTCAGAAGCATTCAGCACAATCCCAAGATGGTTGCGGCCAAGGTAAAGATCCAATTAAAAGAATGTCTGGGAGATCAAAAAGACGACTCGAACCTTAATCAGCTAGATATTGATTGGGGGACCTCCTTGAACCTGCAATTTCACCAAACTGTCAGAAGCATGGTCCCTCTTGAGGAATGGAAAATAAGGGGAAAAAATAGCGAAGACTTTCAAAACTGGCTCCCCAAGCAAAAGGTGCACTCCCTCTTCTTTGACGGAGCAGCAAAAGGAAATCCTGGCAACGCTGGAGCAGGAGGAGTTATTAAAAACATTGATGGTACATCGATCCTTCAGTTTGCCTGGGGTCTGGGAATCAATTCCAGCATCCAAGCTGAAGCATTAGCCCTTTACCAAGGTCTCAAGTGGCTCTTGAAGCTGGAAATCAAGGAAGCAAATATTTTTGGGGACTCCGAAGTAATCATAAAACTCATGGTGACCAATTCTACGCCCCGGGACTTAAAATTAGCAAGGCTGATCCAAAGAATCAGAAGCGTGGCGAAGCTGTTCCAAAATCTGAAATATTTTCATGTGCTGAGAGACAACAACAAAGAAGCTGATCTTGAAGCCAATAAAGCTGTGCATCTCTCTGTCGGGGCAATGAAAAGAGACGGGGACGAAACTTGGGACCCAATTCCTTAAACCATTTCAGCTGTTATGTTTTTCTGTTTGATTCTAAAGCAGTTTGTTTGTATATTCAAGCTCGGGCAAATCTCAGAAATAAGCTCAATTGTTGATCCCAAAAGGAGTTGGAAGGGGAATACATGCCTCATAATATCTCAGAAGGTCGACTCCATTTGGATCGGACCCACCCCTATTGTAATCAGAAATCTGGTATTCAGACCGCTTCATTAATATAATCCATAACCGTTCTTGTGAAAAAAAAAACAATATTATTCCTAAACTAGCTAACAAATCCCACACTTTGAGGAACCAAGTCCTCTGGTAAAAAGGGTTGACCTTCTCATTCAATTGAGTTTTATAATGCTCATCCATCACCTGATATAATCAAACTAGATTTTAGATTAAAACATTATCCAAAATCCAAGTTCTTATCATCCCCATCACAAGTCCAAATAAAGGCTATATATATAACCAATTGATTGAATTTGTATAAAAATATGTAATGCTAAGGTGATATGTGCCTTTGATATACCAAACAATCCTCTTTGCGGCATTCACATATCTCTCCTTTTAATTTTACATGAACTTTGACACTAAACTAACAACACATTCTACCAAGGTGTGTAAGGTATTGATATTTTCTATGAGATATTATTTTGAAATAGTTATCCTTTAAATACATTACTCATATATTCTCCTCTATTATTAGAATTTAAAATTTTCACACCACACAACTCCTTGAATTTTTAAAACACTAGCTTTTGTATTCAAGAAATATACCCATGTAAACCTCCAAAAAATAATCAATAAATGTGAGAACGTGCCTTACACCTACATAACAATGATGGTTCATTGTACAAGCTCTATTTATCCCTCTGAGACATGACATTATACAAAAATATTAGCAATTATTCCAAGAAAATAAACCTCATAAAAGAACCGCAATAGGGAGTCCATGACCCACCCATGAGCCATATTTATTCTACCCATCAACTTCATGATTCTAAAATTTAAATGACCTAATCTCTCATGACAACTATTGCTTCTATCATCAATTATGTTTATCAATGCAAACGATTCAAATTCCTTCTTATATATTTTGTCCTTAGTGTTAAGAACTACCTCAACAATAACCTTAAAATCATTGTTAATATTCTTAACAATTAACTCGGCTAGCCAAAATTCAACTTTCATGGTCGTCTAGTAAAGTTGTGGTAAAAACAACATCTTTACACTTAGATAAGGTACATGGTAAATGTTATTAATCACACTATTTTCACAATCAAATCTACCACTATCATTGATAGTGAGTTCCTAATCATCTATGACAAATATATCTTTTCTTTTGCCTCACATAAGAAAGAAAAGGGAGAATCATCATTATCCATGTGATGTGAAGAATTAGAATCAATTGTCCATTCCTTTTAAGAAGTATGAGAAAGTAGCAATTGAAAGTGACTAACATAAAGGTATGATCACTATAACTTTTGTTGTTTATACTTTGTTAAATTGGTCAACTCTCCACCTTCAAGTCTCTTAATATCCTCTTCAAGGTCATGATCCATATTTAGTCTAACCATCAACTTCATGCTTATGAAATTTAGATGACATAATCTCTCATGTCAATTATTTCTTCTATCATTAATTCTAGTTATAAGTGCAAATCATTCAATTTCATTCTTATATATTTTGTCCTCGGGGTTAAAAAAATCCTTAGGAATAACCTAAAGAATCATTGTTAATAATCTTTATAATAAACTTATTCAAACAAAATTCAGCTTTCATGCCAGTCTAGGAAAATTGTGGTAAAAAGAACATATTTTCACTTAGATAATGTACATGGTAAATGTTAGTGATCACATTTCTTTCACAAATGATAGTACCACTACCATTTATAGTGAGTGCATAGTCATCTATAACAAATATCATTTTATTTTGCCTCACACAAGGAGGAAAAGAGAGGAGCATCATTACCCATGTGATGTGAATAATTAGAAACAACTATCCATTCTTTTTTATAGGTATGAGCATGTAACACTTTAAAGGTATGATTACTATCACTTTGTTGTTTTATGTAAATACGGTTTTCAATTAGTCAACTCTCCCCCTTAAAGTCTCTTAATAGTCTCCTCAAAGTCATGAATTTTCTACTTCTAGGCTTCTCAAAGTAAAGTTTTCTTTCCTTAGTAATAATAGGTCTTCCTATTCTCGACTTTATTAGTATATATTTTACTATCAACTCCATTTTATTTTATTTTATTTTATTTTTTTTAAATCTAACCTTCATGATCCATGGTATGGTATCCACCATTACTTCTAGAATGTTCCCAGGGATGATAATATGGGGTACCTAGGAAAATACCAAAGGGGAATGCTTTATATAAAATGGTCATTAATCATGGAATAAGACCCAGTTAATAGTTGGCGAATAATAAATAAGTTGACTAAGTAGTTAAAGGACATGAATATAATAATGAAGGTTGCTAGCATAGAATCCAATAGATACTCACGAGAAAGTGTAAATAAAAATGAGTATCATTGTATTGAGATGGATTATTTCTCTTCAACAAAGTCTCCATGTCTTGTGTTCGCATGGCATTGTTTTGTTAATCAAGCAACATAAGTTCATGCCTAGGAACCATATTAGTTCCATAAAACATTAATTAAAAATATGGAAGTTAAAGCTTTCGAAATATCTTATGACGAAGTGCCCTCTAAGTATATTTCAAAACAGAAGAATGCTATCCACATACATCATATGATGTAGTGCCCTCTAAATGCCTTGCAACAACTAGAATCAAGCTAGGACCTTTAGATCCCAAAATATTATTACCATGTTAGAATTCATAAGTACATTATAGAAGTATATAACAAATTTAATCAAAGTTAATGATGTCAAGCAACACCATAATAGCAAGCATAATATATATCTACATAACACAAAATGTTTCCACTAGCATACTTCACCATGTAGATCTAAGTGATTCTCATATATTTATACTCGAGTGTGTAACCAATATCACTTGAATTATGGTCTATTCAACCAACTTTGATCTCCGAAGATGGCCTAAAATCAATTAAATGATCCATATTCCCTAGTTATTCTACACCCAATCAGTGATAGTAGACTTGGGAAAACCACTATAATCAATCTAATATGCCTAGTCAAGACTTCTCAATCAATTGGTTAATTCGCAGAAGATTTCCAAATGGAACTATGTATAGGATTATTATCTTGTCCAATGTTTCGGGTGGACACTCCACCCATCATCAAGGACCAAAGAATACTGAATGATGACATGTGAGTGCCAGTGAGCCTTTAATAGATAAGAAATGTATTAGTCATTAGGGGAAAAAAATAATAATAAATTCAATGAAGTCGTTAAAGGTCAAGTAAAAGGGATAAATAAAATTTTGATTTAAATAATTAACTATACAGCAAAATAAAATTATTTAAAAATTATTAACAATAAAAATAACGTTATTAAAAAAATAAAATAACAATAAATTTAATGAAGCCAATCAAGGTCAAGTCAAAGGGATGAATAAATTTTGATTTAAATAAAACAATACGATAAAAAAATTGGATTTAAATAATTATTAACAAAAGAAAAAAAAATCATAAAAATAATATTATTTATTTAAATAATTATTAACAATAAAATTAAATAATAAAAACGTAAAAATAATATTATTTATTTAAATAATTAAGTAATTGAAAAGGAGAGTAAATCAAAGGAGGTATAAGGGGGGAATAACAAAGGATAATAAATATTCTATGGAACTGAATGAAAACAAAAACGTAAAATAGATGAGACTAGATTAAATTAGGGAAAATAAATCAACATAAATAAATTAGATAAATAAATCGAGATCGTTAGAAAAATAAAGCAGAAAAAGAAAATAGGAGAAAAGGAGAGGAACAAAAATAAATTTAACGAGAAAGGTGGTGGATAACATGCTTTTGAGATTGGTTTAATTTAAACCCATCTTCTCTATTGAAATTATCGAGGTGCTTCTTGATTTCAAGAGCTTCCCTGATTTTGCAAGTGTTGTGAAAAGGAATCAGGGCTAACATTTTGGATTGAACAAAGAAAACAAGGTGTTTTGAATTAAATAAGTGTCCAAAAATGGTTGACTTTGATAAACGAAGATGGTTGGTATCAACTATATGCTCCTTTAGGTGACCTTTCAAGGGACGACTAGTCTAACTAATATAAGACTTCCCACGTGAGCAGGGAATTTGGTAAACCCTTGAACATGGCAGGGGGTCAAGCTGATCTTTGGCTGACCGAAACATCTACTTCAGAGTTTTTTGAGGTTTAAAGGTGGTTTTAATATTCATTTTTGATAATATTTTTGAAATAAGGTCAGTGTCCCTTTGATATAGGGAAGAGATACTTGACCTTGGGGAGGAGAGGGGGAAATAAAACAGGATTTGAGAATGGAAACATCATGAAAGTCCTTATGGATTTGAGATGAGGTGTACTCATTAGCTCTGAAAACTTGGAAAAGTTTGGCTCTTTCCGAAGGAAGGAATTGGGGATCAAATATTTTAAGGGCTCGAGATATGAGTGTTTTGAAAACAATTGATTTATGGGATGGGTGATGGTGAGAATGGGCATGGAGATACTGATAAGTGTGGATTTTTTTTGGTAGATGTGATGGGTTAGGGAAGCATCAAATTGACAGAAAACTAGGACATCAAGGAAGGGGATGGATTTATTAAATTTAATATTCATGGTGAATTGAATATGAGGGGAAATCTTGTTAAGATGAGAGAGGATTCACCAAGTGCATCCATGTCGTTTTTCCAAATGCCAAAGTGTCATCGATAAACCGAAACCAACACTTTGATTTTTTATTCCAAGATTCTAGAGCTTTGGCTTCAAGGAATTCCATGAAGACGTTAGTGACGATAAGAGAAAGGGTAGAACCCATTTCTGTAACTTCGGTTTGCTCATATGATGGTTCCTTTGAAAGAAAAGAACGTGGATGAGAGGCATAGTTTCAAGGTTGAGAGTTTTAGGATCAACAAGTTTAGAAATAAGATCAATGGCCTCAGGAACTGGGATATTAGTGAAAAGAGACACAAAATCAAAGCTAACTAAAATATCATTATCATCAATACGGATATATTTGGTTTTAAGAATAACATTAGTGGATCTTTAATGTAAGAGAGGGATGATCCAACAAATTGTTGAAGCTTAGAGGCTAGGTATTGGCCAAGAGCATGAGTCGAAGTTTATTATTTTTATTGTTAATAATTTTTAAATAAATTTTTTTATTATTGTATAATTAATTATTTAAATCAAAAAATAATTTATCCCTTTGGCTTGACCTTTAACGACTTCATTTAATTTATTAGTATATTTTCCTCTAATGGCTAATTAATTTCTTATCTATTAAGGGCTCACTAGAACTCACATGTCAACATCCAGTACTCTCTGGTCCCTGATGATGGGTGGAGTGTCCATATGGAAATCTTCATTCTATTAATTGGTTAATTGCTAATTTGATGCAATGAATGATGCCAAGATACAAAAACTTGCATCGAAGAGTTGATTTTATTCAGAAATTATAACACAAAATAATGTAGAAGTATAATTATTAAATAAAAAGGGAAAAAACATTACAAATAATAGTTCTCGCTATGTTCATTTAGATGCTCCAAATCCATCTAAAAATATATTTCGAAAGAAATCACATAATCTAATCCAAACTAGTGAATCTAGTTCAAATAAACCACCTCCTTTATCTATAAGGAATATGTTCCTTTTGTCTAAAGATCTTAATTTTGAAGGGAAACAAAATCCATCTTCTATCCCCACAATATAAAAGGCATTAGTTCAATCCCATCTCAACGAAGAATAGTAAACCATGCTAGAAATCCAAAACAATTAAGAGTGGAAGGTTTGGACTTAAACGCTCCATTCAATTTACATATTCAAAGGAAGAGTGCATTTCATAAAGAAGAGAAGAAAGTAACACATATACCTCTTGGTTTTTATTCCTACCCATGGAAGGGCCAATAAGGTGGACCAAAATTTGGAAACATTTTAATTGTATAAAAAGGAAAAATAATCATGGAAAAGACTAGGTTGTCACTATAGATTAGGTTATGGTTGAGGTTAATTCCTGGTTTTTGGAACCATGTATGCTCATGAAAGAAATGGAGTTCCCACATTTCAATTGAGATAGAAATATATTCACACCAATTTCAACAAGAATTAACTAAATAAATGGACACTAAGAACAATAATGTCCATACCATCAACATGTGGTTGAGGCAACAACTTAATCTTATACTTGGGACCCCACTTGAGGCATTCATCACCTTAAAGAATTTATCTCAAAATTTAAATTAAAGTGTATTCTTTCCTAGGACTTTAGGTGAAAATAAAATATAGCCAATGATGTAGATAGTTGATGATTGACGACCACTTTCACTAACTCAACTCTTATATTATGTATGAAAAAGTTGAAAGAATGAGAGGATTTGTTTTTTAGAAATTTTCAATGAGAGTAATAAGGACATATAAATTTTGAAATAATTGAGTTAATGAATAATAAGTGTTGATATTCTACATTTATGTTTCTAATTAGGATTAACTTAGATGGTTGTGAGACATGGTGTAATTCTCTCTACCCGAATCCAATTCCCACAAATGACATGTTAAGTTGTAACAAGTATATTGGTGTAATGGATTTGATCCCTTTGTTGGCAAAGCCTCATGTTGAAATCTAGTTTACCTTAACTTTCATATTTGGAATAAGAGGAAGTGCCCAACAGGTTTCCTAGGGATATGCATTTCAAAAAAATAGAATCTACATTTATGTTATTACATCTTTTTGCAATGGTTCGCTAGCTTGCCTTCAAATAAAACTATCCATGCTCATGGTTGATGTAGTGTTAGATGGAATTTGGAAGCCTATCACTTTCCTTATAATAATGTTTTTTCCATAAAACTTAACTATTAGTGTGTTGATTAGGTTTAATTCAAGAAATAATTGAGAGTGTTATCATTATTGATGGGCTTTAGAATTAGTATCTTTTTGTTTATTTGCTACTTAAGTTTAATCTCTTTTACCTTATAGAAACCTGCATAATCAACCTTTCTACTTCATTTTAAAATATTCCACATGAAAATTGCCATCTAAGTTGAAGAATATTATACATAGGTAATAACTGCATTATTCTATGGTTTATATGTTTTTATTTGTAAAATCAAGCTAATATGCAAGTATTGCAGAAATTGATCATTTTTGCAGCTTGTTTGTCAATCTGTAGCAGAATCCAAGACTAGCACAACTCTTGAAGCAGTGAAGCCGAACAAATCATATGGATATATGGTAAAAGACTCAAATATGGTGATCCATCAATATGGAATATCAAAGAAGTGATCTATTCATCACAATGGTATAGTCAAACCTTCACTCAACCCATCACGTGGCACAAAGAACAGAGACAAATTACACCATGATTGTTATGTGGCAGAGCAACCGACATCAAGCGAGTGAGATACCTTTATGGATCAAACATGTTGAGGAATATCACAATGATGGATTACATTTTGAAGCATTTGAGCCTGGAACTTTATCCACGGTACTAATTTTTAGTCAACATATTGAGTCTAGAACAAGACCCATCATATGCATTCGATGAGATACAAACGAAGCATAGGGATTAAATCTTAAAGTTAGCAAATGGACATTTAGTAATCGTCTTCGTTCTTATTTGAAGCATTTTATTTTTGAGTTTTTTTATTTTCAAAAAATAATATAAATTGACCTCACTAGGTAGAGCAAAGAAAAATAGACATTGACTTAATCTTTAGTTAATGTATGTATCGTTTCCCTTGATATAATATAAGACAACACTTTTACTTCCATTTTTCATATTTATGAGCAATTGATATCAATAAAAGTAGTGTTTTTGAGTTTCTTCAAGCTTCGTGCAATCACCTAGAGGGGCCCCTTATGGACATACAAGTTGTTTGTGGTATAAATATTTCATTTTCATTTAGTTCACTAGTTTTTCATTTGATCTTGATGCTCTAATTTTCACCCTATTTTTCTTCAGCATTATATTAGATACTCCATTTTAGGATTCTAAATATT
This sequence comes from Pinus tabuliformis, assembly GCA_031772625.1. Taxonomy (NCBI): domain Eukaryota; kingdom Viridiplantae; phylum Streptophyta; class Pinopsida; order Pinales; family Pinaceae; genus Pinus; species Pinus tabuliformis. Next base: position 1,007,960,563 of record CM062816.1, read on the forward strand.
ACTCTACTTTTTCGAGATTGCAATATAGTGTTTCAGAGAAACCCAAAAAGATTTACATTTTCATCATTTTCATTGAATTAGATTTATGCTTAGATATGGTTTACAAAGCTTTCATAGTTTGAGTTTATTTCTTTTTCAAGTAGATATATTTCAATACTTTTATAGATTAAGATCACCTACTCTTTGTTGATGTTTTATATAGTTGTATATAATATATTATATTATGTACAACTATATATCTATATATATATATATATAAAGAAAATGCATGTTTATTAATGAAAATACACCTCAGCTATCTATATATATTGGGGACCTCAATTGTAATCAGACATCAATAAAAATATCTCATATACCTTATATCAATCTAATAATTTTTCCTCAATCATAAAAATGAAATTAAGTTTGAGAATTTTTTAAGTGTGTAATTATTGATCATACGGAAATAATTACCAAGGTCTGAAAATAAAAAATAAATCAACATGGTATCAGATCCCATGGTATTTTCCAAAACAATTTCTTAAAAATAATTTGTTACCGGTCCATAAATTTTATTTTACTAGATCAAATATAATTTACGTATCATTTCATAAAAAATAAATAAAATTAAGATTGGTGGTTTATAGGTCTATGGTTTTGGTAAGCCATCGGCTCATGGTATTTACTACCATATAACAATAAAAAAAGGGATTTCTTAAAGTGAAGTGCATGTTAAGACAAACACTACTCCATAGTTGGAAATAAGTTAATTTAATTTTCCATTTACAAGATGGTGTCCAATCTCATAGTAGAAGATAGGCTAGATGGAGCAAACAATTTCAGATCATGGAAGCATAGAATACTTCTCATCCTAGAAGAGAATGAGCTCTTGGATTATGTCAAGAAAGACCTCCCAAAATCAAAAGAGGAAGAGGCCAAGGAAAATCATAATAAAAATGTGATCAATGCCAAGAGGATCATGTCAGATTCAATCAAAGACCACTTAATTCATCATGTATCAGACTTGAAGACGCCAAAGTAAATGTTTGATTTCTTATCAAGATTATATGAAAGCAAGAATACAAGTAGGAAGCTAACTCTAAGCATCAACTCAAAAATGTAATGATGAACAAATCAAATTCAGTTTGGACCTACTTCATGAGGATTTCTCATATCAAGGATCATCTATCAACTATTGGAGATTCAGTAGATGATGCAGAGCTTGTGACTAAAAATATAAATGGATTTCCTTCTCCTTTGGATGCATTTGTTCAAGGAATTTGTGCAAGAAGGAAATTACCTAAATTTGATAAGCTATGGACAAGATTGTGCTCAAGAAGAGTCAAAACTGATATCCAAGGCACAAAAGACCAATGATGAAGAAAAGCAAGCTCTTGTTGCTCATGTGAAGAAAGGAAAAGAAAGAAGAAATAACTATCCAAAGAAAAATAGAAGATCAATTCTAGATCACAAGAAGGATATATCTAAGACTAGGTGTTACAACTGTTAGAAGTTAGGACACTTTGCTTACCAGTGTTTTAAAGCATATGGAAAAATAAAAAACCATGCACATGCAATAGATATGGAGGAGTCTACATCTCAGAAAAAGAAAAGAGAAACAAAAGATTAAGAGTATGTCTTTGTATCATCTCTCACAAGAACCATCACTCAAGGAAGTGATATTTGGATAGTAGACAGTGGTGCTTCTAAGCACGTGACTAGGTTTCAAAATTTACAAATTTGACAAAAAGGAGTTTGTCCCTTCAGGTGGAACTTGAAGATCATTCAAAGCATGCAGTAAAAGGAGTAGGAGAAACATCCTACCAACTTGATCCAGGTAACTCCATTTTGATAAAAGATTTGTTTCTTGTACAAAATTTAAAGAAAAATATTATCTCTATCTGTTCTTTAGAAGATCGAGGCTTCATAGTAGCTTTTGTTGATGGCCAAGTCCTTCTATGGCCCAAGGTTTCAAGTATATATTTTGTCGATGTGATTGGTGTCCAAAAGGGAGGATTGTATAAATTAAAGGGACACCCAGCATAAGCACTTGAACATAATAGTATTAGCTCCAGTGAGCTACGACACTAAAGACTTTCTCACCTCAACTACAGAGCCTTGCTAGTTTTGAGAAAAATAGTCACATGTCTACCAAATATGCAGGTGGAGCATGATAGAGTATGCAAAGGTTTTTCACTTGGAAAGAAGCCAATGGAATTTTTCCAAGTAATGACAATATATCCAAGGGGATCCTACACATTATACATTCATATCTATGCAAACAACGATTGTACCATATCTAAGTAACTTTTTATGTTATGTCACTTTTATTGATGATTTCTCATGCAAAACATGGATATATTTCTTGAAAGAAAAGTATGGAGTTTTCAATAAGTTTCAAGAATTCAAGGCATTAGTATAAAATCTCTTTGGAAGAAAGATTAAAGTTTTGAGGTTAGGAAATGGAGGTGGATACACCGCAAATGAGTTCAAATAATTTTTCAAAGAAGCATGGATTAAGAGGGAGTTGACAACTCCCTACAACACCCAACAAAATGGGGTTATAGAGAGGAAGAATAGATCAATTGTAGAAGCAACTAAAGTAATGATCCATGACCAAATATTACCCATGTCTCTATGGGTAGAAGCATAAAAAACAATTGTATATGTTCAAAACAAAATTCCTCATAAGATAGTAGGGAACATGACATTAGAAGAAGTATTCACCAGGAAGAAACCAGAAGTCAACCACTTGAGGGTATTTGGTTTTCCAGTTTACATACATCTTCCCAAGGATTGTTCTCTTCAGGAAATAAGGGCACCTTTGTTGGATATCATGAGACTTCAAGGGCTTATAGAATATATATCTTTGGACAAAGAAAGATTGAGATTAGAAGATCTGTCACCTTTGATGAAGAAGAAACTTCCTATAAATATAGAGAGTCTCACATGGATGAGGATGAAGAGGAGAAAGAGGCTCCCAAGGATACAATGATGATTGATTTTACTCCAGAAGATCATATCCCATAATATCAGGATGAGGCAATAGATCCATATATATCGATAGATCCACCCAAATAGGTTACATTCATCAAAAAGAGACTGGTATGGCTCCATAACACGTAGCAAGAAGCAGAAAAACCATGTAACTCCTATAGGTTCCTTTAGAGAGAGCAAGACACCACACAAGATTTCCAACTATGTGGTGCTAATGAGTAAGATCATTGATTCATAACCTTCCACTTAAGAGGAAGCCACAAAACAACAAGTGTTGAAGGATACTATGATGGAAGAGTACCCACCCATCATGAAAAATGTTGTGTGGGGCATGGTTCCAATACCAGAAGGGAATTCAGTGGTGACTTAAAAATGGATCTACAAGATCAAGCATGTTGTAGATGGCAGCATAGAAAGGTACAAGGCTAGATTTCTGGCTAGAGGATTCTCCCAGAAAGAGGGAAAAGATTATAATGAAACATTTTCCCCAATATCCAGGTAAACTTCTATTAGATATATCATCTCTATTGCTTTTATTATGGTTACGGAATTACACTAGATGGATTTAAATGTTGCATTTATTAATGGTGTAATTGAAGAATAAGTGTACATAGAGTATCCACAATGTTTTGTGATCCATGGGAAGGAGTCCCATGTTTGTAAATAGAATAAATCTTTGTACGAGCCTAAGCAAGCACCCAGGGAATTGTATGCCAGAATAGGCAGTTATTTGATAAGCTTGGGTATTACCAAGAGTAATGTAGATACAAACCTTTACTACAAGGTTGAAGATGGCTTCCCCTTGTTTTGTAGCTGCTGCAACACCCTCCAAAATTTTGGTTTACACTTAAATTTCAGAGCCTTCCTTAGTATCTTCATTTGTTGTTGCAAACACTAGAGCTCATTTCATGAGCTTCATCGAAGTTCTTTGGTCCCTTTTGCATGTTGGATTAATTGTAATATTTTCATGTGTTTGACTGCCATACAATGTTTGCGAACCTTTTCTGATGGTTTTGAAATTCAGTCTTTGTGTATTTGAGTTATCCCAACCATGTAAGCATTTGTTGCATCCATACACGAAGTGTTGAGCATTGTTGCGCAAGTGTCGTCATGGTCGTCCTAAAGCCTATCTTAAGTGTCACACTTGTCATATCTTGTCATGGGCAGTCACACAGAGGGAAATTATTTGTTCATGTGTTCTGATGATCTATTTTTTCGTGTTTTCAAACTATGCCAAGTGTGTGATCGCAGTCAAGGTCCATCAAAATTCCATCTCCCATCCCGCACTTACCCATTTTTGGAAAATCTTCCCAATCAGGCAACTTAGCATTACCAGGCCCCGACTGAACTGTGCACTGTGTAGTCTTAGCCCTCTAGGTTTTGACCCTGCTACTTGGCACTATGTAGTGCACAGTCCCTATCCTCCAGGATTCCTTCTCTATGAAATCCTTGAGTCTAGCTTCCAACCTTAACCTCCAAAATTGTGCAGTTGTGTCTCTCGTTCATCCTTGAACTGTGCATTTTTCATATTCAACCCTTGAGAATTTTCCTTGCCTGCTCAAACTATGTAGTGTGTAGAATCCTAGCCTCCCTTGGCCTTGAAAAGTGCCTAGATGCTTCCTCTAGTGACCATTCCCTCAGTCAGATGCCACTGCCTCTAGAAACTGTACAATTTTATCTCTCAAGCCTCCCTGAGTTGTGCATTGCACAGCCTCAAAGCCCAAGCTCTCCCCATATTTGTTGGAACTACGCAATATACAGTCACTGGACCCTTTCCCCCAATTTGTGACTTGTCCCGGGCTCAGTTCATGGATAAGAATGCATCATCTTAGACTAGGGGGTTTTCGGATTGATGTTGTCCCATCATGAGTGAATTGCAAGAATAAGTACACTATCAAGTCATGGCAAGATGATGAAGAAGGAGAAGAAGGAGGGAAGCATGCCTAAAGACTCTCTTGCAGCTAAAATCACAAGTGGATCAATCAAGAAGAAGCAAAGGGACACAAGTTTTCAACTACCATCCAAGACTAAATATCATTGAAGACTCTGCATCATCAAGCCATGTGGAGGTGAAGAGAAAGCATATCCAAGAAGACATCGAGCACTCAACAACAACAGTGACTTGACAGTGCCACATAATCAAGTAGTCTATGTCAGCAGTGTCATGTCATGTCATATCATGAGTGGTCATATGCCACATCACTATTGTGGACCATGTATATTATATTCAAATGTATTATAAAGTGGAAGTCCAAAGGACACACATGAATATGAAGAGTCATGTAAGTTGAAAAGTCATAGGAAGTCAAACATTCATGAGGGTAATCAAAGAGTCACAAGGCGAAAGCATCACCCCTTGGCTATAGATACCCCCTCAAGGCATTAGAGAGATCATCTAGTTCTTTGAGGAGCAAGGAGTGGCTCCAATGTCCTGCTACTGGGGCTAGTGGCATACATTGTAAACATGTGTCTTGGAACTTTTACTTAATAACATAATCCTTTCAAGGCCAACACGTTCTTCATGCATGGACTATGAATTTTTGTAAGACTATTCTGTGGACATTTGTATTTCATGTTTGCTTTCACATGTACTAATATAGTTGAACTATTTTGTTTATTTTAGTTCTTATCTTATTGAGAATGTGTTGTAATGGTTGATATTTGTGTCCCATCCTTGTGGACTATTTCGCGGGATACTAGACATATATTTCCTTGTTTTTTGGTTGTAACAAGCGTCGCATCCGTTGTGAACTATTCCGATGGATGTTAGACGGACCTTTCTAGTTCATGTGTGTCTCTTCCTAGGTGGTACTATTACCTCTCACTTAGAGGCTCACCTTTATTTCCCCGTTGTAGTAGAAGAACCTCAACACAGTTGTAACTGCACACTTACCAGGAACATCTCCCTTTCTTTTTGAAGACACTAGTGCATCACTCTCTTGTGCTGACAGCTAGAGCCAAGGAAAATCTTTAAGGATTTGGTAACTAGGCCTTTATACCGAATGGGACTCCTACACCAAACAGTTTGAGGTTTGATTGGGACTTCATATCAAGTAGATATCCTGAATGTTGGTAGGTCTAGCATCATCAACATTTTTGTCGCTAGAAGGAGGGAAGCCAGTATTTTATGGCTGATAGACCCACCAATCCAATCATTCCATATTTTATTCAAGGCAATAATGTTCATTCTGCCTCCCCTACTCGTGCTTTTGAAGTTGGTGAATCTTCTCAGCCCAGGCCTGAAAGTGAAATTCCATACAATCAGATTTGGTCCATCCGCCCCATCACCCATCAATTTGAAAAATTTGTTGGATTGATTCTGGGAGTAATCAGTCTTCCATATTCTCCAAAGAAGAAAAAGATTACATCTGGAGGGATAGTAGTCTCATTTTTTGAATACTTGGTTCTTGCAATTCTTGAGGAATTAATAGACTTCGTGGAAAAGGAAGAAGGGCCTCCACTCTTTCACAGCAGTAACGGAGGAAACATCTTACTCTTGGGTGAAAATTTCAGTGGGACAGGTGGAGAACAAGAAGAAAAGGAAGAAGATCCATCAGACTCTAACAAAGAGAAGGAGGGAAGTGAAGAAGAAGACATGGAAAACCAAAATTTGGATTGGATGACTCAGGGCCCACTTGCACTTCCAGGTGTCCTGCACAATATACCAAGGCATTCAGAGAAGCTTTTAATGAATTATGACCCTGATAAGATAGTGAAGGTTGAAGGCCATCTAGATAACTTTTACCTACATCTGCAAACACTTGAGGTACGTTATGATGATGTTGCATGCAGAATTTTTCCATGTACCTTGGATGGTAGATCAGTAATACGATATCACAGCCTTTCTCCAAACTCCATCCATAATTGGAGGGGGTTCAAGAAGATATTTCTTGAAAATTTTGTTGATGACAAGACCCCTACCATGTTATTAAAAGAGTTGGGTAATCTTAAGATGGAGAAAAAATAAAAAGTGAAAGATTTCAACTAGAGGTTCAATCGCATCTTGAATAAATTTTTCGAAAATACAAAACCTCATGACTCCATCACCATAGATTAGTACACTTTTGCCTTGCCTGCAAGTATTGCATAGTTTGTGAAGTGAACTACGAAACAAACATTGACAGAAAATTATGAAGAGGAAATCACTATCGAGAAGGACTTGTGTTCTATTGGAGTCATCTCAGATGAGGAACCAACAAAATGCTCCAAAGACAAGGGTAAGAGATCTCAAGCCTCTATGAGCAGGGCTAAAGAGAAAGAACCAACCGATATTTAAATCCCAACTCGTCTTGTGAAGTATCTGACCACTAAAATGGAAAAATTCAAATAGAGGACAAGTGATACCATCGTGAGCAGCAAGTCTCCTAGGTTTAACCAGTTCAGAAGGATTGCAGCTTCCAGCAGTGGCAATAACCAACCAGAAAAATTTGTGTAGAGTTCCAATGCCCTCTTGAACATTGAGAAGATGGGCATGGATCAATATTGCATGTTTCATCAAGAGAATCATTCAGAAAAGGCGTGCCCACAATGGAACCAAGCCATGAGCATGATGGTCTCACATCTTGTTGAATCGGTCATGGTTGAAGAGCAAACTAAGCCTGCAGAAGAAAAGGAAGAAGTTATTGTTGTTGATGAAGCTCTAAGTGTTGGGCATGCAGTGACCATTTTTAACTGTATCCTCACAGCCCAAAAGAGTATTGTCGATACGCAGCTTCCGACTGACTTTCTGGCCCAGAAGCAAAACAATCAGCACAACATAAGAAGATAGGGGTCGACCACCACCATTTAGTTGCCGAAGCAGAAATTCAAAGAAAACTTGTTAAATAAAATCAACCCACCGGCTAACTTAGCATAGAAAACTAAGAGAAAGTCCATGAAAGAAGTCTCAATGAAAAGTGTTTCTGACAGCAGTAAGGAAAAAACCACCCCTCCAGAAACCATAAACCAATTCCATCCCTAGACACCTCAGTTAGTCTTCCCACTGTGGATTATAACATTATGGATGATATGAAGAAGGTTCGTGCAAACATCTCCATTTTTGAACTAACAACAATCACAAGCCAGTGGGACATCCTTCTACGGGCACTTGGGAAAACCCCTACATGTAACGCTAACTCTTCGGAAAAGGGACTTAATAAGTCTCCTAACACTCTTGCATATATACTTAATGCACTCACGATGGATGAAAACACACTCTTCTCTCCATTTCTGATAAATTTTGAAATCTTCAATTTCAATTTACATAATTGCTTGGTTGATTCTGGTGCATCGGTGAACATCATGCCATTATCTATTGCAAAGGAAATTAATGCTAAATGGGAAAAGACAGATGCACAAATTATGCAGCTGGATAGGACTTATGTCTAGGCAATTGGTGAACTCAGAGATGCAATCATCTTCCTATCATTTGACGGATGAGTCCACCAATGAATCAACATAGTGATTATGGACATTCCATAAGGATAAAAAGTGTTGTTGAGCAGACACTGGTCTAGCAAGCTACAAGGGTACTTTACCACAAACTGGTAGCACTTATGGATTCTGTGTAGGGGCATAAACAATCATATCTGGGTAGAATTAGAGAGATATATGAAACACACAGTCACTCCCTTAAACGGGCACAATAAACCAATGAAATTCGAAGAATTACTATTCGGCAATTATTTTCTTGAAACTCAACTAGGTGTTATCTTGCACAACCATCCCCAATTCCACTAGACACACAATTGTATCTCCTTCCTTGTCTAGCTGGCGATAACGAACTTTGTACAGTTAGTAGTAGTAGTAGTGCAGTTCACAGTCCCTATACATATGATGTTTGGACTATGTATTTCTATGGTTCCAAAACGTAGGAGGGCTCTAGAGCTGGTTGCGTTTTAATAGATCCGCTATAGAGATAGTATTTGATCTCTAGCCGCTTGGAATTCGAGTGCATGAATAACACTGTAGAGTATGAAGCACTCATATTGGGCTTGCAAAAGGCCATTGACCTCAACGTTACCATCATGAAAGTGGTATATGACTCAAAAATCATGGTGTGACAGGTATTTAACACCACACATTGTGTGTCACCTCATGTTAAAAGTTATCAACAAGAGGTATGGCATCTTATCTTGCATTTCCAAGATTTTAATATTCTTTTTGTTCCAAGAATGTGTAATGCAGTTGCGGATGCATTAGAAAATATTGCTGCTAGGATGTCACCATTGAGGGACAATTTTTCTATTGAAATTATTTATAAACCTTTCATCCCAGATAATATCACTAATTTACGCATTTTTTATGACGACCAACAGATATTGTATTTTATGGCGAACGCTGACGTGTTCAAAGGCGCAGCAATCGATGAGGATGAGCACGAAAAGGAACTACAAGATGCAATGAATACAAGTAAAGGAAACCTCATCCCCAAGGGTGTGGTATCATTGGAAAAGTTATATGATCTGTAGAACCACTTTTGGGGACCCATCAATGCCAAGACCCACAGTTCCACTTTGTTGCATGAACAGATCAACTTGGGAACTGATGAGGATCTGAAATATGTAAATCTCGGTACTTGATGTACACCACAAGAGCGAAAAGCCTTCATTCGCCTATTTAAGCAGTATTGTGATGTCTTCGCGTGGACGTACGATGAACTCAAGACATATGACACATGAATCATCCAGCATGTAATACCAATCAAGGAAGGGGCCAAGCCATTCCAACAAAAGTTGAGGAAAGTACATCCCACACTTGAGCCTCTCATACAAAAAGAGTTGAGAAAATTGTTGGATGCTCGAATCATATACAGAGTACGAAACTCGACGTGGGTGCCAAATTTGGTTCTTGCAAGGAAGAAGTCTAGGGAGATCCGCTTGTGTGTAGATTTCTGGAATATCAACCACGCCTTGGACAAAGATAACTACCCTGTGTCATCCATGGAGAAAATATTGCAAACAGTATCAGAGTACGAAATGTTTTCTCTACTAAACAGGTATTCAGGATATAACCAAGTTATGGTTGCAGATCCTGACAAACTCAAGACAGTGTTCATAACAAAGTGAGGCACGTTCGCGTTTCAATGAATGTCATTTGGGCTAATCAATGTTGGTTCAACATTCCAACATGCAATGGACATTTCCTTCCACAGGCTTATTGGGAAGAGCGTAGTGGTTTATCTTGATGATGTAATAGTATTCTCCAAACAGAGATCATAGCACCTATGCCACTTGAAAAATATTTTTGAGCGATGTTGTAAATATGAGATATCCTTGAATCCAAAGAAAATTATATTTTCAGTGTCCAAAGGAAATCTCTTGGGACACATCATTACTGAAAGTGGGATCAAGGTAGACCCAGACAGGGTCAGGACAATCACGTAGATTCCCTTCCCAGTGAATAAGAAATCCATGCAGTGTTTCTTGGGGAAGATCAAATTCCTCTGCAAGTTCATCTCCAACTATGCCCAGATTGTTAAACCAATATAGGAGATGGTGAAGAAGGACACAGTCTACAAATGGGATAAAAGGGAAAAGGACATGTTTTCCCATATCAAGCAGGCTATAGGAGAATAACACGCATTGTACAACCCAGACTTTGGTAAGGATATCTTACTCTACACTTTTGCTTTTGATATCTCTGTTGTTGTTGTACTCACTCAGAAGGATGAATTGAACAATGAACAACCTATCTCCTTCATGAACACAAGTCTGCAAGGACTAGAGCTTAACTACCCCACCGTGGACAAACAGGCTTATGCAGTGTATAAGGCGGTAAAACACTTTAGGCCCTATCTATTGAAGAACCATTGTGTTATCTTTGTTCCACACCCAATAGTTAGGTCACTACTTGTTCAACAAGAGCTGGGTGAAAGGAGAGAGAACTGGATGACCGAGTTACAAGAGTATGATCTATAATCAAGCAAGTTCACAAAGTCAAGGGTCATGGTTTTTTCCAACTAACAGTAGAAGTAGTAAACGCAAAAGAGGAAGAAGAAGCGCTCGTTGGATGGGATCCAGAAATTGAGATGTATAACGTTGAGCGAGCCTCCCCTACTACAAGATTAAACTCTTGGTACACGAATGTGTGCCAATACCTTGAACATGTCACAGTGCCCTCTCACTTTTCCACATGGTAGAAGACGACACTTTGACTTAAAGCATTATCTTATCATCGTTCAGAAAGAGCCACAATGGACTAGTACTTAGGTGTTTGGAGGCGCACAATTCAGAAAAGGTATTGTGTGATCTCCACGATGGACCAACTGGAGGACACTTTTCAAGAAACACTACAACACATAAGGTTATGCGGGATAGATTTTACTAGCCCACATTATTCAGAGATGTCCATGCTTACGCCCACAAGTGTCTAGTCTGTCAAAGGTGTGTTTGCAGAAGCAGGAAGTCAACAACCCCTCTGCAACCCATTGTAGTGGAAGAACCTTTTCAACAGTGGAGCTTGGACATCATTGGGGAAATTTTCCTACACTTGTCAAAGCATCACCACTACATCTTAACTGATACTAACTATTTCACGCGGTGGACAAAAGCAGTTCTACTCAAATAGGTGAATGATTAGGAAGTCATTAGCTTTCTGTAACAAAACATCATTTCCAGGTTCGGCATTCCTACGTCACTTGTTTTTTACAATGCAACATACTTTTCATCATCAAGACTTTATGATTTTTCCTTGGAAACTAGTATAATATTGAAGCATTTGGCTAATTATTATTCGCAGGGGAATGGACTTGTTGAACCCATGAATAAGAACCTTATCTGCATCATCAAAAAGACCATATTCTCTGAATAGTGAAACTGGCACTCTACTTTGGTGAATGCCTTATGGGCTGACCGAGTCACACCAAAACCTTCCCTAAACACCTCCCCTTACTTCTTGGTGTATGGAAAAGAAACCATCCTCCCATTGAATATCTACTTTCCCACTCTCCAACTGTCACAAGAGTCCCAAGGAAAACCATGTCTATTAGTTCAGCATAGGATGGACACTCTTCACAAGCTACAGGAAGAAAGGTTGAAATCTAAAGATTTTTTTTTTACTTCACCAAAGTCGTATAAAAAGGTGGTTTGACAAGAAGTCTACAGGGAAAAGCAGCTTTGGTGTGGGTGACTTAGTCTTAAAGTGGGATAAATCCCATGAGGACAAAGGCAAGCACACTAAGTTTCAGTCCTTGTGGATTGGGCTATTCACAGTACACAAAAATCTTGGCCAACACACATATCATCTTCAATCACTTGACAAGAAGATTGACTCTCTCCCTGTCAATGGCCAAGACTTGAAATAATACTTTCAATGAAAATCTGGGGTTGTGCCCTACACTATGTACATAGTCTTTTCTATTGTTCTTTGTTTTTTATTTGTTTGTTTGAATTTTCTTTTTGTTTACATTATGTGAATAAGTGTTGTGCATATGTTGAGGCTTCTTAGTGTGTGTCTGGCTAAACTGTAAAGAGGCTTATGACACTTCAACATTTGGATAGTCTTTTGTCCATCTTCTTTGTGTTGGTCACATATTTTGGCCAATGAAGTTCCGACAGAAAATATTATCCGTCCGTAAGGAGAGTTTTGGTCCAACCATGAACTCATGTCTAGTCCAGAAACCTCATGCCTATACTCAGTATTTCTTCTTTGGTGTTCTCAAGCTTATCCAACTAGTAGAAATGGAGAAGGGGAAAATCTAAATGAGCAAACCTAAATCAAAGGTCTCTATATGCTTCTCTGAAGGAACAACCTCTTCTTCTCTCAATAAGTCGAGATCCTTCTTCCGCCCCAAAATAAATAAGTTCCAATACAAAGCTCTCTTTAAATAAGTAAATAAAGGTGAAATAAGAGAAAGGATTTATCGGCAAAGAGGTGAAGCAAGCAACTCTGCTCTGGTACTATCCAGGCTCGTTGGAAGTGAAGCAATATTTTTGTTCCTGCGTGACTCCGCCAAGCTATTGTCCAGGCCTGGTGGCAGTGGAGCAACATCAGAGATGAAAAATTATACTCTGAAAATATTAATCTCACAAGCTACACTACTCTTCCCAACTTGAAACATTATGATTATGTTGAATCCTATGTTTTTTCAACTAAGAAGGTATATAGGGGACCATGTTTTTTCATGGGGTAAGTGGGAAGGCCAAAGTAATCTTCACTATGAATCAATACTCCCTAAAGAACCAAGGCCCTGCACAAAATAAATTAACCAAGACAGAGAAGTTGGAGTTCAACCAATGTGTTGCCAAGTGTTTTAGATGCTGCAACGCCCTCCAAAATTTTGTCTTACACTCAAGTTTTTGAGATTTCCTTGGTCTTTTCATTGTTTTTGCAAACTCCAGAGCTCATTTCATGAGCTTCCTTGAAGTTCTTTGGTCCCTTTTTCATGTTGGATTAACTGTCGTCTTTTTGCATGTTTGTCTATCATAAAATGTTTATGAGCCTTTTCTAATCGTTTTGAAGGTTGATCTATGTGTATTTGAGTTATCCCAACCATGTAAACATATGTTTCATCCATACACGAAGTCTTGATCACTGTTGCACAAGTGTCGTCACAGTCATCCTAAAGCCTATCTTAAGTGTCGCACTTGTCGTATCTTGTCATGAGGCAGTCACACGAAGGGAAATTCTTTGTTCACATGTTCCAATGATCTATGTTGTCATGTCATCAAAGTATCCTAAGTGTGTGATCACAGTCAAGGTCCATCATGAGTCCATATCCCCTCCTTCACTTATCAATTTTTGGAAAATCTTCCTGACCGGGCAACTTAGCTTTACCAGGCCCCAAATGAACTACGCATTGTGCAGTCTTAGCCATCTAGGTTGTGACCTTGCTGCTTGGAACTGCGTAGTGTGTAGTCCCTATCCTCCAGGGCTTCTGCTCTATGCAATTGAGTCCAACTCTCGACCTTAACCTCTAGAATGGCACAGTTGTGTCTCCTAGTCAACCTTGAACTGCGCATTTCACATCTTCAATGCTCAAGTCTTTTCCTTTCCTGCTAGAACTGCATAGTGTGCAAAATCCTAGCCTCCCCTAGCCTCCAAAACTGTGCAGATTCTTCATCCAGTGACCCTTCCCTCAACCAAACCCCACTGCCTCCAGAAACTATGCACTTATGTCTCTCAAGCCTCTCTGAGCTACGCATTGCAGAGTCTCAGAGCCCATTCTCTCCCCTTGTCTGTTGGAACTGCTCAACGCACAATCACTAGGCCCTTTCACCCAGTTTGTCACTTTTCCTAAGTTCAGTTCATGGATAAGAATGCATCATCTTAGACTAGGGGGTTTTCATATTGATGTCGTCCCGTCATGAGTGAATTATAAGAATAGGTACATTATCAAGTCATGGTGAGATGATGAAGAGGATAATGAGGGAAGCATGCCTAAATACTCTCTTGCAACTGAAATCAAAAGCGAATCAATCAAGAATAATAAAAGGGACACAAGTTTATAGCTACCATCCAAGACTAAATATCATTGAAGACTTCACATCATCAAGCCATGTGGAGGTTAAGAGAAAGCATATCCATGAAGACATCTAGTACTCAGCAACAACAGTGACTTAACAATGCCACATCATCAAGTAGTCCATGTTAGTAGTTTCATGTCATGAGTGGTCATATGCCACATCACTATTGTGGACCATGTATATTATATTCAAATGTATTGTAAAGTGGAATTCCAAAGGACACACATGAATATGAAGAGTCATATAAGTTGAAAAGTCAAAGGAAGTCGAGGAGTCATGAGGGTAATCAAAGAGTCACAAGGGGAAAGCATCACCCCTTGGCTATATATACCCCCTCAATGTATGAGCAAAGGACTTTTCACCTTAGCTCCTCCTGCAAGGCATTAGAGAGATCAAATAGTTCTTTGAGGAGCAAGGAGTGGCTCCAATGTCCCACTAATGGAGCTAGTGATGTACATTGTAAACATGTGTCTTGGAACTTTTACTTAATAACAAAATCCTTTTAAGGCTAGCACGTTCTTCATGCATGGATTATGAATGTTTGTAATACTATTTTGTGGACGTTTGTATTTCATGTTTTCTTTCACATGTACTAAGATAGTTGAATTTTTTTTATTTATTTTAGTGCTTATCTTATTGATAATGTGTTGTAATGGTTGTTATTTTTGTCCCATCCTTATGGACTATTCCACCGGATACTAGACAAATCTTTCCTTGTTTGTTGGTTGTAATGACCATCACATCTGCTGTGGACTATTCTGTTGGATGTTAGATGGACCTTTCTAGTTCATGTGCGTCTCTTTCGGGGTGGTACTATTACCTCTCACTTATAGGCTCACTTTTATTTCCCCATTGCAGTAGAATAACCTTGACATAGTTGCAACTTCACACTCACTAGGCATATCTCCCTTGCTTTTTGAAGACACTAGCACATGACTCTCTTGTGCTGACAATTAGAGCCAAGGAAAATATTTAAGTATTTTGCCACTAGGCCTTTATACCGAATGGGACTCCTACACCAAATGGTGTGAGTTCTGATTAGGACTTCATATCAGGGAGATCCCCTGAATGTTGGCAGGTCCAGCATTGTCAACACCTTGATATTGAGGTTATATGTAGATGACCTATTTCTTACAGCAGATGAGAAGCTCATAAATGGGTGCAAGAGGGAGCTCACTTTAGAGTTCAAAATGAAGGATTTATGTTTAATCACTATTTCTTGGGATTAGAAGTGTGAAAGAGACCATATAAGATCTTCCTTAGCCAAGGGAAGTATACAGTTAAGACCCTGCAAATATTCAAGATGATGGACTGCAAGTCCATGGCCACACCTATGGTTACGAATATGAAGTATATTTATGTTATATGTATATGACCTACTTCTTACAGGAGATGAGAAGCTCATAAATGGGTGCAAGATGGAGCTCACTTTAGAGTTCAAAATGAAGGATTTAGGTTTAAGCACTATTTCTTGGGATTAGAAATGTGAAAGAGACCATATAAGATCTTCCTTAGCCAAGGGAAGTATACAGTTAAGACCCTGCAAATATTCGGGATGATGGACTGCAAGTCCATGGCCACACCTATGGTTATGAATCTGAAGTTATTAAGAGGTTCTTATTCAAATTTGGTTGATCCCACAACATACAAAAAATTGATCAAATCCTTGATGTACCTAGTTAATACCAGGTTGGAAATATGCTTTGCAATGAACAAATTGAGTAAGTACATGGTTGAGCCTATACATGTACATTTGGTAGCAGCAAAACATGTATGGAGGTACCTGCATGAAATGGTTGGATATGGACCCAGATATGCCTCAGATGGTGAAGTAAAGTTGCAAGGTTATATAGGCTCTAACTGGGTAGGGTGTGCAGTAGAAAGGAAAATCACATCAGGATGTTGCTTCAATTTTAGATCAAGTATGATCTCATGGTTTAGCATAAAACAATTGTCAGTGGCACTCAATACAAAAGAGGAAGGATATATAGCAACTAGTGACACAAGTTGTGAAGCAGTGTGGCTTTGGAAATTGCTTGTAGGGTTATTTGATCTAGAGTTAGAGCCAACTTTGATATACTTTGATAATGAAAGTTGTGTGAAGCTTTCAGAGAAACTAGTCTTTCATGACAAGTCAAAGCATATAGAGATCAAATACCATTTCATCCGAGACATGGTATAGAGAGGAGCAATGGAAATTTGATACATATCCACAAATGAGTAGACAACAAAAATTCTCACTAAGCCTCTATTTAAAGTGAAGTTCAAATACTTTAGAGACAAGCTTGGCATGATGCAAAATGTCCACCCTAATTGATAGGGAGTTGTGATGTTTCTCCTATAGTGGGAAGATACTCTCCCTTTGGCCAAGGGTTTCTGAGATCATTCATGTGAAGTGACTGAGGGAGTAATGAGTAGCCTTGAATAAGTCTTTCCTACACATGTGAAATGGCTAGGTGTGATTGGGACTATTAGGAGAAGAGAAAAATCATAGGTACTTGCAGCGTAGCCTTGAGACTATGGCGGTAGTCCTGCCCATACCATGTGAAGTGGTTGGGTGTGATTGAGACTACTAGAGGAGAACATCATGGAAGAATACCTTCCTCACTAAGAGGGAGTGTTGATGTTTTATATAGCAGCGGAAGGTATTCCCTTCCATACAAAAATGTATAATACATATTATATTATGTACAACAATGTATGTATATATATATATATATATATATATATATATATATATATATATATATAGATATAGATATATGTATATATATGTATATAGATATTAAAAATATGTTTATTAATGAAAAGACATTGTGACTATGTATATATTGGGGTCCTCATTTGTAATCAGGCATCAATAAAAATATCTCATATATCTTATATCAATCTAATAATGTTTTTACTCAATCGTAAAAACAAAATTAAGGTTGAGAATTTTTTAAGTGTGTAATAATTGATCATAAGGAAATAATTACCAAGATCTAAAAACATGAAATAATTCAACACTCTCTTAGAATAGTTTATATCCATTTACAGATCAATCTTTCATCATGCTTTTATAGATTAGTTTGACAAGATTTCTTAAATCAAAATTCCATGCTTTCATAGATTAGTTTAGTTACTCCCTTTCCTAGACTAAGAGTGTTTGCTTACCTAGAATAGTTTTCTAAATTCTTTCTTAGGATAAATTTCTTTCTTTCCATTATATATATTATTTCTTTCATAATATATATTTCCATACTTTCCTAGAGTAAATTTCTTGTTTTCATAATATATATTTCCATACTTTCCTAGATTAAATTTTGTTCTTTCATAATATAGGTTTCCATGCTTTCATAGAGTAAAATATCTACTTTCATAAAATAAATTCATATTTCTATGTTTTCATAGATTAAAAGAACTTGATTTCATAGAGTAGCTTTTGAACGCTTTCATAGAATAAATTTACTTGATTTCTGTATTAACTTTCGTAACTTTTCATTTTATTCCTTACACTAATGATTTTATGATTTCATAGGATAAGGTTTTGCTTCATGTCAATTTATTTCCATTGGAATTGAAATCTAAACTCCTAGCATATACTTTGTTGTATAATTGATAAGTTTACCTAATCGAATTGATAATTTAATGTAATGGAATTTAAAGAAAAAATAAATTAACACACATTTTTGGCATCATTGTTGGGGAAGTATACATAGGATATAGATTTTGTTTTAGATTTCTCTTTAATATACGCAACTCTGAATAGGAGGAAGGGTAAGATGAGAGGTAAGAACCTGCACATCTCATTGTGAGGTTCCTTCTAACCTTAGTTGTTGAATTGCATTGCATTCTTAGTGTTTGGTCAATTTAGTGTGATCTAAATTGCTATTTATAATGTCAATCCGGGGTTCGTAAACTGACGAAGTGAAGTGTACTATATGTACTAGATAACCATTTCCTTTTTCTTTTGTAGTTTTTGAGCTTTTTTAGTTTATTTTTGGATTTATCTTTCCCTAATGTGTGATGGTGAGAGTGAAAGTGAAGTATGAAGTATGGATGGTGATGGTGGTTTCTACGGTGATTTTCTCAAACTTGAAAGTGCTCAAGAAGAAAGCTAAACTGAAATCAATTCTTAAGAGAAAGTGAATGCATCAAAAAGTGAACTAATGACAATGGCCCAGTATCCTTGTTGCTGAATGAAAAGAAAGTAAAAATTGAACTTAAAGCAACTCAAACCAAAAGCAAAGCAACTAATTCACACTACTTAAACTCTTCAGATCCTTTACCCTTCAGCTCAATCTACCTTGTGGGAAGTAATCATGAATAAGTCAAGCAATATGCTATCTAAATGGCAAGAAATTAAATTGCATAAAAGAAACTAGTCACACTACTTTAACTCTTCTGGTCCTTTACCCTTCAGCTCAATCTACCTTGTGGGAAGCAACCATGAATAAGTTTAAGCAATATGATAACTAAATTGCAGAAAGGAAACTAATCACACTACTTCAACTCTTCTGATCCTTTACCCTTCAACTCAATCTACCTTGTGGGAAGCAATCATGAATAAGTTTAAGCAATATGATAACTAAATCACACTACAGTTAGTGATATTCTGATTTCTTGCTAATAGAGTCACTTCACTATAGAAAGAAACCATAAATTGATGAGCAGTATGATATCTAAATAACAAAAAAAAATAAGTAAGCAAATCACAACTTGGAAAAGACAGTGCTGAAATTAAACTTCAAAAAATGAAAGTTAGCAGGAAGGACAAGATGATCTCATATGCCAATAGTTATCAAAAAGATGAAAATTTGCCCGGGCTGCCTAAGAAAACCTGCAGAAAAGCACTGATCAGTTGACAGTTATAAGAAAACAGAGGTGAAAATCTAAACAGCAGTGAGTTAAGAAACATCAAACAGTGTGTTATGTACAAGCTAATGATACAAGAACATAATAAAACCAAATGAAAACTTTACAAGGCTTCAGCGCGCAGGGGCCCTCTGCCACTTCAGCCGGTCAACAAGTAATCACACGAATAAACTCAGAAAAGTCTCCTCATATATTAAAACAGCAATATGTATAAACAGTGGGGTGACAACACAACAGTTCAGAATTTACATATCAAGGAAAAACTCCTTTACAGCGTTCATCGACGCGTTATTTATAATGACAAAATGCTGAGACTAGCTAACTAACTCCTACGCTATTGACTGTGTTGCCAAAGACACGTAGATCCCTTCAGCCGAGATCTAGCGTAACTGTCATCATGTCTATTAAATCTCTGGAGTGGTTGCTGTTAGATTCCGGTTACAGAAGTGATCTCCAGGTGTGCTGGTGTCTTCGTGAGCTGAGGACTATGCCACGTAATGTTCACGTGCTCAAAACAGAGACGTGCCACCGCTGAACTCTTTGGTTGGCTCTACCTTTGACCTTCGTTGACCGTGACCTTCCATGGATGATTTAGCTGCTTCGAAGGGACACGTTCCATGTATCCGTCACCTGGAGCTTGCCCATCTAGCTCGTTTCTTCATAGGACACCTGTAGCACAGCTTTTAACAAAATAGTTGTGGAATCCTGTGCTGGCTGCGGAAATTGACAAGTTTCCGCAGCTGCATGAACAAAAAAACTAAACCAAACAACAGTCATAAGTATAGTCAGAAAACCATGTAAAGAGCTCTTTTTAAACTACAATGCAATGATTTAGCAGCTGGGTGGATGCAATAAGTGGAAAAGGAAGGCTGAGAGGGTGTATAGGAAGGTGCAGGTTTGAGGCTCAACATACCCCCACTGTGAAGGTGTTGCATGTCCTCATGCAACCAAAATTGAGTTATTTCCCTCTAATCCATGTGTTCTGATGCTTCTGCAAGGACATCTAGCCCTCTTTTCTTCTTCCTTGATGCTAACATCATCCTTGGCTTCCTGACTAGGCATTTGAACTTGAGGTTAATCAATGCTCTGCTTAACTTTTTGCACTTCTTCTTCAGTTTTCTGTTTTTCTTTTGCCACAGTCCTAAATGGAGCATAGTATTATCATGGACAATCTTGTCTACTTTACTCTGCTCTTTGAGTGCTTCATTTTCTTGTATGATATGCCTATTTAGGACTTCTAACTCAAATATTTCCTGTTTCAAAGACTGAACTTGTGCATCAGGTGGCAGAGAGGTACTTGGTCCTGCAGCTGATTGTTCTAAGGTTTCCAGGTAATTGTATGCTTCTTGCTGATTAGAATCTACCTCAGGTGTCTTTCTCGGCCTAAACTCAAATTCTGCTGAAGGAGGACTGCTCTCTCTTTTCGGCCGAAAAGGGCTTTCCTCACGTGGAGGACTTGACTCGATGCTTGGCTGAGTTGGAGATTTCTCAAGTGTCTCTTTATCTAAATCAATAAAGTGAGACTGTTTTTCTTTGGTTTTATTCCCCTTCCCTTTTAGCCTAGTGCTCCTTCTTAAGTATGAACTAGTACTCTTCTCTTGTGCACTCTGTTTTCCTTTTTGCTTTTTCTTGGCTATGGCAACAGCTTGAAGATATATTAATCTTTCTGACAGAGGTTGATAATCCTCTTCTATGGATTGCTCAGGGGATGGATAGACTTCTTGGATAGTCCTTTTGCCTTTTTCCTTTTTTTGTTCCTTACTTCTAGCTCTATCTTCTTTTCCTTTTTGGACTGTTTCTTGAATTTCTATTGTAGGGGAGTCTTGGATTGTAATGTTCTTTTCTCTCCTCCTACTTTTCCTTGGAATCTTTGGTGGACTGCTTCCAGAGGCCTCAGACGGCTCTTGGAAGTAGTTTCTTGTCAAGAATTGCCCCCAAGTATCCTTAGTTTTCTTCAACTGTTCCTCAATAAGAATTTTGATGAGCCCATGATGGTAAAGATGAGGTTCAATATTGCCTACATGTTTTTGAACTGTAAAACTCATCTTTTTCAAACTTGATAGCAGAAAATGAGGCAAATTAAGAGTGTGACCGTCCATGAAATTCATCATCAGTCTTACATGATACATATACATAGAGCCAAAACGACCTTCACACGTGATAAATTTCTGGATGACTAACAGTAGACTAGACCATTCTTCTTTTAATACATAAACATGGATGCCTCTTGTAAATACAGTTGTATCCATACCTTGGTTTTGTAGCATGGTTCTCCATATTTCATCGTCCACACTTCTATTTTTAAACCACCTTTCACCTTCTTGAGGTAGGCCCGTGGCAGCTGCTATTGTGGCCTCGGTCACTGTGAATTTCAAGTCTCCAACCTCCACTGTTTGTCCATTAAAGGACCTTGCAAAAGCTTTGGTCACCTCCTTGTTATAGCCTTTAAACTTCTGGATAAATCGTAGCCATCTGACTTTCTTCAGCAGTTCCTTAACTTGCGGATAACCCTCCAAGTATTTCGGTCCTTCCGGCTCAGCTCTCAGTAATTTTCCCATTCTCTGTTTTAAATTCCACTGAGATTTCTTCTGCGTGTGAGGGTTAAGAGGAAAAAAAATAGCTCTGTTCAGGGTTTTGGATAGACTGTAATGACGGTAGTCAGGGTTTAGAGCAAACTGTAGTGACGGCAGTTGGAAATAGAGAACAGTGAGTGAGCAGCGATAAACGAGTTCATAAAATGAAATGTGGACGCATGCAAGGAGTATGATATAAGTGGAGTATGAGTGGAGTGATAAGCGGTGGAGTAACGGCAGGATTCCTTCGAGTCGGATGACTGTGTATGAGATCTTACACGTCTCAACAGACGGCTGCAGAAATTACAGCTGGGAAGAGCTGTAGCACAATAGTTCATGTCTCAAGAGTACGGGTAATAACTAGAAGTGCAGTCACATTTGAGTTCAAACTCGGAGTAATCATGAGACCGTTAGGGAGATAAATGCGAGGTGTGTGGAATGACATCCTGGAATAAGAGTGATAGTGGGCTAATATATCAAATCATTGCACATAGGAGAGCCTGTTATGGTTTAATAACTATACGTAATTATGACTTGAATTGTTATTTGATAAAGATTTTTGATCATACCTTTGAAAACTTTGTCAATTCTTGCTCAAGGCTTCTAACCAGTTGCTCTTCTTTGATATCTTGGAGATGCCCCATGTCTTTAGCTAAATTACACCTGCATTTCATGATTATGGCACTAAAAGTTGATTGTATTTTTGAAAACAGAGTGATGCTGGCTGCGGAAATCGTTTCTGGCTGCGGAAACTGCTTCTGGCTGCGGAAACGGTTCCCAGCTGCGGAAACTGAGACAACACCCCCTTGTCTGCACAAAGATAGTTAGAAAAGAACTAACTGAATGAAAATAGTCCTGAAGGGGACTTTTATTGATGGAGTGAAATGGAATGAGTGAAAGTGAAAATGAAGTGGAATGAAGTGGAATGGAGATGAAAATGAGATGGAGGTGAAGTGAAATGACAAGTGAGATGAAGTGAAGATGGAAAGAGAAGGAGAGGAGATATTTTTTTTTGGAAAATATAGAGTGTCAGGTGTCCCTGATTTTCACTCTATATTTTCTGCATAAGACCGCCAATCTGGGATTGGTTTTCAGGCTTATACACATTTTTTTATTTTTTTTTCTTCTTTTTTTTTTTTTTTTTTTTTTTCAAAAACTGAAAGAAACAAAGATTAGGCTGGTGGAAGAGAAGGATTCTTCTCCACCAACCTTATTGCAGAATTCTCTTGGAACATTTTGACAAACTCCTCTTTTGAAAGTGGCTTATGATAAATTTTCAATCGGTGGCCATTCACAATAAGAGGAGTCTGACGTTCATCAATGGTCTTGATTCTTACTGCTCCATTGTTAAAGACTTTATCAATCTCATATGGCCCAAGCCAATGAGTCTGAAACTTCCCTTTGAAGTCTTTAAACTTGGAATCAAACAGTAAAGCCCAATCTCCCTCTTGAAACTTTCTCTCTTTAATATATCTGTCATGCCACTTAGTTCTTTGATGTTGAACTAGATCAGTCCTTAAAATTGCATCTTGTCTGATCTCATCTAGCTCATTCAGCTGCTCCATTCTGTGCTTTTGGGCTTCTGATAGATTCATCCCCAATTGGACTGCCATCTTGAAAGTCTTGACTTGAAACTCAATGGGGAGCAGGACTTCTTTCCCATAAACAAGTTCATAGGGAGAATGTCCTGTTGTGTTCCTCCATGTAGTTCTGTAGGCCCATAAGGCTTCAGGAAGCCTTTCTTCCCAATCCCTTCTGTGGAGATGAACAGTTTTTGTGATGATGCTCTCAAGAACTTTGTTTGTAGATTCCACTTGACCATTTGCTTGAGGATGGTAAGGAGTAGATTTTTTGTGCTTGATTTTGTATTCTTCCATCAGCTTCTCCATCAAGTTAGATGTGAATTGACTTCCCTGATCTGTCACAATTTCTCTTGGGACACCAAAACGAGTAAAAATATCCTCAAAAAGAAATTGAACAACTGAATTTTCAGTGGCAGAAGGCAATGCCTTGGCTTCTACCCATTTAGTGACATAATCAGTGCAAACCAATATATATTTCTTTTGTCTAGATGGTGGATTAATGGGTCCAATGAAATCTAAAGCCCATTTTTCAAAGGGTTCGATGAGTACCTGTGGCTGTAATGGCATTTCATTTGAAAGAGTCGGTCTCCCAACTCTCTGGCAGCTGTCACACCTTCTGACATATTGTTTTGCATCTTTGAAGAGAGAAGGCCAATAATATCCTAAAGAAAGGATTTTATAGGCCGTCCTCTTGTCAGTAAAGTGTCCACCGCATGGTTCATCATGACATGCCTTGAGGATGTTAGGCATTTCATCTTCCCGAACACATCTTCTGATCACACAATTTAGCCCTGTTTTAAACAATTCATTAGAAATCCATGAATAATTTGAGCTCTCCTGAATAATTTTCCTTTTCTCATTAGGAAATAAGTGTGGAGGTAGCTTCCCTGTAACCAAATAGTTAGCAATATCTGCATACCAAGGAGTCTTAGTAGTTACTGCAAACAAATATTCATCTGGAAACTTATCCTCTACAGGAGAATCTTCGTTAGTATTTTGGATTCTAGACAAGAAATCAGCTACTGTATTTTGTTTCCCTGGTCTATTTAACACAGTAATATTGAATTCTTGTAAAAGTAAAAGCCATCTTGTAACTCTACCATTAGTAACAGGTTTGTTCATGAGATATCTAATTGCAGAATGATCAGTATGGACAAAAGTTTCATAGCCTGTTATATAATGTCTAAACTTGTTGATTGCATGAACAACAGCTAAGAACTTTTTTTCTGTCACAGTGTAATTTAACTCAGTGGGAGTAAAATTTTTACTAGTGTAGTAAATGGCATAAGGAACTAAATCCTTTTGACCCAACACAGCTCCTAGAGCTGTATCTGAAGCATCTGTAGAAATATGGAAAGGAAGTTTCCAATTTGGCCCTCTCAAAATGGGTGCTTCAAATATTCTTGTTTTCAAAGTTTCAAATGCAGATTGACAATCAGGATCCCACTTGAATTCACAGTCTTTTGTAAGTAATTTGAAGAGTGGAGATGCTATTTTGGTGAAGTTTTCAATAAATCTTCTATAATATCCAATAAATCCAAGAAAACTTCTAACATCTTTTTGACAATTTGGAATAGGCAACTTGGAGATGACTTCAACTTTTGATCTATCAACTTTAATCCCATCCCCTGAAATATGATGTCCTAAAACAATCCCTTGAGTAAGCATCATAAAGCATTTCTCATGACTTAATGAAATATTTGTTTCTTTACATCTTATAAGGACTTTTTCCAAATTCTCTAATGCCTCTTCAAATGAATTACCATAAACTGTAAAATCATCCATATAAACCTCTACACAGTCATGAATTAGATCAGAAAAGATTCCTAGTACTGCCCTTTGAAATGTTGCAGGTGCATTACATAATCCAAAAGGAAGTACTCGGTAAGCAAAAGTTCCCCATGGACAAGTAAATGTGGTCTTGTCCTGATCTTCAGGTGCTACCTGAAACTGATTGTAACCACTAAAACCATCCAAAAATGAGAAATACTTTTTGCCTGCTAAAGTATCTAATACCTGATCAATAAAGGGTAAAGGAAAGTGATCCTTCAAAGTTGCTTTGTTTAATTCTCTGTAATCAATGCAAACCCTCCATTTACCATTCTTTTTAGGTACTATAACCAAAGGAGAAACCCACCGGCTATCTGAAATTGGATAAATGAAGTTTACATTAAGTAACTTTTGGAGCTCTTCTTTCACTATCTCCCTAAGGTTTGGATTCATCCTTCTTTGAGGTTGTCTGATTGGTCTACTGTTTTCCTCAATGTAGATGTGATGAATGCAAGTCTTAGGGTCAATACCTTTCATATCGGTATACTCCCATGCAAATGGAGTAGAATGTTTTTGCAAGATTTTGGTTAGCTCTTCCTGTTGTGATTTTTCCAAGTTTTTGTTGATATTCAATGTTTTTCCTGGAAAAAACTCAATGGCAGAACTACCAGACTCTTCCATAGAGAAAAGAGACATTTGTCTAGATGATAGACACTCAATGTCAGAATCCAATTGAAATTATGTGTGGTCATATTCTGAAGATGTTTCAAAGTTTTCTAATGTGTTCAGAATTTGACTATCTTCACTAATCTCAGAAATGGTAAAGACAGGTTGTATAGTATCTTCATCATCAACCCACTCATTATGTCCTATTTCTGTAATTGCTTTTGCTGGAGGATACAGATTGAACTTCTTTGTCGAATTACCATCAGAAATATACATATCCCCAGACCTACAACTGATAAAAGCATCAGCTGTGGCTAGCCAAGGTCTTCCTAAGATGAGAGGATGTCCTCCTAGATTACTCTTGGGAGTTAAAATCATGAAATCCACTGGATATTCCCAAGAGTCTAAGGAGACTGAAATGTCTTCTAATACACCATCTGGTTTAATAATTGATCGATCTGCAAGTTGCAATAAAGTAGGTGTAAAAAGAAGATTAGGAAGTTTTAGCTGTTCCATAGTCTGTCTACTCATGATGTTGATAGCAGCCCCTAAATCAATCAAAGTATTTGGTATTTCTACCCCATTGATATGTGTTTTGACAATTGGACTACCGGGATCTACATATTTCTGCATAGTAATTTTTCCCATCATGATATCTGCAATTTTCCCTACCAGGTGGATTCTTCTTGTATCTCTTGGTTTCCTTCCTGGTCTTTTAAGACTCAACTTTTTTATTGTTTTCTCTAGAATAGGAATCCCTTTAATGGCTTGTAACAAGGGAATCTTGATACAGACATTCTTCAATTCATCTAGAAAATCATAGTCAGGCAACAAGATTTGTTTTTCCACCCCTTTGCCAATTTGTAATCTTTCAAGAAAAGGAGGTGTGGATGAAGATTTAGGTTGCTCAACTATAGGAGTTGTGGGGGTTAACTCTTTTTCTTTTTCTTTATGAGTACTTGGGTTTTGAAGAGACGCTTCAGAACCCTTATTGGCTTCAAGAGAATCTTCCTCAAAAATGCTTTGCTTTTGAGCATCTATAGAAGGCTTATCTAGGACTCTACCTGATCTGAGTTGTACATCATTGAGAGGAACAATCATATAGGCAGGAAATTGTTGACCTTCCATCATGTAAGCATTTTGAGGGTTTTTGTTATTGGGGTTTGGCAATGGCTGAGAAGGAAGTTGATTTGACTTTTGTTGGAATGGAAGCAAGAGTTGAGAATTTGGATTCTGTTGAGAAGGTTGTTGTTGTTGTGGAAATGGCAATGATAGTTGTGGGTTTTGATTTGGAAGTTGTGGAGCTTGTTGGTTTTGAAAAGATGGGGGATATTGATAAAATTGAGCAAATCTCCCATAAGGATTTTGCATACCTTGTACCCATGATTGAAAAGGATTTTGAGGTTGGGACCAAGGTTGTTGCCAAGGATTCCAATTTGGTGGGGGTTGAAAATTCATAGAGTTATTAAACCCTTGATTTTGTTGCCCCTGCCAAGGTCTCCTTGCAACAAAACAGAGAGACTCGATTGTATTTGGATCTTGAAAGACAGCTTTGAGCCCAGGAATTGAAGGACAATCCTTGGTCTCATGATTCTCTGAACAAATTACACATGTTTCTACAACTTTTGCATCCAAGGGACATTCCCTTAGAGCATGTTTCTTCCTACACTTTGGGCAAAAGATGGCCAAAGCCTCAGCTTCTGCTTTCTGCTTATTGTGAATCTTAAGGGTGTCTAGTTGTTCACTAAGACTCCCTAAGATGTCAGTTTTGAATTCATCAAGCATGTTGCCAATCTCAGCCCTACTTACTGATCCAGTTGCAGATTTGTTTGCTCTGATGAGAGAAGGATCTCTAGGCCCTTTTTGAGTTTTAGATTTCCCCCTTGAGAGATGGACACATAGCTCTGCTATATCATGAAGTGGAAGCTGAGATATGTCTCCTTTTCCCATCATGTTCAAAATATCTATCCATTCATCTCTAATGGCTTTTAATAGAAGGACTTTCAAGGTCTCCTCATCTAAGTTACTCATTTTTGCTCTTTTCAGGTTGTATTGAAATCTTTCAAGTAAATCCTCCAAGTTTTCATCTTCTCTTTGCACCATTTTGAATACCTCATCCTTGTGATTGGTGGGCATACAATAGTCCAGGTACCTATCCAAAAATGTTTGTTTCATATCATTCCAAGTCCTAATGGATTGAGTGAGTAATCCCATGAACCATTTCAAGGCTGCTCCTTTCAATGTTGAAGGAAACAGTTTGAGTTTTTGAGAGTCTTCCAGATAATCATAAGTTCAACACACGACCTCAAACTCAAATAGAAATGTTTCAGGGTCCTCATTTCTTAACCCATGGAAGTTTGGGAGGACAGATGGTGAGATTTTTTTCATTGTGGCTCTGGAGTCCTCGTCGACTATAGGAAATCCGAATGAGTTATCTCCATCCCTATTTCCCCCAATGTTACCTCTACCTCCTCCATTATTTCCTCCTCCTCCTCCTCTACCTCTACCAAATCCAGTTGCTCCTTCCTCTGTCATGGTAGTTTCCCTGGAGACTTCAGAGTCTTCTGGTTCCTCTACTAAGGGTGAACGAGAAGGAATTTCTCCCTCTTCTTCTTCAGATGATTCTACTTCTTCAATTACAATTTGTCTCTCTGTAGAAGGAAGGAAAGGATCTCTTTCTAATTCAGATTCGATGGAAGGTGTGGGAGAGTCGACTACTGCCTCTTGAATTCCAGGAATCCTAGGGCTAGGAGTGTAAGTTGGAGATGATGGAGGTGTCTCTTGTCTATTCCTTGAAGTAGATGGAGTTGTAAAAATCGAACTCTTGGCTCTAGCTAAAAACCTTCCCCTAGAATCTCTTGCTCTATGCATGTCATTTTTTATTTTTCTTCAAGTCGGGCTAATAATTCTCTTTCTGATCTTCCAGGTCACTCTAGGTGCAAGAAGAGAGCATACTCAAGAAACTATTAAACCAATAACTTTCTCTTTTCTGATCCTCCAGATCACACTAAGTGCAAGAGGAGAGCATACTTTGAGAGGTTATCAATTTTCCTTCCTTGAAATTTTCTTGTTTTTTTTTTAGAAATTGGCTACCTAATTTCACTTCCCCGGCAACGGCGCCAAAATGTTTGGTCAATTTAGTGTGATCTAAATTGCTATTTATAATGTCAATCCGGGGTTCGTAAACTGACGAAGTGAAGTGTACTATATGTACTAGATAACCATTTCCTTAATCTTTTGTCGTTTTTGAGTTTTTTAGTTTATTTTTGGATTTATCTTTCCCTAATGTGTGATGGTGAGAGTGAAAGTGAAGTATGAAGTATGGATGGTGATGGTGGTTTCTACGGTGATTTTCTCAAACTTGAAAGTGCTCAAGAAGAAAGCTAAACTTAAATCAATTCTTAAGAGAAAGTAAATGCATCAAAAAGTGAACTAATGACAATGGTCCAGTATCCTTGCTGCTGAATGAAAAGAAAGTAAAAACTGAACTTAAAGCAACTCAAACCAAAATCAAAGCAACTAATTCACACTACTTAAACTCTTCAGATCCTTTACCCTTCAGCTCAATCTACCTTGTGGGAAGTAATCATGAATAAGTCAAGCAATATGCTATCTAAATGGCAAGAAATTAAATTGCATAAAAGAAACTAGTCACACTACTTTAACTCTTCTGGTCCTTTACCCTTCAGCTCAATCTACCTTGTGGGAAGCAACCATGAATAAGTTTAAGCAATATGATAACTAAATTGCAAGAAATTAAATTGCAGAAAGGAAACTAATCACACTACTTCAACTCTTCTGATCCTTTACCCTTCAGCTCAATCTACCTTGTGGGAAGCAATCATGAATAAGTTTAAGCAATATGATAACTAAATCACACTACAGTTAGTGATATTCTGATTTCTTGCTAATAGAGTCACTTCACTATAGAAAGAAACCATAAATTGATGAGCAGTATGATATCTAAATAACAAAAAAAAAATAAGTAAGCAAATCACAACTTGGAAAAGACAGTGCTGAAATTAAACTTCAAAAAATGAAAGTTAGCAGGAAGGACAAGATGATCTCATATGCCAATAGTTATCAAAAAGATGAAAATTTGCCCGGGCTGCCTAAGAAAACCTGCAGAAAAGCACTGATCAGTTGACAGTTATAAGAAAACAGAGGTGAAAATCTAAATAGCAGTGAGTTAAGAAACATCAAACAGTGTGTTATGTACAAGCTAATGATACAAGAACATAATAAAACCAAATGAAAACTTTACAAGGCTTTAGCGCGCAGGGGCCCTCTGCCACTTCAGCCGGTCAACAAGTAATAACACGAATAAACTCAGAAAAGTCTCCTCATATATTAAAACAGCAATATGTATAAACAGTGGGGTGACAACACAACAGTTCAGAATTTACATATCAAGGAAAAACTCCTTTACAGCGTTCATCGACGCGTTATTTATAATGACAAAATGCTGAGACTAGCTAACTAACTCCTACGCTATTGACTGTGTTGCCAAAGACACGTAGATCCCTTTAGCCGAGATCTAGCGTAACTGTCATCATGTCTATTAAATCTCTGGAGTGGTTGTTGTTAGATTCTGGTTACAGAAGTGATCTCCAGGTGTGTTGGTGTCTTCGTGAGCTGAGGACTGTGCCACGTAACGTTCACGTGCTCAAAACAGAGACGTGCCACCGCTGAACTCTTTGGTTGGCTCTACCTTTGACCTTTGTTGACCGTGACCTTCCATGGATTATTTGGCTGCTTCGAAGGGACACGTTCCATGTATCCGTCACCTGGAGCTTGCCTATGTGGCTCGTTTCTTCATAGGACACCTGTAGCACAGCTTTTAACAAAATAGCTACGGAATCCTATGCTGGCTGCGGAAACTTGTGTTGGCTGCGGAAATTGACAAGTTTTCGCAGCTGCATGAACAAAAAAACTAAACCAAACAACAGTCATAAGTATAGTCAGAAAACCATGTAAAGATCTCTTTTTAAACTACAATGCAATGATTTAGCAGCTGGGTGGATGCAATAAGTGGAAAAGGAAGGCTGAGAGGGTGTATAGGAAGGTGCAGGTTTGAGGCTCAACACTTAGTTACATTCATTTTTAGTTGCATAAGTTAACTTCATTCATTTTAAATTGCACACATAGGGAAAGAGACTCTAGAGGTAGATTCATCAGAGGAAGAAATTCAACTCCATAATCACCTACCACCCCCACTAGATCACGTGGTGTAGTAAGAACCACATCACCATCCACAACATGAATTCCTACTTTTTTAGGTAGAAGAAGATATCCCAAGGTACAAAGATTTGATATCAAAACTAGAGAAGAGCCAGCTTCTTCAATAGGAGAGGTAGTAGATGAACCAACATCTTCAATTGAGGCAGTCATTTTTGTTTCTCGTTCAATAGGAGAGTAGATTATTGGACAAGAACTTGAGATACCTACCAAAGAAGAAGAAGGAGAATGAAACTTCTTTGGAAGACTACTAATATAAAAAACAAAAGAATGGAATTCAATTGAATAACCTTATTACCTCTATTCTAAGGAATCAATGGCAGAAGGTGAACTATAAGTATTTCCTCCTCCCAATGGACATGAAATAATATTAGGAGGAGGAGGTGAAATACCACCACTTGGAGGTGGATAAGGAGGAAGAAGACCACCCTTTGTATTTGCAAGAGGTGGTAGAGGTGGTAGAGGAAGAGGTGAAGATCGATATGGTGACAACGAATAATATCCTAATGGACTTCCCATCCATGATACTTACACAAATGTTAACATGAAACATATCTCCCCATATATACTTCTAAACTTTTACAGTATGAAATCATAAGATCTAGAAACTTTTTCTTTTTTAATTGGAAGTACTTTGTAGAAGTTATGATTACTTACAATATGCTCAAAA
This sequence comes from Pinus tabuliformis, assembly GCA_031772625.1. Lineage (NCBI taxonomy): Eukaryota > Viridiplantae > Streptophyta > Pinopsida > Pinales > Pinaceae > Pinus > Pinus tabuliformis. The sequence continues at coordinate 1,007,992,340 of CM062816.1, forward strand.
ATTGAAATTGTTTCTAGATACATTGAAATATGGAGCTCTTAAATGATATATGGGACTAGGTACTAACTCTGTAAGATCATGGGATGATATGAGGCAACTCATTTTAGAAAAATATAAAGACCATTGTATATAACATGATCTTAAAGAGAAAATATTTAAAATGAGAAAAAAATAATATTGGAATCTTGAGAACTTTGTATAAATATTTGTGTATAATGTTAAAGTGGAAAAATTACATAAACTAGGATTTGATACACCAAAAACCCTTTTACTTAGAGAAATCATGGATGAGTGGATTAATCTCCTTAATCTAAGGGGTAAAGAGGATGTCCCTCAATTATCATTGGAGGAAATATGTGAATTGTGTAAGCATGTATCAAGAAGAATAGAAAAGTATGGCAAAATCCCTCAGAATCTAGCCATAGTAAGAGTATGTAAATCAACATCAGGATAGATAAGTCTACTTGAAATTAGCAATTTTCTATATAGGTTTAAAATAGACATTATTGGAAATCTAAGTGAACAAATAGATATGTGAAGAATTCAAAATAAGAAAAAAGTTGAGAATGTTGCTTTATCTATATTTTTTCCTAGATGTGGGAAAAAGCATCCTTTGAGAGAATGTCCACTTGATAACATTGAAATTTTTGTCATATGTGCATAAACACACGCTACAAAGGATTTTCCATCATTACTATGATTGAAAGCAGTTTAACAAGAAGATAGTGGAACAAATCAAACACCAAAACACTTTTCTTTTTGGCCCTAAGTAGACCTTGGCATCCCTGACAATCAAGTATAATGCAAGATCCTAATCAAGAATTTCAAGCTTATCCACAACAATCTTAAAATAATTGGAATACACCATTGCCTTGGAAACCTTGGTCACCCCAACCTTAAAATAAATCTTGGTAACAAGGTTTGCAAGGATCTTATGGAATAAATCCACAATATTACCCATATTTCGCTAAATATCCTCGGTATCCTCAGTTCCAATATAAATAGCATCCACCTCGACCACAACCTCAATTACACCCACAGTTGACTTCTAGTAAACCTCTCCCATTACCACCTACACAACCACCTCACATACCCACTCAACTACCTACGCAACTGCTTCCAAACCTCAACAATAAAGTAACTTAGCCCACTTACATTGCTAAGATACAAAATTTCCAAACATACATGATAGCTCATCTTGATCTAAATGATATCCATCTTAGACCAGGGAGATTTTTAGAAAAAAAGGATCCCCCTATTGTCATTGAAGAGCAAAAAAGGAAGAACTTACTAACAAAATAGATGACACAAAAATAAGGCAAAACTCCTTCTACTCCTCTAATGGAACAAATTTCTATATCTTTACAAAACCCCCATTTTCCGAAAAGATTACAAATAGATAAAGATGTAGAAAAATAATCAATTTTTCCAAATTATGATATATTAAATGAGTTACAAAATATTTGCATTAAAATTCCTTTACTACGAGCAATAAGGGATATTCCAATTTATGCAAAAATAATAAAGTAGTAATGCAGAAAAAGAAAAGAATTTCAAAAAGTTCAAATCATTGGAAAAATAGAAAAAAATCATGATGGGAAATACTAATATAGACAAATATCTAGATCTAGGAAGTCCTATCATGAAAATTCACATTAATAATGTTACAATCCCAAACACTTGATTAATTTAGGTGCAACAATAAATGTTATGACTAAAAAGACTATGGATGAACTACACTTAATGAATCTTCAATATAGACCCATTGTATTACAATTAGCATATAGATCTACCATAAAACTAGAGGGTATATTAGAAGATGTTCTTGTATCGCTATATTCTTGGGAATATCCAAATGACTTTATGGTATTAATGCCAAAAGCCAGTGTGGTTGGTCATCCATTGATATTAGGAAGGCCTAGGTTAGATATGGTTGATGCATTTATTGGTTGTAGATCTAGTGACATGATAATTTCTAATGGCAATTCAAAAAAAAAGTTTACATTATATCCTCTAGCTAGACAAATTACTAAAATTGGAAATCAAGAATGGATTGACAATCAAGAATAATAATATGAAAATGTACAACATGTTCTAACTATGTCACAAGTAATGTCTTTTAAGCAAGATGATGAAGAAAATCAATTAATGCACCTTATCAATATTTGTTTTTTTTCAATATCTTGAAAAACAAAGTTATTGTGTGAATACGTTAGTAAAAAGTTTTCAATAAAATTGTATGATTGAAGATTTTTCATCATATCTGTTATCACCCCAAGAAACTCTCCTAGGTTGTATATCAGAGATGCTTGGGAACATTACAAACTCAACAAAAATGTTGGAAAATGGTGGATGAATGGAAGGAATGATGCATATTCAAGCCAGATAACCACTTCTACTATGCTTAACCCCAGACATGGGTGAACACCCCCAGAATACAAGGCTTTAGGCCACCAATTACTCACAGTTTGAGGAACAAGTGAAGATGGAGAATATTGATCACACCAGCAGATGCACAGGACCCTGTGATGGCCAGCTGCAACCAGTAAGGAGGTCTGCAAATCTATTTCCTAATGCACAGATAGGATGACAGCTCTCTGGCATTAAAATAACAAAAACCTGCATACAAATTCAATGATACCAACTAGATTCTAACACAGAGGTGGGATGACATCCCCTCTAATGCTAAACACCAAGAGCACATGAAAAATGTATAACAGGCACAACCTGGAACAAAGAAGAAGTGGAAAGTGAGAAATTAACAGCAAAAGAAGCTTGTATTAGCTAAAAATGAAGACCAGACGCTGCAGGTATCACAGTAGTTACAGTCTCTAGAAGTTGAACTTTACATCAAAATAACATTCATCAACCTTGATTCCCTCTTCTTTCTGGGTATATATAGAGTTTGTTTACAAAATTGCTCTATTGCTCTATGCGTGGAGGGGTCATAACTGACCACCAACCACATTTACAATTAGACATGGGTCTTTGTTGCATACTATTGTTTTAATGAACAAAATTGGCCTTTCTGGTACTCTGATGTCCTTCTTGAGCAGGCGGAGTACCATATGGGACAAAAACTCCATAACTGGTAAATGAATTCAACTGCTCGAGGCAGTACTCTCCTTCCCTGGCCATACTGTCCCTTAAATGAGGTGGGTGAAGTATTAACTACGCAGAGTATTTGGTGAGTGATCGCTTCCTTCCTCCTTCGTGCGCACAGGACAGGCCGAAAACACGAAAACTGCATGGCAAATGAACGAGGGCCTGAGAATGAGTATTAGCCGTTAGATAGCTCAGACAGACGGCAGAGATTGGATCAAAGGGGGCTATAGGGAGCAGACGGGAGCGGATGAACGATGGCCGTTGGATCACGGCGGGAATGATCCAACAGTTGACGGGAGCGGGAACTGCATGAGCGTTAATGAGCGAGGGTTGTACGGGTGGGCGGTAAGCGGTTTCCCCGCACCTCTTACAGGAGGCATGTGGTATCCAGTCAGATTGTGATGCGTGGCAGGCAGGTCCGGCGGGAAACCGCCTTCTCCGCGGGCTATTGTACGTGCAGGTTCGTAGGGGGGGAGCTACGAACGCTGTCAAATCTTGCGGCGGATGATCGAACGGCTGGGCTCTAACGCACACATTTGTTGAATGATGTGACAGGGGAAGGCTCGGCGGCATTGATTTTTTGTATGCGCGGGGTTATAAAGGGTTAAGACCTTAGCACCGAGGGGTTAGAGGAATATGTGTTTGTGGAGAAATTTATAGGGAAACCGAGTTATCGGAAGGTATAAGAGTGTAAGCGAAGTGATGAGGAAAGGGTGGGTATTGATGCGTGGTCACGTTATTGGGTTTTATTACATTTAAACCCAACACCCGGGAGCTAAGGAAACATGGCTTGAAAACAAATTAGCCAAAATTCCTCCATTGGGCATGGAGTCTACTGCATCTATACTAAAACTGATAAAAACACAATATTTACAACTTTTAAGGCCAAAAGACCTTAAACAACATAATTTTTCAGAAAACTCCCATTAACTAGGCCATCAAAAACTGCTTCTCCTCCCATACTTTTCAATATGAAGGTGTTGTTCCCTTGAATCTGTGAAATAATGAAAGGGCCCGTCCAGAAAGCATCAAACTTCCCATGATTACCTTTCTTTTCCTTCAATGCATCCCACTTCAAAACCAAGTCTCCAACCTGAAAATCATCTATTTTTGCCTTCTTGTCAAAGGCTTCCTTGATCTTTTTCTGATGTGCTACAGCCTTTTCAACCAGATGTTCTATAATATGATGTGCCTCTGCTAAATCAGTGATCCTCTTTGCCATTTCTTCTTCCTCATCCTGCTCTTATTGAAGGAATTTTGCCACAGGGAGAGTTAGCTGAATTGAAAATACAGCCTCAGTGCCATATACCAGCCTGAAAGGAGAATTCCCTGTGGATTTCTTAATGGTCACTCTGTCAGCCCACAGTGCATACTCGAGCTTTGAATCCCAATTCTTCTTGTTGTCCTCCAGCAGCTTTTTAATTATCCTGATCAGACTCTTATTAGAGGATTCTGCCAGACCATTTCCTTGAGGATAATATGAGGTGGAATGAACAAGTTTAATACCCATTGAATCACACATTTCCACCAACTCTTTTGCCCTGAAGGCTGCTACATTATCTGTGACTAATTTATGTGGACAACCAAATCTGGTAAAGATATTTTCATTTAAAAACTTCATGACCACACTGTGATCAGCCTTCCTGGTAGGGACTGCTTCAATCCACTTAGTGAAATAATCAATGGCTACTAATATCCATATGTGTTGGCTACTGGAATGTGGATTGATTTCTCCAATGAAATCCAAACCCCACTGCTGAAAAGGTCCTTTTGCATGTATTGGTTTTAAGGGCAGGGACTTCAACTGTTGTTTTCCTTCAAATCTTTGGCACCTGTCACAAGATTTAACAAAAGAAAATACATCAGAAAATAAAGTGGGCCAATAGTACCCAGCTTTGAGAATCTTATGGGCAGTGTTTTTCCAATAATGGTGCCCTCCACACACACTGGAATGAAACTGTTGCATAACTTATTTTGACTGTTCTTTGTCCAGACACCTCAAAAGCACTCCAGATGGATCCAGATGGATCCCTCCAATAGAGCAGATTTTCATTAATGTAATATTTAGCTGCCCTAAGCTTTATAGTTATGGCTTGACTTTGAGTAAATCCTGAAGGGATTTCTAGCTTCAGCAAGAAATTAATTATTTCAGCATACCAATCACAAGAAGCTAGATTTTCGGCCACTGACTGCTTTCTGTCCGGTTCAGCTGCTTCCTCTTCTTCTGCCTGACCATTTTCTACAATTGTGCATAGGAAATCAATATCTAAAGATCTGCAATTTTCCTCAGCTAACAATCTGGCAAGACCCTGACCTTTGACCAGCTTGGTGGGCTTTAATTCTATATTAAATTCTATCATCTTTGCAATCCATTTTTCCCTTCTTCCATCAGCATCAGGTTGTGTCAAGACATCTTTTATTGCAGCAGAAGTTACATATGCAATTATCTTTGAATGCAAGATATGAACTCTGAAAGCTTTCAAGGATTTGATAAGGGCATATGCTTGTTTTTCTATAATGTCATACCTCAGTTCAGCATCCCTCAAGTTTTTGCTGAGAAATGCCACCGAATGCTCTGAACCTTCTTCATATACATGCAATAAAACTGTTGCAATAGTGTCTTCAGAGGGAAATGAGAATACGTGGAACTCCTTGCTGTAATCTAGACTTATCAATGTGGGATCCTCCATAATGGCTTGTTTAATAGACTCAAATGATTTTCTTGCTGCATCAATCCATCTAACCTCTGATCCTTTCTTCAACATGGAGGTAATATGCTTCACCAGTTCTGCAAAATTTGGAATAAACCTCCTCACAAAATTTATTTTGCCCAGAAAGGACTGAATATCCTTCTTTGATCTCGGGACAGACAAAGTCTGTATTGATTTTACTCTTTCTGGGTCAATTCGAATACCTGCAGTAGAAACATGTCCTAACATCTTGCCTTCTTCTAAAGCAAATTGTGACTTTTTAGGATTGACTGAAATCCCAAACCTTCTGCACTTCAAGAACACTTTTTTCAAATGCTGCAAATGATTTTGATGGTTGCTGGAGTATACTGTTATGTCATCAAGGTAGATAAGGAAAAATTTGTCCTTCTCTCCTACAAATGCTATATCCATAGCTCTCTGAAAGGTTGCTCCAGCATTCATCAATCCAAAAGGCATCTTGGCATACATAAAAGTGCCCCAAGGAGTGGTGAATGCAGTCTTTTCTTGATCATCTAGATGCACAGCAATATGATTAAACCCTGAAAAACCATCCAAGAAATACATTACTTTGGCTCCTGAGACCTTTTGCAGCAAATGCTCCATCTTTGGTAGAGGATAGTTGTCTTTCTTGGAGCATTTGTTCAAGTTTCTGAAATCAACACATAGTCTGATTTCTCCACTTTTCTTCCTCACCGCTACTAGATTTGCTACCCATTCGGAATATCTAAGAGGAACTATGATCTTGGCAGCCAGCAATTTTTTAATTTCTTTTTCAATAAGAGGAAGAAGAATAGGATTTATTGGTCTCAGCTTCTATTTGAAAGGAATGGTGTCTTTCTCTAAAGGGACTTTATGCTGAATTATCTTTTTATCATAAGTTTTCAGGTCACTATACTCCCAGGCAAACACATCAGCAAATTGCCTCATTAAATTGCAGTATTCAACACTTTGGTCAGCAGACAGATGAGTGGACAAATGTATGTATCTAGGCTGACAGGACTTCCTATATCATGCTTACAAACTGCAGATTGATTCTCTTTCTGAGCAGCTTTGTAAGGCACATCATTCTGATCAAACAGTCATTCTAAAGGAATCAGACCCTTAGGAATATGATTACTAGGAAGCTGGACAATGCTATTTTTACCAATTTTATTTCTAAGCTGGGAGTGGGGGTTTTCTTCCAAGGTATCATTCTCTTGGTCAATTTTCATTTCAGAAAACTCATTAATGACTTGAAGAAACCTATTTATATCATCATCATCATTAAAAACTTTCCAATGCTAGACATTATGAGGCAAGGATGGTCTGTTTTTCATTTGGACTTCATACACCAGTCTGGGAGGCATGGGAGGAATAAACAGACTAGCAGACACAGCAAAGGAATCAGCAAGCTGATTTTGGGCTCTAGGAATGTATGAAATACAGAAATAATCAAAAGAATCTCTGATTCTCCATACCTCATCTCTGTATGCTTTTAGCCTTGGGTTCTTTTCTTGAAATGTTTTATTTACTTGCTGAATGATCAAATCAGCATCTCCAAATACCTTCAGATTCTTGATTCCTCTGTCTTTTGCTGCATTAAGGCCCAACAGTAGAGCCTCATACTCTGCTATATTATTAGTGACTTGAAAAACTAGCTTAAAAGACAGCTGAATGCTTTCTTTTTTTGGAGATATTAGCACCACCCCTGCTCCTGTAGTCTCCTTGGAACATGCTCCATCAAAGAACATCTCCCAAACTCGACCTCCTTGCTCTTCTTCAGCCTGAACTATTGGTTTCTTGAGCTGCATTGAGGCCTTTTGATATTCTTCTATTTGGAGAATACATGCTCCAAAATCAGTTTCCACTGCATATATGGGATGATTGGTAGGATTCTTCTCATCACTGATGATGTATGCCAACTGTGCTTCTCTGTACAATCTCTTGCTTTCTCCTCCAAAAACTGGGAAAGTGGCATAAGATAGATCATTCTGTAATGTCCCACCTAGTCTCTTAATCCACCCTCTGGACAGCAGCATGCCAAACTTAGGAGGGACATCTGTTACCACAATATCCATCATCATACTCTTCATGAGCAGCTGAGTTAAGGTAATGGCCAGGTCTTTAATCAATCCCAGACATTTCACTTTCCTTGAATCAAAAGAGAATAAATCATGATAGGGTTTGGTGATATCAAGGCCTAACTCTTCCATGACAGCTTTAGGCATCAGATTGTGGAGGATTTTGTCATGAATGGTCAAGGGGACATAAAAAGATGGAGAATTATTATCAGCAGGTTCAATCATAGGGCTGAGCACAATGGCAAGCTTGTCATCTTACAAATTGACAAAGTCAGTGGAGGTTTGTATGGTTTCCAGCTCAAGAGCTTCAAGGATAAGCTTTCTAAATACTTCACTCTTTACCAACTCTACCAGAGGCACAAAAATTTTTATCTTCTGGACTTCTGACTCTAAGCTGAAAGAACAGGGAAACTTATTAGAACCTCTTACCTCTTGAACTGGAGCTTTAAGGATAACTGGATCAGCTGCTGGTCTTCTCTACCTGATATTCTGTGACTCTGTTTGGACAGCAGCTCTTTGAGCAGGATTCTCTTTGACATTTTTTGCATTGGACCTCAGGTTATATCTCTGCTGCTGTTCAGTTTGTAGAACTGCCTCTTTGTCCCACTGCTGACTGTCTTGTTCTTGCAGCAATGATTCTTCATAAGCAGCCAAAGCCAAAAATGCAACACTGCCTTTATCTTCCATACAGTGAATTTCATCCTCATCTTCTTCAAATTTTTCCTCCTCCATGACTACATTTTGGAAAGGAGCTTTAACTTTTTGTTCTTCTTTTAATTCTTCACCCCTCTGAATAATTTATAACTGCTCATTTGCTCTTCTGAAAGGATTGGGATTTCTTGGAGCAAATGTGTTATGCTGCCTTGTTTTTCCTGAATTTTGCTCAACCTTTAGCTTAGAAATTTCAGCAGCTAATGACTCTATCATCTTAGTCATTTTATCTAATTTAGGCTCTGAAGATGATGCAGAGGAAATAAAAGCCTGACCTCTCTGTCTCCTTCTGTCAACTTGACTTTTGAGCTTTTCTACAGCCATGATATTAGATTCAACTTCTAGGGTTGCATCCTGCATGTCTGCCAGCGTAGCACATCTCCTTTCTCTCAACAATAGGCAGAAATCAAAGTCAAAAGCATTGGCATAAGTGAGTTTGGCAAAGGTGGGGGTAGGCTTTACCTCAGCTGGTATCTTACTATACATACGATTGAATCTTACTATACATACAAAAACTCTCATCCACACATCGTTTTCACTTATATCTAAATTATCAGCATAACTGTAAAAAGCTTCTAAGTGTTCTTCTACTGTTACTCCCACTGTGCCAGTGAATTTATGCATATATTTATGATATTCTTCCACAGGCATAGGATTTAAAGGAACATGCAAGACTAAAGGTCCATATCTAGCAGCAACAATTCTTTCTATCTTCGTGGGTGCTTGCTGGCCTGCCATGATTGGGATATGTGGAAGAATAGTGGCAGATTTAATAGCAGGAAGTAATGCGATGGATGGCAGAGAGAAAGGGATGTTTTGGACTGGATTGGGAACTTTCTTTGGACTGAGATTCAAAGGGGAACTAACTGAACAAGGGGCTGAATTAATCTCTGAAGGAATTTCCTTATTAACAGTGCTGGGCTCTAAATTCTCAAATTGTAAATCCTCAGCTATAACTTTATCTTTCTGAGGTGGATGAGATTTCTTAGGCTTACCTAATCCTGATGCCCCTTTCTTCGATTTGATAGTCCTCTCAGGGTCAGGCACTGGTTCATCTAGTGATTTCTGAGGATTTCTTCGAGTATGTCTCACAAATTGAGCCAGAACTTCAATGTGGAGTCACCAAAGGTTGGTCTTCCTCCAATGGAGTCGCCAGATAGATGATTACAACCAGAATATGTGCCCAAACCTTCTCTATCATCAAAGCTTGGAACTATGTTGTTCTCCCAGGGAAGTTGAGCTTCAATTCTCCTCTCCCTAGAAACGGCGCCCCAAGAAACTCTCCGAGGTTGTATATCAGAGATGCTCGGGAACATTACAAACTCAACAAAAATGTTGGAAAATGGTGGATGAATGGAAGGAATGATGCATATTCAAGCCAGATAACCACTTCTACTATGCTTAACCCCAGACATGGGTGAACACCCCAAGACTACAAGGCTTTAGACCACCAATTACTCACAGTTTGTGGAACAGGGCAAGATGGAGAATATTGATCACACTAGCAGATTCATAGGACTCTGTGATGGCCAGCTGCAACCAGTAAGGAGGTTTGCAAATCTATTTCCTAATGCACAGACATGATGACAGCTCTCTGGCATTAAAATAACAGAAACCTGCATACAAATTCAATGATACTAACTAGATTCTAACACAGAGGTGGGATGACAGCCCCTCTAATGCTAAACACCAAGAGCACATGAAAAATGTATAACAGGCACAACCTGGAACAAAGAAGAAGAAGTGGAAAGTGAGAAATTAACAACAAAAGAAGCTTGTATTAGCTAAAAATGAAGACCAGACGCTGCAGGCATCACAGTAGTTATAGTCTCCAGAAGTTGAACTTTACATCAAAATAACATTCATCAACCTTGATTCCCTCTTCTTTCTGGGTATATATAGAGTTTGTTTACAAAATTACTCTATTGCTCTATGCGTGGAGGGGTCATAACTGACCACCAACCACATTTACAATTAGAGATGGGTCTTTGTTGCAAACTGTGTGTTTTAATGAACAAAATCGGCCTTTCTGGTACTCTGATGTCCTTCTTGAGCAGGCGGAGTACCATATGGGACAAAAACTCCATAACTGGTAAATGAATTCAACTGCTCGAGGTAGTACTCTCTTTCCCTATCCATGCTGTCTCTTGAATGAGGTGGGTGAAGTATTAACTGCGTAGATTATTTTGTGAGTGATCGCTTCCTTCCTCCTTCGCGCGTACAAGACAGGCCGAAAACACGGAAACCACATGGCAAATGAATGAGGGCCTGAGAATGAGTATTAGCCGTTGGATAGCTCAGACGGACAGCGGAGATTGGATCAGAGGGGGCTATCGAGAGCAGACGGGAGCGGATGAACGATGGTCATTGGATCGCGGCGGGAATGATCCAACGGTTGACGGGAGCGAGAACTACATGAGCGTTAATGAGCGAGAGTCGTACGGGTGGACAGTAATCGGTTTCCCCGCACCGCTTACGGGAGGCAGGCGGTATGCATACATGGAGGAGCGATCCAGTCAGATTGTGATGCATGGCAGGCAGGTCCAGTGGGAAACCGCCTTCCCCGCGGGCTATTGTACGTGCAGGTTCGTAGGGCGGGAGCTGTGAACGCCGTCAGATCTTGCGACGGATGATCGGATGGCTGGGCTCTAATGCACACATTTGTTGAATGATGTGACAGGGGAAGGCTCGGTGGCATTGATTTTTTGTATGCGCAGGGTTATAAAGGGTTAAGACCTTAGCACGGGGGGGTTAGAGGAATATGTGTTTGTGGAGAAATTTAGAGGGAACCGAGTTATCGGGAGGTATAAGAGTGTAAGCGGAGTGATGAGGAAAGGGTGGGTATTAATGCGCGGTCATGTTATTGGGGTTTTATTACATTTAAACCCAGCACCCGGGAGCTAAGGAAACACGGATTTAAAGCTAAATGCAGGTGTAAAACAGTGATGACGGGGCTTATGGAGTTATAGGGAAAATGAAGGAGGAAGCGGGAAAAACTGCTGCGAGCCTTATACAACCAAAACCAGCACTGCCCAACACCTATTTTTATCCATCAAATGTCGAAGAACATAGCAGAGCTAACAATATCACTATATGCCATCACTAAATTCTATGGAAAATTTTGGCAGTACTCATATAGAAATTATTCCAGGAAAAACTTTAAATATTAACAATAACTTGGAAGATTTTCAGAAAGAATAATTAGTAAAAGTGATGCAAAAACACTCCTCTACTTTTGAATGGGAGTACACAAATTTGAAAGGAATTAATACTAACACTTGCATGCATCATATATGCATACGGGGTAATGTGAAACCCATTAGAAAACATAAGCGAAGGATGAATCATAATTTAAGGGAAATAGTGCAGGAAGAATTGCAAAAATTTCTCAATGTAAACTTTATCTATCCAATTTCTGATAGCCAGTGGGTTTCACCATTGGTTATTGCCAAAAAAGATGGTAAGTGGCGAGTTTGTATAAATTACAGGGAAGTAAATAAAGCAACTTTAGAAGATCATTCTCCACTTCCTTTTATTGATCAAGTCTTAGACACATTAGCAGGGAAAAAGTATTTTTCTTTTCTTAATGGCTTCAGTGGTTATAATCAAATTCAAATAGCACTAGAATACCAAGATAAGACTACATTTACATGTACTTGGGGAACACGTGTTTATAGAGTACTTCTTTTTTTATTATGCAATGCTTCGCTACATTCCAGAGAGTAATACTAGGTATTTTCTCTGAATTTATTCATGATTTTGTTGAGGTATATATGGATGATTTTATAGTATATGTAAATTCTTTTGAAGAAGCTTTAAAAAAACTTTAAGAAATCTTATTATATGTCAAGAGACAAACCTTTCTTTAAGGAATGAAAAATGTTTTATGATGTTTAACGAAGGTATTGTTTTGGGACATCACCTTTCAGTTTCTGGAATTAAAGTGGATTGAACAAAGATTGAAGTCATTACCAAAATTTCAGTACCCAAATCTCAAAAGAATGTATGAAGTTTTCTTGTATTTATAGGATATTATAGAAGATCCATAGAAAATTTCACAAAAAATAGTTTCACCACTTTTTAAATTGCTCACCAAAGATTGTGAATTTTATTGGGATTCTTCATGTCAGTTAGATTTTAATTCATTAAAACAAAAACTTTCTGAAGCACCTATCTTAAGAGGGCCAAATTGGTCTCTCCCATTTCATATTTCTATAGATGCTTCAGATATATTTTTAGGGGTTGTACTTGCACAAAAATATCTAACTCCTTGTGCAATTTATTACATAAGAAAAAAATTAACTCTTGCATACTTGAATTATATAGTTACTGAAAAGGAGTTTTTAGCAGTAATCTATGGCATCAATAAATTAAAATATTATATCACTGGATACAAAACTTTTATTTGTATTAATCATGTTGTCATTAGATATCTAATCTATAAACCTATAACTAATAATAGAATTACTAGATGGATTTTATTGTTACGGGAATTTAATATCACTATATTGGACAAACTTGGAAAAAAAACACAGTAATTGTCTTTCTTTCCAGGATCAAAAATATTAATACAACAGTTCATGAAGAGCATAATTTTCCTGACAAACATATTTTTGTAATTTCTAGTAAATATCCTTGGTTTGCAGATATTGATATTTGTTTAGCACGTGAAAGTTTCCTCCTCAATTATCATCCAAAGAAAGACAAAAAAAGTAATAAGATCCAATGCACCTTACTCTTGGATTGAAGGAGAAATATATCGAACTAGACCAAATCTAATCATCAGAAGGTGTGTACGAGAGGATGCATTACCTGGTATATTCAAAGAATGCCATGATGAGCCTTGTGGAGGACATTTCATTGATAGAAGAAATGCATATCGTCCTTCTCTCTAAATATTATTGACCTTCCATTTTTAGGTATGCCAAAGAATATGTCAAGAGATGTGACAGTTGTTAGAGACTATGGAGACATGTTCAAATAGATGAAATGCCTCTACAACGGCATGTATTGATAGAGCCATTTGGAAAACGGACTCTAGATTTTGTAGGTGCAGTTAATCAAACTTCAAAGCAGAAAATACATATTCTTGTTTATACTGATTATATCACTAAATGGGTAGAGGCTAAAACTTTGAATTTTTCTACTGAAAATGTTGTTGTATCATTTCTTTTTGAGTATATATTTACTCGTTTTGATGTCCCAAGGGAAATTGTTACAGATCAGGGTGCATAGTTCACATCCAATATTGTTCAAAAGATCATGGAGCAGTATCAAATGAAGCATGAGAAATATACTCCATATCACCCACAAGCCAATGGAAAAGTGGAGTCAACTAATAAATTTCTTGAATCCATTATAACCAAGATAGTTCATCTACATCAGAAAAATTGGGTAGATAGACTTCTGGAAGCACTTTGGGCATACCAAACATCAAGGAAAAATTCCAATGGACGTACACCTTATGAGCTTGTTTATTGAAAGAAAGTTCTACTTCCTATAGAGTTCCAAGTGGAGACATTCAGAGCAACAACAAAGTTGGGGCTAGATCTCTCTCAAGCCCAAAAGCAAATATTGGCACAATTAAATGACTTGGATGAAATTAGACAAGATGTCATTTAAAGAAAAAGATCATTCAGCAACAAAATACGAGATGGCACAACAAATTCATCAAGATCAAGAAGTTCAAACCAGGCAATTGGGCTCTTTTGTTTAATTCAAAATTCAAAGGTTTTGAAGGAAATTTCCAAACACACTGGTCAAGCCCTTATGAAATAGAAGTTGTTTAACAATGTATCAGTGAGAATAAAAACTATTGATGAAGAAGGAATCACTTTTCTTGTTAATGGGCATAGATTAAAATTGCATCAACAGCACCTAAGAAGAGATGAATTTATTCAAAATTTGCAGTAGAATTCAGAGTTGAAATTGGTGGAAAAAGGAGACCATTATCCTTCACCACCAAATGTTCTTTAATTTTTTTTCTTAAATAGAGTTGGCACTTTTCTTGTTAACTAGAGCGTTGGCATAACTATATAGAAATCCTTATTCAAAACCAAGTTTTTGGCAGTTAGGATTTCCTCTACTTTTCTTCAAATTTTGAAAAAAAAAATAGCATGAAGACTTTGTTTTCCTTTGAATAAGATCAAAAGAGTTATTATTAACAACATAATTAGCCTATCTTTTAGATATTTATATCATATTTTCAGTATAAGCTCAATATTTTCAGTCTGATAAATTTATGTAGCTAGAAAGAAATTCGGTAATTGTCCACCTTCATCAAAAAATCCAAGCAGTAGACACAATACAAATCCTACAACAACAACAACTTGAAGAAGCAAGCAATTTCAAAACATCCTGGAAGGTAACAAAGGTAACACATGTTAGTTTGGTTTTACTAAAGATAAACTATAGACTTAGAATATTTTGACATATATTCTCTAACCTAAGCTCAATAAAATGCTTATTCAAAAGCATCCATACTACTAAATGATGGTATAAATTCACTCCATATTTTTTTGATCCCCGAATCATGTCATATTCAATCCCATTTATTAACCATTAAAACAATTTCAATAGTTTAATCATAAATTTGTTGTGATTGTATTAATAGAACTTATAATGATTACGAGATTAGACATTCCTATCATCATTTTACTGTCGCATGTACAACTCACCATCTTCCACCATTCCAAATCGCAATCTGCTACCAATGTATCATTTTTATCACCTATCACCAAAACCATTCCCTACTTGTAGAAATTGACTCAAAGTGCATTCCAAAGCTCATATTTTCCAGACACTTAGAGGTGTGCATAATTGTTCGAGAAGAGCCAGTGGGTGAAAATTTTCTTGAAGCATATCTGAAATGCAAAAGACAAGTAGAGAGGGTTGGATGGTTAAAATTTTTAGGGAAATTTCACGACTATGATGAGGAGGTAACAAGGGGATTTCCCCGGGATTTTGATAGTTTTGAGGCAAAAATTGGAGACATCAAGCTAAAAGTAACAAATTATTTTATGGCGGAGCCTACAAAACTACCAAGGATATGGGAGAATTGGTTCAAGTGTCGGAAAATTAGGGATGATTCATGAAAAAGTATGCTTAAAACCATAAAGTGGATGTCACAAGTTGGACCAAAGGAATACTGGTCTCAACATTCAAGAAGAAATGGAGAAATCTTCTTTATATTATCCAGAAGTTCATAACATGCGAGGGAAGGTATGGTATGGTCTTATTTTATCATATAAGACTCTAATGCATTTTTAGAAGAGAAACAAAATCAACTTGGATAATTATCTGGTTATAAATCTTAATAAAATGGAGTTCAATATACAGAGAAACTCCAAAAATATAGATAACATACTTTACCATTTTGGCCTAGTAAAAATTCAGGTTGAGGAGTTAAAACTTAGAAATGATGATTGGGAGATTTTTATTATAAGAAATCATTTTAAAGAAGTATCTAACGACACAAAAACATAATGGTTCGAAGAGAAAAAAGAGAAGGATTAGGATTTCGGGTTCAAAAATCTCAAACCTTAATCATACATAATCAAATTTAAAAGTCATGGAAGCATCAACACAAGAAACAAAAGAAAACGTGCCTATAAAGCTAGAGGACCTTATGGAGAATTTAGTAGCAGAGTTTGAATAAGTTCTTGAGAAAAATGAAACCATATTTCTCAAGTTTGTTGAACAAGGAGAGTCATCAAAATCAAAGCAAGTAAAAAAGATAGAGTACAAGACTTAAACTAAAAATTAAGACATAGAAGAATACAATTCCAAAAATAAGAAGGCAATCGACAAGAGCATAAGACAAGACCCTACAAAAAATAGAGCATAATGTCACCATCAAAATTTCTCCTAAGAAGAAAGGTATTAAAATAAAAAATTTCAGGACAGTAAAAGATTCATGAAATAAGGCCAGCTATAGGTGGATAATAAGAAGCATGATAAAACAGGGCAATGAGAATAACCTCATTTCACCTAAAATTATGGAAAACTCAAAAGCAACCAAGATTGAATCATCACTCGCAAATCCAGGAGGAGAGATTCCAAAGGTCAACCAAATTCAAAAACAGGGTCTATGACTATATTAATTCCTTGGAAAAGGAAGCACATAATGAAAAGGTACAAGATTACTCTCATATGCCTGAACATTCTTTTGATAATGGCATACCAACATCCAATTCATAGTTCAGAAAAATATGAATTGCCTTTCGACATTCCCAAGGAAGAGGATATATTGAAATAACTAAAAGAAGAGATAGAAGAACTGGAATTTTTAGATAGGCATATCAAAATAGAGAATTAAATTCTCAAAGAGAAAAATCACAAGATTCTCAAAAGGATGTTAGTACCATAAAAATTCTAAACTCAAGAAAGCTAATAGGGAAATGCACTTGAAGATCAAAAGTCTTAAGGCAAATATATTGATGAGGAGTCTCATATGGTCTTTTTCCATGAAATAGAAGGGAACCCAAAACAACCTAGACATTCTTGTCTAGGCATCCAAAACCATACTCTAAATCAAGAAGTTGACAAAAATTTTAAAATTTTGTTAATGTGCATGAGGACATGCACTATCTTAAGCATGGGGGAATGAAGGTCCCCAGAATTGGTATCTTTCTATTGATTTGATATTTTAGTTTAATCCCTTTTACCTTATAGAAACCCTCATAATCAACCTTTATACATAATTTTGACATATTCCACATGAACATTTGCCATCTAAGCTGAAGAAGATTATACAGAGATAATAAGTCCATCATTCTACGTTTTATATGTTTTTCTTTGTAAAATCAGACTAATATGCAAGTATTGCATAAGTTGACAATTATTGTAGCTCGTATGGCAATTTATAGTAGAATCCAAGGTTAGCACATCTCCTGAAGTGGTGAATATGAATGAAGCATATGGACAAGTGGAAAAAGAATCCAATATGGGGATCCATGCATCTAGTGTGTCAAAGAAGCAATTGATTCATCACAGTGGCACAGTAAAACCTTTGGTCAACCCATCATGTGGCACAAAGCACATAGACATATTTCACCAGGATTGTTATGTGGCAGAGAAACTGACATCAAGTGAGTGAGATATATTTATGGATCAAACATGTTGAGGAATAGCACAATGATGGATTATATGTAAATATAATATAAATTGACCTCGTTGAGCAAAGTGAAGAACAATATACAGAGACTTAAGCTTGAGTTAATGTATGAATTGTTTCTTTTGATATAATATTAGGTAGCCATTGTACTTCCACTATGCACATTTATGAGTAAAAGATATCAGTTAAAGTACAATTTTTGTCTTTCTTCAAGCTTCTTCTGATCACCTAGAGGGCCCCCATGTGGAAGAATGAGTTTTAATGCTTTGATTTTTACCCTGTTTTGCTTCAACACTCTCATAGATACTTTGTTTTAGGCTTCTAATTATTACTCTATTTTTTCTAGATTGAAATCAAGCACTAGAGAAAAACCCAAAAATATTTACATTTTCATTGAGTTAGATTCATGCTTACCAATATAGGGTTTACAAAGCTTTCATATTTTGATTTTATCGCTTTCTCAAGTAGATATATTCCAATATTTTGTAGATTAAAATTAACTTCTCTCTATAAATCAGTGTTTCATCATGATTTTGTAGATTAGTTTGGGAATATTTCTTAAATCAAAATTCCATGCTTTCATATATTAGTTTAATTACTTTTTGTCCTAGACTAAGAGTGCCTACTTTCCTAGAATAGTTTTTTAAATGCTTTCTTAACACAAATTTCCCTATTTTCTTAGAATAAAGTTCCTTTTTTCATAAAATAGTTTGGATGTTTTCTTAGAATAGATTTATTGCTTTTCATCATATATATTATTGCTTTCATAATATATATTTCCATGCTTTCCTAGAGTAAGTTTCATGCTTTAATAATATAGGTTTCCATGCTTTCCTAGAATAAAATCTTTGCTTTCATAAATTAAATTCATATTTCTTTGTTTTCATAGATTAAAAGTACTTACTTTCATAGTGTAACTTTTGAATTCTTTCATAGAATAAAATTTCAACGCTTTTATAGATTTAAAACTTTCATGCTTTTCTAGAATAGATTTACAAATCTAATTTACATGTTCTTATAGAATAAATTTACCTACTTTCTAGATTAACTTTCAAATATTTTCATTTTCTTCCTTAGACTAATGATTATATGATTTCTTAAAATAATGTTTTCCTTCGTGTCAATTTATTTCCATTATAATTGAAAGCTAAACTCCTAGCATGTATTTTGACGTATAGTTCAGAGGTTCACCTACTCGGATTGATAATTTAATGTAACTGAATTTAAATCATAATTAAATTTAACAACGGTTATCACGCCCACTCTTGTACCATCCTTCTTGTGATATCCTTGACTTATTAATGGAGTATATTGTTGTAATATTATTGAGCCCTATGTCAAAAAAGAATCATTTTTTTGCAAAATATGGTTTACCATAGGTGTCATCCTCAAAATGAGCAATATTCAATTCCAATTCCTCAACTCAATATCACTTTGTGTTCCTATAAAAATTCAGTTTAAAATAGAGAAACAAGGTTTCTTTTACCTTACCCCTACCCACCCAACCCACACACAAACACATATAAACAAAAAAATTAAAAATGTTTGAAACACATACCTAGTAACCAAGACCAAATTAAACTAGAGGGTATGCCACACGGCATGAAAATAAACTTCAAGGGCTTTAGCTTTATATACCCTTTGAATATTGATGTGTATGATTGTATTCCATTAATGAAGAGGGTGTACATAAACAGTATTCAGTTTTAGGTTAGTGTGAGTGTTGGTCATTGTAAGCTAATATTTAGCCCTGAGGACCTTCGCATAGGGGTGACTTGGAACTCAAAAGCATATTGTCCAAGAAGAAATCATTTGTGTTGCATGCATTTTCCATAGAGAAATTTACTTTGAGGAAGCACCAAAAATGATAAATCATCATCAAATTATGAAGGATTTAGATACATCACTTCTACTTTCAAGATTTTTGTATAAGTTTATTAGATTCGATAATGAAAATTTGATTTCATAATGTGGAAAATCCTTGTTATTCTAGTTCAACATAAAATACTTAAGCAATGATCATAATTAATTACCTGGTTACGAAAACTCTTGATAAGATGTCAAGGGAAAAGGAGAAAGGAAGTGTCCTAAACATACAAAAATTGTGATAACTATGTATTAATGTTAAATTAAATTATGACTATATTTAGAATCAAGTTGGGGAAATAAGTACAAAATCACATTTTGTTGTTCAAGAATGTTACATAATTCCAAAAAAAACAAATGATAATAATGAATGTCATGTTAAATGGCCTTAGTAAAAAAATCGCAATAAGATGGCAAGGGACAAGGAATGATCTGTAAACTACCATGGATATTCCAATGGATATTTTTTCACAACATATCTGTGAAAATAAACCAGAATCAAAACTATGAAGAGCTAATTCCTTTTAGATTCCATATTTGTTATTATTATTTTGGTGTTTAAGCATGCAATAGATGATATATGGAACATAGAGACTATTGAAACGCAAACACACCCCAAACACATTAAACACTAAGATATGCTTTAGGAATCATTTTAAGGAGAAAACCTCGCTAGAATATGAGGTTGTTCTACTCTCTTTTGTATGGAATGGAAATGATGCAACTACAAAGGAGAAGGCACTCTCTATGGAGTTATATAAGACTTATGGACCATGGGATACTAAAGAACACAAGCCCCTTTTGCTCCCAGTGGTCGGGTTATAACACAACTTGAGAGCTTACTAGGAGTTAAATTTGACCCATTCAAACCTTAAGATGAGTTATAAACTAACCTTTCTAGAGTCTTATTCATACTACTAATTTTTTTGGTCCCTTTCCCATGAGTAAAAAGGGATGACGTGGCATCCTCTCAAATTATGGGGATCAATCACGATAGGTCAACTTCCAAGAGGCATAACTTTTGCATTTGAAATCCAATTGATATGATCCTTGCACTACTGGAGAATTATTCAAGTAAATAATGACATTGGTGCCTAATTATTAAGAAGGAAAGTCCCACCCCAAAAAATGTCATTTAAGGCCTGAAATTGGCATCTGAATATTTTTGACCCCAATTCTCCAAACTAGGCCCCGTCAGTAAAACTACTCTTGTAAGATGATTCCTTCAATTTTTCCACTATGAAAGCATCAATATGGATGAAAATTTTTATAATAATATAATATAGATCATATATCCCCATTTTGGGAGGCTTCTAGTCCCCAAAACCTTTACTAAATGAGGTGAAAAAAAATCCCCTCTACCATCTCTTTGGTGTATGATTTAGCCTTGCTTGGAAGTTTTCCTTTCAATCCAATCTTCCAAACATCATCCTACCCCTATCTCATAGTTCTGGGCCTCTTCTACAAAAGTGTAGCCTATATCAACTCTGCCTAAGAATATGGAAGTAAGTCTGATATGGAAGGTAGGACCTACTCATGTTGCTGATCCAACATGGAAGGCTCATAAAATTTTAGGTTTTCCACATTTGCACTGAGTGAATATGCATGTATGGGTGTATATTGAGTTTGTATGAATTCTCTCCCACCTTTTATAGTATCTCAAAAGGATCATATTGTATAGCCTTGATTTTCTTACTAGGACCTTATATCCTCTCATTGTTTAGTTGTAACCATAGTCTATCTCCCACATTGAATAAATTGTTTTTGTTGGCTTGGCCTTTTAATTTTCCTATGACTTCTTTATCACATCATGTACTTGCACATGAACCTACTTGATATTCTCAACAAACTTTTCCAATCTTAAATCACCCCCTATGAGATCCTCCCTCACTCCTCCTTGCTTCCCATATACAACATCTAAAGGTGAAGGTGGAAAAATATCCAAAACAAATCCCAAATGGTGTTCGTCCAGTTGAAGTGTGGAATGCTCTCTTTAGGAGTGTTTTATGTAGACCATATTTTCATCCCAAGTATTTGGAAGCTTTTGATTGTAAACCCTCAAAAGATATACATGATTCATATTGACTACTTTTGTTTGTCCATCTTTCTATGGATGGATTGTTGTAGACCAATTCAATTTTGTGTCCATCTTTTCCCACAATGTAGTCCAAAATTCACTAACAAATATATTATACCTATCTAAAATCATGATCCTTGGTATCCAAAAATGCACCCAAACCCATTCAAAGAACAAGTTTGTTAATTCTTGCCCCATAATGGTATTTTTATAGGGCATGAGAATGCACACCTTGTTGAACCTATCAACTATATTGTATAGGTAATCATGTACCCTCCTATTTGTTGGTAAACCTCATACAAAGTCTAGGGAAATCCATTCCTACATTTGAATGGGTACTTAAGGGATGGTACATACCCTATTTCATGTTGTTAGGCTTGTTGGTACAATTAATTAACATAGGCTATGTATTCTTACATACTAGGTGAATGCACATACCTCTACAAATTGGAAAATTTCTTCCCAACACCAAAATTTCCTGCAACCTTCTAAGATGTGAGCCTCTCTAAGCTATAGTTTCTCACCTTTAGGAACACATATCTTGTCCAGCCTATAGAGTAACTCATTTTTATATGGTATTCAATTGTTCTATCAACATCATCCACATGACTCTAACCATGTAGTCTTTAATACACCTCCCTAACATCCTAATCATGTATATATGCATCATGGGTGAAAGCCTCCATGTGCATTAGAGTCCCCAAAGCTGTAATTTTTTATGTAGGTGGCATTGAAATCATGCAAAAAACTTTCTTATGTTTCCCATCTTGTATTCGACCACTAAATGAAATTGT
This sequence comes from Pinus tabuliformis, assembly GCA_031772625.1. Lineage (NCBI taxonomy): Eukaryota > Viridiplantae > Streptophyta > Pinopsida > Pinales > Pinaceae > Pinus > Pinus tabuliformis. Next base: position 1,008,014,779 of record CM062816.1, read on the forward strand.
TGTAAGAACCCCATCCACTTGTAAGTCTTAGTTTTCTATAACTTACTTTGGGCCTGCAGGTACTATAGTGATTGGTGATCAATTTCGACGATGATCTCTTTACCCATCAGATAGTATTTCCACTTTTTTATTGCTTGTACCAAGGCATAGAGTTCCTCGTCATAGGTAGGGTAGTTGAAAATTGCCCCATGAAATACTTCAGAATGATAGCATACATGAATTTCTCGATGCATCAAGACCACACCCATGGCATACTCATGTTTATCTCCTCTTTGAAGGCCTATTGCAATTTTGGCAACATGAGAATTGATGCTTGACTTGCCTTCCTTTCATATATTCAAAGGCATTTTATTGAACCTTCCCCCACTATAAACTCTTCCCATCTATTTTTATGGCATGAAGTAGTGTGGCTACTACTAAAAAAGAAGCTATGAGTTTTCTTAGGTACTATATTTCCGCAAGAAAAGTCCTAACCTATAAAACATTCATAGGCATCAACCACTTCATGATGACCTCCATCTTCACACAATCTATCTTAAGCTCCCCTCCACTGATTACATAACTTAAACACACCAAATAATTCTATGCAAACTCACATTTTTTGAGATTTTCTAGCATTTTATGCTTCTTCAATGTCTCTGGCATCTACATCATGTGAAATGCGCCCCTTCCAAATAGCATTATAAACTAGTAAACATCCAAATAAATAATAACAAATAAATCTAGATAAGGGGGAAGTAAATCATTTGTTACTATCATGATCATAGTTGGTGCATTACATAGACCAAATGGAATGAATAACCACTCATACAAACCTTGTTTGGTTTTGAAGGTGATATTCTAGGTATCTTCTTCTCTAATTTGAACTCAGTGCTACCCTGATTTTAAATCCAACTTGGTGTTGTGTTTCACTTACTACAACACGTCCAATAGGCCATCAATCCTATGCAAGGGATACATGCTCTTGAGAATAATGTTTTTTAACACCCTATAATTAATGCACATTCACCAAGTCCCACCCTTCTTCAGCACAATTATGATGGGTGACACACAAAGTGGAATACCTGGTTGAATATCAACCTGCTCTAGCAACTACTGCAATTGCTTCTTCACTTCATTTTCCCAGTCACCAACTTTGAATTGTTGCTTCTTGATAAATATAGCATGCCACGTTATTCTATGTTTCTAAACCAAACTATTTTGTTGTAAATAATCTTGTTAGATTTATTCTAATTCATTTAGTTGCACAATTCCTTTCATTTGTGCATCATTGAATTCCATTCATAATTCAATTACAATTCTGAAAGTTGAATTTGAAATTCAATAAGAGGGAGGAATTGCTTACCATACACCAATTTGTAGGGGGTGAAATCAGTAGTATAATTCCATGTCCTATAGGTCCATAAAGCTTCATGAAGTATATCTGCCCAGTCTTTCCCATGAAGTTGGAATGCCTTGGTCATAATTGCTTCTAGATATTTATTTGTAGATTCCACTTGGCCATTTTCTTGTGGTTGATAAGGAGAATATTTCTAGTGCATTATTTTATATTTTTCAAAAATTCCTCTCACAGGCATAGAAGTAAATTATTCTCCTTAATTAGTAACAATTTCTCCTTGAACCATAAATATGACAAAAATATATTCAAACAAGAAATTGACTACTTATTGTTCAGTTTCTTGTGTTAAGGATTCTTATTCCACCCATTTTGTAACATAATCAGTGTGAAGTAGTATATATATATATATATATATATATATATATATATATATGTTTCCTTTAGACATAGGATCACTAGGCCCTACAAATTCCAGAGCCCATGTTTCAAAATGCTCAATAAGAAATTGTGTCTCAACAAGTTTCTCATTTTCTACTATATGTTGAACCATTTGTTGATATTTATCACAACTTCTAACATACTTCATGGTATCTCAAAAAAAGAGTTGGCCAATAGTATCCTAAACAAAACAAATTGTAAGCATTTCTTTTATCTACAAAATGGACACAACATGGTTCATCATGACATGCTTCTAAAATATCAAATTTAACCTTCTCTAACACATAAATGAAATATCAAATCTAGGCTTGTATAGAAAAGATTTACTTTGATCCATGAATATTTGGAATTTTTATTAATAACCTTCTTCTTCTCTCGTGGTGAGAAGTGTATTAGTAAACTTATTGTAGATAAATAATTAGATACACATTCAAACCACGGGGACTTAATAGATATAGAAAATAAATTGACATCTAGAAAAGTATTTGAGACTAGAAAAAACTCACCAAATTTACTAATGCAAGTGAGAGTTTGCCACCGTATTTTTGTTTCCAAGTCGATCTAGGATAGTGATGTTAAATTATTACAAAAATAATAGCCATATTTTTACCCTACCATCAATTATAGTCTTATTCATATTTATGGAAAAATGGCCTATATGGACAAAGACCTCATATCCCATGACATAATGTCAAAATTTATTGATGGCACATTGATGGCATGACTAACTACTAACATTTATTTCATGGTAATGGTATAATTGAGCTCAGTGGGAGTTAAGCTTTAATTGATGAAATAAATAGCATAGGTTCAAAGGTGTTCTTTTTTGCCTAAAACTTCTCCTATTATTGAATCAAATGCATATGTAGAGATGTGAAATGGAAAAGTTCAATTTGGACCTGCAATTTGGCAGTTAGTATTCCAATAAAATTCAACATCTTTTACAAGTAATTTAAATAATGACAAAGCTATTTACTAAAATATTATATAAATCTCCAATAACAGTGAGCATATAACCCAAGAAACTTTTAATGTCTCATTGTGTTGATGGAATTGGTAATTTGATAAGTAATTCTATCTTGGTTGGATCCACTTTTATCCCTATAATAGACACATTATGGTAAAGTACAACTCCATTAGTTAGCAACATCAAGTATATTTAATTGCTAAGTGATAGATTTGACTCTAGGTGTCTTATTAGAACTTTTTCTAGATTAACTAAATCTTCTTTAAAAGAATCTTCGAAGCTAAAAAATCCTCCATTAGTATGTGCATTACAAAATCCAAAGTGTAGTACTTTATAATCATATTCCCCCCAAGGACATGTAAAAGTTGCCATGTCTTGGTCTTTTAAAGATATTTTAATCTAATTATAGCTGCTAAATCAATTGAGGAAAGAAAAGTACTTATTTCCTGCTAATATATCCATGACTTGGTTGACAAAAGATAGAGGGAAGATATCTTTCAGAGTTTCTTTGTTCGGTTCCCAATAATCAATGCATATTTTCCATTTCCCATTCATTTTAGGGGCTACCACCAAAGAAGAAATCCACTACCTATCTCAGATACGATCGATAAAGTCTACTTCTAATCATTTTTGAAGCTCTTCTTTTTCTATATCCTTTATCATTGGATTCATTCTTCTATGTGGTTTTCTAGCAGGACTCACATTAGTCTTTGCATAAATATGATGTGTACATGTATCTAGATGGATACCTTTCATATCTACATAATTCGACACAAATGCTTTAGCATATTTTTGTAACAATTGAATTAATGACTCTTCTTGGAACTTTTCTAAAATGGAACTAATATTTTAACACTACCTGGGATAGATTTCAATATTTTTGTTATGAGAATGTAGCATCAAGTTTATAGGAAATACAATTTGGAATAAAGATTGCAAAGATTTTATTGTACAATTTTCCTAAAAACATTGCTCTAATAAATTGCTAGTGGAAAATTGTTGAGAAGATTCCATATGTTCTACATAATCTAGATGGGAAACAAAATGATTAAGGAGCATTTCATTAGTTTCTTCTTTAAAAAATATGGTTTGAGCAATAAAATAATTTCTCCTTCAAATATTGTCTATTCAAACCATGACATTTGCTCCAATTCATTTAGAGATTTGGCAAGGGCATAGAGTGTAACTTGTTTGATTTCATTTCCTTCTAAAATAATCATGTTCCGTGATCTACAACTAATGAAAGCATCAACTATGGCTAGCTAAGGCCTTCCAAGGATTATAGGATTTCCTCCTAAATAAACTCTACATTGACGAATTTCAAAGTCTATAGAGTACTTCCAAGAATCCAAGGATACAATAATACCATATATTACACCCTCATGCTTTACTCTAGATTTGTCTCTAGAGTCCAATATTGTGGGTGTAGGTCAAAGATTGTGTATATTCAATTTTTGCATTGTTTTTACTGTCATTACATTAATATGCATGCCTAAGTCAATTAAAGTATTAGGAATAGAAATGTTTTTGATAAAAAAAATGTCATAATTGGTGCATGTGTATCAACATATTTTGATATTTTGATATTTGTTGACACTAGACTAGCTAATTTTCCAACAACTTGCCTTAATGGTGGATCTTTTCTTTTCTGTCCTCATTTCTTAAGATTAAATTCCCTAATTGTCTTTGCATAAATTGGAATATCTTTTATAGCTTGTAACAAGGGAATTTTAACGCAAATATTCTTTAATACGTCTGAGAAATCATATCCAAGAGGGGTCATTGATTTTTCCAAAATCGATGTCTTTGGAAAAAGAGGTGATTTGGTTACCTATGAATGATCTTGCTAAGACTTGTGTCTGATTTTTGTGTCAATTTTACTAGGAACCTCACCTTCTTCTTCTTCTTTGATTACTAGGGATTTGCTTTGAATTATTTTTTCAAACTTTAAGTGAATGTATTGTACATAAACAATTGGGTAAGTAGGAAAAGTCTCTACTTCAACATTATAAACAAGTATATCCACTTTATTGTTGTGATTTTCTATTGGCTAGGATAGTAATTGGGTAGGTATGGGTGGGGCGGGGGCGCGGGGGGGGGGGGGGGGGGGGGGGGGGGGGGGGGTGTTTCATTAGAAGAAATATGTAGCTACAAAGTTTGGGTTATTTATTATTGTTGAGGTACATAAATACATTGGTTGAGGTCATTAGCTTTCTGACTGAAGCTAAGAAGATGAATCCACGGGTAGAGATGGAGAAAGAAAAGATATGTATGTTGATCCAGAACTACGAGCAACTTGCCCCATTCATTAGCAACATATAGGCCTCATATGCACGGTTGTAGAATAGTTTGGATGTCATGGTTAGAACGCATAGGATCCCATCAATCGGTTCCCTCATCGAGGCTAGACCCAAGAACCAAGTTCGGCTAGAGATTGATGAGTACTTGGAGCAACTAAGGCTAAAGGCCACCAGGGAAGACATGAAGTTGAGCACACATAACATGCAGAAGTACATTGGTGGTCCTGTCATGGTCAACATCATGTTGCACATGCTTCAAAACGAGTTGGGTACATGTTCCAATACCATATACATGGATGCCATGGAGGTAAGAGTCCGCTATCAAAAAGACACCATCAAGCAGTTTGGGGACACCATCAAACAGTACCAGGCTTGGCATCAATATGTGATCGAGAAGCACCAAATGGAGGTTGTCAAGTTGGTATTTCCCCAAACTTCAAATTCATAGTGTTTTGCCTTGTTAGGTTGTCTCTAGCCTATTTTGTCTTACATGGATACATGTGGAAAATGTAATATTATTTGTAAAAATGTTGTAAGTGAAATTCCAAGTGTCATTAGTGGAATGTGAAAGGTCATCATGTTATGTAATGAGTTACTTGTAATGAAGTTGAAGAATCATGAGGGTAGTCAAAGAGTCACAAAGGGGAATGTCAAGGGTCACCCCACCCTTTGTTATAAATAGAACCTCATAACTCATAGAACAGGCTTTTGGGATCCAAGATTTTTGTTATGCTTAGGCTTAGAAAAGGCTTGGGAGTATTGTGACGAGTCTTAGCTTCTCCATAGCGTAGAGAAAGTATACTTCTTTGGAGGAACAGGTGTTCTTGCCTGTAATGTTCCACTATTGGGGCAAGTGGTCATAGATAGCACGCTTTCATGCATATGTTGTTATGGTAGTTAGACTAGTTTGGTTGCTTTAGCATTGTATGTTGTTTAACTTACGCATTTGCTTATGAACTACTTTATATGCAATTGTATGAATCATATTGAAAGCGTGTTGTTGGATTAACTCATCACTTTAATTTGTGGGTTATTCTGCATTTTAGCTTGTGATGCCATTATGCTTGTGTGTTCCTTTCAATCTACATATTATTACAGGATTCTAAAGGGCACACTTCCTTTTCCCCTCCGTGTATTAGAACCTTCATGCATTACACTTGACTCCCTGTAGGGTCACACACTTGCTCTTACCCAATTTATCTTACTTACCTTTGTGGGCAACCACGGTCAAGGAATTACACTACCACCCACTATTGGGACTCCTACTCCAAATGGTTTGAGGTCTAGTTCGGAATTCATATCGGGGAGATCCCCTGAATGTTGGCAGGTCAAACACCGTCAACATTTCCAGTGCTAGAAGGAGGGTCAGATGACAAGCTGAGCCCTTGAACTCTGTCTTGAATTTCTACACATATTTCATGACTTTTGTTAAAATCATAACCCCGAGATGTTTCTCTCACATTATTTATTTTGAAGCGTCAGTGAGCATTATAGATTACTTTTCCATATATAAGTTCAATGGCGACAATGGAACACCCTTGCTCAGGCACACAGTTTCCTTTGCTAACTTTTGTGACAGGAATGATGTCCCCTCAAATGACATAACCCATGGGTTGTTCGCTATCACGTTCGAAGGGCACGCAAAGCAATGGTGTCACACATTGCTCGCGTCCCCTATACACTCTTTTGATCACATGTTCATGGAATTATATTATGCTTTCATTCTTTATGACCATAAAGCACTTAATAATAATAAAAAAATACGAAAATCACCTGACGAATCTCTTGAAGATTTTCACGATTTTTTTCTTCTCTATTGTTTTGAATTTCCACGATGGAGTTGACTAGGAAATTTTGGAGGAAATATTTCAATATCTAGTTCACATTTCTGAGAATCCACATGAGTTAGAATCTTTCGAACCTCTCCCGACATACCTCAATGTTAGAGATTCTAAATCTGAGCCAGACAAGATTTTTGTCCCAAGTGACCCTTCGTCCCCTTTTCATCAAACAGCTCTAGCTCTGTAGGTTGAGGTGGGAGAAGTTGAGAATCCACCTGTTGATTTGTCACCATCTCGTCCTACCCCAAAAGCTCGGGATTTTTATGCAGATTCGCATTGTAACCCCAATGGTTTTCATGTGGTCTTATCTCCTTAGTCATTGTCCTTCGGTCCCTTTGATCCTCCGGATTTTGGTATGTTGTGTTTATCTATCTCAGATCTTACATGTGATGTTCACGAGGATGAAGTACTGGATGGAGTTGGTGTTGAACAATGTTAAAATTGGCAACTAGGGCCAAACTCCAATTGGGTGATCTTATTTATGGTAGCTGATATTTTTATTGAATCCCTCTCATCGAGAGGTGTAGGATTGATCTAAAGATCATCCGATTCTTGTAAGTATTTATGGAGATATGAATTTATTTTGATTATGGAATTATTATCAAGCCAACCAGCAACTTGAGTAGGCTCAGAAGCCAAATAGACATGCATATTCATCATCTACGTTTCAGTATAAATAGAATAGGACTTGAAGTCATTTAGATACACCCTTCATGTGATCTCCTCTCCACTTCTTGGGTTTTTGGTGTAGGAGAGACACAATGAAGATATGTTGAACTAAAGATGATGCCCTAACTGCTATGATGCCCTAACTGCTGTGATGCCCTAGCTGCAGTAAGCTGCAGGCTTATGAGGATGCAAACAGAGACCTTATACGTTGGACCTTATAATGAAGCCGCAGTCATAAAAGAATTATGAAGTTGCAGTCATAAGGGTAACGATGAAGCCACAGTCATAAGGGTAACAATGAAGCCGCTATCATAGAAATGAAGCCGCAGTCATAAAGAAAATGGATCCGCATTTCTATATGGAATAGATCTAAGGTTCAATTGCATTAAGGAGCAGCAAAATCTAGATCAGCCTCCTCTCGGCATGCCTGTAATAAAAGATGATGCCCTCGGATGGATAGAGAAGATAAGTCAGCGTGTGATCTACTACTGCCTTCATTATGACATACCTGTAGCAGCCTCAACAAGATGTATTGCAAAGCCATGGAAGAAGTTTCCATCATAACAGAGATTCTCAACATACATAAAGAAGGAGACTATATCATCACAACATGAGGCAGTCTCATCATACTTCAAGGAAGAGTGATAATGATCATAGTCTTGATCATGACTGTAATTGATCATACATAGATGTGATCTCATAGTCTCGGAGGAACTATGGGCAGCATGATATATGAGCAGCGTGATGCATGATGTATATGGGCAGCATGATATATGAGCAGCATGATGCATGATGTATATATGCAGCATGATATATGAGCAGCATGATGCATGATATATGAGCAGCATGATGCATGATGTATATGGGCAGCATGATATATGAGCAGCATGATGCATGATGTATATGGGCAGCATGATATATGTGCAACATGATGCATGATGTATATGCGCAGCATGATGTATATGGGCAACATGATATATGAGCACAATGATGCATGGAGCATGGACAGCATCATGATGAATGTAATCATGAGCATGGGCATCTTGATGATGGATGAGACCATGGAAGATGCAGCATGATGAGCAGCATGAAGATGAGATCAGCTCAGTCATCTAGATCCAGCACTGTGATGGGGCAGCATGGTGCTACACGGTAAGGTGCGGCAAATGGACAAGATGCAACACTATGATAGGTGAAGGAATCACCTTAGAGAATCAGTTGAAGCAATACGTCTTCAACTGATCTCTGCAGATATCAAAATTCAAAGTGTTGACTTCTATTGTAAATGTATTATCTCTCTCACGTTCTCTGTTGAACTTTGAAGAACATAAAAGAAGAATTGATCAAGGGTTTCCCCACATTGTGTGGTTTCTCCCTCGCTAGCGCCACATCTTGTGTCCTCTTGTCTTGGCTTGTCTTCTGCGATTTATATCTATGTTCTATCTATAGTTTACTTTAATGCTGATGTGATTGCTAATCTGAAAAAGACATTGAACTATCTATGAAAATTGAAATAAATTGTTCTATCATAGAACATACCTAAAATTAACATGGTATTAGAGCTGAGGTGAAGACAATGCCCAAGCAAGAGTGAAAGAGCAATAACCAAAGACAATAGGGACAAGACAAAAGGATCAATGGGTTCCACATCTCTCTTCTAAGTTCACAAAGGGTGAAGTCGAAGCTTATCATATTATCAAAATGGCGTAGCGGAAGTTTCTGATGGCCCATCTAAAGATCACTTCATTGGGAAGTTCGGATCTAAGGGTGGAAGGAAAGGCGGATGCCTTGGTTGCAATAAGTTCGGCCATTATGCGAAGGAGTGTCTGAATGGCAGAGACACATCTCTTGATGAAGATAACAATCATTCCAGGGATCAAAGGAATGACTAGTAATGCAGGTCATCAAGGAGATGGTCGACTCTTCAAAGAAAGCAAGGAACCCCAAAATCACTTTTATGTACCTGGTCGCAAGAAGAACCTGGTGTCCATCTCAAAAATGGAAGTAAAAAGTTTTAGGGTGGCACTCATCGATGGAAATAGAATTTTCAAAGATGTTTTTGAGTTCAGGGTTGTATCAAAGTGCAGGAAGTCCACTAGGGACCATGTCCATTGTCACGTAGCACCGAAGGTCTATGAGTCAGATGGTGATAGGGAAGCCTGAATTCAAAAAGAGCATGAAAGTACATGTCTGAGATGTACCAAAGGAAAATCTTACAAGGAGACCATTCCCCCTCATGTAGCAGGTCCACAGGTTTGGAACAACCCGTGGAGTTTGAGATTCATGAACGGGAATCTCATGTATACAGGTGGAAGAAAGCTCTCTATGGCTTGAAGCAAAACACCCGGGCATAGTATGAGAGGATTGATAGCTGTTTGATGAAGCTGAGATTCACTAGGAGTGAAACCAAACCAAACCATTACCTGAAGGTTGTGGATGATAGACCTCTCATACCGGCACCTTATGCGAACGAACTATTTCTGACAGGTGTAGACCCTCTCATTTGCAGAAGTAAGAGGGAGTTGGATTCCTAACATATGTTTTGCAGTTAGCATGGTGAGCTCATATTTGGTTAAGCCTCACTGGATTGGTGCCAAGAATCTTCTGAGATATCTTCCGGGCACAATCTCTCATGGATTGAGATACACTGCCGGAAATATGAAACTACATGATTATTCGAATGTTGATTGGGCATGAAGTGTGGAGGATCACTAGAGCACTTCTCAGCGCTGGTTCTCTTTGGATTCTGCTTCGATATCATGGATGAGCAGGAAGCAGAAATCGGTTGTTATAAGTACCGCCGAGACCGGATACATAACTACGAGTATGACCTCGTATGAAGTTGCCTGGTTGTTGAAACTCTTCAGTGAGTACACATGATGAATACCACTGTGATTCTCTGTGACAACCAGAGGTGGGATTCGATTATTCAGGAATCCTGTATTCAATGATTGCTCCAGCAGATAGACATCAAATACTGCCTTATCTGGGATATGGTAAGTCTATGAGCAAGGAAGCTCCATCGCTATGAGATGATGTACAAGTCGCTACACTTTGTCTAAAGCCCAGGGGGAAAGTTCAAATCTGTGATTTTCCCGAACGACTTAGAGTCGTCAAGAGACCCTTGTACAAGGGTTCTTCATGTTGCATACATGGAGCTCTGGGGGCTTGCGGTTCTTACTGGAGCAACATACGACCACAAGGTGACTCACCCTCCCCTGGTGGTGCACACTAGGACAAGATGATTCGCTCTCTTGTGGGACAGGATGATTCGCTCTCCTGTGGACAGGATGATTCACTCTCCTGTGGACAAGATGATTCGCTCTCTTGTGGGACAAGATGATTCGCTCTCTTGTGGGACAGGATGATTCGCTCTCCTGTGTAGCAGGATGATTAGTTCTCCTGTGAGGTCTAGATGATGTGTTCTCCATGACGATTATGTAGCAGGATGATTAGTTCTCCTGTGAGGTCTGGATGATGTGTTCTCCATGACGATTATGTAGCAGGATGATTAGCTCTCCTGTGAGGCCTGGATGATGTGTTCTCCATGGCGATTGTGTAGCAGGGTGATTAGTTCTCATGTGAGGTCAGGATTGATTAAGTTATCTTGTCAAGGCATCCTACCCATGTAGTCTGGGACTCATGGGAAGTACCTCTCATCTGATCAATGAGCAGAGAAATGAGGATAGGGACCATAGTAGTACCGATGGATGCATCGTTGTATCTACCGTACTCCCTATGCTAGGATGACCTTCATTGATCTAGGATCAATGATACTAGTCTGGGACCAATTGTAGGAGTCGTACCTACTATGACGCTGACTTCGGGTCGGTTGAGACTGGTCTGGGACCAGTGGTACATACTCTGAGACTGACTTCGGGTCAGTGGAGGACTGGTCTGGGACTAGTGAGAGTGGTACCTACTATGACGCTGACTTCGAGTCAGTTGAGACTGGTCTGGGACCAGTGGTACATACTTTGAGACTGATGATACTGGTCTGGGGCCAATGCTAGGAGTGGTACCCACTATGACGCTGACTTTGGGTTGGTTGAGGACTGGTCTAGGACCAGTGGTACACACTTTGAGATTGACTTCGGGTCAGTGGAGAATGGTATGACACATTCTCTATCAATTCTTCTTCTTCATGGTTCAGCAGAGCTAAGTTGAGCAGAGCTGAACAGAGTAGAGTAGAGCCAACAGAGTTGAGCAGAGTTGAGCAGAGCTAGCAGATCTAAGTTGAGCAGAGCAGCCGATAGAGCAGAGCAATGCAGGGCACTGATGGCAGAGATAGTACAGCCGGACATATGGATCAGCGGATGGAGTTCTCCCTAGTTGAGAGGGAGTGCTAAAATTGGAAACTAGGGCCAAACTCCATGTGGGTCATCTTATTTATGGCAGTTGATATTTTTATTAGATCCCTCTCATCGAGAGGTGTAGGATTGATCTAAAGATCATCGGATTCCGATAAGTGTTTATGGAGATATGAATTTATTTTGATTATGGAATTATTATCACGCCGACCAGCAATTTGAGTAGGCTCAGAAGCCCAATAGACATGCCTATTCATCATCTACGTTTTAGTATAAATAGAAGAGGACTTGAAGTCATTTAGATACACCCTTCATGTGATCTCCTCTCCACGTCTTGTGTTTTTGGTGTAGGAGAGACACAATGAAGATACGATGAACTAAAGATGATGCCCTAACTGCTACGATGCCCTAACCGCTGTGATGCCCTAGCTGCAGTAAGCCGCAGGCTTATGAGGATGCAAATAAAGACCTTATACGCTGGACCTTATAATGAAGCCGCAGTGATAAAAGAATTATGAAGCCGCAGTCATAAGGGTAACGATGAAGCCACAGTCATAAGGGTAACAATGAAGTTGTTGTCATAGAAATGAAGCCACAGTCATAAGGGTAACGATGAAGTCGCAGTCATAAATAAAATGGATCTGCATTCCTATATGGAATAGATCTAAGGATCCGCATTCCTATTTTGATTATGGAATTATTATCAAGCCAACCAGCAACTTGAGTAGGCTCAGAAGCCCAATAGACATGCATATTCATCATCTACGTTTCAGTATAAATAGAATAGGACTTGAAGTCATTTAGATACACCCTTCATGTGATCTCCTCTCCACTTCTTGGGTTTTTGGTGTAGGAGAGACACAATGAAGATACGTTGAACTAAAGATGATGCCCTAACTGCTATGATGCCCTAACTGCTGTGATGCCCTAGCTGCAGTAAGTTGCAGGCTTATGAGGATGCAAACAGAGACCTTATACGTTGGACCTTATAATGAAGTCGCAGTCATAAAAGAATTATGAAGCTACAGTCATAAGGGTAACGATGAAGCCACAGTCATAAGGGTAACAATGAAGCCGCTATCATAGAAATGAAGCCGCAGTCATAAAGAAAATGGATCCGCATTTCTATATGGAATAGATCTAAGGTTCAATTGCGTTAAGGAGCAGCAAAATCTAGATCAGCCTCCTCTCGGCATATCTGTAATAAAAGATGATGCCCTCAAATGGATAGATAAGGCAAGTCAACGTATGATCTACCACTGCCTTCACTATGACATACCTGTAGCAACCTCAACAAGATGTCATGCAGAGCCATGGAAGAAGTTTCCATCATAACAGAGATTCTCGACATACATAAAGAAGGAGACTATATCATCACAACATGAGGCAGTCTCATCATACTTCAAGGAAGAGTGATAATGATCATAGTCTTGATCATGACTGTAATTGATCATACATAGATGTGATCTCATAGTCTCGGAGGAAAAATGGGTAGCATGATATATGAGCAGCATGATGCATGATGTATATGGGCAGCATGATATATGAGCAGCATGATGCATGATGTATATACGCAGCATGATATATGAGCAACATGATGCATGATATATGAGCAGCATGATGCATGATATATATGGGCAACATGATATATGAGCAGCATGATGCATGAAGTATATGGGCAGCATGATATATGTGCAGCATGATGTATGATGTATATGGGCAGCATGATATATAAGCACAATAATGCATGGAGCATGGACAGCGTCATGATGAATGTAATCATGAGCATGGGCAGCTTGATGATGGATGAGACCATGGAAGATGCAGCATGATGAGTAGCATGAAGATGAGAGCAGCTCAGTCATCTAGATCCAGCACTGTGATGGGGCAGCATGGTGTTACACGGTAAGGTGCGGCAAATGGACGAGATGTAGCACTATGATAGGTGAAGGAGTCACCTTAAAGAATCAGTTGAAGCAATATGTCTTCAACTGATCTCTGCAAATATCAAAAGTCAAAGTGTTGACTTCTATTGTAAATGTACTATCTCTCTCACTTTCTTTGCTGAACTTTGAAGAACATAAAAGAAGAATTGAACAAGGGTTTCCCCAGATTGTGTGGTTTCTCCCTCGCTAGCGCCACATCTTGTGTCCTCTTGTCTTGGCTTGTCTTCTGCAATTTATATCTATGTTCTATCTACAGTTTACTTTAATGCTGATGTGATTGCTAATCTGGAAAAGACATTGAACTATCTATGAAAATTGAAATAAATTGCTCTAGCATAGAACATACCTAAAATTAACAAACAACCAACCTGCGCTATCATTTTTTATGAGTATGTGTGGGAGTTTGAATAAGAATCTACGGTGAAGGATGACCTCCTTCTGTCCATACCTCATCCACTTTATCCTGACATCTTCCACGATTCTATTATTTCTGTTCCATCTTGTGAAAATAATTTCCAAATGTTTCTATTTCTAACCATTCACAAAACACGTGGCATGCTAGTTTTTCATTCGATTGCGGAGAGGAAAAAGCTATCTTCCTAAATCCATCTAATTTCTCATCTTACATTTTTGGAAACATAGAGGGTGAAAGTTCTCATTTTTCATCATCCCCTCTTTATGATTCATCAGATCATGAGGATGTCACTATCCATCATCTTGATTTTTCTGATCGTGGTTGTCATGATATTTTCATTCACTCATCCGATCGCGATTCTAGTTTGTCTATTGTTGATCTTTTTAAGCAGTCGGTCTTTGATGATCCATCTTTTGATGAATTGGAAACTCCACAAGTTGTCGAGGCACTTCAGCCTGAGCTGATGGTTATGTCAGGTTCTCGTAGGGTTAGTTCCGCTTTGGATCATAAATCTGTTGAATCTTTCCAGGCTCCTCATCACTCTGTTGTTTACACTGAAAATATATCTATTTCACAGTTTTTTCATCCTCTACCGAAATTACACGATCCTATTGCACATGCATTGGAGGACTCGTACGTAGCAAAAATTGTTGCAAAATGAAATTTTTCTTCTTTCTTTATGTTTGCTTGTTTTTCAAGTTCAAAGGTGTGTACATGCTTGTCTTCCATGCGCAATGTGATAGGACACCATGGTACATCTGCAGAGTGCCTTTCATGTGCTTTCAATTTTTTCTTTTATGTGGATGCATTCAAGCTTCGAACGAATTGGTTTACATTGTTTTATCTTTCTTTTCTATTGGTTTGCTTTCATATATTTCTTGTCAATCATGCTTTCGCCTACATGGGCCAACCAATGCACCGGTGGCTACATTGGAAATATCACTTCACGTGAATTGGCCTATGCTCTACTTAGGTTAGGAGTGGGAGTAGTGTTTCATTTTCTTGCTTCTTTCTTGATTTTCCTACCTTGTTTTGCTTTGCCTTCCCTTTTTCCTTTGCTTGTCTCCTTTTGCACCCATATGATAGTTTCTGAATGAAACCATGTTCAGCTTCTTAGACAAGCAGGGTGAAATCCAAGAGGAATTTGTACAACTATCAACACTTAGTTATCTGTCTATTCCATCTCTTTATGTGAATCTTGCATTTCTTCTAGTTTATGATACCCTGATGGAAAATATGTTCCTTTCAGAGAAAGTCATAGTGAAATCACGATGCTTGCACTCTTAACTAGTATCGCCTACTCTAATCGGGTTTCTATATTTGGTTAACCCTTGTCACCTCAGTTGAGTAGAGTAAGGAGAGGGGGAAACCTTAACAAATATGTCATAGGTTTTTATAAATATCCTTCTTTAAAGGGACAACCTCTTATGCTCTTAATAAGTTGGGATCTCTCTTTCGCCTCATGAAAGAAATAAGTGCC
Organism: Pinus tabuliformis; assembly: GCA_031772625.1. Classification (NCBI taxonomy): domain Eukaryota; kingdom Viridiplantae; phylum Streptophyta; class Pinopsida; order Pinales; family Pinaceae; genus Pinus; species Pinus tabuliformis. The sequence continues at coordinate 1,008,030,484 of CM062816.1, forward strand.
TATGCATAGTTCTTTGAAAATGAAACAAATAAAATAAAGGGAAAAATAAGAGAAAGGCTTCCTGTGCAGAGATGTGAAGCAAGTAACTCCGCTGGGGTACTTTCCATGCTCGCTGGCAGCAGAGCAATGCTTGTGTTCCTGAAGTGACTTCGTTGGGGTACTTTCCAGGCCTGCTGGAAGCGAAGCAACACCATAGATGTAACTAAAATTCTGACAGACTATTTTACTTGTGCATCTATATACCCCTCATCCCCAATTGCAACAACTCAGTTTGACTTGGCTTTGTATGTGTGTCGTAGATAAAGAGAATGGTAGGGACTACATCTTTAACTCAAGTTAGTGAAGAAGTTATGATAATGGAAGAATTGAGCAATAATTCTGGAATAGTTAGACTCACTTTGCATGAGACAAGGTCCATATAGAGAGCTAGAGTTCTACCAGTGTGTCGCCAATGTTGTATCAGTTACAACCACCCTCCAAAATTTTTCCCATGCTTTGTTTTGGAGCCTCCCTTATAAATCACAGCACCTCATCTCGCACTGATCTAGGTACTTGTGCTTTAACAGAGATTTATTCTTTCAATATTGGCTTGTGATTTCTCACTTAGCTCTTTTTCTAACCCATAAGTTGATCTATTGACTTGGTCTTTCGATAGTTCTAGCCCTGCCTTAGAGAACTTCACAATCCTTAAGGGAAACTGGCCTTGCTCTTGGGAATTGAACAATCCTTGATGACAGTGGGCCTTGAGCCCAAGAAATGTGTAGAACTATATGGTAGCAAGCCTTGAGCTAGGAAACTACACAGAACATGAGAGGCAAACCAGAGCCACTCATCTCATAAATTGCGCAGAACCAACTGTGCTCAGAAATTGTGCAATGATGAGCCAAAGAGTTGTCTGGTTCTTCCCAGAACTATGCAATCTCTTAGAAAAATGCATCGCATTTTTTCCCGAAAAAAGACAAGAATCATCCCAAAAAATAGGGATCTATTTTAACTACCTGAAGGAGGCACTTGAGTTATTTTAGAAACTGTCGCAAAGTATCGTTTTTTCCCTTGATTTGTGGCATGTGCATCATAAACCCTAATTTGACCAAAATTATTTAATCGACGCTTCTAGAGCTCATTTTCATATTCGATCTTGGAGCTCTGGCATTCCTAAGAAGATCAAGGAACCTTCGGTGCGATTGTCGTCACTTTTCTAAGTGAGTTTTGCTTTTCTAGTCTTTTACCACTTTTTCTGTCGTTTTTTGTTGTTTAGCTTGTGAGAGTGTTGTTTCACTTATTTCTTTGAACGAATTCTGGCGTTTTAACTTTTTGAGCTTGTAGAAGTTTTATATTTATTTTCCCAAGTGTCGCATGTGTTACCATGTTTTTGCACTAACGGTCATTGTTGCGACGATTCCCTTCACATGCTTCATTTTCCTTCAGTTTGATCGATTCATGCACTTGTTTCACTTGCATGCATCGTCACTTGGTCAGATATGAGCTCATCATCACATCATCCTTCATATCTACTTGAGTTCACACTCCTCTTGGCCAGATATAGGGTCCCCTTGCCTAGATCTCACATTTCATTGCATGTACTGTGCAATCTCGGAGCCCAAGGCCTCTGCCTTGGCTTCTGGAATTGCACAGAGGTTGTCCTGGCTTGGCTCCAACTACGCACTGCGCCATTCGAGGAGCCAGCCTCCCAACCTGGCCACTAAGACTGCGCAATGTGTAGTCTCTCCCGGCCTTAGCCGAAGAATGAACTGTGCATTTCGTAATTCCAATCAGCGAGCTTCCAGATTGACTGTTGGGATTGCACAATGTGCAGGTCCCATAGGAAACCAGTGACCTCTGTCAACCAGAATTTCACAACATGTCTCATCATGAGCCTAGTTTGTTGCTATGTCTTATCTTGAAGTTGCTTTGGTTTTTAAGCTAACATTTTCTTGTCGTGAGTGTCTTCTTTTTCCCACAAGTACAGCACTTGTTGAGCATCTCTATAACAGTTACAGTTAACATGGAATCCAAAAGAGTTGCATCAAAGGAAACAGCTAAGAGAATTACTGGCGAAGCAGTTGAGAAGATATCAATTAATCTACTAGTTTATCCAGACACTCGGTTGTTCATTGAGAAGCGTACAACATTAACATGGTAGCAAATCAAAAATACATTTGCAGAGGACTTCAAGAAATACTTAGAGGACCGACAAGTTTACCTTGGCATCCAATGGTCATGCTTATACAAGGTTGCATTCAAGTACCTTTCCTTCCCATGTGCGGACATCATCAGCTGGATTGTCTCACACATAGATGAACAGACAATGACATTGAGTAGTGTCAACGGCATATAGATTTCCATCTTTAGGGCAGAGAAAATTCAGCAGATGTATCATTTAACTCAGTCGATGAAGTGCATGGACTCATTTTTTTATGCCACCCATTGCTTTGTGAACACTAGAGATATAGTCAAGCATTAGGTGAAAGAGTCGTTGAATTTTAGACAGACACCCAATCTTGTTTACAAGACAAAGTCTCTCATGTAGGCTTATCAATTATTGATCATCTTTGCCTGCAAAATATACGGTCAAGAGAACATAGAAACCTTTCCTGAAGGTTGGGTAGTCGTGCTGGACTAGTTGGTGAATGATGGGAAGCCATTCAACTGGTCATACTTCTTGGCTCATCAGTTGAAGATCCATGTGATTAATGCTTGGAATCTACCTAAGAATGAGCAAGCAAGATTCTACATGTCTGTATACTTGATGCAATTTGTGCCCGACAACGGTTCCCTGGCATGCGTTGGACATGGACACCAAAGGAGACTGTCATCAATGTTTATTGGAAGTTGCTTTCCAACCGCAGCTATCGAGGAGTGATGGAAAATCTAACTTTGAGCAGGCTCATCTTTGAGCATGATCCACCTTGCATGTCCCGAGAAGCAATGGAGCCAATAGTGAATATTGCAGATTGTTATGCTTCACCAGGTGGCACCTTCATCAGAGTGCATGGTAGAGAGAAGCCTCTCCATCTTCTACCAAGGTATGCCACTGACAAGTTGATCATGCAAGAGGTCTCATGTCACCTCTCCATAGAGTTGTCAGCGGGACTGCATAGGAAGAATAAAGTGCCATGGCCCTCTCTGCCTTTGCGGATCAGATTGTACGAGATTAAGACCTTGAAAGATGCAAATGTTTAAGGTAACAAGATAGTAGGATTCGAGTTCGACACCAAAGATGCAGATTGTTATGCTTCACCAGGTGGCACCTTCATCAGAGTGCATGGTAGAGAGAAGCCTCTCCATGTTCTACCAAGGTATGCCACTGACAAGTTGATCATGCAAGAGGTCTCATGTCACCTCTCCATAGAGTTGTCAGCGGGACTGCATAGGAAGAATAAAGTGCCATGGCCCTCTCTGCCTTTGCAGATCAGATTGTACGAGATTAAGACCTTGAAAGATGCAAATGTTTAAGGTAACAAGATAGTAGGATTCGAGTTCGACACCAAAGAATTTAATCCGTATGATCCCCACAGTATTTGCAAGGACCAATGTGTGAGAGTTTACTTTCCATGGATCCACAAGAAATTTCATTGGGAGAAGGAGGACCCTTGGAGGCACTGTTATAATGCCTCCAGACTCAATGAACCGGTTAGTATAGCAACAACTTGGAAATTTTCTCTGTAGACAACAGTGGCACAGGAAGCAAGGAGAAGTTATTCTCCTTGATGATGATCTGGTCATGGATGTGCACAATCCATCATTTGACGAGTTGCAGAAGAGGATTGTACAGGTGCAGAGGAAGCACTTTCTAGATGATCACATATCACCTGCATGAATCAAGGAAAGGGTGATAGTGCCAGACATCAGGAAGCATCCATGTTGTAGCATTTTTTTCTCAAAGATGTACGAAAAGAACACACTTAAGATTGTGGATGACAAACAATCTCAACGATATAAATGGCTGCTAAACATTGTAGATTTGCAGCAACTGATAGAAACAAAATCTGCCAAAATTCTGATCTATGCCACAATCATAGTTAAACAACAAAAAGAAATAGTAATAACTCCAATCATCCAATGGAACCAGATAAACAAAGAATAGTTTTATTATAACACTTGTGAAAGGAACAAATAAATGTTATCAATCCCCCTCTATGGGATGGGTTCTTGGCTATCCTCAAACGTCTTCAGCTTGTGTAGAGTCTCTCTCCTCTATAATGTGTAAACCTAGCAAAAATATGGTGTGCGATAATTAAAATAATCAGAGTTACAACAGTGAGTGCAACAATGAAAATAATCAAAAGTGAGTAATGAATGGAAAACCCTTCTATTTATAACAAAATATTGAGTTATCCTTGAATAATGAGAAATAATAAAATATTATTAACTCCATTCTTGGAATAACCACTTGGAATATTTTATTATATTTGGTTAGGAGGGAAAAAGTATTTAAACTTTTATTTAGAAATAATAAATAAATAAATGATTTATTTATCATCTCAAAGAATTAGTTAAGGAATAATAAACAAATAAGGATTTATTTAATTATTCCTAAGGGATTTAGTCAAATTTGACAAAGAATAATAATTAATTATTCTTAGAGAAAAATAAGATAATTAATGATTTATCTGTTTATTTTTCATGATTGGGTCAAATATGACAAGGAATAATAATTGAACAATGGTTTAATTAATTATTCCTAGAAGAAAATTAAATAAATAGTGATTTATTTAATTATTCTTCATGGGTTTTATTATAAATTACTTAACAAAGGTAATTTATTAAGTAATTTCTCATAGTGAAAGTAATTTTACTATGGTAAAATTGGCTTTACATGGTGTACTTCGATCCATCTAGTAAATTAGGCTAGATGATCAATTTTTTGGTGATAACATATTTCCCCCCAACGTACAAGTGTTAGGAGCAAAACGTATGACCGAAGTACGTTGTAAAGACACAATCACTAGACAACACATGGGAGTCAGAGAGAGAGAGAGACCAATAAAGTTGAAGCGAAAGAGGATAGGGACGGAGGGGGTGAAACTAATGCAAGTCTCCTTGTGTGTTTTGGTATCGAACCTCAATGAGGTGGGGGAGGCATACCCATACCTACCGAGATAACTTAGTACAAAAAATATGGTGCGCCCAGAAACATAAAACTGAGCAATGAAGTACATGTTGAATGGTACATGACATGCTGGCATAACAGAGCCAAAAAATAATACAATGTATCCCATATACATAATGCACCTGGAAAAACATGAGCCAGGACTAAATACAATAATATCTGAGTACATGAGATATAATGGCCCTTCCCTCAAAAAATGGGTGGGAGGGAGGGTAGAACAAACAGAGAAGCTTTGTTGAACAAAGAAGGGCTCTGCAAAACTGAATGGATCATCTGAAGGAGACATACATGCTATGAACACTACGATCGGTAGGAAGGAACTGAACCCATCAACTCTACGGAATTGCATATGAGGTTGTAGCATAATAGGAATGAATTTGGGCATGTGGGGGGCTACCTGAATGGCCACCCCCTCATGAGGTCTGAAACATCTCACACACACCTGAGAATCACTGTTACAATCTGTTGCATCACTGGACCATCAATTGTATGAATCACGAACATGAAACGACCAAGTCAAAGGGCAAGAATGAGTCCCTCTGCTCGATCTGAGGCGCTGTACAAAAATGGAAGCTGGAACCAAGATACACCGTCCTCTAGACTATTCTTCTGGAATAAATGAGTTGATGTTGACAGAATAGGGCCCACGATAGATGAGGCAATGAGGATCCTCAACTAAGGCACGAGGGAAAATAGTAATGTGACTGATGGACTGACACTAGGGATAATGGAAAAAGTGGGACTGAGGGACAAACAAACGACTTCCCTTGTCATAGCATAAAGTGCATGGTTGACCTGGAAGCGACTGACTCAACTCTGGAGGGGATGGGGACAGTATGACTGGAGGCCAAAATGAGCAACACGAGATGAACGGTATGCAAAGATGGATGGAATATTGTGACATGATATAATGGGACGTGAAACAGACTCCATGAATGCAAGGGTGACTCATCGTGGATGCTCTGAACAAGGGTGACTCGATGACGCTACCACACAGACTAGGCCCGGTGGGGACCATCAAAACATGAGTAAATGATGGTTACTCATGACGAAAATTGACACATGGTACAACAAGTATTCAGAGGAGGAGGATCTCAAAGTACAAGTATCACTTTATGATGAAATTCGATTTTGAGAAGCGACGAAGTGACCTTTCTTGGAAAAATGGCTTCTTGGTGAAGTATCAAATCATCAAATGAGATGATGCAACCTACCTAAATGCATGATAGAAATAAATACACACAAATTAATGGGAGATGCTATGGGTAAAATTTCTTAAGGTAGAGTGCATTATGAGGATTAGGAAGGAGTTGGCCTTCGAAATCCTCCAAGAGATATGCCCCTTACCTAATTCCTTACGAATGATGTAAGGTCCTAGCCATAATGATTCGAACTTCCCATGCCTTAGGGTATCATGGGCCTGGTCATACACTAGAACAAGATCACCTTCGTGGAAGGCACGAGGGTTGACTTTTCGGTCATACTGAGCTTTGGTGCACTTTTTGGCCGCTTCAATGGTTTGCAAAGCAACACGATGGTCTTCAGAGGTGCGTTCAAGCATGACAAGTCTTTGTTCTAATGGTTGGGTGTCAAGGAGAAGTTCGATAGCTAGGTGGAGGGAAGGGATCTCACACTTGATTGGCAAGACTACCTCCTCGCCAAAAACAAGGTGGAAAGGAGTGAACCCAGTGGCAGTTTTGACAGAAGTTCTATAGGCCCACAAAGCTGGGAAGAGCATAAGGTGCCAGTTGGTCTTGTGCTTATTCACCGTCTGTTGAAGCATCGTTTTGAGAATCTTGTTGACTGCTTCAACCTGTCCATTACCTTGGGGGTAATAAGACGATGAATATTGGTGCTGGAAGCCCAACAGTGAGGATAGTTCATGCCATACCTCATCTTCAAAATTTCAGCCATGGTCAGAGACCAATTGTTTTGGAACCCCGAATCAAGCGATAACATGGTTAAAAAAGAAAAGGGTCGTGGTAGCTACCGTGTTATTGAATGTTGGCATGGCCTCAGCCCATTTGGTAAAATAGTTGACCACCACGATAATATACTTATGGTTATTAACAGATGATGGTCAACACTCCATAAAGTCAATGGCCCATTTACAGAAAGGACCAGCAGCGATGACAGGATGGAGGGGAGCCGGTGGGGCTCTTGCCTTTGGGGCAAAATGTTAGAAATTAGGGCAGTGTTTGACTGCCTCAATGTAATCACTGAAGAGAGAAGGCCAAAAGTAACCAGTGCACATGACTTTCTAGGCAGTGGCCATACTGGAGAGGTGACCACCACAAGCGCCACTGTGACAGGAATTTAGCACTTTCTCTGCTTCAGGATGGGTGAGACAACGACAAAGGATAGAATCCACACCATGATGATAAAGGTCGTCACCGATGAGGAGGTAGCGAGGGGCCTGGTATCAAATTCGTCGTCGATCATCACGAGTAAGATGGGGGGTGAACTTTTGGGTTCGAAAATATGTGAGAATATCTTCGTACCAAGGATCGTCTAAAGTGATGACAAACAAGTGTTCATCCGAGAGCTCATCATTAACTGGCGGATCATGTGCACCAGTGGGTAATTCAGAAATGAGTTTGGCAAGGGCCAAACCTTTCTTACTCTTAGGCGTAACAAACTCAAGATCGAATTCCTAGAGGATGACGATCCAACGTGCATACTTCCCATTGATGATCCATCGACTCAATAGGAAGGTCATGGGGTTGGAGTTTGTTACGACCCTAGTGGTACGTGTAAGGATATAGTGACGGATCTTTTGGACGGAGAACATGACAGTGAGCGCCAATTTCTCTTCGTGAGAGTAGTTCATGGGGGGGACCTACCAAGTTCTTACTGACATAGTAGATAACATGCTCATTCTGACCATCATCTTCTTGAATAAGGACCCCAGCGACCGAATGGGCGAAAGCTGAGATGTACAAGATGGAATCCTTGGTGAAGTCGGGGGGACTGATCAAGGGTGCGGAAGTAAGAGCATGTTTCAGGGCATCAAAAGATTATTGAGCATGGTCATCCCAAACAAATGGAATGGTTGAGTGAAGGAGTCTAAGAAACCCATGCGTTGTGGTTTCATAGTCAGGTACGAACCTACGAAGGAAATTGACTTTGCCTTGAAGGATTTGTAACTAGTGCAAGGTACAGGGAAGTGGCAGCTCAAGAATGGCTTGAAATTTCAAGGGGTCAAGAGTAATACCGTCTTTCAAGACAATGAATCCTAACATACAGCGGGCAGGGACATAGAAAACACATTTCAACGGATTAAGATGAATGTTATACTTGCGACATCGGAGAAAAATGGTGCGCAAATCATGAATATGTTGCGCCTGAGACCTAGAATGAGCGGTGAGATCGTCAAGGTAAGCAAGGATAAGGTGCACCAAGTCATGAAAACAGTATGACATGGCTCGTTGAAATGTGGCTCCAACATTTTTCAAGTCGAATGGCATGACCGATATGAAAAGGTTCCCCACGGACTAATGAACAATGTCTTTAACTGATCGGCATGATGGATACTGATCTGGTTGTACCTGGAGAATCCATCCATAAAGGATAGAACCTCGTGCCCCGCACACTCATCAATGATCTGGTCAATAAAGGGTGTGGGAAATTTGTCTTTGGGACAAGCTTTGTTCAGGTCACGAAAATCCGTGCAGACACAAATGGTGCCTTTCTTCTTGAGAACAGGAACCGAGTTGGATACCCATGTGGTATATTCAATGGGATAGATGAAATCAACCTGCTTGAGCTTATTGATCTCGGCTTTTATGGCCTCATGACGAGAAGGGTGGATGGGTCTCAACTTCTGATGGACAGGAGTGGCATCGGGCCATGTGTCGATATGGTGTTCAACAATGGCAGGATCAAGTTCGGGCATTTCAGAGTAAGACCAGGCAAAAACATCATGGAATTCTTTGAAGAGCTTGGTGTAAGCTTCAATTTCTTCTGGGGTGCACTGTGCCCCCAAGGTAATGTTTTCTTCGACCCCTAGTTTATCTGAAATGTTGATTTTGATAATAGGAGAGATGTTGGCCATATTCCCTTCTTCGAAAGCATCTAGGGATTTCGAAACCAATCGACTTCACCATGGATGAAGTCTTTTGATTCCACAGCATATTGGTCATGAGACTGTTATGGCAGGAAGTATGCATGATGGTGCATATCATCCCAAGGGTAATCAGGGGTAGACATAGCTTCCATGATGTCCTCATCAGAATGGAAGATGGGCAGACGGGAGGAAGACTGACTACATGATGTGGCGGCGTTACCTGGTGCATCAACCTGAGAAATAAGGTTCACATACGCATCATCTTGAATGGTAGACAACGAGCTGGTAGATGGAGGATCTACGGATGTTGAGACTTGGGATTCTGTCGAAAGAGGTTCGATAGAAGCGCGCGCAGAAACCTCAGAAAGGTTTGCCTACGAGGAACTCAAGGATGACGACAAGTAAAGGATATGGCCTGTGGTGTCCGTCATCTCGACATCGGGGGGAGGGATCACAATGGTGGGACTAGAGTCCCCTTGTTCTAGTTGACTAGGGGTACCAGAATCCACAGGTAGAGGAGTAGGGGTTCCACTACGAGTGGCCTCATATTCGTGAAGCGCTTCAAGGCAATCGCAAAATTCATCGAGACGAGGGCAACAATGGGAATAGTGACCATGATGATCACACAAGGCACAAGGGTGATTTTTGCGCAACATTCTGAGTTTCTTGGGTGGACCCAGCAATTTAACATGGAATTCAGGGATATTTGACTCAGGAAATGTTTCATGAACCAAAGGTTTGAGATGAGGAAGCTCAGGACAATTATTGGTGGCGTGCCCAACAACTTTACACAAAGTGCATGGAGGTGACGGCTTTGGGGCCTTAGGGGCTGGAGGAGCTTGGGGAGCCTTGTCCTTTGGTTCTTTCCTCTTATCTTTTCCCCCCTATCCGGATGCTTTCGCAACAGGAACAGGTTCTTGTTGAGGTTGTGATGGAACTGAAGCAGTGGCAGGGGCGGTAAGTACCAGTTCAACTAAGGTCAAATCACGATAAGGTCGTAGCTGACCAGTGGAATGCTTACAAGGGGATCGATGTACCATATTGGGATCCCCAAAGTCATGTTAGGAAGGACCAATGAAGCCATGACATGGATAGAAAATACTCTCGGAGGGGGAAATAGTAAAGGTATCTGGCCTGCAGGGTAATGTCCCGGCAGAATAGCTCCAAGATGGTTGAGACCTGGAGGAACAATTCCTAGTGGAAACATAAGAGAGGCACCCACAAATGGAGGATGTCCTAAGGGGTGGATCCAGAGGGCTCAGCTGGGATGGTAACTGCATAGCGCTAAGGACTTGGTTGCGGATCAAATGTACCAGACTACTTGAGAGCATCCTGTGACGCTTGTAACATGAAAACACTCATAGAGTTAGGCTCTAAAATGGGAGGGGGAGGACCAGAGAAAGCACCCAAAAATGAGGAAACTTTATAGACTCCGGGTGATACACCAATGAGAGGAGGAGAGGACTATTTATCTGACATTGACGAGATAATGGACTCGGGGGAGGTCACGGATGTTGACTCGTAGTAAGTCAACTAATCGATGGTAACGATCTTCCCTTCGTGGGGGAAGCACATCTTGCGGAACACCGCAGATGTGATGGCTGACATGGCATATGTGTAACTACAACCTAAGATAATGTTGTAATCCAAAGGGGCATCAATGTCGACATGGACAGTCTTGCCCGCAACGGTCATTTGACAGTTGTGGTACATGCCAAGGGGTTGGGAGGAGTGTTCGTCCCAAGCACGCAAAGTGATGGTGGAGGGGGAAACTTAGGTGACTTAAGTTGTTTCCAAACGGAAGTGGCCATCACACAGGTGGATGCACCTTCATCAATAATGCATTGGGAGATGATGGCATTGCGGACTCGCACTGGTATCTAGAAAGCAATGGATGAAGGTAATTGGGGATGTTTTGATGTATCAACTAGGAAGACAATCAAATGATCGTCAGAAGGATCTACAGAGCCCATAGCAGTTAGTAGAGATTTCTTTTGAGATGAGCACGACTGGAGTACTTCCAGCATCAACATGGCGGCAGGTGATTGCGCTAAGTCATCTACTACACTGTATGTATGGGCAACTCGGTTAGAAACTGCATTACGGCATGATGGTCCCTTTGGGATCTTGGGAATGGCCTCAACTTTAGGTTGAGGGATCTGTAACAGACCATTTGGTGTCGTAAAAGGCTCAATAGATGCTTTGGTTTTGGACTCAGTGGCGGACGAAGACGATGCTTTGTCATATTGATGTGACCAAGTTTGCAGGTTGATATCGGAGGGATTAACCTCATCAGAATTCATCATAAGGATCTAGTAGTCACCAAGGCCAAAAGGTTGGGGGGATGGGTTGCTTGACCTAGTTGAGGTTGAGCAACTACGAATCCTTGTTGAGAAAGGATTTGTAAGCAATATCGGCTGAGATGGCGCAGGATTCTGAAGCGATTGTTGACGTCTAGAAGCTAATTGAACTTCTCACATTTGGCGCATCTCGGGTAAGAGAGGAGACTCATGTGTATAATGGCCATGTACACCACAACATGCACAAGGCTTGTTCGTACTAATAGCCTTGTTCTGCTTGGGTTGGCGGCCCTGTTTCTGGTTATTAGTGTTAGGTTGGTTCCCCTGGAACTCACTAGGTTGATTACCTTGATTACCTTGGTTACCCTTGTTACCCTTCTCCTTATTCTTTTTCTTTGAATTTTGGGGATTAGTCGCACTCTATTGCGCAAACACTTGACCCTGAGGAGGTGGTGGCTGCTGGGACTGAGAATGCATGGGAGGTTATGGCACTAATGCTTGAGGGGTTGGAGTGTTAGGTTGTGCATAAGGAGGAGCAACGGTTCAGTAGATAGGTTGGGGTCCTGAAAACATGTTGCTAGAAGGGGGGCATAAGTGTTAGAGGAACTACTGCCCCCCTGCGAATAGCCATACCTTTGTTGAGTATATGGCGAAGGATGTGAAAGGGTTCCAACGATACCGTCAGCGGCGTGAGATGCCCCCGGTGCATTGGCACTTCCAAGATGAGGGAGGTCTAGAATGACGGTATAAACATAATCGGATTGTGCATAAATCAGGTCATATCTTAGAGCAGTTTGGAGAGATTGTTCCTCTGTTTCAGGAAAATGGGACACGACATCTTTTCCAATGGGTGTTAAAAGGCTCCTAAGGAACCAATCTAAATAAACACGGTCTTCGAAGGAGGGGGCATGGCATGTGCTCCTCCTTCGACATCATTTTTTAACATGGTCAGAAAGGCGAGTGGCGTAGGACTGACGGAATGAGGTCAATAGCTCTGTATCAATGTCGTACTGGAGAGGGAACTGAAAATATGAGAGGAACGCTTTAGAAACCGTCGCGAAAATGGAATGATATGTGATCGGCTAGTCTACATACCATTTTGCAGCGTCTCCAGTGAGTGTGCGTTGGAATACCGAAGACGAAAGGAGTCATCAATAATGGACTTGGACAAACACCACATGCGGAAGGATCGAACATGGTTGGTAGGATCCTCTCCAGTGTTACCCTTAAACTTTGGGATGTTTGAGGGAATCTTAGTTGGCATAGAAGGCCAACCAGTGTCGTGGTGTATGGGGTTGTTTATCAACTGGCTAAAATCTGATAGACTTAACCCAGCCATAAAGGGGAGCATAGGGGCAGCCAAAACGGTTCCTGAGACTGTTCCGCTTGATGTGACCATTGGGATAGAACCAAAGCCAACACCAAGTTGCGTTTCTGCACCAGCTGTGGGTCCAGACATGGCGACGATATGCAATGAAGGAGGCTCGGAATCATATGAGGAATCAGTTGAATCAGGGAAGAGTCGATGTGGGGACTCGGAGGGCTATGAACTTGAACCCAACAAGGAGGGGTAATATTCCCAAGCGAAAACTGGGGGTGAAGGCCTAATAGTCTCCACGACAAACGCCTTGGTGATGCAATGGTGGAACGACACACGTGACATGGAAATGGTGAAGGGAGATCAACAATATGCCTTTGTCTCGAAGATGGGAGATAAATTTATTATGTTAAGTCTTGGCTTGGCAGTGTAAACCAAGCGCCCTTTGCTTAAGGTGTGCTTGTGTGCACGAGTGTATTTATTGACTAAGCCCAAACCTTTTTTGTAAAAAATAAAAAATCTTACTGAAAATAAACTGAAATTAACAACAAGAAATGAACAGCAAAACAATTATCCAAACCCCACCCAAACTGGGTTTGTAAACACTGTGTTGGTTGGTGGCTAAATCAACGGAAAATACAATAAAACGACCAAGAGATCTAAATGTTGGTGTGACTAGGATCAAGTGACACTAAGATGCTCAAAAGTGGTGCAACAACAGCAAAAAACCAAAGAGGAAGATCATTGCAAAAAGATAGGGTGATGGGTGAAACACTTAGGGCAACCGATGGGGCCCTAAGGCCAATGACTAAACAAGTTGTAATGTGAAATTGTGTATGGTCACGACCTATCTTTATAGATCTGAAACAGAAGGGTACAACTCTGGAAAATATGGTTGAAAGCACTACAGAAACTCGGACTACTTACTCAGCTAAACTCCTCCTATAAAGGTGGAAGCGTACTAAAAGCCCTAGGGGGGCTAAATTCCACTTCGATGAGTAAATCAGAGTAGATCAAGGCCTAAGCGGGATGGGACAGAGGTCAGACAACCCAACAGACAACTCTCTGCAAAACCCAAAAACAGATCTAAGAAAAACCTGGAAACCCAAAAATTGTAGGTACTGACCTGTTTTTCAGGTGGGATCGCACTTTCTAGGCTAATAAGTGCGCTCTGACCTCCAGATCACACTTTTTGGGCTAAAAAGTGTGATTTCTGCTCCATGGATCTCGGTCGGCAAATCTCGGAAAAAACACCGCCTCTGTCGCGATTGGTTCCTGTGACCTATGGAAAAGACCAGAAAACTTGCAGAAGTCAGAAATTTAATAGATCTAGGGTTAAAAAGCTAGGAAACATTAAGAGACTTGAAAAAAGAAGAAACCCTAAGCTAAAAACCAAAGGTCACACAGGTTTCTGGATCTGAAGTATAAAACCAATGTAGTCGTCAATTTTGTTGTAGCAATTTCTTCTCAAAGATGTATGAAATGAACCCACTTAAGATTGTGGATGACAAACAATCCCAACAATATAAATAGTTGTTAAACATTGTAGATCTACATCAACTGATAGAAACAAAACCTGCCAAAATTCTGATCTATGCCATAATCATAGTTAAACAACAAAAAGAAATAGTAATAACTCCAATCATCTAATGGAAACCAGATATACAAATAATAGTTTTATTATAACACCTGTAAAGAGAACAAATAAATGTTACCATTCCCCCTCTATGGGATGGGTACTGGCTATCCTCAAACGTCTTCAGCTTATGTAGAGTCTCCTCCTCTATAATGTGTAAACCCAGCAAAAATATGGTGTGCAACAATGAAAATAATCAGAGTTACAATAGTGAGTGCAACAATGAAAATAATCAAAAGTGAATAACGAACAGAAATTTATAACAAAATATTGAGTTATCATCGAATAATGAGCAATAATAAAATATTATTAACCCTATTCTTGGAATAACCACTTGGAATATTTTATTATATTTTGTTAGGAGGGAAAAAGTATTTAAACTTTTATTTACAAATAATAAATAAATAAACTATTTATTTATCATCTCAAGGAATTATTTAAAGAATAATAAACAAATAAGGATTTATTTAATTATTCCTAGGAGATTTAGTCAAATTTGACAAAGAATAATAATTAACTGGTGACTAATTAATTATTCTTAGAGAAAAATAAGATAATTAATGATTTATCTGTTTATTTTTCATGATTGGGTCAAATATGGCAAGGAATAATAATTGAACAATGGTTTAATTAATTATTCCTAGAAGAAAATTAAATAAATAGTGATTTATTTAATTATTCTTCATGGGTTTTATTATAAATTACTTAACAAAGGTGGTTTATTAAGTAATTCCTCACAGTGAAAACAATTTTACTATGGTAAAATTGGCTTTACATTGTGTACTTCGATCCATCTAGTAAATTAGGCTAGATGATCAATTTTTTGGTGATAACAATCTAGTTTCCCTTGTCGATCCTAGCTTGGCCTATGCAGGAGCAACAAGCTCAAATGTTAAGTTCTTGTTGGCTGAGAATGAACAATTGGCAAAGAACTTGCAGGCTACCAGGCAAGAGGCAGAACAACTTCGAGAGCAAAGTGTAGTTTCCGCAATGGGGAAGGTGAGGAAAGTGATACTTGCTGATGTATCAACACTTGAGAGTACCATGAGGAAACTCTATGACGGATTTGTCACCGTGCATAAAGCAATTGTCCTTGTGCATGGCTTACAACAACGGAGCAAAGAGTTTGTCCAAACTCTCAAGAACATACATGTTGCCATCACCCATGTGCAAGAGTGGACAATACGGTACAAAGGAGCCTCACTTCACTTAGCTAAGAAGATGAAGCCATTGGCATAACTAGAGAACGCAAAGATCCGGATGTTGATCCAGAACTACGAGCAGCTCGCCCCATTCGTTAGCAGCATATAGGCCTCATATGCATTGTTGTACAACAGTTTGGATGTCATGGTGAGAATGCATAGGATCCCATCAATCGATTCCCTCACCGAGGTTAGACCCAAGAACCAAGCCCTGCCAGAGATCGATGAGTACATGGAACAACTAGGGCAAGAGGCCACCAGGGATGACTTGGAGTTTAATGCACATAACATGCAGAAGTACATTAGTGGTCCTGTCATGGTCAACACCATGTTGCACATGCTTCAGAACAAGTTGGGTATAGGTTCCAAGGCCATATACACGGATGCCATGGAGGCAAGAGTTCACTATCAGAAATACACCATCAAGCAATTTGGAGACATCATCACACAGTAAGAGGCTTGGCATCAATATGTGATCGAGAAGCACCAAGTGGAGGTTGCCAAGTTGGTCTTTCCCCAAAATTCGAAGTCATAGTGTTTTGTCTTGTTAGGCTGTCTCTAGCCTATTTTGTCTTACATGGGTACATGTGGAAAATGTAATATTATTTGTAAATATGTTGTAAGTGAAATTCCAAGTGTCATTAGTGGAATGTGAAAGGTCATCATGTTATGTAATGAGTTACTTGTAAGGAAGTTGAAGATTCATGAGAGTAGTCAAAGAGTCACAAAGGGGAATGTCAAGGGTCACCCCACCCTTTGTTATAAATAGAACCTCATAACTCATAGAACAGGCTTTTGGGAGCCAAGCTTTTGGCTAGGCTTAGGCTTAGAAAAGGCTTGGGAGTATTGTGACGAGCCTTGGCTTCTCCATAGCGTAGAGTGAGTATACTTCTTTGGAGGAGCAGGTGTTCTTGACTATAATGTTCCACTATTGGGGCTAGTGGTCATCAATGGTGCATTAATGGATGGAACTTTCACTTATAATAATAATATCATAGCTAACGCGCTTTCATGCATATGTTGTTATGTTAGTTAAACTATTCTGGTTTCTTTAGCAATGTATGTCGTTTAACTTACGAATTTTCTTATGAACTACTTTGTATGCAATTGTATGAATCATGTTGAATGTGTGTCCTTGGATTAAATCATCACTTTAATTTTTGGATTATTCTGCATTTTAGCTTGTGATGTCATTCCGCTCGTGTGTTCCTTTCAAGTTGCGTACTATTATAGGCTTCTAAGGGGCACACTTCCTTTTCCCCTCCGTGTGTTAGAACCTCCATGCATCGCACTTGACTCTCCGCAGAGTCACACACTTATTCTTACCCAAAGTTATCTTACTTACCTCTGCACGCTACCACAATCAAGGCATTACACTACCACCCACTACTGGGACTCCTACTCCAAATGGTTTGAAGTCTAGTAGGGACTTCATATCTAGGAGATCCCCTGAATGTTGGCGGGTCCAGCACTATCAACAGGTAGATAAGAAATATCACTTATTCCCATAATATTAAGTATATCTATATAATCATTTCTTATTCCTTTTAAGAAAATTGTTTGAATAGTATATGTATTCAGTGCATTCTATTTGGATTTTTCTATGTTATATTTAAACCTTTCTAAAGGATCCTCTATGTTTTGCTCCTCCTATTCAAACATCCTAAAGATATCTTCTTTGGAGTCTTTGGGTTTATAATAAGGCTGCTATTTCTTTGGAAATATTTTATGCATGTCGTCTTGATATGTTATAATATGTTCTCCTAAACACATGAACCATTTTTTAGTGGATGGAAGTAAACATAGTTTATGTGTGTCATATGTATATCCACAAGTGCAACACGGGATACCAAATTTGAATAGAAAGGAATTAGGTCTTAAGTTAATATACCATAAAATTTTGAAAGGATAGAGGTTGGTATATTCTTCATTTTAACCTCTATACTGAAAGTTGTGTGTGTATCAAAAATAAGAAATCTAAAAGTGACTTCATTTTTTTGCTTCTTGTGCTCTAGACCCTTCTCCTCTTTCATTTCTTCTTTCTCTTGCTATCCAACATTAGATCATACTTCATCACGGCATGATTTTTCCTTCCTTTCTCTTTCTACTCTTTCTCTTTCTCCTACTAATGCAACTTCCATGTTGAGTTTGCATTCACATTGTGCCATTTGATCTTCCTACATAACCTAAAACTATTTAATCCAATTCTCAGAACTATCCTTTGATTTCTTGCTAGATGAAATTGTTTGTATTTGTCCTTCTCTTGTCTTGTCCTCGACCAATGGTTCTTCTTTTTCTTATTGTGTTTTTCCTTTTGTTGATGATTGTCCCTATACCACCTCAAATATTGGAGTTAAATTAGTTATGGGTTGGTTTAGTTTAGACATTATAATTCCTTTCCTAACAAATTAACCTTTACTATCTCTATTTCTAATTAGCTTATGAATATACAAACATGGTGAGAGCTTGTAAAGGCTCAATAAAGTGAATATGCAAGTTCTTACCTCTCATCTTACCATCTTCACTCGTCCTCAAAAATTATATTAAAAAGAAAAAAAATATACAAAACAAATCATCAATATAAAGCTAATTCCAGTTGCACTTCCCTGGAAACACGCCAAGATGTGGGCTTCAGCCTTCAATTTACTTGTATAAATTAAGACATCATTATATAAATATAGTGTTCATAAAATTAAGAAGTTCACGCATTGTAAGTGAAAGAATTAGTTTAGTACAACCCCAAAGATATTACTTAATGAATAATACAAACTCTAAATAGGTTTAAATTAAGAAAGAAATCCAAGTTAATTACTATAATTAAAAGAAATATGAATATTAATTAAACCATTGTAGTGTAAAAATGGAAATCATAACCTGATATAATAAGCAAAATAAATAATCATTATGCATAAACCATTGCAATGTAAGATGACAATTCTATATTGACAATAGAGCCTTCAAAATAAAAATAATAACTAATATTTCTAACCTTAAGCTACCATAACTTCCATAGGTATAAAAATAGTTTGTGAGATCTTATTGCCTCAAGTCGCTCTCACAACAGTTCTTTATTTGCTTATGAAGTACAATGACTGAAAAAGAATTCTAACATTCATGCATCAAATAAAGACTCTTTATCATGATGATACGGGAAGAAACTTAGCAACTCTAACTAGTTGGTTAATATCCACTAAGGTCCCTATGGGTTAACAACACAGACTATAGTGTATTGATTCAACTGTGGTTCAAAGAGGCTTGTAGCAATACTTTGCATACCACTCAAGTATTTGTAAAAAGGAAAGTTTAGACTCGTTAAAAAAATTATTCTTAAACAAATGAATGCTCACTGCAATCTAATAAACAAATATATATATATAAAACAAAAAGTAAATAATAGCAAAATGCAGTATTTAGCAGGAAATAATGCATAGTGAAAATAGAGATATCCTCATAAAGTATGAGGTTATTCCATCTTCCCTTGACATCGTTAGCTTGTAGAGTTCTTGCCTTAATGAGATGACTTGTCCAACAGTGCTTATTGAATACAACTCTACCAGTTTGTCATAGATTTCTTTTGAAGTTTCGAGTTTGGATACATATGGGATGAGGGGATCCTTGATGGATTCTATGAGAATCCTTTGAACCCTAACTCCCCCCTTCATATACTTTACAAGAGCTTGAGCATCTCCTTTCCTTGGTTTAGTGGTCGATCCTTTGACATGCTCCATAACCTCATTTTCAATGAGATTCAAATCTGTCATTTTCTTCCATGCAAGATAGTTTGAATCCCCAACCAATTTGTTGCTTTCCTTGCAAAACGACATTTTGACATATTCAGATGTGGACATGAATATACTTACTTGATAGGATGCTCCTTTTTGCTTCTCCCTTGATGTTGATGATGATATAGATAATAGAAAACTTTTCCTTGATGAGGATAGTTTTCTTTAATAATGATCCTTGATCTCACAGAGAGGGAGATCCTTAGGATCCTTTGATGGTGAAGCCTTTGTTGATGAAGATTAATGATGACTTCTTGATGATGTCTTCAATGGTAAGGACCTTGCTTCAACGAGAGAGAGATCGCCTTAGAATCTTGATGACAACATCTTTTGATCTAGCTTCCTTTGGATGAATAATCTTCAAGACACTTCAACTTGATTCGTAGATATTTTCAACATGAGTAGATGTAAGGTTTTGGCCTTCTTGTCTTGATGATGATTCCAATACTTCTTTGTAGACTTCTTTGGTCTATGGTTATGATGCTTCCTTTGTAGATCCTACTTCAAGATGATATTCACTTTGATTCCTTCCTCGAGATTTGATCCCTGAGTGTCCCTTGATAAGACACTCCTCCTTGATTTAGTCACCTTAGCTCTGATACCATGTAGAGAAATCTAGGGCATCGAGATTAGGTGATTTCTCTTAGATAACTTCTTGTGAATGCTTTTTACTTCTTGATTAGGATCTTCTTTTATTGATGTTATTATAATGTTATTCTTCATCAAACAATCTACCAAGCATAAACCATAAAGAGACAAGAGACACAGAATATAGGGTATCATCCAGGGCCAAAACCTCTCTCTTGAGAGTAAAACCCAAACAAATTCTTCTTATAAAGATTCTAATTAACGAATACCAAGACCAAGACCCTTGACCTATTTTCCACTCCAAGACCAAGACACAAGTTCTTTCTCTTTGTTGCTTCTCTTCCTTGCACAAGTCAACGCAAGTCAAACTTCTCCTTCTACAATTCTTGACTACCCTGAAACTTCGGCCTCTTTTCCACAAATTTGCACCTCATACTGCTATAATACCATATGTGTGAGGAGTATAGATAAGTTCGGATGTGATTCCTTCCTTAGCCATACTTGGAAGCTTCTCTAGATAAATTCAGCCAACAATAGGATAGATTTGGAGATCCTTTTCTTGTCCTTTATTACAGTGGATGTACCCACTGCAGAAACCCTAGTTTCTGCCACACATGTGAAGTTGTTTGCCCAAGAAACAACCAAACCAAATGCCAAAAGACTTCGTTGCTCCTTTCCTCTTCCTCGATGTTTACAAGGCTTCTTTGATGACTTTTTCACACTTCTTTCAACTGCAAACCTTGACCGAAAATCTCTCCCTAAAATGATTTCGAGTTGCCCTATTTATAGTGGTTGGAGCCTATAATAAGCCAACTTGATGAGGGTGAACCGACATGTCTCTTTGTGAAGATTATTATTGTTATTATTGAAGCCGACTTGAAGGAGAGATCTTGTGCTTATTTTGGAGGGCTTTCATACTTATTTATTGACTCATACAAAAATGTTATATGCCCAAGAAAGGTCCTTCATGCTTGACATTGACTCAATTTGACTTTTATGACTAGATGACAAAACCTAAAGGCTCACAATAAGAGCCATTACTAAAAAAAATTCCTTGCTCATGAAACCCATGAAACAAGTATTACAATAATAATTTTATTTTTCTTCTTTTCATCAATTACATAAAATCACAATTACACATGTCATCATGAAGACCAAACCTAGTTAGACTTTTCAATATAGTGGACTTAGAAAATGAAACAAGCATTACAATAATAATTATATTTTTCTTCTTTTCATCAATTACATAAAATCACAATTACACGTTATCATGAAAACCAAACCTAGTTAGACTTTTCAATAAAGTAGACTTATAAAACTATCCATGTGACACACTTTTTCATTATTGAATCAATATTCTAAAATCTAGAATTCTATTATATATTTATGAATTATGTTTACTTTTATATACACAACAATTAGACTATGCATTCAAATCCATAATAATTCGTTTCAACCGCATAGGTCTGATATCTCACCACATACTTTGTCTACACGTGAATATTTGTTTCGATGTTGAGGAATATTCTTAGTTAAAAATTTAGGATTTGCATTTATGTAACCCAACTTTGGGCCTGCATTTGGTCCAATTATTTGCATCTAAATTCCACATAGATCATACATAAAGCTTGAATATATATACAATTTGATTATAATACTTTTCCACATAGATCATACATAAAGCTTGAATATATATATACAAATTGATTACGAAACTTTTTACACCGACCATTCCTAAAACTTGACTATATATACAAACTTGTATACAATACTTAAAATAAAATAGCTAATGTACAAATGATCTACCATTTGAATGCCACTACTCGGGGCTCAATTTCGAATCCTCAATTTTTTCTCTCTCAAGTCTTAACATGTTTCTGTTTCTAATATATTAGAAGCATAGCAATTTTTTTTTCAATCTCACCTCATTCCTCATAATCACTTTGTTCTCTTAGACATTTTCCTCTGATGCCTCACTTATGATCAGTTTACTTAGAAACTAACTCTTCCTTAGTTTGCACAGCTCAAGCATTGTCAAAACCAATCATCTTGTTTGGCATAAAAATTGTATGATTTGCCTGGTTGGTTGATGTAAATCAAAATAATGCTTAAAAATCGAAGAATGAAAGTTTTTGTCGAGATAATGCTTAAAGACATTCCAATAAAAGAAAAATACAGAAAACATGATTGAGGAGCCAATAAAACATATGAAGACAGTAAAAGGTAAAATAAATGTTTGATGAAATCATGATGTGGTTCAACATAATAATGCTTCATACATTGAAAAATGAAAACTTCTGTGAAAAAAATTCCAATTAAGAGAAGAAAATAGCAAAAACATGACAGAGGAACCAACAAAACATATGAAGGCGAGAAGGTAGAATAAATAATGTTTGATTAAATCATAAAAAATACAGCAGGTAAGAATGTAAAAGTTTTAAGAAACTTCATGAGAATGAAATGCAGTTTTTAACAAACTTCTATGAAAGATACAAAAGTCTGATTTTGTGGCAATTATAGATTAAAATATGGATATTAATCTTTTCTTAAACATGCCATAATAAATGCTCACAAGTGGGGGGTATGGCACTAACTTCGGAATTTGGAAAGATAATCTCATTGCAACTTAAAACCATGGTATCAGGACTAAAATATCTCTACGAATGATAAGTCAGTGCAAGGATAGTAGATAAAAAGAATTTTAAGACAAATTAACCAAAACATCAATACATTATGTCTGCCTTGGTTTGAATTGTGTATCAGTTACATTTAATCAATTAAGACAAGGTGCACCACTATTTATCCAGACATTCAATCTGAATTCCATTCAAGCTTGCATGTTTCGCCCTTTCTACTTGATATCTCGTCTAAATGTTGATTGGTCCAATCTTTGTTAGTTCCATGCTACTCTAATTCGAATCAATAAATATGTAAATTGATCATGTGTATTAGACAGACTTTCATCTTCCAAGGAAAATCACACAGGAAACCTGAGAGATGCTTTCTCACTTGTAGGTGGCATCCCTAGTAAATCCATCAACATAAACTAGTGCACCTAACCCAAGGAGATTTAAACAAGGTCCTACCAGTATGTAACTAGCAAATGCCCAACAACATTGGCTGTCCCAGTTGAGATAACTCATTGTGATGTGTAACAGCTTGAGCTATCCACATGTTTCTGGGTTAAAACCTAAATATAGTCAAATACAGAATACAAAACAAAATCCCAGATATATTCAATTCAATCCACCGAAAACACATTCAATTCAATCTTTGGAGAATGGATTTTGAAATTTTGAAAGCTATTCCGATACATTGTAACACAACTTGCATGTAATCAATTATAGTTCTTACCACTCAAAAAAATATTTAAGTTATTTAAAGGCCCTTAAGGGTTTATTCCTTAGACATACATATAAGAATTGTCTAACTCTTCTAATTTTTGCACCTGTTTTGGTTGTATATTCACTGATCTTGGTTGTGATGACTGATTTTGGTCATATATAGATTTAAAAAGTAGGACAGTCAGACCACTCCCATACATATGTGTCTCACGTGTTTATGCATTTCAATAGGGAATGCAAAATGAGTACCATCCCACTTTTCACTTGAGTACATGTGGGTGAATGCTTTTGCAATATTCCCTGGCTATGTCAAAAATGAGGAAAGGTTGCCATGATACTTGAAAACCACCATCCCACTAGAGTACATTCGAGTGAATGCCTTTGTTACATTTCCTAGCCACATCAAAAATACGAGGAAAGGTTGTTATGATATTAAACAACACCATCATACTCTTCACTTGAGTACATCTAGATGAATGCCTTTGCAACATTTGCAAGCCATTTTTAAAATAAGAGGAAAAGTAGTTGTGATGCTGAAAAAACAAGAATGACATGGAATATTGGACCAATAATTGTTTGCACAAGCAAAACCTCTGATTGAGTTCTTTTACATCACTTACTAGTGAGACATGAATAAAAGCATAAACCCTGTTTTCTCAATAGGAACATTGTGTGCACCAAGCAACTCAAGGTACAATTTCCAAGGAATGTTAGTGTCTACAGAGGAGGTTGTAGTTGTCTACCATTTGATGGTACTGTTCAATTAGTAATTACAAATCGTATTTGCATTCTCAAGAACATTCCTCCTCATCCAAAAACTTGAGGTCAACAAAAGATAATCACAGAATCTTCTTTCCTCTTTTCCAAGACGGATTAAGTTTTGTGTATGCAATATGTTGTTGGGCAAATTAAGTTCCATAGATTTAACTTTTATTTTTTTGTTACATATATGTTTGACAAACTCCAGAAATTAGCAGAAAAGGAGCAAAACCATCACTGAGCACCTCAATATATCACAATCTTGGGGGGCAATGTCCATTACATTACCAATACATGGCAATCCACAAACATCAGTGTACTAAGTAGAAATTTATAGACACATTATTTTATGGAGTGGGTAATCTTCAATTAATTATCTTCAAAGAACTAGTGAAAATAAATCTAACTTGTCAATGGGGGTTGGTCAGATGGTAATGCAGGGAGGTGTTTCAGACTCCCCACACCAAGGTTCAAATCCCCCCGAAATAGGTTTCAACCCTCTTGATCTGTCTCACCCACAAGCAGACCGCCTCAAGCATCCAGGGCCAGGTGCAAGTCCTGTGTGACTTTGGCATCCCCTATATTTTACCCAAAATGATCTTTCTCAAGTATTATAAGCCAGATTACACTGTAATTATCCCTGATTGGGGAAAAGTACACCTGCCGCATGCTTGCCACAATTTTCAACTCCATAATTCTAACTGATATCACTAATTCTAAAATCAGCACTTTTCTAGAGAGCATACAATACCCTTCCATTTGAACATAATTTTAGAGTAAACATATGAAGCTTTAGTTCTTCACCATAACAAAGCAACCCATTTTGCAAAATTGAAGGGCCTAATTAGATTGGCATCCAGTTATTTTGGAAGACAAAAGATATGTGGCCAGACCCCAGCAACCCTCCATTAAATGGAGAGGCATTGTATCCTAACATAAATAATAAAATGCCCTGTATTCCTAGACTTCACAAAATAAGCAATAAGAAAATAGAATCTAAGCAAAGAATTCACGCAGGAGACTCTTCCTCCACAAAAATTTTGCATTTCATAACAAGCAGCAGCTTTAACTGCTGTAATTAATTTATTAAATCAACACTACTTATATTCCTCTGGCAGACGGAAACCTGATATCACTTTTTTGTCAGCATACATATAACCCGTCTTTGGCATGACATGCCAGTGCATTGTCAAATTGAATTCCTGACCACGTAGATTGCTTCCCTGGGAACAATCAAGAAGGTAGAAAAATATAAATACTTGCTAGCTATATAGAAGAAAAGATAGGAGCTGTTTGAATTTTAGAAAGACGAAAAGATCAATTACATCCATGAAGATTAGCACTCAACAAATTTTCATGAAAATGTGCAACAAAGTAATACCGCTAAGTGTTGAGAAATCTAGGGCAAACTTGATAATGGCTTATTTAAATTGATTTCTCTTATCTTTGACACTTTCTTGTGATGTTTCTTATCAATTCTTCTTTGTTGTTAATATATTCTAATCATCAAGACAAATGTCAAGCAATAAAGATCACTAACACAATAAAGAACACAAGATGTAGGCACTCAACCAGGGCAAAACCCCTATGAAGGGGAACACCCAGTAAAACTCTTCCACTAGTAGATTCAAATCAAATTGAGACAAACTTGACCTCTTTGACCAGAGGCCTAGACTCCCTCCATCCACCAAGTCAGCCCTCAACTTAGAATTTCGTCTCTTCTTTCTTGTAGCTGCTCCAATTCGGTCTTTTCATCCTCGGCTTCTGCAACTATCTTCAAGATAACTTGTGAGACAGAAAAACACCAAGATCTCGGTTCTCTTAGCTTAACAAACATTTTTTTCACCCTTTCTTGGATTGATTCTTCATCTTCAGGCCTTCGCATTTCTTTCTTTTTATACAAACTGCAGATCAAACTTCTTCATAGTAATCTCTCAAATAGGTCAACTTCATTGCTTATTTATAGTTGATTGAAGCTCTTCTTTAAGGCCGACATGAGGGACTTGAGGCTGACTAGTAGGGATGAGGAAGCTGACTTCGTGGAGTATAAGACACATAAAAAATTTATTTTTCTTGACA
This sequence comes from Pinus tabuliformis, assembly GCA_031772625.1. Taxonomy (NCBI): domain Eukaryota; kingdom Viridiplantae; phylum Streptophyta; class Pinopsida; order Pinales; family Pinaceae; genus Pinus; species Pinus tabuliformis. The sequence continues at coordinate 1,008,056,671 of CM062816.1, forward strand.
TAAAGAGCCCAAGAAGGGTCCAATACATAATAATTTTGACTTTGACTCAATACAAAAAATCCTAGAGCACACAATGGGTGCTTTGACCTATTGAACATTGACTCAAGCACGAAACCCATGCTTTAATAAGTCAATAAAAATTGCTTTTTCTTTCTCTTGACAAATACAATACATCTTGACTTCAATACAATTATGAAAACCGACACTAGTTACATTCTTCAACACTAGGGTATGGAGCTAATATCTGAAGAAGGTGAATTATTACAATTATTAAAATGAGGAATAACTACCGTATCAGAAACCAAAACAAGTGAAAATAACTCAGACTGTGTATGTATTATGACAGACTCACTTCTATCAAATTGCTTATTGTAGGTGTTGCTGGCTTGTGGACAAAGAAACCGTTCACACTCTTGAATATTCTTCTTAGTAAAAGAGAAACGATCTATGGTGCACTAATACTTGGAGAGAACAAGCATGAAATATAGAAAGGCTCTTAGAAGCATACCTGATCAACAAAGCTATATTTGTTTGCTGTGTGGATCCAAAACATAGCATGCTCTTTTGAAGGTACGATAGCATCCCACAGTGACACCTGTTAACAGCATTCAAAAGTTGAATAGAAGATTTAGAAACATTTGGTCTCTAGATAATCTCTCTAGTCAGAAAAAGGTAAAGTAACCAAATCAATATTTTATTACTGAACAACACAGTCACAACACAAACCTTAAAGGCTAAATAGTGTGACATATACTGCACTCAGTAATGTAGGAGTAAATCAGGATTGCTACATTGAGATCTCTACGATATTGAGAGAGCAGTTTATTATTGTTTTGTTTCATGCTTTTGTAAGTTTCCGAGAATCATATTTAAGTTCAGAAGATATGTAACATGTTTATCCTGGAAAGTTTAAATATGGTAGGCAAATAACATAAAATATCCAAACATTATGAACAAATAATTTAGCATCCTTGGCACCAGGTCTCTCCTAACTGCAAATAAACAAATTTAGAAGAAGCCTGCTTATGTGCATGCTACTTCATATCACTCCAGTGTTAAAAAATAAAACTGTTTTCTAATACAGGTTATTTACTAATCCCAAACAAAAAAGCCAAAACTTAATGATGAATGTTATATCATGTATGGTGAAGCATATCTCGGCAGGTTGTCAGAAGAAAAAACACAGATCAATCTAATCCTCAAATACTTCAAACATGCAACTCAGCTATATGTTGGCAGAATTTTATTCAAAAGCCCTAGACAACACATCAAAAGTGTCTTCAAATTTATGATGGTGCAAGAGATCCATATTCCCAGTCTAAAAAAGAATGCAAGTATACATTTCCAAAATAATCTTTCTTGTTTCCAGACCACAAAAGCATCCATCCATATGTAGATACCACTGGAACTCAATATTGGAAAAGGTTAACAAGGCTAGTAATAAAGTCCTGAACACTGTTGGTCCCAGAACTCAATCCTCCGGATTGTTCTTTTATCAATATGGCCTCACCTATTTCAAATTCGTGATGTCATTAGCAAGACATAGTGTTGGCATGCATCCTTAGAATTCATTATAGTTTTTGTTTAGATATTTGAATCTTGGACATCAAAATCAGAATCCTTTAGATGAAATCATTGTACTTAATATGGCACAGCACATGAAAAGTTTAACTTTATCTGCTTTTTCTGATTCAGATTCAATCTAATATTAACAAAATTATATTCAGGGTAAGTCTTATGCATTCAGAAGTAGCAGTGTTGAATTAGTAATCCTTTCATTGATGAAAATTACCTACACTTCTTGCGCAGTGGAAAGGCCTCAGACAGCTTTTGCTGAAAAATTGGGTAGCAATGGTCGGTATTTTCATTGACAAATTGTTGGAGAAAATTCAATTTTTTGTTGTTTGACCAAGCCAGCCTAAAGTCATTTAAGTCGGTCCCACATGTGGAAAAGCCACCTCCAAGACCACATATAAATAAAATAAGACATCGTTGGACTTCATTTTGGCATCATCTCATCCATCACATTCAATCTGAAATAGAGAGAAGACATCCACACATGCGAAACAATCTAAAGGAGAATCTGTTCTGTGTTGACCAACCCACCTTTTTCTGTTTGACCAGAGTTGACTTGTAGAGATTGCTTCTGCTTTGACCGACTCTTTGACTGTCTTGGAGGCCGAACATTTCAGGAAGACTTTGACTCTGTTTGACCGCATTTTCATCTCTGTTCTGGGCATGTTGACCGCAGGTCAAACCTGTGATTTTGACTGAAGATTTCAGGAGCTCGTTGACTGAGGTTTGACTGTCTTCCACAGGCCAAAATTTGGCCCTTCTGTAGCAGATCAAACTTTGACCAGAATTGACTCTTTCTCTCTCTCTTCATTGATTGGTTTGACTCAATGTCACATGGTTCAAGTTCGAGTTCGGCAATGATTAGGTTCGATTTGAGTTCGAATCTTTTTATGAGGTTCGCCATTAGGTTCGTCTATATATATATATATATATATATATATATATATATATATATATATTGGCGAATATTTGATCTATGGACTTGGTCAATGGCTATGAGGTTTGCCGAACCTCAATTTTTTTTAAGGTTCGCCAATATTCGAACCTCAAGGTTAAAGTTCGACGAACCTTGTGACATAGGTTTGACTTGGTATTTGTTGAGGTCAGATTTGGAATCTTGTTGGAATATTCTGATGTACTATTGATGAACAGAATTTCTCTCTCATAAGGAAAGATTGGTTGGGTTTTCCCCTTGTGGGTTTTTCCCTGGCTGTGAGCCTAATTTTGGTGTCTCTTGTCTCTTGTTCTACTGTTTACTGTGATCTCTATTGCTCTATTGTTGAAAGTATATGGTTGAAGTTTTTCATGTATAGCTGCTTAATGATTGGAATGCTAAAAGAAGACTTATTATATCATTAGAAGTAGTTATCAATTGTGAAAAATTATACTAGTCTTGACTACACTAGTAAAATCAACAGCTTTTACTTATTTTATGTATTTGCCAGGCCAAGAGTAGTCATTACCACTAGAATCATGGGTGCAAGGACTTATAATTGTTTGTTCCCTCTTGAATTCTCTTTGATCCCTCTTCCACTTTGAAATATCTTGCAAGAATGCTACTGGATTGACATCAAATCTTGATCTAGCTCCCTAACTCCTCTTACATGCTCTTACACAACTTGTTCCTATCATCTTCAATGCCTATACAGGTATCTCTTGCTTTTGGCTTGGTTTCTCCTTTGAAGGCTTGGTGTTTTGTGAATATACATCCTGAAAGCTAATGATGAGGTTTTCAGTCGGTTTCAAGAGTTTAAGGCTCTTGTGGAGAACCAAACAATGAAGAAGATCAAAGTTCTCAAATCAGACAATGGGGGCAAGTATACCTCCAACAAGTTCAAGAATTTCTGCAAGGAGGCAGTTATCAAAAAGGAGCTGACTCTGCCATATGATTCGCAGCAGAACAGAGTGGCAGAGAGGAAGAATAGGGCCATCATCAGGGCAGCCAAGTCTATGATCCATGATCAGGATTTGCCTATGCTCTTATGGGAAGAGGTATGCAACACAGTTGTGTATTTATAATTTGGGAATAAGCAGTGTTGCGGGGGAGCGCCCCCCCCCCCCCCCCGATCCCGCTCCCAATCCGCGGTCCAGGTGGGAGCGACTCGGGAGTGCGCTCCCTAAAAAAATTTTCTCTCCCTGCGTTTTCAGGAGTATTTTGCGTTTTTGCAAAAAAAAATTGTAGTAATGTTCGAAATGCAATTTTTTTTGAAAGAAACAAATAATTTTTGAGTGGGGCAGCTTAATGATCAAGTCTATGGCCCTAGTATTTATATGCTATTCATGGTAATGTTAAATTCTTAAAGTACAAGTGACTGTTTGAGAGTGGTTCCGCCTCATTGGATTTCATATGGAGAAAATAGAATTTTAGATTTCATTCAAAATCCAGCAGACTTATCAGTTTTTCAAGATTTCAGGATTGGGGGATTGCAATGTTACCATTGAATTTTGTCATGTATTAAGGTATGGAACTCGTATTTAATCAAGAGCACCAATCCCTCTATGTACCTTGATGTTAGTGACATTGGTTGTCGAACTCCTCTATCATGACCCTCCTAAAAATGTACGCATCACTCAAACAAAATCTTAACATGACATGCTATGCTTTTTCTATCTTATGTTAATGCTTAGAGGGTGATATTAATGACAAAGATCCCTATACAAATACAGAGGTAATGACAAAGATACCTCTGGATATTAATGCTTAGAGGGTGATATTAATGACAAAGATCCTGATTTTCCAACAAGACTAAAAAATTAGACATTTCTCGCGGTGGCAAGAGGCCCAAGCATAAGAAATAGATAATAGATTTACTTCTCTTTTCTAGTTTCTAGTGGTTTTTATAACTATTGACTCTTTCATATTTATTATGATATTTTTTTAAACGATATATGACAATTTAAGTTTGAAGTCGGCAATTATAACTCATTAGTAATGAATTATGAATATGATGCTTCATGAAAGTTGAAAGTTGTTTCATTTCATTTCATTTTATAAGATTTCATTTCATGTTAGATATTATTTGTTGTAATGGTTACACTTAGCTTACAAGTACAACTTTGTTGATCAATGATGATAAATGTTATATATTGAATTTTGAAAGCTTGAAACTTTAAGATTGATGAATCATGAGACTCAAGATGTTGTATGTTACTATGTTACTAACTTGTGGACATGGTTGATGAAGATTATAACTTCCAGATGATTGTTGTTATATGGTTCAATCTATGTTTTTTTTATGTTTTTTATATCTAATTCATTATTCTACATGTTTTTGTTGACATATATGTATCAAAATATAAAAATATATATATAATATATAAAAAACGCTCCGGGATTCACTCCCAAACCGGGAGCTTTTGAAAATGTCGCTCCCGCTCCCAAGTAACACTGAGAATAAGAGTCTTCACAAAGTTTTGGAGGACAAAACTCCTGAGGAGGTCTTCACAGGAATGAAACCAAAGGTGCACCACCTTTTCATCTTCTGTAGTCCAATTTATGTCCACATACCTTCTGAGAAGAGGACTAAGCTGCATAACACAACAGAGAAGGGCAGAGACACTTCAAAGGCCTACAGGGTCTACATTCTAGCACAGAGGAAGACATTGGTCAGCAAGGATGTCAGATTTGAGGAGGGAATGACCTTTAGGAGGTCACATGGGTCGAATCCAGCAGTGGCAAAGGCTCAAGAGCGAGAGGCTATGAAGACTATGGAGGTACCAGCAGCAGGGACACAGTCTTCTTATCCAGACGAGGATTGAGATATTCTTTCGAGCTCTGTCAACAAGAGGCCAAGATGGGCCGAGCAAACTACAAGGGATGTTGAGGAGGATGTGCAAGCTCCTAGCAGCACCTTCAAGGAGAGTAGACCACCAAGGAGCTTTCCCAGCTACATGCCCTTGATGAGCAGCATAAGTGAGTTTGACTCTTCTACTTTTGAGGAGGCAATAGACCAACATGTTTGGAGGGATGCCATGGTGGAGCGGTACAACTCCATCATTAAAAATGATCTCTAGGAGATTGTACAGAGGCCTGAAGGAGAGTCAGTGGTCACTGCTCAATGGATATACAAGATCAAACATGCAGTTGATTTTCCAGAAGGAGAATTCCAATGCGCGCACTATACGGTTAGGAGGGCCGAATTTTGCAAGTATACGCCAAGATCTGCCAGGATTGATTCATCTTCCAAAGCAGCCATTTTCAAGGGGAAGAGTTTTTCCTTGGGAAAATATTAAGGCCATTTCCAGGGTCTAATATTGTTGTATTCTCTGCGTAATTTCTCTGTGGATCTACACCCTAAATTTTCCAGATTTCAATATAAAATGAAGAGAAATTTATTGGGCCGAATTTCTGTTGTCCTGTGTTGATTTCCTATTTATTTTTCTGCTGCAAATTTACTACTTAAAAGTTGAGAACACCAGTGGATTTATTTTCCACAGGTTCAGATTTTAATTTGGGTTCAAATTATTGTGTATAAATAATTGTAAGAAAAATAGATCAGATCTGGTGTTAAAAAGTTCAACATAATTGTTGTGATTATGGTACTTTGTATATTTTCTTTGTTCCGGTCATAATTAACTCCATCGCCCACAAATTTATTATGAAATCAAACCCCACTATGCTGACATCAATTTTCCTAGATTATTAGGTTGTATACAGACTCCAGAGCACCCTCATCAATTTTAAGAATTGCTAGCGTAGAAGCATTGCTAGTACTGTATTTATTGCCATGTTAATGGCTAGCAAGTTTTGGGTTTGTTTGAACCTCACATAGTTAAAATGAAGAGAGATTTACTAGGCTGAATTTCTGTTGTCTTGTCTTGATTTCCTATTTATTTTATGCTGCAAATTTACCATTTAAAAGTCAAGAACACCAGTGGATTTATTTTCCACAGTTGCAGATTTTAATTTGGGTTCAAATTATTTTGTGTGTATAAATAATTGTAAGAAAAATAGATCAGATCTGGTATTAAAAGTTCAACATAATTGTTGTGATTATGGTACTTTGTATATTTGCTTTGTTCCGGTGGTAATTAACTCCATCGCCCACAAATTTATTATTAAATCAAACCCCCACTATGCTGAAATCAATTTTCCTAGATTATTAGGTTGTATGCAGACTCCAGAGCACCCTCGTCAATTTTAAGAATTGCTAGCGTAGAAGCATTGCTATTACTGTATTTATTGCCATGTTAATGGGGCTAGCAAGTCGTTTGGGTTTGTTTGAACCTCACATAGTCAAACCCCACAGCAATGTACTCCCTACATAATGCGTATAGCTCGATTCCTCTTCCAAATGGATCGTGGGTTCAATTTATTGCTTGTCCATTAAGGCAACCACCCTTTACTGCTCATTTTTCTCTCTAATTGAGTTGCCAATTTACAACTATAGCTATATTATCCAATGGATGGACCATTGGCTTGCCCAATACTGTCTTGTATGCTCTATACAAGAGTAGGGAGTCACCACAGCCATTCCTTGGACCTATTCTAATTTCTACCACATACGTCCACACGCAATGCATCCATCACAATCCCAAGCTAATGTGCTTTAACAACCACCTATAGATATAAACATAAGAGTTTAGTAAAGTATGTATTGTGGATTAAGTGTTTGGGGTGTGCATTAACGCTATACAGAGGTGCTACTCAGTTGGCAAGATGGAGCCAGAGCATACTTGGGTTTGTCCAAATAATATAGCAAGGCCGCACCGTTGTCATATATCCAATGCCTGCATAGCAACTCAATTAATAATCATGCAAACATGAAAACATGCATACCTAAATGCTCATGCGGTAATTCATAGCAAAGAAGGATTATGTTAATGTTTTGGCCTTGGTTGTATTCAGCATGCAAAGGCTGTGTTGATTATCTTGACATCTCAGAATTGAGGAAACAGAACTGCAGGAATAGACTTGGACTTTCTTCCATCACCAAGCATTGGCCTTGGCACTTCGAGCAAACAAGCAAGCATCAATACCTATGTTGCAGGAAACGTGGGGTAGGAGGGCGTTTCCGTATGGAAACGAGTACGAAACGCTGAAACGTGTTTGGTACGGCCCTGAAACGCATTTCAGGCCGTACTACCACGTTTCACGAAACTGAAACATGGCCAGTACGGCCTGAAACGCGTTTCAGGGCTGTACGACCCACGTTTCAGCGTTTACTTTTGTTTTTTTTAATTTTTAATTTTTTAATTGTTTTCTAATCTATTCTTACGTTAGCCTAATGACTTCTAGTTGCTTCCAGATGCCTGTCTAAAGTTATAAAAATGAACTTTTGCCCTAGTGTTGATATGCAGTTCATGGTAATGGTAATGTTAAATTCTTAAAGTAAAAGGATATCATCCTTTTACTTAAATTTTTAATATTACCATGAAATGACTCAGGATGTTTGAGAGTGGTTTCGCCCTCATTGGATTTCATATGGAGAAAGTAGAATTTTAGATCTCACTCAAAATCCAGCAGACTTATCTGTTTTTCAGGATTTCAGGATTGGGGGGATTGCAATGTTTCCATTGGATTTTATCATGTACTAGGGTATGGAACTTGTATTTAATCGAGAGAACAAAGCCCTCTATGCAGGGGAGACTCCCAATAATCAAGAGAACGCAGGGTACTAGGGTATGAAACTTGTATTTAATCAAGAGCACTAAGGTCATTCGACTATGTAGGAGGAGACTACCAATCAAGCACGAGACAAAAAATTAGAAATTTCTCGTGGCTGATTTTGGATATTTCTATTTTCATTATGTGATTATTCATGAGTAAATGTGATGTAAATTTAGATACTTATAGTTTATGCATTGACAATTGACAATTTTATCATAATGTAATAAATTAGAATGTATCATATATGCTTTATGATTGCACATATTTCTTAAATGTTAAATGTCCTAATATATATATATATATATATATATATATATATATATATATTCGCGTTTCCCCGTTTCCAAAATTTGGGGAGGTCACGTTTCGTATCGCTTCCCGTTTCGGAAACTCGTACCCGTTTCCCGTTTCGTACAACCTTGATCAATACCAAACCTGAACAGAGATCGACAAGCTTTGAACTCAACTTGTTGGTGAATTGCAAAGACATTACACTCTCATTCCACATTGATGATCCGCGTTGGTGAGATGGATAAACCATAGACCTACTATTTACGGATCAGTGCCATGATTATGCATTTAGCACAAGACAAGATGGAAGAGCCATTGCAAAACTAGTATACACCAATTCCTTCGGTGAAGAAGTGGAGGAAGTGTGCATGATTAGCAAATCTTTGGAAAGGTTCCTCACTTGACTGATTGGGATAAGCCTATAATGGACTACTTGTATGAGGCCACAGATATGGCTGAAGAAATAATCATTTTACACTGGCAAGGGTACCCCTTAACATGCAAAAAACAAGACGATCTACAAATTGCCCCATTCATGCAGCAACAATTGCACACTCAACCCCACCTAAGCTTACACTGGTAAGTTTTATTTCGATGGTGAGGTTATTAAAGAGTTATTTACACATCTTCAAAGGATGGTACCTGATCAGGAAGCTTGCATAACTATTGAACATGAGATGGATATGTACAAGCACTCCAACAAACAATTTGGCTTTAAAATAGTTGTCCAATAAATTAATATTTTAATGCCAAGTAACCCATTAGAATTCAGAGTTTTAATTGCATATTTTATTTTTAAGTTGAATTATATTTTCTTTATTTCCTATTAGCATCTGTAACGATGTGTAATTTAATCCATTTTTCTTATTTGTTGTAGATGTTTAGTGGTGAAAATATGGTGCAAAACACTTCTCATACAGAATTTTGTTGTTAGAGCAATGGGCCAAACATGTAGTACTTCAGGTTGCAAGCACAATTAGAGTAATTTTGAAAAATACACTCAGAGAAGCACAACACATCAGTACTAATTGTTATAATTTATGACCCCCAAGACCTATCAAATTTATTATGACCATCCTATAGGTTAGACTTTCAATGCTTGAATGATATAGTTTATGTCCACAACAATCTCCAACTATGGGTAAGGTAGCCTAGGAAAATACCTAATGTGGATGCCATTTTGCTGGACAACATTAACATGTCTCAGTGGAGGGTGGAGTAAGAGATGCATACCATGGAAGAGGAACCTAAGTGGTTAGAGGGGTAAGCAACAACAACACAGGCATGGTGGGTATGGGAAGCTAAGCCATGCCCATTATGGAAGGACAAGCACTTTGATACCAAGAAGGGTGATGTGGCAGCCTCAGCACCACCTTCTACACAGTTTGATATGCATACAACCACCAGCGGTCATCAGACTGATGATGCAGAACCTTCTAATGGAAAACAAGCCATGTTTCTCATAAAAGGGCAAGAGTTAATCCATAGCTAGTTGCTATATTTGTCAATGTAGAGTCAAGATGACTCATGATGTCCTTTGTATCGGTTGTCTACTTTTGTCCTTGACAGAACAACTATCAAGATTCTGGGTTCCATATCAATTTTGATATATCATTTATGATTTGGCATCCACTACATCATATATATGAGTGTTTTTTTTCAAAATATGTGCCAATGTAATTATTTGAAGTTACTGTTGGTTTATATTTACAAAAATTAATTGAAGAAAATGAAGATATTTTGTATTTTTCAATGCTTGTTGCAGTTCTGTGGATTTATGCCGAATTTTTCGGCGTCCTAATGTCCAAATCCTCGGCAATTTTTTGTTGGTGCCAACTTTTTCAACAATGATGTATATCACTGTCATCCCCTGAAAATATTGGAGGTGTGTTCTAGCCATTCCAGACAGCCATTCCTCTGTCCTTATTGCTCCCCCATCCCCAAAATGCACCCAACATAGATCACAACCCTGATATGGTCCTCAGGCCTAACCTGTCATATAATATAATAAGCATTCCTTGTTTAAAGAAATGTCTTGTGCATGTGAACATTTCGATATATAACATATCAATCTATATAGGAAATTCATACATTTTCTAATCACTTAGTAACAATTATTTGCAATATCTCGGTATCACGAAAGTCTTAAACATCTAATCTCTCTAATCCTGAATTCAAGAGCATACCTGATTCAATGCATTCTTTTGACTCTCATATTCTGCTGCTACAAAGACAAAGACCTACAATAATAGACAATACAAAGTCAGCATCAATTTCATTTTCTTTCAAAAATATAAAATAGCAGTTCTAAATTCTAATCATGTTTAACCACAAAGGCACGGATAATATAAAGCCTGTATCAATTTAATTATTTTTCTGTACAACACAATAGCTCCAATCATGTTGAAACAAAAAGGCACCATGTAATTAAAATAGCAATTTAGTAAAAGCACAATACAAATTTTGGAGTAAAGTATAAAATAGAATAAAATTACATGGAAAACTGGATAATTTGTTTGATCATTCATGCAAAATTACAGACAATAAACAGAAAGAGAAAACCCTACAAAACACCAATGTTCAGGCATGTTCAATTTATCTGATAGATGTCAAGAAATATCAAAATGATAACAGGAATGGATGAAATTTGTTTCACGTGATTAAGACATAAAAGACACAATTTAGACATGAGTTCAGGTATATTCAATTCATCCAATACATGTCGACTTCTCCAAAGGTGTGATGAAAGTAGCTCCTTTGGATGCACCAAACATGCATGCTCACTACATTCAACATAAGAAAGTACCACTTGTGCCTTTCGTGGTTTTTGTATAATTAAAAATAACTAGTCCCTTAAATTACTTTTAGTTTTTTTGGGGAAACCACTATTTATATTAACAATGAATATGGTACAACAAAGGTAGAAACATAATTAACCAAAAGCTAAAAGAAAGGCCTTCAGGTCAATTATGCCTTATGGAGCATCCAGTCCATCTCTTAGCAGGAAAGTGCTTTTAACTGTGAAATGCAAGGACAGATCTTTCAACAATAATTCCTTAAAATAAGACACACAAAATACTCCATTACTAAATACCACCTCACACCTAATTTTCAAATAAGCATACAAACTAACCACCTGAATAATGGAAAGGACACATGGATGAGACATCACCTAGGAGAGCTGCTTTCCAATGCATCTCATCGAAAAAAATATGCCTCCAAGAGGACCAAACAAAGTTATAGCACTCATGAACAGCAAAGTAGTTCCAATATATGTGGTGAAGAGTCTTAACCTAACCAGTGTGGGAAAGAATAATTAGTCAATCCCAACTGCAAGCAGTATTTTGCAGTGTTCCACGGGGACTCGCCCCCCTCCCTAGGAGTCTAGTTTCCTCGCACCCCCGCGCTCCGGGGACTTGGGGACGAGTAGGGGACGTTTCCCCACGCTCCCAAAATGGAGGAAACTCGAGGGGACGTGCCAGGGAAACGTTTCCCTTCCCTAAGGGGGCGTTTCCAAAAAGGGGGACGTGGGGGGACGTGGGGGGGCGTGGGGGGACGAGAGGGGACGTGGGGGGACGAGGGGGGACGTGGCACACCTTTAATGCATTAAAAACCATTTTAATTAACTAAATGCTGAACTTAATCTTTAATTAAGAGTTAATTAACGTTTAGGGTTTTGGAAATCGTTGTTTCATGTTATAAAAATGGCACCTTGAACCATGAACAACACACTCACAGCCTTTGCAAGTTCGCTGAGCACTCCACTCACAGCGTTGGATTTCACTGTTCAGATTTTAATAAACAGTGCCTGTATCATTATTGATTGTATTAGGAATTGTATACAAAAGGTAAATTACCTAAAAAAAGTCAGTGAATTAATACAATTAGTTGAAAGTGCAAGCTAGGAAAACCAAGACCTTGAATCGGTTCAATATGGGCTCTCCCCGTTCATGGTGATAGTAGGTTTAGGAAAAGAGCCTATTGTCACATGTTCTGAAAAGTGGATCTGACTATTTTGTTTCCAGGAACCAATTAACCACAAGTATGGGTGAAAAATCCGACTTGTAAAAACTTAAAAGACTGCCTCCTTGACTACCATGCGTTGTGTTGATGAGACCTGACTGAAATATAATATTGTTGATATAATAAGACCTGATTAAAATACAGAATGTTAATATTCCACCAGCCACCCAACTACTTTCCTATATGATTTCTCAAAATTCTGCCTTGACATCTAATTTTGATCCTATGAGAACTTAAAGGGTTCAAAATAAACATTCACTCAAAGAAAGAAACCAGCAAGATCTGTAAAATGGAAACTAACTAAGCAGTCTAACAACATGAAAAGAAGAAAGTAGCTTCCACTTACGTGTCTATCATTTTTTGCATGAGATTGCCGATGGAAAAATCTATGGCACAAGGTTATGGCTGTCGCAATGGTTACCTGGGAACTGAATAAACAATAGACAGTCAACCTATTACTATATTAGGTCTATGGTCTTTACCTGTGGAAAAAGCATCCAAGTTCCGTTTAGTCCAAGTTCCAAAAATGATTTCTTTTAGACTTTTTCTCTAGGTTAGCAGTATCCAAAACAGAATTGTGAAGGTATATCAGACCTATGGGCTAGTCCTATGGAAGCATTGCCAAATAGGCTATTCATATATTAATATTATCAGTTGAAAATCTACGCCCTGCCTAACTAATATGTCAAGAACTTAGAAGTCCAGTTTCTCAAAATCATTATACATAATCCACTATAGTTCTGAGTTCTCTCTATGTTTAAGTTTTCTTCTAAGAAGGACAGTTCTCTCTTTGTTTAAGTTTTCTTCTAAGAAGGATTGTGCAAATTTTCAAATTCATTGCTTTCTTGCTCCAGGAATTCATATCAATGATCATGCTTTGCAGCTTTTCAATTCAACCCAAACTGTCATAGTGGACTCAATTAATAAATTATATTTTATATTTATAAATTTTTAAGACCCTGACGCTCCCCCACGTTTCCTAAAAAATGGTAGGGAGCTTTTGCATAGGCCGCTCCCGCGCCCCCTCGCTCCCTCGCCCCCTCGTCCCGGAACCTTGGTGGAACATTGGTATTTTGGAAGGACAAGCCTTGGAAGACTAAAAGCCATGCAAAAACCTGCAATTTGTGGTTGGCCCTGAAGGACCATTTTGTGTGGAGTGGATTTACCAACTTAGCTTCCTCATCTGGATGCAATTTTTCAAATATCATTTTCAGGGATATATTGTTGAGGGTCCTGTTGCCACCTAAATCCACACCTGGGTTAAAATGTATAAAATCTTTAAATCCACTTGGTGTGGCCTTGGGGACAAGTCTCAAGTTGAGCAATTGTCACCCAATTCTCAACTCCTCCATCTAGGCTAACTCCTAGCGAAGCCAAGGGGTTGAACCCTATGAGACAACTAAGGCTTAACAAGCTTTAGCAAAAAAAGAAATATTAGTTCTAGGAGTTAATTAGGATTGACCAAGACACATTTAACCATCAATATGTAAATTGCAGCATGTTAATTCAAAGCATGTAAATAAACTCCATGAGCATAAATAACCATAACCATTCATAAACAAGAGATATAGCAATGATGATGTAATATCCTAGGGTAATTTTTCCCTTAGGTTTTCAAAACTAGATAAGGTTACAGGGAACTTCCCTTTCAATGCAATTGAAGTAAAACATATTCATACAACCGACATTTATTCCACAACAGATATTCTCTTTGCATGCCTTAAACAACATTTTCACAGTAAGATAACATTCCAATCAGATCACGTTACTCTAGGGTTGTCTGCCCAACAATCAATGAGTATATCCAATCCTCGATATAGTGTTGATTCATAAGGTCAGCAAATCCATAACCAGTATAATTTATAATGATGTTATAATTTGCCCAACAGTTTGCTACAACTATCTAATATTATTATAGCCCCCAGGGGTGTCGCTTGTTGGCCAGTGAACACATTGCTAAGGCTTTTGTGTCATTGTGCAGGTCACAGGTTAAAACCTCAACTTACCCGTGCGTCGTGCTTAGGGGAGGTGCGGTTGCACCTGAAGGTTATAGTGGCAGTCGTCAAGGATCAACCCTGTGTCACGCGCGTATTAGAGATGGCACATCACTGATTCTGCCAGTCATACACACAAATATATATATATATATATATATATATAATATTATTATGCTATTACAAACTTACAACACAACGACCCAACAATTCTTATATTATCCATAGATCTAGTTCTAAGATGGTTGATCCCCTATACCTCATGTAATGTCCCCATCCGCTTAGGAGACATAAGAGGATGACTCCACTAGCCTAATTAAGTTTTCGTAGGTTAGGATGGGAAAGATGATCAAGGGAACACAATTCGCCTAGAAGAAAACCTTATAAAAGCTAAAGGGGAAAAGGGTTCAAGGCTAAAGAAAAGTCACTTTATAAAGTGAGAAAACCCACTAAAGTGGCTTTGTTAAAAATAAAAGGTAAAAAGGTGGCAAAAGAGTCAAGTGAGTTATAAAAAAGGGGAAATGAGGAGTCTCTCCTCATTCTTGCATCAACTCACTTGAAAAATAGAATTTTGGGGAGTTCTTGAGAAAGAGGCCAAGGTTTTTGGAAATCATCATTTAGGTTGTTCGTTTTGGTGTTGAAACTATACACCCTAACTAGTGTGGGAGCAGAGTCACTCAGATTCTAACATTGTGCTTCATTGTTGAACAAGAAGAAGACGTGCAAAAAGGAGTAAGTCAAAGGTGTTATCAGTTGATTTTATTTTCTAATTGGTATTCTATAATCATTTTGTAGGTCGAGTTATCTTCTATGTTTGAGGACCAAATCTAAGTCATTTTGGGGAGGCCAAACCCTCTTTTTCCTTATTGTATGAAGTCACTATTTGTGGGGTTGACTTTTGTACCAAGAGGGTCGATTTTCACCTCTAAAGGGGACTGAGTTGTTTTTTATTGTTGTTGAGAAATCTAGAGTTTTCAAGAGGGTTGATGTCAGTCTTTCTAAAGGGGCCAAGTATCTTCCCTTTGCTAGCCGAGTTTGCTATTGAAATAAATCTTTGTTTGTGGGTCGTGTTCACTCCAAGAGGGTCGAGTCCTATTACATCTTTGGGGTTAAATCCTCTAGTTGTATGACAGTCCTCGCGCTCCATGCACCATTGGTTGTAGCAGAGGTTATACTCTTGGTGTTGCCTAAAAAGGGGTCTATTTTCCATCCGGTCCCATGAACTCCATCTCCATCTAGCTATAATCAGTGGTGTAACGCCCTATAGAGTAGAGCCATTGAACTCCTAGTACTACATTGGTGTCAAGAACATTCGCCACAAAGAAATCATTTGAGACTGTGTGGGGATCATCCTGGTGCGCTCCATACGATTGTTCCCCGGTATCACCACTGAAAAACCCTCAAACTCCTCAGTGGCTAGTCCTCTCCTAGACACAAGGTTGACATCTATGAAATTGTGGGTAGCCCCACTATCAATCATTGTTGTTACTCTTTGTCCCTGTATAGTGCACCTAACTCTAAGTGTGTGGAACTTGGGGACTCCTGTAAGTGAAGCAATAACACTACCCTTAGCCCCAACATGAGGTTGCTCATCCTTCACCTCTTGGAACTCCTCCTGTGGCTACTCTTGTTCAGCCTCCTCGTCCTCACTATCTGAGAACACCTCAACATAGTGAGCTTTACCCTTACCTACACATTTGTGTCACCGTGTCCATGGCTATAACAAGTAAAACATAGTTTCCTCCTCCTAAGGTCTCTGTTGGTTTCCTCATCCCATTGACTCCTCCAGGTCCACTCCTTTTGGGGAGGTTTAAACTCCTTACCTTTTGGCTGAAAGGTTGGTTTAGGAGGAAGTCTGGTCTTAGGGATTGCAACTTGCATGTCTCATACTTTGTTGATGGCAACTTGTAAGGAGGTGGGTTCATAGGGCTTCACCCACCCACCTAGTGGCTCAACCAACCCCTTTGTAAACAACATGACTAGTTTGGCTTATGATATGTCGGTCACCATTACTACTAGCCTCTGAAATTCTGATATATATATGCTTCTACACTGCCTGTTTGCCTGAGATGGGCTGATTCCCGGAAGTGTATCTCAGGACCCCTCCTATCAAATCGTTGTTGATTTCTGTAGCATCAAATGTGCTCTAGCCTCGAGATTTTGCAGAGATGCAAAGACACATGTATTCTCCAAGACTCGTAAATCGTTTGGAAAAATTCCACCTATAGATGGTTTAATTAAAATAATTAATCATTTTTAATGTATTCCTAAGTCTAAACTTAGAAAATGCGATTAATTAAAGGGTTTAATTAAATCTGGTGTGAGTCTTCTAGAAGAAGATGAAGATCAACTCCCAGTTAATCTTAGTCTTTGATTATGTTTTAATCTTAGTTGTTGGTGCTCCAACAAGAGATTATAAGGAGCTTGATGGGCACTTGGAGAACACACTGAGATAGTGAGATCTAGAGATCGAATTTCTCAAGAGTAGCAACGTTGAGTTGCCGGAGAGAGATCGAGTGATCTTCTTGTAGTGAGGGGCAGGGATAGTAGACCGGAGGGGATTTTTCCAGTTCCGGTGAGTGAAAATCAGAGAAGGCATTGAGAAGCCCACAGAGGCAGCATAGTGCTTCAGAAGGAGTCCGTAATTTTGTTGGGAGCAGTCAAGATCTAGTACCAGAAGTCGGGGTGTGAGACCGGAGGACCAAAGAGTCGAGTTCCAATCAGCAAATCGATCAACTGGAAGGGTGATGCAGTGACAATGTGAGCCTATGCAGAGATTGTGTACAGGCAGTGTGGGTCTAACCATCCCGAGCTTGGATCAAAGTCGGATTGCCAATGACAGTGTGAGAATATTTCTCACTACCTCTTTGCCAGTTTATTCTCTGAATCAGATTGCTAGTTTGGGCATCTAAAGATTTGTACTCAGAGTACTACTGCATAATAATAAAACCCTCAACTGCTGCACCAGTTTTCCCAAGATGGGTTTTTTCGAGGACATTGGTCCAAAAATAACGGTGTATTATTGTGTGTGTATCTATTCTTCATTGTTTTATTTCTTCCGCATTATTTTTATTTTGTGAATGTTGCAGTGTATGTATTTCGACAAATAATTTGTTGAGTAAATTTAACAAATAGGAGAAGTATTATCAGTTGCTGCAGTGGGATTCAGGTCACCGAATTTTCACATGGTATCAGAGCACAAATCGTAAGTCGGAGAGCTCAGAGCAGAAGAGGAGAATGAGGTTTGAATTTATGCATAGGCAGCAATTCGAAACCCCAGGTGCAGTGTATTTCCTTGTCCAAAAGGGTCAGTTTTTCGTGGAAATTTTACTTCTCTGAGTGAGTCGACAGAGAATAAAATTTTCCAGATGAAAGAGTACCAAAGGCAAAGGGAGTAGCAGCAGTTTCCTTGCAGAGCAGATCTTCAGCTAGGACACAGATTTTGCAGCAGTTTGCTAGTGCAAATAGCGTTAGGAGGAAGGAAGAGCACACACTGAGGGAATTTTTTCCTCAGGGGACTTCTAGCCAAGAAGTTTGAATTTTCCTAGCAGAGCAATAGTAGTTGTGTGTAGAGTTTCTCACTCCAGAAGGGAGTGTGAATAGCTGGGCAGTAGCTGCGCAAAGGAGAAGAGGAGGAATTCAACTTCTTTTTTTTAAGAGATGGCTACAGATGGGAAGGATCCATGGAAGAGCAGCAGATTAGATCCAGTTGCTGTAGATTTCTCACATGGATCAACATCCTTGCTACGAGAGCCCAACAGAATCAGTAGCAGGAGGATCACAGTGTCAGCAAACGCAACTAGTCATTCAAAAGACAATTGCATAGCTAGTTGCAGTCAGTTCCCAGAAGACAATTGCAGTGACATAGGCAGTTTAAATTGCCCATTTGCAGTATGTAGTGCAGTTCCAGCCAGGAGATTCCCAGCGCAAAGTTTCACAATCCAGTTTCCAATGCAGGAGGACTATGTGAGTTGCCAGGAGGGAGTAGAGAGATTTCACATAGGGAGATCGAGACTCAGAGAGAGTCTAGTTTCAGAGGGAGCATCCCTATGGAATCTACTACTTCAAAATTTGGGGAGATCGGACTCATTATTGCAGTAGTTGCAGTAGCACTGCAAAAGCATTAGCAGAGCAGTAACAACAGCGGTATGAGTAGATCAGATTTCACGATGATGACAACCGTACCTCCAAGAGGGAGGTGGGGTGATTTGGAGTTGTAGCCCCAGAGAGCTATAGGATGGGCAGGATTCTTGAGAAGATCCACCTCATGAATCAATACCTTGCTACGGAGCCGAAGACATGCAGTAGAAGGATCGATCAATGGCAGTTGGTGCAGTCAAGTGCCAAATTGACAGACGCAATAGCTAGTAGCGGTCAAAGGCTGAGTAGCGCAAAGCAGCATTAGCAGCAGTGCAGTTGGCACAAAGCAAAGTCGGCAGCAACGCAGAGGCTTCAGTGACAACGCAGAGTCTAGCAGCAGCCAGGACTCGGGTGACAAATGCATCATACTGACCACAGTTGTTTCAGTATTTTGGATGCTTTTCCGTTGCAGTTGTTGTAGTTGAAGCAGCAACAGTTGGAGAGGGTTGCAGTGTTGGCAGCAGTTCAGCAAGGGCCAGCAGCAGCACCAATGCAACAATCAGAGTTGCGCAGTGGTTAATGGGCAACAGAGCTAGACATCAGCAGCGCAGCAGGAGATGGTGCAGAGACAGAGTGATGCTTCAGTGGGTTGCAGCACTAGGGAGTGTTGACTTTTGTAGCATTGAATGTGCTCTAGCCTCGAGATTTTGCAAAGAGGCTAAGACACATGCATTCTCCAAGACCCAGAAATGGTTTGGGAAAATTCCACCTAGAGATGGTTTAAATAAATAATTAATCATTTTTAATGTATTTCTAAGTCTAAACAGAGGAAATGTGATTAATTGAAAGGTATTAATTAAATTTGGTGCACATCTTCTAGAAGAAGACGAGGATTAACTCCCAGTGAATCTTATCCTTTGATTATGTTTTAATCTTAATCATTGGTGCTCCAATGAGAGATTATAAGAAGGAGCTTGATGGGCACTTGGAGAACAAGTGAGATCTAGAGATCGAATTTCTCAAGAGTAGCAGCACTGAGTTGCCGGAGAGAGATCGAGTGATCTTCTTGCAGTGAGGGGCATGGATAGTAGACCAGAGGGGATTTTTCCAGTCCCGATGAGTGCAAAGCAGAGAAGGCATCGAGAGGTCCCAAGAGGCAGCACAGAGGGAGTCCGTAATTTTGCTGGGAACAGTCGAGATCTAGTGCCAGAAGTCAGGGTGTGAGACCGAAAGGCGAGAGAGTCTAGTTTCGGTCAACAAATCGATCAACTGGAAGGGTGACGCAGCTCCTAGAAGTTGTGACGCAGAGACAATGTGAGCCAACGCAGAGACTGTGTAGAGGCAGCGTGGGGCTAGCCATCTAGAGCCTAGATCAGAGTTGGATCACCAGTGACAGTGTGAGAATATTTCTCACTACCTCTTTGTCAGTTTATTCTCTGTATCAGATTGCCAATTTGGGCATCTAAAGATTTGTACTCAGATTACTACTGCATAATAATAAAACCCTCAACTGCTACATCGGTTTTCCCAAGTTGGGTTTTTCCGAGGACATTGGTCCAAAAATAACGGTGTATTATTGTGTGTGTGCATCTGTTCTTCAAGGTTTTATTTCTTCCACAGTATTTTATTTTGTTAAGGTTGCGGTGTATGTATTTCGATGTTTGTCGAAAACAACAAATAATTGGTTGAGTAAATTTAACAAATAGGAGAAGTATTATCAGTTGCTACAGCGAGATTCGGGTCACCGAATTTTCACAATCGCATTATCACCTTCTATGTGAAATCCTCATAGGATATTACACTCGCATGCCCCCAAGGTAGTCATCCCATCATGCCACCAATCACGTGCTTCCCCTTCTAGGTGTAGGGTGGATAGCTTGATAACATCCGCCTCCACCATTTGGTTCAACTGAAAGTAAGTGTCGAGTTTTTGGACCCATGCTCTTGTTGTGCATCTCAGATCCTGTCAGAGTTTGGTTTTCAGCAACAGCATCAGACTACACTTTGGTGTGATAATCAAAGTGGCATTCAACTATGCAAACATCCAATCCAACAACAACGCATCAAACACATTGAACTACACATGCACTTCATCAGAAAAGTCCTTCATGAGCATGTTGTTGAAGTGCAATATTGTTCAACCAATGATCAAGTTGCAGACATCTTTACAAAGGCTCTCACAGAGGCGAAGTTTACTAAACTTCGATTTATGTTTGGAGTTCAGGAAGTTGTCTATAAGGGGGGATAGGCTGTAATGCTTCCTTCCTTCTCCTATTGTGTCATCTTTGTACATCCTTCAATCCTATCCCAAGTTGTTCTTGAGGGGGGATGTTAGAATATTCCGACATAGGAATTAATTAAGTATAACTTGGCCTAGTCAATTTCCCAATTATACGCTACAATTTCGTGTTATGTGTGGATGCCCTGATCTTTGCCCTTTGGAAAATCAATGCAATTGTATTCGGCCTCCCCTAGATTTGGCAAATCGACTTCTTTAGAAAATGCCATTCGGCCTCCCTCTGGAATGATAAATCAACCTCTTCTCAAATTAGAAATTTGGCCCTCCTCTGATGATGAATTCGACCTCCTTCAGCAATTGAATCAGGCTCAATATTTTAGTGAATTCAACATCCTTAACCAATTAAGTCCAACCTCCAATGTTAAGACTCGGCTTCAACACTATTCATTCTCCTTGAAGAATAATCAATCTGACCACAAGAAAGATTTGGCCTTCCAAACTAGTGTGTCCTCCACGAAAGGTAAACTCAGCCTCCAAATATCAATTCGACCTCAAGAAATAGAACCCGACCTTCCGAAAAAGTTCACTAGCAATGTTTTAGCCTCCTGAAATTGAAGATGATTTTGGCCCTCTTGGAATGATTGAGCCTCCACCATGTTGAGAAATCTAGGGCATGAATAGTTAAAAGATTTCTCTACTTGATAATTGCTTGTGATATACTTTTACTTCTTAGCTTATAGTCTTTTCTTCGTTATGTTATTATTGTATTCTTTTCATCAAGACAATTACCAATATGCACAATAAAAGACAAGTGACAGTATGTAGGCTTGTCAGCCAGGGCCAAAACCTCTCACCTCTTCAGAGGAAAACCCAATCAAAAATTTTCTTCTAGATCTTCAATTGATGAGTACCAAGACCATGACAAAGACCCTTGACTCTAGTATCCTCCCAAGAACCTTGTCACTAACCTTGATGCTCTGCCTCTTCCCTTTCTTGACTTTCTTCTTGATCTCGAACTGCTCTCCTCGGCTCCTTCTAGAGAAACTCGGTATCTATACTTTCATACTGCTTCTTCTCGACTTCTCCTAAAGAAACTCGATCTCTATGATCTCACTGGCTCCCTCTAAAGAATCTCAGTCTCTAGATCTCTATCTCATTTACCCATAACAAGTATCCCAGAAGAATCCTTCCTTCGCTGACACCAGAAAGAAACTCTCCCTCGCTGACCTAGAAGAAACCTCCTTCACTGCCCCAAAAGAAACCTTCTTCGCTGCCCAAAAGAATCCTCCTTATCACTTCTTGACACTTCTCTTTGTAGCCTTCTTCGCACTTCTTTACCAAATGTTTCTCGAGTTTCTTGCCTTCAAGTGAGGTCGAGCGAAGCTACTATACACATCAACTCATGACCCTTAGGCCGACATGATGACAAGTAGTGAGGCTGACTTCTTCTAGCATGTTCTTCCATTGTTGTAGCTGACTTGAAGAGGATAAGTGACAAGGTCTTGGAGGATACTTTGCATAGACAAGATTGACCTTTTACAAAGTGTAACATGACTTCATTACATGGCAATGACTAACATTTTATGACTAGATGACAAATAATTCCTAAAGACTTTCAATGGGAGTCTTGACTCAAAAATAAAATCTCTTACTCATGAAACCCATGAAGCAAGTCAATACAATAATTTTATTTTTCTTCTTTACATCTCATTACATAAAATCATAATTACATGTCATTATGAAGACTGAACCTAGTTACACTTTTCAACACTCCCTCTTAACTAGGGAGGTATTCATAATGGTACTTGGACTTTCTCAATCTGAAGAATTTTTCATAAGAAGAATTCAGATTGGTAACTCATTTGTATAGCATCATATCAACCAACATTGTTACATAGCAAGGCCTTGACAAACAGCGCCATCTCTCCACAAGGTCTGAGCTCAATGCTGGTGAGACCAATGAGCTATAGACACTCTCATCATTTTCTCTCTCGAAACATCCCATACCCAGGTACTCAGGGCGTGTTCCATGAGGACTATTCTTATCTTGGACTCCCCAGCCCTCAAATAATATCGGTCCTCCATGAACACTCTTCTATCGGATGCCCTATCTCATCCTCAAAGAGTATCGGATGCCAAATGATTACCCAATCCTCCATTCTATCTTCCCAGGTGAAGACCAGAATGACGTGTCTATCTCTCCCTCTCAAATAGGGAGGACATATTCCAATAAAGGAATGTACCTAAGCTACCTCTTGGCTTAGGAATTTCCAAGTTTCTTCCAAGTAAGAAACTTATTTTCAGACTCACTCTTAACTAGGGACCTACAATAGCTCTTCATGTGGAGATCATGGAACAACCAACTGCTTGAAGAGCTCCTTCCTTCGATGTCATGAATTTATTCTTTGTCATGGAGTCTTCATCTTTCGGGTACTTCTTCATAGGGCACAGACCATCCATCACTTTCATCCATGAGTTAGTCATGTCCTCATTTCATCAAAAAGTGATCCATCAGTTTTCCATCTGGCTTTGCTTCATGTCATTCTGCTTTCTTTCATGCCATATTTTCCAAAAGGATCTTACATCTTTCAATATGGTCTTCCTGGAAGTCATCCACAGATCTTCCCTTTGGCAGTTCTGCATAATCCCATCCAGATGTTAGTTCAAAAATAAAAGATGAACACTTAAATTAAAATTACCTTTGTGATAGTCTTTCTTCATGACATCTTCATGTAGGTATGATCATCTTGCATACATGTTGATACATTTCCAAAAGATATTCATTGTCAAGGGTCTCCATCTTTTTCCAACTCCTATCAAAGCCTTCATATCTTTTTGGGAGATATTCTAGTCAACTCTTTTTGGTCTCGGATGTTGAATGCCTTCTACCTTTGTTGCATATTTTCATGATCTCTTCCTTTCTTTTCACACACTTCATTTTCAAGAGCTTCCAATCAAAGTTCCTTAATTGTAGTCAGCTCCTTTATGATCCATATGAGAACATATTATGTTGATTTCATCTAGTGTGACTTATGTTTTTCTACAATCTTTCGGAGGAGGAGATCCCTTCTTCTTTTGATCATGTTTCCCAAGATGGAAATAGTGATCCATATTATCTGCAACCATATGACATGACTTTCATAATAACCTATGTAAGCATACATACCTCATCTTTCCTTTTAGTCATCCAAACTTCCTGTAGCAGCTTTATTTGAATGAAAGAACTTTATCCTTTAGACCTGCTTTCCTGTTATGTCATCATACCATCATCCCTTGAATCCCACGAGTTGAAATTCTTGATGAAACTCTTGCTTTTCTTTTAGATCAATGAATCCTTTGGTGAGGATTCCATCAGAAAAACTTGAGGATCTTTCATATCCTCACCCAACATATGTTTTCTTATTTACTATAGTATGATGATCCCAGTCGATGATGACCACTACTTCATTCTATAAGTATTATTTGTGATTTCAATGAGGTTCCCAAGGGCCTTTATTCTTGTAATCAGTAGAATTTTATTTCAAACATTCTTTCTGCTTCTCATGTCACGAGCTCTTACTTCTAATCATGATGCTATTTTCAAATCTAATGCATCCTATTTTATTTACATTGCATCCTATCTATAAATTACAAGTGAAAAGTACCTTCTAGTGAAGACTATCATCTCAGTCATAGTAGATATTTTTTTACTTCTTCCTTCTTAAGCTTCTTCCCTATCCGTCTTGTCTTTCTTATGTTTAGGACAATCTCTTCTACAGTGCCCAAGTTCCTGACATCCATAGCATCTTACCTTAGCCATGTTCTTTTTCTTTGGAGGACCAAAATTTCCAAATTTCCCTTTTCTTCTTGTCACTAATTGATCCCTTTTATTTGACCTTTTGTTACTTTCTTTCTTCAATCTGTCTTCTTCTGCCTTGCAGAGAGACCATAATTTGATGAATGGGATAGCCTCCTCTTCCTTAGTAGATATAAGGTTACCTTATTCATCAGTCAATGCATTTAGAATAACAGAGATCATTTCGTTATCAGATACCATCTCTCCTAGATCTTGCAATTGACCTTTTATTTGAGATGCTTTTGAAAGGCATGACGATATCCCTTCATCCTTTGATACCTTCAATTTATATAGATCAGATCTAAGTGATATTGTCTTTTCTATCATGCTTTTAAAGAAAAATTCTACCAGCTTATCATATATTTCTTTAGATGTCTCCAGCTCGGCTACATAGAGAATGAGAGGATCTTTAATAGATTCCTTAAGAATCTTTTGAGCCTTGAGATCCCTTTCCATGTATTCAGATAATGCTTGTTCTTCAGATGGCTTGGAGACCTTTCCATGGACATGATCAATGACTTCATTTACTTCGAGGACTATGTCTATCCTCTTCCATGCAAGGAAGCTTGATATCCCAACTAGCTTATGGTTCTCCTTGAAACATGAAGTCATTTTTACTATATTAGATTATAAGCAAAAGGTACTTACTTGAGAAGATAGAATCTTCAACTTGATAATGATGACAAAATTGTTGCTTCAAATGATTCCTTTGACGAGGGAAGACTGCCTTCTTTAGGATGATTTTCTTCCAAATGAGATCCTTGCTTCAATAGAGAGAAGATTGCCTTTCGATGTAACCTTCCTTCGATTTGAAGAGCTTCCACTTCTTTGGTAATGTATGAGTGATGATCTCTGAAGTGCTTATAGGGTTTCGATCTTTCTTCTTGCTTCCTTCTTGAAGATCATTTCAAGACTCTTGTTAGAGTATATTTCTTCGATCTAGGGTTTTGGTAGATCTTGATTTCTTGCTTGGTGTTCTTTGACTTGCTTTGATCCTTCTTTGAAGCTTGATTCTTGTGTGTCTACTTGCTTTGAATGCCCCTTCTTGACTTCAGCACCTAAGCTCTGATACCATGTTGAGAAATCTAGGGCATGAATAGTTAAAAGATTTCTCTACTTGATAATTGCTTGTGATATACTTTTACTTCTTAGCTTATAGTCTTTTCTTCGTTATGTTATTATTGTATTACTTTCATCAAGACAATTACCAATATGCACAATAAAAGACAAGTGACACATTATGTAGGCTTGTCAAGCAAGGCCAAAACCTCTCACCTCTTGAGAGAAAAACCCGATTAAAATTCTTCTTCTAGATCTTCAATTGATGAGTACCAAGACCATGACAAAGACCCTTGACTCTAGTATCCTCCCAAGAAACTTGTCACTAACCTTGATGCTCCGCCTCTTCCCTTTCTCGACTTTCTTCTTGATCTCGAACTGCTCTCCTTGGCTCCTTCTAGAGAAACTCGGTCTCTATACTTTCACATTGCTTCTTCTCAAAGAATCCTTCCTTCACTGACCCCAGAAGAAAACTCTCCTTCGTTGACCCAGAAGAAACCTCCTTCGCTGCCCCAGAAGAAACCTTCTTCGTTGCCCAGAAGAATCCTCCTTATCACTTCTTCACACTTCTCTTTGTAGCCTTCTTCTTCACACTTCTTACCGAATGCTAGTCAAGTTGCTTACCTTCAAGTGAGGCCGAGTGAGGCTACTTATACACATCAACTCATGACCCTTGGGCCGACATGATGACAAGTAGTGAGGCCGACTTCTTATAGCATGCTCTTCCATCGTTGTAGGCCGACTTGAAGAGGATAAGTGACAAGGTCTTGGATACTTTACATAGACTTCATTACATGAAAATGACTCTAACATGTAACATGACTTCATTACATGACAATGACTCTAACATTTTATGACTAGATGACAAATAATTCCTAAAGAATCTCAATGGGAGTCTTGACTCAATAATAAAATATTTTGCTCATGAAACCCATGAAGCAAGTCAATATGATAATTTTATTTTTCTTTACATCTCATTATATAAAACCATAATTACATGTCATTATGAAGACCGAACCTAGTTACGGTTTTCAACACTCAGACAAGATTTTTGTAGAATTTGGCTATCCTCCACAACAGGAAATTCAGCCTCCAAGAATAGTAATTTGGCCTCCTCGGATTATCCTTGTAATAAAATAAACCCACTCAAAAATTTAACCTTCAGATTGAGAATTTCTTCAAAAAAAATTGCTCCAACACCTACAACAATCACAAATGGAACACCTAAACTGATCTCCCCAATGGCCAACTAGGGTGGCACTCAAAGTCCACCGAAATCAGTTGAGAGTTTCAATTGAAACCCTTCAACTAGACTCCCTTGAGCCAAGTTGATTTTCACAAAATGATCAATAGAATATGACGTTTGTGAAGTGACCTCCTCTCCCATTTTTAAAGATTCGTGGGGACCTTTCTCCAACCTTCTAGAAGCTCCTTTTATTATTATCTTATTTGATAAAGTCACTTTATTTCTTCTTTTGCCCCTTTTATTTATTTATATTATAGAGTTAGGAAAAAAAAATTATCCCCTTGGTAATTTCCACTTTTTCTAGCATAAAGGAGACAAGTTAGGCTAGAAGGAAGATAACTCCATGCTCAAGTGATTGGGGACATTACAATCTTCAACCCCTAGATGCTCTCAGATGGATTAATGAATCAGAGTTGGTTCATTATGGAGATGCACACTTGAGATAGATTACTTAGTGGATGCTTCACCTCAATTGATTGCAGGCTCGGTGTTCTTCCAATAGGCTTTAGAGATCTCTTGGCAATTTGGTGGATACCCTTCATTGAGACCTCATGGAAGGGCAACTTATTTAGGAAGTGCCCTACGAGGAACATGGAGCATTGTGCATCATAAAGGAGAGCTTCCAGCTCTAATTGACATGGGGCAGCTTGGTTTTTTGCTCAAAGGATTGGAAATGGCCAGGGAGACATAGCGTTTCGACAATGTTCTCGCAAGGGGTAGCTAACCAAGTGGAGTGCACTACTTTGGAAGATATATGGAGTCAACAGAGATTCATAATAGAGTGTTGTGGACTTGGATAGTGTAGCTACATCACCTTGGAGTCATTATTGTGCATGACACTGCCAATCGAGCATGACACTTGTATTCTAGAGTGGACGTCCCATTTATGTGACCTACAAGAGCTCATGTAGGTTGATTGTAAGGGCTTAGGCACACATAGTATTGTTGGCCTCCTTTAACTCTCATATAAATAGAGGGAGAGAGTCTTTCCACAGCATATGAATTCACTCACTTGTATTCACTATTATGATGATGTGACGAAGAGAAGAGAGTGTGCACTTCTTTGTTCTCTCCCTCTCTTTCCCTCTCTGTCTCTCGGAGCTAAGGTTTCTTGGCCTTCGTGGAGTTACATAGAGCAACTTGAAGTTTTAGGGTTAGGGTGTATCCCTTAAAGATTGGACATTAGAGTTTTGAGAGACAACCCTAGGGTAGATTTGTGAAGAAGAGAAGAGGAGGACGTCTTGCCTTGGAGGTTGTGTAGAGATTCTTGCACTTGGATCTTCTTGGTTGACCTAAGATTTAATTATTTATACTAGTTAGGGCTTTTCTTCACTAGTATTTATATTCTCTCTCTCTCTCCCTCTCAATACCAAGGTTTCATGGTCTTCATGGAGTTTCTTGGAGCATCTTAAAGTTTTAGGGTTAGGGTGTATCCCTTGGATATTAGAGATTAGGGTTTTGATAGAAAACCCTAGGGTAGATTTGTGAAGAAGAGAAGAGGACATCTTGCCTTGGATGTTGTGTTGGAAAGATTCTTGCACTTGGATCTTCTTGGTTGACCTAGGATTTCATGATTTATTCTAGTTAGGGCTTTTTGGATAGTTGGAGTTTTTGTACTAGCCTTAAGAGAAAACTATGGCATATACTTGTACTTCATCTTGATCTTATATATAAAGTTCTCAGCTGCCCACATTTTGTGTCATTTTCATATCTGAATTTCAAATTTTCAACTATATGTTCTTTATGCATTGCTATTTCCAGGTATTTTTGTCTTTCTGATTAGACATAAAAGGACAAATTGTCAAGTGAACTGACATATAAGGAAGAATATGACGGATTGACCTTATTGTTACTGGTGCAGTTACTGCTATAAAAGTGCATTTTCAGATTTGATTACCTCCTAGTAAATCGCAATGGAAGGGGTTGAAACGTTCATTTCCAGATCTGATTATTGACTAATAAGTTGCCTTGGAAGGGGCTGAAACTTATCTCTTTGTTTAGTATCTTTTCACCTTGAATTGTCAGGAAATTTTGGATTGATTGAAGTGAATTATTGTGATCCATCCCGCTGTTGTTTTATACTCTAATTTACAACAGTCCTAAAGGTTGAAAATTCTAGGGCTAATATCCAAGAAACCTTCGAGAAAGAAGGTGAAATTTCAGTTTTGCATTAATTGCCTGAGTGGATGAAATTTCCACAAACATCACCTGTTGCTTTCTCAACAAGCACAAGTGCCTACAATGAGTACACTTAGGGGACGACATTTAGTCTTGAGAGCGTGAGACCACATGACATGCACCTTGGAGATTCGATACTTGACTTGAGGATTCTTGGGTTGAGAAGCAAACCTCATGGAGGTTGGAGGTGGACCTAAAGATATATGTTGAGGAGAACCATTGGAGTGAGTTATGTTGGCACACATGTGAGGAGTGTTGCAGCCTAGGGCACAAGAGGACATGAGGGGCATAACTACAGAGGCACCTTGCATGAGGTCACTTGTAGAATAGACCACCATGTAAGAGGGAGCATCAGGATAACAACGTGTTGGATACTACACCACCCTAGAGTTGGATAAAACCATAGTGTTACACTTGTCATCCTTGTATTGTAAAGCACTCCATGCTTGGTTGCCTTGTTGACTTAGGTCGAGGGTTAATTGTGTGGACCTATTCCATGTTTTAAGTTGACCTCCCTCACCTATTCTATAAAAAGGGAGGAGAGAGGCTTTGTCATTATTCACTATTGATGTATTGATTATTCTATCTTTGTAATTATCGTAGATAAGTCTTGTAGGAAGCAAGACCTAGGGTTTATGACATAAATCCTAGAAAAGACCTGAAAATGAATGCAAACACTAAGGTTGAGCTTCAATTTTGGTGCTTGTGTTATGCAAAAAGAAGACTAGGGGTGTGTGCGATGTAGACCCTAGAGCAAGAACATGGAGTACTAAAAGATTCTTAGAGCTTGGCATGATACTTAGCTTAAAGAAGATTTGGAGCTTATGTTGATCTAATCTTGATATTCTATTGTAAGATTGTCTAACAGTCTTGGTGTTTATGTGACGCAATGGAATAAGACCTAGGGTTTGTGGGATGCAAACCCTAGGATGGACAAGAAGCATAGTAGAAGAGACTTTATTGGATCATTGTATCTTGCTAGTGAACACATCTTGAGATTTTGTACCTGTTGATGCAAGGGAGGAAGGCACTAGAGTTTGTGAGAGACAAAATCTAGAGAAGACTTGTAGCTATAGGATTGATGCCCTTGTGTGAGAAGGGCCTAGGGTTAACAACAAATAAACCATGGAGGAGGTATGGAGCACTTTGGCTAGAAAGCTTGTGTGAGGCAAGCTTGGAGAGAGACAAAGCATGGACTTGTGGGTGTTGATGCTAGCTTATTGTTGACCCTTCGAAGTGGCTATGACACAGGAGTAGCTTGGTGTGATCCTTTGCTAGGCCATATATGTTGGTTAGGGATTGTTGTTGATGGTGGATACCCTAGTTAGGATTTGGATGCATTGGAGAGTCCTAACTTGTGATAAGGTTGAAGGACAATCTCGTCGCAGCTTGTGATATGCTGTCAGTATGTACTTCTAACTTCATTTATTGTATTTATGTAGTGTACTTTGCTGTCCAAACTTTGGTACTTGTTGATCTGATTTTCAGCTTATAGTGCTGATTATGTACGTCAATTTAACAGAACAATGAGCAGATTTTGTAGAGTAATTTGGGAAGTAAATATAAACTAAAAAGGCACATTTCTGGCTGTAACAAATCTGTTGTTTATAAGTTCTTTTCAAATTTGTTATATGTTGGGGACTGTTCCTCTAGGGATGGAAATCTATTTATTTTGAAGTACATCGTTTCTGTGTTTATTTTCTTGGGCTGCCTTACGTAATTGGCTGAACATTAAAATGGTGAAAAAATATATAGACATTATTTTAACTTTAACAACTTGGTTAAAATCAGCGGAGTTTTTGTGCTTTCGGCCTATGCAAAAAAAAAACTGCGCGCGCGTTTTGAACGCCTGGGCGTCCATCGAAGATCTGCTGCCTCGCTCCAGCGCTCCCGCCGGCTCTCGGTCCCCATGGATCCCCCGGATCCACCAGGGGGGGATCCAGCTCTACAGCAAGCCTTCTCAAATTTGATAAAATCCCTGCCTCAGCAAAGGCCAAGGCCGACGGCTACCAAGTTTGTAAAAAAACTCGATGTGATTCAAGAAGTTCTTCTGCCCCCGGCCATCCCTCGCATGGCAGCAATATCTCTTGCAGAGAAAGGATTAATCGGCCAGTTTACAGGTCTATGGCCCTCACCCAAATCTGTCCAGCGATGGGTTGAGAGAAACTGGGCTGACAAGACTCAAGGGAAAATCTCGATAAGGTTCTGTGGCAGAGGTTATTTCACCTTCCACTTCGAAACCAAGGAGGACAAGGACTTGATATTTAGAAATGGGCCTTACTTCATGGACTCCCGAGGCCTCTATCTCAACAAATGGACCCCGGACTTCGACCCAGAACTAGATATTCCAAGCGCTGTCCCTGTCTGGGTCAGGCTTCCTCACCTTCCTCTCCACTGTTGGGGAGATGACTCGGTCAAGGCAATAGGAAATGCGGTAGGAAAATATATAGACCGCAGCGAGCCCAAGGACAACATGCAGGCCTGTGCGCGAATATGCGTTGAAGTAGATCTGGGACGCGGCCTACCGGAAGCAATCAAATTGAAGGTGGACGACTGGTGCCATATCCAACAGCTGGACTACGAGCAGATACCCTTCAAATGCAAGGTATGTCATGAATACGGACACTTTGCTAATAGATGCCCAAAACTTATAAATGTTGAATCATCAGAGCAGGAGGACCAATGGGAAACGGTGAAAAGAAAAAAATCTGCCTCAACCCTCAAACAATCTGAATCTGAGCAACCGGGGCCATCCCATCATCCTCATCCCCACCCTCCCTCATCTAATCAGCGCCCACCCTCCCCTTCACAGCAAGCCCCTCCTCCTTTTCCCTCCTCTCCTCCTCGTTCCACTGACCCCTCCATCCCTCCGTCTTCAAACCCTTTCGCTTCCCTTTCTGAAGAAGATCCTATTCAGGACCCTTTATCTGATCAGCATATCCCTTCATCCCCCCATACCTCTCAGCCCTCCCCGGACACTACTTCAACAAGAATCACAAGAAGCTTATCAAAGGACCTAGGAGCATCTAGTGAGATTCCAAAAAAACATGGGCCAGGAAGGAAGTCGGCAAAACAGCATAGAGAAGAAAGCGCGCAGAAGGATATAGCAATGGGATCACAGACACCGATTGAAACCTACATTCAAGGAATTTCGGACAAGGAAAACAATATCAAAGGCAAAGAGAGGCGAGCACCTCTGCACACCACTGGTAAACCATGATGAAAGTGTTGCCTTGGAACAGCAGGGGACTAGGGCACCCCTCCAAAAAAGCTGCCCTCATGGAGTTAATCCACAGTGAAAAGCCTGATATCTTACTTATTCAAGAAACAAAATTAGATCAGTCCGAAATCAGCAGACTCATTGGCCAACAAAAACAGTATGGTGGCTGCACCAGTGAAGCAAGAGGAGCTTCAGGAGGTATTTTAACAATGTGGAACATCAGCAAATGGAGTTGTAGCCTCGTCAAAACACAGCAGCATTGGATAAGTGTTAAATTGGAAAACAAGGACAATGGCACAGAAGTTAAAATCTACAACATCTACTCTCCCAACCACTTCAGGGAAAAAGAAGTTTGCTGGACTACCTTAGAGGAAGATTTAGAAGAAGAACGTGATAACAACCTCATCCTAGCAGGGGACCTAAATCTGGTCATGCACTCAAATGAAAAAAGGGGAGGGAACTTCACTGCTGATCATTTCCGAAACCGGCTGGAACACATCATGCAAGAAAAAGACCTCGTTGATTTAAAGCCCAAGAACCGCAAATATACTTGGAGCAATAGGCGGTTGGGAGTAGGTAACATTATGGAAAGACTTGACCGTTTCCTTGTTAATATCGCCTTTCTGTCCTCATTCTCCAACGGGCAGTCAGACATCCTCAATACTTCTGCCTCGGACCACTACCCCATCACTCTTACCTTGCAAAGCCAAAGCCACCTCGGCCCCCTCCCCTTCAAATACTCCTCCCTTTGGAACCAAATTCCAGCAGCCCGTGACATAGTCAAGCATGCTTGGTCACAGCATGTGGAAGGCTCCCCAATCTTCATTTGGGAATCAAAACTGAAGCAAACGAGGCAGGCGCTAAAGACTTGGGCAAAGACCAATTACAAGGAACCCGAGGCAGCTAAAAAAGACATCAAGCAAAACCTTGAAAAAATACAGCAAAGTATTGAAGCGGAAGGACTCACTCAGCAAGCAAGACAAGAAGAGATCAGATTGTATGCAGAGCTATGCCAAACAGCTAGAGATGAGGAAATTAAATGGAGATTAAAATCTAGGCAGACCTGGCTGCGTGAAGGTGACAAAAACACCTCTTATTTCCATAAACAAGCCACAATCAAGAAGGCAAGAAACACAGTTAATGCAATCAGAGACGGCGAAGGGAACAATCATGAAACTCAAGATTCTATAAAGGCTGCTGCAACCTCCCACTTCAAATCTCTCCTGACAGAGGACAAAAATGAGGAGGATTTCTCAAACTTCCTCCAACATATGACCAGAGAAGTCACTCAAGAAATGAATAACAGCCTCACCCAAGAAGTTCAGGAGGATGAAGTTAAAAAGGCGATCTGGAGCCTCCATCCGGACAAAGCCCCAGGTCCTGACGGGTTCCCTATCTGCTTCTTCAGAGAATATTGGTCAATGATTAAAAAGGACATTCTCAAGATGATTCGCTAGGTCCTCAGGAAAGGCAAACTAGGGGGCTATACCAACTCAACATATTTAGCTCTCATCCCAAAAGAGAATAGACCGATCACTTTCTCTAGATTCCGGCCTATATCCCTGTGCAACTCTGCTTATAAAATAATCACAAAAATCCTATCCTCAAGACTCAAGCCTCTCCTTCCTTCCTTAATTTCGGAAAATCAGGGAGGTTTTTTAGCCAACAGGCACATCTCCGACTCTATCCTTTTGGTACAAGAAGCCATCCACTCTAGTCTTAGTCGAAAGGAAAAAGGATTCATCCTTAAACTTGATCTTGCAAATGCCTTCGATAGAGTCAGACACTCCTTCCTTTTTGCTGTTTTGAGCAAACTGGGATTCAATGCATCCTTCATCAATATGGTCAAAGCCTGCATCTCAAATCCTTGGATCTCGCCTCTGGTGAATGGAAGACCTTGTGCAGCCTTTCAATCCTCCCGAGGCCTCAGGCAAGGCTGCCCCCTTTCTCCCTACCTTTTCATTCTCATGGCTGAATCCCTCAGCAAAGCCTTGGATTACAATCGAAGAACAGGCTTAATTACAGGTATCCAATTCGAGCAGGGCACAAAGAACATCAACCACTCCCAATTCGCCGATGATACCGTCCTGATGGGTGGTGCATCGACCATCATTGCCAGGCGCTTCAAAAAGATCATGGACCAATTCATGGACTGCTCCGGAGGAAGAATCAACCAAGTAAAAAGCTGCATCTACGGATGGAATGCAACAGCTCACACCATTCAAAATATTGCAAATATTTTAGAGGTCTCTTACAAGATCGATTGGAATCATTTCACCTATCTAGGGATGCCGGTGAGTAAGGGTCCCCTGAAGACTGAAACTTGGAACACAATTCTCGACAAAATCAAAAGGAAAATCCAACAATGGGGAACCATGTGGCTGAACCCAGCAGGCCGTCTTGTTCTTCTCAAATCAGGTTTGATTTCTCTCCCTATCTATCGTTTTTCATTGTTACAAGCTCCAATGAACTTCCATCACAAACTGGAGAAGGCCCTTCGCTTTTTCCTCTGGCAAGGAGGGAAATCGGAGAAAAAAAAATTCAACTTGGTTGGCTGGAAAAATGTCATCCAGCCCCAAGAAAAAGGAGGCCTCGGAATAAGGTCCCCATATCTTTTGAATCTAGCTCTCGGGGCTAAAATTGTTTGGAGATTAATCACTGGGGGTTCTGCCTGGTGGAAATCAGTCTTAGAAGCCAAGTATCTCAGCAGTTCTAGGCACAAGCTCCTGGAAGCTAATATTCCCAACAGAGACAGCTCCAACATCTGGAAATTGTGCAAGAAAATTATCCCACTCATGACCCAGCATATCTCCAAAGTTCCTGGAGAAGGAAGTAGCATCAGCATTTCTAAAGATAGAATCCTAGGCCAGAGCCCCATAGGATCCAAAGCAGAAGCAATTCCAGCCATAAACTGGTTAAACAACAGAGGAATATGGAATTTAGCCCAAATCACTAAGTGGGGAAGCTCCTCCCAAGCTTGGATTGGCTGGACTTTGCCGAACTACCCAAGGGATCTGGAAACAAGCTTCATCGCTCTAAAAGACCAACTGCACAGTAAGGCACCTATTCATAAGGGAGGCAGAGATAGTTTTCGATGGGACCCCACAGGAACTGAATACACAGCCAAAGCAGGGTACCACCATTTATGTGCCAATACTTTTCCGCAGGACACATGGAGTCATTGGAGACTGGTTTGGAAAGCGGAAGCCCCTCCTAAAGTAAAATTCTTCTGCTGGCTCCTTCTGAAAGGTAAGATCTTAACAGCTGAGAACCTTAAAAAAAGGGGCATCCTAGGCCCCTCTAGGTGCCCAAACTGTCTTCAAGCTGAAGAGACAATATAGCATCTGTTTATGGAATGCCAAGTGGCTGCAAATTGTTGGAAAGAAATAGCATCTGTGGGGGGAGTAGAATGGAATCCTAAGCCAAACATAGCAGAGACAGTCCAAAATTGGAAGAAGCTTTGCCCATGGAAGAGTAAGAAGATCAAATTATCT
Source organism: Pinus tabuliformis (assembly GCA_031772625.1). Taxonomy (NCBI): domain Eukaryota; kingdom Viridiplantae; phylum Streptophyta; class Pinopsida; order Pinales; family Pinaceae; genus Pinus; species Pinus tabuliformis. The sequence continues at coordinate 1,008,092,515 of CM062816.1, forward strand.
CAGAGGATATGGAACACTCTGCCATTAACTCTTCTTTGGAACATATGGCTAGCCAGAAACAAGAAAGTGTTCCAAGACAAAGGACACAATTCCAGATATATGTGTCATAAAACTATCAGCTTAGCTGTAGAAGCTGTGACTATTTGCTCCCACAGCAAAGTCAATCTCAGCAGCTTCAGTGCAGAAGAAAGAAATCTGATTAATTATGGTAGCATCACCAGTGCCCACGAACAAGAAAAGGATAACTCAAGCTCAAAAGAGACAATCACAGCTTGGAAGCTGAGGCCTAAGGAGGAAGAATTCGCTCTTTGGTTGAGCAACTGCAACAAATATTGCCTCTTCTTCGATGGTGCCTCAAAATCTAACCCCGGTCTCGCAGGTGCTAGAGGCATCATATGCAACGCAAATGGTGAGTCTATCTTGCATTTTGAATGGGGATTGGGTGACCTATCCAACAATCGGGCCGAAGGCCTGGCTTTATTCCAAGGACTCAATCAAGTGATCAATCTGGGCATAAAGAAAGTGAACGTTTTTGGTGACTCAGCAATTATTATCCGGCTCATGGAGCAAAAGCGGACTTCACCAAACATTCTGCTGCAACAAATCAACAACAGAAATCAAGTTCTGCACAGCATGCTGGAGGAAGCCCACTATTTTCATATCCTAAGGGGACTCAACAAAAAGGCTGACCACCACGCCAACAAAGCCTGTAATCGACCCAAAGGCCAGCTCAGCTGCAATGATCACTTAACTATCCAATTGCTGCCATGAAAGACGCACATCTAATCAGCTCACGCGGTACCCCACCCAATAGAATCTGCCACAGCAACCAAATCACCAGATCAGAGGTCAGAACAGACCAGAATGATAGAAATTGTATCAACAGTCGGCACAGAAGCTCACTCCAAAGCAGGGGAATCAAGACTCATAGATCAGAAAATCGTCCTTGTCACAGAAAAGTCGATCTCAGTCAAGATATGAGCAGAAATAATCAGTGGAGCATCGGGAAGTGTAGATCCCTCTCCCGCCCTCGTATCTGCAGAAATTCTTTAAATATCCCTTCAGCGCAAAAGCTACAACTCACAGTTGAAATTCCCTGCGGTAAACTTGAGAGAGGAGCCTATTTTGCAGACCATCTTAGTAAGCCAGATAGAAGTAAGATAGTTGAGCGTTTTAGAAGTTCCGTTCTCACTCTGTCAAAAAGTGGGAGCGCTGTTGAGCTTAGCCGATTCCCAAGCGGTATTAGCGACAGTTTCAGGCACTTAAAGCGCTTTCTCCTAAGTGCTCTTATTACCTCCGAGAGCCTTAGTAGAATCCCTATCAACAGCAAAGTGAATCGACAACATCAAGGGCAAAAGCAAAGGAACAACGCTACTACTCAGACAAAGGATACAATGGAACGCCCAGAGGATTGTTTTCACTGCCGTGACCTGAACATGGAGTTTAATGAAGTCCGAGCTCAACAGAGAGCCTTGGAGGACCTAGTTCGCAGCATGGAGAACCGGATGGAGGACAAAGTTCGTATTTTGGAGAATCGGCTGGAAGAGCAAGTCAAGATCCTCCATGATAAGTATAGAGCAGAAATGAACCTTTTTTTGCACAGGGTCCATACCCTCCATGAACAGTTCTGCGATTTACACAACAGATGCGCCCACGCTGAAGAGAGGATTGAAATTCTCAAGAATATGCTGGAAAAGAAAGACGCCACATCCTCCTCCAGCGCCAAGCCAATTGAAGCTGATCAGGATCCAGAGGGATCAACCGCAAGAAAGATGAGCCACATCGAGATTGACTAATCATGTTTTGTAAATGTAAATTTTGGGGACAGCAGTATGTCAAAATCTATAGCAGCATAAGTAGCAATAGTAGCAGTCCACTTAAAGTAAGGACCAAGGAAAAAGCCCTTTTTGTAATTCCTTGGCCCCAAAATGCTCCTGAAGCATCCTATGTAAGGCTTTAGCCTCATCTTTTTTCAGTTTAATGAACAGCACCCGACCTTTGTCTAAAAAAAGAAAAAATATATAGACATTGTTGCACTCAATTTGTCAAAGTTCCAAGGAAGGGGAAGTACCAATTTTTCCAACAAGGATCGGGTCACATATCCGCACTCTGTGTCATAGTCATCCCATTCTGCAAGTTATATATTGTTAATGATAATAAAACCATGAGTCTATGTAACAACCTAGGTAAGCCTATCATTTGATGACGAATTCCATCCTAGAAGGTTTTCTTAGCCTCACTGATTACCTGTGTTTTTCGACATGGCTAATCAGAAAAGTTTTTACCCTCCAGCATAAACCCCCAAAGTTAGGGTGAAATTTATTTTTAGGTGAGTCCGAGTGTTTTAGTCAAGTCTGATGTAAAAGTGGTTTGGGAATAATATAAGCTAATTGGTTAAACTATTTTATTACAAATCACTTGGTTTACTAAATCATATTGAGTCGCAGATGAGTTGTCTTGAGGGTCTAAAACGAATGTGTATTCCCTCTTTGAGTCTTGTAAATGAAAAATCATACGTATTAAAAGTTTGGAAAATTAATTAATCCCCTCGTGTAAATTAATTAATTTTTATGGCAAAAACTAAATTAAATCCTTAGCCAGAAAATTAATTAATTAGAGTCAAAATTAAATTGTCTAGGAAAATAAATTCTCCAAATGGAAAAATTCGTGGGTCTTAAAGGAATCAATTTTTAAATGTCCTCCACCAAGGGAATGTTGTATTTTTGAAGAAAATTTGGACCGTTGGACCTTGGTGGTTAAATCAAAGTCAATGTTTTGAAGAAATTAGCTCTAAATAATTAATTTTGAGCTAATTAAAATGGAATTAAATGATAAAGTCGAAAATTCATCAAAAATAAGAAATCGAGGGCCAAGATTAAAAGATCTTGAATTTTTTTATCAACGACCAAGATTATTTTGACAAAGATCAAAGAAACTAGCCATTATTTTTCTATTTGGAGGATTTATCTATAAATTAAAGAGTCATTTGAGTCTCTAATCATCTTGATCTCTGGCTAGAATTGTTACTGAAGCATTGTGTAAACTATTGTCCTACTGGGAACTATTTTTTTTATCATAATAAAAGACTTTGAGGTGCAATTCAAGGTGTTCTTGCTTATTGATTTGTGGTATGTGCTAACTACAGGAATCTCTATGTTATGCTGAATATTGGTAAGATTTGTTCTTCCATTAAATGGAGATAAAATCATGATATTGATAGTTTTGGGGTAATCTTAAGTGGATTGATTCCCCATGTGATCTAACGATTATTTTTTGAGATAAATACATAGTGTTTGCAAATACTTCAATCCTTGGCCTCCAAGTTCACAGACTTGAGCAAGAATCATTGTTGCTTGGATCTCTAGTTTTTATATGGGTGATTTAATCTTCGCTTGGGCTATTGTGAATCATTAATTTTTTTGAAGCATTTTAACCACTCTTTCAAGTAAAAAGTATTGAAAAAATAATTTTCTCAAAATCCATTTCAAAACCCATGTATATTTTGTAAATCAAATAGTAAATTGTAATTGTAATTTATTTTTTCTAACTTGGGTTGGGGTTTTAGATTTATTTTGTATATATTTGGGGTTTGGGTGTTACTATTTTTATTTTTGTAGATTGGATCAAGGAGTTAAGTGGAAGAACAGCTAGATCTAGGCCCTTGAGGGTAAGATCTAGTCTCTTGAAAAAAAATTGCAGGTTTCCCACTGCGGAATTTTCAGAAAATCAAAGAGCTGAAGCATAAAAAAATTCAAAGCAAGGATTTTCAGTTTTTGGCTTTCTCGGGGCCAGATCTACCTCCTCCAGGCCCAACGTCTCCCTCTTTTGGCCTCTGCATCATCCCTTCCTCCCTCTGCGTCACCTTTTCAGCCCTCTTAGGCCTTAGCCCTAGCCCCATAACCCTATTTTCCTAAACGCTAGCCTTTCTAGGCAAAGCGTTGGCCCTTCTTGGCCATTTCCAACGTCCTTGTGGCCCGATCTATCATCCTAGCCCATTTATCCCCGCAAATTTGTTTCCCTTGTCCTATTTCTCCAAATTTTGGCCTCTTTTGCCCCAAAATTGACCTGAAACCCTAATCTGAAGATTTAAGGCTAAATACTTGGCAGTTTTGCATGATTAAGGTCTTAAAATTCATATCTAGCAAGCGGCAAGATAATCCCAAAGTTTCAACGATTTTCAACAGTGGGATCTTCAAGGCCTTGGGCCTAGGGTTTGATCTATAAACCCTTATTTTTCTGCAATTTTATTACAGAAAGCAAAACACAAATAATTAGGCCCTAAAATCAAATTCTATATGGTCAAAATTGTTTAGAATTGCAAAATCTTCGTTTTCACAATTTTTTGTCATTTGGGCATCTCTAATTTGACCTAGATCTGACATTTTAGCTTGCTGGAAATTTCTGCATAATTGTAAAAATCAAATCTGAACATTTCTGAATCACATCCTAATTAAAGTCTAAAAAATCTGAATTTTCAATTTTTTGGCAAACTTACTATTTTTAGACATTGTGGGGATTATCTGTAGTATTTTCAGTTTGTTGATCTGTCATTAATATATTGTTGTCATAAACTTATCAGATTTGAAAATTGTTGAATCAAACTCTCCTAAAGCCCTCAAATTGGACAGTTTCAAGTTTTTGTGTATTTTTCCATTTCTTGAAATATTAGTTATCTATTTCTGGCAATTTTAGCTCACTGACCTGTCATTGTTTCACTGCTAAAATAAGTATATCAGATCTGAAATTTTCTTAGTCAAACCCTAAAAAATCCTAAAAAATGATTTTCCTCAAGTTTGGCAATTTTTACTATTTTTAAGCATTTTTGGGCATTGGTGTTGACATCACTATTTGTTGATCTGTGGGTTAACTTATTGCTGCAATTTATACTTCAGATCTGAATTTTTGCTGAAATATACATCTTGATAAGGCTAACATACATAATTTTCTGAGTTGGGATATTTTTGTGATCTTGGGCAAGCATAAGCATTGTTGGTTTAGCATTTTCTTACTGTTGTCAGGTCTGAATTTTCTAAATATTTATTGTTGAAATACATCTGAAATTGGCTAATCTTATTGATCTCATAGCTTGGCATAACATCTTGTGTTAATTGGTAAATTGGTTACTTGAAGTTTACACGTGTACGTCTGGAAGCTTATCTTGTTTAAGATTGCATCATAACTCTTCAGATAAATCTCACATAAGTGAAGTAATTTAACCAATCTTAATCCAAGATAGCAACCACTGATAATCTCTTACATAAGCATCTCACACAAGTTAGTCAATCATTCGAGCAGCGAGTGTCCATCCGATCATTTGGTTCCAATTCTTAAGAAGCAAGAATTTGTGACTCCATTAAGGCACTGGTCTCATAATAGAAAATCTAATTTAATCATAATCTTTCTTGATCTCAACCAAGTGGCTAGGCCACTCATCTGTGTCTCCTAAGTTGATTCTCAACTTACTTTCCTTCACTTCATTCCATAGGGACGACCCCCCATAGGCTGTTGTTGGGAGACAGCTAAAACGGAGTGGGCAAGGATCATAGTGACATCCCCCATCCTGAGCATTGTCATGATGTCTGTACAATCCGGGTGACAATGTTTTTTGGCATCGTTGTTGAGGACCAATTTATTGGACTTTGATGTTGACAACATTCTCATTAATCTTCATAATCCTCTAATCCATTTTCATCACACTACATTCACTAATCTCCTTATCACCTTATTCACTCCTCTATCTGCACTTTAGCACCTAGACATTTGGGTCAATTTCCTGTTTGGGTAGCGACTCCACTATTTCATCCATTCACAAAAGCTTACATTAGAAAGAATCATGGTAGCTTGGTTGACCCCGCTCTTAGAGCTCGGTTAAACAAATTACATTTTAGTAAGCATTTATTTTTCTCAAACAGGAAGCCTTCCTTGACATCCACCTGCTTTTCCCTAACTAACTTTTCGGTTTTTGCCTTCTAGATTTTGGAGACAGATTCATGTTCAAGTGGCAACTCCACTTCTTTCATTTTTTGCAAGAATTTATGCTAGAGGCTCGCTTCTTGTGGATCTCTTGATTTTCTTGAACACGGATCTCTCTCTTTGACATCCATTAGCTTCCCTTTCCCCTTAAGCAAGTCATCATGGATGACTTGTCCGTCCCATTTTGTTGTACTAACACTCAAGTTTATCCTCATGACCCTCCAAAGGAGGAAAACAAGGTTAAAAAATTAATAGAGATCATTAAAAGAATACAAGTTAAGGAGGATGAACAATTTACTGATATGCAGAATTTCATAAAGAAGATGCAAGGAATCAATTACACCATGTTAGTGATCAGGAGGATGTGCCATATTGTAGATATTGTAATCACTGTCATGATGAAAGCACTTGTGCGATCGCAAGAAGAATTTTCGATAGTACAGAGGCAGGGGCCAGTAACCAAATTAATCATTTTGACGATGAAAAAGAAAATGATAAGCGTCTTGTTAAGGAATTAACTCAGATGGTCAAAAACATGCAGTCTAGTCAAGAAAAATTAATAGCAGATCACGCCAGAGAAATGACTTCCATGGGAAACAGGTTACAGGCAATGGAAGTTGCTCAATATAATCAAAGGATCAACTTTCAGAACATGGTGGATACCATAGAAGAGGAACATGTTGAGGAGCTAAGTTCCATAAAAGCAAATCTTAAAGAAGTGAATTATGTTCAAGAAGATCATAATAGAATGATAAAAGACGTGGAAGCTAATCCAATATCTCTTTAGAACATGTTATTAGCTAGAGAAGACAGACATATTGAGGCGCTGAAAATAATGGAAACTAATCATTCTAATCAGATGACCACCATGCAAGACCATTTGATCACCTCGAGGAAAATCATGCCAAGGAAATCAATGCCAATGAGGATAGACTGCAGAGCTTGATTAATGACATGAAGGTTGATCACATACAACAAATGAAATTTATGGAATCAATACATGCTGACGAAATAAATGACATAAGAATTGAACAGGTCACTCTTCAAAGTGAGCTACAAATGTTGGAAAAATCACAACTCCAACCAAGACCAAAGGATCCAGTACATGAACCTCCCAGCCCGTCCAAACAGCCTTCATCTTATTATGAAGACGTCATTGATTCCATTGAGAAATTGTTAAATGAGGATGATCCAGGCAGGAAGGAAACTAAATGAAATCAGATCGATGACTGCAACACCGATCCAGCAGCCTTAACAAAACAAGGTCACGAAAATAAGGAAGAGCAAGTCACAAAAATCAGTGGCATTCCAAATTTTCCAGATGAACTTTATCTGAATCAGATAAAAAGTTGCATGTCAATCGCGTCAACATCAACATCGCATCCTACCAAGAGCAAGCGTAAAAGGCAAAAGAGAAGAAGGAAGAAGTTTGATGCATCTAATGCTCGGGAGCAGCTCGATATTCGGATAAGGTAAAGTCCTAGCATTGTCAGAATTCAGCATGGCACATCCGAGAAGCAACCCACATACTTGTCGAAAAATCGACAAATGCTCAATATGCACTATGTTGAGGACAGTTGATGCCATGGGCATCAGTTTGTATCAATGTTGCGAAAATCGTTATCGGGATAATATCGGCGAGGGAAATAGTTGGGAAATAATTAGAAAAAATCGTAAAAATTGGGAAATAATCAAAAAAAAAAAATCGAGAAATAATTGGGAAAAAATCGTAAAATACAAAAATATTCATTTTTTCAATTTTTTTAATATCTAAAGCATCTACAACATAAAATAAATACATTGATACATAAATATGATAAAAGAACTAATATATAAGATGTGTAATATCATTTCTAGTGCTACACCGCACATAACAGTGAATCATCTCCTGAATAATAGGTCCTGACTCCTAAGTCCCAACTCAGCGTCAAAGTATCAACAAAAAATATAATAATGTATCTCATAACATGAGTTATAATGTCATATACAATGAAATGAACCAAATAACTAAAGTCTAATACTACTGATTTCCTCTGCGACTCTTGCAAGAAAATGCAATAGCTTTCCCTTTCCCTCTAGATGTAGATGCCGATGGAGCTGGTAGTGGACTCTGTTGTGCTCTAGAACCTGAAGAAGTAGGAGCTAGAGGAGGTAGACCACATCCTCTACTGGTGGCAGGGGTAGCCCGGCCAGGTGATGTCACCTCCTCCTCCTGTTGCTCCTCCTCCTCCTCCTCCTCCCCCTCTACGCCTTCCACTACCTCCTACTCTAACCAATCATTGGCAGAATCCATGAGAGGCCTCTTGGCATCAACCCTCCATGCAGTAGTGGTGTCAATCCCATCTAATGAGATGGCCTCCATATCAGGTATCCTCTCAAGTTGTCTCACCCAAAATCGAAGATTGTAGTAGAAATAGACCATGTCATTAAATCGTTGGGACTACAACCTGTACAAAAATCATAAAATAATAATTATAAAAAAATATTGTTTAATGAATTCAAAAAATTGATTGGAAATTTACAATATTTTAAGTTTTAAGTTTAACCTGTTGCGCTTCTTCTTGTATATTTTTTCAAATACACTCCAATGGCGCTTGCATCCTGAGGGGCTACATGTTTGGTTGAGGATTCAAATGGCAAGCTTTTGCAGATGGAGTACCCTGGCACCATAGATTCTACACCATGCATCCACAACAAAATTACAAACAAAATTTTAAATAAACATAAGAAAAAAATGAAATTTGAAAGTTGAAGTGTTACAAATCCATTTGGGCACATCAACCCCAACCTACAGATCAATACTATTAGGGTCCATCAAACCCTAATTCAGTTGTTACATGCCTTAAAGAAGTCAACCATCAAAATGCCTAGCTTCCCAAGAAGTTCCATGACTGAAATCATCCAAAAACTACCTCTAAGAAGATTAGTGCAAACAGGCTTTCATTAGGGTGCGCTACAGTGCAGTCCATACACTGATAGGGTGCTATGCAGCGCACTTGAGCCCTCTTTGGCCTACGCTGGGCGAATTTGAGCGAAATTGCATTGGGGTTTGGGAATATTATTATCCATTGGATGCATCTAGAAGTTTCCCAAGTTTATCTACTCCTTTGAGCTCAAATTTGGATGAGGTAGGGACTTAAGGAACATCAATCCCTTTATCCCTTCCTCCATGGAACTAAATCCTAAGTTTGGGAGGGCATTCATTATCACCATTTATGGTATAACTTCCTTCATTCACCTATAAAATGACCACTCATCTAAGTGATCAAAGGCTGGAAATCATTGAATTATAGGGAGATGTTGTTAGTATGAGACTTGAGTTGATTTCAAGTATTGTAATGATGTCAAAAGGTCTTGCTTGTTATGAGGAGAGGATGGGATTGAACTAGAGGAGTGATGTTGAATCGAGCAAATTGGGTTGTAATTATTCCTTTTACTAATAAAGTGTTCAAAGCTTTTTCCATATGCTTGTGTTATTCATTTATGCTTTCATATGTGTATCATGTACTTGATTCCATGCTATGTTTAATCAATAGATCATTATCATATGCTTTGATCGGTTTTTGTCTTTTGTCTATGTGCAGGTACTCTTCAAGCGGATTAAGTACGGAGAGGAGCGACAAAGTTGGTCAAGAGAGATAAGAAGTAAGCGAAAGCTACAGGTAGGCTTCTTTACCTCTTATTTAATCTATTGGTCATAGAAAAAGTAGAGAATGCTTTGCACTGTTGTTCTAGACTTAGCTACTAGTCTAGGGGTTTAAGTGTTTATCCGTAGACATTAAAACTTCCCAAAACATGAAGCAAAGTATGAAGTTATGAACTTGAAGAAACAATAAAATTTGAAACAAACTAAAAAATCCCTGGCATTTTAGTCGTCCTATCAATGACAGCCATCTCAAAGTTAAATGTGCCACCTGCCATCCTGTATATCTCCATTTCTTTGGAGATTTCTGCACATTCTGCTGAAGATCGCACCATCCTCTGAACACAAGTTAAGAATCCATCTATGATCTCAGCATCAAATACGAACCCACATGGGTAAGAAAATGCAGGGTTCAGGTAGATCCCTGCAAGATGAATGGGATGATGGAGTGTGTTGTTCCATCATTCATCAATCGCTTCCCATAGGAGGAGTTGTTTCTGAAACCCCTCGTCTCCCTTATCATCATAGTAGGCCCGAACGGATTCTTTGGCCTTGTCCATGGCCTCATACAAATAGAGCCCATTACGGGCTTCTCACCATCAACTAATCGAAGAACCTTTACCAAAGGTTCAGTAACGGTGCACACCTCCTCCACTCCCGCCCATAAGTCTTCCTGATATGAAACTAATCTGCATATGGCCTCTCCCTCTGGTTTGCGGCTCATATCAAAGCACGTCACTCCTTTGAAAGAAACATTCTCTTCACATTCTACATAGAATTCAAGAGGGATTGAAAAGATATGAAACTGGTGGCAAATCGTGTAATGGCGGGGTGCACCCTTGTTGTTGATGAATTTTCTCATCAAGCTAAGCAGAGATGTATGATTATATATAAATTTTGTAATGTTTTTTGATGAGTTAACAATATCTTTGACAAAAGAAATTTTTCCTATGTCCTCCAACATCAAATCAATACAATGTGCAGCACAAGGTGTCCAAAATAAAGTAGGATGCCTCTCCATAAGCATCCTGCCAGCAGCAACATAATTTGCAGCATTGTCCGTTATGACTTGGACAACATGTTCTGCACCCACCTCTAAAATAAACACATCCAGCAAATCACATAAAGTTTTTGCATCTTTGATATGTGAAGATGCATCAACAGATTTCATAAACATTGTCCCCTCTGGACAACTAACCAAGAAGTTTATAAGGGTTCTCCCCTTTTGGTCCGTCCAACCATTTGACATCACAGTGCATCCTGTTTGTGCCCATGATGCCCTAAACTCCTCCAATATTTTGGTGCAGTCAACCTTTTCATCTTGAAGAATCCGGCCTCTAAAGTCATCATAAGAAGGCATTTTGTACCCTGGGCCAACAGTTGCAATAACATCAACAGCGGGCTGGAAAAATGGATTATTTTTTGCAACACTGAAAGGAATATTACTCCAAAGGAGAAATTTGCCCAACAACTTGTCAACTTGTTCTTTATCAGTTTTGTTAAGCATTGAAGTGATAGATGGTTGTGAACCAGGCATGGTTCTAGGAACAAAAAATGATGAAGCAACTACCGGGTTGGTTGTAGATATTGACACTGTAGTAGAACCAATGCCACTTCCATGTTCACCTAAGCCTAACACCCTCCCTGCTAGTTGCTTCTTCATTTCTGCTTTGGCCACTCTCTTACTCTAATTCTTCCAAAGATCTCATGGCTCTTCGGATGATTTCCACATTTGTATTTGTGCAAGGCCCTACATCAAATCCAGAACTTGTGCAAGGTGATACTTCAATCTATAAACCCCCCCTGACATATGATGCCCACACAGCGTGCAACTCAAGTTCAATCTATCAAACCCTCCATCAGGTTCACCAAATTCCCACAGAGGGTCCAATTTCCTTGACATGTTTGTAACTTGGTTGAACTCTTAAGTTTTAATGTAAGATGAAGTTTGAACTTTGAAGTTGAACCTATGGCACAATAACAATTGCAAGTTACAAAAATTAAAAAAAAATTACATACATGACACAACAAATTGAATTTTTAACAATTTAACAAACAAAAAAACCTCAACTCAATCCAAAATGAACTCTCTCCACTCTATGCAACAAAAATGAAAAAAAAAACACCATCAAATCCACTCAAAAATCTTTAATAAACAACAAGTTAAAGAAACCTATGCAAAAACAAGAAAAAAACCAAAACAAAATAGCCAAATTTGATGCCCATACCTAGAAACCATGATTTGCCAGAGAAATTTGATCTAAAGATGAAGTTCTATTGCTTGGGACGCTAAAATCTCCAAGCTTCCTCCTCCTCTGCCCTAATAAACGCTTCCCAAGGTTCCTCTCCTCCTCAGCTCTCAATCCACCAGGGTTTTTCTCCTCCTCAGCGCCCAATCCACTAGGATTTTTCTCCTCCTCAGCTCCCAATCCACGTCGTTGTCGCTGTCTGTTCACAAAAAAAAAACATTTTTTCACTTATAAAACTCGTTGTCTGCCACCCCCATGATAATATCAAATCAAATTGCGATTATTACGAACTTATCGCAATAATTTGAATTTAGAGCAATAATTTCGCGATTTTTTGAGGAAAAAAATCGTAGTAATCGGGCGATAATATCGGCATTTTCAAAAACTCACGATTTTTTATTGTTATCACGATAATATCATGATTTTCACAACACTGGTTTGTATAGTATCTCTAACCTTGTTCCCTTCTATTTCATGTCGTTAGATAATTTATTTCACGCATTTATATTATATTTTTTATTTCAGTTTGTTAGGATAGATTTTCTATTCCAGCAGTATTTTCTATATATGCATGATGATTTCAATGTTGAATGGATACCTATTTGAAGGACTTTTGTTTCCTTGGATGCAGGATTTTATGATTCTCACATTACTTCTTGGAAAAACGTGTCCCCATATGGAGCCAGATGTTGTCAAAATTCCAAGGAAGCGTTAGTACCAATTTTTTCAACAAGGATCGAGTCACATATCAACAGTACATGTGTCATAGATATCCCATTCCGCAAGTTATATATTGTAAATGATATTAGTTAAACCATGAATCTATGTAACAACTTAGGTAAGCCTATAATTTGATGATGAATTACATCCTAGGAGGTTTTTTTTAACCTCACTGATTACCTGTGTTTTTTGACACGGCTAATTAAAAGAGTTTTTTCCCTCCAACTTAAACTCCCAAAGCTAAGGTGAAATTTATTATTAGGTGAGTCCTAATGTTTTAGTCGATTCTGATGTAAAGGTGGTTTGGGAATAATTTAAGCTAATTGGCTAAATCATTTTATTACAAATCACTTGGTTTACCAGATCATATTGAGTCGCAGACGGGTTATGTGTCTTAAGGGTCTAAAACAAATGTGTATTCCCTCTACTAGTCTTGTAAATGAAAAATCATATGTATTAAGGGGTTGGAAAATTAATTAATTCCCTCATGTGCAAATTAATTAATTTTTCTGGCAAAAACTGAATTAAATCCTAAGCCAGAAAATTAATTAATTAGAGTCAAAATTAAATTGTCTAGGAAAATAAATTCTCCAAATAGAAAAATGTGTCTTGAAGGAATCAATTTTTAAAGGTTCTCCACCAAGAGAATATTGTATTTTTCAAGAAAATTTGGACCCTTGGACCTTAGGGGTTAAGTCAAAGTCAATTTTTTAGGAAATTAGCTCTAAATAATTAATTTTGAGCTAATTAAAATGGAATTAAATGATAAAATCGAAAACTCCTCAAAAATAAGAAATCAAGGGCCAAGATTAAAAGATCTTGAATTATTTATCAACGGCCAAGATTATTTTGACAAGGATCAAAGAAACTAGCTGTTATTTTTCCATTTGGAGGATATATCTATAAATTAGAGAGTCATTTGAGTCTCTAGTCATCTTGATCTTTGGCTATAGTTGTTGTTGAAGCATTGTATAAACTATTGTCCTGCTGGGAACTATTTTTCTATCATAATAAAAGACTTTGGGGTGCAATTCAAGGTGTTCTTGCTTATTGATTTGTGGTATGTGCTAACTGCAGGCATCTCTATGTTATGTTGAATATTGGTAAGATTTGTTTTTCATTAGATGGAGATAAAATCATGCTATCGATAATTTTGGGCTAATATTAGGTGGTTTGATACCCCATGTGATCTAACGGATTATTTTTTTAAATAAATACATAGTGTTTGCAGGTACTTCAGTCCTTGCCCTCCAAGTTCACAGACTTGGGCAAGAATCATTGTTGCTTGGATCTCTAGTTTTTTATGGTCGATTTAATCTTCGCTTGGCCTATAGTGAATCATTAATTTTTTTGAAGCATTTTACCCATTCTTTCAAGTAAAAAATATTGAAAGAATAATTTTCTCAAAATCCATTTCAAAAACCACGTATATTTTGTAAATCAAATTGTAAATTGTAATTGTAATTTATTTTTTCTAATTTGGGTTGGGGTTTTAGATTTATTTTGTATATATTTGGGGTTTAGGTGTTTCTATTTTTATTTTTGCAGATTGGACCAAGGAGTTAAGTGGAAGAAGCGCTAGATCTAGGCCCTTGAGGGTAAAATCTAATCTCTTGGAAAAATTTTGTAGGTTTCCCACGAGCCAGGCGGAATTTTCAGAAAATCAAAGAGTTGAAGCATAAAAAAAATTTAGAGCAAGGGTTTTCAGTTTTTGGCTTTCCCAAAGCCAGATATACCTCCTCCAGGCCCATCGTCTCCCTCTCTTGACCTTGCATCATCCCTTTCTCCCTCTACGTCACCTTTTCGGCCCTCTTAGGCCTTAGCCCTAGCCCCATAACCCTATTTTCCTAAACGCTAGCCTTTCTAGGCAAAGCGTTGGCCCTTCCTGGCCATTTCCAGCGTCCTTGTGGCCCGATCTATCATCCTGGCCCATTTATCCCTACAAATTAGATTCCCTTGTCTTATTTCTTCAAATTTGGCCTCTTTTGCCCCAAAATTGACCTGAAACCCTAATATGAAGATTTAAGCAGTGTTCCATGGGGACGCGTCCCCCAAGGTCGAGTGCGCGCACCCCTCGCACCCCATGCACCCGAGACTGGGGGACATCTAGGGAAACATTTCCCCACGTCCCCTTTTTGGGAAGACGTGGGGAGACGCATGGGGGAACGTTTCCCCAATGCGGGGGACGCGACTCCCCAAAAGGGGGACGCCCCTTAAAATGGGTCATGCAGCCTCCCTTAAATTTGCTTGTAAACAATGATTTATGACAGGGAAAACCTAGTATTTGACCATATTTCTGTACTAATGCTCAATGTTGCAGTAATCGTTATCGGGATAAATTCAACAAGGGGAAAAATCGGAAAAAAAAAAATCGTAAAATACAAAAATATTCATTTTTTTTCAATTTTTTAAATATCTAAAGCATCTACAACATAAAATAAATACATTGACACATAAATATGATAAAAAAACTAATATATAAGATGTGTAATATCATTTCTAGTGCTACATCACATATAACAGTGAATCATGTTCTGAATAGTAAGTCCTGACTCCTGAGTCCCAACTCAAATTCAAAATATCAACAAAAAATATAATAATGTATCTCATATCATGAGTCGTAATGTCATATACAATGAAATGAACAAAATAACTGAAGTCTAATACTATTGATTTCCTCTGCCCCTCTTGGGAGAAAATGCAATAGCTTTCCCTTTCCCTCTAGATGTAGATGTTGGTGGAGTTGGCAGTGGACTCTGTTATGCTCTAGAAGCTGAAGAACTAGTCGCTATAGGAGGTATACCACGTCCTCTACTGGTGGCAGGAGTAGCCCCAGTAGGTGGTGTCACCTCCTCCTCATGTTGCTCCTCCTCCTCCTCCTCCTCCTCCTCCTCTACGCCTTCCACTACCTCCTGCTCTAACCAATCATCGGCAAACTCCATGAGAGGACTCTCGGCCTCAACCCTCCATGCAACAGTGGTGTCAATCCCATCCAATGAGATGGCCTCCATATCAGGTGTCTTCTCAAATTGCCTCACCCACAATCGAAAATTGTAGTAGACGTATACCATGTCATTAAGTCGTTGGGACTCTAACTTGTACAAAGATCATGAAATAATAAATTATAATTATAAAAAAAATATTGTTTAATGAATTCAAAAAATTATTTGGAAATTTGCAATATTTTAAGTTTTAAGTTTAACCTATTGCGCTTCTTGTTGTGTATTTATTCAAATACACTCCAGTTGCGCTCGCACCCTGAAGAGCTACAAGTTTGGTTAAGAATTCGAATGGCAAGCTTTTGCAGAAGGGGTACTCTGGCATCATACATTCTCCACCATGCATCTACAACAAAATTACAAATAAAATTTTAAATAAACATAAGAAAAAAAATTAAATTTGAAAGTTGAAGCAAAGTATGAAGTTATGAACTTGAAGAAACAATGAAATTTGAAACAAACTAAAAAATACCTAGCATTTTAGTCGTCCTATCAATCACAGCCATGTCAAAGCCAAATGTGCCACCTGCCATCTGGTATGTCTCCATTTCTTTGGAGATTTCTCTACGTTCTGCTGGAGATCACACCATCCTCTGAACACAGGTTAAGAATCCATCCATGATCTCAGCGTTAAATACGAACCCACATGCATAAGAAAATGCGGGGTTCAGGTAGATCCTTGCAGCATGAATGGGACGATGGAGTGTGTTGTTCCATCGTTCATCAATCACTTCCCATATGAGGAGTTGTTCTGAAACCCCTCATCTCCCTTATCATCATAGTAGGCCCGAATGGATTCTTTGGCCCTATCCATGGCCTCATACAAATAGCCCATTGCAGACTTCTCACCATTAACTAATCGAACAACCTTTACCAAAGGTTCAGTAAAGGTGCACTCCCGCCCAGAAGCGTTCCTGATATGAAACTAATCTGCATATGCCCTCTCCCTCTAATTTGCGGCTCATTGTCAAAGCACGCCACTCCTCTGAAAGAAACATTCTCTTCACATCCCACATAGAATTCAAGAGGGATTGAAGAGATATCAAATTGATGGCAAACCGTGTAACGGCGGGGCGCACCAACTCTTTATTGTTGGTGAATTTTCTCATCAAACTAAGCACAGATGTATGATTATATATAAATTTTGTAATGTTTTTTTATGACTCAACAATATCTTTGACATAGGAAATTTTTCCTATGTCCTCCAACATCAAATCAATACAATGTGCAGCACAAGGTGTCCAAAATAAAGTAGGATGCCTCTCCATAAGCATCCAACCAACAGCAACATAATTTGCAGCATTGTCCGTTATGACTTGGACAACATGTTCTGCACCCACCTCCAAAATAAACACATCCAGCAAATCACATAAAGTTTTTGCATCTTTGATATGTGAAGATGCATCAACAGATTTCATGAACATTGTCCCCGTGGGACATCTAACCAAGAAGTTTATAAGGGTTCTCCCCTTTTTGTCGGTCCAACTATCTGACATCACAGTGCATCCTGTTGTGCCCATGATGCCCTCAACTCCTCCAATCTTTTGGTGCAGTCAACCTTTTCATTTTGAAGAATCCGGCCTCTAAAGTCATCATAAGAAGGGATTTTGTACCCTGAGCCAACAGTTGCAATAGAATCAACAGGAGAAATTTGGCCAACAAGTTGTCATCTTGTTCTTTCTCAGTTTTTTTAAGCATTGAAGTGATAGATGGTTTTGAACCAGGCGTGGTTCTAGGAACAAAAAATGATGAGGCAGCTACCAGGTTGGTTGTAAATATTGATGCTGAAGTAGAACCAGTGCCACTTCCTTCACATGAGCCTAACACCCTCTTTGCTAGTTCCCTCTTTGTTTCTGCTTTGGCCTCTCTGTCGTGCTCTAATTCTTCCAATGATCTTATGGCTCTTCGGATGATTTCCGGATTTGTATTTGTGCAAGGCCCTACATCAAATCCAAGGATTTGTGCAAGGTGATACTTCAATCTATAAAACCCCCCTGACATATAATGCCCACACAACTTGCAACTCAAATTCATTCTATCAAACCCTCCATCAGGTTCACCAAATTCCCACAGACGGTCGAATTTCCTTGGCATGTTTGTAACTTGATTGAACTCTTGATTCTTGAGTTTTAAATTTGTAAGATGAACTTTTAACTTTGAACTTTGAAATTGAATGGTAAACCTATGGCAAAATAATGATTGCAAGTTACAAAAATTAAAAAAAAATTACATATATGAGTAACATGACAAAACACATGGAATTTTTGACAATATATTAATTTAACAAACAAAAACCCCATCAAATCAATTCAAAAATATTTGATAGACAATAAGTTATCCAAACCCCACCAAAAACATAAAAAAAACCAAAACAAAACATATAAATTTGGTGCCCATACCGATTTGCTGGAAAAAATTGATCCTCTCCTAATCAGCTCTAAATCCACCAAGGTTTTTGACTAGTTTTTCTCCTCGAATCAACTCCCAATCGACAAGTTTTTTTCTCCCAAGTCGCTTCCAATCCACCGCTGCCCCTGACTGTCCAAATGAATAAAAAAAATCGTTTTTTTCCTCGTATAAACTCGTTGTCTGCCGACATCACGATTATTACCCTTCGAATCGCGATTTTTCAGTAAAAATCGTGAAAAAAAAATAAATAAAAAATAAAAAATTTGGTTTAATAATCGGACGATTATATCGTGAAAAAATAAAAATTGTGATTTTTCGATTTAATCGCGATTTTCACAACACTGCTAATGCTATACAATTCATGGTAATGTTAAATTTTTAAAGTAAAAGTGACATTCCCCTTTATCTTTCATTTTCATCATTTTACTTAAATTTTTAACATTACCATGAAATGACTCAGGATGTTTGAGAGTGGTTCCGACCTCATTGGATTTCATATGGAGAAAGTAGAATTTTAGATCTCACTCAAAATCCAGCACACTTAACAATTTTTCAGGAATTCAAGACTCGATGGATTGCACTGTTTCCATTGCATTTTGTCACGTGCGAGGGTATGGAATTAGTATTTAATCAAAAGCATCAAGCCCTCTGTGTACTTTAGAGTGACTTTTAGACTCATCACTCCACTGTTTTGGAGTTTTAGTTATATCAATTTACTATTCCAGTCTTCAAATTTTAGTATCTATTATAGTCTATTTTTCTTAGTACTAATTAGATTTTAGAATGATGAATGATGAGTTTTAATTTTAAATCAATTTAGAATTTAGAATGATGAATGATGAATTTAATTTTTAAATCAATGTAGATTCTAGAATGGTGAATAATAAATAATGAATGTGGATCAAAGTATTTCATTATTGAATCTCGTGGTCTATAGATGAATCATGTATGTATTAGTAAGGACGATGAGTATGGATCAATGTATTTCATTATTTAATTCAATTATGTATGTATCATTGTATTTATGCTTTCATTATTGAATATGAATTTGAAATATATACATTAAAAAGGGAAAAAATTATATACCCTGACATCACCCCGTCCCCCCCCTAAATTTCCTTAAAATTTGAGGGTACTTCCCACACGTCCCCCTTGTGCATCTCCCCGTCCCGAAGTCTTGGTGGAACATTGGATTTAAGGCTAAATACTTGGTGGTTTTGCATGATTAAGGTCTTAAAATTCATATCTAGCAAGCGGCAAGGTAATCCCAAAGTTTCAACGATTTTCAACAGTGGGATCTTCAAGGCCTTGGGCCTAGGGATTGATCTATAAACCCTTAATTTTCTACAATTTTACTATAGCAAGCAAAACACAAATAATTAGGCCCTAAAATCAAAGTTTATATGGTCAAAATTGTTTAGAATTGCAAAATCTTCGTTTTCACAAATTTTTGTTATTTGGGCATCTCCAATTTGATCTAGATCTGACATTTTAGCTCGTTGGAAATTCTGCATAACTGTAAAAAACAGATCTGAACATTTCTGAATCACATCCTAATTAAAGTCTTAAAAATCAGAATTTTCAATTTTTTGGCAAACTTACTATTTTTAGACATTGTGGGGATTCTCTGTAGTATTTTCAGTTTGTTGATCTGTCATTAATATACTGTTGTCAAAATGTTGTCAAAAACTTATCAAATCTGAAAATTGTTGAATCAAACTCTCCTAAAGCCCTCAAATTGGAAATATTGTCATTTCTGGAAATATGGGTTATCTGTCACTGTTTCACTGCTGAAATAAGTATATCAGATCTGAAATTTTCTTAGTCAAGCCCTAAACATTCTTAAAAATTGGCTTTCCTCAAGTTTGGAAATTCTTACTATTTTTTGGCATTTTTGGGCATTGGTGCTGACATCACTATTTGCTGATATGTGGGTTAACTTATTGCTACAATTTATACTTCAGATCTGAAATTTCATTGAAAGATACATCTTGATAAGGCTAACATACATAATTTTCTAAGTTGACATATTTTTGTGATTTTGGGCAAGCATAAGCATTGTTGGTTTAGCATTTTCTTACTGTTGTTATAACATTGATCAGAGCTGAATTTTTTGAATATTTATTGTTGAGATACATTTGAAATTGGCTAATCGAATTGATCTCATTGCTTGACATAACATCTTGTGTTAATTGGTGAATTGATTACTTGAAGTTTACACGTATACCTCTTGAAGCTTAACTTGTTTAAGATTGCATCATAACTGTTAAGATATAACTCATATAAGTACTTAAGTAATTTAACCAATCTTAATCAAAGATAGAAGCCACTCATAATCTCTTGCATAAGCATCTCACACAGGTTAGTAAATTATTCGAGCAGCGAATGCAGCGGGTGTCCATCTGGTCATTTGGTTCCAATTCATAAGCAAGAATTTGTGACTCAATAAGTAATAGAAAATCTAATTCAATCAAAATCTTGCTTGATTGCAACCAAGTGGCTAGGCCACTCATCCGTGTCTCCTAAGTATTTTGTTTCTCAACTTGCTTTCCTCCACTTCATTCCATAGGGGCTACCCCCCATACACCATTGTTGGGAGACAGCTAGAACGAAGTGGGTGGAGATCAGAGTGACAACCCCCGTCCTGAGCGTTGTCGCAGTCCCTGTACAATCCGAGCGACAACGAACATCATTGCTATTACATCAGAACTGTCTTTCAAACATGGTCCCAGTCCGTGTTGCAGGAAACGTCCCCCCCATCAGATCAAAACCTCAATCCGCAATCCATATGGATGCGTGGGGGAAGCGCCGTACGAAACGCATTTCGCGCTAATAAACACGCTTCCTGGAAATTTCGGAAGTGTGCGACCGAAACGAGTTTCGCTTTTTCCGAAACACACTTCGTACAGCGCTTCGGCCGTACGAAACGTACATATCGCGAGTGATTTCGTACAGCTTCCTCCATTTTCGCCACGCAGCAAAAAAAAACTTTTTTTTTTTTTATTTTACTTTGTTGGGGGTGGGTCCACCTTGGGTTAGGGTGAGGAATGAAAGGATTTAACTCCCCATTCATCTCTCATTTCATCACTTTGAGTTTATGAGAGCTTGGAGAAGAGAAGAGAGGAGAAGAGAGCTTGGAGGAGTGATGGAGGAGGAGCTAGAAGAAGGAGGAGGAGCTTGGAGGACTTCCATCTACAAGAGCTAAAGAGATAAGTGCAAACCCCAAACTCCCTTATTTTTTTGACATTTTTTTTTTGTATTTTTCTCCTCCCTCTCCTACTCTTTCCCATTGTTTCTACTTGCTCATTTAATTGCAAGTGTCCACCACCTATATCCATATTCCAAGATGGTGTTCTTTTGGCTTCTACGTATCATTCCACTTTTGGTTTTAATGATGGCAAGGGGGAGTAGGAATAGAAGGGAAGAAGCACAAGAGAATATTGGTCACAATAAGAGTGACCCGATGTATGATAAGGAGGAAGGGTTTGAAGAGGAAGGGGATGAAGTTGAACCTGAAGAGGAAACTGAAATACTAGAGGGGAAAGTTGCATTAACACCCTTGTGAAACTATGTGATCAAACTTGAAGGGGGAAAGGGCGGTGGAAGCTACAAATTTTTGTGTCCTCATGGTTGTCATGGAGGAAAACCATTTAGTGGTTCATATACCCGTGTGAGGAGGCATCTTTGTGGGGTGATGGACAATGATGATAAAAAGGGTGTTGTGGGGATACAAATTTGCCCAAACATTTCAGTTGAACAAAGAAGAAAATACATCCAAATAGAGGAGGTTGCACAACAAAAAAGCAAAAAAAAAACTCATTCTGAATCAAGTGCAACCTCTAGATTTGGTAGCTCATCTCCTTATGGTACTTTTGGAAGCTCTGGAGGTAAAAGAACAATAGGGGATTTCCTTAATGTTGTTGGGAGGGATGATGTGGATGGAAAGATAGTCCGATTTCTTTGTGCTTGCGGTGTACCATTCAATGTGCTTCACTCTCCCTATTGGCATGAAATGGTAAAGGCCATCAATGAAGCCCCAAAAGGATACAAGTCCCCCAACTATGAGAAAGCTAGAACAGTGTTATTAGAAAGAGAAAAAGCAAAGGTTCAAAGAGCTTTGACACGTTTTACAAATGAGTGGGTAGATTGTGGGGTATCCATTGTATCAGATGGGTGGACAAATATTAGAAACCAACATTTGATAAATGTTCTTGGTGTTTCTGCTAGTGGTGCAATATTTATTACATGTCATGACTCCTCCTCCATCAGTGCATCTTCCCAAAACATTGCAGATCTCCTATTGCAATCAATCAAAGATGTTGGTCCGAATAATGTGGTTCAAGTGATCACAGATAATGCAGCAAATTGTAAGGCAGCAGGAAAAATTATTGAGCGTACTCATCCACACATCTTTTGGTCTAGGTGCCTGGTTCACACATTGAACCTTTTGATGCATGATATTGTGAAGCATAAAGAATGTGAGTGGAATAATGAACTTTACAAGAGAGGGAAGCAACTCATTAAATTCATCATAGGGCATACAAGGGTAAACTACTTCTATGGCACTTACTCCAAGTTGCAGTTGCTTAAACTTGCAAAGACAAGATTTGCCACTTATTACCTCACCTTTAGGTGGCTAGTGAAGGTGAGACAAGCTTTAACTAATATGGTGTGTGCTGAAACATGGGATGAAATTAACACTGAT
This sequence comes from Pinus tabuliformis, assembly GCA_031772625.1. Taxonomy (NCBI): domain Eukaryota; kingdom Viridiplantae; phylum Streptophyta; class Pinopsida; order Pinales; family Pinaceae; genus Pinus; species Pinus tabuliformis. The sequence goes on from CM062816.1 coordinate 1,008,115,213, forward strand.
AGAGGTGGTGCTAATGCAGCCAAGGACACTATTCTTGACATGTATTTTTGGTCACAAGTTAAATATGTTTTGCAATTCACCAAATCAATTTATTACATGATCAAGTTTGGAGATTTAGATTGACCAATAATTGGGGAGGTGTATGAGCAAATGGATAGCATGTTGGGGCAGATTAAAGACATTGTTGAGCCTAGAGATATCACCTTGTACAATTATATTCGTGCAGAGGTGGAAAACAAATGGGAAATGCTAAATGTTCCATTGCATGCAATAGCATATGTTTTGACACCTAAATACTATCATCCATCATGGCTTTCAACACCAACACCTGGGGGGGAAGCATGAGAAAACCACACCAAGATCAAGAGGTTCACAAAAAATATATGATTGCATTGAGTAAATTAGTCCCTGATGAGGAGGAGGCTGCCATGGTATGAAGACATTTGAGCAACTATACGCTTAAAACTAATCCATTTGGGAGCATGAATGCAATTAGAGATCGAGAAACTTTTTCTTCTCTCGAGTGGTGGAACATGCATGGAGGGTCTACTCCACTTCTACAGACTTTGGCATTGTGGGTGCTATCACAAGTGGTAAACACTTCTTCTGCAGAGAGGTGTTGCAGCTCTTATTCTTTCATCCACAATGTTAAAAGGAACAGGTTAAGTTTAAACTGGGCAAAGAGCTTGGTTTATGTTCATTACAACTTGCAATTGTTGTCCCATTACTGTGACGATGCAAAGACTAATAAAGACCTTAAGGTTTGGGACAGGAATCTAGAGGAGCCCAATTTGGAGGATGGCGTGTTGCGATTAGAGCAATTAGAGAATGCTCTTATCCAAGTATGTCCATTGTGGTATGAATTTTTCTTTTAAAGCATTTCTCTAATTCATGTTTTTAATTTTTTTTGTTAACTAGTGTTTTTTTTGTATGAATTTTTTGAGCGATTCCAGGATGATGATGATCGTGTTGAGATGCCACCCCCATCTGGTCCCTTGGTTCCTAGGTTCCATGGTTCAACACCAACAGCAGGGGGTTCATCTTCATCAGTTTCAGTGCCACAACTTCCACAGGCACCATCTTCTTCATTACCACCACGTGGAGGCCCACCGCCACGTTCTCTTCATGGTGGAAGGAGGAGAGATTAGTAGATATATTCACAATTTACTACTTTTGTCATAGATTAATCATTAGACTTGTAGGCTTGTGAATTTGAACCTTTTTGTCTTGGTGGTGACCAAGTGACCTATTTTGTAAACATTATTTGAATTTTGGACATGACAAATGTTGACAATTGCTCACTTGCTAGATAAATCATAATATGCTCTATGTTTTATGTTTTATAATATGCTTAAAAATTTGATGTATGTTTGTAATTGCTAGAATATAGATGGTTGATGTTCAAATAATTAATCATTGATGTACATACTAGTAACTACAATGGAATCATGGATGCCATATCTATCTTGATTTATGCAAAAATATGCATGTTTTCATGTCTTCTGCAACTAATTTGGTATTTGGGATGTTTGTTTTGAGTATAAATGCAAAAAAAATATAAATATATATATATAGTAGATGCTTCTGCGTCCCTGCTTCCAAAAAACATCCCCGTTTCGTCCCCACTTCGTGCAACATTGGTCCCAGTGTACTGAATAATCATTGCAGGAATGACTCCAAGTAAATCAGAATATAATAATATATCACTGAAAAATGGCTTTTTAAGGCATCTTTCAATATTTTACAAATTTATGGACAAGTTGATTCACAGACTCTGGGCAAGTCAACAGACCTGGTCAAACTCTGTAGAGATTCCCCAATCATGGGTGAATCTGACTTGGCAGGATCTGACAAGGATCTGTTCAAGTCTGACTGGGTCTAGCCTAACTTGACCCAGTTTTGGACACACTCAAACTGGCAATGTCAATCAGACCTGACTAGGTCTGGAAACTATGCCAGCTATTACTACAGTGGCATATCCCTATGATAGGGCTTTGTTCCACATTATAAATTCCTTGTCTTGTGTGGGTGGATATGCATTGTGAATAATCCCTGAATAATAATCCAATGTTGTGAAAATCGTGATCGGGATTAAATCGGCGCGAGGAACAAATCGGAAAAAATCGGAATTATCGGGAAAAAAATCGGAAAAAATCGGGAAAAAATCGTTTGGTACAAAAATATTCATTTTTTTTCATTTTTTTCAATTTTTTTAATATCTAAACCATCTACAACATAAATAAATACATTGACACATAAATATGATAAAAAAACTAATATATAAGATGTTTAATATCATTTCTAGTGCTAAAACCACACATAACATTGAATCATGTCCTGAATAGTAAGTCCTGACTCCTGAGTCCCAACTCAGCCTCAAAATATCAACAAAAAATATGATAATGTATCTCATCATGTCATAATGTCATATACAATAAAATGAAAGTCTAATCCTATTGATTTCCTCTGCCCCTCTTGTGAGAAAATGCCACAACTTTCCCTTTCCCTCTAGATGTAGATGCTGGTTCCTGTGCTAGTGGAGATGGCAGTGGAGTTTGATGTGCTCTAGAAGCTGAAGAACTAGAAGTAGGAGCTATAGGAGGTAGACCACGTCCTCTACTGGTGGCAGAGGTAGCCCGGGCAGGTGGTGTCACCTAGAAACATTACAATCTCCCAATCCTGAAATCCTGAAAAACTGATAAATCTGCTGGATTTTAAATGAAATCTAAAATTCTACTTTCTACATATGAAATCCAATGAGGCTGGAACCACTCTCAAACACCCTGAGTCATTTCATGGTAATGTTAAAAATTTAAGTAAAAGGATGAAAATGAAGATTAAGGAGAGCCCCACTCAAAAATTATTTGTTTCTTTCAAAAAAAATTGCATGAAAAAACCCAAAAAAACGTTATAAAACTACGCTGTCGCGACCCCCGGCGATTTTTTAAGTTTTTATTGCGATCGCAATTTTTTCAATAAAAATCGGCAAAAAAAAATCCGGCGATTTTTTCGTTTAATTATCGTGATTTTAGCGGCAGAGGGAAAAAATCGCGATTTTTTCATTTTATTGCGATTTTCACAACACTGTAATAATCCCACATGGATAGGAATTATGACATAAAAGTGGTTTATGAAGCATATAGCATCCTCCCTCAATCTGGCACAAACATTGCTGGCAGTTTTGGTGTCATGACTTGTGGACCCTCTCTGGTTTGTGGTTGTTAACCATGTGATGTTCATAGTTACAAGCTATTACTATAGGGCATATCCCTATGATGGGAATACGTTCCACATTAATATTTCATTATCATGTATGTCTTTATTGCATCTGTTTTGTGAAGAATCCCACATGGATAACAATTTAACAACTGTGAGACAAATTTGGTTTATGAGGCACCTCCCAGACCAAAACCCTTTCCAATCCAGAAATTGGCTTTGGAGTGCAAATCCCTAGGTTGATTGTATTTTGTTCACCTATGCAACCATAAAATTGTGGAGAAAGGGGATGCAAACAGAAAATTCCAAAATCCATAAACCACCACCATAGTGTAACACAAACAGAAAAGCCCAATCTAAGAGACAGCAACTTCAACAACAATCTGGCATCGAATGCCAAATTAAATGGAGAAGATTGAAAAGCTTACCTGTTTTGTGTTCCATGTAAATAATGATTGCAAATCTGCTGAGATATTCAATGTCAAACTAACCTGCAAGATAACAAGAGAATAAACATTTAGGAGTCATGTAACAGCTTGCAGCCTCAGGATCACCTAAATCAAAATGGAACTGTAATAGACAGCCTTTTCCCTATAAATTTAAACAATGAAATCCAGATAATTAAGTCCTTTGCATATTAAGAAAAAGAAAACAATTGAAAACTATAGCAGAAAATATGGATTGAAAAATTCAAATTCTGGTAATCAAGCTCTTAGCTCCATCCATCAGGGATAGTGTCTTTCCAATGACCTCATCATGGCTTGTAAACAATTAAGTACGTACTTGAAAATGGGCATTCAATCCCTACAAACGTATTAAATGTTTAGAGGCATGTAAATGTCAAAAATAGGCACAAAACAGCCAAGTTATACTTGTAATAGATAAATTGGAAAGCAATAAAGTTAAAAGATAACAAACTAATGGGGAACAGAGACCAAGTACTTAGACCTAGTCAAATGTAACAGATGCTAAAATATATTCAAAAAAAAAAACAAAAAACTCCCTTACTTGCTGACCACCTGGAATTGGTAGTTTAATGATTGTCACAATTAAAAGCATTAAAACAGGTTATTATCCAGCAAGAAGACAAAAAAACAATGTATATTATAATCATTTGTAAATGACCTTGACAGAAATAGCACCAACAATAAAAAAATTATATTACCAACAATCTAAGTGTTTTACATGAAATGGCCTACATAAGAGAAAAATCCCTGGTAAAGACATTTATTAAAATCATAAACATTAAACTTCAGCAACTATGGTTAGAGAAAAACATACTGACTCGATTGTTTTGGCAGCACACTCATAGATCTCCCTGTTAGAATTCCTTAAAGCCCACTAAACTGATTCACAATTTTCTAAGTGTAAAAACCCAGAAACACAAATAACTGATATCCTGGAAACTTAAATCACAAAGATACTGAATTTTCTAACTTATCATGCACAGCGGATAATAAATCAAAAGACAAACACATCAAACCATAGAACACAAGATATACCTAGGAAACCCCAACTCTGTGGAAAACCTATAACATTGTGTGTCTTTATTATTTTCTTCAGCAAAGGATTTTTCTTCTGAGAATTACAACAAGGGAGAAACTTCCCTTTTATTATAAGAACTGATCAATCCTCCAAGATGAATCGACCCTTTGCCTGCACACTAGATCTGCAAAAATCCCAGCACAGATCAGCTAAGTTGTGCACACATGCGAGCACAAATCCTCTCTCCTACGCGCACGTGCAAATGGTATGACTATGCTGGGGCTGTAAGAGCTCGGCCCTCACTCGATTTCTTCTCTGATCCTGTATCATTGTGATCTGTTGAAACCCTCGGCTCTTCCTTTGTTGATCTAACACACACTTCTTGTGCTCAACTGATTTGCCACTAACTTGCTCCATCTCCTTTTATAATTTCGATCTCAACCCTAATATCCCTCTCAATGGTTGAGATTAAATCGTGATAAATCTCTGAGATTAAATCATAAGTTAACTTAGGAATTTTTTATTTTTCCCAAGTCTAACTTTAGGAAATAGTTAAATAAATTAATATTCTGCTAAAGTGGCAGTCTTTTGGGTTCTTCTGCTAGTCTTAGCACTTAGACAAGCAAAACACTTACTTCTCTACTCCAATCAGCAAACCCTCCTTCCCTCTCTGTGGGAGGGTCACACTGTGCCATAAAACTCAATTAGATAAGTTGACAAAAGCAAGGGCAACCAACAAGAGCAGAGTTTGTGAGCAATGGATGCCATTTTTGTGCTCGGAGTAGCAAGATTTCCATCTTTGAACTATGGATGGAGATTGTTGGGAGTGAGTACAAAATTTCTTTTGAGTGCAGGGAGGAGTTGGGAACCCCACTATACTCCTAGTAAGGCCAACGAAGGACATTATTAAGCTCCACACTGGCACTGTTGCTTTTCTGACTTTAATGCCAACTAGTGTGTTGCTCTTCCTCGATATTCTTATAGTCCTAGCCACTCTCTAGAGACATCATGACACTCAACATTGGCATGTTCATCATCATTGACAGCTATAATGGCTCTTCTTCTAAATTTGGTGATTCTCTTCATTGACATTCTAACCATAACACAGTTAATTTCTCTTGTTGCAAGAGTTGTTCAACTAATCAAGCATTATTGACAATCGTGCTTGGGATTTGTGCTCCCTATCTATATTTGGGCTTATTCAAGATTTCTCAGGTTATTGATCGTAATTTTGCTCATATCAAGTGGTATTATGGAAACAATTTAGAAATCAGTATTTTAAAGCAATGTTGCCAACATCACCATCGGGATAAAATCGGCAAGGGTCCAGAAAACCAAAAAATCGTAAAAATAGAGAAAATATCAGTTAAAATCGGCAAACATCGGCTAGGCCAAAAAATGGCGATTTTGCGATTATTTCACAATAAAATCGGGATGTTTGCAAAACTGTTTTAAAGTAGTACCTTGTGTTTATCCAAACTTTTCTGTACACATCTCTAAACTTGATTCTTTTGGAATGAGGAGATATCTGGAATCAGGATAGAATGGATCAAATTTCAATGAATTGGTGTGAACCTACAGGAGATACAATAAGTCCAAGCTAAGGTTCAAATCTAGTCCTGGAGAATTGCCAAAAATAGTAGGTGGCAATAAATTGCATACGTATTTTCATTCAAAGACCCAACTTTAGAGAAACATGGTTCATTTGAAAGAAGACATTTGAAACCATCACAGGTTAAATTTTAGAATGTTTGGCACCAAATTTTAAGAGATACAATCTGGATTCTGTACAAATTCAGCATCTTAGCAATGGTCAAAATAACAAGTCTCCATGAACTGTGCATAACTCTTGTATGGCATGTCCATATTTAGTGCAATCATATTCATTGCAAAGAAGATGTTTCATATGTTACATGATCAAATTTCACAGATTCTGTCACACTAGTTGTTAACATATAGTCAATGCAAAGTCAGCCTATAATCCAATCCTACAAAAGGGTCATAAACAGTGCATCAACTTAACTCATCTATAACTTGTGATTGGAATGTTCAAATAAGGTGCTTCAAAACCTCTTTAGATGAGGACGCATTGGAGAATATTTAGTCAAATAATAGGTCCATTTTGGATGGTCGTTCTAAAGATATTTAGTCTGAAAGTGAGGGTTTCTTAAAAACCTAATTTGCTGGGTAACTGGGCAATTGCCATAAAGCAATGTTGCAGGTATTGTGTCGGCGAATATATCCCTGAGGCTCCAGAAAGAAATTTTAAGCAACATCAGGGAAAATATCAGAAAATATAGGCAAACTTTGAAAAATACAAGAATACTCACTTACTTCCATTTTCTAAACATCTAAAGCAACCCTCTTCCACTATGGGCAAGGGTTACAAACTTACAATGAGTAACCCCTTTGTTCTCAACTCCCTGCTTTCCCTTTTCAAAATAAGCAAAAATGTTCCCAAATTATATCTCTCTTGAATCAGCCGATATTTTCCACCACCTCACAATATTGCTGATATATTGTGATATGTTCAAAATAATAAAAAATATCATGATATATTAGGCAATAATATCACTCCCTTATAAATCTCATGATATCAGCAATATTATCATGATAATTACAACACTACTATAAAGTCTTCATAGCTTTCAGCACAAAATACAGATTGTTGGAAAATTATAAAATTAAGGCAGTTTATTATTTCATTTTCCATGCATGACATTTATCTGTGATATTTAGTTCTTTATTCTTTGTTTATTATGTATATGTTCATCATCAAATAAATGCCAAAACAATGCAGATCACAACCGTAAAAGAGAGACACCAAACATAGGCTCCAAGCCAGGGCAAAACCCCTCCACAAGGGGAACACCCATGGGAACTTCTTCTTATATAATCAGATCAAAGGAGACTTCCAAGACCAAACCCTGGACCTTTGCTTCCATCAATCAATCAGCCAGACTTCCTCCACAAGTTCTCCGAGGACAGCGAAATTAGAGCTCTTCAAGAGAACGAATTGCAGTACCTCCTTGTCCTCAAACCAGAGGTAACCCTAGGTACTACCTATGTAGAGCATAACCTTTCTTCTTTGCATGCCTTAAAGACCTTTTTCCTCCTTCGCACCTTCTTCTAGCCGCAGACCCAAACTCATGCTTATGCAAGTTTATTGCCATGCTAATGAAGGTCGAATTTGTATCTTTATATAGCCTTTACATGAGGCCTTCAAGCCCTCATAAGGCCGACTTGATTTATTGGAGCATCTAGATTTTTCTAAAATACAAAATAACAATTTTCTTGATACATGAGCCTTCCAAGGGACTTTACATCATGACCTTGACTCTTTGACTTTTTCTTCATAACCCCTAAAGCACTCAATGAGATATACAGATTCAGATTGGGCAGAGAGTATTGAAGACAAAAAGAGCACATCGGGATGATAATTCACTTTGGATTCTGCTTGGGCAGGAAGCAGACATTTGTAGCACTCAGGACTGCAGGAGTTGAGTATATTGCAGCGAGTTTGGCGAATTGTGAAGCAGTGTGACTTCAGTAACTGCTTGCAGGATTGTTTGACCAGGTGCAGGAGATGACCATGATGACAGGGTGAAGCACATAAGGGGGCAGTGAGGCTCACAAAACCTTTGTCCCAGGGCGAAGTTTGTATACTTCAAGGATAAGCTTGAGAAGTTTGTATCAATGTTGCGAACATCGGGATGTTATGGCGATTTTTTCAAAAAAATCGCCATTTTTTCAAGTGAACGATTTTGGGGGCAGTGAGGCTCACAAAACCTTTGTCCCAGGGCGAAGTTTGTATACTTCAAGGATAAGCTTGAGAAGTTTGTATCAGTGTTACGAACATTGCGATGTTATGGCGATTTTTTCAAAAAAATCGTGCTTTTGTCAAGTGAACGATTTTATCGGCTGATAATATTAGCGATTTTTTCGAGCTGAAAAAATCGTGAAAAAATCGTGAGTCGAAAGGTAATAATTGCCGGGTGCGGCAACAGCAAGTTTTTAAAGCAAATTTTTGGTCTTTTTTGTTCATTTTGCAGACAAAGGGCAAGAGTGAAAGCTAAGGAGGAGGAGAACTCATCTACAAGAGCAAGAGAGGAAAAAAGTGAAAGAATTTAGCATCCCAAGCAAAAACAAAATCAAGTTTGAACCAAGTTTCTTCAGCAGAGCGTGGTTTTCAGGTATGGGCATCAAATTTGGCCCTTTTTTTTCTTTTTTTTCCTTGGGTTTCTATCACCCATTTATTTTCCATGACTTTTGTTTGGATTTGAGTGTGTTTTTTTGGTCATTTTTGTTGCATTTAGTGGAGAGGGTTTTTGGGTCAAAAATGCAAAATATTGATTGTTAGTTTTATTTGTTTAATTTCTTCTTGTGCCTTAGTTTTTTTCCATCATTTTTGCTTGGGTTTGAATGTGTATTTTTTTCCATTATTATTGCATTGAGTTGAGGGGTTTTTTTGTCAAAATTCGAAATGTTGTATGTAAATTTTCATTTCATTTGTTTAACTTGCAATTCTTCTTGTGCCCTCGGTTCAAACTTCAAACTTCAATCTTATATTAAAACTCAAGATTCAACAAATTACAAACATGCCAAGGAAATTGGACCATTTGTGGGAATTTGGTAAACCTGATGGAGGGTTTGACTCATCAAATTTGCCTTGCAAGTTATGTGGGCATCATATGATGGGGGGCTATACAAATTGAAGTATCACCTTGCACAAGTCCCTGGACATGAGGTAGGACCTTGCTCAAATACAAATCCAGAAATCATTCGAAGATCCCTCTAATCATCGGAAGAAATAGAGACAACCAAATTGTCCAAGGCGTCTCTGAAGAGTCAAATAGCAGGGAGTAGAGTGTCAGGATTGGGAGGTGACCGTGAGAGTGGTACTAGTTCTACTTCACCATCAGCGTCTACACCCAACCCTGTAGCAACCACAACTGGGCACAACCATCTATCTCGTCAGTTTTAAAAAAAGGGAGAAGGAAGAAGTTGACAAGTTGTTGGGCAAGTTTCTTCTTTGGAGTGATATTCCTTTCATCGTTGCCATGAACAATCCATTTTTCTAGCCCGTGGTTGATGTTATTGCTATTGTTGGCCTAGCGTACAAAGTCCCTGTGAAAATTTTTGAAAATAAATCCAACTACAGTGACTAATATTATTTTTTCAACTTATTAATTCAAAAATAAGTTATTCACTATGTTTCTACAACAAATATCGAAATAAATTCTACTGCAACCTTCACAATTAAAATATTGCGGAAAGTAAATGCAAGGAAAAATACTAACACAAGTATAATCACAATGACAGTTATTTTTGGACAATTGTCCCCAAAAAAACCCAATGTGGGAAAACCAGTGCAGCAAATGAGGGTTTATTTATTGATCTTCAGCAAAAATCTCATGTACAACATACAACTAGCAGAATAGAAGAGGAATTTCTATGAGAAATTTTACAGACAATATTATCTCGCTTCTCAATGAGATTCTGACTCTACAGAGGACCTAATGCCCCCTCTGCGTCAACTTCTGCATAAGGACTGCGCAGTCCCAGCGTCACAGCCTTTGCGTTGTCCCTCCTCTGCTCTATGTCTTCTTTCTGCTCCTACACTCCCAACTGATGTTGATGCCCCCTCTCCTTCTCACCTGCAACTCTCCCTCTGAATCGATTTCCTCTTGTCGAACTTCGACCAGTGAGAAAATCGATCTTACTTGGGTAACTAATATCTGTCTGGTGTGTATTTCAAATTCCCATCAAAGTCCTTCTTATAATCCTCCAATTCAGTAATCAACAACCCAGATTAAATTTTAATCAATGGCTTGGATCATATGGACTTGATCCTCGTCTTCTTCTAAAAGTTTCACCCTCAATTTAATTAATACCCTTCAATTATTTTAATTTCCTAAGTTTAGACTTAGGCACCCATTAAAAATAATTAATTATTTTAATAAGACTGTCTCGGAGTGAAATTTCCCAAAATGATTTATGGGAATTGTGGAATACAATTGTCCTAGCCTCCCTGCAAATTTTGAGCCTTAGAGCACATCCGATGCTACCATAAATCAACAGTCCCTCTTAGCGAGAAATGTGCTCTAGTAATGCAACCTGCTAAAGCATCACTCTAATTCTGTGACATCTCCTTCTATGCTACTAATGTTTGACATCATTGTCCATCGACTACTGCACAAATGTTGCATTTGTACTACTACTGGCCTGGCCACCGCCAACACTACATCTGTACTGCAACTCCCTCTCATTTCCTACCACTGCAACTGAGAAACCACATGTTTTTGCTACTGAAACGAATTCTCTACAATACCCATCTACTCCCTGAACTGGATGAACTTAGCTCTTCCTAGAGCATTTGTGAGTATGTCTACTCCCTGATTTCCTGTGGACACACACTGCAACTGTAAAGCCCCACGCTGAACACAATCTTTGATAAAGTGACATCTGATATCAATCTGTTTCAACCGATCATGAAATACTGGATTCTCAAAGAGTTTAATACAACTCTTATTTGTTGATGTGGGGTAGCATCGAATGTGCTCTAGCCATGAAAATTGGTGGAGAGGCTAAAGCACATGAGATCTCCAAGACCCAGAAATGGTTTGGACAAATTGTACCCGGTTTGGAAGATATTAAAATAATTAATATTTTTAATGGAGTTCTTATGTCTAAACTTAGGAAAAATAAAATATTAATGGGTATTAATCTAAAACTGGATTAGAAGGTTTCAAAAGTCATGGATCAAGCCAAATATAATCTTAGTCATTGATTAGAGATTTAATCTCGACCATTAAAGACCAACAGGAAAAGTATAAATGGAGGCTTGAGAGTCAGTTGGAGAATACACTGAGGGAAACCAGTGAGTTCGATTTCTAGAGCAGGGTTAGCTGAGAAATTTGAACTAGTGGTCTGGAGAGCAGCAAAAGGCAGCAGGTACATAACAGAGAGTCAGGAACAACACCAGAGGACCAACACAGAGGTTAGAGAGGAAAACGCAGAGGCAACAGAACTGCGTAGTCACTGGAGGGCCTACGTGGGTGACGCAGAGAGGCCCAGTGTTGATGCAGAGAGGAAGGAGCTAATGTAGAGGGTTTGGGAGCTGCGCAAAGGCCAGCAAGCCTGACACTGAGACTGGGAGAAGTGCTGGAGAATTTTTCTCTGTTGGGTAAGCCAGGTTGGCACCCAGTTGTACTGAAGAATTGCTGAATAATAAAATCCTCCTCTACTGCACCAGTTTTCCTGCATTGGGTTTTTCTGGGGACAATTGTCCAAAATATTTGTGTTGATGTGTATGATTCTTGTGCATGTATTTGTTTCGGTATTATGGTGTGAGATCTGCAGCAGAATTTATTTTAATTATATTAGATATCATTTTGGGATTCAACTGCGTTAAGTAAGTCATTCATGTATGATCATTTCCATGAGAGGTAGTCGTAACTGACTAATTTCTCATGATTTTTGAATAGTCCACTTAGCACTCATTGCATCGGGTGATGCTCACAGGGGTGAAATGAATCACATAGCATCAATCATCACTTCCGGGGCTTGCACTCGGTAACCAGGACTTCCCAGGAGGTCACCCATCCCAGAACTCCTCTGGCTCAAGCGCGCTTAACTGTGGAGTTTTCCCCACAATCAAGCCCACTTAGCTTGCTACCCCATTTGCAAAACCTTAGCAAGTGGGGTAGCAAGCTAAGTGGGCTTGATTGTGGGGAAAACTCCACAGTTAAGCGCGCTTGAGCCAGAGGAGTTTTGGGATGGGTGACCTCCTGGGAAGTCCTGGTTACCGGGTGCAAGCCCCGGAAGTGATGATTGATGCTATGTGATTCATTTCACTAGTTTCAATCCCACTTCTTCACCCCTGTGAGCATCACCCGATGCAATGAGTGCTAAGTGAACTATTCAAAAATCATGAGAAATTAGTAAGTTACGACTACCTCTCATGGAAATGGTCATACGTGAATGACTTACTTAACGCAGTTGAATCCCAAAATGATATCTAATATAATGCACTGCGTAAACCCCCATACTTAAATTTATTTTAATGTTTACCGAAGGGTTTTCGTAAATAACTTATTGGGAAATAAGTAAGTAAAATAAATCAGTGGCTGCAGTGATAGAATTTTCACATGGTATCAGAATAAGTAATCAAAGACAGGAAGGGAAAATCAATTATGGGTCGAGACCGTGATGCAGAGGCATCTACATCAAGAGACTCGCACAGATTTTCAGAAAATTGCACAAGAGACAGTAATTTTGATTTCTCTATGTTGGCTTCCAGGCTGGAATAAGAAGTGGCTTGTGTGACCTACTTTGTTTCATAAGAGGTATGGTATATAGACAGTGGAGCCTCTTGGCATATGACGGGAATCCGGGATTGTTTCTCAGATTATCAGGAGGAAAGGATGAATTTTCAGATCACCGTGGGGAATAAGGCAAAGTGTACTCCAGTAAGGAAGGGTACCATAGTTTTTCAAACAGAAACGGGAGAGCGGTTTTGTGCTACCAATGTGCTACATGTACCAAGATTGGGGATGAACTTACTTTCCGTGTCGCAACTTCAAGGCAAAGGCTATGATGTTTTCTTCATCAAAGAGAAAGTATACGTCAAACACCCGAGCTAGAAAAGAAGGTGCAAATCGGGATCAGAAGTAACAGGTTGTACAAAGTACAACTAGAATCACCAATGGCACTAATAGGCAGTCATGGAGACAAGGATTTGAACGAACTATGGCACAGAAGAATGGGACATTTGCACCATGGGGCTCTAAGAATTCTCAAGAACATTGTAACAGGGGTTCCGGATCTTAGTACAGAACGAGATGATGTACGCAGAGGATGTGCTCTGGGAAAGTATGCCAAAGCAGCATTTCCTAGAAGTAAAAACAAGGCCAAGAGTGTACTAGGATTAATACACTCAGATATCTGTGGACCTATGTCCACTAAAGCTCTTAGTGGTGCCGAGTACTTCGTCACCTTCATTGATGACCACTCAAGGAAAACTTGGATTTATTTTCTGAAAACCAAAGACGAGGTTTTCTATCGATTCAAAGAGTTCAAGGCTCTGGTGGAGAATCTGACCGGGAAGAGTATGTTGATAAGGACTTCATTGGTTTTTGCACTAAGGAGGGCATCAGAAGAGAGTGGACAGCTCCTTACAATCTGGAGCAGAATGGAGTATCAGAAAGGAAGAATAGGACTATCGTAGAAGCAGCTAGGGCCATGATGTATGATCAGGATATGCCAAAATTCATGTGGGCAGAAGCATGCAACACGGTAGTCTATGTTTAGAATAGAACTCCTCATCAGGCATTGGGCAAGATTACTCCAGAGAAAGTCTTCACAGGGAAGACGCCTGAAGTCAGTGGTTTCAAGATATTTGGGAGCTTAGCATATTGCCGCATACCCAAGGAAAAGAGGAAAAAGTTAACTGCAAAGAAAGGATATCTAGTGGGATATAGCGAGAACGCTAAGGCATACAAAATCTATCTTCCAGGGAAAAGGAAGGTAGTAGTTCGACAAGATGTGAAGTTCATGGAGGAAAGAGCTTTCAGAAAATCTCGAGAAATGTCTTTCCAAGAGCAGTCAAAAGAGGGGCCATTGGTCAAACCTCTTCAACCAATGGAAGTAAAGAATTCTTCCTTGGATCAGGAAGAATCACAGGAGGAGGAGCTCACAGAAGCACCTGCTAGCAGAGGACGAACGAGCAGGGAACTTCGTCAAATTCTGTGAGATGCAGAGGATTTCATCAGTGCACCAAGGAACAATAAGAGGGAGCGAAAACAGCAAAATAGATATCAGGCATTAGTAGCTAAGGATGGGGAGCCTGCCAATTTTCAAGAGGCTGCTCAACAGCAGGTTTGGTTGGATGCGATGGTAGAGGAGAACAACTCCATAATGGTGAAAGATGTCTGGGAAGTAGTGCCAAGGCCTCAAGACAAATCGGTGGTAGGTTCGAGATGGATCTACAAGATTAAATCTGCTACAGACGGCAGCGTGGAAAAATACAAAGCCAAGTTTGTGGCTAAGGGGTATGCTCGGAAGGAAGGAATTGACTACGAAGAGACCTTCGCCCCAGTAGCGAGGTATACATCTATTAGAACCGTGATATCTCTTGCAGCACAGATGGGATGGGAGATTCATCAAATGGATGTCAAAACGGCATTTCTGAATGGGGTGATACAAGAAGAGGTATACATTGAACAACCAGAAGGCTTTGAGACACATGAGAAGAAGTCTCATGTATGTAGATTGAAGAAAGCCTTGTATGGGCTGAAACAAGCACCTAGAGCATGGTATGGTCGAATTGATGGCTACTTGCAGAAGATGGGATTTGTCAAGAGTGACGCAAATCCAAATCTCTACTATCTGGTTGTAGAGAATGAGCCTCTAATCCTAGTATTATATGTGGATGATCTCTTCTTGACAGGATCATCCAGGCTTATCGAGGACTGCAAGAAGAATCTAGCCACAGAATTTGACATGAAGGATTTCGGACAGATGCATTATTTTTTAGGGTTGGAAGTTTGGCAACAAAAGGAGGAGATCTTCCTTGGACAAGGGAGATATGCTACAAAAATTCTAAAGAGATTCAAGATGGAGGATTGTAGACCCATGGCTACTCCAATGATCACCAACTAGGAGAAAATCGATGCATCAAAAGACAAGGATGTTGATCCCGCCCTATACAGACAATTCATAGGGTCCCTGATGTATCTGGCCAATACCAGGCCAGACATTTGTTACACTGTCAACACCCTCAATCAGTTCATGGTGGAGCCGAAGAGGGCGCACTGGGCAGCAGCCAAACATGTTCTCAGATATATACAGGGAACAATGGATTATGGACTCTTGTACACCAGGAGTAAGGATATCAGATTGAGTGGATTTACTGATGCAGATTGGGTTGGAAGTTTAGTGGATCAGAAAAGTACCTCTGGGTACTGTTTCAACATTGGATCAGGAATGACCTCCTGGTGCAGTAGGAAACAGAAATCCGTAGCTCTGAGCTTAGCAGAGGTAGAATATATGGCTACAAGCACAACTTCATGGGAGGCCATATGGCTTAGAAAACTGCTTGTGAACCTATTCAGAAATAAGATGGAGGCGACCAGGATCATGTGTGATAATCAGAGTTGCATCAAGCTCTCTGAGAATCAAGTGTTTCACGATCGGTCAAAGCATATTGATATTCGATGTCACTTTGTCAAAGACTGTGTCCAACGAGGAGCTGTACAGTTGAGCTACACTCCTACAGGAGAACTGGTGGCAGACATCCTCACCAAGGCCCTTGGAAGAACAGAGTTTGATTATTTCAGGGAAAAGATGGGGATGATAAAAAAAATCCATTTCAGTAGCAGAAATGGGGGTGATGTTGCAGTGTAGTAGTAGTCAGCAATAGCACGATGCAACATGATGAGAAGAGGTTGCAGTGCATATGCAGTGTTGGGAAGAAGGACCAACAGCAGCACGGATGCAGAGGGAGTTGCAGTGCAGATGCAGTGTTGGGAGAAAGGACCAACAACAACACGGATGCATAGGGACTTGTAGTGCAGATGCAGTGTTGGGAGAAAGGACCAGCAGCAACACAGATGCATAGGGAGTTGTACGGATGCAGCAGTGGCAGAGGTAGAGCAATGGGCAGCAATACATGATGCAACAGTGCAAAGGATGTTGGGCAAGAAGGCCAAACATCAGCACAAGTACTGGTGCCGTATAATCAGAGTAATGCTCAGTGAGGAGTATTACTAGAGCACAGTCTTCGCTAAGAGGAAGTGTTGATTTGGGGTAGCATCGGATGTGCTCTAGCCATGAAAATTGGTGGAGAGGCTAAAGCACATGAGATCTCCAAAACTCAGAAATGGTTTGGACAGATTGTAACCGGTTTGGGAGATATTAAAATAATTAATATTTTTAATGGAGTTACTAAGTCTAAACTTAGAAAAAATAAAATATTAATGGGTATTAATATAAAATTGGGTTAGAAGGTTCCAAAAGTCATGGATCAAGCCAAATCTAATCTTAGCCATTGATTAGAGATTTAATCTTGGCAATTGAAGGACCAACAGGAAAAGTATAAGAGGAGGCTTGAGGGTCAGTTGGAGAATACACTGAGGGAGACTAGTCAATTCGATTTCTGGAGCGGGGTTAGTTGAGAAATTCGAACTAGTGTTCTGGAGAGCAGCAAGAAGCAGTGGGTACGGAACAGAGAGTCAGGAACAGCACCAAAGCACCAGCACAGAGGTTAGAGAGGCAGACGCAAAGGCAGCAGAACTGCGCAGTCACTAGAGGGCTTGCGTGGGTGATGTAGATAGGCTCAGTGCTGACGCAGATAGGTAGGAGCTGACGCAGAGGGTCTAGGAGTTGCGCAGAGGCTAGCAAGCTTGACGCTAAGACTGGGAGAAGTGTTGGAGAATTTTTCTCTGTTGGGTAAGCCAGGTTGGCACCCAGTTGTACTGAAAATTGTTAAATAATAAAATCCTCCTCTGTTGCACCAGTTTTCCCGCCCGCATTGGGTTTTTCCGGGGACAATTGTCCAAAATATCTATGTTGATGTGTTTGATTCTTGTGCATGTATTTGTTTCTGTATTATGGGGTGAGATCTGCAGCAGAATTTATTTTAATGTTTACTGAAGGGTTTTCGTAAATAACTGAATGGGAAATAAGTAGGTAAAATAAAACAATTGCTACAGTGATATAATTTTCACATGATTATCGCAGAAAATATTGGTCGCTTCCATCCTCTTCCTGAACAAACTCACAAGCAGTTTTCTAAGCCATATAGCTTCGCATGTAGTTGTGCTAGCTGCCATATATTTTGCTTATGTTAAGCTCAGAGCTACAGACTTATGCTTCCTGTTGCACCAATAGATCATTCCTGATCCAACGTTGAAGTAATACCTGGAGGTACTTTTCCGATCCACTGAACTATCTGCCCAATCTACATTTGTGAATCCATTCAATCTGACGTCATCTCCTCGGATGTATTTCAACCCATATCCGACCATTCCACGCACATATCTAAGAATGTGCCTAGTTGTTGCCCAATGCACCCTTTTCAGTTCCACCATGAACTGACTAAGGGTGTTGACAGCGAAGCAAATGCCTGGCCTAGTGTTGAACAGATACATGAGTGACCCAATGAGTTGTTTGTACAAGGTGGGGTCCACCTCCTTGTCTCTTGATGCATCTATTTTCTTCCAGATGGTGATCATGGGCGTAGCCATGGTTCGGCAATCTTGCATTCTGAATCTCTTCATAATCTCTGTAGCATATCTTCCTTTCCCAAGGAAGATCTCCCCATTCTTATGCCAAACTTCCAACCCTAGAAAATAATGCATTAACCCCATATCCTTCATGTCGAATTCTACTTCAAGATTCTTCTTACAACCTTTTATGAGCCTAGATGACCCTGTTAGAAACAAGTCATCCACATATAATACCAGAATAAGTGGCTCATTCTCCACCATTAGATAGTAGGGATTAGGATCAGCATTACTCTTGAGGAATCCCAACTGCTGCAAGTAACTAACTATCAATTTGACCATACCATGCTCTAGGTACCTGCTTGAGCCCATACAGGGCTTTCTTTAACCTACATACATGAGTTCTCTTTTCATGAGTTTCGAAGCCTTCGAGCTTTTCTATATACACCTCTTCTTCTATCACCCCGTTCAAGAATGTTGTTTTGACATCCATCTGGTGAATCTCCCATCCCATTTGAGCTGCTAGGGATATAACGGATCTAATAGAGGTATATTTGGCTACTGGGGCGAAGGTCTCCTCATAGTCTATTCCTTCCTTTGTGCGTACCCATTTTCCACGAACCTTGCCTTGTACTTCTCTATACTTCCATTGCAGCATACTTGATCTTGTAGATCCACCTTGATCCTACAACTGATCTATCCTCTGGTCTAGGTACCACTTCCCAAACATCATTTGTCATGATATAACTATACTCTTCTACCACGTCATCCACCCAAACTTGGTGATGTACGACTTCCTGAAAGCTGGAGGGTTCTTCAACCTGTGCTACCAAGGCTTGGTACCTGTCAGGTTGTCTACGCTGCCTCCTCTCAGTTCTAGGAGCTCCAACGAACTCCTCTACGTCCCTCGGCATCTGTCGTACTTCCCTGCTAGTTCTACCACTGGTGGTGGGAGGCTCAATCAAGTCGCCCTCCTATTCCTGTTGTTCCATCTGTTGAGAACTGCTTGGATTTCCTACTTCTGAGGAAATACTGGTGCTGGTCACTGTGCTCGATCCAAGTGTCTGTCCTCCTTATTACCCCTGCTGCTGTTGGACTAGTAGAACATCTACTGACTGATCTTCTGCTAGCATCTCTCAAGTTTTCCTGAAAGCTCTATCCTCCATGAACTTTGCATCTCGTCTTACTACAATTTCCCTATTGCTAGGAATGTAGATTATGTATGCCTTTGAGATCTCACTATATCCTACAAGGTACTCCTTTTTTGCAGTTTGATCCAGTTTACTACGCTTCTCGTCTAGAATGTGACAATATGCCACACTTCCGAATATCCTGAGATGACTCACCTCCGACTTCTTCCCTGTGAAGACACCTTCAGGCGTTTTCTTCCCCAATGCTCTGTGAGGAGTTCTATTCTGGATATACATCGTTGTGTTGCAAGCCTCTACCCATAAGAATCTAGGCAAGTCCTAGTCATACAACATAGCCTTTGTCGCCCCAACAATAGTTCTATTCTTTCGCTTTGCTACTCCATTCTACTCTGGATTATATGGAGCTGTCCATTCTCTTTTGATGCCCTCCTTTGCGCAGAAATCTATGAAGTCTTTGTCCGTATACTCTCCACCATTATCTGAACGCAATACCTTTATCTTTTTCCTTGTCATGTTCTCTACGAGAGCCTTAAACTCTCTGAACCGATCAAAGACCTCATCCTTGGTCTTTAAGAAATAGATCCAGGTTTTTCTAGAGTGATCATCAATAAAGGTGACGAAGTATTCGCCACCACTAAGAGCTCTTGTGGACATTGGGCCAGAAATATCCGAGTGTATCAATCACAATACGCCTTCCGCTTTATTGTTACTTATGGAAAAGGTTGTTTTAGCGTACTTCCCTGGTACGCATCCTCTGCATACATCATCATGCTCAGTACTAAGGACTG
Source organism: Pinus tabuliformis (assembly GCA_031772625.1). Classification (NCBI taxonomy): domain Eukaryota; kingdom Viridiplantae; phylum Streptophyta; class Pinopsida; order Pinales; family Pinaceae; genus Pinus; species Pinus tabuliformis. Next base: position 1,008,135,079 of record CM062816.1, read on the forward strand.
GAACTCTTGTAACAGTCTCTTTGAGCATCCTCAGTGCTCCATGGTGTAAGTGTCCCATTCACATGTGCCACAGTTCATTCAGTTCCTTTTCACCATTATGATTGTTGCCTATCAGTGCCATTGGAGACTCAAGCTGCAATCTATACAGTTTGTTGCTTCGAGCTCCAATTTGTCTCTTCTTCTTCCAGCTTGGATGTTTGACGTATACTTTCCTTCCAATGAAGTATACATTGTATTCCTTGTCCTATAACTAGGACATTGAAATTAGATTCATTCCTAACCCAGGCACATGCAGAACATTAATGGCTCAGACGCTAGTTCCTACTTCCGTCTGAATGGAGTACACTTCGTTATGTTTCCCATAGTAATCTGGAAGTCCATTTGCTCTTCTTGATAGCTCGAGAAATATTCTCGTACTCCAGTCATATGGGTTGAAGCCCCACTATCAATATACCAAACATCTGCTGACGCAGAACTTGACAAGCATGCAAATTCTTCTTCCAATATGGATGATAATTCAGAGGCATCTTGATTTTCCATCTTTCTTTGTTGTTATTTTTCCTATCGATTTCTGACCCTTTCTTGCCCAAGCAACTGCTGCAGAAAAACTGCATCTTCACCTGAAGATTGCTCTACGTTGCTCCCTCTGTCACTGGCAAACTTCGATCTGGAAATCTTCCTCTCTGTTGACTCTCTTAGAGAGAGATTTTCCTATGAAAATTTTGCCCTCCTAGACTGGACTGCGCAATTCCTCTGGGGATTCGATTTTCTGCCTATGCAACAATTTTGAACTCCCTCCTCTTCAATGTTGGCTCTTCTGGTCTGCACTCCTGCTTAACTCAACTCCAATACCATGTGGAAATTTTTTAATAGAAATCCAACTGCAGTGACTGATATTATTTCTTCTACTTATTAATTCAAAAATAAGTTATTCACTGTGTTTCTACAACAAATATCAAAATAAATTCTACTGCAACCTTCACAATTAAAATACTGCGGAAAGTAAATGCAAGGAAAAATACTAGCACAAGTATAATCACAATCACAGTTATTTTTGGACAATTGTCCCCGAAAAAACCCAATGTGGGAAAACTAGTGCAGCAGACGAGGGTTTATTTATTGATCTTCAGGAAAAACCTCATGTACAAGATACAACCCGCAAAATATAATAGGAATTTCTATGAGAAATTTTACAGACAATATTCTCACGCTTCTCAGCAAGATTCTGATTCTGGAGAGGACCTGTTGCCCCCTCTGCATTAGCTTTTGCGTAGGGACTGCGCAGTCCAAGCATCACAGCCTCTACATTTTCCCTCCTCTGCTTTGCATCTTTTTTCTACTCCTGCACTCTCGACTGATGTTGATGCCCTCTCTCCTTCTCACGTGCAACTCTCCCTCTGATTCGATTTCCTCTTGCCGAACTTCGACAAGTGAGAAAATCGATCTCACTTGGGTAACTGAGAATTTGTCTGGTGTGTATTTCAAATGCCCATCAAAGTCCTTATAATCCTCCAGTTGAGTAATCAACGGCCCAAATTAGATTCTAATCAATGGCTCGGATCATATTGACTTGATCCTCGTTTTCTTCTAGAAGTTTCACCCTCGGTTTAAGTAATACCCCCTTTAATTATTTTAATTTCTTAAGTTTAGACTTAGGCACACATTAAAAATAATTAATTATTTTAATAAAATTGTCTCCGAGTGGAATTTCCAAAAACAATTTCAGAGTATTGTGGAATACATGTGTCCTAGCCTCCCTACAAATTTTGAGGCTCAGAGCACATCCGATGCTACCATAAATCAACAGACCCTTCATATGATGACTTTAGAGGGCGCATTCTTCAAAATAAAAAGGTTGATTGCACTAAGAGATTGGAGGAGTTTAGGGAATCATGGGCACACACAGGATGCACTATGATGTCAGATGGTTGGACCGATCAAAAGGGTAGAAGCCTTATTAACTTCTTGGTTAATTGTCCCAGGAAACAATGTTTATGAAATTTGTTGATGCATCTGCACATATCAAAGATGCACGGTTATTATGTGATGTGTTGGATGTGTTCATTCAGGAGGTGGGTTCACAACATGTTGTCCAATTCATGATAGACAATGCTGCAAATTATGTTGTTGCTGGCAAGATGCTTATGGAGAGGCATCCTAACTTATTTTGGACACCTTGTGCTACACACTGCATTGATTTGATGTTGGGGGGCATAGGAAAAATTCATTTTATCAAGGATATTATTGAATCATCAAAAAGCATTACAAAATTTATATATAATCATGCATTTGTACTTCATTTGATGAGAACATTCACCAACAACAAGGAGTTGGTGTGCCCTACCATTACACGGTTTTCCACCAGTTTCATATATCTTCAATCCCTCTTAAATTCTATGTGGGATGTGAAGAGAATGTTCCATTCAGAGGAGTTGTGTGCTTTGTCATATAGCCGCAAACTAGAGGGAGAGGCCATATGCAAGTTAGTTTCATACCTGGAAAGCTTTTGGGCAGGAGTGCAGGAGGTGTGTAGCATTACTGAACCTTTGGTAAAGGTTCTTCGATATGTTGATGGAGACAACCCCGCAATGGGCTACTTGTACGAGACCATGGATAGGGCCAAAGAATCCATTCGGAGCCACTATGATGATAAGGGGATGAGGCATTTGAGAAACAACAACCCTTGTGGGAAGTGATTGATGAACGATGGAACAATACACTCCATCGTCCCATTCATGCTGCAAGGATCTACTGAACCCCGAATTTTCTTACTCATGTGGTTTCTTATTTGATGCTAAGGACATGGATTGATTCTTCACTTGTGTTCAGAGGATCGTGCCATCTCTAATAAAGTGTGCAGAAATCTCCAAAGAAATGGAGACATACAAGATGGCAGTTGGCACATTTAGCTTTGACATGGCTACTGTGGATAGGAAGACGAAAATGCCAGGTAAGCTTTAATTTGTTTCAAATTTCATTGTCTCTTCAAGTTCATACTTTGCTTCAACTTTCAAATTTCATTCTTTTTCTTATGTTTATCTTGTTTGTTTTAGATGCATGGTGGAAAAGCTATGGTGGAAGAGTACCAATCTCCAAAGGCTTGTCGTTCGAGTGCTCAGCCAAACATGTAGCTCATCGAGATGCTCATCGAGATGCGAGCGCAACTGGAATGTATTTGAAAAATACACATCAAGAAGCGCAACAGGTTAAAATATTCCAAATTTCCAATTAATTTTTTGAATTCATTAAATAATATTTTTTTATAATTATTAATTATTATTTATGACCCTTATATAGGTTGGAGTCCCAGCAACTTAATGACATGGTCTACGTCTACTATAATCCTCGATTGTGGGTGAGGCAACTTGAGAGGACACCTGATGTGGAGGCCATCTCATTGAATGGGATTGACACCACTGCTGCATGGAGGGTTGAGGCCAAGAGGCCTCTCATGGAATCGGCCCCTGATTGGTAAGAGCAGGAGGTAGTGGAAGGGGTAAAGGAGAAGGAGGAGGAGGCGGAGCAACAGGAGGAGGAGGTGACACCACCTACCCCTTTCACCAGTAGAGGATGTGGTCTACCTCCTATAGCTCCTAGTTCTTCAGCTTCTAGAGCACAACAGAGTCCACTGCCAGCCCCACCGCCTTCTTCATCTAGAGGGAAATTTGTTACATTTTCTCACAAAAGGGGCAGAGGAAATCAATAGTATTAGTTATTTGGTTCATTTCATTGTATATGACATTATGACTCATGATATGAGATATATTATTATATTTTTTTGTTGATATTTTGAGGCTGAGTTGGGACTCGGGACTTAGTATTCAGGACATGATTCATTGTTATGTGTGATGTAGCACTAGACATGATATTACACATCTTATATATTATTTCTCTTTTCATACTTATGTGTCAATGCATTTATTGTATGTTGTGATGCTTTAGATATTAAAAAAAGTTGAAAAAAAATGAATATTTTTGTATTTGCTAATTTTTCCCGATTTTTTCTGATTTCGAACCTTCGTCGATTTAATCTCGATCACGATGTTCGCAACATTGGTTTGTATACTCCATGGTTAAGCTGGAGTTGTTGAGAATATTCTCCTTGGCTAGAGGAAATGGTGTTGTTGTCACATCAAGGGGCAGACATTCTGCCTAAGTCAGAATATAGACAGGTCAAAATATTGACCAGGGACCACAAAATGTGGCTAGGGAAAATGGCCCAGAGAGCATCAAGGCCTCGAGTGCTCCCCAGGTGGGCGAATGAGTGCCTCTAGCATCGGGAATGAGAGTTACCATTTAATTAGCATGCAGGAATGGTACTAGCCTAGGGTTTCACCATAGGTCATAGGTGTTGACAAGGTTCCAAGTGACGACTTGTTGAGCATGACACTGATGCAGGATGCTTTCCACGAGTAGTGGATTGACACATCAACATAGCTAGCTCATTTAGGGACAGTCATTCTCTTTAAGTCAAGTATGTTGACCAAGATTAGGGAGAATGGTCCGGTAGAGGACAGATATTCTTCCTGAGTCAAGTATGTTGACTAGGATTAGGAAGAATGGTCCTAGAGGCCCAGAATTACTCAACCATAGAGTTGAGTAGGTGCCCTTTAGCATCAGGCTCGGGATTACTCTCCAAATAGGTTGAGTGAGCCCATTTAGCATCATGGCCTAGAATGAGGCCTTTGGATTTGGGACCAAAATACTCAAATGGATTGAGTGTGTCCCTAGGGTTTCACCATGAGTCAAAGAGATTGACCAGGATGATGGTGAACCGGGACTATTCAGTGTACCGTTGGTCAGAAGCAGTGACCAAAATCATGGAGACTCATTGATGCTAATGATGTACCATAGGCCAGATATGTTGACCAGAATTATGGTACCTAGTTGATGTTGTAGATTCTTACCATAGGTCAAAGATGTTGACCAAGGTTATGGTAATTAGATGATGTTGATGTTGATGATAAATGGAAAAATTTCTTAGAGAAATTTATCCACAAGAGAACATCCAGATAGTCAGTATGAATACCTCCCTAGCTAAGAGGGAGTGTTGAATTTTTGTAGCTATGGTCAATCTTCATAATTAATATTTTAGCCCTTGAATTATGTAAGACATGTTCTTCATGTCAGTTTCAAAAAGAAAAATATATATAATGATTAATATAAGAGATGTTCTTCATGTCGGTTTCAAAAGAGAAATTTTAAATTTTAAATTTTGAATTTTTGACTCCAAATTTGTCAAGTCAACCCTCCTTCAAGTCAGGGCGGCCCTAGTTGAAGAGACACCCATTCAGGGCAACCAGAACACTATATATAAGTGGCTCGACCTCCTCCACAAGACACAAATTGTCTCACATACAAGAAGATATTTTATGGGCATCCAAGCAAAGAAGAAGAAGGATAAGAAGGACGAAGAAGGATGAAGTTATCTTAAGCATATCTCTCTCTATCTCTTCGACATCGTACGTGTGATTCTCTCTCCTCCTGCAACGTCGCAAGTGTGAACTTCTAGGCAGATTCTAGCAGTAGGTCCGAATCTTTGGGCAACGTATTATAGGAACAAGGCCAAGTTTCTGGGAGGTCGAATTTCAACCTAGATAGATTAGGGAAGGTCGAGTTTGTTGGGTAGAAGATTGACTTGTCAAGAGGGCATTTTGACCAACTTTGACCATTGTATTGTTGGTCAGTTTCACCATCATATTTGACTAGAAGATCTAGGTGTATCTCTTGTTGAACTGAAGAATTTCTCTAAGGAAAAGGTTGTTGGGTTTTTTCCCCAAGTGGGTTTTCCCAGGGTAAATCTTGTGTTATCTTTGTGCATTGTCATCTCTACTGTCCTCATGCATTTATGGTTGAATTTCTGAAGTGTAATTGGTTAATGATAAAGTGGAAGTGCTAAAAGAATATACATCATTAGAAGTTTGCATCTATTGCACTTGAAAATTCAACAAGCCTCAATGATAGTTTAAGCCACTCTTTGCACATTCAATTGATCAATGTGTTGTAATGGATCTTTCTCTTTATGATGTTGGCTTGCTCTACATGCTCTTCTTGGCCACTTCTAGCAATCCAACTCACTAACATCAACTTCAATATACTTCTACCAAAGACCACCTTCACTAATCATGGGAACGTGTCGTTGTGCACAAGGGTTGATATGGTCCCTTTCCCAGCGTTAAGAGGGAAAGTAAATCTTGTTGTAGTAATGAATTCTCTTTACGGCCTCCCATTCAACTTAAGGGGCGGCTTTGGAAGTAATGGTCTAATCTTCACATATAGCCACAACCATCTCATATTGTGTACTAATGATTTGGTTCGACATTAACTATGTCTAAGGCCATCATTTTTTGTAATTCACAAATCTCTTCTTTAAATGACATTGTCCAAAAGATCTTTTTTTTTGGAACAAGCGTTTTTTTTCATTATTGAGAAAAAATGCAAAATATATCACTAATCCATGTTGTGAACGTACAAACTACATAGCCCTACATAAGCAAGGGAATTTAATGTATAATCCTTGGCTCCAATCACGAGAGAATCTACAAATTTTAGGAACATGTACATTCTCACGGAAAACCATGTTGCCAAATCCAATCTAAAAATTAATCTCACCCTAACAAAAGCGAGCAAAATCCATAGTCCATTGGGATGTGGTCTAGTGGCAACTTGGAGTGGTAGTTGTGATGAAGACTTGAGTTCAAATCTTGGATAGCATGCTCCTTCCTTATATGGGGTTTGTCAGTTGTGGCTATTGTTTCAGCCTTTGAACATTTGGATTTGGTCCACCCTTGTTAAAAAAAGTCTATTATATGGGTCTTCACATTATTCATTTGTATCCTCATGAGCAATGTTGGCCAGAATTCATGTAATTTGAGCAAAATTAGTAACAACAACCTCACCCATAGCAACTACAATTGCATAGAGTGGAGCTGGGATTTTTTTGGGCTTACTATCCAAGTAAATAAACGGCAGCTTCCCTTAAAAAAACAGAGAGAGAGAGAGTAGAATCCTCATCAAATGTGGCACAACATCATCATTTCCATGCCCATGAGGTGTAGACTAGTTGGTTTAAGTGGGGTTTAGTCCCCACCACATCTCATGTTCAAATCTCATGGGGAGGGATCAAGGAATCATGATGGAAGCCATTTTTTGGGGAATTAAACTATCCCAAGGGGCATCCAAGCTCGATCGAGCTTCGCACAATCCTAGTGATAGCATCCCACTATGGGTAGATCGTTCTTCCATTCAATAGACAGGCTAGCCCTGACCTAGGCTCAACCTGGTTACCAAAACTTACAAAAATAAAATACAAGTCAAACTTATGGCATTCCAAACACTTCTCGTAGACCACAAACCCATCCAACCATCCCCAAGAATGCTTACTTTTCTAATGAAAAGGCACAACCAAAGGAGTTGCAAACACAATAGCAACACAATCACAAAAGGCTAGCAACATTTCACCCCCAAAAAACACTTAATGGTCATTCTATTATTACAAAGCACACAAGAGATAATAGTCGTTTTCTAGTCCTGTGTAATGAAATTTACCTTCATCTACTAAGTTGTTATTAATCATCTACCATCCCATCACTTTAACCTTGATGGAAGAGTGAAATTTCTACATTGCTTCAACACATGGTTTCCATATCTTGAATAAGTCACCATTTTGTTGAGTAGATATGCAACTAAATGATTTGGCCAAACCCTAGAATAGAGTTATTTAGTTATGTGGTCCATAAAGGAATTCACATGAGACCATTTCTAGTCCTTAAGTATCCAAATTCATCTTGACTAAGCTAGGCTCCAATATGATTTGGGAAACATCTATAAAGATATGTTCATTTATAGTTTATCACTGTTGAGATTAATTTACATCTCTCAAAGGTAGTTAAACGCTTGCTTCCTTGTCCCACAAATCCCTTGCATACAGATGTTCATTGTAGCCAGTCTCGTGCTTCCTTGTCCCACAAATCCCTTGCATACAGATGTTCATCGTAGCCAATCTCGTACTTCCTTGTCCCACCAATCCCCTACATAAATATGTTATCTTAGCCAATCTCTTAGAGCTAGCAAACATGGTTTCTCAAAATGTTATGGAGGAACTTTATTACCTTTAAGAACAAGGGTTGATATCTTTTGTCAATTGTGTATAATGGCAACTTCTATCTAGCAATTATACCATATTCCTAATTGTAATTTTTTAAAGTTTTCCACTTTGTATTTTGTATTTGATATTGTGTTTAGTCTAGCTAAGTAATAGGCAGTTGTAGAATCTAGATGTCTCATTGATTATTTTTTGCTCATCCAAAGACATCAATAGCTTCTTTCTTTTCTTTCAATGAGAAGAATCACTTTTTCCTTGGAGGTTCCACTATCAAAATGGGGCAAGCAAGTTGTAGATAGCTTACAACATTCAAGGAAAAATCATGAATAATTAGTACCACCTATTCACAACCAAGACGGATTATCATTGGCACTAGGGCTAGGAACTATGTTCATTGCCATGTTTGGCCTTTTTATGCAACCATGATGACCCCTACCATTTCCAATAAATATAATAAGAAAAGATTAGTTTATTAATGTCCAACAAATGACCATAAGAGTAGGTCAATGGGACTAAAAAGATACATCCAATGTGAATAAAATGTGTAAGTGTGAAAGCAACATCTATATAATGCTAAAGTTGAAAAGAAAAAAAATAGTACAACATAAGTGTGTGTCTAGCTAAGCAAATCAATAAGTCTAAACACTGAAACCCAATAGATACAATAGTGGTATAAGTGCAATGATACAAAGGGATGATCCAAGACTGGAAATCTCAATGTTGAGAGATTGAGAGAGGATGTCAAGGCCTCCTAGTCCTAATGATGAAGGGCCAAGGCGGCCAAGGTACTGGCTAATTGTTGAAGTAACCTAATGCCATGAAGGGATTCAACTACACGATCCTTAAGGGGGATAGGAGCAAAGAATCCCTATTGTCCTACCATCCAAGGTCAAAGGAAAGAAACTCCAAATAGAACCCATATTGCTCTAAATCTAGGAAGTAGAGTGATGAGCAAGAGACGCCTTGCTCCAAACCCATCTAGATGCAGTCCATGTATCACTCTAATCATGTGTGAATTATGGCCTAACCCAAGAACTCCACATAGGGCTTGAAGATGTCGACCAACCACCTATGCAAAGTGGGTGGGGGCGGTCAAAGATACTAAACATCTCATAGCCCTAAGATCATAAGAGCTCCAATGATGATGCTTGGTCAATCTCTTGTTGCTCCAAACTAATGAGATAACCTAAAAGTATGAGGTGATCCTCCTACTAGCTATAAGGCAAGATGGGGCCTATAGGAACTAATATTTGTGGTTAAGTATCTTTGTTATGAAGAGAGTTGGGCATTTCTAATCACAATAATGGGAGAAAGTGGAGAGAGAGCTCTTTGAGTCCCCTATATGTTAATTTCTTTAAACCTAGCTACAAATTTACTATCTCAACAAATAAACACAGATCTGAATAAATAATGCTTTCTAATATGATTTGTAACAATAAATATTTTGGGTTTTTACCAAATAAATAGCAGAAGCAAAAATACTCGAAACCAATCACATGCAACACAGAATAACATAGATATATCCTGGAAACCCCAATATGGGGAAAACCGCAAACGTTGGGCTTCTTATTCAGCTTTAAAAGAAATCTTTTCTTACAACATTTTTCTAAAATTGGAGATACACCAAGTGATCAGTCAGTTTGATTCTTCTGGGGCGTGGTTTGATGAGAAAATCGAACCAGTGATCTGAGTTGCAGTGAGGGGTAGAAGCAGAGATTTGGATCGGAAAAGAGTTCCGAGCCAAATTGTATGTGGCAGAGAGGCAACGCAGAGGCCTACACAGCCCAGGAAGGGCTCACGCGGCGCTGACATAGCCCAAGAGGGTCTCTTGCAGTGGCAGTGCAGAGTATTCGTCTGAAGTCCAAGATTTTGCCAGAGAAGCAAGGTTCTAAGTCGGGAAGGCTGAACAACATATTCCTCCAGCAAATCGATCCAGCAGAAGGGGTGACACAGTCTCCTAGAGGCAAGAAATTGGCCCAAGCAGTGATTGCTCAGGGATTTCGCAGTGTTTGTCGAGATTCAAATTACTCATTGGATCAGCTGTGACTTGGGAAATGAGGTAAACACTCGTATGTATTTCTTGTTGCCGAGATTTCTCTGAAAGGTTAGCCAATGTGAGAGGCAACCTGTTGTACTCGAATTTTGCTTGCTTAATAATACAAACCCTCTATCTGTTGCACCGGTTTTCCCGCATTGGGTTTTTCCGAGGACGTGTTGTCCAAAAATAACGGTTTCCCTTGTGTGTTTGTCTCATCTATTGTTTCAATTTATGATTTGTATGTCAGTGTAGTCTGCAGTTGTGTTTTTCATCACTGTTTATAGATTAAATAACTTGTTGAATGAAATAACAAGTAGGAGATGCTAAACCATTGACTGCAGTAGGATTTCTGTTTGTAAAGATTCAGAAATTTTTACATCTAATAACTTGGTGTATTAATCCTTATTCAGCTTTAGAAGAAATCTTTTCTTACAACATTCTTACAAGAATTTGCTCTGGAAAAATACACAGCAAAAGATCTTGGCCTTCTCTCTCACTCAACCCTTGTTCAACCCACACGTGTGACCTAGCAAAAGAACTTTTGCGCACAACAAAAACTTGACCTCACAGCCCAAGAGAAAAATCAACCTACTCGCTATGGAAACTTGACCTACTCGACCCAAGATAACCCAACAAACTCACTCTGAGAATCTCAGCCTACTCAATCCAAGATAACTCAGACTCTCTGCTAATCTCGTTTGCCCTGATCTCGCTCTAGCTGGCCCGATCTAGCCTTTTCTCGCTCTCACTGCCAAATATTGTGCTCCACTAAATCCCAACCCATGTCAATCAATTATGTCTCTCCTTTGGCTCGAACTTCCTATTAAAAAGATCAAACCCTAATCTTAGGCGAAATCCCTAATCTCCATTGTTGATATTAGATCTCGACACACTAAGATCAACGACTACAACTTAATATGTTGTTGACTTTTCCTTTTAAGTAAAAAGGTAACCAGTAATTAAATTAAATTTCCATCTAAACTCTTGACTTAGGAAATTCATTAATTAACTGTCGTAGGAGATAATTAAGGTGACTTGCTACATGTCATGGCACCTGATCCATGCAGAATCACCTTCCAAGCTACAATCTCAACACTCCCTCTTAGTGAGGAAGGTGTTTTGCACAAAACCCAACTTATCTCTGAATAATACAAATTTTCCCTTTATCAAGGCCTTCATTAAGATGTTTGCTACCTGCTCGTTTGCGGGAATGTACTCTAGCTTTATTATCCCCTTATGCTCTAGCTTTATTATCCCCTTATGCACACAAACTCTGATGAAGTGGTGCTTGATCTCAATATACTTCAACTTGGCATGCAATATTGGATCCTTAGAGAGTTTAATACAACTCTGATTATTACAGTGAATGACGATCGGATCCAGCGCCTGATCAAAAATCTCAACGAGGAGTTTCAAAAGCCAAATAGCCTCGCATGCTGCCATACTGGCAGCCATGTACTTGGCCTATGCAAAACTCAGCACAAATGGCCTCTACTTCTTATTGTACCAAGAGACTGCTCATGATCCCAAACTGAAACTACACCTAGAAATGTCTTCCTGTCAGTTATATTGTGTGCCTAATCTGCATTGGTGTACCCCTCCAACTTCACTCCATCCTAATGAGTGTACCTCAGCCCATACTCAACTGCGCCTCAGAGATATCTCAGAACATGCTTTGCAACTACCGAGTGCACTCGCTTACACTCTACCATAAACTGACTAAGTGTGTTCATTGCAAAACAAATGTTTGGCCTAGTGTTGACCAAATACATAAGAGTCGATCAATTGTCTATACAAGGTATGTAATATCCCTAAGGAAAATTTACAGTAATAAACAAAGCATGCATAGAGAAAAACAAACAAAAAATTTGCCCACAAATCAGACCATGAGATAGAGCCAAAAATTGTGTTGCTAAGCCATTTTATTGATAAAACATGAGGTTACAATGGGTGCTTGGAAAGTGTGCACCTGGGCTTGCCCAAGGCAAGCTAGCAAAGCCCAAGTGATGAAGATGAAGTCCCCCAAGTGTGTTCGTTGATCTCCCTTTGGCTTTGTGCTTAAGTACCCAGAAAATGAGTTGTTGGTTGTGAAGAATAGCTGCTAGGGCCTCCTCCGATGCTCAAAAAATTCTGGGAGATTAACCCCAGGCTCTCCACCAAATACCCATGAAAGAATTAGCCAAATGTTGACACTGAAATTTTGGCCCAATTCTCCCTCAATGGCACTGTTGCTGGATAATTCAACCCATCTGAAAATTTTGTTGTTGAATGCCCCCAAAATGATTGCAATCACCAACAAATCTCCTTCCCAGACTCCTCCAAAAGTTTCAGCATAAAATTCCCTTCTCTCCTCAACCCCTACGTGCGACACTACTAAGGACTGCACAGTGTCTGCGCTGCTGCTGCTGGTGGAAATTCCCCACACTCACACCACGCTGCTCCCTGATCGATCTGAAAAGGATGAGACTCCCTCCATGGGCTGGCACTCGAATTCTACCGAAGCAAGGGGTGAGAATTCCTCCTGGAAACCTCTTGTGTTCAATAGCACTTGCAGACTTCGCTTCAGCTCAAACGTGCTTGTCTAAGAGACAACTCAAATAATCATGAATGACCAAAAATGATTGCCTCCTCTTTTTGTCAAGGAGCCTCCCAAATGTTGAGAATTCAGTAGGGTAGTGAATATGTTAATTCTCTTTAACTTGATAATTGTTTGTGTTACCTTTTTCTTTAACAGCTTTATTCCTTATTATTATAGTGTGAGATACATCAAACAGCTAGCAAAGCAATAAGAATAGTGACACAGTATGTAGGCTGCAAGCCAGGGCCAAAACCCCTCCTCTTGAGGGGAAAACCTTAAATTTCTTCTCTTCTTATAGATCCTTCAATTGACGAATACCATGACCTAATGACTTAGACAAATACCCTCCAAGATCAAGATCAACTCGGCCTCTTGCTGCAAGAACTTCAACCTCCTACTGCAGATCCGAAACTCTGTCTTCCGATAACTATTGCAATTGTTGTTGCTCCTCTAGAAGACTTTGATCTTCTTCGTATGGCCTTCTCTTCCCTTCGCTTGCCTTTCCTTGTGACTTAGGGCTAGTGAGACACCCTAAGTGACCTTTGCTTGACTTCCTTTCTCTCTTTCCTCTAAGATCGAACCAAAGATACCACCAGCGCAGAAACCCTAGCTTCGACTTGTACGGAAGAGAAAGAGAGAGACTTTGCCCAAGCACTCAACTTCTTTTTATCTTCTTCGTCCTTCTTCTTCAACTTCCTTTGCTTTCCTCTTCTTCACATAGAATGAGATGAGTGTATCTAATGGAGGATGAGTTCCTCTCTATATATAGGCTTCTTCAAGGGTAGACGTGGCTCTTCATGTAGGCCGACTTTGACTGCTTCTAGGCCGACTTGATCTTGGAGGTATTTCGACACTTTAAAGACAAAACAATTTTTTCTTTACAAGATACAATGTGCCCATAGGGTCTTCAATATATGACAATGATTCTTAAACCTAGGACAAACCCTAAAAGCACTCAATGGGTGCTTGACCTATAAAATAAAAGAACTTGAGCATGAAACCCATGCTTCATTAAAGATAATTTATTTTCATTTTATAATTTACAAGAATACATTTCATACTTATGAAGACCGAACCTAGTTACACATTTTTCAACACTCCCTCTTAATTAGGGAGGTATCCCTCTTAATTAGGGAGGTATTCATAAGAGGTACATGGTCATTCTCAATCTGAAGAGATCTCATAAAAAGAGTCGGATCGGTAACCCATTTGTATAGCATCATATCAACCAACATTGTCACATAGCAAGGCCTTGACTAACAGCTCTATCTCTTCACGAGATCTGAGCACAATGTTGGCGAGACAAATGATTTATAAACACCATAATCATTATCTCTCAAGTTGCATACTCCACTCGAGTGTTCAACGAGTATGACCTTCCATAGGACTATTCTTATCTTGGGTAGCCAGCCCTCAAAGAATATTGGTCCTCCATGACTCCTCTTATTTTGGATGCCATATCTCATCCTCAAAGAGTATTGGATGCCAAATGATTACCCAATCCTCTATTTTGTCTTCCTAATTGAAGTCAAGAATAATGTGTCTATCTTTCCCTCTCAATTAGGGACGATACATCAACCAACCCAAGCTTGTCTCTTAAGTATACAAGCTTCTTGTTGGGAAGTGACTTTGTCAGTATGTCAGCTACCTGCTCATCAGTGGAGATATACTGTAGCTGCAACACACCATTTTGCACTAGCTCTCATATGTAGTGATACTTGTTGTTTATATGCTTTGTCTTTCCATGAAACAATGGATCCTCAGACAAATGTATACAACTGGTGTTATCACAAAGTATCACTGTAGGGTTCATCGGTCCATCAAACAGGTCGAATAGCAATGTTCTCAACCATACTGCTTCTCTACTTACTTCACAAGCTACAACATATTCAGCGTCAGCACTACTCAAGGCAATAGTGTCTTACTTTCTGCTCATCCATGAGACCATGGAGGATCCTAAACTGAAACATCCTCCCGTAGTGCTTCTTCCATCTTGCTCACTGCCTCCCCAGTTGGAATCTGTATATCCAATCAGTTGGACATCATTCCTTCTATCATACTTTAGACAGTAGTGGATGGTTCCTCGCAGATATCTCAGAATGTGTTTTGTTGCTACCCAATGATCATGCTTCGGCTCCACTTGGAATTGACTGAGAACATTTACTGCAAAACATATGTTTGGTCGAGTATTCACCAAGTACATCAATGAGCCAATAAGTTGTCTATACTTGGAAGGATCCACAAGGCTAGATTCAGAACTCCTTAGTCTCTTCAAGTTTGTGATCATCGAAGTAGTCATAGGTTTGCAATCCATCATGTCAAACCTTTTCAGCATCTTGATCACATATTTTCCTTGACCCAAATAGACTTCATCAGATCCTTGCCAGACTTCTAGTCCCAAATAGTAATGCATCAACCCAAGATCCTTCATATCAAATTCTACTGCTAGTTGCTTCTTACATTCTTCAATTTGACCTTCTACACCTGTCAAGAGAAGATCATCTACATACAAAAGAATGATTACAGGTTCTCCATCTACAACCTTGATATAAAGGTTCGGATCAGCAAAACTTTTTGTGAAGCCTATTCTTTGTAGGTATGCATCCATTCTAGCATACCATGCCCTTGGTGCTTGCTTGAGGCCATATAATGCTTTCTTCAATCTGCAAACATATGCCTTCCTATCTTTAACTTCGAATCCCAAGGGTTGTTCTATATAGACTTCTTCATCTATTGTGCCATTCAGAAATGCAGTCTTGACATCCATTTGGTGGATGTTCCATCCCATCGATGCTGCCAGAGAGACTAATGATCAAATCGTTGTATATCTTGTTGTTGGAGCAAATGTCTCTTCATAGTCGATGCCTTCAAGTTGAGAGAAACCTCTAGCCACAAATCTTGCTTTATACTTATCTATACTTCCATCTGCTGCATGATTGATCTTATAGATCCATTTGGATGTAACCACAAATTTGTCTTCGAGCCTAGGTACAATCTCCCAGACTCCATTCTTCATTATAGATTGATATTCTTCATTCATGGCATCCTTCCATTCTTGATTGTTTATAGCCTCTTCAAAAGTGGATGGTTCTGCTTCTATTAGTTTTGTCATGTATGCAGCATACCCAAAATATCTTTTGGGTTTCTTGCCTTCTCTGAATGAACCTTTTGTCGCTTCATGACCTTCTGCATCAAGTAGAGTAGATTTTAACCAATTAAGTCTCTTTTTTTTCCGGGAATATCCGTAGGTTGAACTGGGTCACTAGGACCTCCTTCTTCATGGTGTGATTCTTCTTCTCCCTTATCCACTTCTTCTTCAAATACGGGAAGTTCTTCATCATCAGAGTCTATGGAGAGTTCCTTTGATTTCTTGAAAGCTATACTTTCGTCAAATATGACATCATGACTAACTTCTATGTGATGTCCATCTTTCATGCAGATTATATAAGCTTTTGATGAGTTGTTGTACCCAACAAATGTTCCCTTCATTCCTGAAGGGTCCAGCTTCTTTCTTTTATCCTTGGGTATGTGGATATATATAGGACACCCAAAGATCCGGAGATGATCTACAAATGGCTTCTTTCCAGTGAACACTTCTTCCGAAGTTTTGTTGTCTAGAGATCTATGGGGACTTCGATTCTAAATGTAGACAGCGGTCTTCGTGGCTTCTCCCCACAGGAACTTAGGAAGATCTTGATCACGTATCATTGCTTTTACACTTTCTTCAATGGATCTGTTCTTTCATTATGCAACTCCATTTATGAGGGATTGTATGGGACTATCAACTCCCTCTTAATCCCAGACTATCCCAGATTCCTTACAGAATGCTATAATTTCTTTGCATGTATATTCTCCTCCATTATTAGATCTTAATATCTTGATTCTCTTTTCTGTAAGGTTTTCCACTTCAACTTTGAATTCTTGAAATTTTGGAAATATTGCATCCTTGGTTTTCATTAGGTAAACCCAAGTCTTTCTTGAATGATCATTAATGAATGTGACATAATATAGGTGACCTCCAAGAGATTTTGGAGTCATAGGGCCACATACATCAGAGTGAATGAGATCCAAGATTTCTTTTGACCGTGAAGCACTGCTTCCAAACAGTCTCTTGGTATTTTTTCCTAATGCACATCCTTTACAAACTCCTTCATGATCTTCTTTAAGATTTGGAATTCTGTTTAATATGGAACTTAGAGTTGGAAGGATTTTGAAATTTAGATGACCAAATCTTATATGCCAGAGTTCACATGGGCTAATTTCAATGTGAACTAGGGCTTGGGCTACAAGAGACACTAGTTTGTAAAGTCTTCCTTCTCTAATGCCAATGACTTTACCTTGATCTATACTTGAGTCTTTCCTCCATACAATGACTTTACTATCAATGAAAGCTACTCTATCACCCTTTTCCTCTAGACCTGAAATGGAAAGTAAATTTTTGTGCAAACCTGGAACCAATGTTTTAAAACTCCGACTCCGACTCGGAAACGGCCAAGGGTCAACTCCGACTCCAACTCCGACTCGATATCAACTTGGCCGGTTTGATTTCAATGACTCAGTCGTTGCAAAAAATACATTAAATATTTTATTTTTTTATAAAAAACATAATTTTAAAGATTTTCATTCATGTTTCGAAACACAAAGCCTTAGAATATAGAGAGAAGACAACATATGATCAAAGTAGGCTCATGAATATATCCATTATATCAAAATGGCACCCAGTGCACTATCCAATACAAAGTTCATACTTAGCCACCAATGCCAGGATTCTTTTCTGCCTCAGCCTAAGGACAATCACTAGACTACAACAACAATAATACCAATTCTCTGCCCCTAATGAAGTCTCAAAACCCTTGATTTAATTCTGGTCAAGCTCTAGAACAATCAGAGGTAAATATGTATTTATTAGTCCATTGCTAGAACGTTTGCCTTTTTAAAAACATTGTATGGCTCAATGCATTGTTTCAGTTTTCTAATTCATGCCACTAGGATAACCATACTTCGGCCTTGTAATTTTCAAAACTTTCTCACAGTGATAGATTACTTTAGGGCTATAAATATGCAATAAACAACAACCCAACCATTGATATGTAGGAGGCAGAACAACTTTTGACAAATGTGCTTCAGGATTTTTGTCAAAGAGCCCAGTCGGTCGAGTTGTTACAGAGTCGACCAAGTCGACCGAGTCAAGGACTGGCTCGGTAACAACCCAGCCAGTCGTTCTGTTTCGGCCACCGAACCAACCTGGCCAGGCATTGGCTCGGTCTGACTTGGCCAAGTCAGATTCAACTCGGCCGTTTTTTAAAACAATGCCTGGAACAAATAGAATGTTGTTGAGGTCAATGTTGCTTCCATCTTCCAGCTTTATGGAGGTTGATCTGATGCCTTTCACGGGATAGCTCTTGTTATCTCCAAGTTCCACTGAATAAGCGGATTTTCCTTTTGATAAGGTCTTCAATTGATTGGAGTGGCCAATCATGTGCCTTGATGCACCACTATCAATTACCCAAATGTCTTCATCTTGGAATGTGCCAGAGAGAGCCAAGAAGAGACCTTCATCCTTTTCTTTGATTGATACCTTCTTTGTAGAGAATAAGAAACTCCATGCTTCCTTGATACCTTTCTTGAGATGGCTTGCAATCTTCTTGATGAACTTCTTCACTATAGAGGAGATCTTCATGATGCCCTTAGATGACCTTAGCTCTGATACCATGTTGAGAATTCAATAGGGCAGTGAATATGTTAATTCTCTTTAACTTGATAATTGTTTGTGTTACCTTTTTCTTTAATAGCTTTTTTCCTTATTATTATAGTGTGAGATACATCAAACAACTACCAAAACAATAAGAATAGTGACACAGTATGTAGGCTGCAAGCCAAGGCCAAAACCCTCCTCTTGAGGGGAAAAGCCTTAAATTTCTTCTCTTCTTATAGATCCTTCAATTGACGAATACCATGACCTAATGACTTAGACAAATACCCTCCAAGATCAAGATCAACTCGACCTCGTGCTGCAAGAACTTCGACCTCCTACTGTAGATCCAAAATTCTGCCTTTCAGCAACTGCAGCAACTGTTGCTGCTCCACTAGAAGACTTTGATCTTCTTCGTATGACCTTCTCTTCCCTTCGCTTGTCTTCCCTGTGACTTAGGGCTAGTGAGACACCCTAGGTGACCTTCGCTTGACTTCCTTTCTCTCCTTCCTCTAAGATCGAACCAAAGATAGCCCCAACGCAAAAACCCTAGCTTCGACTTGTCCGTGAGAGAGAAAGAGAGACTTTGCCCAAGCACTTCAACTTATTTTTCTCTTCTTCGTCCTCTTCTTCAACTTCCTTTGCTTTCCTCTACTTCGCATAGATTGAGACGAGTGTGTCTAATGCAGGACAAGTTCCACTCTATATAAAGGCTTCTTCAAGGGCAGACGTGGCTCTTCATGTAGGCCGACTTTGATTGCGTCTAGGCCGACTTGATCTTGGATGTACTTCGACACTAGAACAACAAAACAATTTTTTCTTTACAAGATACAATGTGCCCATAGGGTCTTCAATATATGACAATGATTCTTAAGCCTAGGACAAACCCTAGAAGCACTCGATGGGTGCTTGACCTATAAAATAAAAGAACTTGAGCATGAAACCCATGCTTCATTAAAAATAATTTATTTTCATTTTATAATTTACAAGAATACATTTCATACTTATGCAGATTGAACCTAGTTACACATTTTTCAACTCCAAATGCCCACGTGGGCCCAACTTCGACTTTCCCCCACCAATCTCCCTCCAATTAGTGAGTGTTTCCGTATGAGTCGTATTTCCTCATGGGTGGCCTCCACTTACCACTAGCAGTTCGATTTGTCTCCTCCTTATAATGTTTGGGCTCCCCTTTAGCTCAAAAATTCATGTGGGACCTCTAAACCCCCCTTTCCTAAGCGCAAAAGTGAGAATTAATCCAAAATTAGGCAAAATTGATATTTCCCCTTAGCAATATTGCTAAGTGGGAATATCACAAATTAGGGTCCACTGCCTCTAATCTGGAAGTATTGATCTTCTTCCAGTTGGTCACAAGTGGCACAGCCATGGGTTTGCAGTCCTCCATCTTGAAACGCTTCAAGATCCCAACTGTGTATTTCCTTTGTCCAAGGAAAATCTCTCCATCTCTCTGCCACACCTCCAACCCCAGAAAGTAGTGCATCAACCCCAAATCCTGTTGAATAAAGTGTAACTAGGTTCGGTCTTCATGACATTGATTTTTGTAAACAAGAAAAATGAATTTATTATTATACCTTGTTGCATGGGTTTCATGAACAAGAAGTTTATTTATTTAGTAGTGGCTCCCATTGAGAGCCTTAGGATAAGTCAAAGAGTCAATGTCATGTATTAAGAAGCTCTACTTGAGCATGAGAAAAATATATGAGTCTATAGAAATGTCAAGTAGCCCTCCAAGACAAGCACAAGAAAAAGTCTGCCAGCAAAATGATGAGAAACACAGTCATGTCGGCCTCAAACTAAATTATATATATATATATATATAACTATCATGTCGGCTCAATAAAAAGACACAATGTTTCACACTATCATGTCAGCTTGAATACATGGACAAACAACTATATCTACGCAGCTGAAGTCACCACAGGAAGTACAGAACTTCGGATTACTCTGAAATTTCGAATGGCACAGTGAATGTCAGACAAGTGCAGGATTGCAGTAATCCCGAACAAGTGCAGGATTGCAGGAATCTCAGACAAGTGCAGGATTGCAGGAATCTCGGACAAGGGTGCAGACATCTCAAATAATTATAGTGGCACAGTGATACAGTCTCAGCATAATTGTGGCAGGGAAGATCTCGTTGGAAGAAACACACAGTGATGGTCTCGGTGATGAAAGGTGATTTCAGGATCCCAGTGTAGCACACACAGTGTCGGCATAATCATGATAAGGAGGTCTCATAGTAACACACTTTGCCTCAAAGGTGCAGTCATGATCTTAAGCATAGATATTGTATCAATGAAGACACAGTCACAAAGTTATAATCTCAATGAAGGTGCAGCTATGAAACAGTGATGATCTTGGTGGATTTAGGTACAAATCTCATTCATATATATGGAGATCTCATTGGTATGGCGAAGACCTCGATATAAGTACAACAATGTTGTTACAGCAGTAATGAAGATCGTGGTGGTGCCAGTGTTATCTCAGCAATGATGAAGAAGAGGATTGGTGTCTTGGTCTTGGAGCAGCATCATAGGTCAAGGGTCATTGTCTTAGTATTCGTCAATTGGAATCCCTATAAGAAGAATTTTGTGCCGGTTTTCCTCTCCAAGAGGGAGAGGTTTTGGCCCTGGCAGAAAGCCAACATCGTGTGTTCTTGTCTCTTTGTTTTTGGTAGCTAATTGATGAACTAGGAAGACACACTCTACTAATAATAAGTGAAGATTGTGCTAAGAAGGAAAGTTAAATGTAATGTCGCTTCCTAAATTATTTTGGAACAAGATTAATTTTTACATTTTGGGGCCAATTTTGGAGGTGATGGAGCCCATTCAATTTTATTAGGAGGCTAGACTTAGTAGAAGTTATTTCGATGTGGTTAAGTTATACATGGGGGCCACCCACACTAGGAAAGTACACATTCCCTAGATCGATTTGCATGGAGGGGAAATCAATGGTTGAGTGAAGGACCCACGATGGAGGGAAAATGGAGGGAAAAGTGCTCTACAAAATCTATATAAGGAAGGCAGCTCTCCTCATTTCAGTATCTTATATTTTGGACATATTGAACTCAATCTTAGTTGCTCGAATTTCTTAGCCGAGTTACTGTGTTGTTTAGCACACGAGTGTCTCCGAGCGGAAATCTCAACCCTTACTTCGGTGGACTTCGAGTGCTAGCCCTAGGAAGGAGTTCTTCTTCATCTTAGTTCGTAGCAGCAGCAGGGGGATGAGTTACAGCAACTGTAAGTTGAGTACCAGCAGTAGGGGGAGTAACAGCATTGCAGGGATTGCGTAGTCATAGCGTGAGTTACTCCAGGAAGTTGGGGAGACAAGAGCATCCTTTCATCATTTTCAAGAGTATAAAGGGCAGCTACAGACAAGAGGGCCATCCTACACGCAGCTCTCATTTCATCACACGCAGAACTGGGTCATCTCCTCCCATGACTGCGCAGTCATTGGAGTGAGACTCTTTGGGGCAACACCATTCGAGGGAGTTTGGAGCTGGGGTGCTAAGAGATCATTTGGAGGGCCATTTGAGGAGGATTGCTGGAGTTGGGAGAGAAGAGATTGACAGGATCAGTCACAGCAACAGAATTCGAAATTGAAGGACCAAATTGTGAAGGGTTAATGTTATAGATCTGACCTGAAAATATATGAGAATACAAATATACCCAAAAATAATAAAATAGAAATAGATAGAAATGCTTCACTTTATTGATCAAACCCTTAAGGTAGGGCAACACCATACATTCACTCCTTAAGGAAGGAGAACACTCCACAAGCTATATGCCTGTTCATACAATAATCCTTGCTCTCTCTCAATGGGGAGTCTTTAGCCTCTATATAGGCCTCATACATACAATACCATGGGTCATTACCATGGTTCCCTCAATACCATCTATCTAATACCATGGGCCCATTACATTATTACTAACTACTTGTGGTCCCTTACATGATACGGGTTAACCACCTTATTTATTACTATGGCCCATCCCATTATTACATTATTCCCTTGGGTACCTCCCTTTGTACCCCATATTATCCCCCCTAGGTATACTACATTCCACCCCCCTTAACATGTTTCGTCCCCGAAACATGGGAAGAACACAAATAATAAGATCTACTCAAAAGAGTAGTCCATTGGTACCATGCACGTGCATCTAGCCATCCAAGAAAAAGGTGAACCCTCGATCTCGCTGGTGCCTCGCTCACTTGAGATGGAAGTTGACCTTGGCAACTCTTTTGTGTTGATGTGTAGTAGGTGGATCTTCGCTCCTATCTATCTATCATGCGAGGGTTGTTTTCCTTGTGGCTAATTCGTTGCCATCTTGTTGGTTGTTTTCTTGCGGGGTGAGGTGGGTGGTGATATGCTGAAGTGTTAACCCACGGTGTCTTTTGCTTTAATTCACCACCTAATGGAGCCTGATTGGTAGCTGGTACATGTTTTGGCGTCTTTTGTTGCTTATCTTCCAATATTACTTTAACCACTGAGCCCTCATCTGATGTATCAGCACCTGTAACCTTTTCTGCTTCAGCCTCTGTTTGTGTTTGATTGTCGATCAGAGCTATAATAGTTAATTTTTGAAGGTTGGAACCAAGGGAAACCCTTTCTGGGTTTTTCTGAGTTTTGGGCAAGGATCACACTCCTAATTTTATAGAATTTTTTGGGCAGATATGAGGGGTCAAACAGGGGTCCCAACTCAGCCAGCAGCTAGAGGAGCTAAGGGGAATTTGGGCCAAAATTCCGAGGTCAACATTTGGCCAATTCCTTCGTGGGTTATTATGGGTTTCTTGCGTAGAGGCTGGGATTAATTTCCCAAAATTTTCTGAGCAATAGGGAAGGCTCTAACAGCAAATCATTTCAGGCAGCAACACCTTTTTGGGCAGTAACAGCGCAGCTCTTGGGCCAGATTACCAGCAAATTTGAGGAGGGTGTTCCATTGTTCATTTTGGGCTTTTGCTAGCTTGCCTAGAGCAAGCCCAGGTGCACACATTCCAACACCTTGTTGTACACCTCTTTCCATTTAATAAAATGAGTAGACAACGCAGTTTGGTTGCCAATTTTGTGGTCTGATGGTCTGATTTAATTTTATGGTGTTGTTTTTATTGTTCGCTTTGCATAGCACTATTTTTCCTGGTTTGGAACATTACATTAAATAACTCACAAATAGTTATCATGCTAAGAAGAATCTCACTATCTACATTGTCGTAGATTCTTCAACATGGTATCAGAGCTAATAAGGTGCTAAAGTTGAAAGAAGGGCAGTAAAAGATACATTCAATGATCAACTTCAAGAAGGGCATCAAAGCAAGTTAAAGGGTTGTGTCAAAATTGAAGGATCAGTCTACAAACAACAAAGGGTTTTGTCTATGCAACCAAAGAGACAATCTACAACAGCAAGATCTTTTAAGCAAAGTCTTTTGGTAGAAATCATATAAGAGAAATTTTTAGCCAACGCATTTCGAACCAACCAGTGTGTCTCCATAGAAATCATCAAAAGGCCACCAAGACCCTCATCAAGATGTCCACAAAGCAATGAAGCTCAAAGGACCTCAAAATCGAAGACTACATCATCTCGAAGAAGGTCGGAGT
The DNA here is from genome assembly GCA_031772625.1 of Pinus tabuliformis. Lineage (NCBI taxonomy): Eukaryota > Viridiplantae > Streptophyta > Pinopsida > Pinales > Pinaceae > Pinus > Pinus tabuliformis. The sequence goes on from CM062816.1 coordinate 1,008,159,099, forward strand.
CCTAGAAGCAATCTTGATCTAAACCACAAAAGAAGGCAAATTGAAGGCAATAAGGCATGGACATCTTCAAAGGATCATCTCCTTGCCCTAGAAGTAGATCATCCAAGGAAACAGCAAATCATCCTTATCAAAAGAAACAACCTTTCCTATTAAGGAAAGGCTCTCTCATTTGTAATAAGGTCATCCAAGAAGAAGCTCTAATATATTTTCATCAACCATTATCAAAGCAATCAAGTTGAAGATTTCATCTTCACATGACATGTAAGTATCTTTTCAATCTATAATCAAGTTTGATTAAATCACTTCATGATTGCAAGGACATCTATAGGTTGGATGGGTCATCAAGATTCCTTGCATGAAGAAGGAGGATAAACATAGTCCTCTAAGTAGCTGAAGTCATTAAACATATCAAAAGGTCTCCTTTGAATTCATGGAAAGGGATACTTATGAAAGATCCCCTCATATAGCAACATTGGAGACATCAAAGAGATGCACATGATAAACTCATTCTCTGAAGATGCAATGAAGAAGATCACATGAGATCTACATGAAAGTAAGGGTATCAAAGGATGTAGGATATCTTCATAAGGTCTCATCTACAAGATCTAGGAAGGAAGATAAGCATCACTGATCTATAATGCACTAACAGACAATCAAGGTAACAAATATCCATGAGATAAGAAAGTTACCTCATTCGACAAATTATGGTCTCTATGCTAAATAGAGAAAGACAAGTTGATGACAAAAGTATTGAAGGTTAAAGGACTAAAACATGTGCAAAAAGGAAAAGGAAGTTTGGTACTCAAACAAGACAAAATAGTATAGCTAAAATTATGGAAAGATCATGGAAGCTCATATCACCAGATAGGATGGAAGAAGCTGAAGAAAAGGGCCAAGGAAAGAGGGAGCAATAGATCTCTACTATGATTGGGATAGTATCCCTCACAAAAGGCTCCTCTAAAGCTTTTGTTATAAGATATGACAATGATAATAAGATGCATTGTGACATCATGGAAGCATTAGAAACAAGAGCTCGTGACATCACCATGGGAATCATGAAGGACAAAATCCATGCCAGACAAACATGAAGGATATAGTTCTTGAGAACCTCAGCGGACATTAAAGAAAGGAAGGAGTCATCTAGGACAAAGCTCATCATACATCAAGTCAAAAAGGAAACATCTGCCAGTTGGGGATATACAAGATCCTCAAAATTCTCTAATGGAATCCTCATCAGAGGATTCACTAATCTAAAGAGGAAGCAAGTGTTTCATCAGGAACTCCAACTTAGGGAATTCATGGGATGATGGTGTGATGACATGAAGCATATCAAGGGATTCAAGATCTTTTCAATCAAAGAAGTTGTTGAAAGAAGCCTAGATCACCTAAAGGTAAAATGAGGTATGTATACTTGTATTTAATATTATAATGTCATGTCATATGGTTGCAGGTAACATGGATAATTACTTCTATCTTGAGAAGAATGATCAAGAGAAAAAGGATCTTCTACTCTGAAAGGATGCAAGAAGGCATAAGTCACACTAGATGAAATCAACATAATATGTCCTCATATGAAGTATGAGGTAGTTGACTAAGAAACTCTGATTGAAAGCTCCTGGAAATGGAATGTGTGAGGAAGGAAGAGATCGTGAGATATGCAACCATGATGAAGGCAATCAACATCCAAAAGACCATGAAGATTTGACTAGAAAATCTCTCGAAAAGATATGATGACTCTCATGGAAAAAGATGTAGACCCTTGACAATAGATACCTTTGGGAGATGTGTCAACATGTATGCAGGATGTTGATACCTACAGAAAGATGTCATGATGAAGAGCCATCTAGTAAGGTATGATTTGATTTAATGTTATGTTTTGATTTCTTGAAGAATATCTGGATAAGTTCATGCAAGGCTACTGGAACAAGAATTGGAAGTACAAGTACAACATTCAAGTGGATAGAAGAAGCATGATGAGGAAGAAGTAGCCATATGACGAAGGTTCCAGATATGAAGAAGGCCACTTTCCATGAAGAAAAGGAATGACATGGCGAACTAAGGAGGAAAGTGATCGATGGTCATTGCCCTACAAGGAAGAAGCTCAATAAATTTCATGACATTAAGGAGAAAAGTTGATCAAGCAACTGAAGGACCCACGAAGAGGAAGTTGTTGATGTATAGAAGAGTCCCTAGCTAAGAGGGAGCTCTGACAAGTTCATGATTAAAAGGGAGCTTGGGCAAGGTTCTGATCAGAGGAAACTTGGGCATATCTTCCCCAGTTGCGAGGGAGAGATAGACACAACATTCTTGTCTTCACTTTGCAAGAAAGAATGGAGGATTGGGTAATCATCTGGCATCCGATGCTCTTTGAGGATGTATAGGGCATCCAAGACAAGAGTAGGCAAGAGGACTGATATTCTTTCAGGGCTGGGAACCCAAGATAAGAATAGTCCTAGAAGGTCATACTCAGTGAACACTCGGGTGGGTATGTACCTTGAGAGACAATGATGAAGGTGTCTATAGTCATTGGTCTCGCCAACATTGTGCTTTGATCTAATGAGAGATAGAGCTGTCAGTCAAGGCCTTGCTATGAAAACAATGTTGGTTACTATGATGCTATACAGATGGGTTACCAATCCAATTCTTCTTATGAGAAATTCTTCAGATTGAGAATGACCAAGTACCATCATGAATACCTCCCTAGTTAAGAGGGAGTGTTGAAGAAAGTGTAACTAGGTTCGGTCTTCATGACATTGATTTTTGTAAACAAGAAAAATGAATTTATTATTATACCTTGCTGCATGGGTTTCATGAGCAAGAAGTTTATTTATTTAGTAGTGGCTCCCATTGAGAGCCTTAGGATAAGTCAAAGAGTCAATGTCAGGCATTAAGAATATCTTCTTGAGCATGAGAAAAATATATGAGTCTATAGAAATGTCAAGTAGCCCACCAAGACAAGCACAAGAAGTAGTATGCCAACAAAACAATGTGAAACACAGTCATGTCGGCCTCAAACTAAATTAAATATATATATAACTGTCATGTCGACTCAATAAAAAGACACAATGTTTCACACTGTCATGTCGGCTTGAATACATGGACAGACAACTATATATACGTAGCTGAAGTCACCACAAGAAGTACAGAACTTCGGATTACTCTGAAATTTCGGATGGCATTGTGAATCTTGGACAAGTGCAGGATTGCAAGAATCTCGGACAAGGATGCAGACATCTCAGATAATTACAGTGGCACAGTGATACAGTCTCGGCATAATTGTGGCAGGGAAGATCTCGTTGGAAGAAACACACAGTCATAGTCTCAGTGATGAAAGGTGATTTCAGGATCCCACTATAACACACACAGTCTCGGCATAATCATGATAAGGTGGTCTCATAGTAACACACTGTCTCAAAGGTGCAGTCGTGATCTTAAGCATAGATATGTTATCAATGAAGACACGGTCACAAAGTTATGATCTCAGTGAAGGTGCAGCTATGAAACAGTCATGATCTCGATGGATTTAGGTACAGATCTCATTCATATATATGGAGATCTCGTTGGTATGGTGAAGACCTCGATATAAGTGCAGCAATGGTGTTACAACAGTAATGAAGATCGTGGTGGTGCAAGTAGTGATGGCCCCAGTGTTATCTCAGCAATGATGAAGAAGAGGATTGGTGTCTTGCTCTTGGAGTGGCATCATAGGTCAAGGGTCATTGTCTTGGTATTCGTCAATTGGAATCTCTATAAGAAGAATTTTGTGCAGGTTCTCCTCTCCAAGAGGGAGAGGTTTTGGCCCTGGCAGAAAGCCAACATCATGTGTTCTTGTTTCTTTGTTTTTGGTAGCTACTTGATGAACTAAGAAGACACACTCTAATAATAATAACAAGTGAAGATTGTGCTAAGAAGTTAAATAACTCACAAATAGTTATCATGCTAAGAAGAATCCCACTATCTACATTGCCCTAGATTCTTCAACAAAAACTTCATCTCGGACTCTTCGGCAAGATCATGCTTGCAATGCGCTATGAGCTCATCAGACCCTGTGAGAAACAGGTCATCGACATATCACACCAATATGAGAGGCTCGCACTTCACCTGAATGTAGTACAGGTTCGGATCTGCCTCATTCTTGGCGAAGCCCATGCCTCGCAAATAACTGTCAATCCGCATATACCATGCTCTGGGAGCCTACTTAAGCCCGTACAGTGCTCTCCTCAACTTCCACACATGGGAACCCCTACCATGCACCTCGAAACCCTCTGGCTACTCTATGTAGATCTCTTCCTCAACAATATCGTTGAGAAAGGTTGTCTTCACGCCATTTGATCAATCCTCCAACCCATTTCCACTTTTATAGAAATGATAGCCCTGATGGATGAGTATTTGGCTACTAAAGTGAAGGTCTCGTCATAATCAATCCCTTCCTTCTATGAAAAGCCCTTAGCCACAAAACGGGCTTTGAACTTCTCCATGCTACCATCCACAACATGCTTGATCTTGTACACCCAACAAGAACCAAGCACTGACTTGCCCATTGGTCGTGGCACGACCTCCCATACGTTGTTCTTCATGATGGAAGAAGTACTCCACCATGGCATCCATCCACACCTGATGCTTGGACGCCTCTTGAAAGCTAACAAGTTCAACCTCAATCAGTTCACTCATCAACACCATATACCTGGAATAACGATGAGGAGCCCAGATTGTCTGACTGAATATCTCAGAGTACCAACATACTCTTGGGCCTCCGTCAATGTCTGCTCTGCTCACTTGGCCTTCCTTTTCCCTATGCCTGGAGTTTGGAGTTGGGGGTGTGAGGAATCCCCTATTGCTCATCCTGATCTCTCTACTCGACCTGTTCACTCTGCTCACCAACCTATGAGACTGTAGTTTGAGAAATTTTCACTAACTCAACCCTTGGTGTTCTTTCCTCCTAAACCTCAATTGTAGAAGAACTCATGTTATTAGACTTCCGAAGAGCCCTCACTTCTTCGAACTTTACATCCTTGTGCACTATTGTCTTCTTGAGAGCAGGAATGTAAACACGATAGGCTTTTGAAGTCTCGCTATACCCCACAAGGATACCTTTCTCTGCAATAGGTTCCAACTTGGTCCTTTTCTCCTTAGGAACATGGCAATATACAAAGCACCCAAAGATGTGAATGTGCCCCAAATCTGGTTTCTTTCCCGTGACCTTCTCCACTAGTGTTAATTTGCCCAACATTTATGTGGGGTTCTATTCTGCAAATATATGGCAGTGTTGCAAGCCTTTGCCCACAAAAACCAAGGCATATCCTGATCTTGGAGCATGGCCTTGGTCTCTCCAACCAATGGTTAAATTTGACGGGTATTTACCCACATTTCACTTTTTTAACCATTATTTACTAGCATTTTTTAAATTTACTCCCATATATATATAATTTTTCAAGGGAAATTATATATATATATATATATATATATATATATATCCACAGGCTCTCCAGCCCAGTCTGGAAGAGATGTTGTAATGCCTTGTTGTGTTATGTTATGTAAACATTTTGAAATGTCTTGTTATGTTATGTAAACATTTTGACTCGGTAAAATAAAATTAATAATTTAACATTGACAGTTTTTTAGCTCTAGGTTTTGATAACCCATGGTGGTTTTGCCCATGGTATTTGTTATGATGAATCCTATTTAAAGGCTTGAGGAAATCCATTATGGAATGTAAGAGTAGTGTAATCCATTTCTATATATCAATCCAGTCAAGCACAACACACCCACTTGATGCAAAATATGTAAGTTTTAATCTTTTCAACTAGTTTAGATTTTCTGTAAGACAGTTTTGTTTTCTCAAAGATTCATTTATTTTGATTTGAATTGATATTAATGAATTTTATTTAATGTATGCAAGTTGTTCGTGACTATGAAGCTACCAAGTTGTTCAATGGGAAAGTTGTAGCCAAAGGAGAGGAGAGGTATAAGGAGGAGCACTATAAATTGTACTTGTGAGTTAATTTGAATTTATTTATTTCTAAAGTCACGTTTATTCATAAAAATTTAATGGTTGCGTAAGACTGAAAGTATGCTTTAAAATCATAGTAATTTAGTTTTAATTTGAATTTATTTATTTCTAAAGTCACGTTTATTCATAAAAATTTAATGGTTGTGTAAGACTAAAAGTATGCTTTAAAATCATAGTAAATAATCTAATAAGATAAAGATGATTATTCAATAATCAGAGCTAAATCATAATTTTAATTTTTTTATTATTTAATTAATCAAAATAATTAGCCTCTCTAGTCTCATACCAGAGGTTGGGATTATACAACGAATCTTTCATGTGTGTCTCATAACTTACCCCAAAAAAGATTATACTCATAATTTGAATTTATTTATTTCTAAAGTCACGTTTATTCATAAAATTTTAATGGTTTCTTAAGACTAAAAGTATGCTTTAAAATCATAGTAATGAGTTTTAATTTGAATTTGTTTATTTCTAAGTCACATTTATTCATAAAAAGTTAATGGTTGCTAAAAGTGCGCTTTAAAGTCATAGTAAATAACCTAATAAGATAAAGATGATTATTCAATAATCAGAGTTAAATCACAAGTTTAATTTATTTTCTATTATTATTTAATTAATTAAAATAATTAGTCTCTTATGTGGAATTCTAATTTTCTCCTCCTAATGCAGGTAAGAGAATTTTCTTGCCTTACGGAAAAGAGACAAAGAAGTGAGCTCCTCACAATTCACGAAATTAAATACATAGTAAAAAAATAATTTTCTATGATAAAAAATAGCCTACTTGATATTTTTTAAGTAATATAAAGCATAGACATGCATCTTATGGTTAAGCCATAATTAAAAAAAATTACGAAGACAAAACATAAAACTTATACTACCAAAAAATTGTTTTTATACTCTCAACAACAAAAAATAACAAAAAACATGTAATACATGATATTTAAATGATGGGTGAAAATAAAGATCAAACGTCATGTGAAGGGCAATTTTAAAAAGAAACCCGTCATACAAAAAAAAAAAAACCTGACGGGTAGGAGTGTCTGTCAAATTTATATCCTGGCTCCAACTATAGCCCTGTTCTTCTGCTCTACAACCCCATTTTGTTGAGGGTTGTATGAAACTGTCAACTCCCTATTAATGCCTTCTAGCAAATAGAAGTCCTTGAAGGAATTAGATGTGTACTTGCCTCCATTATTTGACCTCAACGTCTTGATGTTTCTCCTTGTTTGATTCTCAACTAAAGCCTTGAACTCCTTGAATATGTTAAAGACCTCGTCCTTACTTTTCATGAAATAGATCTAGGTCTTCCTAGAGAAGTTGTCAATGAAGGTCGCATAACACTAGTACCCACTCAAGGATATTGTTGACACGTTCCCACACACATCTAAGTGCACTGGATCCAAAATCCCTTTGGACCTAGTGTTGTTGCTCAGAAAATTGGTCTTGGCATATTAATCAGTGTGCAACCCTTGCACACCTCATGTTGCTCAACCTTTAGTTCTAGCAGCCCCGTCACTATCTCCCTAAGCACGTTAAATGCTCCAGGACGAAGATGCACCATCTTCTTGTGCCATAACTCACCCAGCTCTTTGTTATAGCTCACCAATGCATGTGTTGGCTCAAACTGCAATCAAAACAAGTTGCCCTTCCTAACCCCTATCACTTTTGTTGTCTTGGAGTTCTTGGGCCGAATATACACTTTACCCTCGTCAAAGGTCACAATGTAACCCTTGTCCTCCAAGGTAGCAATTGAGATCAAGTTCTTTGTCATACCCGGAACATACAACACATCCTCCACCAACAAGGGTTTGTCGGACTCCCTCTGAAACTTGACCGTGCCAATACTAGTTGGATGGTACTTGGCATTGTCTCCAAGCTCTATGTAGAAATCCAACTCCTCCTTCAGACAAATGAAATACTCTTTGACTACTGTCACGGGGCAAGAAGCCCAACTATCAATCTACCACACACTAGTGGCAACTAAGCTCAAGAGACATGTAATGAGAAAAAACTCTTCTTGAACCGTGCTACAAATTTGTCCACCTCTGCGGCAACAGCAACCTGCTTCTTCTGCTTTCCCTTCTTATTATAGCATTGGCTGACGTAGTGGCCTAGCTGATGGCATGCAAAGCCTTTAACCTAGCTTGGATCCTTCTTCCTATCCTTGGAAGAGAACCCTCGCTTGGTCCTTTCTCAGCGTTCTACTTACCCTTGCTTGCTAGAGCAAGGTTCTCTTCTTCGAACCTTTTCTTTTGATATCCCCGCTAACTACTTTCTCGGATCTACTCCTAGACGAAATCATCCCAAAGCCTTGCCCAGTCAGGTAGGTGATTTTGGCCCATAAGACACTTGACAGAGACCTCCTAGTGCTTCGAAAATCCATTCAAGTCTATATGCACTAACTCCTCCTCAGCAATCGTCTCCCCAACAACAACCAATTCATTCCTAACCTGTGTCACCTTGGACAAGTAAGATGTCACATTCTCGCCCTTAAGGCTTAGACATTCTCGTGCCATGCAACTTGTCCTTAAGCATCATTTATTGACTCTAATAGGTGGTCTTATATAGCTTCGTGAGCGCATCTCACATCTTCTTCACAGTATCTTTCTCTAACAGATGGGATATGAAATGATCTTTGACCACATCGAGAATAATCCTCCGCGCCTTGGCCTCCTTGAGCTCATGCAGATCCACGAGGACTTCACTCAATAAACCTCTGACATATCACGTGCGTTCGGGGCATATTAAACAATACCCTTAATTTGACTACATATTGGAAAATACCTCTAAAAATCACATTATTTAACCCCCTACCAATACGAACCCAATACACCTTCCCAATTTAAACATCCCCTACTTTCACTAGATATTGCAGGTATCCATTTTTTCATTAACATTTTTAATACCCCTTTATATTTTTCATTTTTTCCTTCATATATATCCCCCAATATGAACCCACGTGGTATGGTATTGCTACCCCAGTGAAGCCCCGTGCACAGATCTAGAGCAATTGGATGTGAGCTTGGTGGCACCACAGTTGTATTAACAAAATTCCACAACTTGTTCTCCTTGAGAACAGTTGAGATTTGAACCTTCCATTGCAAATAGTTCAAAGAACCCTCAAGCCTATCCCCATATCAAACACTAGTTCCCATTGTAGAATAAAATCCTCAAAGAGATTGAAAACTAAAATTTGATATTTTTTTGTCCTGGAACCTGTGTCAAATATCCTTGGCTTTGTATTCAGAGTTTAGAGCTTTAATACCATGTTAATTTCTTTAAACCCAGCTACAAATTTATTGTCTCAACAAATAATCACAAATCTAAAATAAACAATGCTTTCTAATCTGATTTGTAACAATAAATATTTTGGGTTTTTAACCAAATAAACAACAGAAGCAAAAATACTCAAAACCAATCACATGCAACAGAGAATAACACAGATATACCCTAGAAACCCCAGTGTGGGGAAAATTAGCAAATGTTGGGCCTCTTATTCAACTTCAGGAGAGATTTTCTTACAGTAACCTTACAAGAATTTGCTCCAACAAATACACAACAAAAAATCTTGGTCTTCTCTCTCACTCAACCCTTGTTCGACCCACATGTGCGGCCCAGCAAAAGAACCTTTGCGCACGAGGAAAACTTGGCCTACTTGATCCAAGCTAACTTAGCCTCTCTGTTGATCTCGCTTGCCCGATTTCGCTCTAGCTGGCAGATCTAGCGTTTTCTCACTCTCACTGCCAAATATTGCACTCCACTGAATCCCAACTCATGCTAATCAATTGTGTCTCTCTTTTGGCTCAAACCTCCTATTAAAAAGATCAAACCCTAATCTCAAGCGAAATCCCTAATATCAATAGTTGAGATTAGATCTCGACTCACTGAGATCAATGGCTACGAATTAATTTGTCGTTGACTTTGCCTTTTTAGTAAAAAGGTAACCAACAATTAAATTAAATTGTTGTCTAAAGTCTTGACTTAGGAAATTCATTAATTAACTGTCGTAGGAGATAATTAAGGTGACTCGTTGCATGTCATCGCAACTGATCCATGCAGAATCACCTTCCAAGCTACAATCTCAATACTATATAAGCAATCGTAGCATCCTCTGATCTCATAGTAAAAAAGGCACCGAAAAATTAGATGCATCTCTATCTTCAGCTCCTATACGCATCTGGCAAACCCTATCTGGCAGTAGGCTAAGGTGGTCGATCACGATTTAGATTCTATAATAGCCCACCAGAAATTGACGCACAAGGATCTTGAATAACTCAATCCGATGTCCTTACGTGTAACGGGGGCAAGCAATGAAGCCATCCTACAACTCCAAGAAGTGCACTAGATAGAAAGCCATCTTCGAGCCTAGGCTCTGTGAGGGTGCAATCTAGGTAAACTAGATGTACAATCCACAAATGTCCTCTCTAATGGCCCAATTCAATCACTATTTAGTCAACAAGAAGTGCCCCAACACATCTAAAGAATATCTGAAGGGGGGTGGGCAATTTAGGGAGATGGTCATCAATTGGAGAAGCCTCACAGTACCAAACCCCGATATGACCCTATGTGACCTATGGGGCAAGCTAAGGCTAGGGCTTCAAAGGAGAAAAGTCTTAGTTAGCAGCACCTCGCTCTCATGAAGGCAAAGTCCCCAAAGGTCCAAACTTTGTTAGAAGGTGACTCGATAGAAAATGACTTTAAGGCGAAAAGGAAGGGCTTTAAACTCTCATAAAACAATGGGTTGAGAGACCATACATTTGCATCAGGATGATGCACTTAAGAAGTTTGTTTTGGACTCTCCAAGTCCAAAAACAATCCATTTGAAGCAAACTTGGTCCCCAAATCTATAAACCATAGAGTACCATAGGTCTGCTAATTGTCTCCAAGAGGTGAAGCTTGGACAAGATGGCCTTAAACTAGTTTTTGAAACACTATTGCTTGAGAAGGGAAAGGGAGCCATACCCTTCACTAAGTCAAGGCTAGAGGGCTTGCTACATGCCAAAATGAGGCCCCACAAACTAGACCCTCAAACAGGTGAGCACTGAGCATTGTCTAATCTTAATCTCCTCCCCTTGAAAGTAGAAACGCAGATCAACGTAAAAGCTCTTCGACATGTTGAAGATCATAACCTTGGTTTTACCTAAGTTGATCATCCACTATCAAAGATTGCAAAAGCTAGCTAGGGCACTAATCTATACATGTAAGCCCTTAGGTGTGGCGGCTAACAAGATCAAGTCATAAACAAAGAGAAGCAAGGAAATCAACACCTAATGTAGAAGTCAACCATCTCCATCTTGAATGTGCTCTCCAAGAAATGACTCTAGCTCATTTAATGTAGATCTAAAGAGGGTCGACAAGAGGAGGCACCCCTGTTTAACGCCAATGTTACTCTGAATGAAATCAAAGAGGCGATGTGCCATACAAAGATGACCCAAAACAAGTTCATGTATTCTCATGATGACCACTAGGAGGGTCTTAGGGATGTCAATGTCATGAAGCCTCTGAAATAGAGCCTCTCTCGATACTATGTCAAATGCTTTCCAAAATTCCACAAAGCAACAAAAGACTTTCGAGGAGCAATGGTAAGCCTCCCCAATGATGGATATAGCCTATGATTGGTCATCTAGTACTCTGAGGGGAAACAAGCCTGCTCTCTAGCCCTAAGATATCAACTCTCTAGCTCCTTTGAAAGCCATAAATGTAGGATTGCAGCATATAACTTCAAGAATGTATGCCAACCATGATAGTCGAATAGTTGTTTGGATCGAAACAATCCCTGACTCGTAGATCAGATGAATGACGTGTCTAGCCCAAGAGTAGGGGAAGATGAAACAAACCACACAATTAAATAAATCGACAATGTGCAAGTCAAGAGAATGGATTGTAGAAAATTTTACAGTTTTGGTAGTCCAGACTCCAAACAGTTTCAAGTTATTTGCCAAATTTTCATACCCACAGTCCCAAATTAGTTAACTGATATAAAACTTGTAAATGCAAATTTACTTAAAACACTATAGAGCTACCTCTATCATTTGACTTTTCCAGCTGACATGAAGAAATATAAAACGCAAGCACACACATAGAAATTTACACAATTATTTTTTAGTCAACTGGCCATGGAAAAAACCACAAGGGGAAAACCAGTTCCAAGGGTGTCTTTATATCGCTTTTTAAGGAGATTTGTACATAGAGAGAAAATCAGACTTATCTCCCCTGATGTCTTGCTGAAGTCACTGCCAGGTCACTTTGAAAATCAAGCTCTCTCTCAGACATAAACTCAGCCTGAGTATGCTTAGTTTTCTGTGCTCTAACAGTGGATTAATTTGATGCCAAACTGAGCCTGAAAATACAGTGATTTTGTGCCACCTAAACAACTGCTGACAGCCTCACACTGTGTGCTGAAGATGACCCAAAAATCACACTGACAGGGATCTGATACTTGGTCTGAACAACCCAGAAAAACTCAGCCTTCCTTCTCCTTGTTTCACGGCCAGATCTTTGCACAAATCACGGCCTGTTCTTTGACTTAAAGCTCAGTCTGACTGCCTGCCAACAACACTGAGAAACAGCCTGCAAACTCGGCCCTAAATTCGGCCTCTCTATACACAACAGACTTGGCCTGTTCTCAGCCACAGATTTCGGTTCTGGAAGCAGCTAATACCCAGCGTAAATTTCATCCCACAACTCGTCCTAAATAACACAGCAAACTCAGCAGAACTCCTGGTGCGAAATCTTGGAAACTCAAACCTGAACTCTCTGCTAGAAATTTGTTCTAGTAGTCTCCCTAGAAGTTCGAGCCCTTCTCCTTGTGCTCAACAATCTCTGGCTCCCTTCTCTCCCTTGCTCTCTAGCTCTCCTTTGCTAGCTTGAGCTGCTCCTCCTCCTCTTCTCAATAGCACACTTGAAAATCATAACAAAAATGCTTTCCTTTTCCTTTTTATCTATCATTTGTGAGAAAAACCTAACCCTAGAGATCTAATGGCTGAGATTAAATCTCAGCTCAGTAGATCAAGGGTAGAGATTATTTCCCTCTCTTGACCCCTTCTCTCATGTGGTCCCTCTCACTTAATTAGCTCCTACTCACCTTTTAATATTTTGTACCTTGTGCACTTTATCTCTCATAAAATGACTTTTAAAATATAAAAGTCACTTTAATTTTAGAAGTCACTTTGTACCTTTTCTCCCTAAAGTCACATTTAAAACATAAAGTGACTTAACTAAAAAAATACCGAGCACATGTACCACCTCATAAAGTGACATAACTCCATGACATCAATAAAACACATAATGTCACTAGACAAAAAGGTTATTCCGGTGTCTTCCTTGGCCAAAAGGATAAATGCCTAGGAAACACTTCCTTGGTACAAATTTTCTCAACATGGATGTCATGTTTAAGGAACTTGGCATGAAGGCTTTCCTCGCCAACTACTTTACCAATGCTCATAACCATTATTTTGCTCCTAATGTCTCTTTAAAAGAGGAGATGGCATGAAAAAGAGAGGAAAGGGATGTGGGGTAGGGGCCTGTCCGAGAATATCTTAGAGGGAGGTCATATGGGATATCATGGACTAGGGTTCCAAATCTAGGGGAATGATATACTTTGGAGGTGGTAATTATCACCATCCCCTCTTCACCAACTAGTTAAGCCTTTGAAGATGGGAAAACTTTAAAAACAAAGAAATCAAACATTAACAAGATATCATCAAGAGAATTAGTATATCACCAACATATAAAAAAAATTGAAAATTTTGGGCCAATTAGAGTCAACATTCTACAAGTTCTCTATTTTATGGCCATCCCCATTTATTTTTATCCAACAACAAAGAAAACTCAACACAAATATATCCCCAATTATGGATTAGTTGATAACTAGCAATAGAAGATGCTCAATAATCTAAAGTGAGCTATTTAGAATTGTATTAAATGCACCATTTTCTAAAGTTCGCCATCACTTGGACATTTCAAAAATAAACATAAGCGAGCCAACTACTAGCACTAGTGATTAACATGCCAAAACAAAGTATACAAGGATAAAGAAAACCCCAACCTCATCATTTCCATTTGGTTGCTTCTGAAACCAATTAATGTTTAAAACCTGCAACCATTACAAATAAAATTAGAATAAGTAAACATAATTAGCATCAAATCCTAAAAATATTTCACTAATTGATGACATTTTCGCAAAAAAAATAGATATACAAAGCAAAAGTATCAGCAAACCCAATAAACTCAGGCATATATCAAGCAAATAATTTATACAAGCCAAACGTAAAAGAAAATGTACAGCAAGTGAGCAAGTGGGGCCTTAATTGACTAAGAAAATAGCCCAAGTATAATGGTTCCATTATCCTTGTGGTTTGCACTCCGAAATGACATGTGTCAAAAGTGGATAGTGCCAAGTGCAATTCACAAGAAATCTTGGTGGACTAGATATCCTTCATCCCTGCCACTTAATCCAAACGATATTTGTGTTATGTGGAGAAGCCCCCTTTATTGAGTTGGATTTCTCTAAGCAATTTAATAATAAAAATTTAAAGGGATATATTCCTCTTCATAACAAACTCAAATTGTCACTTAAGCTAATTTTAGTGTGGATTTGCCATAACACCATGAGATTCCTTGAAAAGAAGTAAAGGTAATCCTCTTATGATAGAAAGTAAAATTTTGGTTAGAACAGTTGTAACAAATTGAAAATACTAATGTAATATTCAAAGGGAGTGGAAAGATTTGCAGACATGTAATGTGCTAGAAGCTACAAGCCATGAATGTAACCCCCAAGGGAGGAAGCAAGGTTGCCCCTTTCTGAATACCATGGCTTTAGGGATGCACTAACCAGCTCAAGGAAGGTGACAATACACTAAGTGAATTTAATTTGAAAAGAGTTCTAGACAATCGGTGAGAAAGTTAAATTTCATCAACTAAGCAGAGGCATTTTTTGTGAAAAAAATAGAGAAAAATACCACAATCACCCATTGAACTTGAGGTGTTTTGGGGCAAAGTTCCAAATTTTAATGAACATGCACGAACTAAAAACTCTCTTAAAGTGGGCAGCCAAAATTGAAAATGAAGAATTAAAGGCATGATGCAAACGCCAAATCATATGCCAAGTCAAAAGGCTTTCTATAGGTTTATTCACCAAAAAGGAAGACAAAGTAATTATTTTGTGTCACAAACAACACTTTTTGAATAGTGGAAGTTTGTTTAATATGTTGTAGTTCTCGATGTGTCTTAACTAGTAAAGAAGAACCCAACTTGTATCCCTATCTAGATTAAGCTACCAACATGTCACTAATGAGGAAACATTTAAATAAACTAGAAATGTCTTGGAACAAACCCAACCTACCACTAGAATAATGTAAGGAGAAAGTATTCAACTTCACAAGAAAAACTATTGAAACTTTTAGCAAACCTAAGGGGTTGACCAAGAGAAGAGGCTTTGAGCTAAATGTGGATTTAACCTAGGCCTAGCAACTTAATTATGAAAATCTAGCTCTCGATTATTAATCTACTAAAATATAGCTCCTTCACAGGATGCCCTATATACAGATTCTAATCTCCATAATGAAAATTTCTAGGAAACTACCAAAATAAAGGTAGCTTGGAGTCTAAAATCAACAAAAACTAGTTCAATGCTCTTCAAGAGGCCAAAACAAAAGATTTGGTTGACAACAAAAACTATGAGATAACCATAACTCCTAGAACCTAATGCCCTACAAGGATGAAACAGAAATGCAAAATCTTCTCTGGAGGAGGAGGACCCAATTTACATTTGGAACTAAAGAGAGATTCCTCAAACCCATCCATAGGTATTGCAATGATAATGCAAACCCAAAGATAATGAAGCTTCTTAATCTTGGAAACCATGCAAGATTCCATAGAGGTCAAGTAACATTTCATATCATTGTTTACTAAGCCAAAATCCACCCATGAAGATAGAATAAAATCAAAAGGACTTGCTCATTACGGTTAATCTAGCTTGATTGAAACATTCCAATTATATGCATAACATCAAAAATGCATGAAAAGAGGGTACTCTTAAACATGGTACAAGTATTTACATTAAAGCAAAACTTGAAGGAATGAGAATATTCAATATATTTAAATGAAAAAAGGGAAAGCAGGGTTTGGATTATTGAGATAATATGAATTAATTCTAAGTTATGTTGTGGTGGATGGCGCAAATGAGGCAGACATCCTTATCAAAGACATACGACATTTACCTCAAGGAATCTAGAAAAGACCAAGGTAATCCGTGGATAACATGGTCCCTTTACAAGATGGAAACACCAACGATTTTAATCAGATCCCAGATATTCTTCTTTTTTTAACCACGTGGTGAATCGATAACTGCCAGTCCTGATCTATGGGAGACCCAGGATCAATCCTCGTAGCTGCCACTATAACACCAAGAGTACATCCAACTACCTGCAAGTCGATATGCTAAGATCCTATGATTTTAGCAAAGCGAGACTCTCGTGCCGCCAGGGGGGAATCTGCTCTCGAGCCGCCACCATAGCAGGTCATGTACTCAATGAGATTTGAACCATGGTCTCTTGAGCTTCGCCCAAGTAGACTTACCGATATTAAACTACAAACACCATCCAAAATTTGGACAAGGAGACTGTTTGGAGGCCAAAGAAAGCATATCCAACATGCCTACAATTTCTTCAACTAGCTAAACACATCCAAAGCTTAGTCTACATGGAAGAGTTTTTGAATGGCATCTGGCAATGTTTTACCAAACCACACTAAAAGACCAAAACAGAACACTAGTGGATGTACTGGAGAATAGATTCATGAGACCATCCACAAAATGAAATCAGAAAGGTTAATAGACCAAAGGAGTTACAGGAAGATTTCATAAGTCGACCTAGGAAAGAAGAATCTATTAGGATGGTCGAGAAATTAGAAAATCCGAAAAATAGGGGATTGTAAACTCTAATTTTATAGACTTCATTCCCAATGACTATGTTATTAAACCTACCTACAAGGTATCTAAAATCTACATTTCCACATTTTTTAAAACAAGAAGATCCATCCTAGATCCACAAGGCTCTAAAACCTTACCATTTGCCTAGAAAATAGCCCCTCCACCCCCTCTAAAATGTAGAAATCTAAGCTTTTCATATCAATCTGCGTTTATGAATTTGTGAGAACAATTTGGAGAAAAACTTTTGTGTATGTATGCATTCATGGGTATAAGTGCATGTACATGTGCACACATGCTTCTATGTGTCATTTCACCATATCTAGATGCTAACTTTACAAAAAATGGGCAAATTTATAACAAGAACTACATCTATTTCCATGCAACTTAGCCCAACAATAAAGATGCACTTTTGTTCCTAGGGTGGAGACTAATAAATTCATATAATAATAATTAAAAAAATATATCAATAAGGCCTGTGATAGGATGGAAAGGAAAACACCTCTAAAATCCTTGCCAAATCTTAGAATTGATCAATGTCTTAAATCTATGTCAAGAAGGTTTTTATTGGTAGATAAAGGTTTTTATCCCCCCCCCCCACACAAGGGCCATGTTCATCCCTCGAATCCTAGCTATCATGTCCCCATTTTTATTCTTCTTCATAGTATAGCCAGGGTGCATTTACAAGGCAGGGGATGGCCAGGTCCGTGGAGTAGGTTATGTCATCAGGGGTCCCGATGGAGTTTTGAAGAGTTTCTATGAGGTCCAACGACATTTGCTTGGTATATTCCATCATCTGCACAATTTGCCTTTCATTCCGGCGCATTCCGACAACTTTCAAAAAACTAAGTTATTAGTGGACTTGACTCAATTAATTATGCTTAAGGTGGCATTCCGAGACGAATACGTGGCAGAACACCTTAGTGTAATTGCTCGTTGGAACTGGAACGAGAAGATCTACATGATGGGATGGTTAGATGGGAATTTCAATGACCTGAGGAGACATGATGGACAATTTACCATTTTCCCACATTAAAAAGAATATTTTATTTGAAATAAAAGAGGGAAAAGTGCTCCATGATTAAATAATAATAAAATAGAAGGTTCTAGAAGAGTCCATCAAATCTATAAAATAGGAGGAGGAGACCATTGGAAGACATCTTGGTTTTCATATTGTTTCTTGTATGAGAGGTTGAGGACCCAGTTCTCTACTCCATTGGTAGCCCCAGGACGAAAACCCTCGAGTGAGATATAGAGATTGGGCGAGCACCCATCTCCCCTTGGTGGATTCATTCAGAATCCACAGGTGTAGTGATTGTTTTTCTGTTTCAGTTTGGAGACCGGAGGGTCATTCCCAACTATTGTATTGGCATCTATCTATATATAATAAAGTTGGATTTTGGTTGCTGCATTTCTCATTGTTCCTCGTGTTGTGATTTTTAATGAGATTTTATGCAATTTATAGATTTATGGTTTCGATTTTACATGGAAATCTTCTGGTAAATGCATGATAGTTTTATATGAAGTGTTTGTTCCAAAAATTTCTGATTTGGGACATTACAGTGGTATCGGAGCCTTGTTCTTGGCTCAGCTTTGGGTTACCTTGAAAGGCCAAGTTCAAGGGCTTCAAGATTTCTTTCATTTTTCCGGAGTCATTATTTTGTTGCAGAAGAAATTTCTTGCAAGGTGAAGATTGAGCTTCATATAAGAAGCTAAATTGTCGAATGATTAAAAGGGACCCATTTTCATTTTGCAAAGTTGCCCGTCAAATTTTAATTATAAAGGCACCGAAACATGAAGTGTCGCCGTGCCGTCAAGCCAATTTTAACACTGAAAGGGGGTCCATTATATGCTTTGAAGGTCTTTTGGCGAGGATATAGTTTCGGGTCGCATTTCAGTGCAATTTCAGGCATGTCATCGAGTTGATGTCCGAAAGGATTAGCGATGAGTAGATTGTCTCCTCATCCAAGCGATTAGTAGTTCGCATCCTCGATTAATGTCGGAGCTTCTGGGTGCATTAAGTGAAATTCACACCTGTTGTATGTAACCATTGACGCCCAAGTGTGTGCGATCATTGCGATCAAGGATCGAGGAACTAGTAGGCCCCAATCTGTCTAAATGAGTATCTAAGTGGAGTCACGTATTAGGGGCCGACTCTTTGATTTTGTGAAAATCGTCCAAATTGTTGAAAGGGATTTTTTCCAAGGCCGAGGGACCAAGTACTTCCTTCACCAGCGCTACAAAGTCCAATTTTAATCAAATACCCATCGGCTGAGAAAATTCCAGACAGTCGTATTCATTCCAAGTGTCGAGCTTGAGCTTGTCATCAAAAAGTTTGAGATCAAAGGTCGTGAGCCAAGTCTATCAGAAGCTGCGGTTGTGGGGTGTATTTCTCAAATCACCAATGTCGAATATATCTTTGAATCGTGGCTATTTGATTGCTTGATGTTTATTGTCTGAAGATCAATTTATTTTCATCCTCAAGCTTAACCAAACTGCAAGGAACGCATTCATTTGACGCGTCACTGGAGCAATTCGTGGCAACCAGAATCGACAATCAAAATCAATTTTCTGGTAGACTGCCGACCTTATTATGTGGTGGGGTGAAAATTGAAATATCGAAATGGCGAATGAATCTCTAAGCGATGGAGTGTTGAATCAGGATCATAGTAGATGGTCGTCGCATGCTCCAATTCCGTGTTTTGAAGATAGACAGAGTCACATTACAGTTGTTATCACGACTGCTAGAGCCATGTTACAGGTACGCATGGAGCAAGATTGATTGACTTCATTTGCCACAAACCAAACCGGTGAAATATTAGCACTCACATCCATCGATCACGAGGTTTGGGTCAATTGACATAATACGTTGTTCACCTGGAGTATGGGAATGTTGACCTGAGCATAAGGCAATCTAATGAAGCAGAGTCTGGTGCTCGAATTCGGAGGGTCGCAGTCATTAACCAAGCAAGTTAATGAATTGCAAGAACTACATTGCGTACCAGTTGCGCCTCTTCGTAGGTGCGTCACTAGAATTTAGCATTAAGCCAGCCTTATTATCAGACGGTCGAGACAAAAGTTTGACTGGGCAGGAAGACTACATGGGTTGCGTACTCTTGGGCATCATATCTCTAAATCAAGTTGTTGGATGACAACAACGTTTATATCGGCAGCTATCTTTAAAATCAAGTTTTTTCTGAAGCTTTAGAGGGACGAATAGAACTATGGCAATGTATTTTTCTGTGCTGGAAGTCTGGACTGTTAACTCCAATTTGGACAGCGTATCATTGAACCAACAGCTGGCAGCTACTTATTCCAGGTTCTTCTCATATTTCCTGTGTATTGTATTTTCATCATAATGACCATGTAATAGCTCACTAAGTGCTGATATGTATGAATGCATTTTGGGTTTAACAATATTGAGGTGATAAGTGAAGCAAAGGGAGTTGTTCTGGGGTATTTGTTTCCATTCCAGCATCTTCATACACCAGCCATTTATAAATTCCTGAGCATTATAAGAATTTACTTGGACTTTAAATACTTAAAAGTTAATTGGAATGCACAGTGACCATTGTGTTTATTGAGTTAGAATCGTGGAAGTGTTTTGGGGTATTTGTTTCCATTCCAACATCTTCATACACCAGCCATTTATAAATTCCTGAGCATTATAAGAATCTACTTGGACTTTAAATACTTAAGTGGAATGCACAGTGACCATTGTGTTTATTGAGTTAGAATTGTGGAAGTGTACTTTCAGCAGTGCACATGTCAAAATTATTGATAAAAGTGCCATTGGAAAACTCAGTTGAACCCAAAAGTTTATTGAACTATATATATGGAACATTGCTCATTTGTCATTACTATCCTTGTGCACATAAAAATTGTACTTGTCATTCTTCAGCTGAAACATGGATCAAACCTACCTAAACTCCCTTAATCAACCAGCAATAACAAACAACAGACCGTTCTCAAGGGGGTTCTATGCCATTCTTCAGAGAGAACAACCAAAGGATGTGCAGAAGGGGCAAGAAATATGACACAAGATATTTGCTCTTGGGACAAATTTAAAACACATGAGAACAAAATGGAGAAAAAAAATTCAAACTTGATGAACTAGATACACTCATTTCCAAAGTGAGCCAATTAGAAGGGAAGAAACTAATCTGGGCTCTAAAACCAGCGATGCTTGCCCTCGTTCAACATAAGTTCTTGGAGGAACCTTGTGAAGGGGTCAAACTTCCAATTGCATCATGTCTCAGTAACATTGTGAGGTTGACTTCACCCATACCTCCTTATAATGATGATGTTATGAGGGGAGTTTTCAGGTTGATAGTAGAGACTTTTCAGGACTTGGACAACAGTGCGGGTCCTACATTTGGGAAGAGGCTTGAGATTTTAGAAGTTATTGTTGTAACTAGGACTTATGAAGTCATGTTTGATCTAGAGTGTGATGGTTTGTTCTTGCAAATGTTTTGTTGCTTCTTCAGCATTAGGAAACATCATCCTGACAGAGTCATAGCACACATGCAATCCTCATGTATGAGAGGCCGTGATGCCATCTGTCGAGAGTTGCAATCTCGATTGTTGTCTATTTGGAGGAGAGAGCAATTGGTCTCACCTGTTGCTTATGGTCTAGCTGAGAGGTTGGTTGAGCAGAACATTGGGCTGTTCAGGAGACAGTTGACCAGGGAGGAGTAGCTCAGGTTTGGGGGCTCATGTAGCAAGAATGAGATGAGGAGGAACGGACTTCGCTTCATCTACAAAGGACCTTGGGGACCTGGCCACTCATGCTTGAGTGACACTAAGGAGATGACAATGGTAGAGCAGGGGGATATTCTTTGTTCGACGAGTCCATGGGTTCATACAATCATACCTTAGAGAAGCACGCGCAGTCATATGGATTTGATGACAATAGCCCAGATATGCATCCATGTGTGGTAGAGAAGTACGAGGAGCAACTGATTGTTCCCATGTGGGAAAGAGATCAGGGAGCAGATGAGCAATTGATGATTCAGCATAGAAAGCACATAGAAGAGCATGAGTCATGGCGAGTCATTGACATCAAGCCAAATTCATATGATGAGCGGTCCATAGGTCCTAGGAGAGACATTCAGGATAGTGTGTCACCAGTGATGAGTCAGCATGAGCAGCATATGACGAAGCGTGGGTCAATTGAGGAGGATGAGGCACACAATATGCATGATGGCCCATTTTTGGATAGTCAGCTACTGGCTCACGTTGAGCCCATGGTGGAGGATGAGCAGACACCCGTGGGGCAGTCATTGGAGTTGAGCAAATAGATGTGTAGGCAACCTCCAGGGAGGTAGTATTTGCAGACATTTGTCCTCGGGAGGTGTTGGAGGTTGACGGGGTAGTTTTGCAAGAGGCTAGTAGGCGGCAGGAGTTGTTGGAGATGGTGATGCATCCATCTTTAGGTCTACCCATTGATGAGGTGCAAACAAATATGGCGCAGCTAGCAAAGTTGCAACATATT
The DNA here is from genome assembly GCA_031772625.1 of Pinus tabuliformis. NCBI lineage: Eukaryota > Viridiplantae > Streptophyta > Pinopsida > Pinales > Pinaceae > Pinus > Pinus tabuliformis. The sequence goes on from CM062816.1 coordinate 1,008,181,533, forward strand.
CAGGCAGCAACCCTCTCCAGGAGTTCATAAACAGGGCTTGCAGCACAATTTGCCCACTTTTTCCCATTAGAGGGAGAGAGGCAGGATTTCTTGGACATGTTTTGATTGTCCAGATGGAGCATCAGGAGTTGAGCATGGATCTATATCAGCATAGCAGATGTATTCCTTGCACAGGAATCCATGCATTGGATTGGCGAGAGATCATGAATTGGTACCCTACTGATGGAGTATCATTTTTTGTCAGAGGCATTATATTGTCGGAGCCCTTAGAGGTGAGGGAGGTTACATGCTTCAGTTGGCAGCAGGATGTAGACAAGCCACTCATCAGTATCTCAGCACAACATCAGCATGATGAGACAACCGGAGCTATAGCACAGCAGGAGCCATGGAGCATTGATGCTCCTTCTTGGTGGCATTGGGATCCAGGTGGATCTACTAGTAGCAGGTTGAGTCAGAGATGGACATGGGATCCAGGTATTGGAGGATCCAATCATGTTTTGATAGCTTGGAGGCGTGACGTGGACCAGTGGTTCGTATGGGATCCAGGCATTGGGTCTCAGTTGCGTTGGGCCACCAGATTGGTCCACAGGTTTGGATTGCTTGAGGGCAAGCAATCTTGGGGCGGGAGGACTGTCATGTCCCCATTTTTATTCTTCTTCATAGTACAGCCAAGGTGGATTTCCAGGGCAGGGGATGGCCAAGTCCATGGAGCAAGTTATGTCATCAGGGGTCCCGATGGAGTTTTGAGGAGTTTCTATGAGGTCCAACGACATTCGCTTGGTATATTCCATCATCTGCACAATTTGCCTTTCGTTCTGGCGCATTCCGACAACTTTCAGAAAACTGAGTTATTAGTGGGCTTGACTCAATTAATTACGCTTAAGGTGGCATTCCGGGAGGAATACGTGGCAAAACACCTTAGTGTAATAGCTCGTTGGAACCGGAACGAGAAGATCTACATGATGGGATGGTTATATGGGAGTTTTAGTGACATGGGGAGACATGATGGCCAATTTACCATTTTCCCACATTAAAAAGAATATTGTAATTGAAATAAAAGAGGGAAAAGTGCTCCATGATTAAAATAATAATAAAATAGAACGTTCTAGAGTAGTTCATCAAATCTATAAAAGAGGAGGAGGAGACCATTGGAAGATGTCTTGGTTTTGATATTGTTTCTTGTATGAGAGGTTGAGGACCCAGTTCTCTATTCCATTGGTAGCCCTAGGACGAAAACCCTCGGGTGAGATATAGAGATTGGGCGACCACCCATCTCCCCTTGGTGGATTCATTCAAAATCCACAAGTGTAGTGATTGTTTTTCTGTTTTAGTTTGGAGACCGGAGGGTCATTCCCAACTATTGTATTAGCATCTATCTATATATAATAAAGTTGGATTTTGGTTGCCGCATTTCTCATTGTTCCTCGTGTTGTGATATTTAATGAGATTTTACGCGATTTATAGATTTATGGTTTTGGTTTTACATGGAAATCTTCCGATAAATGCATGATAGTTTTATATGAAGTGTTTGTTCCAAAAATTTCTGATTTGGGGCATTACACTAGCACACCCATGCAAGTAGGTTATTTAATTCCAATGCAAGTCTTAGCTAACCTTGGCAAGATATCTGATAGATATTGAGGCCTCACCATAGAGCATCCAAATCTAGACATGATTTTGGCAAAAGTAGCGGGGTTTCAATCACTCATTACAAAGGTTGAATTGAACAAACCTCTCCAAAAGCATGTAAGTTCAACCTTTGTTAAGCAGCCTACAAAAATACTGGAAATAAAAACTTGTAACTCACCTCCTAGATGCAAGGCCCTTCTTTTTGCAGGAAAGGCGACAATTAGTAAGTTCTCGAGCGAATAGCCAAGTCACAAGGGAACTCTAGCTAAAAGAATATTAGCACTCGTTGATGAAAGGATCCCTCAATTTCTTCCTTTGCCGACAAGGATACATTATGTTCCTCTTCTAGCTCAAGAAGATCAAAATTTTATATTTCGAAAGGGTGGCATAGTTTCTAAGACTAAAAGGGCTTTCCCTGAAAGCTTGAACAATTGATTTCAATTCTAAGGAGGGCATTCCCAGAAAAATTCCAATATGGGTCTAACTTATGTATCTTCTATTGATCTTCAAGGACGAACCCAACCTTTTAGCTCATTGGTAACAGTATAGGAAATTTTCTGAAGAAAAGAAATGCCAAAAGCATGCTGATTATTCATGCCAAAAATTTGAAAGCAATGCCAAAAGCATGTCAATAGTCCTCTGCAAGAATTTTTATAAAGTTGGACATTTCAAAGGGGTTTCTAGAAGTAATATCGCTAACTCTTGATGGCTACGTCACATCCAACAGTTGGATTGAGAGCAACACCCCTTCAAGTGCAATATCTTTGGAGTATGGCCACACTAGCATACACCGCAAAACAGGAGTTACTCCTCCCTTGGAATAGTCAATGTTAATAGTCACAAGGAGAAAACACCAACAACCATCTCCTCAACCCAAGAGTAAATAGCCCTCTTTGCCTTCATCTTAAGCCCCAACTAAGCAATTTAAGGTTTTAAATGTTGAAGTCCAAAATACAGTGAAGGAGATAAGGTGCATTAAAAAAAAGGTAGTTGAGAAGGTGCAGCAAGAAGGAAATGAAGCAAAAGCACGAGAAAAAATGAAGAATCCCCAACCTCAACAAAAGCCAAAGATTGACCTCCAAACCCCCATTTGTATGTTGGGGTTCTCAAACAAAGACTCAATTCCTTACCTGCAACTTGAGGAATGAAGACAAGGAAAGAAGCCAAAGAAATGGAAGTTGAGCACAACAAAGTGATGGGATCATAATCTTTATTGGCCAAATATGGCTACTCATTATGAGGTTTGTCTCAAAGTTAAATGTTCTTTATATGTATCTCGCTAGGAAGTTAGTTTATTAAGTAATATACAATGTTCCACCAAGACTCCGGTGCAGGGAGATGCGGGTGCAGGCAGACGCACAGGAGGGATGTGGGGGAGTACCCTCAAATTTTAGGGAAATTTCGGGGGTGCGGCGGGGGCGTCGGGGTATAGAATTTTTAATATATATATATATATATATAATTCAAGTTCATATTCATTGTTCAATAATGAAAGCATAAATATTAAATAGACTAATAGTAATATGGATACCAATACATTGAAAATTGAAATTTGATCCACACATAAAATTTAAATTCATAATTGAATTAAATAATGACATACATTGATCCATCCTCATCATTGAATCATTCATTTTGATACATACATCATTCATATGACATACTCATTATTCATCCATACCATGGAATTCAATAATGAAATATTCAAATACATTGATCCATATCATTCATCATTCTACAATCTACATTGATTTAAAAATTAAATTCATCATTCATCATTCTAGAATCTAAATTGAAAGCAAAACATACTAGTATATTACTATATACTATATACTAGATACTGAAGTTTTGAGGGGGGTTCTCTCGGACGCACCCCTTCTGGGGAGTCTCATCCCCCACACTGGGACATCTCCATCCTTTTCATCCATCTCTTAACATGAAACTCAATTGTAATCCGGTTCTTTGCCTAGTTCTCCAAATTTGCAAAAATTGTGTGGTTGCCTTAATTAAATTTATTTGGAGGGGGCATTACAATCACCTAACCCTTTAATGCTCAAATTCTTCCAAAATTATGCTCTCATTTACCATTCCTTCTTCCTTGATAAGCTTTGAAAAATTGTTACCCATAAGCATCATCCAACCATTAACTATAGCATACAATGGCACCAATAACTTAGGTGCAAGCTATCATGGTCAATTTATCAACCTTTTCCTTAACATACACAAAGAAGTAAGAGATCAAAGAAAATAAATCTTTTAGTTAGCTATCACAACAAGGAGAGAGCTCAAATCCTCACCTATTGTTGTCACCCCGTGCTTTGAGAGATCCACCTCAAACTAACCATCTCTTGAGAGAGAACATAAATCACTTGGGAAGACAATTTAATGCATTACAAAAACATTTTCTTGGATGTGAAGAATCAATGCATATGTTTCCACATTATAGGTCGTTTTGGACTACTTAAGCCAACAAAAGTAGAGTGTTCTCTTTTTCCTCATATCCTAAGACATCTCCATCCTTTTCATCCATCTCTTAATCTTTTAGTTAGCTATCACAACAAGGAGGGAGCTCAACAATTAAGGTAATCCGGTTGCCTTCTTCAAATCCTCGCCTATTGTCGTCACCCCGTGCTTTGAGAGATCCACCTCAAACTAACCATCTCTTGAGAGAGAACATAAATCACTTGGGAAGACAATTTAATGCATTACTTCAACATTACAAAAACATTTTCTCGGATGTGAAGAATCAATGCACATGTTTCCACATTATAGGTCGTTTTGGACTATCAAGCCAACAAAAGTAGAGCGTTCTCTTTTTCCTCATATCCTAAGACATCTCCATCCTTTTCATCCATCTCTTAACATGAAATGAAATTGTAATCAAAATCCTAAGATGATATGGCTTAAACCATAGACCTACACTCAAATTTATAGAGAACTTCAAACTATTTCTATAGCCAACACTCAATTAAACATTCAACGACCATATCAACACAAATATCACAAAATCTCAGGGCAATGATTCAACCCCATCTATTTACCCATGCCATCTTACCAACCTCCAACTTATCAAAGGCCTTTAATAAAAAACCATTAAACACTCTATCATTTATATCCTTTTTTGTTTCCCTCGAAAATCTAAACCCTAGTGTAAAATATCATGTTCGCATCTACCAGGTACCAACCATTTCTCTTCTTTCTACTCTTGTACAAACTAGCAACATATATTTTGAAATTAATCTTTACATGTGTGCAATTCGCGAAGCTCATTTTCCCACTCATAGATCAAGCAAATTTGCACCATATCTTATGCAATCAATCTTTTGTTTTTTTCTAAATATATCTTATAGAATCTCTTTGGCTAAGCTTCCATGCTATGAGAGGAAAATCTATGCCATCAAAGTCATGCAAAACTTGCACATAGTCATCTGCACCCACTCGAAGGGTTTTGAGTATTGACCCCAAGTCTCCACATTAATACAAGCTCGACCACCTCACTCAACCACACTCCCATGGGTGATTATGTAATTAATCTACAAGCACACAGATTCCACATCACCAACACTTAAGGTGGCAACATCTCCACATGTTGAATCATCAATACCTTCCACCTAGAACAAATCTCCCATGTAGCAATACCACTCTAAACAAAACGAGTCATTGTTTCTCCCATCCACATCTCTAACCAATAGCAATTAAGAGCTTCCACCATCCTTCCTTGAATTAAATCTCTTGCTTTCCAAACTCATGGAACCTCTCATATCTTCAATCCATAATTGACCTAACAATACCATATATGCATGTGGACTATAGAGCATCTTCCAAATCCATTACTTTAAAATCCACATAAACCCTATACAATCTACACTAAACCAAAACATTTCTCAAAATGAACTTTGGAATTTCCTTCATCTAAATTGCCATTTATAGCTAGTAGAATGAAGGCTTCAATTAAGATGCTTGAAGTTCGTATCAAAATTCAATAGGATATATACTTTTTTGGCTTCTAAATCCACTACAGCATCTTAACATTGTCCTCTACTAAATCATGTATCATCAACAAACAACCACAAGTAATCTCTCAAAATGCCCTTTGGACTTTCATTCCTCTAAGCTGATTCGAAGTTCTTACCAAAGTTCAATATGAATGATGTTTGATTGGCTTCCCAAATCCACTACCACATTGTCACCTTGCACTCTATTAAAACGGACCAGAAACTGTGTTTTGGATTTTGATTTCCAAAAGGATTACTCATGGTTGTTTGTTCATGCATATAAGAATTCAACTTATACAAAGATGTCAAAAGAAAAGCAAATTTCTCTACATCCATACTCAGTCTTTTCCATTGCTTCCCACAACTCCCTAACAACTTTTTAGTATAATTTAACTTGTTACAACTTACACCAATTCAATATTTTGCAAGGCACAGCCTTCCATTAAATCCTCAACGAAGAAAGCTTTACCCTTATCCTTACCACTTCTAAATGCATTAACCTTATAGATGAACACTAGTTGCCACTTGCACATATCTTGGAGCTTCATCCATCCTTCAAGCTTCCTGAAGTGATTTTACATCTTTACTCTCAAATAACAATACAGGACATTTCACAATATCATGGTCTCCCAATCCTTGTTATTCGCAAACACCCACCCCCAAAATGCAAACGGGCATTGATTTTCCATATGTCCATACATTCTGCAACAAAAACACTTGAAAGGTGATCGAAATTACGTGGACATGGGTTTGTTGCACCAAATCATCTCGCCTTCGTAACTTGAAACACCATAATTGGCATAAACCTGAATACTGCTACCATCTACACAACTGAACCTGCAGAATCACAGTCTGCAGGCTCCTGATTGCAGAACTCCTTTCTATGGGATTTCCATCTGTGGCACCAGTGGCAACAGACTAACAACCTACGAAAACCTAGTGTCCAAAAACATATTTTGGCCCTCACCTACCTGCCTCCTTTACTGCACCAAACAAAACAGTATCCAATTCTCGCAATTTGACCAATAATTCACTTCGAAATGACCTCAAGTATATAAAGTAAAACAAAATCAGCTTATTGTCTCAATCGTCTTCCCTTTGGCAGAACTTCCAAATTCATCACCATAATTCTACAACAGTACATCTATTCGTCAATTGACTCTAATCGCATGCTAAACAATAAAAATGAGAAACAGGTCTCTTTTTTTATAAGAATCAACCCATACCCATATCCAACTTTCCTAATAAAGCAGACTTTTGCTCCAAAAATCATGATTATTCCAACTGGGCTATCTATAAACATGGGTAAGATTATCAACTATTGTTTTATACATATGGGATTAACATATAGCAAAAACTTGCATACATGATACTGAAGCTCTTCACCAAACCAGCAGACCCATTTTGCTTCTAGCAAAGCATGCCTAAGTTCAACTTAGTATTGATCATGTTACAATTTCATCTTTATATTCCGTAATATCAAAAATGTGGATCAAGGGATCTTCAAAATCCAAAAATTAAACAAGAAATTACCTCAATCTGAGCCTGAGGCGTGGGCGTGTTAAGATTGTCAGAAAGTGAGGCCATCACACACATAATGGCCAAAATAGTCACTCCGAATGTAAACAGGGCATTTGCCCTGTACGCAAACGAATGCATCTTTCAATTTTGGCCTCCGAGAGCTCCGATTCGCTTCAATTTTGTCCTGCAAATAACAGAACAACCCTAGACGGCGGTGACACAAACCACAAGACTGAGACACGGTGGCCTGAGAGACATCAAAGTCAATGCGGCCACAATGAAGACCTGGTGATCGTATCGAACTCTGTACGCTGAGAAAGGTTAAACGGATTACCCAATCGATAAAAGAGGGTTTTAAGAACATTAAAATATGAAAAAAAACAGGTGAATGGTGAGGCTTTTCGTTATTGTTGTGGTTAAAGTAGGTAGTATATTTTTCTAGTGAGATATTATTTTAAAGATTATCTATTTATGTAAGGTATTAATTTATATCAATACTCTCAGTATTGATTAGAATTAACTATTTTTTTTTTACGTTTACGTTACTTTATTTTTTACGTTTACTTACTATGTTATTGGGTGATGTTTACACAGGTGAAATAGAGGAATTAAAATTAATGAAATGAAATATATGGATTATTACGGGTAAAGTTTGGTTATGATAATTTTGATTTTTTGAGTGAGCTTAATGGTTAAGAGCATGTGTTTCCTCTTAAAAGGTCATGGTTTAAAACTAGAGGGGGTAGAGTATGTATGCCTTTATAGACATTTTTTTTTTAACCACGTGGTGAATCAGTAACTACCAGTGCTAATCTATGGGAGACCCATGATCAATCCTCATAGCTCCCACTATAACACCAAGAGTACATCCAACTACTTGCAAGTCGATATACTAAGATCCTGTGATTTTAGCAAAGTGAGACTCTCGTGTTGCCAAGGCGGCGGCGGTGGGATTTGCTCTCGAGCCGCCACCACAACAGGTCATGTACTCAATGAGATTTGAACCATGGTCTCTTGAGCTTCGCCCAAGTAGACTTACCGTTAAACCACACATCATTGTACATGTATGCCTTTGTAGACTTAGTAATCAAATCGTTGCGCAAAGGTGGGTCCCTTGTCCCACAAACAAGGGGGTCTCATACACTAATTTGGTGTCTCGCTTGGCCATGACCTTAAAATTGGATAATATAATAGTATCATAAAATTCATTTGGTTCAAGCACTTGTGGAGTTTTCTTATATTCAAGCTCAATTAGTGTTCTACCATGTTTGCAAAATCCTAGCGGTATTGTGTCTTATGAACTATTTAATTAGAGCTTCCTTGGCTCTTTCATTAAAGCATCAAGAGAGTTCTATAGTCCAACATATGAGATATCATTTTATAATTATCTATGTAGAGTAAATCGTTAGTTTATGACCCATATTCAGGATTAATAGTTGTAATAGACCAATTTCTCATTATTTTGAATAGTCCACTAGCACTAATTGAATTAATTGATGTTCACCATGGCGAATAAGTCGAATTGAAATATGAAAGAAGTAGGTGAATCATTTGATTTTGTTTGCAGGCTTGCACATAATAACTCACCCATCCTTAAACTCCTCTAGCTCAAATGTACTTAACTATGGAGTTTTTCCCACAATCAATCCCATTTAGCACGCCACCCCCTTATGTTGCATGTCAGTTTATCACATTAGATAAATGACCATCAGTCTCGACCTTTTGCTATCCATCAAAGTGTTCCAAATCATCCCCCTACAAGGCTAGAATCTAAACAATCCCACAGAGAATGAAATTTTTGGATCTTAAGACCCAAAAACCTATTTTTGATTGCCTGCGTAGTTCCCTAGTCAGTTTATGCACATACGCAGAAGAGACCATTAGAGTTTGCTATGTCTTACACTATGTCCTGCACACATGACTCAACACGAGTAAAAAACAAAAAGTAAATCTAGAAGCTTTGTTAGTCGAATATTTCCCAACTAACAACTTTGAATTGATGCTTACTCAACCCTAATGCCTCCCATCATGGAGTTACTTCCCTCTCTTTGTGGATCCCCTATCGCACCATTTATGGATCTCATCCCTTAGGAAGAGGATCCAAAACCTCCTCCTCTTGGCCTATAAATCAAAGACAAGCCAGAGGATTGAGGAGGACCATTGAAGGTAGGCTTATGTTGCAGAAATAGGGCTAGAAGGCTTTTCATCCAAGGAAAAGGTTGGAGATCGTGGGAAGAGGCTTGTAACATCAAGGCAATGAGGTTGTACGTTTGTTCTCCTCTTTATTCAATAAAAAGCAATTGTTTTTTCCTAATCAAAATTAACTTGTCCTGACGATGAACCACACTGGTTAGTTCGAAACGCGTCGACAAATGATATTTCATGCGATTTTCGCCGAAAAATCTTTTGTAAACTTGATATAGATCACAGAAGCCTAAACTCTATAATTTTATTCTTATATCATTTGTGAGATTCCTTGATCACTCACATAGGTTATGACTAGTTATTGATTCAATTTATGATGTATGTTGAGTTAAGGTTTTCATTTATCTTTCAATCTATATATTAGATGCTTTCATCCTTTGTGTATTTCTGTCTATGCAGATCTCCTTCGAAACGTCATGGAGAAGTTGTGGAAAGCGCTAGAACGGTCTCTAAAGCATCAAGGAGAAGCCAATTGTGGAAGTTACTGAAAGGACTTCAATAGACACTTCCTTAAACCGATAAGTGATCCCTCGCATATTACTTGTTTCAATCAATCATAAGCTAAGGAAAGATAGTAGTTCTTTTCTTGTTTGTTACTAGATTTCATTTGAGATCTAGGGAGATCCATCTTGTCCGCAAGAAGAATTAGCCCACCTAACAAATTGGTGACTCCACTAGGGAACATCCTTGTTCTCCATCATCTGTTGAAAATAGCAACAAGAAATGCTAAAAATAGCATTGTTATAAATAGCATTTCAGGATATACTCCAACTCTGTTGGAAATAGCAAAAAATAGAAATGCTAAAAATAACATTGCTATAAATAGCATTTCGGGATATATTCCAATTTTAATTTGTCCTTGAATTAAAATTGAGAATTAAAATTTGAATTTAGTCTCACTAGTTGTTTGAAAAATAATTAATTAATTCATCTTAAGTTAATTAGTTGGAGAAAATCAAACATGAAGTCTATGTGAAGACATGCAACAGTGATCTCTTTGATTGAGGAAGTTATCCCTAAATTAAGGAGATAAGGATGAGTTGTATTTGAGTTGTAATTAGCTAGCTCAGTTAACTGAGTTAAGTTCAGTTAAATTAGTTCCAAACAGCTTGTGAAACTAATTGTGAGTTCAGTCAGTTAATGCATGCATGCATGCAACTAGTGTTCTCTAGATAACTGAATATTCTCTCATAAATAACTCATGCATGTCAATTTAGAGAAAGACCCAGTTGAGATTAAAGGAAGGAACAATGTACTATTAGTTGGAGGAATTTTCCTATAAAGGAAACTCATCCATGCAGAAGGAATTAACTCCTTTAGGATTGCGCAGTTATTTCAGAGGTCAGTGTTGTGTGTTAGGTGAGAATCACACAAGTGGCAGCTAGAGGACCCAGGAGAAACTGCGCAAGAAAATAGAAGGCTTGGAGGACTGAAGGAAGGCATATGTGTTGTCTATTCTGCCTATGAGCAGCAGTGAGGGATTGTACTAAGCGCTGGATAGTTTGTGAGCTAAAGCTTTGTGTAATCCTGAGATATTTCCATTTGTATAATAATACAGATAGCGGGGTTTTTAGTTGAGGCTTTCCCCAGAGTATTCTTCTGTGTTTCATGTGTGATTGAATCTTCTTCTCTGTAATATGTGTTCTGTTTGATCTTGCTCAAAATCGATTAAGCTTCCGCGAGTTTGATTGTAGAAGTAGATTAAGTATTTTGCTTTAGTGCATTGCATAATCAGTTTAATCTATAATGAGAATTTCTACATTGTATCAGAGCTAGTTGATCTATAGAGAAATTTCTACATGGTATCGGAACAAAGGTGATCAAAGCGGGGAACAGTATAAAAAGAAGGGAGAAGTTCGAAGTTTGAAGTTCTTGATTGTAGGTCCAGAATCGATTTCTTATCACATCTCAAAGTTCACCAATGGCATTCAATGGCTTGAGACTCGAGTATGCCCTGGATGGCAGCTCAAATTACATAGCCTAGAAGGATCACCTGGAAGCGATATTAGAGGACAACAATTTGAAGGACTTCATTGATCAAGAAGCCCCCAAACCAGCAGCAGCTAATGCCCAAGAATTGGCGGAATGGAAGAAATGTGTGGCGAGAGCGAGGAGGGTTCTTTTGGAGGGAGTTCGAGACCATATTGTCTCGAGTCTCCATGAGAAGGAAACTCTGTTTTCAATGTGGAAGACATTGAAGGATCTATATTAGAACAACAGCGACCAAAGGAAGCTGGCGCTGAAGGACAAGCTTCGGAAAATCAAGTGTGAAAAGGGCGACATGATCTCTACATATCTGAACAAGCTCACCACCTGCAGAGATGAGCTTGGAAGTGTAGGAATCACGACAACTGATGATGATATGGTGAGTCTTGCTCTCCTCAGTCTTCCTAAGAGCTGGCATAGCTACCAGGACTCAGTGAACAGAAGAGAGAAACTGCCAGATTGGGAATGACTATGGTCGGATCTGATGCAGGAGGAGATCAGGAGGAGCACCAGAGATGGTTCTTCATCCAAGGAGGATGAAGAAAATTTTGCCTTAGTGAGTAAGGCAAGGAAAGGGAAGGAGAAGGATTCTCATCCCAAATCGAGTTCTTCTCATGGAGGGAAGAAGATTGACAAATCTAAAGTGAGATGCTTTAATTGTCATGAGGTGGGCCATTATGCAACTAATTGTCCATTGAAGAAATCCAAGAAGGGATCCTTGGAAGGATCTGAAGGTGAGGCATTCGCCTCTCAGTTCGAATTGGATTTTACCCTCATCACGTGCATGGTTTCATCGATGATTGGTGTTGGTTTCTTGACAGTGGAGCCTCATTTCACATGACTGACGATAAGATTTTGTTTAGTACCTTGGAGGAGAAAGACATCGTGATGCACATAGAGATGGGTAATGATGAAAAGTATAGTGTTTTAGGAGTGGGCATAGTTGCTTTTCAGAGGGAGCATGGAGCTCGCATCACCTTAACAGATGTGAAGTATGTGCCAGGATTGAAGAAGAACTTGGTATTGATCGCAAAATTGGAGGACAAAGGCTATGATGTAGTTTTCAGTAAGGAAAAGGTTTTCCTTAGACACATCACCACGAGGCAAGTGAAGCAAATCGGTTCATGAGTCAAGAACCTGTATGCTCTTGAGGTTCAAGATGCATGCAAAGCCTTGAGGAGCAAGGCAACTGTTGGAGACTTGGTGGTTGAGAGGGAGAATACATTACCTCTCAACATGCAGTGCCAGAAGAAGTCTCAGACAATTGTGGAGGAGCCACAATTGGTGAAGTAGCTTCAAGAGGTTGTGGAGCAGCCACAACTGGAGAAGCCGAGAGGAGACCGAGTGGAGGCATCCACTCATGCAGAGACCTCCAGTAGGGGGAAATTTTGAGCCAAGTGGGCAGAGGGATCACATGCAGCCATACCTCCAGGTGTGAGGTGGGGCGATGTGAAGTGATAGTCCCATGAAGGCTGAAATAGGGGCAGGATCCTTGAGGTACCCAGCCTCTTTGATTAGACCTTGCTACGGGAGCCCCGACGAGGAGTAGCAAGACTGGCTAAGTGGGTAGAGACAGATGCAGATGGAGTGGCAAAGGAAGCTTCAGCATCAGAGGGTGTTTCTAGCCGGGAGGTCAGTTGGGAGATCAATTACTTACTTCTCAGTAACTGAGTTGCAGTGCAACAGTGGGCAACACGATGTAACATGATGAGAGGAGGTGAAGTGCGGAGGCAGTGCTGGGAGATAGAACCAGCGGCAACACAGATGCAGCAGGAGGAATCAGTGTGATTGATGCAATTAGAGATCAAAGTGACAAAGGCTAGAGCAGTCAGATACTAAAGGGCACAAAGGTGCAAAGTTTTCAGTCAACAGAGGCAATAGAAGTCAGAGACTTTGATGACAGAGGCATCATTCTGATTTAGATTGGATATTTTTGTTCCTAGAGTTATTGGAGCAACAACACTAGGGAGAAGTGTTGCATGCAGAACATTCCAAAGGTTTAGGATCGGGTTCGAGTTGAATATCTTTCTTGTTGAGAGGGAGTCTTGAAAATAGCAAAAAGAAATGCTAAAAATAGCATTGCTATAAATAGAATTTTAGGATATACTCCAACTCTGTTGGAAATAGCAAAAAATAGCATTGCTATAAATAGTTTTTCGGGATATATTCCAATTTTAATTTGTCCTTGAATTAAAATTCAAATTTAGTCTCACTAGTTGTTTGAAAAATAGTTAATTAATTCATCTTGAGTTAATTAGTTGGAGAAAATCAAACATGAAGTCTATGTGAAGACATGCAACAATTATCCCTTTGATTGAGGAAGTTATCCCTAAATTAAGGAGATAAGGATGAGTTATATTTGAGTTGTAATTAGTTAGCTCAGTTAACTGAGTTAAATCCAGTTAAATTAGTTCCAAACAGTTTGTGGAACTAATTGTGAGTTCAGTCAGTTAATGCATGCATGCATGCAAATAGTGTTATCCAGATAACTGAATATTCTCTCATAAATAACTCATGCATGTTAGTTCAGAGAAAGACCCAATTGAGATTAAAGGAAGGGACAATGTACTATCAGTTGGAGGAAATTTCCTATAAAGGAAACTCATCCATGCAGAAGGAATTAACTCCTTTAGGGTTGTGCAGTTATTTCAGAGGTCAGTGTTGTGTATGAGGTGAGAATCACACAGGTGGCAGCTGGAGGACCCAGGAGAAACTACGCAAGGAAATAGGAGGCTTGGAGGACTGAAGGAAGGCATATGTGTTGTCTATTTTGTCTATGAGCAGCAGTGAGGGATTGTATTGAGAGTTGGATAGCTTGTGAGCTAAAGCTTTGTGTAATCCTGAGATATTTCCACTTATGTGATAATACAGATAGTGGGGTTTTTAGCGGAGGCTTTCCCTAGCGTATTCTTCTGTGTTTCATGTGTGATTGAATCTTATTCTCTGTTATATATGTTCTGTTTGATCTTGCTCAAAATCGATTAAGCTTCCGCAAGTTTGATTGTAGAAGTAGATTAAGTATTTTGCTTTAATACATTGCATAATCAGTTTAATCTACAGTGATAATTTCTACATGGTATCAGAGCTAGTTGATTTATAGAGAAATTTCTACATCATCTCCTTGTTTTGACTTTTGATCCTTTTTGTCATAGCCCTCTATGAGTGTTTGAAAAATATTGAAAGTTTGGCTTGCTTTTATTTTTTCTAAAATTTTCCCGCTGTGTGCACTTTATCTTAAGGCACAGAGCGTACTTCTATGCACTTAGCCCTCAGTAACAGTGCGTATGTGCACTGGATTGAACTATTTTTTGTGCACATATCTAGAATTTTTTAAAATTTGAATTTTCCCTTCACCAAGTCCAGGAACTTTTTTTTTTCTACTTGATTACACTTGTTTACACCTTCAGAAAGTCTTTGTCAGTTCAGTTGAGTGTTGTGAAAGAGTCTTCTTGAAAATTTCTTGTTTTCACAAATTAGGGTAAAAGCTTCATCTAGTGTGTTGTGGATCTATCAAAAGAAGGATCAGTTGGTCTTGGTTTTCTGTCTCCCTGTCTTTCTTCTTTCGAACAGATCAGATCTTGTGTTTATTTTACTTTTTTGTGAAAGATTGTTTCATTAATGAAAAGCAATGATTTTCAAGAATGAGTATTTTTTATGAAAGTGCTTCTTTTATTGTACTCGAAACGAAAAGCCATTCTTATTTCAGTGCCGAAGTTTTTTCAAAATTATACTCTTAACAACAATAAATTCATAGCATTCATTAAGAGAAATTCATTTAAGTTTTTGATTGGTTTCTTCATGCATTTTGGAATTTTTTTGAGTGATTGTATGTCAAAGGAAAGTTTCATGATTTTTGAGTTATTGGGTGAATTGAAATTTTAAAAGTTAATTTCTACATTTGGGTCATTCAAAACTGAAGATTTGCATTACTTGAAAAGGGATATAGTGGGAAATTAAGAGTTTTTGCATTTTCTTTGAAATTTTAAAAATACTCTCTCCTTGTTTAAGTTAGAAATTCATTGAAAAGAAAAGATTACAAATTCATGTTCGATTGCATTAAGGCTTTGCGTCAAGTCATAACACCATTAGCTTTGCATCCATTTACCCTTTGAGTAAGTAACAACTTTACAAAACAGTGATAGTAAAATCAATTTAGATTTTTTTATTATTTTAGGGCTCTTTTCCACCTACATTAGAACAAGTTGTAGGGATTTGGAATAGGGAAGTGAGTTAACTTTCCAAAGTACAAACAAACATTAGAATCTTGAGATAGGGAGTAAATCCATTTACTGCAATTTGGCTCTGGGAAGCTCCCCTTACAAAGGAGTTAAGCACAATATCATGTCAGATCTTGTGGAGTGATTGACCCCACTTCATTGGTTACAGTAGAGTGATTTACACGTAGTAAAAACGGTTCTGAAAGGTACTTGGGAGTCACTAGTAAACCTCAGATTAACCATGTTGAGGAACTTTCAAGGGGATTGAGATTTGTTACTCTGCCCTTTTGTGTACGTCTGATCTTTTACTGTCTCCCCAGGTTAAATTGTCTTAAGTGGTAGCCTTATAGACCATAATCTTAGAGTTATTACCCAAGGTGACGGCGAAGGGGAAGTCTCTGTTGTACCTGGAACAGACGTTGGCTAGACTCACTTGGACCTTTTTGGAGGGTATTCTTCACTCGAGATGGCATAAGTGAAGATTACTTGCACCAGATCATGTACATTAAGTAGGTTGTCAGCGTAATTAGTTCCACCCGCTCTATCTTTAGCCACTTTTCACATTGATCTCTACGACGTTGGGTTTCATCACCAACTAGTGATTTCGCTGTGAAAAGCTTGTTTGCATGGTTTGATTCCTTAGATTTACTAGCACATGTTATTTGCTTGTTTTTACTTTTTAGAGACCTTAGGTGTGGATTGTGAATATTATTTGGTTTCTTAATAAAATTTCATTGTGGTTGATTCACCAAGGCATTCACGTAGAATGCAGGGTTTACCCCATGAATTTACATCTAGTCAATTGGAAAATATTAAAACTGAGAAGTCAAAATCAACAGGATCTAGAACCTCAGAACAACCTGAAACATCTACAATTGTAGAATCTGAGACAATAGAAATTGAAGTGATTCCAACCCAAGAAGTAGAATCAAGCTTAGTTCATTCTGGGCCAAAAGTTACCAAAGTTATTCAAAGTGAATCTGATACCGGAGAAGTTTCAGACACATAACTAACTGAACTAGAAGTTGAAGAACCTGAGTCTGATATTTCTCAACTTGAATCACCTTCAGTTGTTATAGCTCCTACCCCTGCACCACCTTCACCTCGAAGGAAGCTTATAATTACAACTGGACTACCTCCTGGTTTAATTAGTATTGAAGATATTACTGGGAACGAGGAGGAAGAATCACCTCATACTCTAGTTACTACTGGTGAACCAAGAGTTTTTCTAAGAGTTCCTTTTGATCCTTTCCGACTCGATCCTTGGTATTCTACCCCCTTGGACTTTTTAGGTCAAGGTCTTCCACCTCACCACATTCCTTTTTGTTATTCACCGAGATGAACCATGTCAGAAATTCCTCGTGGGAGTTAACCTACTGATACCTCTATGTTTACCAGCTCTCCGGAGTCATTATTATATGGTGGTCCTTTAGTTCCTTCTGGGTACTAGTCACTTACTAGAAATTTATCAGGAGATACTCCTTCCCCTCAAGTTTCTACTTGGTCATCTGGTTTATCTACATCTATCGTTTAGAGCATGACATTCATGCTTGAAGCACATTTGGATCAGACCAATATGTTCACATGGTATCTAATAACCTAGTGGTGAGCTCCAGTATTGTAGCAATAATGCTACAACTCCTGGGGCTTCTTGTCTCTCATTTTATCAACCCGGTAGTTCGTACAAACTTGGAAGCGACGGTGCTATATGCACAAGTACTAGCTCTTGTCGCAGCTGTCACTTGGTCAGCTGGCACAAGTCCGCTAGGGCTCAAGCCAACTTCTATAGGCTCTCAGAAGAAGCTTGCTAATTGATGGACGAAAGCTAATCTCAAAGGAAAGTTACTCTACTTGACAAAAATGGACTGAAAGCAAATCAAAGCATGTAAACCTAGGAAACCCTAATTTAACTAGTCTGACCTCTACAATGCATGGAATGTAAATGCAACTTCTACCAATGCTGTCACTGCCTCTGATAAATGAAAATGCATCGTTCTAAACTACTTGCATCATGAAAGTTATGTTTTTTGTATTTTCTGTTAAGTGTGTGGGATGATGGTGATCTTGAGCTAACTAGGGTTTGGTTGTGCAGATGGGATGGAGAAGGAAGGAAAGCGTGGGATAGGTTGGGGAGGCTAGGAGAGGTCCCTAGGGATCCTTAGCACCCATCCACAGAGGTTCCTCGCATTCAGATGCTCAGCAATCGAGAGAGTGGCCTCCTACAGGATGGCTGTGGAGAATCCTACAGGATACTCTGTTTTCTACAGGATGTCTATAAATGGCTACAGGATGACCTACCGTGAGTGTTTGGAGTGATGGAGGAATGATGAAATGGTAGAGGGAGATGTGTAAGGTAGGGATGAGGCTGGTGATGGCTTTAGAAGTGGAAGATTAGGATGGGAAGTGAGTGTAGGGAGGAGGATGGAAGGTGAAGGGCTATGTCAACGAAAGGCTAGAGAATGGGAATACGTGAGGAATGAAAGACTTTGTGAGGTAACAGAGCGGAGCAGGGGTCAAAGAGATGTCTGCATGTGTGATCAAGATGGAGGACAAAGTCATGGAACGAGAGAGAGCAGTGTAAGTGAAACAAATGCTTATGACTGTCATTTAACCAAAAATGCATCAACCTAAACTACTTGTGCTTGTAAATTCGATGAGCAGCAATCTAAACGTGAAAGAGAACGTGCATGAAGCTGTGGTAAGGAAGTGTGGTGCAGGTGTGAATCATGTAGAAGCAGCTAACTTAACGTGACTGTGTTGGCAGCAATCATGGAATAAAGAAATGCGTATTTTTGGTGGTTAATCATGGACTTCACTCCAATCCCAGATGAGACGGCAGTGAGCCTTAACAACCTTTTTGTTGGAGCTCCAATCGATTATATCTATCCTCTGCTACACTAAGCAAATGGAAACAAATTCACTATAATCAATCTCCTATCTAACTCATGAAAAAGACCAACTCAACAACCTGTAATTCAAATTGCATGTGTAAATGGAATGCTCACAGTGCTGAAATGAAATGGAAACAACACTACAACAGAGGGGATCTATGGCTCTCAGGTTGGGCCCTAACCTGAGAGCTATAGTCTCCTTAAGAAAAACTCAGAACTAGATCACAAACTGCCTTCTTTATTCATAACTGATATCATGCCAAATTGGCTTACAAAAAGGAACGAAAACTGAACTGTGCTCCAAAATTACAATAGCAATACGAGAGTTTCAACAACCTATCTAAGGCTAAAGCCTTCATACTTATACAAAAACGATGATCCAACAAGTGTCCTACATTTTAGGAGCTCGGCTGTCCAACTAGAGTTTAACTGTTGATCCTGTAGGATGGTCATAATTGCTGTTCCTGTAGAGCAGTTTATAACTGTTGTTCCTGTAGAACAGCTGGCCGTTTTTTAAGCTCGGAGGGGAGATGGATTAGAGCTCGGAGTTCTTGATGGGAATCACGAGGGATGTCCCTAGAACCGTGGACATCCTCTCCCAAAACCCGCAATGCCACCTCGTTGTCTCCTTAACTCCTTTTTCGTTGTCTTTTGCTCCCTTTTAATGCCAAAACCTGGAATCAAAATGCATTAGTCACGTAGAGAGAGTGCTTACCCTTCTTCCTACAAAAAACATGAATAAACTAAGAAATGCATGCATAAGCAATAAAAAATGAATGGTTTGAGCAAGTAGAATAGGCCAAAATGAGCCCAAATTGTACCAAAATTGGGGCTCATCATCACCCCCCAGCTGAACCATTTGCTCATCCTTGAGCAACCTTGCTCCTGCTCCTTGTCCTTGGCCAAGGATTAGAGACCAGAACAGGCTCTTTCTTTTCTGGTTTTGATGGCCCTGCCTTCTCTGCCCCTGGTGGTGATGAGGGTGATGCTTCCTTCCCCTTTCCTATTTCCTTGAGTCGGGCTTCGGAAGGCGACTGGCCTATTTTTCGTGTCCAGGAAGTTATTTTTGGGCTCCCTTTTTCTGGGGTGGCTGATGTTTTAGAGGGGGTCCTTGCACTGGGTGAAGTAGGGACATCCCCTGAAGTGGTTTGGCTGCTGGGTGGAGGCTGTGGCTTGCCCGTGGTCATCCTCTTGCTTCTCCTGACTTCAGGTGGTAGAGGGGTCTCCCTCTCTCTTTTCTCTTTCGGTTTTGGAGGTGTGCTGAGGGCAGCCAGTGCCACTGCTGCCTCCTTCTCAAGAACGCCAGCCTTCTCTTTCTTGCGCTTTGCTATCTCGGAGCTCCTTGTAGAGGGCCTCTCCTTTTTAGATTTCGGGCTTCCTGTGGAAGACCCTGCTTTGCCCGCTTCCGGGCTTCCTGTAGAAGATTCTTTCTTTGTCTTCGGACTCTCTATAGGAGGCTGTATCTCAATGACCTTCGGGCCTCTTGTAGAAGCCCCTCTTTCCAATCTCGGGCTTCTTGTAGAAGCCTTTTTCTCCGTTTTTGGGCCTCCTGTAGAAGCCTGTCCTCCAATGATTTTCGGGCTTCCTGTAGAAGCCTTGGTTGTTGCTCTTGGGCTTCCTGTAGAAGCCTGTTCCTTACTGATCTTCGGGCTTCCTGTAGAAGCCTTTATCTTTGTTTTCGGGCTTCCTGTAGAAGCCTGTTTTTGTGTTTTCGGGCTTCCTGTAGAAGCCTGTGCTTGCGTTCCTGTAGATGCAACTTCCGCCACCTTTTCTTGCTTGGCTGCGTGGATTTTGCTTTTGGCTTTGCCTGCAGGAGCTGACGAGGTGCTTGGGCTGGCAGGGACCACCTCAGTCTTGACTGCCCTGCTTTTCAACCTCTGTTCCCTTGCTGACAGGATGGGGGTGTCTTCTTTTGCTCTGTCATCCTTTCCCTCCTCCTTTTCCTTTCGTTCTTCCTTCTGTGTCGGAGTCGGGACCTTTTTGCTTTTCCCTTTCTTACTCTTGGCTACGGGCTCTTCTTCTTCACCGCTAGAGGACTCCGTTTCTTCAAGCAACATTTTTATGTCCCCTTCCCGTGTTAAGTTCCTAAATGATTCCCATGCGAGGGGGACTTTATATGAGTGAAGAGCATCCTCCACAAGCAATTTTATCAGCCCATGATGGGTTATCTGATCAGGGATTCCGTCCTTGAGCTTTGTAGAGCACTCCATCGAGGACTGCAGTAAAAAGTAAGGAATGCTCAGCCTCTGTGCTGCAGGGAGGTCAATCTGGTGTCTTAGTTCATTGAGCAGCCTGAAGTGATACGCATATATGATGCTGTAACGACCCTCACAGGTGATATATTTCATAATTTGCAAACTGACTTCGTTCCACGGTGGCAACAGGCTTGTCCTTTTCACCCCATTTTTGTCCTCTGTGAATGATTCTTCAGGCGGGAAGAACTCCTTCTTTGCTTGCTGGCTCTGCTTCCGCTCTTCTTTATCCCACGGCAGACCGATGGGCAGTTCCGTGACTCGACTTATGTGCTCTGGGGTGAGTTGGAGGCTGAGGCCTCGGAAGCTTACCGTGGCCAGTGTCAGGGATTTAGGCTTCAAGGCCTGCAAGAATTCCTCGGCTACTTCATCATCGTAGCCTTGTAGCTTATCACAAAAAGGCATCCATTGTGCTCTGGTGAAGAGCTCAACCACTGCCGGGTTTCTCCTTAATTTGGCGGAATCTGTGGGTTCTCGCCTGATAAACCCACCAGGCATGACGAACACAGTGGTTTTGACCAAAGGCGGTAGATATAAAGGAAATTCGGTCTTATAGACAGAGCATGCAATGAATTCACAAAACCACAGTCTAATTATACTGCTATCCTGTAGAAGCGATAGTATAGGCACGGTAATCCAATATCTTTTATGACCAGACTGTGAATAATGACCTTGCCACCTTTGAAAACCAATTGCGGAAGGAGTTTCAGGGTTACCTCTTTTCCGCCACCTTTTTTTTTACGTGAAGACTTCACCTTCCTGTAGATACTGCTTTCCTGTAGATACTGCTCCCTGTAGGACTGCGTTCCTGTAGAAACTGTTCCTGTAGGAGCAGTGCGCAGACTTCGGGGGGAGCTATAGTTGGACAGCGGTCGAGAGGTGCCTTACCAGCGTTCAGGTAGCCGAGAGCTTGGCGTATCAACATGCAGAGGTAATCAGAGGAGTTACTCGAGTCTTGAAGTGAGGTTGATGGATATACACGCTTAATCGAGCCGATTAGATTTTGAATCGGCGCAGCTCGTGGCGCGGGGGGTGAGTTGTCCCCGTCGGACCGTTGGGTGACGTCACCCATCATCCGCCTGCACATTCGCTTGCTGCTGCATTCATTCCCATAGATCTGTCGCCGCCCTTTTCGGTTAAACTCGTTTCACGGTTGACGGGACTGATCTTCACGTGCGTGCTGCGTGTGTCCTTTGTTGTGGCTGCCACCTCATCATCCTACTATCCCTTCACTAGCCGATGTGGCCAGTCAACTGGCCTTACGGCCGCTCAACCATTCACCTTTATGCCATGCAAAACAAATCAAAGTAATATCCATGCGATTTGATGGAGAGAAGGATTAGAACACTTACCTGCGCGCGTCTGCATATGATTTTCAGGTTTTTGGACGACGAATCTACCTGCTGCATGTGGCTTACACAGTCCGGAGGCTCGTGGTCACGGGATGCTGGCGCTGTGGTGGACGTTCTGGTTGCATGCGCCCGCGTTTTGCTTGCAGATGGCTGGCCGATGAATGGCATCCACTCCTGTAGGTTTGACTGCTACAGGATTCCCGCGGGAGCCTTGCAACAGTCTCACCTCCTTGGGTGCATGCTGCATGCTGGCGGTTCTGGCTTCTCGATCACGATCCCAGCGCTTCTGATGCATAACGTGGATGTGGTATGGCTCTCGGTGATTGGTTTTTCTTTGACAGATGTTTTTTTCACGAGAACTCATTGCTTTGTTGTGCTGCTGCAGGGATCTTGGTTGCATGGCGACGAGGATGGTGGAGCAAGATAATAGCAATGTTCAGGGGTGCCATCAGTGGCATGCTGTTGTAGGGAAAAGTATCCGATTCGGATGACCCTATCCCACTCTAAGGGTGATAGTACCTCAGCAACAACTGTAAATAAAACTACTTAAGATTTACTTCTTTATGAAAGCAAGAGAGAATGAAGAAATGCACTAACCGTTGCCTTGCGCTTAATATTTGCTCCAATCTCTTCTCTTTGCTGCTTGCTCCTAGCTCTTTGCTCTTCTGCTGGCCCAACTACAATGAGATCCTGCAAAATAACAAAGAAGGAAACTACAAGAAGCATGCATTCATAACTGATTCAAGGATTAGCATAAATCAAATATACAATCATCACAATACATCATTGAAACAAATGCATATAGAAGAACCTCAATAGCTTTTATTAATGGAAGAAGTAAAGTTCTGAGAAGGTTACAACCATTGAAGGCCCCAATCCAGCAACACCTCCCAGCAGAAAGAATTTCTCCTCTTCACCTCCTTCAAGCAATCACCCAATAGTTCTATAGTGAAACCAACAGCATATCATTACTTTGCACAAAATTCCAGCCCCCCTGAGCTCATAGGAGAGAGCTCAATATATAGATGAATTGAGAAAGGATGAGTCAGCTTGCAACTGATGTGTAGCTGCCTTGTGTCCTCTCTCTCTTCAGTTGATCTTCAGTTCTTGAGTCCACTTGGAGAACCTTGCTTCCACTTGGAGAAACAGAGCCTCTGACTCATCACAAGGCGAAATCCCTGATCCAAGTGTCATTTTTGGAAGATTCCAGAGCAATGACTCAGTGTGCCACTTGTCCCATCTCGCTCAGCGCAGGTGGCCTTTGTTCTACCTGCTTTGCAACGCAGGTACACCATGGAGGAGTTGAGTTTCAGCGCAGAAGCCTAGTGGAGCACCTGCTTTGATTTCAGGATTGCTTGTTTTTGAGTGTTTTCAGGTGGAGAACTGATCTGAGAGTTGTTGGTTTGCTGACCTTGTTCCTCTAGGGGTAGGAACATCATGTTTAGGGACTTTGGATCCCTTGGATTATTGACAATTCATGCCTGATGCTGCAAGGCACAAAATTGTCTATAACAGATGCCCCCTAAAGTATGAGGTCGTTTATCGGGTGAAATGCTTTATTAGGAGGATCCGAAGTTCATTCAATCTGCTGAGAAGTGTCCTGTAATAAGATACAATACAATACATTATTTTTCATACTTTTTCATGATCTAGCTGAGGCGGGCATTCCCATGCTCAGCTTTATAAATTCATTTCGGTACATAGAACAGACGATCGTCTGATGGTAGACTGATAATTCTCTGCTGAAATTATCATCCTTTGAGAAGGATGATCATCTGCTGCAATGATGTACACATCAAATGTCTTTATATCCTGAATATATATCGCAGCCCGGATGGATGAAACTAGATCCGGGGTCTTCAATCTCTTCCGATCTTCACTCGATGTACAAGTCGATCCATGTGAGAATTTCTTGAAGTCGAACATGGAAAGACATCGCTTGATTACCGGTCAATGATGTAAACCGTTAACAAGCGCGAGAGGAATCACCGATAAGGATGATGACCCTCAAGGTACAGCAGTACAATTCACATGGTGGGAATAAAGGACTTGGCGTCGACCACCATGCAAAATCCTCTGGTCGAAGGTCATTGATGTATACCTGTCGCCGGAAGTGAGAAACTTGCCATTGAGGCATGCAAGCTTCAAAGTACTGAAGGGGTTGTTCCTAGATCAACTCCTTGGATAATGAGCTGATGTCGACAAGGAGTGATCCGTCAAAGGAGGGCCTTAATGAATCCCACATCATTGACACGGAACGGAGCTAGTGATTGTGATGAGGTGAAAACAAACTGTGATGTATGATTCAGGGTGGCGGTCATGTAATGGATGAAGGACAATGTATGGCAGTGGATGGGACACGGTTGACTCTTTGCAGAACAACATCTCTTGAACATATAACGACACTGATGTGATGGATCGGTAGCATTACCCCAAATGTGGATGGTGTGGCGAGGACCATGGTGATGAGACCGGTGAATGAAACAACCCAACCCGATGTGATACGAAGGACAAAGTGTCATGTTCAAGAGCGACTTGCTACCATTAAAGCTGTGAGGTTCTCCCAATTTTTCCCCAGTCATTGCTGACCAGTACCTCTTTATTTTTATCAAGCTTGAGGAGGATAACATATGCTTGTTCTATAACCTGCCCTTCGGGCAAGCCCATCGCTATGTTTTAACGAGCCTAGCGATAGGGAAACTCGTTCTCGTCTAAAGACAAGTTTGTCGTTATTTAATGAATTTAACGAGTCTAACGACAAGGATAACTCGGTCCTTTTCATTTTTAGAGAGTCTGAAAAGGTACATAAAGTCAACTCCAGAATTCCTTTTTCGTCATCTAATCCCTTAAGTCCGAAAAAGTATAAAACAATACAGAAGGGATGAATTTTCGATTGCTTTAACGAGCCGAACAAAACAAGCGCTCGATCTTTTTGTGCAATAATCCCTCAGGTCCAAAAAGATTAAAATCTAGAGGAGGGATAGCTCTTCCGGTCGTTTAACGAGCTGGAAGGCCAAAACTCGGCAAACTTTTCATATTTTACGAGTCAGGAGAAAAGAGCTCAAAGAAGACTCGTCTTTTGAGGAACGAGTGATAAACAGGGATAGCAGCAGGTTCCAGGTACAGGTTGGAATTTTCCAATCACGGCAGTGTCACAAGGATGGCTAAGTGAAATCACTCTTCGCAGCTGTTCCTCAAAATGGGTAAACAAACGTATGGAGATGAACGATTGGCCAAATGAACGGATGGAGGTGAGACTGCAAGAACACGACCAAGGGCTTTAGTATGGCTGTCAAAGGTTACATTTACCAAGGTTATTTACCGGTTCATTTTTTCTGGGTGAGCTTGAACTCTAGGGGAAGATTGCTCACAACTTATGTTTATTTTTTAACGAGCATGAACTATGTGCTAAAACTGCTCGGATCTTGCGTTTATTTTTTAACGAGCATGAACTGTGTGCTAAAACTGCTCGAATATACCAGTCATAATACAAGAAACGCCTCAGGTGAGATAGCTATTTTTTAAGGAGCTTTATCTCACGAAGCTATGCTCCTATTTGGCAAGTTTTGACTTTTGCCCCACATCCTTTCTTTATGCAAGCTGGAAACGGCTAATCCTACGAGTTTAACGGGTTAGACCTACAGGTTTAAAGGGAGGACCTAAAAATTTTAAAAATAAATAGTCGTCCCGTGCTTGCATTCCAAAAGGTTTGCATGCCCCCAGGTATAAAGTATAATTTCGAGGCGCTGCCTCTTTCTTATTATCCGAAAAATGGTTTTATTTGCTGCCGCAAACTGAACTCTCTTTTCGGCGATGTCTATCATTAGGTTGCTAAGGATGGTGACTACTTGTTGCAGCAATTTCATCTCTTTCTTTGGAGGCTGCCCCTACTTATCCTTCAAAACATATGTTTTAATGGGTGAGGCTTGCCTTCAAAGATGGTGGCTACTTGCTGCCACAAATGGATCTCCTTCCTCAGGAGAGCCTACTTACCTAGACAAGGGGAGCGAGAAGCTGATTATCTCACTCACATAACTTTGACAAAAGAATCTTATTCTAGAACAACCCTCTCTTCCTTCCTTCGGACGGGGTACGGACTAGTCATATTCTTCTGCGGAAATCAACTTTATACCCAAGGTTTCCTCTGCCCAAGGCAGGCCAGGGTGCATGCCCCCTGGGTCCCAGTTACATCTTTCCGAATCACTCGCATTCATCGGGAAGTAGAACCGGGGGTGGAGGCATTCCTTGAGTGAATAAACCGTTAAGGGATGGTATTTAACTATTTGCGATGCGTGATCCTGGAAATGAAAGTTGGTCTACGAGCTTGACCATTCTTCCTTCGTGCGGAAAACACATAACTCTGAAGAGTGAGGACACTATTGCCTCCATGCAATATATATAGTCTCGTCCAAGGAGTAAGTTATACACCAAGGGTCCTTGGACGACCATGACGTTCATATGAACTGTCTTCCCCTTCAATGTAACGGGAACATTGGGGAGAATCCCTAACGGGCGACTGGTTCCTTTATCAAAACCTGATAGATTTCTCATCTCAGGTAAAAGCGCCGGGGAACCCAGTGCTTTCCAAGCAATAGAGGAAAGGATACTCACAGAAGCCCCTTCATCAATGATAGTTCCAGCCATCACCATTCTGTAGATTTGGACGATGATTCTGAATGGGATACTGGCTGGTAACTGGGGTCTGCCTAGTTGATTCCAATCAAAGGACACAACCAGGTTGCTTGGTGGTGGGACCGAATACACGGCCGGATACGACCCTGACGATGTTCCTTCCTGCGATAAAGGAATGGGCGCGTTGCCCTGATGCTCATCAGAGTCTGTGTTGATGAAAAGAATCTGGATGGTGTCATCCTTATTCTCTTCAGTGAGGGTGTCATTCGAAGATGAATCTTCAACGACGGTGTCATTTGAGGATGAAACCTCTGAAGGAAGAACCGGGTCAACTGCCGTTTCGACCTTTAGACTTTCGTCTGGTCTGGATTCAGTAGGTTCATTCTCAATGACGGACACTTCAGCTGACCACTTGAGCGGGCCAGCTGGATTTTCAACTATCGAGGGATTAGGCACGAGTTTTTGGTATCCAAGAGGAAGTCGTAACGGTGATACCGGACGATCTTCCAAAACTCTCTTCGCCTCATCTAAGAATGGACATCGGTGGATGGCGTGATCGCCTTCACACAACATACAGGGTGATCTTGGTCTCCCTTTTCGTCCTTCACTCTCGCTAGTTGATGGACTGCAATCAACATGACTACCAGAGGTTGATGCTACCGGATTGTGCAACCTGGGGGACCAGTCCCTTAGTATCCGGGGAATACAAGGACAATCACGATGGAAGTGGGTCCCTTTGCAAATGACACATGGCGATTTAGGCCCGGTCGGTGCAGTGTGTGGATTTTTGTCAGATGTCTTTTGCTTGCCCCCAGTCGCCTTCGCCATAGGCCCCTTCTGCTTCTTTTCTCTCTTCTTCTTTTCCTTCTTCTCCATGGGAGGCTGACTTTTGCCGGCTCTACCCTGCGAAGATGAAGGATCAGAGGAAGAATTGTAAGAGGTGGAAGGCTGGTGGGTAGCTCGAGACTGGTCTGACTGTTGATTCGACTGCTCAGGATTAGTGGCGATTTGAACTACATTAGTTGAAAAGAGCCATACAGGTAGGCCAATTGTTAATCCTGGAAGTGACAATGTGGCAATATGAGGCGCACCAACATCTCCCCAAGAGGAGAAGGGATTGGGACTTCCACCAAGGTGACTTCCTTGGTTGGTGGGCTCCATACTTTTCAACTGAAAGATCAACGTGGGAATAACAGGTGATTATGTTCCGATTAAAATAAATTTTATTAACGACGCTTTAGACACAACTTTGCTTTTTCATGTTTTAAGAGTCGAGAAAAAGCTAAAGATGACTCTAGTCTCCTTCGATGTTTTAACGAGCCCGAAGTGACAAATGCTCGGATGGACTTTTTCAGTTATAGAGTTTGAAAAAGGCCAAAAGAAACTACTCTGGAGTTCTAGGCAGAGGGTGTGCCAAACTTTTCGCGAAACCACAGAATACGTTTTACGGTACGGGTGGTCGATCTTCGTGAATGCTGTGTTCACTGCATCGCGATCAGTAGGGCGGCCGACACGGCTTCCTATGGATAAAGGCTTTGTTCCTATAGGGGTCTCCCAATATATACGCGACGGTACGTGGGAGCACAAGTCCGTATTAGTGCCACCGACTCTCAGGAGGAATCACCCACCTTCGTAGAGATCGACAGTCACTACGTTTAACGACGCCGGAACACGTCTCTACCTAGACCTCTATGTGTTTGCGTTATGTTTCAAAGCGTTGTTAAGTAAATTGGATTTATTTTAATGTTGATCTTGCTTAGCAGTTTGCCTTTAAGGATCACCACGAGATGTATGTAACAAATTCCTGAATGCAGTCTAAGATGAGAAGCAAACTTTTCAATCTTTCAACTTTGAAAATCTTAACTACTGAGGAGAAGAAAGGCAAATCTTTTCACACAGATCATAGAGCACACACTAATGCAAAATTTCCTAAATCAGCATGCAAACAGTCAAATGCAAAATGCACAATGCATGTATTTTCTTTTCCCTTTCTTAATGTTGATGTATTACAAAAAGAAAGTTGTTATATCACTTTGATTTCGATTTAAAGCGAAAGTAAACAAGCTAGTCCAAAATCAAAAGACACCTTAAGATTTACTTGTTTAATCACTGGAAATACATGAAATCAAACCATAATGACGAAAGTAAAAAGACTAATCAGCTATGGACAGCAAACAAGCTAACTCTTTAGACCAGCAAAATGCCTAACACAGGTTCAGATCTAAGAGGTCAAAGCAAGACTAGTTCACTTTCGTTATGGGAAATTGTAAATGATGTAAGAAATACAAAAGAACAAGTACAATTTCGTTATATAACAGAGGCGGAATGATGGCAAGTAAGGTTGGTTTCAGAACAGGTACAAGACTGGTAACTGGCTGCAAAATCTATAGTGAAAACAGGCAAGAAAAAGGGAGGAAACCCCAAATGCACAAGGCAAATTTGGGCCAACGCAGGTGCTGCACAGCCAGTCTGGCTCTCAGCGCAGGTAGCCCCTTCGGGACCTGTGTTGCAAAGCAGGTAGCCTGTGTACTACCTACTTTGGAAAACGAAAGTTGCGTTTTCTCAGTTTCCGGGTCACAATTTTCTAAAAAATTCACAGTTTTTGCTCAAATCAGAAGCTATCAGTCAAGCACACACTAAGGGATGACAAGGAAGATGAAAAGCTATCACTAAGAGCTTACAAGGATCCTTGTAGATCAGCTCTTCAAATCATGAACATGCTAAGAAATGAGCTAGAGTAGCTGCCCTCTACTTCGCTTTTGATATAGTCAAAAGCTTTTCGATTTGGTACTCTTTTGTTCAGGAAATGAATAGCAAAATACTACAAACAATCAAACAGATACGATCCCCAGCGGAGTCGCCAGTTTGTTGTAGGGAAAAGTATCCGATTCGGATGACCCTATCCCACTCTAAGGGTGATAGTACCTCAGCAACAACTGTAAATAAAACTACTTAAGATTTACTTCTTTATGAAAGCAAGAGAGAATGAAGAAATGCACTAACCGTTGCCTTGCGCTTAATATTTGCTCCAATCTCTTCTCTTTGCTGCTTGCTCCTAGCTCTTTGCTCTTTTGCTGGCCCAACTACAATGAGATCCTACAAAATAACAAAGAAGGAAACTACAAGAAGCATGCATTCATAACTGATTCAAGGATTAGCATAAATCAAATATACAATCATCACAATACATCATTGAAACAAATGCATATAGAAGAACCTCAATAGCTTTTATTAATGGAAGAAGTAAAGTTCTGAGAAGGTTACAACCATTGAAGGCCCCAATCCAGCAACACCTCCCAGCAGAAAGAATTTCTCCTCTTCACCTCCTTCAAGCAATCACCCAATAGTTCTATAGTGAAACCAACAGCATATCATTACTTTGCACAAAATTCCAGCCCCCCTGAGCTCATAGGAGAGAGCTCAATATATAGATGAATTGAGAAAGGATGAGTCAGCTTGCAACTGATGTGTAGCTGCCTTGTGTCCTCTCTCTCTTCAGTTGATCTTCAGTTCTTGAGTCCACTTGGAGAACCTTGCTTCCACTTGGAGAAACAGAGCCTCTGACTCATCACAAGGCGAAATCCCTGATCCAAGTGTCATTTTTGGAAGATTCCAGAGCAATGACTCAGTGTGCCACTTGTCCCATCTCGCTCAGCGCAGGTGGCCTTTGTTCTACCTGCTTTGCAACGCAGGTACACCATGGAGGAGTTGAGTTTCAGCGCAGAAGCCTAGTGGAGCACCTGCTTTGATTTCAGGATTGCTTGTTTTTGAGTGTTTTCAGGTGGAGAACTGATATGAGAGCTGTTGGTTTGCTGACCTTGTTCCTCTAGGGGTAGGAACATCATGTTTAGGGACTTTGGATCCCTTGGATTATTGACAATTCATGCCTGATGCTGCAAGGCACAAAATTGTCTATAACACATGCATGCATTCAATCCATTCCTCAGTCGCTAGATCTTCATTTAAAACACATTTCGGCCGTCGCAACCTTCTACAGGAAGTTTCCTGTAGAACACAGAGCTTCCTGTAGAAATTTTGCACTTTCCTGTAGAAGATCCGCGTCTTCCTGTAGGAAGACTATCTGTTCCTGTAGAAAACTGTATCTTCCTGTAGAAGATCCAAATCATGATGAAAATTGCACATACCTTGAAAAACATTGTTATTCTTGGAGGAGGTGTTGATGACATCCTTTGATAGCATGATGAAGGCCCCTGGCTTGGAGTGGAGAGGCTTCTTCTCCTCCATAGAACATCTGCATGCAAAACTTTTATTGTGCTTATTGATTTTTCTTTTTTTTTTTTTTGAAAAGATAGCAGGGGCGCCCCAAAGAGGTTTTCACCCTTGCTACCTGCCCTGAGCGCCTCAGAGAGGTTTTCACTCAAGGATCTTTTTTTTTTTATTTTTAACTTTCTCCTTTTTTTGTTTTTGAAAGACAATAGGAGCGCCTCAATGAGGTTTTCACCCCTACTGCCTGCCTTGGGCGCCTCAGAGAGGTTTTCACCCACGGATCTTTATTATTTTTTTCTTCTTTTTTTTCTCTCTTTTTTTTTTTTCTCTTTTTTCTTCTTTTTTTTCTTTTTTCTTCAGGGTATGCCCAAAATGGAGGCAGAACCCTTCTCTATGACCAAAACAGATTTCTCCATAGTGCTGATAAACTCTTGTCTTGAGGGAGGCTTCCTGTAGATCTTCGATCGGTGCCCATTGACAAGCATGGGAATGGCTTCCTCATCAATGGTTCGAATGAGGACAGATCCATTGTCATGGAACTGCTCCACTACATATGGTCCTAGCCATCTGGTTCTCAACTTCCCCTTGAAATCTTTGAATCTGGAGTCATACAACAAAGCCCAATCTCCCGGCTGAAATTGCTTGTCATGGAGATGTTGGTCATGCCACACCTTCCTCTGAAGTTGAACCACTTCTGAGTGAAGGAGGGCCTGCATGCGGTGCTCATCCAGCCCATTCAGCTGCAACAACCTTTCTTGCTGTGCATGGCTGAGATCTAAGTCCAGCTGAGCTGCCATCCTCAAAGTGTTATACTCAAACTCAATGGACAGCAAAGCCTTCTTCCCATAGACCAGCTCATAAGGTGTGAAGCCGGTGGTGGTCTTCCAAGTGGTGTTGTAAGCCCAGGTGGCTTCAACCAGGCGATCTGCCCAGTCCTTTCTGCTGCTGCTCACCACTTTGGTCAAGATCCCCTCTAATGCTCTATTGGTGACCTCCACCTGCCCATTTGCTTGAGGATGATAGGGAGTGGAGGTTCTATGCTTGATCTTGTGATGAGCTAGGAGATCTTCAACCAAGTGGGAGGTGAACTGGCTCCCTTGATCGGTGACCAGCTCTCTTGGATAGCCAAACTTATAGAAGATGTTCTCTCTTAAGAACTAGGACACTTTTTCTTCTGTTGCTGCTTTGATGGCTTTGGTCTCTACCCACTTCGTCAGGTAGTCAGTGCACACAATGATGTAGGATCTTTGCCTCGAAGAGGGATTGATTGGACCCACAAAGTCCATGCCCCACTTCTCAAATGGCTCAAGAGTCACTTGAGGTTGGAGAGCCATCTCA
Organism: Pinus tabuliformis; assembly: GCA_031772625.1. Lineage (NCBI taxonomy): Eukaryota > Viridiplantae > Streptophyta > Pinopsida > Pinales > Pinaceae > Pinus > Pinus tabuliformis. The sequence continues at coordinate 1,008,213,778 of CM062816.1, forward strand.
TCCCTTTGGGTTGGTTTCCCCATTCTTTGGCATTGGTCGCACTGGCTGACATATCTTCTGACATCTTGATGCAGTGTGGGCCAATAGTAGCCTGCCTGCAGAATCTTGAAGGTAGTTCTCTTTGCTGCAAAATGTCCTCCACAAGGCCCATCGTGACAGGTGAGGAGGATGTCAAAGACTTCCTCTTCCCTTACACAACGCCTTAAGATCTGATCGGGGCCAAGTTTGAACAGATTGCCCCCAATCCATGTAAATGAGACACTCTTTCTGATGATTTTGCTCTTCTCTTTTGAAGAGAGGTGCGGAGGGAACTGAGCTGAAACAAGGTAGTTTGCTATATCAGCAAACCATGGAGAGAGTACTGATATAGCAAATAGATGCTCATCAGGCATCTGGTCATCCACCGTCCCATCTTCATCTGCAGACAAATCCAATCTAGACAAGAAGTCAGCAACAACATTTTCTCTCCCTGGTTTATCAACAATGGTTAGATCAAACTGCTGCAATAAAAGTAACCATCTAGTAATACGAGCATTCACATCTGGTTTATTCATCAAGTATCTAATAGCAGCATGGTCAGTATGTACAAAAGTCTGGTAACCGGTAATATAATGTCGGAACTTGTTCAGTGCATGGACCATAGCTAAGAATTCCTTCTCGGTTACAGTGTAGTTCAGCTCGGCTTTGGACAAGTTTTTGCTAACGAAGTAAATGGCATATGGAAGTTTTTCCTCAACTTGTCCTAAGGCTGCACCTATGGCTTTGTTTGAGGCGTCAGTGTGGATGTGGAAAGGTAGGGCCCAGTTTGGACCTCTCAAGATTGGTGCTGACACCAACTTGTCCTTTATCTCATTCAAACTCCTCTGACAATCGTCAGTCCACTTAAACTCCACATCTTTTTCCAACAGACCAACCAATGGTGAGGCTAACTTGCTGAAGTCCTTAATGAATCTCCGGTAGTATCCTGCTAATCCCAAGAAACTCCGGACATCCCTTACTTTTTGAGGAGGTGGAACCCTCTTGATGAGAGCAATTTTGTTGGGATCCACCTGCAATCCTTGGGAAGAAATAGTATGGCCCAGCACGGTCCCCTCAGTCATTAGGAATTCACATTTTTCAGGACTAAGGGACAAGTTCATCTCAGTGCACTTGGTTAGGACCTTTCCCAAGTTGGACAATGCTTCCTGGAAGTTGGCCCCATAAGGGGTAAAGTCATCCATGTATATTTCCACTGCATCATGGACCAACTCCGAGAAGATGCTCAAGACAGCTCTCTGAAAAGTAGCAGGAGCATTGCATAGCCCAAAGGGAAGGACTCTGTAGGCAAAGGTACCCCAAGGACAGGTGAAGGTGGTCTTATCTTGGTCTTCCGGGCTGATTTGGATTTGATTGTACCCGCTAAACCCATCCAGGAAAGAGAAGAACTTCTTTCCTGCCAGTCCATCCAACACTTGATCTATGAAGGGTAGGGGGAAATGGTCTTTCTTGGTAGCTTTGTTCAGCTCACGGTAATCTACACAGATCCTCCACTTCCCATTCTTCTTGGGAACCAACACTAGAGGGGACACCCATTCACTATCTGAGATGGGGTAGATGAATCCGGCATCCAACAGTTTTTGCAACTCTTCCTTGACAATGTCCTTAAGGGCTGGATTCATTCTCCTCTGGGGTTGCCTAACTGGTTTACAATCCTCTTTGATGTATATATGATGGGTACAGACCGAGGGATGGACTCCTTTCATCTCCTTATAGCTCCAAGCAAAGGCATCTAAGTGGCTGGCCAATAGGCTACACAACTCCTTCTCCTGGGAAGGAGATAGGGAGGAGCTGATCTTTAATGCTCTCTCAGGGCCAAACTCCACACTTTTGACTCTGGGAGTGACAGGGCCGGTTGTACAAAGGTCCACTGAGGTGCTAGCTTGGGCATCCTCCACCAACTTCTCTAAAGATAGTGCACTGGAAGGTGGATTCTGGATCAGGGTCTCAATCAGATCATCCTCGGTAGGAGGGTCTCTTCTATTGGTATCTAGGGTGCACAGAGGTGCAGAGTACACCTCGTCTTCCTCTCCTTCCTCCAACCAGAGTGGTAAATCATGCTCTAAAGAAGGTTGGGCAGGAGGGTATAGGACTAGCTGCTTGGACATGGGACCATTCTTGATGGTCATGTTTCCTGCCCGACAACTTATGTAAGCATCTGCAGTAGCTAACCAAGGCCTTCCCAAGATAAGAGGATATCCAGTAAGCTTGACCTTTGGTTGCAGAACCAGGAAGTCTGCAGGGTATTCCCAAGAATCAATAGAGACCAAGACATCCTCCACAATCCCTTCGGGAGTCACGGTGGAGCGATCTGCTAATTGCAGTACTGTCGAGGTCTTCCTCAAGGAACCCTGAAGATTGAGTTTAAGCATGGTATCTCTGGTCATCACATTGATGGCTGCCCCCAGATCAATCAAGGTGTGGGGGATAATGGTGCCATTGATGTGAACATCTACTACAGGGCTTCCAGGATCTAGGTACTTTGGGCAGATGACTTGTCCTAGCATAAGGTCAGACAGTTGTCCTATGACATTGATAGTTGAGGCATCTTTCTTCCGTCTGCCTGGGTGTTTGAAACACTTCTCCTTAACCAGCTTATTATATATAGGCACATCCTTGATGGCTTGGAGAAGTGGGATTTTTACACACAACTGCTTGAGCTCACCCAAAAGCTCATCTTCTTCGGGTTAGGTTGTGTGGTGGCTGTTAATCTCTAAGGAAAGGGTGGAATAGGCTTTGGTTCACTCTCCTGATGGTTTTCCTCATCCTCTGGGGGAGGAGGTTGGCGATCTGGAAGAGTCTTTCCAGATCTAAGATTGATCTCCTGGATCTCCACAGCATAGGTAGGGCATGAGGTCTCCCCAGTATATACCTGCTGAGCCTGTCTATTGTTGGGGTTCGGGTTCGGTTGAGCAGGCATCTGAGGTTGCCTAGGAGGAGCAGGAGGTAAAGGCTGAGGTTGAACTGGTGGTGGAGGCAAAATGGCAGGAGGAGTGTTGTATTGGGGCCTCCACCCCGACTGAGGAGCACTCCATTGAGGCTGCGACTGGGTATGTGAGTGATATGGATGAGGGGGAGGTTGAGTAGGATACTGAGGTGGATAAGACCATGGAGGAGGCATGGACCAGAAGGATGAGCAGGGGGACCCCAGGAAGGCATAGGAGTCGATTGGTTGGGGTTGTAATAAGCTTGAGATGCCCCTTGCATCCCCTGCTGATAAGGTCTAGATCCTTGAGGCCTCCGTTGGTTGATGAAGTAGAGAGGTTCAGTGGGGGCTTCAGTCCCTTGGTACATGGCTTTAAATCCAGGTAAGGTTGGACACTGATTTGTTGGGTGGTCCTCCTCACAAACGAAACACACTTCAACCGAATGCAATGGACATTCGTTCTTAGGGTGTCTTCTAGTGCACCTAGGACAGAAGATAGCCAAGGCTCTCTCAGCTTCTTCTTTCTTCTGCTGGATCCTGAATGTGTCCAGCTGCATGGCAATGGTCTGTCTCACCTCACTCTTAAGATCTTCTAATTGGTTTGTAAACTCATGTTTGGAGAAAGGGACACCAGTGGAGAGGAGATTTCCTCTACCTCTTTTCCTAGCTGCCCTAGAATGATTTCGGAACACAGTCTTGATGTCCTCATAAGGCAGTTGGTAAATGTCCCCCCAGCTAACATGTGAAGGGTGTCTAAGAGATCTTCAGGGACTCCTCGGAGTAGAACCAACTTGAGGGATTTAGGGTCAAGTGTGCACCTGGCCCGTTTATAGCTAAGTTGGAACCTCTCCTCATAATCCTCTAAAGACTCATCATTCCCCATGGTCATTCGAAAGATCTCTCCCTTAGTTTCCTTGGACCTACAATAATCCCTATACTTGGTATTGAAGGCTTGCTGCATCTGAGCCCAAGTAGCTATGCTATTCCTAGGTAATCCCATGAACCAGCGTAGGGCTGCATCCTTAAGGGTGGAAGGGAAAAGCTTCAGCTTTTGCTCATCTTCAGTATAGTCATAGGTTCTACAAAGGACAACAAACTCAAACAAGAAGGTATCAGGATCCTCAGTGGTCAGTCCATGGAAGTGAGGCAAAGCAGAGGGGCTAATGTTTTTCATTTTCATCTCTCCATTGGTCTCTCGGATGGGGAAAGCTCCTTCTATTCTTTCATCTTCTCTCCTATTATCAGCCATGGCTACAGATGGAGTGGTCTCTAACTCTTCTTCTTCTATAGGGTCTTGGTATATCTTCGGATGTTCACCTATAGGTTCCTCTGGGTCACGGTCACCAAAGAAGAGTGAAGGGTGACTCAGTGATGTGGTGGGGGTGTTTGGTAGGAATTTGCCTGATCTATCACGGTTCCTACGAGGCATGAAATGGAAAGGACTTTTCTTTCTTTTGTTTTGAGTGCTTTTGTTTTTTTCTTTGGTACCTGCAAAACTGAAACAAAGTGATCTACAACTAACTATATTGCTCAAATGAAATTGCAAAATTGGAAAGCTAATCTAGGAAAGCAAGAAATATTAATCTAGGAAAGCAGGAAATGCTAATCTAGGAAAGCAAGAAATGCTAAGCTACTTTTGCAAAAAGGGAAATGAAGTAAACTACTGAGCAGAAGTAAGAGTATGGAAGTAGAAGAAAAGCAACAATTACTAATACTCTGACGCTTCCCCGGCAACGGCGCCAAAAAGATGGTGAGCTCCAGTATTGTAGCAATAATGCTACAACTCCTGGGGCTTCCTGTCTCTCATTTTATCAACCCGGTAGTTCGTACAAACTTGGAAGCGACGGTGCTATATGCACAAGTACTAGCTCTTGTCGCAGCTGTCACTTGGTCAGCTGGCACAAGTCCGCTAGGGCTCAAGCCAACTTCTATAGGCTCTCAGAAGAAGCTTGCTAATTGATGGACGAAAGCTAATCTCAAAGGAAAGTTACTCTACTTGACAAAAATGGACTGAAAGCAAATCAAAGCATGTAAACCTAGGAAACCCTAATTTAACTAGTCTGACCTCTACAATGCATGGAATGTAAATGCAACTTCTACCAATGCTGTCACTACCTCTGATAAATGAAAATGCATCGTTCTAAACTACTTGCATCATGAAAGTTATGTTTTTGTATTTTCTGTTAAGTGTGTGGGATGATGGTGATCTTGAGCTAACTAGGGTTTGGTTGTGCAGATGGGATGGAGAAGGAAGGAAAGCGTGGGATAGGTTTGGGAGGCTAGGAGAGGTCCCTAGGGATCCTTAGCACCCATCCACAGAGGTTCCTCGCATTCAGATTCTCAGCAACCGAGAGAGTGGCCTCCTACAGGATGGTTGTGGAGAATCCTACAGGATACTCTGTTTTCTACAGGATGTCTATAAATGGCTACAGGATGACCTACCGTGAGTGTTTGGAGTGATGGAGGAATGATGAAATGGTAGAGGGAGATGTGTAAGGTAGGGATGAGGCTGGTGATGGCTTTAGAAGTGGAAGATTAGGATGGGAAGTGAGTGTAGGGAGGAGGATGGAAGGTGAAGGGCTATGTCAACGAAAGGCTAGAGAATGGGAATACGTGAGGAATGAAAGACTTTGTGAGGTAACAGAGCGGAGCAGGGGTCAAAGAGATGTCTGCATGCGTGATCAAGATGGAGGACAAAGTGATGGAACGAGAGAGAGCAGTGTAAGTGAAACAAATGCTTATGACTGTCATTTAACCAAAAATGCATCAACCTAAACTACTTGTGCTTGTAAATTCGATGAGCAGCAATCTAAACGTGAAAGAGAACGTGCATGAAGCTGTGGTAAGGAAGTGTGGTGCAGGTGTGAATCATGTAGAAGCAGCTAACTTAACGTGACTGTGTTGGCAGCGATCATGGAATAAAGAAATGCGTATTTTTGGTGGTTAATCATGGACTTCACTCCAATCCCAGATGAGACGACAGTGAGCCTTAACAACCTTTTTGTTGGAGCTCCAATCGATTATATCTATCCTCTGCTACACTAAGCAAATGGAAACAAATTCACTATAAGCAATCTCCTATCTAACTCATGAAAAAGACCAACTCAACAACCTGTAATTCAAATTGCATGTGTAAATGGAAAGCTCACAGTGCTGAAATGAAATGGAAACAACACTACAGCAGAGGGGATCTATGGCTCTCAGGTTGGGCCCTAACCTGAGAGCTATAGTCTCCTTAAGAAAAACTCAGAACTAGATCACAAACTGCCTTCTTTATTCATAACTGATATCATGCCAAATTGGCTTACAAAAAGGAACGAAAACTGAACTGTGCTCCAAAATTACAATAGCAATACGAGAGTTTCAACAACCTATCTAAGGCTAAAGCCTTCATACTTATACAAAAACGATGATCCAACAAGTGTCCTACATTTTAGGAGCTCGGCTGTCCAACTAGAGTTTAACTGCTGATCCTGTAGGATGGTCATAATTGTTGTTCCTGTAGAGCAGTTTATAACTGCTGTTCCTGTAGAACAGCTGGCCGTTTTTTAAGCTCGGAGGGGAGATGGATTAGAGCTCAGAGTTCTTGATGGGAATCACGAGGGATGTCCCTAGAACCGTGGACATCCTCTCCCAAAACCCGCAGTGCCACCTCGTTGTCTCCTTAACTCCTTTTTCGTTGTCTTTTGCTCCCTTTTAATGCCAAAACCTGGAATCAAAATGCATTCGTCACGTAGAGAGAGTGCCTACCCTTCTTCCTACAAACAACATGAATAAACTAAGAAATGCATGCATAAGCAATAAAAAATGAATGGTTTGAGCAAGTAGAATAGGCCAAAATGAGCCCAAATTGTACCAAAATTGGGGCTCATCACCTAGGTAATCCTCAAGTAAGCCTAACTGGTGTTTATTACCCGCGTGGGGGCAACCACCTTATCCTCCACCTGGAGGACAACCTTTTACTGGAACTTATGGTCAGATACCTTAGGTCGGTCCTGGTCAAGTTGTTGTGGCTCAACCCTTGATTGGTGCTTCTTACCCTGAGACGAATACTATTTGGAACCCTTCTTTTGCTCAACAACTTATTCCAGTTGCGCCACAAGTGTCAGTTTATTAACCCGTTCAACCTATTGGACAATATATTCCACAAATACCTATTGTCTAGGGAATTTCGCAAACACCTGTTCAAAAACTTGTTCAACAACCAACTGAACAACATGTTCAGAGTAGACCTGAAACACTTGTTCATTCTACCGTTGAAACATTTGTACAACAATCGGTTCCGAGTTCACCTCAGACACCTATCCCGGGAGTATCACAAATGATTGTCCAAGTTACCCCTCAAATATTTGTTCCACAACCTACACAAGCTATCCCTTAGGCATCTGCTTATCAAACTAGTCCTATTGTCCAGTCTACAACACAGATTCCTATCGGACAACCTAGTATAGGAACAATGCAAACACCTTTTCAAGGTCAAGCTTTTCAAGTTCCACCTTTTCAAGGTCAAGCTTTTCAAAGCCCACCTTTCCAAGGTCAAGCTTTTCAAAACCAACCTTTTCAAGGTCAATTTTTCCAAAGTCAACCTATTCAAAGTCAATTTGTTCAAGGTCAACCTTTGCAAGCTCAACCTTTACAGGGGAAATATTACTTGGGTCAAATGGGTCAAAGTCCACCTTTCTAGAGTCAACCATACCCTGGTCATACTTATCAAGTTCCTTTTCAAACGCAACTTGGTATGATTCACCCTGGTTACCCTCGAGGAATACAAATACCAACTACACAAGCTATTTCAAGATATCCTGGGTATCCTCCTTAAGGGGTTGGACATAACCCTCAGGGTTATCAAAATCCACAACAAGACCTCAACCAACAATTACCATTAATCGCAACCTTAAATTTATCAATTTTATCTTAGCTGACAAACGATCCTATCTATTATTATCCTTTTTGGCCTACGATTCCTACCAAGTAACTGAGTGATATACCAAAATTTGAAGGTAAATCAGGAGAGGACCCATCAAATCACGTTATGACATATCATCTTTGGTGTGTGTCGAATTCATTGATCGATGATTTTATCAGATTACGCCTTTTCCAATGAACTTTAACCGATTCGGCAATAAAATGGTACTTTGAGTTACCTCGCACTTCTTTCCATAATTTCAACTCTTTAACAACAACATTTTTGACACATTTTTAGCTACCAATTCGATATGACACTGGTACTAAACTTTTGACTTCCCTAAAATAATCGACATCTACTTACATTTCAGATCATATACATGAATGGAGACGTAGGCGTCATTTAGTCAAGGTTTTTATTCCAAATCAAATTTTGGTTGAATGGTTTACAAAATCATTACTTCCTGATATTACCAAGGATGTTGCTAAGGGAGGTGTTGTAATGGAAGAGCAGGTAATTTCTCGTGCCCAGTACCTAGACTTAGTCTATACACAATTTGGCACCTTGTACAAGAAAATCCCAAATTTACCTCGCCCAACAATTTTAGATCAATTAGATTCAACTCCTACAAGATCTAACATCGTTGATGGTGTAATTGGTTCTGTCAATCATCAATCTAAAGGTAAAAAGAAGAATTTTAAAAGCACTCAGACTTTGGTTATACAATATTCACCCAATGAGAAGCTTTCTCTGGAAATTACTTATGAAATTAATCTCGTAGAATCATCTACTCACAAGAATCAATCATCCGAAGGTAAAAAGAAAGGGAAAGGTAAAACAAAACAGAATGCTTCTCAGAAAGAGAAACCAACTAAAGATGAACCTATTAAGGAGAAAAATAAACCTCATTATCCTTGTTTAATTTGTAATGAAAATCATTATACGAAGTAATGCCCACATCAGGCAGAGGTCACCAAACTCATAGAAAGTTCTCCAACTCCTGTTGTTTTGGAGGATCCTTTTCCTTCTCAAGACAGTAAAACAATTTCACATAATCCATCTTCTTCTTCCTTATCGACGGATATCATGATGAGTCTTTGCAAAAATTTATGGTAGCAATAAGACTGAAATATTATGGATCTAAGGGTTCTGCAGTAAATGGAAACGATGTTAGTCCATCTAGTCAACCTTCCGCTTCAATTCCTCCTCCTTCTGAACCATTACAGATTGAGAATCCAAACCCTGACATGATGATTCGACCCCTCCCAAAGGTGTTGTTCGAAAATCAACTTTCAACCCACATGCTGTGAGCATCACCCGATGTAATGAGTGCTAAGTGGACTATTCAAAAATCATGAGAAATTAGTCAGTTATGACTACCTCTCATGGAAATGGTCATAGATGAATGACTTACATAACACAGTTGAATCCCAAAATGATATCTAATATAATGCATTGTGAAAACCCTCAATACTTAATTCAAAAGAGTGAAGGGAACTCTACTTGAATGGTTCATGAGGCACAATACTTGCTAAGGTTTTGCAAATGGGGTAGCAAGCTAAGTGGGCTTGATTGTGGGGAAAACTCCACAGTTAAGCGCGCTTGAGCCAGAGGCGATCTCGGATGGGTGACCTCCCAGGAAGTCCTGGTTATCGAGTGTAAGCCCTGGAAGTGATGATTGACGCTATGTGATTCATTTCACTAGTTTCAATCGCACTTCTTCACTCCTGTGAGCATCACCCGATGTAATGAGTGCTAAGTGGACTATTAAAAAATCATGAGAAATTAGTCAGTTACAACTACCTCTCATGGAAATGGTCATAGTTGAATGACTTACATAACACAGTAGAATCCCAAAATGATATCTAACTATAACATTGTTGAAGACCTAGCAAAATTTTGGTTAAGAGTTAAATGGAGGCCACGGGGGTCGAACCCGCAACCTCAACCAATAACTCCAACGGCCTAACCAACTGTGTTGATGTCGTTCTTGTTAAACTATGTTTGAAAATCATATTTAACTTTGGTAATGCGCCATATGGGGTGAGGGGTCGGGCTAAGCCTTAGCCCCTAGCCACCTCAGCGCCATGGGACTACAGGAGAGGGGTTAGGGGCTAGAACTTAGCCCGACCTGTGGTTACAGCCACAACCCAAACAACGCACACAAAACCAGCGCTTGACCGAGCGGAAGTCAGAGGGGACCAACCCTAAGGCACATGGTGCCATATAACCATGGGTGCGATAGAACTGTTGGAAAGGGGTCAGCCCTAGGTCGTATGACCTCCCATGTAACCACAGGCGCAAAGAATTGGCGGGGGCCAACCCATGGTCATATGCAGGAACATAGAACCAGGAGCGTGCGCCCAGCTGGGTGCTAGAAAATAGCCCAATAATATTGGCCCCCTATGCGGTCTTATGGCTGCCACATGACCATAGAATTTAGAACCGAGGGCTTAATGACAGAGTTATCGGTCCTACAATTTCACCCGTCGAGCGAGAATGTAGGCCATGTTTGCACGTCGTTTCCACATTTGGGGTGCTCAAGCCAGTTTTAGGCCGAATCGGAGGATGATTAGCTGTAGAATGGAGTAAAATGGAGAAACAATCATAACTTTCTCAATTTTTGGCCAATGAGGTGCAGAAAGAACCAAAATGGGGGTTTTTGACAATGATGGATCCATTTTGAGCATTTTTAATGAAAGAGGCCCTGCATTGGAAGCTCGACCAAGAGATGTAGCCCAAGAGAGGGGTGAACTCCTTTATCATGATTTGCGTTATGTGTTTTAGACATGCTTATTTATCTTTGTTTGGCTGTAAATTTTGGTTAAAATTTACTAGTTTATGTGTTTAGTAAAGTGATCCTCTACCCAAAATACATATAAATTTAACTTGCAATTTGTTAAAAATCTTCAAGTTAACACATACAAATCATTTTGGTATCTAAACAAGTTATTGTGAAGATTTGATTTGTTTGCAAGTGCTTTTCTTATGCTTACAAGGTTGAAGCTTAAAAGAGGAGAAGGAGATCTTGTGGAACCAAGATCTCAAATTGTTTCAAGGAGAACAAACGCACATCAAGCTTCAATAGTCATGGCATATGAAGAAGGTCCTGAAGGGATGTTTGAAGATCAAAAAACTTTCAGAAAAGAATTCTTTGAGATGTCTGAGATGGTTAAGGCTATGTATGAGGAGAGGAATTCCAGATTGCATGGAGAGAACTCAAAGCCTCTAAAAGGATATGGAGGAAAAGGAGAGAAGCCTCCAAAAGGGAATGGAGGGAATGGTGATAAACCACCACCTTCACCTCTATCATCATCCTCATCCTCATCTGCATCCTCATCTTCAACTTCTTATACCCTTTCACAAACACATCCAAATTCCTCAAGGGGTCATGGTAAAACCCATTTTCTTAAGCATGATATTAAGTTTGAATTTCCTATGTACAATGGAGAGGTAAATGCAAAGGGATTAGATAACTGGATTCAAAGAATCAAAGATGATGAAACCAAGATTCAACTTGCTTCTCTTAGATTGGAAGGTGCAACACTAATTTGGTGGGAAGCCAAAACTCAAGAGGACATGAAGAAACATGGTAAGTTTTTATCCTCTTGGAATGATTTTGTTGTTGCAATAAGAAGGAAATTTTATCCATTAGCATACATGCAGAAAGCTATCATGGATTGGCAAAACTTTAGGCAAGCTAAAGGACAAAATGTGCAATCTTATACTCAAGAATTTAGGAAAAGAGCTTTGATTTTGGGCATAGATTTGTCTTCTCAAGATAATTTGCTCAAATACATTGGAGGATTGCATAGTTACTTGAGACATACCATTCTCATGTTTAACCCTACAAAACTAGATGAAGTTTGTGTACATGCAACTCATTTAGAGGCAAGAGGGAAAAATGTTTCTGAAGAAACTAGTGAGAGTTCCTTTGAGTCTGGAGAAAAAGGAAAGGGTAAGTTCAAAGGAAAAGGAAATAATAATGTTTCCATCAAGATGGAGAAAGAAAATATCACATGTAAACATTGTTCCAAAGAGGGCCATGATGAAGATCATTGCTGGAAACTTCATCCAGAGATGAGACCCAAAAAGTTTAAAAACAAGGAGAAAGAGAAGACAGTTGCAACTACACAACATGATTTAGGTTCTGATTCTGGAGATGAAACAAAGATCACAACCATGGGTTTGAAAGGTAAGGACATTGCAAGTACTATTTCTTCAAATTGTCTCAATGAAACTCAAGATGAAAAAACAAGAATAGAGTTTTTTCACATTAGAGTTATTTCAAAATGTACCAAGATAGATACACTGTTTGATAGTGGTTCACAAGAAAATCTTATCTCATAAGACATTGTCAAGAAGTTGAATTTAGAAACCATTCCTCATCCTAAACCTTATCCTCTAGGTTGGATATGTGACAATGCAAAATTGCATGTGACAAAATGATGTAAATTGAAATTTGCAATCACTGCAAACTTTTTATACGTGGTAGAGCTTGATGTAATTCCAATTGATATATGTGGTATTGTTTTGGGAAGCCCGTATCTATATGATAGGAGAGCTATTTTTCATCGCCATGAGAACAAATATCATTTGTTTAAGAATGGGGTTGAGTACATTGTTAGAGCACATAGCAAGAAGTTGAATACATCTCTTGTAAATGCGGGACAAATGAAGAGGATTGTTAATGCTAGTCAGAACTTTACATTGTTAATGATCAAACATGAAGATGTTGAGGAACCTAAAACATTTCAAGGATATGAATCAAGTTTGAAATCTGATTTCATTGAGGTTTCTAATTCACATGATAAGATGTTTCAGGAGTCTAACATGTTGCCTCCTAAAAGAGGCAAACAAAATGAAGTGAATTTGCAGTAAGAAGCATCATTGTTGAACATTGGTGTGAACAAGATGCCAATGTTAAAGCATGCAGAGGTCAAAAAACAAATGCAAAGGTTGTTTGACAAAGAGGACATTGATCCAAAAACATCTTCTTGTGGGTTTCATAATGTTTTGGCTTTGAAGAAGGATGGTGCATGGCAATGGCGATAACATTTGGTAAAGATTCAAGCCAAGTGTAAGGCTAAACATATTAAGCATCGTCACACCGACAATGTTCAAGGTGAAAGGAACTTGAAATTGTTTAAGTTTCCATTTATTGAAGACTGAGGAGGGAATGTTCAGATTCTTTCAAGGGCAGCTTTCTATTCTGCATATCTTGAAAAATTGCAGAAATATGTAATCATTGACAGAAAGTCCAAGACTTCAAAATCAAGCAAAGTGATGTACTTTCATGAAAAGCTCAAAGTGAAAAATTCAAGCAAAGTTCAGTGGATTGAGACTATAATGGCGAGGAAGTTGTACTCTAATCTAATTGTTTACTGATAAAGAGCTTTTGTAGGTGCAAAAGCTTCCAATAGGGAGGAGTGATCTAGTGGATCAAAATAGTGCTCAAAATTCAAAGTGTGTGACAAAGCTCGAAACCTAAATGACTGGATAGATCTCGGTGATACGAATCCAACACAATTTGTTTCACTCAAAACCGATATCGTATTCTCCTAATATCACGTTCTGATCAAATTGGCAAACAACTAATTTTTTTTGAATTTCTCTTGCAGGTACACCTAGTTAGCATTCCATACGCTGACTGGGCATTTGACTGTGTTTTTATGGGCTAGTCATTGCATGACACTTGTCTCATTTTTATTGGTTCGTGTATGGTGTGATTTCATTGGTGTAATGTTGGACCAATAAGGGAGAGCCACGTGGGCCAATCGGTGGCTGCCACATGGCCTCCTCTTACTTGGAAAAATTTTGGTTAAGGGTCGAATGGAGGCCACGGGGGGTCAAACCCACAACCCCAACCAACAACTCCAACGACCTAACCAATTGTGTTGCGATGGTTCTTGTTAAACTATGTTTGAAAATCTTATTTAAACTTTGGTAATGCACCATATGGGGGGAGGGGTCAGGCAAAGCCCTAGCCATTGGTCATCCCAGTGCCACGGGACCGCAGGAGGGGGGCCAAGGGTTGGCCTTATCCTGACCCACGGTTACATCTGCAACCCAAACAATGCACACAAAACCAGCGCTTGACCGAGCGGAAGTCGGAGGGGGCCAACCCCAAGGCACATGGTGCCATATAACCACGAGCGCGGAGCAATTGTTGGAGAGGGCAAAACCCCAGGTCGTATGACCTCCCATGTAACCACAGGTGCAAAGAAACAGAGAGGGATAGGCCCTAAGGGGCCAACTCATGGTCATATGCGGGACCATAGAACTAGGAGCGCGCACCCAGCTGGGTGCTAGACAACAACCCCAGAATATCGGCCCCCTATGCGATCTTATGGCCGCCACATGACCACAGAATTTAGAACTAGGGGCTTAATGGCAGAGTTGCTCGTCCTACAATTTTCCCGTTGAGTGGGAATGTAGTTTAGGTTTTCATGTTGTTTCTGCGTTTGGGGCGTTCAATCCAGGTTTAGGCTGAATTGGAGAATGATTAGTTGTGGAATGGAGTAAAATGAAGAAACATTCATAACTTTCTCAATTTTTGGCCAAATGAGGTGTAGAAAGAACCAAAATGGGGGTTTTTGACAGTGTTGGATCCATTGGAGGAATCAATTCTATTCTTTGAGAATTTTAAAGCATGTAAACACACTTTTGAGCATTTTTAATGAAAGAGGCCCCGTGTTAGAGTCGGTCTTGTCAGTCCTCCGTCAGAGATCAAAAATATTTTTGCATTTCATTTTTAGGTGTCCCATCCTGCTCGATCACTTGCATTCCACTAGGAGCATGCCATAAATCTGACGGAAGGGCTTTGTCATTCATTCCCCTCATGTCTTATACCTGCTGGCTTAGGTTTTTTCATCGATGTTTATTAAAGTCCATGACAGTCAATGTTTGATCTTTTAATGGGCAACGAGTCATGTCAATCATAGGTCTAGGGTTTCAAAAATTGAGTCGTTAAAGTGTTCAAATGCCAGCAGGCCAGAGGGAGGTTCTACACATGTTTTCTATTTCGCGAATTTCATCATTATATCGATGGATTATGACTGTTCTTCAAAACTCTGTTTTGAAGAAAAGTCAACATTTTGTCCTTTGTAATAATTTTCAAAAGTTTTCAGTTTTTGAAATCTTCAGGCGCAGCCCTGGTCTCCTTTGCCAAATTCCATGTCAGCTATCCCTGCAAAAATTTGCCAAGAATTTCATTGTTTCAGTCAAAAAATCAAAAGGAAATTCAAAAAACAGAGTTGTATTAAAATAGAAAAAGTGCCAATGCCAAAACATTATAAAGATGGGTCTTGGAGAGTCAAAAATCAAATCCATGCCTTTATAAAGACATTTTCATGAAGATCAATGTTATTTGCATGCCAAGACCAAGGAGAAAGCCACTCAAAGCAAATTGGTTGAGTTGGTGTGCGATTTGGGGAAAGTTAGAGGAAATTTGACCGGTGCGGTGCATAGAGCAGGTGGCATGGCGCACTGGGAGAAAATTTCCAGTGTATCTGGACGGGCGTGGCGCACTGGGACGGCGCGGCGCGGCGCATACACCTGAAAGCCCAAAAACGTTTCAAATTTCTCCAAATTTCCATTTATTTGCGTGGATTCGCCAGGTAGGGTCGACATCTCAATGTTTCATCCATTTTTATGCTAAGTGATGGTGGTTTATGGGTGTTAATGATTGAAGCAAAAATCCAAACCCTACTTCAAACGTGCCTCAAAGGAAATTGTTGTGGTTTCCACAATTTACTGTTTTGCTACCAAAGTCACTTCTCCATCATTCCCTTCTCCCTTATTCCATTTCTCCTAGATTTCATTCTTCCCTATCCCCAAAAGTTACTAAACCCCTATCCTAAAATTCCCTTTCCCAAAACTTTCAAATGTGAAAAACCCTAAAACCTATTCCCATACCTAAATTACTAAACCCCCTCCCATATTTCCCAAACAAATCTCTCCCAATAATTCCTAATCCCTTGATATTATCTCCCTTTCCTAACAGTCCCTGTTTCATTGGTTTTCCCCTTTGGTGGCAGAGTTGGCACACATTACTAAAAGAGCAGTCTAAACAGTTTTCATACACCAACATTTTCATCTTCAAGGCAGTTTGAAAAACAGCAGTCATGGCATCTGAGCATTCATCGGACTATGAAGTGGAAACCCAAAGTGACTCACCCTTGGAAGAACAGGCACCCCGGAGGCCTCATAAAAGTGGCAGACATGTTAGAGAAGAACCGACCACCCTTACAGAATTGCAGGCCTGCCCTCTTGCTATGTTGTGTTTCCAGCATCAGTCATGCTTTGAGTTTTGTCAAAAGGTGGCTAGTGTTCAATTTCATCATGATTTGGCTCGTTTATTCGTGTTGCACTTACATGGAGATCAAGCTATCTTAGCCGGTGTCACCTTCACACTTACACCAGAATCTGTCTCATTAGCAACCAGCATACTGAACATTGGAGAACCATGGAACAAGAAGCAGAAGATTGACCGGTAGCATTATGAGCCATACATTAAAACCGGTTTCTTGAGGCAGCTCAAGAGAGTGTTCCCATTCCGATATCTGAAAGATGAATATGCCCCGCTAATGAAATTGATCATGAAATATTTTAGTTGTGAGGGACAGTTCTCTCGTCTCTATGCTTATCACATCAGGTTGCTCATGCATTTCACCAGGGTACGGATGATGAACATTCCGTATTTCATTTGTCGGAACATAGAGAGGATGACCACACTTGTGTAGCATAAAACCCCTCAGCAGCAACTTAACAGTGTCTATCATTTTGCTCTTATTAAGATTTTGGTGGTTCATCAGCTTGAATTACAGGGCATCACTTGGGATGATTTCATCTCTCGTGACTTCTTCAGAGCTTCACAGGGATTATCAAAGGTTAAGCATGAAGGTGGACCTTCTCATCAGTATGAGCGCCATGAGACCGCTAGTGTGCCGGTATTCATCACATATCAGAGAGGTACCAGACATTTGTTTGCAGCAACAAAGCGAGTGTTATCTCCACCCGGTGTGGAAGGGGCCTCGCTTCCTCCATCAGCATCACAGGTATAGGAAAAAGGCAAGAGGCCAATGCAGGATGAGGGGCCTTCAGGTGAGCCTTCAAGTGAAAGAGAGACTGACTTCATTCTCATTCATGATGATGATATAGATACGGGCTCACAAAGTGCCAAACTTAGGGAGATCATCCAGGAGCAGCAAACTGAGATCCAAGCCTTATCCCTTGACTTGGAGAGAGCTAAGTGGACCATGAAATATTTTGAGCAGACGAACAAACAGCTTGAAGATCAGCAAGCAATCATGGAGCTACAGAACATCCGCGAGAATCGCCAGGCTGCACAAAGGAGAAGAATTGAGCTCACGTCATTGGAGCAAGAGATTAATGAGGATCGGGAGTCTAATCTCGAGAGAGTTAACATGCACTTAGAGAGGCTATTAGACAAGTCCAATAAGGATCATGCATTGTTGAGACACATGGCTTTCCACTACATGGCACGAAACAAGGTCTGCAAGGCACGAATCAGGAATTTAAAGGCAAAATTGAGGAAGGCAATAAGGAAGCAAAAGAGGCAAAGGGAGCTTGATCGTCTTCAGATATTGGCCGAAGCCTCTTTAGCCCAGCATAACACTTAATGAAGAAGCTCCAGCCCAAATTTCAAGAAATTTGGGACATTTTTGGCATTTTGGCAAATTTTGGTACAAAAAAAAGGTTTTTCTCCCTGTGCGCTGCGCCACCTGGCGCGCACTTTTGCTAGGGAGCTCCAAACTGCAAAAAGTTTATATTTTTGGATTTGGCATGAAAAATCATGACTGCTGGTGCATGGCCAAGAAGTTTGGGCAAGTTTTGAGTCCCCAGGAGGTCAAAAACACTCAAAAAATGACCTCACTTCCCCTATTTTGACACACAAGAAGCAGTCTTGGGAGATTGAAGTTTTGGAGGGGCAAATGGGCACCAAATTCAGAAATTCCACTTGGGTTGGAAAGTAGATAGGTAGGGATTTCCAACAAGAACACTTGGGCTCAATTTGGACTTCAGGAAGTGCCTCAAACTCAGCCTCAAAGTGGCGTGATGCATACAGATTTTGGCGTGGTGCATAGAGGATTTTTGCTCAATTTTTCACCTTCCAGCTTAGAAATTCGGCCAGTTTGACTAGTTTTGCTTTGTGATGTAATTTTTGATCTATCTTGATGTAATTGGATAAACATGATGTAATTTTGGCACTTATTTACTTGTTATAGAGGATTCATTCACTAAAAAGTGAGAATTTAATGAATGAATCAGTTTCCTAGCATATAGGGGTAAATTGTTTGACTACCTAGTTTTCAGTTCCTTGTTTAGAATTGGTTCAAACAACTCCTAGAATGATGATCTCGACCCCTAGAGGCAAGGGAATGGGTTGGGCTAGTCTATATCATGTAATTCCTAAGTCATTTTCAGGGTTGGACACTTGGGATTGCTTTGGCATATCATTGTACATTTTATCTCTGCATTTTTGGCTAAGGAAAGACCAGGGTTTTGCAGCACTGTTTGGGATCCATGTGGATTTATGTTTTTGATGGTGTGCTTCTCTAAGTAATTGTAAATTCATTAGTGTTATGTGTATCATTTTCCTATATCTTCTTCTGAATTTGAACAAATGAGTGATTAAGGTAGAATCCATTAACTGCTCTGCCTTTGAATTTGTTTAAATTTCCATGTTTTCATCTGTTTAAGGAGAATTCTTGAAACTCTCTTGCTCTCCTTAGCTCCTCACTAGTCTGATCTATCCATTTACTTACTTTAAAGCATCAAAACGATTGCCTTCCTTGCCCCAATCAGAACTCTGCAGAAACTGTGCCTCATCCCCGAGCCCAATTTGCCTTTCCCTGTTTCCAACACAAAACCCCCAAAAACTCAAAACAAACCCTTGTACTTCATACCTAGCCTAAAATTAGCTTTTATTTTAGTCATCTCGAGCCCCATCGCTTGTCTTTTGCCGAGATCGACCCGGAGAGAGCCCTCTCCTGTCCTCGTAGGGCTAGCTACAAGGCTGAGCGTGGTTTGATGTGGACCTAGAACCTTGTCTTTTCAGCCTGAGGCAAATCTAGGCTCTAACACCCCGCATTGGAAGTTGGACTAGGAGATGTATCCCAAGAGAGGGGTGAACTCCTTTATCATGCTTTGTGTTATATGTTTAAGATATGCCTATTTGTTTATGTTTGGCTGTAAATTTGGTTGAAACTTACTAGTTTATGTGTTTAGTAAATTGTTCCTCTACCCAAAACACATATAACTTTAACTTGCAAATTGTTAAAGAACTTCAAGTTTACACATACAGATTACATGTTATTTTCTTGTTGGAAAGCTTTAGGTTCTCCAATTACCAATTAGTCTCCTGCCACTTTAAAAGACTTTGATGGAATAGGTTTTCGTCCTTATGGGATCTTAAATGATCTACCTATAGATTAGAAGGTAATACAGTCACAATTGAAGTTGAAGTTGTTGATGCCTAGCTCGATTACAACCTTTTACTCGGTCGCAATAGGACCTATGTTATGTCTGCAGTGGTCTCATCACTTTTTCGCATGATAATATTTCCCCATCAAGAGAGAATAATAAAAATATACCAATTGTCTTATTATACTTCCGACCTTAACTCTACATGTTGTGTACCTTTTGTGGGGAAAACGATTACTCCCTATGAGGATGTTGGTGTTGGCTTACTTAAGGATTCATCACTAATGGGAACTTTTGCACTTCCTCCACTGAAATTTCCTTTTAATGTTGCTCAAGTTAACATGATATCATCAAGCACTATGGAATCTTCTAATCCTTGGATAGTTCCTTTAGAATCTGAATTGACCTCGTATGGAAATGAGATGCCTTTAATCCCACTTGAATTGGCTTATCAAGCAATTCAAACATTTTCTAATCCACCACCTTCTGAAATTGATCGAGTGAATGCAATCACTGATGATTATTCTCAATTACCTTAGTTAGAACCAATTTCATTTCCTGATCCTTTCAACAATACATTTCCAACTGATGAAAGTATTATGGAGATTATGACTTTGGATGAAATGCCATGGGACGATTATCATCATTGTTCATCTTTTCTTCCTAACCTTGATAAAATCGAGAATGATTTTTCTACTATATTTTCACCTGAGATCGTAGATAATCCTGAATGGCCCATATCAATTCTTCAAGCGAAATCTAAAAAGAATTTGGGAAACATATCTACAATGATTGCAATTGATATCTTAGTCAAATCAGGAATTATCGAGAACATTCACATAGGTGCTTTGTGCTCACTTGAAGAAATTCAAACGTACAAAGCCCTATTTCAAGAATTTTGTGACATTTTTGCCTGATCCTATGAGGAAATGCCAGGAATTGACCTGAGTATTTTTGTTCACGAAATTAAGGCTTACCCTGATGCTAAACCTATCACACAAAGATTAAGTCTTGTGCATATACACAAAAAGCTATTGATATCAAAGCTGAGGTTGAAAAACTGCTTAAAGCGGGTTTTATCTATCTTGTTCCCTTGACTTATTGGGTTTCCAATATTATTCCTGTTAACAAAAAGCAAGGGACTATAATATTACGCGTAGATGATAGGGATATTAATAAGTTTTTTCTGAAAGACAACTATCCTACCCCCTATATCGACCAAATCATTGATGATTGTGGCGGTAACGAAATATTTTCTTTCATGGATGGATTTTCTGGATACAACGAAATCAACATACTCCCTATTGATCAGCATAAAACAGTGTTCATCTGTCCATGCATGACTTTTTCTTATCAAAAACTCCCATTTGGACTAAAGAATGTCGGCGCAACCTTTCAACAAGCCATGTCTTATGCATTTCACAATATCAAGCATATTGTAAAACACTATTTGGATGATTTACCAGCTCATTCGTTGAAACGAGAAGATCATCCAACACATTTGAGAGCTATATTTATCATGTGTCGACACTACAATATATGCTTGAACCCTCACAATTGTGTTTTTTATGTGTAATTCAGTCGATTACTGGGATTTGTTGTATCAAAGGAAGACAATCGTGTTGATCCGCTTAAGGTATAAGCTATTTTGAATTTGCCTCCTCCTTCCAACTGGCGCCATCTCCAAAGTTTGCAAGGGAAATTGAATGTTCTACGTCAATTCATCTTGAATTACGCTGAGCTAACCAAAGGTTTTAATCGACTATTGAAAAAGGGTATCTCATTTACATTGGATGAAGTTGCTCAAAAAGCTTTTGATGCACTCAAACATGCGTTGAATCATACACCGTTGTTGCATCCTCCTGATTATCATCGAGACTACTTTTTGTATTTAGCTGCATCCAATGTCACCATTGGCATGGTTTTAGTTCAGGAAGATGAGTTGAACGATGAGCATGTGATATATTATTTGAGTAGAAATCTTACAAAAACTAAGATAAAATATGCACATGTGGAGAAATTGGCCTTGGCAGCCGTTCAAGTTGTCCAAAGATTTTGTCACTACATTCTCTTACGTAAAACAACAGTGATTTTAGACTGCAACCTTATGGTTTACATTCTTACAAGACAATTGCTAGGGGGGGAATATTCTAAATGGATAGTTATCCTGAAAGAATTTGATTTAGAATTCATAAAATCTAAGTCCAAGAAATAATTGGTGTTTGCCAAATTGTTATGTGACTTTCCCTATACTGAAACGGAGACCGTTGCACAGGATTCTCTTCCAGATGAATCGCACTTTCTTATCAATGCATTAGACCCTTGGTATGGAGATATTATCATGTATCTTCAAACCCAGACTTTTCAGCCATAATTGACTCCAACCGACTATCATCATATTCAGTACCAATCCCAACAATACACTATTGTTGGTGATACACTTTATTGTTGTTGTGTTGATTCCATCTTCAGACAATGGTTGACTCACGAGTAAGATGAAAAAGCATTGAATTACTGCCATTCTGGAGCTTTTGGCAGTCATATGCCAGGGTTTGCCACTACCCAAAAGATTTTGCGCGCTGGGTATTTATGCCCTTCGATGTTCAAAGATTGTATAATTGCTGTCCAAAAATGCCACAATTACCAAATCCACGACTGAAAAATGTGTGCACCTCCATCTACTCTTCACCTAATCATTGTTGTCGGTCCTTTTGCAAAATGGGGCATTGATTTCCTTACAACCCTCACTCGGTTGGGGGGGATGGGTACATTATCCTGACAGTGGATTATTTTACGAAATGGGCCGAGGTGATACCTACATATAATGATGATGGTCAATCGACAATTATTTTCATATTCAATCATCTAATTACTAGGTTTGGTGTTCCACAAGCCATCATCACGGAGCATTGTAGCCATTTTCGACATTTTATGATGACCGAACTTCCTATGAAGCTAAGCTTGCATCATGACTGTTCTACTCAATATTACCCGTAGACAAATCGCCAAGTAGAAGTCGTAAACAAGGTTTTCACTGCCATGATTAAGCGAATTGTCAGAATTCATAAATAAAATTGGCATCTAATGCTTTTTCCAACCTTGTGGGCATATCGTAACTCAACAAAAGCTTTGACTCATTTTACTCCCTTCCAGCTGGTTTACAATCTGGAAGCAGTCTTGCTTATTGAATGTGAAATATTGTCATCAAAATTGGCAATCGAATTATTACCAGTCACTTCTGTAGAGGAGGAACGTTTTTTGTACTTAACACGACTAGGTGAGACTCGTCATGATGGTACATTAGCTAGTGAGACTCATAAGAAACGAGTTAAGGCACATTTTGATCAAAATGTAAATCCTCGCTCATATTCAGAAGGTGACCTAGTCTTCGTTTATGATCAAGAGAACGATAAATTAGGTGTTGGTAAATTCGAGCCCATGTGGCATGGTCCTTATATTGTAAAACATGTATTGGTAAAAGGGGCTTATGAGCCAGTTGATTATGGTGACATTTCTTTAGGAAAGCCCAGAAATGGTCTGTAACTAAAGAAATACTATGCTTAATTCACTTCGTGAAGAATTTGTATATTGTTGTATCATATTTTTTATGAGTATGTGGTAGTTTTAGCATCTTTTTACGATTTTTTGCTCCTCCTGCTTATCTTGTGTTACACTTTATTTGCAGATGTTGACACTCCCTCAAAATTACATTGGCTTTACTGATGGTGATAGTCATAGTACTCATAATTTATCCTTCGCAACTTGGGCTATTTATTCACCCATTGATGAGTTAGTTTCTATTCATGGGATATGCCTTGGCCGAACAATGAATAACATTGCAGAATATAGTGCAGTTACTGAGCTATTATATGACGCCATTTCATTTGGTATTCATCGATTGATTATTAAGTAGAATTTCAACTCATAGTATTACATTTAAACGATGTTTATTCAGTAAGAATTTTTGTAATGTTAAGAATGTTTTTACGGGTTCATCTCTTTGAAAGAGAGTTTGATTACATCGAATATCAACACATCCCAAGACATTTAAACACATTAATTTATGCAATGGCTAATTATGTGTTAAATCGGCATTTGTAAACATCTGTAAGAAAGAAAAAATAATATTCATCCAAATATTGTATAAGATAAAATGAGATAAAGTAGTAGTTTCATTAGTTAAAATGTCTGTAAAAAGTGTGGCTTTACACAATGTCATCCAAGACATGAGGCCCCGTGGCCTTTATTATCTGAACATTAAAAAAAATAAAAATAAAAAATCTAGCCCTATGACTAGTAGCTACATATAATGATCATGGTAGCAGACGATAACACGAGCTACTCATCCTAGCAGGTAACTAATCGGTCTTCTAACCCCCACAATATGTCTCTGGTAATGAAGAGGCAAATCATTAATCCCAACATTGGGGATATCTAGGGTCAACCTCTCTAGTTGGTGCTCCAACTCAGATAAAGCCTCTACTGCATTGGGGTTATGTACTGCGGGAGCTGCGGGCTGTTCACCGCGTCTGTAGAATTGGCATGGTCATGCTACTAGCCTCACCGAGCCCACATCTGCATGATTATTTCAAATAATTAGTTTTGGATGCCAATTTTTTTTTTGAAAAATACAAAACAACCAAAATGTGAAATTTTTACCTAGGTCACCCCACTGCACTCCAGCCATAAGTTGGATATCTGGATGTAACAACCCTGGTTAAAAATCCATTGAAAAATATATAAGGCCACGGTCATGGGACATGTATTCCAAGCTGAATGGTGCGAAAAACATCCTAGTGGACATTTCGATTATTATGGCTAAAGGAAATTGGCAAAGGCTTTGGAAAGGGAAAATGGTATTTTGGCACATTTATTTATGAAATTAATGTGAAATTAGGAGAAAAGGGAGGTGAAAGGTCACATGTTTCATGTGAGGAGGAAAATGAAGGAAAATAATGGAAAATGAAGAAAATAGAGGCCTCATTAATAAAAAGGCTTTTGAGGATCAATTGGTAAGCTTTTGACAGTTTTTGGTGGAGCTCTCTTCTATTCTCTCTCTCTCATATTCTTGGACACTTGGAGTTTCTTGGAGCACTCTTTGAGAGTGTGGCATACTTGGAGTTTTGGAGCAAGAAGGCAAAGGAATAGCAGGAAAGCATAAGAGGACATTGGGATCAACAACTACAACGGGTTTTGCTTACAGGCACTGAGTTGCATGTATGTTTTCCTCACTAGTTTTGGCATGCATGGCATATGCATGTGGTTTCTTCGTTATGATATGTCATTGACATGGAGGATTGCCTGGATTGACAGTGGATTTGCCTAGCCTTGCCATTTCCTGGATAGCCATGGTGTTTAGGGGTTATTTCCTTATTTTTCTGCTTGGTTCTCATGTTTCCTTTAGCTTGGATTGAGTTATTAGTTCCTGGAGCCTTGGTTGGACAAACACTCGGGAGGCCCTGTAACGACTTGGGTTGAGTTATTAATCCTGGAGCCTTGGTTGAATGCTATGGAACCATGCAACAACTTGGGTTGAGTTATTAGTCTTGGAGCCTTGGTTGGACAAACACTCTAAAGCCCTTGGTGGGTTGAGTTACTAGTCTTGGAGCCTTGGTTGGACAAATGCTCTGGAGCCCAACAATAGTTGTGGGTTGAGTCACTAGTCCTGAAGCCTTGGTTGGACAAATGCTCTAGGGCTCGGCGATAGCCGTGGGTTGAGTTACTAGTCCTGGAAGTCGGGTTGGAACAAACGCTATGGAGCCCTGGAAGGCTTGGGTAGAGACCAATCTGATGATGGTTTTGTGATGTCCGACCATGAGGTGGAATCACTATTTGATGGGTTGAGGTGGTTTGGCCTCTGGAAGCCCTGGATGGTTTTGATTGATGTGTTTTATGATATCCCACATTCATGCTTGGAATATGGCACGAGGGTGACTAGCTGAAGAGAGATTTGGCTCAACCATGTCTATGGTCGGGTGGAACGTGGTAGTCCCATACCGGGTTGGATTTTGCATCATTAATATGAGGTTATTTCTCCTTGTTATCTCATGAGTATTATACTGGTTTATATGTGGATTATATGGTTGTTGTTTCCTTGGTATTTCTGTTGTTATTATGTTGGTTATGAATATGTATTATGACGGTGGCTATGTATGGCTTCCATTACACTTCACTTGTATATGAATGAACAATGTATCTATGGCCTAATGGACGAAACGACAACTAATGTGTTGAGGCATCAATGCTTCTTAGTGATTCTCAAATAAGTATGAGACCCTTATGCTTAGATCCGTTGTTTACACCTGTAGATTACATATTGGTGATATGTTTGACGAAATGCCTGTCATGGCTAGTAGGGGTCTAGCCAAGGGCTTGTTTAAGTAATTGCATTTGTATCATCATTCCCTTGTTATCTTTCTGTTATGAAGGTGTCATTCAATTTTGGGCAGTGACCTGGGCTCTAGGCCTGAAAAAGTGGTTCAAATACCAAGGACGCTGGCATAATACTAGAAAAATAGTCCCCGGACATTGGCATGCCATGCTGTGGGAGCATCTAGAGCCCTATGGATGTTGGCATGCCCATATAATGGGAGAGTCTGGGGGTTAATTGGTCAAAAGCTCAGTGGGGCTCAAGGGCTAGTTACCTGAGAGGTGGGGATGGTTCCTAAAAGTTTTGTTGTTGTGGTGGAAGGTCTGTATGGTGTGTTTCCGTCGGTTCCACTTCCTTAATGTGACTTAGGAGGTTGAATCATATCATAGTAACTTCTTGTCACATGTTTACCCTGGTTGGTCAGTTACTTGGGTAGATGTGGAAGGAGGGTGTTACATAGCGGTATCATCGCATGGTTCATCCCTCGAACTGGATGGGTGGTGTGTTGGTCATGCATTCATGTCAAATGCATATGTGTTCCTTATACTTATAATCCATGTGCTTGTTGCATTTACATGGTGTTGATCATGGTTGTAGTGATGTCGCCATGTGAATGTTGATGGTGTTGTCGTGGGATGTGTCATCATGAGTGTATGGGTGTATATGCATTGTTATGCATGTCGGCGTGTATATGCATGCATTGTCATGGTTCTGGTTATGCATGTATGGTAGGTCAAACATGCATTGTGAGTTGATTGTATGCAATTAGGTCATCATGATGATATTGGTATGTTATGATGCTAATGTGTTGGTTGAGATAGAGCAGGAGATGCAGATCATCAAAGTGAAGTTGCAACATTGGACCTCGAGGCAAGAGCATGTCGTCATACAGGTTTGTATGTTGGGCATGCAGGTATGTAGGTTAAGGGTTGTTATATGCATTATGGTTACGTGTATGTCTTTCATTCTATTGATGTTATGGTTACATGCATGATAGATGCTAGTTGATTAGTGTAGTCATATGCACATGTGTCAGATAGTCATGAATGATAGTAACATGTGGTTGTATGCATTGTTATTGTTGTTTTATGTTAGATAACTTGATGATTATGTTATATGTTGTTGATGAGTATGTTATAGGTTAACTTGTTGTTGTTGTATGATAGTTAGCTTGATGATTATGTTATATGTTGTTGATGAGTATGTTATAGGTTAATTTGTTGTTGTTGTTAGTGTGAAAATTCCTAGAAGGTGTACCAAAAATACTTCACTTAAGTCACTAGGTGACAAGTGACCCTAACAACAAGTTGATGGTTGTTGTCGTCTTAAATCTGAAACACAAATATAAAATATGTAGTAAAAGAAGATATAACCCAAAACAGAAAACAACAATATAAAGAATCCAGTATAATAACCCAATTGGAAAGATACTTATAAATGAATTAATCTTTTATTGATAACACCTAGTGAAGGAGATCTACAAATCTGTAAGTCCCCTTCCATGGGATGGATCCTTTGATATCCTTGATGCTTCAAAAAATTGATCTTCTCTCTCAATGTGAAAAACCCAAACAAAAGTGAAGAACCCAAAAATGGGAGCTAAAGAAAAATGACGATAATGTTGACGATGATTATGATCATGGTGAAGAATGAATGAGAAACCCTCCTTATATAGCAAAATATGGAGTTAATCTCGAAAATGGGGAATAATAAAATATTATTAACCAAATTCAGATCTAACTACTTGGAATACTTTATTATATTTATTGGAGAGAGAAAAAGAATTTAAAATGGTTAAATACCTTTATTTAGAAATAATTAACAGATAAAATGATTTATTAATTATTTCGCGAGAAACAAGAAGGGCGTGAAATCAAAATAATTATTAAATAGTGATTTAATAATTATTTTAATAACATAAATAAGGATATTCAAATAACTAATGATTTATTTAAATATTACTACTGGATTTAGTCAAATGTGACAATGAATAACTATTAAATAATGATTTAATAATTATTGACAGAGAAAATTAGATAAATAATGATTTATGTAATTATTCTCATGCGTTTTTTTATTTAAATCAAAAAATAATTTAATAAAAACGGTTTTCTAAATTATTCTCCATAGTGAAAGTGATTTTACTACGGTAAAATTAAATCTACATGGTGTATTTTGATCCACTTAGTTAGAAATGGCTAGGTGATCATTTTTTGGTGATAACAAATTACCCCCACACGTATGACTGTTAAAAACAAATCGTATGACCGAAATACATTGTAAATTACACTTTCGCGAGACGCCAAAAGGGGAGTTAGAGAGAGAGAGATATATATATCTAAAGCAAGTCAAGGATGGACAAATAATGGAGGGGGCGAGACCTACAATACTGATAGAAGTCTCCTTTTATGTGGTAGTACATGATCTCAAATGAGGCAGGGGAGGCATACCCATACCCGCCGAGATAACTGAGTACAAAGAATAATGGTGAGCCCAACAATGTGGGACTGAGCTACAAAGTACATGATATATGATACATGATACACTGGCATCAATGGGCCAGAAAATAATACAATGGATCCCATATACATAATGTGCCTGGAAAAAACATAGGCCAGGACTGAATACAATAACATCTAAGTACATGAGATATAATTCCCCTCAAACTGACATGGGGAGGGGGGATCACAACCAAGGAAGCCCTGTTGAACAAGAAAGGGCTCTGAAGATCTAAATGGATCATCTGGAAGAGACATGCATGTTGTGGGCGCTGCAAGCGGCGGAAACCGAACCCATCAAATATACGAAACTGCATCAAAGGCTGGATCAACATCTGTGGTCATCAGGGCATGTGGGGAGCTACCTGAAGGGCACCCCCTTGTGAGGTCTGAAACATCCCACACATACCCGGGAATCACTGAGACAATCGTCTGGATCATCGAATTGTCAAGTGTACGAATCTCAATCGTGCGATAAGGAGCTGATGTTGAGCACATGGGAAACAACCAAGTCAAAGGGAAATAATGAGTCCCTTTTCCTAATCCGAGGCACCAAACAAAGATGGAAGCTGGAGCGAGGTACACCATCCTTAAGACTATCTTCTAGAATAAATGTGCTGAGGTCGACAGAAGAGAGTCTGCCATAGTTAAGGCAATGAGGAATCCTCAACAAAGGTGTGAGGGAACATAGTAGAGTGACTGATGGACTGCCACTAGTGATGATGATGGAAGGAAACAATATGGATGGTAGACTAACGACTTCCCTTGTCAGAGCATAATAAAAGTGGTTGACCTGGCAGCGACTAACTCGATTCGGGAGGGGATGGTCGATGACTCAAACGGGGGTTCGACAAAGATGGAGCAGAAGGACTGGAGGACAAATGTGAATAAAATGGCAATGCGACATGACAACGAATGAAACATTGTTACGGGATGCAATGGGGACTCAAAATAGACTCCATAAGTACAAGGGTGACACATCTCAGATGCTCTGAATAAGGGTGACTCAATGATGCTGCCACATGGGAGAGTCCCGGTGGGGACCATGAAAACATGAGTAACTGATGGTTACTCACGACAAAAATTGACGCGTGAGTCAACCAATGCAAAGGTAAAGTGGTACTAGAGTATGGATGGCTCATATGAAGAGATTTGGTTTTAAGAGGTGGCAAAGTGAAACCTCATGGAAAAAATGGCTTCTGGGGGAAGTGTCAAATGACCAAAAACAAAGAGAGACCCATTATAGAAATCGGTGAGGGCTTTCTAATCGTGCTAACAGTTCGTTAAACAGAGCTACGGTTTGGTCGCAATGGGCGACGAAAAAAAAAAACTAGGGTTTTTCCTATAAAATAGCTTTTTGCCTCCAAATCCAATTCATTTGCATAGTGAACTGTGGAGAATTTGGAGAGGAGAGAAGACTCTAAATCTTGTGGAGATCGTAGTGGACAAACCAACTGTTGAAATTAGGATCTGCAAGTTAGAGGTAGGTGGCCTAACCATACTCATCAATTTCAGTGGTTTAGATTTTCAGATTAGGGCCTTAGTTTCTTGTTGGGGACCCCTTTTCATCCTCATGGCCGCAGTGCACTTTTTGGGGCTTGATCTACGCTCTGGAGCATAGAAATGGGGCCCACAAGTGTGTTCAGCGCAATTTTGAAGGCAAAAACTGTGCTCTGGACTGAGAAGATGGGCAGGATTGGTGGTCTGCTGGAAGTTGAAGTTGAGTTTTGTCATGAATTTCTTTTGTACTCTTGACTGACAAAACATAATGATGTCTTGCAGGTATGGTAGAGTTAAAGATATTATGGCGAGAACGAGAGTTTGAGGCCCTCCGTGCTGAGATTCAGGGGGATCAAGCAGTGAGAGGGATATTGGCACGATGTGGTGTGCTAAAGTTCTTAGAGAACCCTTTGATGAGGGTTGGTGAGCCCTTGCTATCAAGGATAGTGAATTATTAGGACCTGACCAAGAGGCCTTTGTAGTGCAAGGGCACAAGATTGAGCTCACAATCCAAGACATATATTTTCTGACAAGATTTCCCCCCTTGGGGGTGGTAGGGGAGATACATCCAGTGCTGCCTCGTGGGAGGCATATCGATGAGTTTGTTGAGCATCATTGTGTACGAGGTAGCCGTGCAAAGGGCACGACCATCCAGGTTGATGACTTGGAGAGGCTTGAGACATGAGCTATAGCCATAGCAGTGCTATGGATTTGTGGTAGCCATGCCTTCCACCATATCACTGGAGGGCAGATGATGTTGGTGGAGAGTGTTTTGGAGGGACCTACTATGGGTGGGCCCAGATGTTGTTGTCGTCATTGAAATGATAGTTGACATTATGTAGACGGGGGACCAATGATAGTTGTTCATTTGGGACAGTCTTATGCTCACTCTTCTTTGAGAAGATCCCCACTATACGACCTCATGTTCAGATCTGTGATGGGGCCCCACAGAAACCTAGGAGAGGCCGGTAGGACAAACTATCTAAGGAATGAAAGGATATTCGACCATACCTAGATCGTTTGGGTCTAGCCCGAGACTTATTTTAATCAAGTTAGAAGGTGGTTAGGGGGGGTCATCATGCCCCCAAGCATGGGATATTGGGCCCAAGCATATGTGATGGAGGGGATTGATTTGGTATGCAAATGTGGGAATGATGCCCCCTAGTAGGAGGAGTTTGTTGAGTGCCATTGTGTTCCAAGTGTTCGAATAAGGGATTCAAGTAGCTCGGCCCAGTTGGTACGATATCCTCCAAAGGATGATGAAGAGATGTAGGGGCATATGTGCCCCTTAGTTTTGTATGGATATATGGAGCATGTTATGGGCATACTAGATGTATTTAGAGTAGTGGAATCCAAACAAATTTTGATGATGTGGTTCACCATTTGTTTATGGTTGTCTTCTTATGGGAAGAATGGATAGATACAATTAGAGAAAGGAAATGGTGGATTACCAATCTCGTTTGGTACTATATATAAATCGAATGGATTGAATTTATGGGTTCGCATACATGGTGTTACTGTACCAAAGAGTGGCTTTGGGTATAATGAACTGATGCTCATCTAAAGAACCCGGTGGTTGAAAAATGACAATGTCTAAGGGATGGGTTGCTGAGGTAAGATGGCAGGATGAGTAAGTGGATCATCCCAAGAGTGATCTGAAGTGATATGAGACTCTAGAGGTTCTTCTAAATGGGGAAGAATAATGGTACTAGAGTTGACACTACTAGATGCACTAGGAGGGTTGGGGAGAATTACTTCTCTTGGACTCTCAAAGGTGGGTGCCCTCTTACCCAAACATTGAGTGGTAATGTAATGGCCACAAGGTGGATGTGGTTTGAATCCATGGGTTCAAAGTAAGGGGTGGTTAAACCAATCAACCTCACCATGATTGAAGTCTTTGGACTCCACAACATATTGGTCATGGGTCTGTTGCAGAAGGAATTATGCACAATGGTGCATATCATCCCAACAATAATCAGGGGTGGTCATAACTTCCATAATGTCTTCATTATAATGGAAGATGGGTGGACTGGATGAAGAAAGACCACATGATGGCGAAGAGCTACTTGAAGCATCGTCATGATAAACTAGGTTCACATACGCATCGTCAAGGCTGGGAGACGTATGGCTAGTAGATGGAATATCTACTGATGTTGAGACCGATTGTTCGTTGGAGAAGGTGCAACATAATCATGAGAGGAGACATCGAGGGAGTTCCTAGGGAGTGATCTCATGAATGATGATAGGTATAGAATAAGAGTATAACTTTCCACCATCTCTACATAAGGGGGAGGGATCACAATAGGTGTTTCAGAGACCTCATGTTCTGGAGTAGGGGTAGGACCAGAATCCGCAGGTAAAGGAGAAGTGGACTCATTACGAGCGACCTCTAATTTGCGAAGCACTTGAAGTCTATCATGAAAATCTTCAAGACGAGGATAGTGATGGGAATAGTGGCCGTAGTTATCACACAAAGCGCACGGGTGGTTTGTGTGTAACAATCAAATCCTCTTAGCTGACTCAGGAAAGGTTACATGGACCTCGAGGATGTTAGAATCAGGAAAGGTATCAGTGACCACCTCTTTAATGCGAGGGAGTCCAGGAGAGTTATTGGTGGCATGACTGACAACATCACACAAAGCACAAGGAGGAAGAGACTTTCGCTTCTTAGGAGGAGCTGGAGTTATTGGGGAATCCTTGTCTTGGGTTCCCTTCTGTTGGAATTTCCCCCCTCACCAAATTCTTTCGCAACAGAAGTAGGCTCCTATTGAGGTTGTTGTGGAACTAAAGCAAAGGTAGGGGTAGGAACAAATAGTTGGACTGGAGTCAAAGCGGTGTAAGGTTTCAATTGATTAGGTGGAGTGTTTGCGAGGGATCGATGTACCATACTTGGATCCCTAAGGTAATATTAGGTAGACTCAATGTATCCATGATAGGTGTAGAATAAACTCCAGGAGGTGGAAATAAAAACAATATCTGACCAAAAGGATAATGGCCTGGAGGAACTGATCCTGAATGGTTAAGGGTTGGGGGAACGGTTCCGAGCAGAAAAGGATTAGGAGAGATACTTGGAGAAGGAGGTGGTCCTTGAGGAGTTGTACTAGTAGGCGAGGTTGAGTCAGGGACAATAGGTTGTGGAGGTGTGCTCTGTTATGAGGGCATACCATACCGTTTTTGGGCGACCTGTGAAGCTTGCAACATGCAAACACGCGATGAGCTAGGATCAGAAGGAGTAGGCGGTGGGCTGTAGTAAGCACAAAGCAAGGAGGAATATTTATAGACTCCAGGAGAGACAAACGAGACAATCTTATTGTCAGCCATGGAAGAAATGTTGGACTCAAGTGAAGTATGGGCTTTTGGATCATAATACGTCAACTGATCGATTGTGACGATCTTTCCATTGCGGGGAAAGAAAATCTTACGATGAATCACATATGCGACAACTGACATGGCATAAGTATAACTACCACCCAAAAGGATCTTATAGTCTAAGGGAGCATCAATGACTTTGATATGAATACAAACAATCTTGCCAACAACTGTGACTAGGTAGTTGTGGTATAAGCCAAGGGGTTGTGAAGGATGATCGTCCCATGCACGTAGAGTGATGGTAGACGGGGATAGGTCAAGGGATTCAAGTTGTTTCCAAACACCAGTAGCCATCACACATGTGGATGTGCCTTTGTCAATGATACACCGTTGAACAATGGTGTTTCGAATGGAGACTGGAATTTGGAAAGCAATAGATGAAGGTAAGGGAGGGTTATTCGACTTGTCAACATGAAAGACAATCATTTGACCATCTCGAGGATCTACGACACCCAAAGAAAATAATAGATATTTTCACTGTGATGGGCACATTTAGAGGACTTCCATCATTGACATGGCGACAGGGGACTGCGCCAAGTCATCTACTATGCTATATGTGTGGGAGGCTTTGGCAGAAGCAACATTTCGACGTAACGAACCTTTGGGGATCTTGGTATGACCTCAACCTTAGGTTGAGGGATCTGTAAGGTACCATTTGGTGATGATAGAGGCTCGGTAGACAATTTGGGTTGGGACTCATTCGCAGACTTAGGAGGTGGCTTGTCATATTGGCGCGATCAAGTTTAGAGGTTGACTTGCTTGGTATTTACCTCATGAGAATCTGATAATCACGTTGACAAGGTGGTGGAGCTGGTTGAGTTTCTTGACCTTGTGTAGGTTGAGGAGCTATGTATCCTTATTGAGGAAAAGGGTTGGTAAGCACGGCTGGTTGGGATGAAGCAGGAGGAGGAGGAGGAGGAGGAGGAGCGGTGGGTTGCGATCCTCGAGAAGTTGCTTGAGCTTCCCATGCTTGTTTCATCTGAGGTAAAGAGGACACTGATGGGTATAATGACCATAAACTCTATAACAAGCACAAGGTTTGTTCATACGAAGATTCTTGTTCTACTTGGCCTGACCTCCCTGTTGTTGGGTTGCGGGATTTGGTTGAGTACCATGAGGGGAATTGGGTGGAGGACCCTGGTTGCCTTGATTACCTTGAGACTGTTGGTTCCTATTACCCTTCCCCTTGTTCATTTTCTTGGGGTTAGGGGGATTGGGTCCACTATGTTGAGCATACACTTGTCCTTATGGAGGAGGTGGTTGTTGCGACGGAGGGGGAGCAGGCATGGGGGGTTGGGGCACTGGTGCTGAAGGGGCTGGAGCGCTAGGTTGTGCATATTGATAATAAGGAGATGGGGCAACATTGATATAAGTAGGAGGAGCAACAATTGGCCCTGGAATCTGTTGATGCGGAGGGGGATATGCATATGGCATGCTAGGACCTGGATAAGGATTGCCCTGAGGAGGATTGGGGGAGGGATAATTGTACATGGAACTGGTCCCTCCCTGGGGGTGACCATAACTCATCTGAGGTGGAGGATATGGTTGAGGGTGTGATATAGTTCCAACTATGCCATCAACGGCATGAGATGCCCCCGACGCATTAACAGCACCAGGCTGAGGTAGATCGGGGACAGTGTAAACATAACCTGACTGGGCATAAATCAGATCAAATTTGAGAGCTATTTGGAGTGCTTCTTCCTCTGCGACATCTTTTGCAACGGGGGTCAAAAACGATCTAAGAAATCAATCCATGTATAATCGATCTTCAAAGTCAGGAGCTCTACAAATACTCCTCTTTGTATGTCGTTCCTAAACATGGTCGGAGAGGCGGGTGGTAGAAGTTTGACGGAATGAAGTCAAAAGTTCAGTACCAATATCATAACGGAGAAGTAACTAAAAATATGAAAAAAAGGTTGTGGCAAGAGTCGCTAAAGTGGAATGGGTTGCCTTGGGCTCTTCTACATACCACTTCGCAGCAGCTCTAGTGAGGATGTGTTGGAACAACCGAAGACGAATGGAGTATTCGGTAATGGAGTTGGATGAACACCACATATGGAAGGAGAGAACACGACTAGTTGGATATTGTCCAGGATTACCTTCAAACTTTGGGATTTCTGAAGGGAGTTTAGTAGGCATTATTGGTCATGTGGGATCGTGGAGAACAGGAGCATTGATAAGTTGGTTAAAATCTGGGCGACTTAAACCAGCGACAAAAGGAATTAAGGGAGTAGGAGTGACCACACCGGTTGGGGTTCCACTAGTGGGGGCACCCTGGTTAGCAACTAGGTTCCTCCACCCACATTAGTGCCGGACACGATGGCAGTATGGGGTTGAGAAGATGTGGAATCAGAGGATGAATGGGATGAATTAGCAGAATTGCAATTAGAATTAAAATGATGACTGGATGGAGGACTGGGAGGATGAACTCTAACTCAACGAGGAGGAGTTATATGTCCTAACGGGAATTGAAGGTGAAGCCCTTGAATTCAACGCGACAAATGCCTTGGATGCGCTATGGTGTATAGACTAAAGAGAAATGATAGGAATAAAAGAGCAACAAACAACAAGAAAACACCTAGGGGAGTGGTGCCAAGTGTAAACTAACAATTTAATGATGTTACTATAATACAAGTAATCATGTCCTATCAAAGGGAGAAAAGGTAAAATAAACCTATCCAAAGGATATGAAAAGTAATGGATCAGATCTGGAAAATAGTGACTAAAAACGCTAAACCCTAGATTCCTCACTCAGTAAATCTCTTCCTAACAATGTGGAGGTGTACTCCGAACCCTAGGGGGCTATTTCCTTTCTCAAAGAGACAAATCAAGTGGATCTAGGCCTAAGGGAGACTGGCAAATAGAGATGAAGAACCCAATCCACTCTGTAGACAACACTCTCGACAAATCTGTAAAAAAAAATGCAAATTTTTAGAAAAGGTACAAAATGCAGGTACTAACCTGTTTTTGAGGAAAACACAATTTTTGGGGCAAAAAGTGCGCTCTGAAACTCACTTATGGGGCTAAAAAGTGCTCTTTGTTTCCGAGAGTCTCGATAGGCAGATCTTGCATAGATTTTGTCGTCTCTTGCTCGGTTGGTACCTATGACCTACGGAAAAGACTAGAAACTCTGTTGGGTTGTGTTATATTCTTTCCACGACTAGTTGACCTAGTTAACCAGGTGGTTAGAGAGGGGGCGGAGCCCCCCCTTCTTTTCGCCGATTGCGCAACGGGGGGTCACGAGGGGTTTGAGTGAGGTGGGTAGCCCCCCTCTACGGGATCCGGGGCAGCGCCCTGGGGATTTTCTTTTTGGACCCTATATTAGGTTGGGCGGACCTACCTATAGTTTTGTGCATGGTTTTTGCACATGGTTTTGGACGCGATGGTTTTTGGTCCATGGTATTGGATTCTTCGGCATGTATATATATGTATTGTAACATTGAAAGGAACATAATGAAAAATCAAGCTGGTAGTCCCGGTTTTGGGATCCAAGGGAAAATCTTTGTGTATATGTGTTTTATGTGTTATGCTCTCGCTATTGTTTATTTTTTGTGTTTTAGAATTCGTATGTGGGTAATTTCTGTATGGGGTTAAAACCTACAAACCCAACAGAATCTGAAAATTTGACAAAATAGGGTTTAAGACTATAAATAGAAATTGAGAGAAAAAAATATCTAAATAAAACCCTGAAATTTTCTGAAACTTCAGTCACCCAAGAACGCTGTTATTAAACTAGTGGAGTCGTCATTTGTTAGTGTGAAAATTCTTGGAAGGTGTACCAAAAATACTTCACTTAAGACACTAGGTGACAAGTGAACCTAACAACAAGTTGATGACTGTTGTCGTCTTAGATCTGAAACAAAAATAAAAAACCTGTATTAAAAGAAGATATAACCCAAAACAGAAAGCGACAATATAAAG
Source organism: Pinus tabuliformis (assembly GCA_031772625.1). Taxonomy (NCBI): domain Eukaryota; kingdom Viridiplantae; phylum Streptophyta; class Pinopsida; order Pinales; family Pinaceae; genus Pinus; species Pinus tabuliformis. The sequence continues at coordinate 1,008,250,752 of CM062816.1, forward strand.
AATCCAGTATAATAACCCAATTGGAAAGACAATTTTAAATGAATTAATCTTTTATTGATAACACCTTGTGAAGGAGATCTATAGATTGGTGTGTAAGTCCCCCTCCATGGGATGGGTCCTTCGATATCCTTGACGCTTCAGAAAATTGATCTTCTCTCACAATATGAAAAACCCAAACAAAAGTGAAGAACTCAAAATGGGAGCTAAAGAAAATTGACAATAATGTTGACGATGATTGTGATCATGGTGAAGAATGAATGAGAAACTCTCATTTATATAGCAAAGTACGGAGTTAATCTCGAAAATGGAGAATAACAGAATATTATTAACCAAATTCAGATGTAATTAATTGGAATATTTTATTATATTTATTGGAGAGGGAACAATAATTTAAAATGGTTAATTACTTTTATTTAGAAATAATTAGCGAATAAAATGATTTATTAATTATTTCGCAAGAAACAAGAAAGGTGTGAAATCAAAATAATTATTAAATAGTTATTTAATAATTATTCTAATAACAGAAATAAGGAAATTCAAATAAATAATGATTTATTTAAATATTCCTAAGAGGTTTAGTGAAATGTGACAAGGAATAATTATTAAATAATGATTTAATAATTATTCCTAGAGAAAATTAAATAAATAATGATTTATCTAATTATTCTCATGGGGTTTTTTTATTTAAATCAGAAATTAATTTAATAAAAGTTGTTTACTAAATTATTCTCCACAATGAAAGTGATTTTACTATGGTAAAATTAAATCTACATGGTGTATTTCGATCCACCTAGTTAGAAATGGCTAGGTGATCAGTTTTTGGTAATAACAATTATTGTATGATAGTTAGCTTGATGATCAGGTTATATGTTGTTGATGACCATGATATGTAAATTGTTGTTGTTATATGCTAGTAATGTGATGATTAGGGTTATTGCATTTAAGATATTGATGTTATATGTATTGTGTTAACTTGGATTGATTTATGTAGATGGTTTGGTTATGACATTCAAGTATAAGTCGACTTATTTGTGACATTGTGTTGTACTAATCTAGACTAATCATACATATGTGATTGTTATGTATGAACAACAAATATTTATGAGCTTATGATGTGAAAATGTTAGTTAGTTACTCTTATGGATATCATGATCTTATTTGTGATTGAGCTGATGTGTTGTAAAGTTATATCGTGCTAACTTGATTGTGCATACAAGATAGCCTCCCCTGAGATACATTAAGGTATGAGCTTGCTTATGTTGTCTACTTTGTGCTTGGATGTTTGATTATGTTTTCTATTTGATGTTTAAGTGTTTGATTATGTCATCTAGTTGATTTATTTAACATGGTATGTTTGCAAGTTGGTTGAATGTTTGATGAATTGCATAATATGACTATGTGTATGCAAGATTGCATGAAGGAATGATTTTGTTTTAAGATGGTTGTACTAACACATGTGTTAAGACAATTGATATGTACTTGAGTGCAGTAGGTGACTGTTGTAGCATTATGTCTAATAAATATGAATTGACTATGGATTATGACACGATTGTTAGTCTTGGTAAGGGTGGATTTCAAATTGATAGATATGATTGTATTGATATTTGGGACATGTGGTTGACATGTGTAAATAGTTGCAGGAAACATCCTTGGTATTAGGGTGACAAGGTAACAATTGATGTGTTTATATAACTAACAGTTCAGTGATATTACAGTACATAGTAAGCCTCGATCACAACAAGGAAAAAAGGTAAAATAAAGGAATTGGGCAAGAATTCCTTTGACTATGTTTGGAAACCCTAATTCCAAATGAATGAGTGCTTTGCATACGGAAGTCTTCTTAACCTTGATTTCATCTAACATTATGTGGTATATGCTATATTCATGGACATGTATTTAACATGTATAACAACTGGTGTCTGGTTATAGCTAGATATGTTAAAGGAATTGGAGTCCCCTAAGAGGCGTGGACGTATTCAGTTGCAAAACAACATGCTTGGCACACCAAGGTAAGGTAACTAGTGTATTGTTATGTTTATTTATGCAATGATAGTTATGTGTTGATGGTAGTATAATGCATGGGATCACATGGAAAAGAGCTGCCATGAAATTCTAAAGAAGGCTCAGGTTGAGTTTTCCCTTGGAAGCAATGGGAACCATGGGGATTGAGTCATGGCGTTTGTTGTCACTCTTGTGATTTTCGCCTTTTGGTGATTTGTTGTGCTTGATTGTAGTTTTGTTTGCGTCTTGTGCATGACCATGCCACTTTGTTTGTGGTGTTGTCTTGTTGTTGGTTTCCATGGTTTTATTCTTGTTTGCTTCTCGATCTTGCCTTTTATGTTTTGAAAGTCTTGGGAATTGGTTGGGAAATAGGAAATTTAATGGAGCTCAAGGAGAGCTGAATGAAACCTAGCAGGTAATGTAAGACCCAAATGAAGCTTGGTGCATGAGTAAGGGAAGTTGAAGGTAAGAATATGACAATCGTTTGGATTAGTTCGGTCCATTGGTGTAAATGGACATTGATAGTATAGTCATGAGAAAGGTAGCAAGAAAGGTGAAGTAAATGGATCTGAGGTGTCAGATGCCTTGTCTATGTTGGGAACGATTGTTCTCAATGTTGTGCAAGGTGTGCACAGATAGAGGGAGTTCTCTTAACCTTGACCTTAAACTATCTAGTAATTATGTTATGATCATGATTATGATGATGTTTATATATGTATACATGTATGCATGTATGTATGTCATGTCTGACAGGGTCATCATGGATCATGGTTGTTTAATGCTAATATTTATATGTATATATGTATGTATGTATGTCATTGTATGACATGATATGTATGTTATTGTCTGACAGGGTCGTTGGGAATCATTCTTGTGGAGGAATGATTGCTTACGCAGGGGAATGACATGAAGAGGTTCTTGGTTTATGAGGAATCAAGTGGAAGAGTAGTCATGACAAATATATGAGATCAGTATCATGTGGTTATGAGTTGATATTATGTGATTATATTATGTCTATATTATGGACATGTTATGCCAAGGGATACATCAGTGAAATGAAAGCGGTGTGGTCTGCAAGATGTTGGGATAAGCATGGATGGTAGAGAGATACTGAAAGAGAGGTTGTTTGGTAGAGACAGCGTGGTTTTGGATGTGTGGTACTACTATTTTGCATATGTTGTATATGTTGTACATGTTGCGCCTGTGATGTTGTGCGCATACGACGTGGTGTATATATAGTGTGTACATGTTGTTTATGTAATGTTATGTACAAGGTAGTACAAATGGTGTTGTGTGAATATTTCATATGCAGTGTTGGGTATAAATGGTGCTATGTACATGTCGGATATGCGGTGTTATGTACATATCATATGGTGCCCATGATGGATATGTGTCGTTGCGTGCATATGATGTTGTGCGCATGTTGGATATGTAGTGTTGTGTAAATATGATGTTATGTACATGTTGTATATGCAGTGCTATGTACATATGGTGTTGTGTGCATGTTGTACAAGTGGTATTATGTACATATGGTGTTGTGTGCATGTTGTACAAGTGGTATTATGTACATATGGTGTTGTGTGCATGATTGTACATATGGTGTTACGTGCATGTGGTACTGTGTACATGTGGTATTGTGTACAAGTTGTACAGGTGTGCGGTGTACATGTGGCGCTGTGTACGCATTGTGCAAGTGGTGTCATGTACATGTGGTGTTGTGCACATGTTGTGTAGGTGGTGTTGTGTACATGTGGTATTATGTGCATGTCGTACATGTTGTGTAGTGTACATCCAGTACTACGTATGTGCATTGTGTAGTCATGGCATCGTGACATGTGTACTAGTTGTGTTGTACTCTGTGTAGTACATGTATTGTGTTGTATTGTACGCTAGGTGAAGGTACATGTATTGTGTTGTGTTGTACATCAAGTATAGATGTGTTGTGTTGTGTTGTACTTTGTGTGATACATGTATTGTATGTGTGGTATGTCACGTGTAGGTGCATGTATTTCATGGTGTTGTATGTCGTGTGTCATTGTATGTGTGTGGTTCACACTATGTGTATGTGCACATGGTTGAGGAGAAGGCAATGGGCGTTTGTTTGGTGTGGAAATCGATTCGGAGTGCGTAAGGAATAAGGACAAAGGTAGAAGCTAAGGATTGATTAAAGGATACGTATAATTGTTTTATTTCATTTTTATTATGCATGTGATTTATGATTATGGTCTATGATGATTACATGTGATCTATGATTTTGGTTTATGATGCTTACATGTGATTTATGATTTTGATCTATTATGGTTGTATTTTGAGCTAACCTGATGTGATATGTTTATACATGATGATTTGGTCAAAGATTTTAGTTTGACTTGTTGTGACAAGAAGCGAACAGAATTGCAAGTGTACCTTATTGACGGGCCATCGATGAGGTATGGCTTGAAGTTATTTCAATTTATTTTAAATCTAATGGAAGCTATGTGCTTGGTATAAGAAAGCATGGGAAATGCCCGGTTGGGTGGTTGAAACTAACGACAAGCATTAGCAGCAACAACAAAAGGAATTGGAACATGCAACAAAATGGTGGTAAAGCCCTTTAGGAGTAGGGCCAATGTAGGACACTGGTACCCAATAATGTCCATTGATTGCCATGAGAATGATATGACCGGTATGATGGTTTTGAGGCAGGTATATGCCTTGCTTGTTTGACCTTTCGATGTGAGGAAGCCTTGCCAATGGATGGATCACCTAGAACAAGGGATGTCGGGGAACTTGGAAGGTGAGTGACTACACGGAAGGGGCTGACCGAATTTTTCGAGGGACTGTGTAACAGAGAAAGGAAGGTCGGGAATGGATTTTTTTTGGTCATTAGCATTGCCATATGGAATCAAATGCACATTGGCAGTGTGCCTTGGAATAATGAGCCATTAATTGTTCACTGAGAGGACAAGTGGAACATGATTGTAGCACTGGGCATTAGATGCAGATTTGGTCTTGCAATGGATTCTGGACATCCTTGGAAGGAGGTGAATCCTAGTATTACTTTGAAGGTGGAGGTGTGAGCCTCTGGATTCTCTTGTTGTGGATGCAAGAATCGTATCCTTTTATTTTCTGGTTGAGAAAATGTACATATGTGTATATGTGTCTATTATTGCAAATATTGTATCAAGATAGATTTATAAAGCTCCATAGACAATATGATTATTTTTTGGGTGACGCAAATGTGTATGTGTGTATATGTGGTTATTATTGTAAATATTGTAATGAGTTGTGTTATAAAGCTCCAGTAAACGATATGTTTGTCATGTTTTAGCAGATGGTCAATGTAAATACTGCAGCGAGCTATGTTATAAAGCTCCATGGGTGGTATTTTTGTTTTCAGCAGTCTTTCTGGTTATAGGTGTCTTTTAACACCGAGGATGGTGTTCCCCCAAGGGGGAGGGTTCTGCAACAACCCTGGTTAAAATCCATGTAAAAATGTATAAGGCCACGTATTTCAAGATGAATAGCGGGAAAAACATCCTAGTGGGTGTTCATTTCAGTTATTATGGCTAAAGGAAATTGGCAAAGGATTTGGAAAGGGAAAATGGCATTTTCGCACATTTATTTATGAAAATAATGTGAAATTAGAAGAAAAGGGAGGTGAAAGGTCACAAGTTGCATGTGAGGAGGAAAATGAAGGAAAATATGGAAAATGAAGAAAATAGAGGCCTCATTAATAAAAAGGCTTTTGAGGATCAATTGGTAAGATTTTGACAGGTTTTGGTGGGGCTCTCTTATATTATCTCTCTCTCTCTCATAGTCTTGGACTCTAAGAGTTTTATTGGAGTTCTCTTGGGGAGTGTGGCATACTTGGAGTTTTGGAGAAAGAAGGCAAAGGAAGAGCAGGAAAGTGCAAGTGGACATTGATATCAACATCTACACCGAGTTTTGGGTAGAGACCAATCTAATGATGGTTTTGTGATGTTTGATCGTGAGGTGGAATCCTTGTTTTATGAGTTGAGATGGTTTGACCTTTGGAAGCCCTGGATGGTTTTGATTGATGTGTTTTATGAGATCCCACATTCATGCTTGGAATATGGCATGACGGTGACTGGATGAAGAGGGATTTGGCTTAGCCATGTCTACGGTCGGGTGGAACGTGGTAGTCCCATACCAGGTTGGATTTTGCATCATTAATATGAGGTTATTTCTCCTTGTTACCTCATGAGTATTATACTAGTTTATATGTGGATTATATGGTTGTTGTTTCCTTGGTATTTTTGTTTTTATTATGCTAGTTATGAATATGTATTATGACAATGGTTATGCATGGCTCCCATCATGTTTTGACTTGTATATGAATGAACAATGTATCTATGGCCTAATGGATGAAACTAGAGTTAATGTGTTGAGGCATCAATGTTTCTTAGCGATTCTCATATAAGTATGAGACCCCTATGCTTAGATATGTTGTTTACACCTGTGGATTACATATTGGTGATGTGTTTGACGAAATTCCTATCATGGCTAGTAGGGGTAGTGTCAAGGGCTTGTTTAATTAATTACATTAGTATCATCATTCCCTTGTTATATTTCTATTTTGAAGGTGTCATTCAATTCTGGGTAGTGACCTGGGCTCTGGGCCTGAAAAATTGGCTCAAATCACGAGGACGCTGCCACAACACTAAGAAAAATAGTCCCCGGACACTAGCATGCCATGTTGTGGGAGCGTCCAAAGCCTTCTGGATACTAGGATGCCCATATCATCGGAGATTCTAGGGGTTAATTGGTAAAAAACTCAGTGGGACTCAGGGGTTGATTACGTGAGAGGTGGGGATGGTTCCTGAGAGTCTTGTCATTGTTGCGGAAGATCTCTGTGGTGTGTTTTCATCGGTTCCACTTCCTTAATGTAACTTAGGAGGTTGAATCATATCATAGTAACTTCTCGTCACATGTTTACCCCGATTGTCCGGTTACTTGGGTAGATGTGGGAGGAGGGTGTTACACTAGATCACCTGTGTAATACATGTATGCATATGGAAAGTCCTTGATCATAATGATCTGACGTACCATCCAAAGAAATCAGGAGTATATTGAACATTTGGGCCATCACGAACTATGTGGCGTGCCATCAACGTAACCCACTTCAACATAAGAGGATCTCGCAGTCCTCCTACATCTATGGATACGTGTGGGGGAAGAAGGGGGATCCTCTCTAGAGCAAACAGGATCACAATGGCACCATGCCCAAAAATTTTGAGTTTTAGATATCATTTTTGGGATTCAACCGCTTTAAGTAAGTCATTTACGTATGACCATTTCCATGAGAGGTAGTTGTAACTGACTAATTTCTCATGATTTTTGAATAGTTCACTTAGCACTCATTGCATCGGGTGATGCTCACAGGGGTGAAGAAGTGGGATTGAAACTACTGAAATGAATCACATAGCGTCAATCATCACTTCCGGGGCTTGCACCCGATAACCAGTACTTCCCGGGAGGTCACCCATCCCAGATTGCCTCTGGCTCAAGTGTGCTTAACTGTGGAGTTTTCCCCACAATCAAGCCCACTTAGCTTGCTACCCCATTTGCAAAACCTTTGCAAGTATTGTGCCTCATGAACCATTCAAGTAGAGATTCCTTCACTCTTTTTGAATTTAAGTATGGGGGTTTTATGCAGTGCATTATATTAGATATCATTTTTGGGATTCAACTACGTTAAGTAAGTTATTCACGTATGACCATTTCCATGAGAGGTAGTCGTAACTGACTAATTTCTCATGATTTTTGAATAGTTCACTTAGCACTCATTGCATCGAGTGATGCTCACAGGGGTGAAGAAGTGGGATTGAAATTAGTGAAATGAACCACATAGCGTCAATCATCACTTCCGGGGCTTGCACCCGGTAACCAAGACTTCCTGGGAGGTCACGCATCCCAGATTGCCTCTGGCTCAAGCACGCTTAACTGTGGAGTTTTCCTCACAATCAAGCCCACTTAGCTTGCTACGCCATTTGCAAAACCTTATCAAGTATTATGCCTCATGAACCATTCAAGTAGAGATCCGTTCACTCTTTTTGAATTTAAGTATGGGGTTTTACTCAGTGCATTATATTAGATATCATTTTTGGGATTCAACTGCGTTAAGTAAGTCATTCACGTATGGCCATTTCCATGAGAGGTAGTCGTAACTGAATAATTTCTCATGATTTTTGAATAACTCACTTAGCACTCATTGCATCGGGTGATGCTCACAGGGGTGAAGATGTGGGATTGAAACTAGTGAAATGAATCACATAGTGTCAATCATCACTTCCGGGGCTTGCACCCGGTAACCAGGACTTCTTGGGAGGTCACCCATCCCAGATCGCCTCTGGCTCAAGCGCGCTTAACTGTGGAGTTTTCCCCATAATCAAGCCCACTTGAGTTTGTTAGTTTTCACTCCAGTTAGTTTCCCTTTGAGGTTGGCAACTACCCATTCACACCAGTTAAATATTGTAGGCTACGAGCACTCTACATAAATCTGCATTTGAGCCTTGGCGAGAGTTGCACTCTCACATAATCATGCAACATTAAGGTTGATAGTCCTCAAAGGAAGTCTGACAATGGTTTTGATATCAATTCATCTGTCTTTGAGTTCGGACCCTGGAGAACAATGTTGCACTTGGTAGGTGGCAGTTGTTTCACCACCTCATCTATGTCCATGCAAAGAAATGTCAACTCCATGGCATGAGAGGCCAGTCAAGAAATATATGTCATCAACATCTATCGTGAATCTATGATCCCCAATCATGAAACACTCTTCCTGCACATTCCATTTTCTCACTATCCATTCCAACAAATCTAGCTGGGCCTTCATGCCTAGGATCATAAAGAATTTGTATAAGCCACAGGCTCTTAAAGCCTGCAATGTTTTTGGATGATTCAAAGTTGCTACGTCTTTTTCTTCATGTTTTCACTCCCTCCACTCCATTTTTGTAGATCAAAACCCTGCAAATAAACATGGAATATCATTAGAAAATATTGTGATAATTTTTGCAAAAAAATTGGGCATTTTATTTAATTTTTTCAAAGCCCTCAGTGTTGTGCCCAACCGCCTTTGAAGACCAGTATGGATTTGCATCTTTTTAGCTTTAGAAACCACGCAAATATTGGTTTTACATGTAAAAAATCGAGTCGGTGTGCGCAGACCTGATAAAGAGAGAATGCGCACACTGGGGGCGATTTTTGAATTAATAAAACCCTCCAAAAAAACTAAATACACAGAGAAAAGTGATGAAATCAATCAAAACAAAGATATTAGAGAGATCGTTTACCTAGAGAAAGTGGCTCGTGATTTGGTCAACCAGTTTGCCCAAAATCCACCTTTGAAGTTTTTGGTGAAAAATGCACTCAATCACTCTCAAATGGTAAAAAACACAAATGGGAAAAGTTTTTTTTTTTACTTTTGGGACTTTTATAAGCTTTTTAGGCCCATTAAAAATTATTTTTTGCCTATTAGCCTCTAAAATCCATTTTTTAAATGTTTTTACTATGTTTTTGAGCAATGACGATAATGTTGAGTTTAAATGTGCAGAACACAGGTTATTTACGAAAATGAATCATTTTGGTGATGAGTATATTTTTATCACTTTTTTGAACTCGTTAAAAACTTACGAAAAAGCGAAACCCAAGAGTTCTCTTTAAGCCCTTTTTAGAATCCCTAAACATGAAAATATTGTCAAGTACTTAACTATTCGAACTCGTAAAATTAATGAACAATCTGTTGGCATTATGACACAGATTTGGCACTATGACACAGATGTTGTCCTTGATGGCAACTCTCACAAGTGACAGATCACAGTTTAGGCTCACAGAATGAAGAAAGAGAGGTATGTGCAGGTTCCCATTGACCAAGCGAGGTGTACACGTGGGTTCGCAGACCAAAAGGCGCGTATGGCGTACACATGCACTTTCACAAAAGGAAAGGCGCGTACATGTTGGAAAACTTGGTTTTGGTCCATGGTATTGGTCCAAGGTATCTTGTCCAACGTGTTGAACCCAGGTATTTGGTCCAAGGTATTGATTCTAAGTGGTTTTGGACCATGGTATTGAGTAAGGCCTAAGACTATAAAAGGAGGAGAAGATCATTAGGCAAAGGCACTCATGAATTGAATATCTAATGAAGAGCAAGATCTAGATTACAGGTTATTGGGTTATGGTGCACAGTTGGATCTGAATCAAGGATGAACCTGAGCGCTTGATGAAGGATAAGTTCTATTTATGGGTCAAGATCTTAAGGCTTGAAGAGAAGTATCTTTGTGTGGTTTTTGATCTTTTATCTTAATAATTGGCGCATGTCGTAATCTGTAAATATGATGATCTGGGTATAACTAATGTCTGAATAATTGTAAAGGTTAAATCATCATTTACAGATCTATACACAGGTTCATTATAGCAAAGGCGCGTATACACACCGGTTCAGCAATTCAAAAGTGCATATACGCAGGTTTGCCTTGATACAAGTGCGTATGCACGCAGGTTCGTCACATTGAAGTAGCGTACACCTCATAAAATATGCTTTAGCTACTTCTGATTGCTGTTGCAGTGTTCTGGGTTCTGGCTTGGGTTCTGGTTACTGTTACTGTATTCTGGTTACAACATTCAGAGAAGTGATTGTTTGATTCAGTTTTGGTTGGTGCAAAGGAGATTGGTTGATGCAGATATATTTGACGTTTGATTGATGTTATTGATGGATCCAGTCTGAAAATTTATGAAATGTGGTCCTTGGAAGAAAAGAGAAGGTTGTAGCCTTTTGTAGGTCAGCACCTACGTACTAGTACATCAGCTAATACAAGAGCTAGGGGGTTGTAGCTCCCTTCCAGGAGAAGCTGGAGAATGAGAGAAGGTTGTAGCCTTCTGCAAGTAGAAGCCTGTGTACTGGTATAAGACTGCACCAGTACAAAATATTGTAAAAAGAAGTTTCTTATTAAAAGAAAGATAGAGACGATTGCAGCAGGTGGTTTTCACCCACATTGGGTTTCCACCTTATATCTTGTGTTCATGTGTGTGACTGTCTGTTTTGTTTTTACTGCTCCTGGTTACTGTTTATATGGTTCTGATGCACAGATTAAAGATCAACATATGAAGAATTAACTAAATTATAAGTTTACAGGGTATATGCTAGTTGCCTTATATACAGTTGCATATACACGCAAGTTTCATTAACTAAAGTAGCGTATATGAATCAGAATATGGAAATGAAATATTATTGACTTGCTAATATTGATTCAACACCCCCCCCCTCTCAGTATTATTTCCAACACAATCATCTATTCATTATAAGTTTACCCCTTTTACACACTGAACTAGACTATTTACGAAAAATGTATACAATTACTAATCATGGTCAATAGAGTTCTCTCCTACATTATTTTACCCTTTTCCGGGTTTGAGAGACTAAATTTATGGAAAATTACAGTGTGGATTTTAGTTATGTTTTTCTCTTGACTCCCTAAAAATGAAAAACATTGAGCTTTACTTTCTCCGGGCTCGCTAAAAATTTACTTTGAAAGAACTAAACGAGTTTTCTTTTCGTGTGTTTTCAATCTCTTTAAACATGAAAACGACATCGAGTTACCCCTTTACTATACTCGTTAAACATAAATAGTGTAGGACTCATTAATCATAACGAGACCAAACCACACCTTCCTAGGGCTCGTTAAAAATACTCTGAAGGACTCATCTAAAGGATGAAATTATAGGACAAACAAATGTTATCCTCCTCAAGCTTGCCAAAAATAAAGAGGTACTTTCCAGTAATGGTGGGAGAAAATTGAGAGAGAATGCTTGTTTGTGTATTACAAAAGGCAGTATGTCGCTCTTGAACATGACACTCTGTCTCCTTTGTGGTAGGGTTGGGAAATCCATTTGTCTCTCAGTTGATCATACCTCATTGAAAGTCTTCAAACCGGTTTCCGGTCCTATTATTTTTTAGTCAAGTGCTTCCAAGTTAGAATGTCATGTCATATGTTTAAGAGAAGTCCAACCTCAGTCAAAATTACCTTGCAATTCACAACCTTCAATTGTGTCAGCCATCCCTGAGTCAGTCCTGCATTATTCCAAACTGTTGTTCTTCATCTTGCGATGTATCACTTCCTATCGACTTCAACTCACTATATAGAAAGTTTATCTAGAAACCTTTTTTAGTACCTTGGAGCCTACATGCCTTAATGAAAGGTTTCTCTCTTTCCATGGCAGGTTCTCATCAGTGACCTTCGATCAAATGATTATGTGAGTGTTAAACTTCAAGACATCTTTTCACACTTCATAGATTGTACTGAAAGTACCTTGAGAACCATATTCATTATTGGTGGTTTCTCTCGCACTTGTTAACGGTTCACATCATTGATCAGTAATCAAGAGGTTTCTACCATGTTCGACTTCGAGACATTCACTCACATGGTTAGATTCATACTATGAATCAAGAGATGGAGATCAAGACCTTGGATCTAGTTTCATCTATCGAGGTTGCATGGAGTTATTAAATATTCATGATTGTAAACATGGATCCTTTGATGGTTGTGTCCATATTGCGTCTTCTGTTGACATGGATTTTTAGGTGTATTTCTATACTGGTTCTCTGAGACATTTATGCTTTGAGTATAGGAATGCATACCTCAGAGATAATTTTATATTGCATTGTAACATTTGATTGATTGTTTCAGGTCTCCAACTATGGTCTCTAACATGAATCTTGGCATGATAAGCACTTCAGTCCTCAAACATCTCTTTTGACTTTGCACCTTAGGGGCAATCTGTTACATGTCATTTTGTCGCATTAGACAAATGACCATTAGTATGGATCTTTCTCTATCCATCAAAGTGTTCAAAAGCACTCCCCTACAAGGCTAGAATCTAAACAATCCCAAAGAGAATGGAATTCCTGGATCTCAAGGCCCAAAAACCTATTTTTGATTCCCTGTGTAGTTCCCTAGTAAGTTTCTGCACATACGCAAAAGAGACCATTAGAGTCTATGCAAAAGTGAGCTATTTCTTGCACTGTGTCCTATGCACATGACTCAACACAAGTAAAAAATAAAAAGTAAAGTCTAGAAGCTTTGTGAGTCGAATCGTTCCCAACTAACAACTTCAAATTGATGCTTACTCAAGACCGATCCCTCCCATCATGGAGCTACTTCCCTCTCTTTGTTGATCCCCTATCCCACCATTCATGGATCTCATCCCTTAGGAAGAGGATCCCAAACCTCCTCCTATTGGCCTAAAAATCAAACACATGCCAGAGGATTGAGGAGGACCATTGAAGGTAGGCTTATGCTGCAGAAATAGGGCTAAAAGGATTTTCATCCAAGGAGAAGGTTGGAGATGTGGGAAGAGGCTTGTAATATCAAGACAATGAGGTTCTAAGTTTGTTCTCCTCTTTATTCAATAAAAAGCAACTATTCTTTCCTAATCATGTCTATTATGATATCATTTGTGATATTCCTTGATCACCCACATAGGTTATGACTGGTTATTGATTCAATTTATGATGTATGTTGAGTTAATAATTTCATTTATCTTTTATTCTATATACTAGATGCTTTTATCCTTTTGTATTTATGTCTATACATATCTCCTTCAAAACATCATGGAGAAGTTGTGGAAAGCGCTGGAATGGTCTCTAAAGCATCATGGAGAAGCCAAAAATGGAAGGCACTGAAAGGACTTCAATCAGCACTTCGTTAAACTGGTAAGTGATTCCTCACATATTACTTGTTTTAATCAATCATAAGCTAAGGAAAGGTAGCAATTATTTTCTTGCTTGTTACTAGATTTCGTCTGAGATCTAGGGAGATCCATCTTGTCTGCAAGAAGGATTAGTCTGCCTAACACCTTCGTAAAATCTTAGCAAGTATTGTGCTTTGTCAATTATTCAATTAGATCTCACTTCACACTTTTATTTAATCATTGAGGAGTTTCCATCCCACATAGGAGATATCATTTCAAGAATATATGTGCAAAGTAAGTCATTGATCGATGATCCATATTCATAAGTAATAGTCACGGCAGACCAATTTATGATTGTTTTGAATAGTCCACTTGGCACTAGTTGTATCAGGTGATGCTCATTATAATGAAGAAGTGGAATTAAAACTAGTGGAATGAATTGCATGGCATCAATCATCTCCTCCTAGGCTCGCACCTGATAACCAAGAATTCTCAAGTAATAACCAATCCCAATACTTCTCTAATGTAGATGCACTTAACTATGGAATTTCCCCCACAATTAAGCTTTCTTAACTTGCCACCCCATTGACAAAACCTTGGCAATTATTATGCATTATTAACTATTCAATTACAACTCTCCTCACTCTTTTATTTAAGCATCAATGAGATTTTGTACTCCAACATATGTGATATCATTTTGGGGATTATCTACATATATTAAGTCATCGCTCTATTCTTCATACACTTGATTGTTAGTCATGGCTAACCAGTTTCTCGTGATTTTGAATAGTCCACTTAGCACTCATTATAGCAGGTGATGCTCACACGGGTGAATAAGTGGAATTAAGATTAACGAAATGAATCACATAGCATCAATCATCACCTCTGGGGCTTGCACTTGGAAACCAAGACTTCATAGGTGGTCACCCATCCCAAGACTAATCTAACTTAAGTGTAACAACCCCAGGTTAAAATTCCATGTAATAAAGTTAATAAAGGCAAAATAAGACCAAGGTCATGGGACACTTATTCCAAGTTGAATGTTGGGAAAAACATCCTAGTGGGTGTTCATTTGGTTCATTATGGCTAAAGAAAATTGGCAAAGGCAATGACAAAGGCTTTAGAAAGGCAAGAGGCAATTATTAGCATTTTATTTATGAAAATAAAGGAAATTCGGAGAAAATGAAGGTGAAAGGTCATAGGTTGCATGTGAGGAGGAAAATGAAGGAAAGTTGATAGAATTTGAAGAAAATAGAGGCCTCGTTAATAAAAAGGCTTTTGAGGATCAATTCACAACCTTTTGTCAATTCAGTTTTGGAATTATCTCTCTATTCTCTCTACTCTCT
Source organism: Pinus tabuliformis (assembly GCA_031772625.1). Lineage (NCBI taxonomy): Eukaryota > Viridiplantae > Streptophyta > Pinopsida > Pinales > Pinaceae > Pinus > Pinus tabuliformis. The sequence goes on from CM062816.1 coordinate 1,008,265,787, forward strand.
CATACTATTGCACACTTAAAGCATTCTTGGAGCACTCTAGCATTGGATAAAAGAGAACAAAGGAAGGAAAAGAAGGTAAAAATCACACAAGGAAGAATGGGATTAAGCGGTTACAGCGGGATTACTTGTAGGCATCGAGTTGCATATATGATTTCTTGCTAGTTGTGGGATGTGTGTGTACATGGATGTGTGTATTTGGTTCTCTTGTTGTTGTTGGCATGGGTTTTGCTAGGTTTGACAGTGGGTTTCAACCTTGCCGTACCATTTCCAGATAGGCATGGTGTAATGGGGTTTCTCTTACTTAGTTGAGTTGGATTGTCGGATGGTTTTGAAACTGAGTGGGGTGGTCTCAGAAAAAATCATAAGGTCTAGGAATCCATGGACCGGTAAAGGTGGGATTACGGTAAATCCTAGTTGTGTATACCCTCGTTGGGCTTAGGAATCCTCGAATGGTAAATGGCAAGATATATGGTAAAGCCTAGAGGGTGGAGACAGAAAAATTCCTCATAGTTTAGGTGGAAAGATCAGGAGGCATCCGTGCTTGTATAGGCCTAGTGATCCCTGGACTGTCATATGGTGGGATTGTGATAATTCTTGGTAGTGTATGTTTATTGTTTGGGCCTAGGAATCCCTTGGCAGGGCATATGGTAAACCCTGGTTGTATTGGTGCTTGCTTTGGGCCTAGAAATCCTTGACTGGTTTTGGCGGGATACACGGTAAAGCCTAAGAAGCATGGTCAATTTTGTTGTCCCACATTCATGCTTGGAATATAGCACGGGGGTGATTGGATGAAAGAAAGATTTGATTCAGCCCAATCTATGATCGGTTGGTACGTGGAAGTCCATAACTTGGTTGGCTTTTGCATATGGATAATAAGAATATATCCTCTTGAGTTTTATGAGTAAATGTGATTATTACTTAGTGATTTTAATGGTTGTTCTATCATTGTTACTCTTTTGGTTATATGCTGGTTATAAGCATGGTTTTATGACAAACTTTGGTTATGGATCTCATAATGTTTTGATTAATATATGAATGGTTATGAATGTATGCCATAATATATGATAATGCAATTATTGTGAGAGGGCATCAAACCTTCTTGATGAATCTCAGATAAGTATGAGGTCCCTTTGTTGATATGTGTTTATATGACCTGTACATTACATGTTTATGATGTGTTTGATGAAATGCTTATCATGGTTAGGATGAGTCTGGTCAGTTCCTTGTTCAAGTTTCGCATTAGAGGCTTGTCTTGTTATTTATCATTCCTGAGAATTTCATCAAGTTTTGGGCAGCGGACTGAGTCCTAGCCCTGAAAAACTGGCTCGATTTCGGGGTCGTTGGCATAGAATTGGTTTAAAAAGGTTGTTGTTGCTAGGATGCAGGCCTGTGGGACACTTGAGGGTTTCAGTCACATGGAGGCCTTATCATGGGAGCGTTTGGGGGTTTAGTTAAGTGAAAAGCTAAGTTAACTTAGGGGTTGGGTACCTGGAGTAATTTCTTAGCTCCTAGGGGTCCTGTAGCACCTGAGGGAAGTCTGTAAAGTGTTGGTTTATCGGTTCCACTTCCTTAAGGTGATCTAGGAGGTTGAATCATATCATATTAACTCTCGTCACATGTTTACCCTGGTAGACCGATTAACTTGGATAAATGTGGGAGGAGGGTGTTACAGAGTGGTATCAGAGCAGGTTTCATTCTCTTTGGGTGATGTCTGGTTTCGTTCTCTTTGGGTGATATATGATACCACATAGTGGTATCAGAGCATGGTTCACCCCTTGGACTGGATGGGCGGAATGTGGTTGTCATGCATGCATGTAGGTTGTATATGTGCTTGATGTGTATGCATGATGATGGTCATTGTTGCAGTTGTGTTGTCATGTAGAAGTTGAAGGTGTTGTTGTTGAGATGTGTTTGTCGTGAATGCATGTCGGTTGAATATGCATTTGTTGTGTATGACTGTTGTCTATGTGGATGTATGGATGCATTATCATGGTTATAGTTTTTGTGCATGGGTTCATGGTATACAGTTGGTATTGTAATGAATGGTAATTGGATAATGACTGCGATGATGTTGATATATTGCTATGATTATGATTATACATGTATCATGCTAATTTGGTTGATCTTCCAGATGAGATATCCTCCTTTGAACTATACCAAGGTATGTTGATTATGTTTATATTTTGGTTTAGCTGATATGGTATACTTGTAGGAAGAATGTCAAAGATGACTAGCAAGATGGTAGACTACAATTCACGAGATTCTCCCTATAGATAAGATGAGCAACATGGTGATGGGTAATCTCCTGACATAGCAGACACATTGAGAAGTTTGAATGAAAAAATAAGAAATTGCAAAGTAAATAATGATAAAATCATTCAGGCACATGAGAAAAAAGTAGAGGTTAATACAATTATCCTTTAGAGTTTGTCATATTTGCAGAGATAGGGACCACTTAGGATCAATCACAGACAGGAGGATAAGACTAGTGGGGCATATGGAAGTAGGTCTCATGGTGGGCACATATCGGATAAGGATGGAACGATCATGGATGATAGGTTCTTGGATACGCCAGATAAGAGAGGTGATGGACATAGGTTGTATTCTAGTTATGGTTCTGATAGGTACGACAATTATCATTGTTATCATCCTTACACGAGGAGTGACAAGGGATATTTTCTATATGAGTTCAAGAAATCCAAGCCACCTACCTTTGATGGGGATTTGAAGAAGCTGAAATTTGCTGAGGCATGGTCATTTGGGATAAAGAAGTTCTTTGAGCTGCATGATTACAAAAATATTATGAAGGCCAGAATAGATATCTTCACTCTTAAAGGGAAAGCAGACATTTGGTGGGAAAATGTGAAGCAGTTCAGAGACATCAGGATATAAGAGTTGAGTTGGCATGAATCCAAGAGACTTCTCAGGAAGAAATATTTGTTAGAGAGGTACTATGACACTAAATCCAAGGAATTTTATGATTTAAAGATGGAATCGATGATAGGTGAGGAGTATACATCCAAGTTCCTAGAGTTGTTGAGGTATGTACCATATCTTAAGGATGAGAAAGCCAAAGTTCAGAGATTTTTTAGTGGATTACCATTAACATTTAAAGATCAGATTGAGTATGATGAGCCGCGGTCACTTGAAGAAGTCATTGAGAAGTTGAAGCATGGTTATGAGTAATCAAAGTGTAAGACAAAATCTCAACAACGTTGGAAAGGGAAAGACAAATCCAAGGGAAAGTGGCCACCGAAGCGAACAAGACCCCTGCATGCAAGTGAGAAAGAAAATGTTGTACCTTACAAGAAGTTTAATAAACCTCAGTTTGGAGAATGACATAATAAAGGTGATGGTAGGAGACAGTTGCAGTGTTGGACATGCGGTAAGTAGCATCTCAAGAATGATATTTCCCACAGAATTAGGGTGGTAGACCTAAAATTTACAGTGCATAAGAAGCGAAGACAATTGGGGACGTTGGGTAGAGAATTCCACAGATCTATGCAATATTGGATAACAGGCAGGCAAATCACCAGGCATATATTATCGAGATTGACAGTAAGATTTGTGATCAAGTTTTTTTAATTTTGAATGATCCTCGATCTAATTATAATTATGTTAATCCTGACCTGGTGGATAAGTGTGGTTTGAATAAATAAGTGTATGCAAAGTCTTGATTAGTGTAGTTGGCTACAGGTACTAAGAAGAGAGTTCATCACTGGGTAAGATCTTGTGCATTTGAGTTTAATGGTATGCCTACATCAACGCACTTGAATGTGCTTCCATTGAGATCATACAATATGTTGTTGGGTATGCACTGGTTGTATCTTCATAGGACGAAGGTAGATTGTTATGACAAGGCCATTGAGTGCTCAAATGACAATGGAGAATAAAGAATACTGCAGGGTAGGAAGAAGGCAACATCAGTTAGAATGGTTACAACTATGTAGGTGAAGCATGGTCGTAGTAAAGGATGTGTGTTTTTTGTGGTGCATATTTCTAGTGATAAAGGTAAGAATATTAAGGATGCGTAGGTATTGAGCAGGAACCCGGTTTTACAGCAGTTATAGGATGTATTTCTAACAGAGGTTTCAGATTTGTCGTATCACAGGGAAGTGGAATTTTCTATTGGGTTAGTACTAGGGGAAACACAAACATCAAAGACACCATACAAGATGAGCACACTAGAGTTAGTGGAATTGAAGTTCCAGTTGAAGGAAATGCTTAACAAGGGATACATTAAGCTAAGTGTGTCACCTCGGGGTGCACCAGTGTTGTTTGTGAAGAAGAAGGATGGTACTCTTAGGTTGTGCATTAATTACAGACAGTTGAACAAAGTGACCATCAAGAACATGTATCCGTTGCCAAGGATTGGTGACTTGTTTGACCAGTTGAAGGGAGCAACAATTTTCTTGAAGATTGATCTAAGATCAGGATATCATCAGGTACAGATCAAAGAAGATGATATTTACAAGACTAATTTCCAAACCAAGTATGGGCATTATGAGTTTGTTGTACTTCATTTTGGTCTAACTAATGCTCCGACTACTTTTAAATGCTTGATGAATAGTGCGTTGTGTCCTTATCTGGACAAGTCTATTATTGTGTTCATTGATGATATATTGATATATTTTAAGAATGAGGAAGAGCATGTCGAACATTTAGGAGTTGCGTTAAGATTGCTAAGAGAGCATTAGTTGTATGCCAAGCTTAGAAAATGTAGTTTATTGAAGACAAATGTACATTACTCGGGGCATGTTGTTTCCAAGGAAAAAATAGAAGTGAATCCGAAAAGAACAAATATATCAGGGAATGGGTAGCTCCTAGGAATGTGGATGAGGTTAGATCATTAATGGGGTTAGAAGGTTACTATAGGAGGTTCATTAGGAACTTCTCGCATATTGCATATCCTATCTCATCATTGCAAAGAAAAGGGAAGAAATTTGAATGGACATATGAATCTGCAACAAGGTTTGAGCAATTGAAGAAGTTGTTAACAAATGCTCCAGTTCTCAATATTGTGGATCTGGATAAAGAGTTTGTGGTGTGTATAGATGCCCCGCAAGTGAGGACTTGGTGGAGTCCTGATGCATGAGGGACAGGTGGTATGTTATGAATCAAGGAAATTGAATGAGTATGAGATGAATTATGTTATGCATGATCTCGAGTTGGCAGCGATAATCCATGCATTGAAGTTGTGGATTCATTATCTTCTTGGCAGGAGGTTTGCATTGATGAGTGATCACGGTGGATTGAGCTACTTGTTTTAGCAACCGAATCTGAATGCTAGGAAAGCTAGATGGTTGACCATGATCAATGAGTTTGACTTTGAGATCAGGTACATTAAGGGTAAGGAGAATCGGGTTGTGGATTCTCTTAGCAAAATAGTACAAGTGAACCATATAGCAGATATGAGTTCATATGGGACGAATTTATAGGATCAGATCTTACAGGAAGGACACTAGGATGACAGGTATAGGGAGCTTAGGCACAGGTTACAACAGCATGGTACATGTGATTAAGATGTGGACTATCATCTCACATAATATGGTTTGATTAGATTTAGGGACAAGATCTATATGTCGGACAATAGTGAGCTCAAGAAGCTTATCTTGAGGGAATTTCACGTTAAATCATATTCAAGTCATCTGGGATATCACAAGACATTGACAATGGTGAAAAAGTTCTACTATTGGTTGAATTAGAGGAAGGAAGTGGCTAAGTTTGTGGCTAGGTGCTTGGATTGTCAACAGGTAAAAGCAAAGTGTAAGCATCCAGGTGGTCTATTACAATTGATTCTGATTCCAAATTAGTGGAAATGGGAGGTAATTTCCATGGATTTCATTACAGGTTTGTTGAGGACATCTAGACAACATGATTCCATCATGGTTGTGTTAGATAAGTTGACAAAGGTAACACACTTCATTCTGGCGAAGTCTACTTAGTCAGCTAGTGATGTAGCACAGGTCTTCATCATGGAGATAGTGAGATTGCATGGTGTACCGAAGAAGATCGTATCAGAAAGAGATGCCAAGTTCACTTCCAAGTTTTGGAAGGAGCTATTTGAAGGATTGGGTACAAAGTTGGCCTTCATCGCAACTTATCATCTGCAGACAGATGAATAAACAGAAAGGGTCAACAGGATACTCGAGGATATGCCGAGGATGTATGTAATGCATTAGCAATGGAAGTGGGAAGAGTATCTTCCACTGGTTGAGTTTGCTTACAACAACGGGTATCAAGAGTCACTAAGGATGAGTCAGTTTAAGGCACTCTATGGGAGGAATTGTAATACTCCCATCAGTTGGAGTGATCCAGTGAACATGGTATTGATTGGATTGAATATGTTGGTAGAGATGGAACAAGAAATGTAGGTTATTAAGAAGAATTAGAGGCAGCACATGACAGGTAGAAAATTTATGCAGATCAATAGAGGGCATTTAAGGAGTTTTAGGTTGAGGAGCATGTGTACTTGCGCATCAAGCCCAAGAAGAGCTCCTTGAGGATTGGGCCATGTGTGAAGTTGGTACCTCAGTATGGCAGGCCTTTCGAGATCCTTGAGAGGATTGGCCAGTGGCCTACACACTTGCATTGTCTCCGACAGTGAAAGTCCATGATGTTTTCCATGTTTCATTGCTTAAAATATATGTAAAGGATGTTGATCATGTTATTGTTTGGTATGTATTGTAGGTGGATCCAGAAGGATAATTCTAGTTGGAACCTCAGTGCATTTTGCAAAAAAGGATGCTTGTTGTATTTGTTTCTCGAAGGCATTTCTTGGCTGTGAAACTGCATCAAGAAACCAACTTGGCCAAGCTTTAGGTTCAAGTTGTCCCTCAAACTAGAGGGGGCTCCCTCAAGTTTTATGAGGGTTTTTTTTTAATGTTGTTCACTGTCATTGGACAACAACCTATGAAGCACAACAACCATATCTATGATTTACATAGATGGTCGTTGATGAGTATCCAATCTCTGCTTAGAAATAAAACCCTCTCTTGCTGAAGCTTAATCAAAGTGCCAACGTCCAGCTTTGATAAAATAACACAACTTTAGAGAGTTTGGTAGAGGAATAGAATAGAATATATGACAATTAAACATTTATACTGAATACTTAATCAACCATATGTAATAGATGTGTGTAGAAGAGTTCTACATCCAAACAAATATACATTCAAGAGATGACAAAAGGAAACAATTAAATGATGCTTAGGAGTTTTTTTAAAACTCACTGTTCAATTAGCTAGTCTCCATAATGAGGATAACTTTGTGGTGGGCTATAAGGGGAGTTTATACCAAAACCTAGCCTTGCCCTATCTCCTATGTTACCTTGAACATATGCAGAAATAAATTATGAAATCAATGGAAAAACATACAAAATAAAAAATTTCTATCATAAACTGGAGCCATAAACTTTCAATTAAAGTTCCTGTAATAAAAGTATTTACAAAAATGGTAGGGTTTTGGCATCAAAATCTGACCCTTTTACAGTGAAAATGAAACAATATATAGATCATTACATCCAACTGACCGTGTCTACCTTCTTGGAATAAAAATCTAAACAATTCACTAAAAATAAAAACAATCTCTGAAAAATTGCAGGAAATTTGGAGTTGTTTGCAAGTCTTCTGCCTTGAAATCTTGAGTTAGTTCACTGACTGCTAGAAATATGCAAAATGACCCTCAATCTGCTGATCTTCCATAGTTAGGTGTCTTCATGGGCTATAGGAAAACACTGAAATATAGAGTTGATAAAAATTGAACTTGCCCAAAGGACAACAATGATGGAAAACATGCTATGGGAATTGTATCTTTGACATATAAACCTAGTTTCTATCACTGAGTCCAAGAGTGAAGAACCTAGAAGAATAGGACCTAAAAGTTTATCAATAGAAGGAAAATTTTTGGCTTCTTGATCTTCTCAGAGAAAGATCGTGCTAATGACTTAGCAACAGGAAATAATTGAGACTCTTGGAAGCACTTATCAAATACTTACAACAACCTGATATCAAAAATATTTTTTTATTGTTTCAAGACCTTCAAGAGAAGCCAAGACCACTAGTGTTGCATTTCTTTAATGCAATTATTAATATTTGTAACATCTGGAGCTACCTTTAGTGCTTGGTCTGCAACTATTTGAGCTTCTTTAGCATCATTATTCAACATTCTATGTATTGCAAGATTCGATGAATCTGAGCGTTGATTCTAGTTGTGCCTTATGCACCATTATATTTGAAACTGAAACATATATATCCTCTTCAACTGCTAAATCTTTGATTGTTGAAGGGGTTGGTTCACCAACTAAATTTTTAATGGATAATAAAAAACAATTTTTAACCTGCAAATCATGTACCAAATAATACTCCCTTCTCTTATAGCATTTCCCAGGAATGGAGAATCAACTTCTTGTTCATGAGAAATCCATTCTTGTTGTAAAAGATCAGAAAAGGTATGTGCAACTAAAAAATAACCATAATTTTAGTCCTTCAAATATATACTTCCATTCTCATATGGTTTTGCACTATCCTAACAACGAACCATTGTAACTAATGTTGAAAATTTGTTTTATCCCCCTTTAGATGGAGAAACTCTGCCACTTGTGTTTTCTTTTTCCTCCCAATGCTCTGTATCTCATTGATAAGAATATTTCGTGAAGCACAAAGTGCTTTCCATAGAGAAATTTCTTTGGCATCAACCCTTGATTCTGTAGAACTCATTGTGTGCTTACTCACTGAGGCAAACTCCCCCAGACTATGCTCTGATTGATCATCATCACTTGAAAACAAAACCGTGACAGATTTGTAAAGAAAAATATGTACACTTAAATCAACCAACACCATATGTAATGCATCGAAGTGAAGAGGACAGTAGGAGTGCAAACCCAAAAGAGCCTTGGGAGGGACACAAACTTCATGAATTGAAGCAGGAGAAAAGTTAAGAGGATTTTGAATTGCCCAAAAAAAAAAAAAAAAACTCCATGAAATGAGTCATATAATAGTTCAAACTTTAATATGACTCCAGATGTCAAGAGCCTATTTTCCATCGCAGCCCACTTGACCTTTTTCTTTTCTTATCGACAAGAATAAAATCAACAAAATTAGGATCATTGTATCTTCCATCATGAAATCTATACGTATACCCTTTAGAGATATGAGGAAATCTCCTAAACCACTCAGAATTTGCCAGAAATTCCCCGAATGCACCTAATTGACGCCATTCTGCACAAAATCCACATCTTGGATTTTTGAATTTCATTTCCATCTGCCCAAGATATGAGCCCAGACTTCACTGTCTGTAAATTCCCACGGAATTTTGATCCAGTGCTGTTGATGATATGAATAAAACCCGCTTCTGATTTGGAAATCGATTCCATAGGAAAATAATGAACAAATTTATATTGAAAAACTCATTTGCATATTGTGTGTTTGATTTTCAGGAGGCATGCAAAAACGTTATCCATTATTTATCCAAACTGGAATTACTAAAAAAAAGTATGCGACCATAAGCGACATTTTCAATTCCAAGCCAAGGAGAAGAATACTTAATCATGATGAGTTGTTTTCTCTTTTACGATATAGTGAATAGGGACATGTGCATATTCTTCTGTGACTATTGATTTTGCAAGTTTCCTCTGTTGGTTTAATTAACACTTCTCTTTTAAGGGTTTATGTATACTTTTTTTTCAGAGAGAAAAAAGCTTAATATATTATATGAGGAATATAAAGTCCAAAATATGCTGAGATACATTCGCTTGGTTTGATTCAGATCTGTATGCCACAATAGTCTCAAAAAAATCCTATGATCTATAGAGAAAACATAATGTCTATGAAGCCATCTGAAACTATCTGCTATCAAAATCTCTGTAAATGGTGTGGCTAACTTTCAAAACAGAGCAGAGCACTAAAAGTCTGGTAAGACAAAATCTTTGATCTGATAAGTGGATTCATCCGAAACTATCTCAAGATGCCAGAATCCAGGTGAGGAAGAAAGACCCATTTTAGAAAGTGCATCGGCTGTTGAGTTTTTGTCCCTATTGATGTGCTGAATAGTGCAATTCACCATGCAACTCCAGTAGAAGTTGATCCTGTCTCTCCAACCGGTCAGGTACTGTGCCGAAATGGAATTTTTCTTGTTCACCGAATCTACCAATAGCTTCAAATCTCCATAGATAGCCACCTGCTGAATGTCTAGGAATATACAAAATTTTAAAAGACCTGTGAGGGCTAAGGCTTCAGCCAAATTGTTGGAACCATGACCACCGTGCCAGAAAGAAGAAAAATGAGAATTTTCAGTTATCTTGATGTGGAATCCACATCCACATTGACCCTTTTGAGCAGCCCCGTCTTGGAAGTTGTTTTGGTTCTTGATTTTCTTCTGAGGAAGCGATTCCAAACAAACAGAGATAGAATCAAAAGCTTTGGCAAAAGAAAATTTCGAGTTGTTGAAGATACAGTTGTTGCGCCATTTCCAGATATACCACATGGTTAAAATACAAATTCTACGCCATAGGATATGGCGCTTACTGCATTTTATGAACCATTCCTGGATCGAATCGTGCATTTCCAGCTTAAAGCCATAGACTCTATCTAATTCCTGCCAAATTAGATATGACTGCTTGCATTTAAGAAATATATGCAAGTTTGACTCCTCGTCCTCTCTGCATAAAGAACAGATGTTAGGTCCATTCCATCCCCTCTTCAATAAGTTCTCCCAGGTAAGGTTTCGATTGTGAAATGCAAGCCATGAGAAGAGAATCATCTTCATAGGGCAGCCATCTTTCCAGAAGATTTGTGGGAATATAGGGGATCCAGTAGTATGCTGTCCGATCAACTGCTGATAAATTCCTTTTACTGATATATTCTCCGCCTCATTCGGGATGTTCCAAGTTAAGAAATCTGAATCTCTTGTTCTGTAGAGACCTCCATTCTGTAGCCTCAACCTTATGCTATGCCACTGCTGCGCAATCTCTTGGGGGATGTTCAAATCGGCTGCATCTTTCCATCGTGGAATGGGGCCATTCCATTCTGCTATCAATTTATCCCAATAAAAGATTCCGCTTCTGTGGAAGTGATGAAGAAGGGATTCAGGAATATCAATATCATCAGCCCCGCATTTGAAATGGTCTCTGCCTATAATGATGTTATTCCCCGATTGAAAGCGCCAGATCAGATGCTTCAAGCAGAGCGCCTCAATCCTTCGAAAACTAAGCCATATGGGGGATCCATATGCTGCACCAATAGAGCCTCTACGGTACCAGAAGTGGAAATTCTTTTTAGCAAGATATTTCGATCGTATCATATGACTCCACGGGCCAACACCTTGTATAGCTCTCCAAAAAGACTTGCACAGGAGAGCTCTACCAAAGATTCTTAAATTTGTTAATCCCCAGCCGCCCATCGACTTAGGAAGAGAGATACCAGACAGTTTAATAAGATGAAATTTACTCCTATCAGCATGACCCCCCCATATGAAATTTGCAGAAAGTCTGTTCATATTGTTGTTTCGTAGTTTGATTCGATATTCTCTTGCCAGATCAGATTCAAAAAATTAGCGCCACATTCTTCCTTCTTTGCCGATGTATCCATGCCCGTAATAGTGGAATGGCCACTTTACGAATTTGTTGCCACATTTATCCCAGTGTTGTCGTTAAAACTAGAGATGGAATGCGGAGGGGTTTCCACACAGTAAGTAGTTTTGGACTAGGTGGTACCGCAGTTCTACATATATTGCCATGTTATAAAAATGGGTCTGGGAAACCACTATTGCAGGACCCCTCCCCTCTCGTTGAGCAACTTCTAAACGAGTTGGTTTGCAATTTTTCCAAACCGTTGATTTTTTCTAAAATGATGACCACTGTTGAGACCTGTGCCATTGCTTCATTGGCTTAATTCTTATTACATTGGGCTTTGGCTTGGTTGACCGCTTAATGCATTCGCTATTTGTTGTGTGTATGGGATATATATCCCACATCATTCTTGCAAAAACTTTATATATATTTTATAAAGTCTATTGTTCGCAAGGCTTGTCAACGCATTTTGTAGAGCTTCGATAATATATATGGCTGGTTTGAAAAAGGGGCTTCGACATATAACTTATATCAACTCAACTTTATTTAACAAAAAGTTTTTATAAATTAAATAAATAATTTTATAAATATATATATAACAATAATTTTTTTATAAAATTAATTTTTATTTCAAATCAAAGCTATTATTGATCATGGCCCAAAAATATGCATAAGAACCATTTGCCTCATCAAATCTATATATGTTGGATGGTTTGGCTAGGGAATAAACTAGCAATTTTTGAGAAAAAAGTTTTAGCCTTTCTTTGACAAGAAAAAGCTACAACAATACTCATGCTCCGGAATAAAGCAATCGAGCAGGTTAAAGTGCAGTAGAAGCACTTTGGGTTGGATAAAGTTACATGGGAGATGGGTGATCAGATGCGGGCTATGTATTCTTCATTATTTGTCGAATGCGGCAAATAACTTTTGGTAGATGTATATGTGTATATGGATGTAAATACCGCTACGAGTTGTGTTATAAAACTCTAATAAGGGTATGGGTGTCATGTTGTTATGTTTGTCATGTTGGTTTGTTTTTCCATAGGTTGATATTGTAAATAATGTAATGAGCTAAGTTATAAAACTCCATGGGTAGTATGTTTTTCTTTTCAACGATCTTGCTGGTTGTAGGTGTCTATAACAACCTTGGTCAAAGATCCATGTAATAAAATTTAATAAAGGAAAAATAATAACCATGGTCACATGACACATATTCCAAGTTGAATGTTGTGTAAAACATCCTAGTGTCGGTATTCATTTGGTTTGTTATGGTTATGGGAATTGGTAAAGGAAATGGCTAAGGCTTTGGAAAGGCAAAGTCGAAATTATTGACATTTATTTATGGAAATAATGGAAAATATGAGAAAAGGAAGGTGAAAGGTCACAAGTTGCATGTGAGGAGGAAAATGAAGGAAAATTGAAGAAAATAGAGGTCTCATTAATAAAAAGGCTTATGAGGATAATTTCGTGACTTTTGTTAGTTCAGAATTTTGTAAACTTAGTTTTAGAGCCCTCATTCTACTCTCTCTCTCTCTCATACTCTTGGATACTTAGAGTTTTATGGAAGTTCTCTTGGAGGGGTGTGTGGGATTTGGAGCAAGCAGGCGAAGAAAGAGTAGGAAAGTGCAAGAGGACATCGGGATCAACAACTACAACGGGTTTTCTTGTAGGTACTGAGTTGCATGTATGATTTCCTTACTAGCTTTGGCATGCATGGCATATTCATGTGGTTTATTGGTCATGATATGTCATTGGCATGGAGGATTTCTTGGATTGACAGTGATTTTGCCTAGCCTTGCAATTTCCTGGATAACCGTGGTGTTGTGTGAGTCTTTCCATTTTGTTTTTTCTGGTTGGTTCTCATGTTCCTTTGGCTGCGGGTTGAGTTATTAGTTCCTAGAGCCTTGGTTGGACAAACCCTCTAGAGCCCTGTAACAACTTGGGTTGAATTATTTTTTCTGGAGCCTTGGTTGTACAAATTCTCTAGAGCCCTTGGTGGGTTGAGTTACTAGTCCTAGAGCCTTGGTTGGACAAACTCTCTGGAGCCCGACAACAATTATGGGTTGAGTTACTAGTCTTGGAGCCTTGGTTGGAACAAATGCTCTGGAGCCTTGGACAACTTGGGTAGAGTCCAATTTGGTGATGGATAGTGATGTCTGACCGAGAGGTGGAATCACTGGTTAAGGGTTGAGGTGGTTTTGCCTCTAGAAGCCCTGGTTTGATTTTAATGTATTTGTGCTTTGAGATCCCACATTCATCCTTGGAATATGGCACAAGGGTGATTGGTTGAAGAGAGATTTGGTTCAACCAATCTATGGTCGGGTGGAATGTGGAAGTATCGAACTTGGTTGGATTTTGCATACATAAATAGGAGATCTCTTTCTCCCTGGTATTTTATGGGTAAATATACTTGTTTATGTGTGGCTTATATGGTTGTTATATCCTTGGTATTTCTGTTGGTTATATGGTGCTTACAATGAGTTTTATGACAATGAAAATGTATGCCTCTCATCATGTTTTGGTTAATCACTGAATGTATAATGAATATATGGCTTAATAGATGGTAATGTAGTTATTTTGATGAGGCATCAATGCTTCTTAGAGATTCTAAGATAAGTATGAAACCCCTATTTTTAGATATGTTGTTTAAACTTGTAGAATGCATATTTGTGAGATGTATGATGAAATGTCTGTCATGGATAGTAGGGGTCTAGCCAAGTCCTTATTCAAGTAGTTCCATTGGTATCATTTTTTTTGTGTTACTTTTCATTTTTGGAAGTTTCATGGAGTTTTTGGAAGTGGCTCGAGTCCTAGCCTGAAAAAGTGGCACAAAATCTAGAGTCGCTAGCACAAAACTACCTGGAAAAGTCCCCAATCGCACGCATGCTTTGCTGTGGGAGCGATTGGAGGGTCCCAGTCGTATGCATGCCCATTTCAAGGAAGTTACTGAGGCTTTAATCTAGAAAAATGTTAGTTTGTTTGAGGGGCTAGTCACCTGGATGGGATGGATGGATCCTGGGGTTTTTGTTGCAGGTGTAGAAGGTCAGGTTGTTTGTGTTCCATCACACATAGGGAGTTAAATCATATCATAGTAACTATTTGTCAGATGTTTACCCTTGTTGGTCGGTTACTTGGGTAGATATGGTAGGAGGGTGTTACAAAGTGGTATCAGCGTATGGTTCCGTTCTCCTTGGGTGATGTTTGGTTTTCATTCCCCTTGGGTGATGTTTGGCTTTCATTCCCCTTGGATGAATGTGTTGTCATATGTACTATCGGTTGCATATAGGTCCTTATGCTTGTGGTCTATGTGCTTGTTGTGTATGCATGGCATGGTCATGATTACAGTGGTGTCGACAGATGAAAGTTGATGGTGTTGTGGTTGTATGTGGTCGTCATGAGTGTATGTCGGTTATGCATGTCATTGCTTTTATATCGTTATGCATACATTGATGTGGTTGTAGTTTTCATGCATGAGGTCATAACATGTGGTTGGTAAGGTCATGAATCGATGACTGGATAATGATTGCAATGATGAATAAATGCTGATGTGATTATGTTTACACACGCACACACACACACACACATGTATATATCACGCTAATCTGGTTGGCCTTGTAGATGAGATATCCTCCCCGAACTATACTAAGGTATGTTGGTTTGTTTATGATTTGGTTTAGCTGACTTAATATAACTTGTAGGAAGAAGAGATCAAAGATGATTAGCAAGATGGTAGATTACAAAGATTCTCCCTAGGAATCAGAGGAGCAGCGTGGTGTTGGTCACTCTTCTGACTTAGTAGACACATTGAGGAGTTTGAAGGAAGAAATAATGAGTTGTAAAGTAGATAATGACATAATCATATAGGAAAAGGAGAAGAAAGCAGAAGTCAATGCAGTAATTCTTCAGACTTTGTCAAAATTGCAGAGGGAGGGACCACTTTGGATCAATTATGGACAGGAGGATAGGACTAATGGGGCATATGGTAGGAGATCTTGTAGTGAGAACAGGTCAGATAGAGATGACACTATCAGGGATGGCAGGTTCTTGGATACGCCATACAGGAGGGGTGATGGACACATGTACAATTCTAGTTCCAATTTTGATAAGTATTAGGGTCATCATCCTTATAGGAAGAATGATAGGGGATATTCATTGGATGAGTTCAAAAATTCAAAGCCACCTACATTCGATGGGGAAATGAAGAAATCACAGGATGTAGAAGCATAGTTTCTTGGATTGAATAAGTTCTTCAGGATACATGAGTACTCAGAGAACATAAAGGAAAAAATAGCTACATTCAATCTTAAAGGTAAAGCAAATATCTGATGGGAAGATGTAAAGAATGTTAAAGATATTTATGAGGAGGAGTTGACTTGGAGTGAATTCGAGAGACAATTTAGGAAGAAGTACCTATCAAAGAGGTATTATGACGATACTAAAAAAGAGTTTTATGAGCTAAAGATGGGATCTATGACTGATGAGAAGTACAATAACATATTTTTGGAGTTGTTGAGGTATGTGGCTTACCTCAAGGAGGAGAAGGCCAAGATTCAAATGTTCATCAGTGGGTTGCTGATAGCATTTATGGACATGATTGAGTTTGATGAGCCTAGATCATTGGAGGAGGCCATCCAGAGCTAAATCATTGTTACGAGCAATCAAAGCTCATATCTAAGACTAAATCGGATTGGAAAGGTAATAATAAGAATAAAGGGAAATGGGACAAGAAAAAGGCAAGGCCTCAGGACAAAAGTAATAAAGAGAATACGCACCACACTAGAAGTTCAATGAATTTGACAAAGGATAGTAATTTTTGGTCTAAGCAGAATAAGGGTGATGATAAGAATCCCGTACAGTGTTGGACTTGTGGTAACGATCATCGTTAGAGAGATTGTCCACAACATTAGGGTGGTAGATCTCAAATTTACAGTGCCCAAGAGGCACAAATAGTTGGGGATGTTGGACAAAGTGTTCCTAGGATAACATGCACACAAATCATCAAGCGTCCATTATCGAGATGGATGGTAAGATTTGTGATCAAGTTGTTTCTATTTTGATTGACCCTGGATCTAATTATCATTATGTCAATCTTGACCTAGTGGATACGTGTGGTTTGAATAAAGAAGTACATGCAGTCTTGGTTAGTGTAGTTGGCTACAGGTACAAAGAAGCAAGTTCATTAATGGGTAAGATCTTGTGCATTTGAGTTGAATGGTATGCCTACATCATCACATTTGAATGTAGTACCGTTGGGATCATATAGTATGCTTTTGGGTATGGATTGGTTGTATCTCCACAGAACCAAGGTGGACTATTGTGACATAGCTATTGAGGGTTTGTATGATAATGGAGAACAAATAATCTTGTAAGGTAAGAAGAAAGCAACATCAGTTAGGATGGTGATAGCTATGCAGGCAAAGCACAGTTGCATAAAAGGGTGTTTGTTATTTGTAGTGCATATTTCTAGTCACAAAGATAAGGAAGTTGAGGATGTAGATGTCTTGAGAAGGTACTTGATTCTACACCAGTTTCAAGATGTGTTTCCAGCAGAGATTTCAGAATTACTGCCTCATAGGGAAGTAGATTTTTCTATTGAGTTGGTACCAGGGGCAACACCAACATCAAAAGCACCATACATGATGAGCACTCCAAAGTTGGTAGAGCTGAAGTTGAAATTGAAGGAAATACTTAACAAAGGATACATCAAGCCAAGTGTATCACCATGGGGTGCACCGGTATTGTTTGTGAAGAAGAAGGATGGTACTCTCAGGTTGTGCATTGATTACTAGCAATTGAACAAGTTGATCATCAAGAATAGGTATCCATTGCTGAGGATTGATGATATGTTTGATCAGTTGAAGGGAGCAACATTGTTCTCGAATATTGATCTAAGATCCGAATATCATCAGGTACGTATCAAGGAAGATGACATTTACAAGACAACTTTCCAAACTAGGTATTGGCATTATGAGTTTGTTGTAGTTCCATTAGGTTTAACTAATGCTCAAATTACTTTTATGTGCTTGATGAATAGTGTGTTGCGTCCTTATCTGGAAAAGTTTGTTATTGTGTTCATTGATGACATCTTGATATATTATAAGAATGAGGAAGAACATGTCAAACATTTAGCAACAATGTTGAGATTTATAAGAGAGCATCAGTTGTATGCTAAGCTTAGAAAATGCAGTTTCTTTTAGACAAAGGTACATTACTTGGGACATGTGGTTTCCAAGGAAGGCATAACAGTAGATCTAGAGAAGATAAGGGTTATCATGGAGTGGAAAAATCCTAGGAATGTGGATGAGGTAAGATCATTTATGGGGTTAGCAGGTTATTACAGGAGGTTCATTAGAAACTTCTCACATACTGCATATCCCATCACATCATTGCAAAGGAAAGGTAAGAAGTTTGAATGGACAGAGGAATGTGCAACAAGTTTTGAGAAGCTGAAACACATTTTGACACATGCTCCAACGCTAAAGATTGCATATCCATATAGAGAATTTGTGGTATGCACAAATGTTTGCAAAAGAGGACTTGGTGGAGTTCTTATGTAGGAGGGACAAGTAGTATGATATGAGTCACGAAAACTAAATGAGCACAAGCAGGATTATCCAACACATGATCTTGAGTTGGCAACGATCACCCATGCCTTGAAGATTTGGAGGCACTATATTCTTGGCAAGATATTTGTATTGATGAGCGATCACAGTGGATTGAGGTACCTATTTTACTAACCAAATCTAAATTCCAGGCAAGCTAGATGGTTGGCCATGATTAGTGAGTTCGACTTTGAGATCAGGTACATTAAAGGTAAAGAGAACAGGGTTGCAGATGCTCTTAGCAGGAAGATACATGTTAACCAGATAACAACAATGAGCTCTTATGGGACAAATTTATAGGCTTAGATCTTACATGTAGGTCAACAGGATAACAAGTACATGTAGATCAGGCACAAGTTACAATAGAGTATAGGTACAGATGCACAGGATGTGGATTATCAGCTCATAACGGATGGCTTAATCATATTTAGGGACAAGATATATGTGTTGAATGACAACGAGCTCAAGAAGCTTATCTTGAGAGAGTTTCATGTGAAATCATATTCAGGTCACCTGGGATATCATAAGACATTGAAAGCAGTGAAGAAGTGCTACTACCAACCGAACTTGAAGAAAGTGGCATAGTTTGTGGCGAGATGCTTGGATTGTCAACATGTAAAGGCATAATGTAAACATCCAGGTGGGTTACTACAACTGATCTCTATTCCTAAGTGGAAATGGGAGGTCATTTCCATGGGCTCCACCACAGGTTTGCTGAGAACATCTAGACAACATGATTCCATCATGGTTTTGGTGGACAAGTTGACTAAGGTAGCAAACTTCATTCTAGTGAAATATACTTATTCAGATAGTGATGTGGCACAGGTGTTCATCAGGGATGTGGTCGGATTACATGGTGTTCTGAAGAAGATTGTGTGATACAGGGATGTAAAGTTCATTTCCAAGTTTTGGAAGGAGTTATTTGCAGGTTTAGGTACAGAGTTGGCCTTCATCACAACTTATCATCCACGGACAGATGGACATGCAGAGAGGGTCAATAGGATATTGGAGGATATGTTGAGGATTTATGTGATGCATTAACAATGAAAGTGGGAAGAGTATCTTCCATTGGTAGAGTTTTCTTACAACAAGGGGTATCAGGAGTCACTACGGATGAGTCCGTTTGAGGCACTCTATGGGCGGAGTTGTAACTTCTATTAGTTGGATTGATTTGGTGAACAGGGTATTGATTGGACCAGACATGTTAGCAGAAATGGAACAAGAAATGCAGATAATCAAGAAGAATCTAAAGGGACAATAGGATAGGTAGAAAAGTTATGTAGATCGTAACAGGTTGTTTAAGGAGTTTTAGGTTGGGGAACAAGTGTACTTGCGTATCAATCCCAAGAAGAGCTCCTTGTGGATTGGACCAGTAGCCTATTGACTTGTACTGCCTATGACAGTGAAATTCCATGATTTTTTCCATATGTCATTGCTTAAAAAGTATGTTAAAAATGTTGATAATGTGATTGACTAGTCTATATTGTAGGTGAAGCCAAAAGGAGAATTCTAGCCCGAAGCTCAGTGTATATTGCAGAGAAAGATTATCATGCTCCAAAATCGAGCAATTGAGCAGGTTAAAGTGCAAGGGAATCACTTTGGGCTTGATGAAGCTACATGGGAGATGGCAGAACAGATGCAGGCTATGTATCCTTCTCTATTCGCTGGTTGAGTGAATCTCCTTGATATATGTCTTTAGTATATGCTTGGTATGATGTTTTGGTATATGTACATATGTATATAGATGTAAATACTGCCATGAAATGTGTTATTAAGCTCCAATAAGTGGTATGGGTGTCATGTCCTTATGGTTTTCATGTTGTTATGTTGTCACGTTGGTTTGCTTCTTAGAAGGTTGATCATTGTAAATACTGCAACGAGCTAAGTTATAAAGCTCCATGGGAAGTATGTTTTTCTTTTAATAGTCTTGTTGGTTGTGAGTGTCATTGAACATCAAGGACAATGTTCCCCCAAGGGGGAGGGGTCTGTAACAACCCTGGTAAAAAATCCATGTAACAAAAGTTAATAAAGGAAAAATAATAACCATGGTCATGGGACACGCATTCCAAGCTGAATGTTGGGCAAATCATCCTAGTGTGGGTCCTCATTTGGTTTATTATGGTTATGGAAATTGGCAAAGGAAATAGCTAAGGCTTTGGAAAGACAAAGTGGAAATTATTGGCATTTATTTATGGAAATAACGGAAAATAGGAGAAAAGGAAGGTGAAATGTGGCAGGTTACATGTGAGGAGGAAAATGAAGGAAAATAATGTAAATTTGAAGAAAATAGAGGCCTCATTAATAAAAAGGCTTATGAGGATCAGTTCATGGCTTTTGTCAGCTCATTTTTGGAGTTCTCATTCTATTTTCTCTACCCCTCATACTCTTGGATACTTAGAGTTTTCTTGGACCACTCTTGGAGGAGTGTGGCGTACTTGGGATTTGGAGAAATAAGGTGAAGGAAAAGCAGGGAAGCACAAGAGGACATCAGGATCAACAACTACAAATGGTTTTTCTTGCAAGTACCGAGTCGCATGTACAATTTCCTTACTAGTTTTAGCCTGCATGGCATATGCATATGGTTTCTTGGTCACGATTTGTCATTGGCATGGAAAATTTCCTAGATTGATAGTGGTTTTACCTAGCCTTTCCATTTCCTGGATATCCGTGGTGTTGTGGGAGTCTTTCCCTTTTTTTTCTAGTTGTTTCTCATGTTCCTTTTGGTGTGGGTTGAGTTATTAGTTTCTAGAGCCTTGGTTGGACAAACAATTTGGAGCCTTGTAACAGCTTGGGTTGAGTTATTAGTCATGGAGCCTTGGTTGGACAAATGCTCTGGAGCCCTTGGTGGGTTGAGTTACTAGTCCTGGAGCCTTGGTTGGACACACGCTCTAGAGCCTGACAAGAACTGTTGTTCTAGTCCTGGAGCCTTGGTTGGAAAAAATGCTCTGGAGCCTTAGAGAACTTGGGTAGAGACCAATCTGGTGATGGATAGTGATGTCCAACCAAGAGGTGGAATCACTAGTTAAGGTTTGAGGTGGGTTGGGCTCTCGAAGCCTTGGTTTGATTTTGATGGATTTGTTATATGGGATCGCAAATCCATGCTTGGAATATGGCACGAGGTTGATTGGATGAAGAGAGATTTGTTTCAGCCAATCTATGGTCGGATGGCACGTGGAAGTCTCGAACCTGGTTGGCCTGTGAATTCATCAATAAGAGTTCTCTTTCTCCTTGGTATTTTATGGGTAAACATACTTGTTTATATGTGGCTTATATGGATGTTATATCCTTGATGTTTTTGTTGGTTACGAATGAGAATTATGACAGTGAAAATGTATGGCTCTCATCATGTTTTGGTTAATCACTGAATGTACAATGAATATATGGCTTAATAGATGGTAATGAAGTTATTGTGATGAAGCATGAATGCTTCTTAGAGATTCTCAGATAAGTATGAAACGCTTATGCTCAGATATGTTGTTTAAACCTATAAAATGCATATTTGTGACATGTTTGATGAAATGCCCGTCATGGATAGCAAGGATCCAGTCAAGTCCTTGTTTAAGTATTTGCATTGGTATCATAGTTTTTGTGTTACTTTTCATTTATGGAAGTTTCATGGAGTTCTAGGTAGTGGCTTGAGTCTTGTCCCTGAAAAAGTGGCACAAAATTTGGAGTCGCTGGCACAAAAATATGTGGAAAAGTCCCTAGTTGCACACATGCCTTGTTGTGGGAGTGACTAGAGGCTCCTAGTCGCATGCATGCCCATGTCAAGGGAGTGACTGAAGGTTTAATACAACAAAATGTTAGTTTGTCTCAGGGGCTAATCACCTGGATGGGATGGATGGCTCCTGGGCTTCTGTTGCAAGTGTAGAAGGTCAGGTTGTCTGTGTTTCGTCGGTTCCACTTCCTTAATTGACACATAGGGAGTTGAATCATATCATAGTAACTCTTCAGCACATGTTTACCCTGGTTGGATGGTTACTTGGGTAGATGTGGGAGGAGGGTGTTACAGTGTCATTGAACATCGAGGACGGTGTTCCTCTAAGGTGGAGGGGTTTGTAACAGCCCTGAGTTAATAATCCATGTAATAAAGTTAATAAAGGAAAAATAAGACCAAGGTCACGAGACACTTATTCCAAGCTGAATGTTGGGAAAAACATCCTAGTGGCTATTCATTTGGTTTATTATGTCTAAAGGAAATTGGCAAAGGCAACGACAAAGGCTTTGGAAAGGCAATAGGAAATTATTTACATTTTATTTATGAAAATAAAGTAAATTAGGAGAAAAGGAAGGTGAAAGGCCACAGGTTTCATGTGAGGAGGAAAATGAAGGAAAATTAATGGAAATTGAAGAAAATAAAGTCTTCATTAATAAAAAGGCGTCTGAGGATTAATTTACAACCTTTTGTCAGTTCAGTTTTGGATCTCTCTCTCTATTCTCTCTACTCTCCCATACTCTTGTACACTTAGAGCATTTTTGGAGCAGTCTGGCATTGCAGAACATAAGGCAAAGGAAGGACAAGAAAGCAAAGGGAGGCAAAAATTAAGCAAGGAAGAGCAGGATCAAGCGGGATCAAGTGAGATTACTTGCAGGTATCGAGTTGCATGTATGATTTCCTTGCTAGTTTTGGCATGCATGGTACATGCATGTGTGTATTTGGTTCTCTTGTTATCATTGGCATGGGTTTTTCTAGGTGTGATAGTGGTTTTCAACCTTGCCTTGCCATTTCCAGATAACCATGGTGTGATGGGGTTTCTCTTACTTGGTTGAGCTAGATTGTTGGATGGTTTCGAAACTGAGTGGGGTGGTCTCAGGAAAAATCACAAGGCCTAGGAATCCCTGGACCAGTAAAGGTGGGATTGTGGTAAATCCTGGTTGTGTATACCCTTGTTGGGCCTAGGAATCCTCGACCGGTAAATGGCAGGATATATGGTAAATATTAGAGGGTGAAGACAGACAAATTCCCCACGTTTTAGGTGGAGAGATTAGGAGGCATCCATGCTTGTATAGGCCTAATGATCCTTGGACCGATATATGGTGGGATTGTAGTAAATCCTAGTAGTGTATCTTTCTTATTTGGGCCTAGGAATCCCTTGGTGGGATATACGGTAAAGCCTAGTTGTATTGGTTCTTGCCTTAGACTTATAAATCCTTGACTGTTTTTGGCGAGATATGCGATAAAACCTAAGAAGCATGGTCGGTTTTGTTGTGAGTCCCACATTCATGCTTGGAACATGGCACGAGGGTGTTTGAATGAAAGAAAGATTTGGTTCAGCCCAAGTTGTGTTCGAGTGGTACATGGAAGTCCCTGACTTGGTTGGATTTTTCATATGAATAATAAGAATATATCCTCATAAGTTTTATGAGTAAATATGCTTATCACTATGTGATTTTAATGGTTGTTCTATCATTGTTAATCCGTTGGTTATATGCTATTTATAAGCATGGTTTTATGACAAACTTTGGTTATGGATCTCATCATGTTTTGATTAATAAATGAATGGTTAATGAATGTATGACCTAATATAGGATAATGCAACTATTGTGAGAGGGAATTATATCTTCTTGAAAAATCTCGGATAAGTATGAGGTCCCTATGTTCAAATGTGTTTATATGACCTATACATTGTAACACCCTCCTCCCACACTTACCCAAGTTTAACAGTCCACCAACGTAAATATGTGATGAAGAGTTACTATGATATCATTCAACCTCCTAGATCATCTTAAGGAAGTGGAATTGGCAAAATAAAACCTTATTGACCTTTCTCGGGCGCCACAGGACCCCCAAGTGATAAACCACCCTTCCAGGTGTCTAAACCTTGAGTTAACTTGCCTTTTCACTGATCTAGATTCCTATTCGCATGCCCAATCCTGCATCCATACAATTGTAAGCCTCTAGTCACATGCATTACCACTACAAGGGTGCGACCACAGTCTTTTTCTTCCAATTCTATGCCTGAGACCGTGAATTTTGTGCCACCTTTTCAAGGCTAGACTCCAGGTCGTTGCCCAGAACTTGATGAAACTTTCCATAATAATAAATTACACATGACAAATCTTCTAACACAAGACTTGATCAAGGACTTGACCTAACCAAGCCTAACCATGACAGACATTTCGTCAAACATGTCATGAACATGTAATCTACAGGTCATAATTACATATATGGACATAGAAATCTCATACTTATATGAGAATCATCATGAAGGGATAATTCCCTCTCATAATAGCTATAATAACATATATTAGTTCATGCATTCAATAACCATTCATTTACCAATCAAAACGTGTCAAGAGCCATAGGCAATATACATCATATAATCAACATATAACCAACATATAAACCAACAAATAACCACCATATAAACCATGGCAACTTAGCCATAATATCACAATCATAATTAATACATATGCTCATAGATCATCATAGAAAATACCTCCTATTAACATATGAAAATGCCAACCAAGTTTGGAACTTCCACATACCACCCGACCATAGATTGGGTTGAAACAAATCTTTATTTCAACCAATCAGCCCCGTGCCATATTCCAAGCACGAATGTGGGGATCTCAGGGAATAAACAAAGCAAAACCAAACCAATAATTCCAGAGGCAAAACCACCTCAACCCTCAACCAATGATTCCACCTCATGGTTGTACATCACTAACCATCACCAAATCGGTCTCTACACAAGCTGTCCAGGGCTCCAGAGCATCTTTTCCAACCTAGCTTCTAGGACTAGTAACTCAACCAACAGTTGCCACCGGGCTCAAGAGCATTTGTCCAACAAAAGCTTCCAAGACTAGTAACTCAACATAAGATGTTATATGGCTTCCAGAGTGTTTATTGAACTAAGGCTTCTAGGAACTAATAACTCAACCCACAACCATAAGGAGCATGAGCACCAATTAGAAAACAAAAGGGAAAACCCACATCACCATGGCTATCTAGGAAATGGCAAGGTTAGGAAAAACCACTGTCAACCCAAGTAATCCTCCATGTCAATGATAGATCATAACCAAGAAACCACATGCATGTACCATGCATGCCGAAACTAGTAAGGAGACCATACATACAATTCGATACCTGCAAAGAAATCTAGCTATAACTGTTGATCCAAATGTTCCCTTGCACTTTACCACTTTCCTTTGCCTTCTTTCTCCAATTCCAAGTGAATACTAGAGTGCTCCAATCATGCTCCAAGAATGCTCTAAGTGTGCAAGAGTATGAGAGAGAGAATAGAATGAGAGCTCCACCCAAAACCTGTTAAAAGGCCATGAGCTAATCCTTGGAAGTTTTTTGATCATTGAGGCCTCTATTTTCTTCAATTTCCATTATTTTTCCTTCAATTTCCTTCTCATGCAAATTTGTTGCGTTTCACCTTCTTCTCCTAATTTCCATTATTTTCCTAAATAAAATGCCAATTAATGCCTCTTTGCCTTTCCAAATCCTTTGCCAATGCCTTTTCCAATTTCCTTAGCCATATTAAACTGAAAGTGACACCCAATAGGATTTTTTCCCCACCATTCAATTTGGAATGCGTGTCCCATGACCTTGGTATTATATTATTTACATGGAAATCAACCAAGGGTTATTACATACATTACATTTTTATGATGTTTTGATGAAATGCTTATCATGGTTAGGATGAGTTTGGTGAGTTCATTGTTCAAGTTTTTCATTAGAGGCTTGTCTTCTTATTATTTATCATTCATGAGAATTTCATCAAGTTCTGCGCAGAGGCCTGAGTCCTAGCCCTGAAAAGTGGCTCATATTTTTGGGTCACTGGCAAGGAACTGGCTAAAAAGGTTGCAGTCATTGGGAAGCAAGCATGTGGGAGCAACTGGAGGGTTTATGTCACATGGAGGCCTTGCCATGGGAGTGAATGGTGTTTAGTTCAGTGAAAAGCTAATTTAACTTAGGGGTTGGGCACCTAGAGTGGTTGGTTAGCTCTTGGGGGTCCTGTAGCACCTGAGGGAGGTCTGTAAAGTGTTGGTTCGTGAGTTCCACTTCCTTAAGGTGATATAGGAGGTCGAATCATATCATAATAACTCTTTGTCACATGTTTACCCGAGTGGACCAGTTATCTTGGGTAAATGTGGGAGGAGGTGTTACATTAAGCATGTTTAACTATGAAGTTTTCCCCACAATCAAGCCTCCATAGCTTACTACCCCATCTTCAAAACCTTAGAAAAAACTATTTAATTAGAAAGAATAATCACATACCATTAATTATCACGTACAAGGCTTGCACCCAGTAACCATGATTTCCCCCACAATCGAGCCTCCTTAACTTACTACACAATTTTCAAAACCTTTGCAAAAACTATTTAATCAGAAAGGAGAATCACATAGCATTAATCATCACCTATAGGGCTTGCACCCAGTAACCATGATTTCTTAGGTGGTCACCCATCTTAAGACTTATCTAGATCGTGCATGCTTAACTATGAAGTTTTCCCCACAATCAAGCCCACTTAGCTTGTTATTTCTATTGCAAAACCTTAGCAACAACTATTTACTTAGAAGGGAGCTCCAATTGAATAATTCATAAGATAATCTATTTAGTTAGAAGGGAGTTTTAACTCAGTAATTCACAACACATAATACTTGCCAAGTTTTTTCAAATGGGGTAGAAAGTTAAGTGGGATTGAATGTGGGGAAAAATCCATAGTTAAATATATTTGAACCAAAGGAGTCTTGGGATTGGTGATTTCCTGGGAAGTCCTAGTTATTGAATGCATGGCTTGAAGTTGATTATCGATGCTATGCAATTCATTTCACTAGTTCCAATTCCACTTCTTCACCCTATGGAATGAATCCTAAGTCTACTAGTCAAAATCATGAGAAATTGATCAATTTCAATTAATAGTAATGGATATGGGTCTCAAAGTAATAATTTAATCCACACAAATAATCTCAAAAATTATATCTCATAAGTTGAATTATGGAAGCCCCAAAGATGCTTAAATAAAATATTGAAGGGAACTCTGACTAAATAGTTCATAAAGCATAATACTTGGTGAGGTTTTGTATATGAGGTAGCAAACTAAGTGGACCTAATTGTGGGGAATACTGCAAAATGAAATGTGCTTGAGCCAAAGAAGTCTTGGGATAGTTTCTCTAGTTGAAGGTGCAACTATATAATGTCTCTTACTCATCCAATTGATTACTCCTCCAAATAGGTTTAACACATAACCACTAAGATCTTCTGTGATCCATATCTCTAGCCCTATCTACATCAACAAAGCCATGTATGTCCAGTGCTCTATTTGATCCAGATCTTCATCGGTAGCAAATTCCATAATCCAGAGTGCTACATAAATACTTAAAAACCCTCTTTATATTGTTCCTATGCTCCCCCTATTTTCGACATATACCTGCTCAAAACTCCCAGCTCATGTGTAATGTTCAATCCATTGCAAAGCCATTGCATACATAAAACTATCAAGACATGTGCACTAGCACATGGAACATGAGACATGTTCTCTTCCTCTTCATATGTCTTAGGATATTCATCTCCAAATAAATTTACACCTATAGGAATAGAGACCTTGATTGGTTTATATTCTTGCATATTAAACCTCTACAATATTGTCCCAACATATTTTCTCTACATCAACCAAAGTTTCTTATTATCCTAATCTCTTTTAATTTCCATGCCCAAAATAAAAATTGTACAACCAAAGATCTTTCTTGTCAAATTTAGAGGACAACTGAATTTTGAATTCCTTGATGATTTCCTTGTTGTTTCCAATTAGCAACATATCATCAAATATACAAAACAACATAAATCAAATGATCACCAACTAATTTAAAATACATGCAGTGATCAACTTTGCTCCTTGTGAAACCAAGTCCAAATATGTAAGTATCAAACTTTTAATAACATGTCCTTCGAGATTGTTTTAACCCATACATGGACATTTTCAGCCTGTAAACCAACCTATTTCTTTACTTCACTATGAAGCCTTCTGCTTGTCTCATGTATAGTTCTTCTTCAAGATCCCCATGTATGATTGTTTTTTTTCATGTGTATGCTCTACTTTAAGATCAAAAGAAATAGAAAAAATAAAAATAATAGAATTTAATTTAGCAATAGGGGATTTTTTTATACCAAAAATCAATTCCCTCTACCTATGAATATCCCTTTGCTACTAAACGAGCTTTATACTTCTCCAAATTGCCTTCTACATTCAAATCCTTCTTAAACACTCATTTTCCACCAATGAACTTTCTTCCAACTAACAAATCAACTAGATCTCAAGCCTCATTATTATCTAAGGTTGTCATTTCTTTAGAAATGGACTTCCAGAGTTCATCATCCCTTGAATCCACTTCCTCCCTAATAGTTATGGGATTATCATCCATAATAGAAAAAGAAAAATTAGAACAAAAATTAGGTGGATTATACCTTTCTAGTTGTCTTCTTTCCTTAAGTGATCACCTCAATATTAGAGTCAAAGGTTCTTCTTTATTCTTGATCTTCTATTGAGTAGGATTCGTTATCCTTGAACTCAAACTCTATTTTATCTAGTTCATTTTCTCTTGGTAGGACTTCCCATTTGGAAGCATCTTTGATCTATCTAAAGAGAACATCTTTCTAGTTTCTAGGTTCAAAGTTTATAACCTTTTAAACTATCTTTATATCCAATAAAGATACAATTTTTAGCTTTATTATTTAACTTAGTCTTATTTCCCTTTGGAATATGTACATAAGCATCACAAAAAAATACTTTTAGATGTTTAAGAGAGGGGTCTTTACCGATGCACTGCTTGTGTGGATTATTATCAACCAACGCTAATGAAGGTAATCGATTTACTAGGTAACATACAATATCCATTACTTCAACCCTTAATTCCTATCCTAACCCAACACCACTTAACATGCTCCTTTCTTCTTCCACCAATCTCCTATTGATCCTTTCTACAACCTCATTTTGTTGATGCAAGCATGCAATAGTCTTATGCCTTTCTATACACACTTCTTACATAATTCGTTGAATTCATTCCCACAACACTCTCCACCATTGTGTATCTTCAACAACTTAATTTTCTTCTTTGTTTCATTCTCCATAGGGGCCTTAAACTCTTTAAATTTATCCATAACATTAAATTTATTTATGAAGAAATAAATCCATGTGCTCCTCGAGAATATGTCTATAAATGAAACATGGTACACAAATTTAATCAATAATGAAGCAGGCATGAGTTCACCACATGTCATTATGTAGAATATGATGATAATATTACCCTTTTATGTTTGCCATATATGAAATATTCACAAAAATAAATATCTACAGTGCAATCAGACATACCTTTATTGTGTAATGCTCAAATTCCCTTCTCTCTATTATATCATAGTCTTTGGTGACATGGAATTGTATTTTCTCCAGAGACAATAGGGGTATTTTCTTCTTTATTTCTACCCTCATGAACAATAGAACTATTACACGCACTAGTGATGGTGCTTTCCAACAAATTGTAAAATGTTTTGTTTCCAACTTCCCATAGCAACACCATTGCTCCTCGAACCATCCTATATGTTTCCCTTTCAAACGCAATATTCTCCTCAACAACACCATTGCTCCTCAAACCATCCTACATGTTTCCCTATCAAACACAATATTTACACTTGCATCACTTGTCTTACTTATAGATATCAATTTTCTAGCTTGCCCTAGAATGTGTAGATCACCATATAGTGTTCTAATCCTTCCATCCTTGGGCACCAACTTGAATTTTCCTCATCTTGTGATTCTAGTTGTCTCCTAAAAAAACATCACCTCCATCACACATTTCATATTCACAAGAACACCCTTCATGGGGAGTCATATGAAAAGAAGCACTTGAGTAGATCAAACATACATCATGATCTACATGTGTTCTTGAAGAGGTTGAGTACACATCCTTTCCTTCTTCTAGGGAGGTTTTCCCACCCATGAAAGGAGCATCATCAGATCCATTCCCTTTACCAACATTTTTTGGTTTGCGATCCTTTTAGTAAAGGCCAATTGTACCACATTTCAAACATTTCATTAATGGTTTTGCTATATAACTAGGTCTACCTCTAGATTTTTAGATCTCCCACTCAAGAAATTGTTTTTGTTTCTATCCAGAGAATGTCTTCTTACATGTAAGGCATATGTGATTTAACTATCCATAATTTTCCTCTTAATTTATTTTGATAACAAGGATAAAACCACATCATCAAACTACAATGTGGTTGTGTTACTACTAGTAGCCATAACCAAAATATCCCATAAATCTAGAAAGGAACACAATAAACCAATTCACTTATCTTAAAATGAGATTTTAGTATCAATACACATCAACTAACTTGCCACGGTGTTGAAGTCATTTAGATGCTCTATCATCGAGTTTCCATCATTCATCCTTATGTGGTATAAATTGTTTTTAAGGGAAAGTTTATTCACTAAGGACTTAAACTAACACAAAGCCCCTAACTTATCCCACAAGGCCTTGGTTGCAACTTTTCCTAAAACATTCAATAACATTGAATCTAAGAGACACAACTAGATTGTGCTCCTTGCTTTCCTATCCAAATTCATCTAGTGTCATACCAACATACATTTAGGTGCAATACCAAGATCCATTATGATCCACTATTCTTTGTCTACCTAAAGGTCTTCCACCTTGAGCTTTCATAGCTCAAAGATTTGCCCTTTAAATTTCTTGATCTCACTTTTTTAATTACTCATCATTCTCTTCTCACACAAAAATTGCCACTATAGAGCTCCCATTGAAACTAGGCTTATTGCATAACCAAGATAACCAAACCCTTAACAACAAAGGCATCCCATGGAAGTCGATAACCACTCTAATACAAATGCAAGTTTTAAACCTTTGTAGTAATCACTGCACTCACATATTCTTTATTTGAGAATTATGTGTGCTTGTCATTGTTTACTTTTTTGTTTCAAATATTCATTGCAAGTAATGCAGTCATAGATTCTTCAAAAGCTAAAAAGTAAACAATGACAAGCACACATTATGCTCAAAGATTTACCCTAGAAACCCTTAACTGGGAAAACCAACAAAATATTTAGAATCACAATTGTAACTTTATTTATCCTCATCTTCGTCACTTCTATACAATATATAAGATATCATGGCATTGAGAACTCTAATCCATTTACTTGGATTAGATTCTTTGACAAGAATTACATTACAATTGGCCAAAAACACTACAAATAGAGGTCGAAAATGGACCAAAATATAACCCAATTTTTTTTCTTCTTAGGGATGACGCCCTGAACCCCCGAACAATGGGAGTCAAAGGCCCCCTTACTCCCATTCCAATGCACAGTACATGGGCTAATCATACAAAGAATATAACATGTATCCAATGCTAGGGTGAAGTGGCTTATAGCAAGCTACGTTTTTTAAAAGACAAACATTATGGAGGAATCTGTGAAATTCGCCAAGTCTAGGAATCTAGGATTTTAGCTTGGACTTCACAATTGGTGGCAATTATCATCTCTCTCTATTTCTTCAAGTTTTTTTTTTATTATCCTTGCATGGTTTTTGTATTGAGGTTTTATATGTGAATGAATTGGTTTGTCAGGGTAATTAAGGTGGTTTTTGGCAAGATTGCCTTACAAGTTGTAACAACATTTGGTTGATTTTCCATGTAAATAAAATAAAAACCAGGGTCATGGGACACATATTCCAAGATGAATGGTGGGTAAACCTTATAGTGGGCATCACCTACAATTTATTAATGGCTATGGAAATTGGCAAAGGCAAAGAGACAATAAATGTCATTTAATTAAGGAAATAAAAGAAAATTGGTGAAAAGGAAGATGGAGAGACACAAATATGCATGTAAGGGAAATTAGAGAGAAAATGAAGGAAAATGAAGAAAAAAGGAAAAAGGAAAGGAAGATACTAGACATAAATGATAAAAAGGCATCAAAGAAACAATTGAAAACTTTTGAGAGTTTGGGCTAAACTCTTGTTCATTCTAGCTCTCTTACGCTCTTGCACACTTAGAGAATTCTTGGAGCATCCTAACATTCACTTGGACTTGGAGAGAAATAAGCAAAGGACAAGCAAAGGAATTGTGGCCAGTGGAAAAGGATTCTGGATCAACAACTACAACCGAAGTTCATTGCAGGTAACAAGTTGCATGTGTGATTCTATTGCTAAGATTTGGATGCATGGTAGATGCATGTGGTTCTTTGATTATTTGATTGTCACGAGCATGGGATTTTCTTGGATTGACAATGGTTTCAGCCTTTCATTTCCATTCCCTAGATAGACATGATGTAGTTTATTCTCTATTTGATTAAGCATTGGATAGTCAGTAGACTTGGATCTTGGTTGAGGTGGTCTCAGGAAAATTCCCAAGGGTCAAGGGCGGAGATGGGATTTCTCCTGGAACTCTTGACGGATGGGTGAAGATAGGAAAATTCCTCTAGAGATGGTGAAGGAAGTTGAAGGCATCCGAGCTTGTTTTGATATTAGTAATTTATGGACCAATTTAGGTGAAATCAAAGTGGTTAAGGGTTGAGGTGGTTTGGCCTCTAGAAACCCTGGTTGATTCTATTTTGGTTTAACCCATATGATCCCACATTCATGCTTGGAATATGGCATGGGGGTGATTGGCTAAAAGAGAGATTTGGTTCAGCCAAATCTATGGTCGGGTGGTATGTGGAAGTCCATGACTTGGTTGGCATTTGCATATGTTAATATGAGTTATTTTCTTATTGTGATTGATGAGCACAAGTAATGGTTACTATGTTAATATTATGGTTGGTTTGTCACAGTTTCTATTTTGGTTATATGTTGCTATTAGACATGGTTGAATGTTGTGCTCTTGATATGAATCTTGTTCATGATTTGATAAGTTATTGAATGGTTAATGTATGCATGGGTTAACAAGTGTTGTTGCAGCTAGCTTTAGAGGACATTGAGACTTCTTGATGATTATTTGATGAAGTTAAGAAGATCATGATCAAATATGCATTCATGACCTATATCTACTATGTTTAGTACATGTTTGACGAAATGTTTATCATGTGACTGACATGTTTTGAGCAAGTTCTAGCCTTAGAATTCATTATACATGCTTGTTATCATCTTAGACTGAGTTCTGAAGAGCTATGGGTTGTTTTTGGTAGTGGCTTGTAGGCTAGACCTGAAAATGTGGCATAGATCTCGCAACCACACCCTTTGAACTGGAGAAATTTTGGTTGTAACTGCATGGAGGAAAGCTTATGCATGCGGTTGAAGCATTCCAACCACATGCACAATGTGTTGAGCCTTTGGTTGAGGTGTAAAGCCTAAGAAAAAGAAGTTCGAACTCAGGGATTGATCATAAAGGGTGGTTGTTTGACACCTGGCTGATGTGGGGTCCCTGAGGGATGGCAATATGTTTCTGGTTAGTAGACAGGGCTTCCATAACTGGAAATTGCAGGTCAGGTCATGTCATAGTAACACTCAAATCATGTTTATCCTGGCGGGCTTGTAAAAGTAGGTAAAAGTAGGATATGGTGGTTAAAGGGAGGTTGTAGCATTGGACCTTAGGGTACATGCAAATTATTATGCATGCATGTCAGTTATCTATATGTTTATTGTGCATGTGTGTTAGCTATTTACTGTTAAGGTTATGATTTCCATGTATGAGTTGGTATGCTTGTGATATTGTATCGTGGTAAGCTGGATTATGTTGGCATTATGATACAAGTTTTGTCCTTGATGGCAACTCTCTCAGATGACAGTTCACAGTGCAACAGGTTAGTAGCAAAGGATTATAGATCAGAATCCAAAGAATGAAGAAAGAGAGCTATACGTTGGTTCACTTTGTCGAAGAAGCGTATACACGCGGGTTAACAAAACAAAAGAAGCGTATAACGTATACACGCACTTTCACAGGAGGAAAAGCGCGCACATGTTGGAAAACCAAGTTTTTGATCCAAGGTATTGGTCCAAGGTATTTGGTCCGAGGTATTTGGTCCAAGGCATTGACCCTAGGTATTTGGTCCAAGGTATTGGTCCTAAGTGGTTTTGGTCCAAGGTATTGAGAAAGGCCTAAGAGTATATAAGGAAGAGAAGATCATCAGGCCAAGTGTGCAAGCAATATGATTCTAAGGAATACTTCTATCTAAAGTATATTTTATGTTGCAGAGTTATGTTTGGGACTAGATCTGAAATATTCATGTGCACCTTGAGTCCAATATTGGATCAGGAATCATGAGACTTGAAATGACTTATTCTTGAATGATCTGATATTGGGTGAGACTAGATCTGATGTTTTGTGCCTGTTCTATTCATGATCTGGGTTTGTTTAAAGTCTGGAATTGCAGCAAAGTTCTGAGTCAATATTTGCAGATTTTTACGTAGGTTCGTCTCAGCCAAAGAGTGTATACATGCAAGTTCGGTTCTTTCAAGTAGCGTATACAAAAGAAAAGTTTCTTTTCAGATCTAATTGATCTATTTGATAAAATTCTGTTATTTTACTGTTGTCTGTCAATGAAGTCTTCTTAGATCTGAATGTAAAATTGAATGCATAAGGAGGCTGCATTTGATTGATTGACTATATAAGTGAGAAGTGATCTCTATCCCCGCCTGTGTAAAGCTCTCATAGCTGACAATAGATATTCAGAATATTGATAGTGGGTTTAGACTTGATTCAAAAGTTTATGTTTGCAGTAGTTTTGAAGGTATACACAGGTTCAATTAATGGAAGTAGTGTATACACGCAGTTTGGGTGTAGCCAAGTAGCGTATACACTCTAATGCATGATTTTTGAGGTTACAACTAGTTCAGAATGATGATGCAAGGTTCTCAGTTCAACACAATATTCTGGTGTCAGTGATTTGAATGTTCAGATCAACTGAATATTGGTTGATGCAGTGTAAGTTTAAAAACTTTGATGGGTCCAGTATGAAAATTTGATGAAACGTGGCCTTCAGTTTGTGGTGTTGTGATCTAGGAGTATCCAGTCTGAAAATTCATGAAACGTGGTCCCTGGTGGAAGAGTGGAGTTTTTCTGTAGGCTGGCACCTACGTACTAGTAAACATATTGGCTAGTACAAGAGCTAAGGGGTTGTAGCTCCCTTCTAGTAGAAGCTGGAGAATGAGAGAAGGTTGTAACCTTCTGTAGGTAGAAGCCTGCGTACTGGTATGAGTCTGCACTAGTACAAGATTGTAAACCGATTTTCTTATTATTAAAAGAAGACAGAGACGATAGCAACAGGTGGTTTTTACCCACATTGGGTTTCCACCTTGAATCTTGGTGTTCATGTGTGTTGCTTATGTGTGATGCTTTATTATGATTTTACTGCACTGTCTAATAAAACTCTGATATACTGGTTTAAGCTCAACACATGATAAATTGTCTAAATCACAAGTTCTCTGCATATACTCTGGTTTCTTTAAGCACAATCGCGTATACACGCTAGTTCACTTCACTGAAGTAGCGTATATATATCTATTTGGGAAATAAAATTATTGATCAGATAATACTGATTCACCCCCCCTCTTAGTATTATTTCCAACAGATTAGCCTGTGCAGATGCAATAGCCTCCCCTTAGATACATTGAGCTATGATTTTGATTATGTTTTCTATTTGGTTTATCTAACATGGTATGTTTGGAGGAAATAGAAGATCATAATGGAGGACTAGAGTTCACATGACTCCCCTTACAGGCCTGTTGTGAATTCCATGGAATGGGAAAAGCCAGTTGGGCAGCAAGGAGAAGAGTATTCTCCTTATCTAGCAGATACACTAAGGAGCTTGAGGGTAGATATTCAAATTTGCAAGGCAACCAATATCAGGTTGATTAAGGCTTAAGAAAGACTTCCAAGGGCTCAAGAAAAGAAAACAGAGGTCAATGCAGTGATTCTTCAAAGAATTTTAGATTTACAGAAGCAGGGACGACTGGTGAACAATCATGGAGATAGGCAGGAGGCCATATGGTAGCAGGTCTTAGAGAAGACACATGAGGGACATAGACGATATAATCAGAGGTGGCAGATTCTTGGATACACCTGAGAGGAGGGGTAGTATGTATGGATTCTATTCTAGCTACAGTTCCAAGAGATATCATCATCATCACCGTCAGCATCCTTATTGAAGGAGTGAGAAGGGATACTTGCCAGAAGAGTTATAGAAAGCCAAGCATCCTACTTTTGATCGATAGTAATTTTGATGGAGAGATGAAGAAATTAGAAGACGTAGAAGCATGGTTGCTTGGGATAAATAAGTTTTTAAGATTGCATATTACTCAGAGAACATGAAAGCCAAGATAGCTACCTTCAGTCTCAAGGGAAAAGCATACATCTAGTGGGAGGATGTAAAGAATGTCAGAGGCATTAAATAAGAGGAGTTGATTTGGGATGAGTTTGAAAGACTCTTCAGGAATAAGTACATGTCTAAAAGATACTATTATGAAAGGGCAAAGGAATTTTATGAGTTGAAGATGGGTTCCATGACAAATGATGAGTACACGAGCAAATTTATGTAGTTGTTGAGGTATGCGCCTTATCTCAAGGACGAGAAAATGAATATTCAAAGGTTCATTAGTGGATTTTCGTTAGCATTCAAAGATCAGATTGAGTTTGATGAGCCTCAGTCACTAAAGCAAGCCATCAGAAAGTTGAAGCATTATTATGAGTAGTCAAAGTGAAAGCCTGACCTCAAGCATGACCGGAAAGGTAATGAGAAGACAAAAGGGAAATGGCTTAAGAAGTGAGGAAGAGTGGAGTTTTTCTGTAGGTTGGCACCTTATAAGAATTTCAATGCAATTGAGAGAGGACTTGTGTCTCATCCTAAGGAAAAGAATAAAGGCGATGGCAAGAAGCATTTGAGGTGTTGGATTTGTGGTGGAGAGAATCACATGATAGAATGTCCATCACATTAGGGAAGTAGGCCTTAGATTTACCGTGTTAAGGAGGAACAAACAGTTGGGGATGCTGGTCAAAGTATTCCTTAGATTTATGCAGTAGTGGATAACAAGCACGTTAATAGTCAAACATCCATTATCGAGATGGAAGGTAAGCTTTGTGATCAAGTCATTTCTATTTTGATTGGTACTGGATTTAATTGTATCTATATCAGTCATGACCTGGTGGGTAAGTGTTGCTTGAAAAAGGAAGTGCATGTCGAATCTTGGTTGGTACAGTTGGCTACAGGGACCAAGGGAAGAGTTCATCACTGGGTTAGATCTTGTGCATTTGATCTCAACGGTATGCCTGCATCAAAACATCTAAATGTGCTTCCTTGGGGTTCATTTAACATGCTTTTGGGCATGGACTGGATGTTCATTCACGAGATTAAGGTGGAATGCTATGACAATGCTATTGAGTGTCTGGATGATGGTGGGGAAAGAATAATCTTGCTGGAAAAGAAGAATCCTACATTAATGAGAATGGTTACACCTATGTAAGCAAAGCACAACCATAGGAAAGGGTGTTTATTGTTTGCAGTGCATGTTTCTAGTGATTTAGGGAAGGATGTTGAGGATGATGAAGTCCTGAAGAGGTATCCTATTTTGCAGCATTTTCAGGATGTGTTTCTTGCAGAGATTCCAGAGTTATCGTCTCATATGGAAGTCGATTTTGCTATTGAGTTAGTACCATGAGCAACACCAACATCTAAAGCACCTTATGGGATGAGTACTCTTGAGTTGGTGGAACTAAAGTTGTAGCTTAAGGAAATCCTTGATAAGGGGTAGATAAGGCAAAGTGTGTCTCCTTGGGGTGCACCAATGTTGTTTGTAAGAAATAAGGACAACACTCTCAGATTGTACATTGATTATAGATAGTTGAATAAAGTGACTATCAAGAACATCTATCCATTGCTGAGGATTGATGACTTGTTTGATCAGTTAAAGGGAGAAACAATGTTCTCAAAGATTGATTTGAGATCAAGAGATTATCATATGCACATCAAAGAAGAAGACATCTACAAGACTGCATTCCATATAAGGTATGGGCACTATGATAAGTTTGTGATAGTCCTTACCTGAATAAGTTTGTGATAGTCTTTGTTCATGATATACTGGTATATTCCAAGAAAGAAGAAGAACACGCAAAGCACTTGGCAACAATTTTGAGATTGTTGAGAGAGCATAAATTATATGACAATCTCAACGTGTGCAGTTTCTTTCAGAAATAGATTCATTAATTGGGACATGTTGTTTCCAAGGAAGGGATAACGATGGATCTAGAAAATATTAAAGTTATCATGGAGTGGCCAACTCCTAAGAATGTGGATGAAGTCATATCATTCATGGGACTAGCAGGTTATTATAGGCTGTTCATCGGGAACTTTTCGAAGATTGGCCATCTTATTACATCATTGCAAAGAAAAGGAAAGAAGTTTGAATGCACTGAGGAGTGTGAAGCTAGTTTTGAGCAGTTGAAGCATTTTATTACAAATGCTCCATCCTTAAAGACTACAAATCATGATAAGGAGTTTGTGGTTTGTACAAATGCATACAAGGAAGGACTTGGTGGAGTCTTGATGTAGGAAGGGAAAATAGTTTTCTATGAATCAAGGATGTTGAATGAGCATGAGGAGAACTATGTGACTCATGATCTTGAGTTGGAAGCTATTGTTCATGCACTGAAGATGTGGAGACATTATCTCCTTGGTAGGAGGTTTGTTCTGATGAGTGGTCATAGTGGATTGAGATATTTGTTTGACCAGACCAATTTGAATACTGATGATCTGAATTGGATCATTATATTGTTTTTCATCCATCTCGATGCATTTGGAGTGGAAAAAAATGGAGGAATCATCTCACGAGACTGTTTTTAACGGTGGGACCCAGTTTGGAGAAACAGGGTTTGAAACCTTCTAGGAGCATCTTGAGGCATCAAATTATGTTTTTTGGGGGTGAAAATTTGTTGCTTTGGCGTGACAATTTCTCATGCTATTCTACACATAGAGACCTTTCCAACGACGCAAGAAGCGCATCAATTAGAGTCCATATGAAAAAGTTATGCCACTCAGAAGTTGACCTTCCTATTTTCACAACTATAGTTCAGGTGGATGCTGCACTAGCCCCCATTATTCATGGAAAATAGGCTAGCCACATGCTTGTGATGTAAAATACTCTAGAAGACTCTATTTTATAACTCTAGTTAAGAGCTGATGTAGTAAAACTTAACCATTAGTAAGCTATCGGGTTGTGTTATAACCAAGCCACTAAGAGGAAGAGACATTCCATTCTTTTGAGAGAATTTTGTTCCATAGTTCAGTAAAGATAGATAGGAGAGATAGGATGTAGAGCACAGAAAGAGGATCTGTCCATTGTAGCATCCCATGGGCCATAGACATTACTTATTTGTACCTGCAACCATATTTTCAGATAGAGAAAGAGAGCGAAGTGACCTCACCTTTCAGCTGGGTTTTCTCCCGAAAGGGTTTCTAGAGAGAATATCTTGTGTCTTGTGTGTGCATGTTCTTTTTTTTTCCAAGGAAAAATGTGATTTTTTCATTAAATATATTAAGAAAATTACATGTTGTATCATTCAACATGTATGAGACGCATTCACTATAGAAACAATTCATAAGAGTTCGAAAAAATATATACAGATTACATCATAGTTGCAGAGAGGAAATATAAACCGCAGAGATAACTTATATGCATAGCAATGTCCAAAAAAACCGATAAAGACATAAACAAAAAAAACATGGAATGATTTATGCGATCATTCCGAGTGATTCTCACTCATCTCAATGTATGGACGGTGGAAGAACTGATAAAAATCACCCTCTCTGAATTCCTGAATTTTCCATTGACCCCTGTTAAGCTGCGCGGCCTCTTTGGATAGATGATCGACGATCTCATTCCTTTCCCTGTATATATGAGAACATACAATAAAATCAAATTGTGATTTTAATGTAAAGACATCATCCAAAGTGTCCCTGAGTGTGTGCAAGTGACAATGATATACATTGTTTATCCAATTTAT
This sequence comes from Pinus tabuliformis, assembly GCA_031772625.1. Lineage (NCBI taxonomy): Eukaryota > Viridiplantae > Streptophyta > Pinopsida > Pinales > Pinaceae > Pinus > Pinus tabuliformis. The sequence continues at coordinate 1,008,305,908 of CM062816.1, forward strand.
AACAAGCTGTGAATCCCCAAAGATCTGAATCTTTTGACAATTTTGTTCCCGCACAAATAAGAGAAGGTGTTTTAGACTGTGAAGCTCAACAAAATTATTAGTGCCCCTGCCAAGACCAACTTTGATTCTGAAAGAAAAATGTTCGTTGATGTGAAGGACAGCTCCCCCCCCATAGCCCTCGGCTTGGGCAGAGCCACCAAAATAACCCCACGGTAAACTGGTATCGATACATTCTTAAGAGATGACCCGAGGCGGTTTGCTGTCCAGGGAGTCTGGAATCAGATTAAAAATGGCAACAAAGTTGGTACAAGTGGTTAACTAGTTGATCGGAGCATCCTGGAAGATTGTTCGGTTCCTGTTTATCCAAATGCCCCAACAAACAATCAGGGGCATATTTCTGTCTTTTTGAGTGTGAGCCTCAGACCACCAACGGTGCCATGCTTCCTCAAAATTTTGGCCAGACCAATTTGTCTTCAAATTTAGGAATGAAATTATATGGGACCAAAGCTGTGCTGTAACCGGGAAAAGGAGGAAGAGATGGTTCGTATCCTAAACATTGAATTTGTAGAAACAACATCTTGAGGGATCGTGAAAAGCCAATTTCATGAGGTTTAACTCAGTTGGGGATTCGTTTGTGAGAATACACCACATGAACAACTTGGTTTTCGGGGGGGGGGGGGGTGGGGGGGGGCTTTTAGTTTCCAAAGGTGGCGCCACTACCAACTGATTTTTCCATTTTCCTAGCTGTCATAAGGGCCGCATAGCTTGCTTTTGGGGAGTATCGTCCGTGAGGGATGGTGGCCCAGATGAGCTTGTCCACTTTCTCAGTTAGCCTGATATTGGATTCCTCTAGTGCCCCAATGAAACGATTCCAAACCCAGTCCCATCTATCCAGTATGTCAAATCATTGTGATCTAGCCATCGCTGAGGCATCCAGAGGATGAAAATGGATACAACAATTTGGGCGATCTTTGTAATTCCTGTCCTAGAGAGGAAATGGTGAAGGGCCCTTGGCAGGATATGTGCATTCCCACACCTAGTGTAGGCATCCGTGCTTAAACGCACCTGCTCTCCATTTCCAATTTGCGATGCTATCACATTCTTGATGATATTGAAAGATTGGGAGATTGCCTTCCAGTTGATGGAAGCACCAACAAAGGATATACTGGGGCTACGATTCCAATGCATGATTGAGAGGGGGTGGATGTATTTGAAATAAATTACCTTTTGCCAAAGGCTTTCAGACTTGATTAAATGCCAGCCCATTTTTTCCGCAAGAGCCATTGCAAAGGACTGAAGGTTTTTTAAACCCCAACCACCTAGTTTTTTAGGCTTCCCAATCCTGTCCCAGCAGACCCAGGCAAAATTCCTCCCCGTGTTTGTGACCTTGCCAGAGGAATCTACAACAGATTTTTTGTATCTTGTTTAGAATACCTTTTTGGATCCAAGCCAGAGTCATCCAGTATATCGTGATGGCCTCGAGCACCGATTTTATCAAAGTGAGCCTGCCCGCCCTAGAGAGACAAAATTGCTGCCAGATGTTTATTTTGTTTTCGATTTTTTGCAATGAGCCAAGCCTAGTTGGTGATGCGATAACCATTTGGTTTCAGTCTAAACCCCAGATATTTTAGGCCAACGTCCAGTTCACGTTTGACAAAGGAAAAATGTTGGGACGCATATCTTTCCTTGTTTTGTAGACATGTCACAAAGATGATCATGGATTTCCCATAAATTGGTTCCATACACGTTGCTTTGCAAAAGAGAGATAATATGTTCTTGAAAACATGTGAGTCATGAAAAGAACCATTTAGAAATATAAGTACATCATCAACAAAAAAAAAGGTGTGAGAGGGTAGTCATATCCGAAATCTGGACACCCCCCAGGTCACCTGCCTCACGAACATTTTTTATCAGTCTACTTAGACCTTCCCTGATAATAAGAAAGAGGAGGGGGGAGAGAGGGCACCCCTGTCTTAGACCACGCTATGCAAGAGAAAAACCGGAAGCTGCACCATTGATAAGGATACTAAAGGAGGTAGAAGAGAAGCAACACATAATACAAGAGATAAAGGAGTGGGGGAAGCCAATATGAGTGAGAATGAGCTGAAGGTAAGACCAACTAGCCCGATCAAAGGCTTTGGAGAGGTCAATCTTTAGAATGATGGGATTTTTATTTTATTTTTTGATCTAATGGAGGGCTTCCTGGGTAGTCCCTATAGCTTTGTGAATCTGATGATGACTGAAGAAAGCAAACTGTTCCATTGGAGATCATCCTAGAGAGGATAGGTTTAACACGAAGGGCGATGGTTTTGGATATGATTTTATATATGATGTTGCAGGGGGAGAAGGGAGATAGGTTGATAATCATCAAAGGTAAGAGGTTTTTCAATTTTGGGGATGAAGGCCAAGAATGTCGCATTAAACCCTTCATACATTCTACCAGTGATTATGCAATCCTTAGTAGCCTTAAGGAGATCTGACCCAATAAGCTCAATGAAAGTGCTATAGAATTCAACCAGGCACCCATTCGGGCCCAGGATTTTGTCTTTTTTTAAAACATTTAAGAACATCTTTAAGTTCCCCCTACGAAATCGGTGCAATTAAGGCCTCCACCTCTTGTGGCTTGAAAAATCTAGGCAGTGCCTCTGCAATGCGGATGATGTCAAGGAGGGTAACACCCCTTGGGGCCTTATATATTTTAGAAAAATGGCGAACACCCATATCGGCCAACTGATTGTAAGTGTTTTCCTCCCTGACTTCTTGATCATGTAGCTCCGAAATAGTGTCTATAGACTTTCGCCCTTGGGAATATTGTTAAAAAAACTTGGAATTCTCATCCCCAGCTTTTAGCCATAATGCTTTGCTTTTTAGACACCAGTTCTCCTCTTTCTGTCTCAAAAGTCTAATCTTTTTCGATTCTAGATGGATTAATTGTGCCTTTGATTCAGTCGATGTAAAACTAGTAAGCTAAGAGGCTTCCAAAGTTTTGAGGTCTACTTCAATCCTTTGGAGACCGGCCTCGTCCTTTCTCTGTTTTTCCTTTGCCCAATCAATGGTTTTTGTTTTTAGGCAAGCCAATTTTTTTGAAATGACCTATGTCGGGGAGATAAGGTCATCCGACCTACAATGTATCCAAGAGTCAGTGACTAATTTATGGAATTCAACTTTAGATAGCCATGTCGAGTTGAATTTAAAAGGTGCATGGGGTTTGTAATTGTCATCCTTGATCTCCAAAAAAATCGGGGAGTGGTCCGATATCCTTCTCAAACCCACCCATTGGGGAATAGATCCAATCTGGATAGAAGAGGGGCCTTTATAAAAAATTGGTCTAGCCTCTTGGCCAAAGCCTCCTCCCCCATCCTTCTGTTCCTCCAGGTCGGCATAATCTTGGCCGAAACAACATTTAGTAGGTCGTGGGAGTCCAACAAAGTTTAAAAAAAAACCGAGAGGTGATCACATTAAGCTCTGCTGCCCCAGGATTTCGCCAGCCCTAGTGAGAAATTTAAATCTACCCCAATGATAAATTTTCAGATTGCATAAAATCGGCTTCCAGTAGTCTGCCCCAGAACAGTTCCCTATAATGGCAGGTCCCATAAATGTTGACGAGCTTGAGAGGGAGGCTGTAATCCGATGTAATGTTTGCACCTAGGAAACCCTCACCTTCCCATACATTGTGCAAATTTATTGTTCTTTTATTGAAGCCCATGGTGCAACCACCTGAGTGTCCTCTAACATCCAAGAATTGGAAAACCCAGTCCGGAAGGAAATTCAGGAGCAATTTGTTTACTAGGCTCCCTTCACCTAGAGTTTCTTGCAAAAAAATAACATCTAGTCTCTCCAAAAGACATAACCTCTTTAGAGCCAATTTTTTGTCCAGGCTGGCCAGGCCCTGTAGTTGAAGGAGAGACACTTCATGTGGTAACTTTTTTTGGGTTTCCCTTTGCGCTAAGGACCCAGTCAATGGGGGTTTGAACCCCCGAATCCACTTCGATGGCAATCCTATTAATGGCTTTTGAAAGATGAGATTGTTTGCTGCAGGGGGGGTTTTAAAGGGATGGAAGGGAGGGGATCCTCATCCAATCCATAGGCTGGGGACTGAGAGGCAGGGAGGGAGTGAAGGAAATAGTGGTGAGAACCACTAGAGGTCGGGCAGCCTCTGAGGGTCGGAGCGGGTGGAATCGGGATAATAGAGGGGTTTCTACTGAGGAGAGGGGGAGCGGAAGATAAACCAAGGAAAATAAGGGAACACAGCTTGCTAACCTCAAAAACCGAACCAGAAAAACACATAGATGCAGAAGCAAATGCAGATAATAGACATTCATTTGAAAACATAGGAGGAGGGGGAGGAGTACCAGAGAAAGCCAGTTCTCCGGCCCAAGCTTTGGTTAGAGGTGCTGCGGAAGTCACTGAGTCCGGTTGAGCAGTTGACACCCCAAAATCGTGCTGTTGAGGCCCAGAAATCTCAGGAGGGTCCACCTGTGGATGAAAATACATCTCCATTGTTTGTGTACTTGTCGATACCGGAGACCTTGGAGGTTCATGCTGCTTCCCAGATAGTAAGGAGAAGTCTTTGTATAGATGTCCCACCTCGTGGCACCATTGACAATGAAAGGGGATACCCTTGTAATTGAGAATCTATATCCTGGTGATCTCGCCCATCTGAAGCAGTTAGCTCTCCACCAGGCCCTGTCTGGTGTCAAGATACACCAGAATTCTGGCTAAAGCCATATAACCTGTATCCTGGTATGCCCTATCATGGTAAAGATACACCCCATGTCATCTCCAATAACCTTCAAAATATCCTCAATGAAAAATTGGAGCGGAAGACCAGGAAGGCGAACCCAAATCGGACTAGCTCCCATGTTTTCTTTATCAAGGTCAAAAAGCGGTGTCCACCTCTTAAGTAGAACTGGAGTCATTTCAATATGCCTATACCTTGTCAAGACCTAATCCACCTAATCCGGTTGCGGGAAGATGAGAGCGAACCACCCCCTAGACAGAGTGATGACACTAGGTAGCTGCACCATCAAGTTCCCCCAGACCTCCGCTATCCATTTTCTAAGTCAAGCAGGGGTATAATTTATGCCGCGAACCCAGCCAACAAGAAAAATGTTGTCCATTAGGGCCTCTTGATCCATTGAAATGCCCTCCCCAAACACCAGTCGATGATCCCGTTCTCGAACTTTTGAGTGCTTAGATTTTTTCCTTTCCCTCGGTCTTTTTTGCTGATCTGCGGGAGAACCAGCCACTTGAGGGTTCTCGTTCAAATCCAAGGATCTGTTTTCTTCTAGACTTGTGTCCTGTTTGGAGATACCGTCAAAGTAACAAGAGGGATGAGTAGAAGTATAGACTAGGTGAGCAGAGCTCTTAGGTGCTCTACCGAGAATACCAAGATGGAGAGGAGAAATGCCCTGCCCTTTGGGGATCAAACCACTAAAACTAGCCTCGGAGTCGCCAACACCCCCTTGTGTGAAAGCAATGCTCGACTGAGCTTGAGACTAGGCTTGAAATTCTGATGGAGATGGGATGGAGAGGAATGGTGATTCAAAGCCCTAGTCTAGACAAAAAAATCGCTCAGAAATGGCAGTTGCCAGTCGCGTATTACCCATATCCTGAGGTGTGACCTTCATCTCATTCATTAAGGAGGAGAGTTCAGTCACCTGTGGTGCGTGGGTGTTCTTATTTTGTCGTTCTCTACTTTTCTGCATAATCTCCATTCACATGTATGCATTAATTATAGTTAAATCCACAGAACTTAAAATTTAATAAACTGTAATAGTGTAGAATTTTTAGAGTTTTAATATAATATTATTATATCTATTGTGATGAACTATCCAGTGGAATATCCACGGAAGTTTACAGATCATCTAGGTGTACGAGATGGTTGTCTACCCTCAGTGAGTTTGATTTTGAGATCAGGTACATCAAGGGGAAGGAGAATCGGGTTGCAAATGCTATAAGTAGGAGAGTGCAGGTCAATCATATTTCAACCGTGAGCTCTTATATGACAGATTTACATGAGCAGATCCTATATGTAGGGTAACATGATGAGAATTACTAGCAACTAAAGTAGAGATTGTAATAGGGTGATCAGGATGAGGAGTATCACCTCACAACAAATGGCTTGGTCAAATTTAGGACTAGGATCTATGTGCCAGATAAAAATGAGTTGAAGAAGCTTATCTTGAGGGAGTTTCATTTCAAGCCATATCCAGGCCACCCTGGATACCAAAAGACTTTGAAAACTATTAATAAGTTATATTATTGGCCAAATTGAAGAAAGAGATGGTTGAGTTTGTTGCAAAGTTCTTGGATTGTCAACAGGTGAAAGTTGAATGTAAACATCCAACAGGTTTGTTGCAGCCTATTCCGATTTCAGAATGGAAATGGGAGGTCATTTCCATGGACTTCATTATAATATTTCCAAGGACATTGAGGCAACATGATTCCATCATGGATGTAGTTCATAGGTTGAGCAAGGTAGCTCACTTCATCGGAGTGAAGTTTAATAATTGAGCCAGTGAAATGGCTTAGATCTTCATCAAGGAGATAGTGAGGTTGCATGGAGTTCCCAAGAAGATTATATGAGACAAAGATGCCAAATTCGCTTCCAGGTATTGGAAAAAGTTGTTTGCAGGCTTGGGGATTGAGTTAGCTTTCAGTGCAACTTATCATCCGTAGACAGATGGACAAATATAGAGAGTTAATAAGATTCTTGAGGATATGTTGAGGATGCATGTCATGCATCAATAGAGGAAGTTGGAGGAGTATATTCCATAGGTGGAGTTCACTTATAATAATGGGTAACAAGAATTCATGAAGATGAGTCCATTTGAGGCTCTTTACGGGTGGACTTGTAATACTCTTATTAGCTGGAGTGATCTAGTGAATGGGGTATTGATTGGACCAAATATGTTGGCTGAGATGGAGCAAGAGATGCATATTATGAAAATGAACTTAAAGGTAGCACATGACAGACATAAGAGTTATGCGACCAACATAGAGCATTCAATGAGTTTCAGGTTGGGGAGCATGTGTACTTGCACATCAAGCCCAAGAAGGGGTTCTTGAGGATTAGGTAATGTGCCAAGTTGGCACCTCAGTATTGTGGGCCTTTTGAGATCCTATTGTGGTGAAATCACAACATCTCCATTTTAAACTTATTTATTTTAAATAATGGGGACCCTTTTTGTAAATTTTGATGTAATTGCCTTCTAATGGTTTCTTTTGGTTAAGTGTCCTACACTTTTGTGAGATTTTCATTTTTTTTTTCGGATTTCTATTATGATTGCTTCATTGAATTCGAATTTATGCTAGCTTTCTATCGGTTCTCGTTTCATCTCATTTGGACTCACGATTTGCAAATGACACTCCTCCGAAGTTTGATAATGTTTATCGATTGGGCTAAAATTGTACAAAATGTATATTATTTTAATTTTTGTAAATTATTCATCAATATTATTTTTTTAGTTATTTTTATTAATTAATTCATTTTTGCTAACGTTCCTACAAAATCGCTGCAGACAAATTGTAGAACAATTAAATTATGGTGTTTTTGGATTTCGTAAGTCTATGTTAAATCCCAATTTAAAAGAAATTATGAGATCTGAAATCTCAGAATTGTAAAGTGGTTGTAGTTCTTTTTTTCATTTAATTATACAGTGGTTATAGTTTATGATGGAAGGAACCCACTTCACCTTATAACTCCCACTTTCCTCCACTCCATCCCACTTAACTCTTAATCCTCCGTCTTATATCATATTAGATCATTTTTTGCATCAGAGCTCTTTTTAATAAAGCCTTGATGTCATGCTTCCTCTGAAGCCCCTATGTTCTCTCCTCTGATACTCCTATGTTTTCTCTCCTCTGATTGCCTCATCCCATCGGAACCTCATGGGTTTTATGACCTTAGAGCTTTTTTTATGTAACTTACGATATTTCAAAACCCCGATGTCATTTCTCATTTGTTAGATGAAAACCTCGACATATGTCATTGGAAGCTCAGAACTTTTGTTTATCGTAACACCTTTTAAAAAAACCTCTGATATTGATCCCCGATATCTAACTTCCTCTGAGGCCCTCCTCAATTTGCGTGCCCCTATAACTCCCACTCCACCTTATGCCTCCACTTCATTATATTATAAAGCCGTCCTTATACCACCCACTTTAGTCTTATAGTGGCCCATGTAATGGAGCAAAAAAAAACACTTAGGCCCATTTGTTGTATTTGTTTAATTAATGTAATAACTGTAATTAATTAATTTTAATTATTTAGTTACTTATTAATTAAAATTTAATTTAGGATTAGATTTTTAATTAAAATTCCTAATTTTGGCCCAAAAAGAATTTTTTCCAGAACTATGACAATTTTGACACTTCAAATTTGGTGGCTCATAAGTTGAATTTTACTTGGTCAAATGAGGCTCAGGTTGGCTCGTTAGAAAGATAAAATCTTGGAGAATATTTCTGAAGTGGTTGCATGACCAGATTTGGTCAATAAATAAGTCTAAAATTTAGCAGAAAATTAAGCTCCAAATTTGCAACCAAAACTAATTTCCTGAGTTTAGTTTTTGCATTTTCATTTGCCCAAAGACTCTATTGATTGTAGATCCATTCGATTTTGTTCTCTTTGACCAACAATATATTTAAAAGGATCAATAGGAAGCCATGATTCCTTTTTATTTATTTATTTAATTGAATTTTGATTGGAGATGTTTGTTTTCCCAAATTTGGTATTTTTTTTTTGATTTGCATTTTAATTTAATTATTGGTTTTTGGAAGGAGAGCAGTTGGGGAGATGAGGAAGAGAAGACTTGGAACAATGGAATTGCACCAGCAAGAGAGAAAGAAAAATTTTGGCCAATTAAAATTTGTTGGAGCAAATTTATTCTCCAATAACTCTCTCATTTTAATTTTCTTTTGTAATTATAAATATGGCTTTTGTAGAATTGATGGGGGGTTCCAGATCTGAAACTTACAGAAGAAATTATCTGCAAAGAGGGGGATTTTTGCACTACTGTAGGGAGAAATATTTTTGTAGAGAATAAGCTAGTTTGGACCAGACTTGTGGAGATTAAAAGAGTTGTATTTTAGCTCTAAAAATTTCATGCTATCACGAAATTTTCTGAGAATTTCATGCTTTCAAAGGTTATGATCAGATCTTTAATTCTTGTACACTATCATTGGAGATAGAGGTTGATTGGTGGCATGAATTTAATAAAATTTGAGACAATTCCTTATGCAGATAAGTATGTGTTTCTAAAGTTTTGCACTATTGTAAATTTATTTAATACATGCTTGTTTTAATCATTTGAAAGCTATTTTTTAATAATGGATTTAATTGCCATCAAGTTAAATTATGAATTTGAATGGATAAACATGACATACTTCTTAACTATTTAGCAAATTCATGTCAAGTTTATCTTTGTTTTAATAATGATTGTTTTATGAAAACTATTTCCTTAATGAAATCATATATTTTTTAGTTTGAATTCATTTTATTTGAATTTTGATGTACGTGACACTAGAGATTTGATGATTATTCATTATATAGCTGAATACATATACTTGCTTGAACTATTAATAAGTCTTGGAACTATTTCCTTGGCTTATTGAATTCATTTTTATTCCAAATTCAAAGCTGGTTCAAATCCCTTTTTTACCTTGCTCTTGGTTGAGAGGGGGACTACTCTTTCTTTCAATTGAGATAGACTTAGGATTTAATTTTTGTTACTTAGAGTAGATTTGAATTTAGTTTTAATTATTACATTCTATAAGTCCTCTTACATAGGGGCATACTTTAGAGTGGCTTTGCTAAGCCATTAATTCAGCTTAAGGATCATTTTCTTGTATGAGCTCTGTAAGAGGGCAAATATGATGTCTATTTTCTATTGGCAAGTAGTAGACATATTATAAGCCAACAGAGAAAGAGAGAGGGTAACCAGACCTAATTGAACTAGTATGAACTACCATTCCAAATGGAAAAGGAGTTGCTTTAAGTTCTCGACCGGATGGTCTCCCTTACATGTTGATAAGGTCATTTTGGACTATCAACATTTTTGGCGCTAGAAGGAAGGGCCTGATGACTTATTGTCTTTTGGAGTTTTTGTACTTTTAAGTTTTATTTTAATCACAAGGGCTCCTCATAAACTTCCAATTTGGAGTTGTATTACTAGACACACATCCTCCAATACTCCACCGGAATTAGTAAGACACTTGTCAAAGATAAAATATAACAGTAAGAGTAATGCTTCTGCATTTGATCATGCCTTGCATTTTATTCAAAAATTTTCAAATTTTATTTTCCATGATATTGATGAAGGTATTTTATGCAAGATTTTTAATCTTACATTCTTGGGAAAAGCTAGAAGATGGTGTCAATCTCTTCCAGTTGCCTCTATTCACAGTTGGAATCAATTTATCACAAAGTTCCTTTTTTAAATCGATGATTGTCATTATGAGCAGGTATGTGATGAACTTGAAGATTTACGAAGGTTTGAAGATGAATCTTTTATAGATTTTATTGTCAGATTTTGATTAAATTGTTTAAGATTCAAAATTGAAGATAAACCTTCAAAGGATGAATCGTTGGATTGGTTCGAATATGTTTGTTCTCTTCCTTGCATTCCTAATCCACATGAAACCATTACAAGCTTTGATGAATCTTCTTCAACCTTTATTAACATAATTGAGAATTCCAATATGGAGGTGCATACCAATCATGATGAAGTTGCCTCTGCCATGTATGATCAATTATTTCACTTAGTACGCACCTCTTATAACATTAATAATGATCACAATGCTCTCTCTCATGTTAATGAAACACAATCACGAAGCATGGAAAATTATGCTAATAAACTGCAAGAAGATACTAGTAACAATCTTGAAAACCCACCTGCCACAAAATCTGAAAATCACTCTGAAATTAATTTAGAAAATCAATCATTAAATCAATAAAACCAAGTAGAAATCAAAGATTCTAATATGCAATATGCTGTAGAAATTTATGAATTTGATCATGATCATCAAATGCCAAATTCAAGGCAGCCAAACAACATTCTTTAAGAAAACACAATTAGTCAAATGAATGATCAACAATCTGAAATTTACAATGAAGAAAAAACACATGAATATGCAAACAAAGATGTTTTCAAATTCATTTATTTAAACTCACATTTCTCTCTTTATCCTGATATTTTTGTCGATAGTGATTTATCTCCTTTTTGCATTAATATTATTCCAAAAAACAGAGAGGCCAATTTAAATAAATTTCCTATTAGTTTTTATCAGGATAGAGAATCATTCATTGATCATTCTTCCAACATTGATGAACATGTGCATAATATTCCTTCTTGTCTTGACATATCATATGGGAATGAAGAGAATCCTAGTGAATGTTGTGAAGTCATTTATGACGATTACTTTGAAATTGAGAATGTTGATTTATCTTATTCTTCATTAAAACCTCATGATCAAAGTCAAATCATATTTGAGAATTAAGAAAAATAAAATTCAGAAATTGTTCCAATTAATTCTCATTCTCAAGTAAAGAATTATCTTCACGATTTTAGCATTCAAGCATCTATCCAAATTTTTTATTCTTATGATGATCAAGTTCTCACTCCTATTCATAGTCCTGATTCTTTCTCTCTTTCACAAGTTGATGCCAACGATCATTCTAATTGTATTATCTTGGCTAGTGCTTGTGAGAAGGAAATTGTTTCAAATCAATCCCAATTGTGCTGTAACATTAATTGTAATTGTAGTGTAAATTATGAGTTAATTTCATTATTTTTCCTTCATTTATTTTGTTTGATTTCATATTTATTTTCTGTTTGCATTTTTTAGTTTTTAGATGTCATTTGATGGCTTATTGAACAATTAAGTGTTAAACATTCACAACGAGCATTACTAGAATGTGAATCACAAAACTCAGATTATGTCCATCAAAATATTTTAATCTTCTAATTCCATATGATGGTCATATCTTGTCAGCTTACTTTTCCTTCTAGAGTGTGTCTTCAACATCAATCAACACTTGTGAATGCATTGATCCCATATGACCAACTATTTAACCCAATTGGAGATCTTTTGACATATGTACTAAGCCTCCATCCACACTTCATTGATTCATTTAAAAGTTGTTTGGAAGCTTCATTTTCACAAAAGATTGCTATTATTTTTTCTAATGGCTTGTTTCATGGTTGTTCAACTTCTCTTTCGTGTAATCTCTTCTGTTCTCTATCAACTACTCATCCTTATTTTTATGACCTCATAAAGATTTGGTTGGAGGAAACTTATCAAGAGAAGGTGATTGTAAATAAGCTATTTTCTGTAAATATGTTAGCAATTAGTGTACATACTACATTTCGATTTATTTCTGTTAGTTTAATTATAATTGATTTTTGTTACTAATGTTTGATCTGTACATACATGTAGGAAATAAAATGAATGAATGGTTACAATGGAAGTATGACTATACCCAGTGATGTTTCCTTTCATATAGTTAGGATTAGGAATATATTAGTTTAGATTTAGATTCCTTTCCTATTTGTATTTATTTAATTATTGCAGATTTTTAATAAGCATGTAATGAGCCTATGATGCTAAGAGTGTTCAAAAAATATGATTGCTTAAATTACACTTACATTGCACCTACTTATTCTTCTTGGTAAAGCTTCATCACATTGTTGAAATTTGCAAAGAAAACCAGGAAGGGTGAAGTTCTAAAAGAATCTTTAAAATCAAGCACACTTGAGAAATTCAATTTTCATTCACAAGCCTTTTTCAGCATGATTACTTTTCACACTCCTGTCCTTTAATGTTATTATGAAGTAAATGCATATCAATAGCTCATTACGTAACAATTAATTTAGGTTAAATAGATGATTTTGAACATATGAAAAATTGAAGATAATACATGGGAGAATGTCAAATATCTATAGGGTACTCTTACAATTAGACCCTTCCAGGTATGCATAAACATGTTCATCTTCATCTGTTGTTAATTTCTATATTTCATAATTTATTTCTTATTTATGTTTTGCTTCTTTTACAGGTCTTCATTGGCTTGATTTTATAGACTTGAATTTACAAGCAAAATTAATTAGCTTTAGAAATAAGCAAGAAACTAGCATATTTGAAGTCACAAACATGTTCATGGAAGTATTTGTTTTCTCATCAAGATTTTTTGCTTTTTGAATTGATGCTTCTTTTCATATTTCCTTTCTTTGAAAAATTGCGAGATGAGTTAATAATCATATTCTACCCCTCATTGATGCAACTGAAATAAAATTCTTATCTCCCTCTTGTTCATATTTTCTGCGTGTCTACAGTTTCTCACATTTTATATGGTCCACAAGAAAAGGAAATTTGAACAACAAAATCTTGCACCGAGTTGTAAAAGTGCTCCATCCACGTTTACCCATTTTGAATCTTGTATTTTCCAAGTTGAGTTGAATCATTGCATCACACTCATCACATTCCTTCTGAGATGATTTAGTCTCTAATTAGTAAATATTGGAATCTCAATCCTCTACTTTTCATTCTTCCATGATTATTTCCCTCTAAATTTCAGACCTTCTGGCTTATCAAACTCTTGGGTTTATATTATATCAGAAGTATTCTTAAAACATCTCGAAATTTGCCTCCCTGAGATCCACCTAGCCTATTTTATTTCTCTGCTTGGTCTCCTCAATCTCGAAATCTCGTAAAGACGCATTCAGTCGTGAGTTTTTGATACCATGTATTTGTTCAATAAGTAATCTCAAGCTTCCTCTTTATCAGAACTCTTATTTAAAAACTTTACGAGAAATCTTTCCAAAGCCTCTTCGTATTTTGAAACTTCGGGATATGAGGTTGTTATCACAAATCGATATAATTTTCTTTCGAAGATTTTCTTTTTAACCTCTTTCCATCTCAGACTCCTTTTCTTGGAAGCTTATTTTTATATACAAATGTATGTGCTCTTGAAATCGATTTTCACAAAACTTTAAGGTTATTTTCTCATCGAAACAAAAATTATCGGAGATATTTTATACAACTCTTCCCCAATTGTTAACCCTGATATTCGAATGCCCGATGTATTGAAAAGACAATATTCCTACGTGATACATTTAAAATACATTCATAATCAGGTATGTTTAATATCCTAAGTTTTATTTATGGAAATTTAAGAAATAATTTTGTTTCGAGATCTTGCTTCCCGATGCTTTACATTAATATTCAAGACTTTTATATATCATGAATTCTTATATCAGAAGTGAAATTCAATTAAAATTCCAAAGAAGAATTTTGCTGAAAACGTTTATGAAGCAAAGTCCTAGTTTATCAAAGTTTTTTTCATTGAAGAATTTTTATTTTGGAAATCTTGTTTAATGAAGATCTTACCTTTAACACATCATTTATCGATGCCTTCCATATCAGGACCTATTTTAAAATTGTTACTAGATGTTACCTTGCCAAAATTTAGTTTTCTGATAGGCCTTTTCTTTTATATTTAAATATTGCTATCGGAACATGCTATATTGGGGGTCTAGTGTATCATATAATTGTTTTTAAAACCTACGAGAAATAAACTTCCGAAAAAACTTATATAATAAAATATTTATATTAGATCTTTTGTAACTCGTAGTATCTATATGGAGTCTCCCTATTTTGGGACATTGGAATATTGTAACTTTATTTCAATTACATTCCCGATATTTCCACTCCAAAATCTAACTTGGAAAGTCTCTCATGGTATGACATCTTTTCATTTAAAGTGATATAAGATGGGTTCAGGTCCCTGACATATTTAAGAAATGAAGAAGGGTGACAAGGCAAAGAAAAAGGCACTCTTGAGCAGTTACTAGGGAAATGCAGTCAGCTGGTAAGTAAATTCTTAACATACAAAGGTAATGGATCATGGAAAATTTATGTTTGAATGCTCTTGTGGTTTTCTTATTTTTGCTATATCGCTCCATATTTAACATATAAAGATTCAAGTCCTCTCCATAAACACATATGCATCACATAGATTGGGAATTGGTCTTCGTTTTCGAGAGTTTAAGAAAACCATGGAATGGAGGTCAAATCTAAAAAATATAAAGAGAAAAATTACCGCTGCAATTCATAGTGAAGAACATCTTCATTTTAATTCCTGATGGATTTCGTTCACTTCCGATATTTTGAACATGAGATATCATTTTTTCTAAGCGTTATTGCTTGCTTTAATTTAGCTTTAATAAGTTATGATTTTGGGCCAATGAAAACTGCATTGAAAGCCACTTCTTCATGCTTTTAATTCCACTCAAAAGAAGAGGTTACCTTTTGTTGAAGAAACTCGATATCTCTCAAAGGTAAAATTTTAATGAAATTCTTCAATGGTAAGTTTCATAAGCCCACTTTCATCCTTTCCATTTCTTTATATTTTTGTTTCAGCTTTATTTTTAGTTTTACTGATATATATCTCTGTTTTGTAGGTCTCCAAGAATTATCTTTTTACCCATACCAACCCAGATTTGGAGCTCATTCTCCTCTTTGTTTATTTGAATTTTAGAATAGCAATTACGATGTCCAACAAATCAACTTAATTGGAGAGTCCCTAGACTTTTTAGACTATTTCTCAAGCATTGATTTTATTTATAAAAAATGTTAAAATGCTTTTATGCAGGCTTTGCTTTGAAACCAAAAAAATTGCAGCAGACAAAGACTTCTCATTTGGTTTCATTTTACCTCATAGTTGCTATTCACTTTATGGTTTGAGAGCCTAATTGCTTATAACTCTGCAAGATAAAATTCATTAAAATCTCAACATAAGATGAAAACACACATGGTTTTCCTATTTACTCTTTTTTGAGACATCTTTATAGTTAGTCTTGTTGGGGGTTGTTTTTAATTTGGGCTTTTCTTTCATCTTTTCCTTTCCTCATTTTGACATTTTTGGAGTTTTCTCATTTCTTTCACTTCACTTTGGATTTCTTTTTCCTTTTTTCTATTGGTTATGGTTTGATTTTGGTGACTCCGCCAAGATTTATGTGGAAGGCCTTTTCATCACCCAACATTAGTTGGCAGGCATGGGAAATTTTTACTCTTTCTATTTCAATGGGTTTCATTTACCTTAAAGTTATATCTTTAGGAATCCTAAAGCCCTCTTACTTTAAATATTTTTCATGGAGGAATACACATCCTTTATAAGTGATATAGATCACCTTTTCAAGGAAAGAACTAACTTGAGTATAACTCATTGAATACTTCTTATCCCTACACTTTATAAAAACCTCCGGATTAGTAGTCGCGGGGAAATATTTTGGAGTCAACATTATGGAAGTATTATATCCATTAACATAAGTCTCTATTATCATCCCACCTCTTTCACTCAGGTACATTATAAACTAAATCCTGCAAATGTGTTTATCAAAAGGGTGATTAAAAGAGGAAGCACAAGAAATACAAGTAAACTCGCTGAGGCTATGGACGCTCGCTAGCAGCAGGGCTATTCTTGTATGGCATTAAGGAAAACTTCGTTGGGGTACTGACTAGGCTCATCAACAACGAAGCAATGTCAGAGACCATTCATATCGACAGATCTATGCTTTATAAAAAAAACTCCTATCAGTACTTTCTTCTATTTCTCATACAAGGTAATCTTAAATATTAAATATTTTCCCCAAAATTTGGATTCATGATTTTAGACTCAGTGTGCTTTGAGTACTTACCTTTTTGAACTTATATTGCTTAATTTATCTGATGTGGGATCCATGCGAAATGCTTTACTGTTTGACGGCTTAATAAAATTCCTTAATTTCAACCTTCGGGCAAAGCGAAGTTCAACATCTTTGAACGAGAGATAACTGGTTATTCCCCGCGTGTCGCTATTGTTGTGGTGAAATCACAACACCCCAATTTTTAACTTATTTATTTTAAATAATGGTGACCCTTTTCGTAAATTTTGACTTAATTGCTTTTTATTTTTTATTTATTTTGGTTAAATGTACTACAATTTTACGAGATTTTCATTTTCTTCATATTTTTATTATGATTGCTTAATTTTATTCAACTTTCCGCTAACTTTCCATCAGTTCTTGTTTCATCTCATTTGGACTCACGGTTTGCAAATGATAGTCGGAAGTTTGATCATTTTTACTGCCTAGGCTAAAAATGTACAAAATGTATATTATTTTAATATTTGTAAATTATTTGTAAATATTGTTTTTTTGGCCATTTGTATTAATTAACTCATTTTTGTTAATGGTCCTACAAATCGCCGTAGCCGAATTATAAAACAATTAAAATTATGGTGTTTTCAAATTTCATAAGTATATGTTAAATCCCAATTTAAAAGAAATTACGAAATTTGAAATCTCAAAATTTTAAAGTGGTTGTAGTTCTTTTTTTAATTTAATTATACAATGGCTGTAGTTTATGATGGAAGGAACCCACTCCAAATGGGTCCCACTTTACCTTATAACTCCCACTTTCCTCCACTCCATTCCACCTAACTCTTATTCCTCCGTCTTATATCATATCGGAACATTTTTCATCAGAACTCTTTTTAATAAAGCCCCGATGTCATGCTTCCTTTGATACCCCTATGTTTTTTCTCCTCCGATACTCCTATGTTTTCTCTCCTTTGATGGCCTCATCCCATCAGAACCTCGTGGGTTTTATGACCTCAAAGCTTTTTTAATTTAACTTACGATATTTCAAAATGTCGATGTCATTTCTCGTTTGTTAAATAAAAACCTTAGCATATCTCATCATAACCTCAGGACTTTTGTTTATCGTAACACCTTTTAAAAAGATCTATGATATTTATCCTGGGTATCCAACTTCCTCCAAGGCTCAATGCTCCTTATCCCTGCTCGCTCCATGTGCCCTTATAGCTCCCACTCTACCTTATTCCTCCACTTCAGTATATTATAAAGTCATCCTTATACCTCCCACTCTACCTTATTCCTCCACTTCAGTATATTATAAAGTCATCCTTATACCTCCCACTTTAGTCTCATCGTGGCCCATGGTAATGGAGCCAAAAAGCCACTTAGGCCCATTCGTTGGAGCCAATAGCCACTTAAATAATGACACCTGTCCCATTTTTTTTTTAATATAATTTAAATTAATTTAATTTTTTATAATATAGTTTTAATTTATAAATTTAATAATTGTAATCAAATTGTATTTGTTTAATTAATGTAATAACTATAATTAATTAATTTTAGTTATTTAGTTAGTAATTAAAATTTAATTTAGGATTAGATTTTTAATTAAAATTCCTAATTATGGCCTAAGTAGAAATTTTTCTAGAATCCTCACAATTTTGACACTTCATCTTTGGAGGTTCATAAGTTGAGTTTTGCTTGGCCAAATAAGGCCCATGACAGCTCGTTAGAAAGATAAAATCTTGGAGAATATTTATGAAGTGGTTTCATGACAATATTTGGTCAATAACTGAGTCTAAAATTTAGTAGAAAATTAAGATCCGAATTTGCAACCAAAACTAATTTCCTGAGTTTAGTTTTTGCATTTTCATTTTCCCAAAGCCTCTGTTGATTGCATATCCATTCAATTCTGTTCTTTTTGACCAACAAGATCTTTACAAGGTTTAATGAGAAGCTTTGATTCAATTTTATTTATTTATTCAATTGAATTTTGATTGGAGATGTTTATTTTCCCAGATTTGGTATTTTTGATTTTGATTTGCATTTTAATTTAATTATTGGTTTTTGGCAAGAAAGAAGCTAGGGAGATGAGGAAGAGAAGACTTAGAACAATAGAATGCATCAACAAGAGAGAAAGATGAATTTGGCCAGTTAAAATTTGTTAGAGCAAATTTATTCTCCAACAACTCTCTCATTTTAATTTTTTTTTTGTAATTATAAATAGGGTTTTTGTAGAATTGATGGGGGGGGGGGGGTTCCAAATCTAAAACATGGGGAAGAAATTCTCTGCAAAGAGAGGGATTTTTGCACTTATGTAGGGAAAAATATTTTTGTAGAGAATTAGCTAGTTTGGACCAGACTTGTGGAGATTAAAAGAGTTGTATTTAAGCTCTGAAAATTTCATGCTATCATTAATTTTTTTGAGAATTTCATGCACTCAAATGTTATGATCAAATATTTAATCCTTGTACACTATTGTCAGAGATAGAGGCTGAATAGTGGCATGCATTTAATAAATTTTGAGACAATTCTTGATCCGGATAAGTATATGTTTTTGAAGTTTTTGACTATTGTAAATTCATTTAATACATGCTTGTTTTAATCATTTAAAAGCTATCTTTTAATGATGGATGTAATTGCCATCAAGTTAAATTATGAATTCGAATGGATAAACACTTGTTAACTATTCAACAAATTCTTGTCAAGTTTATCTTTGTTTTAATAATGATTGTTTTATGAGAACTATTTCCTTAATGCAATCATATCTTTTTAGTTTGAAATCATTTTATTCAAATTTGGATATATGTGCACCAGAGATCTGATGACTATTCATCAGATAGTTAAATACATATACTTGCTTGAACTAGTAATGAGTCTTGCAACTATTTTCTTGGCTTATTGAATTCATTTTTATTCCAAATTCAAAACTAGTTCAAATCCCCTTTTTACCTTGTAGAGGTTGAGAGGGGGACTACTCTTTCTTTCAATCGATATAGACTTAGGATTTACTTTTTGTTACTTAGAGTAGATTTGCATTTAGTTTTAATTATTGCATTCTAGAAGTCCTCTTACACAGGGTAAAATTTTAGAGTGGCTTGGCTGAGCCATTAATTCAACTTAAGGATCACTTTCTTGCATGAGCTCTGTAAGAGGGCAGATATGATGTCTATTTTGTATTGGAAAGTAATAGACATACTATAAGCCAACAAAAAGAGAGAGAGGGTAATTGGACCCAATTGAACTAGTCAGAACCAGCATTACAAACGGAAAAGGAGTTGCTTTAAGTTCCCGACTAGGTGGTCTCCTTTACATGTTGATAAGGTCATTTTGGACCATCCACAGATCCTCGAGAGGATTGGACCAGTAGCCTATAGACTTTCACTGCCTCCATCAGTGAAAGTACATGATGTTTTCCTTGTTTCATTGCTTAAGAGATATGTCCAGGCTGCTGATCACGTGACTGATTGGTTTGTATTGTAGGTGGAATCAAAGGGAGAGTTCCAGCCAAAGCCACAATGCATATTGTAGCAGGAAACAACTCATGCTCTGGAACCAAGCAATAGAGCAAGTTAAAGTGCACAAGCACTTTGAGCCCGACGAAGCTACATGGGAGATGGTTGATCAGATGCTGGCTTTATATCCTTCCTTATTTGTTGATAGAGCAGATGAGTTCGGTATATGTGTTTTGGTTATATGTGTGTGTGTGTATGTGTATTGAAAATATTGCAATGAGCTGTGTGATAAAGCTCCAATAAGCAACATAGTGATCATGTTTTCAGTTGTTTTCTATATTATAAATATTGCAACGAGTTGTGTTATAACGCTCCATAGGTAGTATGTTTTGCTGGTCACAAGTGTCATAAAACACTGAGAATGATGTTCGCCTAAGGGGGAGGGGTTTGTAACAACCTCTGGTTAATTTTCCATGTAAATAAAATAAAAACCAAGGCCATGGGACATGTATTCCAAGTTGAATGCCTGGTAAACATTATAGTGGGCATCACTTGTGGTTTATTAATGACTATGGAAATTAGCAAAGGCATTGGCAAAGGAAAAGAGGAAATAAATGACATTTAATTAAGGAAATAAAGGAAAATAGGAGTAAAGGAAGAGGAAGAGACAAAAATATGCATGCAAGGGAAATTAGAGAGAAAATGAAGGAAACTTAAGAAAAAAGGAAAAAAATAAAGGAAGAGACTAGACATAGTTGATAAAAAGTCATCAGAGAAACATTTATCTTTTGATAGTTTGGGCTTAGCTCTTGTTCATTCTAACTCTCTTACACTCTTTCACACTTAAAGCATTCTTGCAACATCCTAGCATTCACTTGGACTTGGAGAGAAACAAGAAAAGGACAAAAAAAAAAATTGTGGGCAAGGGAAAAGAAGGTTGGACCAACAACTATGACGAGAGTTCATTGCAAGTAACAGGTTGCATGTGTGATTTCCTTGCTGAGATTTGGATGCATGTGGTTTTTTTAGTTATTTTGCTCTCATTAGCATGGGATTTTGCTGGATTGACAATGGTTTCATCCATGCCTTGCCATTAGCTGGATAAACATGATGTAGTGGGTTCTTTATTTGGTTAAGAATTGGTTGACCGATAGACTTGGATCCTGGTTGAGGTGGTGTTAGGAAAATTCCCAAGGGTCAAGGGTGGAGATGAGATTTCTCCTAGAAATCATGATAGATCGGTGGAGACAAGAAAATTTCTCTAGAGCTGGTGAAGGAAGTCAGAGCCATGCAAGCTTGTTTTGATATTAGTGATTTCTGGACTAGTTTAGGTGAAATCACTATGGTTGAGGGTTGAAGTGGTTTGGCCTCTAGAAGCTCTGGTTGGTTTCTATTTTGGTTTAACCTATATGATCCCACATTCATGCTTGGAATATGTGACAGGGATGATTGGATGAAAGAGAGATTTGGTTCAGCCCAATCTATGGGTAGGTGGTACATGGAAGTCCCTGACTTGGTTGTCATTTGCATATGTTAATACGAGTAATTTCCTTGTTGTGATTGATGAGCACATCTATTGCTTAGTATGTTGATATTATGACTGGTTTGTCATGAATTCTATTCTGGTTATATGTTGGTATTAGACATGGTTGAATGTTGTGCTCTTGATATGGATCTTGTTCATGATTTGATAAATTATTTAATGGTTAACTTATGCATGGGATAACAACTGATATTGCAACTAGCTTGAGAGGGCATTGAACCTTCTTGATGATTCTTTGATGAAGTTAAGAAAATCATGATGAGATATGCATTCATGATCTGTAGCTACTATGTTTACTACATGTTTGATGGCATTTTTTATCATGTGACTAGCATGTTTTGAGAAAGTTATAGCCTTAGTATTCATTGTACATGCTTGTTATCATCTTAAACTAAGTTCTGAAGAGTTTTGTGTTTTTCTGGGCTGTGGCCTATAGGCCAACCCGGAAAAAGTGGCATAAATATCGTACCCGCACTCTTTGAACTAGAGAATTTTGGTTGTAACCTCATGGAGGAAAGCTTATGCATGCAGTTGAAGCCTTCCAACTGCATACATAGTGTGTCAAGATTGTGGTTGGGGTCTAAAGCATAAGAAAAATAAGTTCTAGCTCAGGTATTGATCACCAGGGGTGGTTGTCAAATACCTGGGTAATCTGGGGTCCATGAGGGATGACACTATGTTTTCAGTTAGTAGAACCCACTTCAATAACTAGAGCCTAAGAGCTTGGAGGTCAGGTCATGTCACAGTAACACTCAACTCATGTTTAACCTGAAGGGATTGTAAAAGTGGGTAAATTTTGGATGGGGTGGTTACATGGTGGTATCAAAGTGAGGTTGCAACGTTGTACCTCGAGGTAAATGCAAACTATTATGCATGCATGTCAGTTGTCTATATGTTTATCTTGCATGCATGTTAGCTATGTACTGTTAAGGTTATGATGTACATGTATGAGTTGGTATGTGTGTGATACTGTATCATGCTAATTTGGATTGGGTTGTACAAATGCGATAGCCTCCCCTGAGATACCTTGAGGTATGATTTTGATTATGTTTTCTATTTGGTTCATCTAACATGGTATGTTTTCAGAAAATAGAAGATCACATATGAAGAGCATAATGGTGGACTATAGTTCACATGACTACCCTTATAGGCCTGATGTGAATTCCATGGAATGGGAAAAGTCAATTAGGTAGCAAGGAGAAGAGAATTCTCTTGATTTAGCAAATATACTAAGGAATTTGAGGGAAAATATTCGAAGTCGCATGGAAGAAAATAACAAGTTGATTGAGGCACAATAAAGACTTGCAAGGGCTCAAGAAAAGCAAGAAGAAGTCAATGTCACGATTCTTCATAGCCTTTTAGATTTATAGAAGCAGGGAAAACTGGGGAATAGTCATGAAGATAGGTAGGAGGAGAAGACTAATGGGGCATATGGTAGTAGGTCTTAGAGAAGACACATGATGGACATAGATGATACAATCAAAGGTGGCAGATTCTTGGATACACTTGAGAGAAGGGGTAGTACGTATGGATTCTATTCTAGCTCTAGTTCTAGGAGACATCATCATCATCACCTCCAACATCCTTATTGGAGGAGTGAGAAGGGATACTTTCCATAAGAGTTCTTGAAAGCCGATCCTCCTACTTTTTATGTAGAGATGAAGAAATTAGAAGATGTAGAAGCATGGATTCTTGGGATGAAGAAGATTTTGAGATTTCATGATTACTCAGAGAACATGAAAGTCGAGATAACTACCTTTAGTCTCAAGGGAAAAGTGAACATCTGGTGGGAGGATGTAAAGCATGTTATAGGAATTAGAGAAGAGGAGTTGATTTGCGAGGAGTTTGAAAGACTCTTTAAGAAGAACTAGCTATTTGAAATATGTTAATATGAAAGGGCCAAGGAATTTTATGAGTTGAGGATGATTTCCATGACAAATGATGAGTACATGGGCATATTTCATGAGCTGTTGAGGTATGTGCCTTATATGAAGGACGAGAAAGAGAACATTCAAAGGTTCATTAATGGATTGGTGTTACCATTCAAAGACTTGATTGAGTTTGATGAACCTTGGCCATTGGAGGAAGCCATCACAAAGTTGAAGCATGACTAGACATGTAACGAGAAGACGAAAGGGAAATTTCCTAAGAATTGAGGAATATCTTAGGATGCAAGAGACAAGGAAAATATGGTACCTTACAAGAAGTTCAATGCAGTTGAGAGAGGACTTGGGTCTCAGCCTGAGGAGCAAAATAAAGGCGATGGTAGGAAGCCTTTGAGGCGTTCGACTTGTGGTGGAGAGCATCATAGGAGGGATTGTCCATCACATCAAGATGGTAGGCCTCAAATTTACAGTGCTGAAGAGGCACATATAGTTGGGGATGTTGGTTAGAGTACTCCTTGGATTTATGCAATAATGGATAGTAGGCAAGTTGATCATCAGACATCCTTTATCGAGATGGAAGGTAAGCTTTGTGATCAAGTTGTTTATATTTTGATTGATCTTGGATCGAATTATAGTTATATCAGTCCTGACTTGGTGGATAAGTGTAGCTGGAATAAATAAGTGCATGCAGAATCTTGGTGGGTACAACTGCATATACGGACCAAGAGAAGAGTTCATAATTGGGTGAGATCTTATGCATTTGCGCTCAATGATATGCCTACATCAACACATCTAATGTGCTTCCTTTGGGTTCATATAACAATATTTTTGGCATGGATTGGTTATTCATTCATAGGACTATAGTGGACTACTATAACAAGGATATTGAGTGCCTGGATGATGATGGGTAAAGGAGACCCTTGCAGGGAAAGAAGAGGCCTACATCACTGAGAATGGTTACAACTATGCAAGCAAAGCGCAACCACATGAGAGGATGTTTATTTTTTGTAGTGCATATATCTAGTGATGAAGGGAAGGATGTTGAGGATGACGAAGTCCTAAAGAGGTATCCTGTTTTGCAGCAATTTTAGCATATGTTTCTTGCAGAGGTTCCAAAGTTACTGCTTCATAGGGAAGTGGACTTCACTATTGAGTTAGTACCAGGAGAAACACCAACATCTAAAGAACCTTACATGATTAGTACTCCAAAGTTGGTGGAACTGAAGTTGTAGCTTAAGGAAATGCTTGATAAGGGATACATAAGGCCAAGTGTGTCTCCTTGGGTTGCACCAGTGCTGTTTGTAAGGAAGAAGAATGAAACTCTCAGATTGTGAATTGATTACAGATAGTTGAATAACGTGACTATCAATAATAGGTATCCGTTTTCGAGGATTGATGACTTGTTTGATAAGCTGAAGGGAGAAATAATGTTCTCAAAGATTGATTTTAGATCAGGAGATCATCAGGTGCACATCAAAGAAGAAGACATATACAATACTACATTTCGTATAAGGTATGGGCACTATAAATTTGTGGTGGTTCCTTTTAGTCTTATCAATGCTCCAACCACCTTCATGTGTTTGATGAATAATGTGTTACGTCCTTATCTAAATAAGTTTGTGATAATATTTGTTGATGATATAATAGTATATTCCAAGAATGAAGAAGAGCATGCAGAGTAGCTGGCAGCAGTGTTGAGATTGTTGAGAGAGCATTAGTTGGATTCCAAGCTTAGAAAGTGTAGTTTCTTACAAACTCAAATTCATTACTAGGGACATGTTGTTTCCAAGGAAGGGATAACAACAAATCAAGAAAAGATTAAAGCTATCATGGAGTGGCAAAGTCTTTTGAATGTGGATGAAGTTAGATCATTCATGGGACTAGCAAGTTATTATAGGTGGTTCATTAGGAACTTCTTGAAGATTTGCTATCCTATTACATCTTTGCAAAGAGAAGGAAAAAAGTTCGAATGGACTGAAAAGTGTGCAACTAGTTTTGAGCAGTTAAAGCATTTGCTTACAAATGCTCCAGTCTTGAAGATTGTAGATCCTGATAAAGAGTTTTTGGTTTGTACAGATGTATGACTTGGTCGAGTTCTGATGTAGGAAGGGCAAGTAGTTTTCTATGAATTAAGGAAGCTGAATGAGCACGAGTATAACTATGTGAATCATGGTCTTGCGCTGAAAACTATCATTCATACGCTGAAGATGTGGAGACATTATCTCCTTGGCAGGAGGTTTATTCTGATGAGTGATCATAGTGGACTGAAGTTTTTGTTTGACCAACCCAATTTGAATGCCAAGCAAGCGAGATGGTTGAATACCTGCAGTGAGTTTGATTTTAAGATTAGGTACACGAAGGGCAAGGAGAACCGGGTTGCAGATGCTCTTAGTAGGAGAGTGGAGGTGAATAATATTTCAGCTATGAGCTCTTATGGGACAAATTTATAGGAGCGAATCTTACATGCAAGCCAACATGATGAGAATTACCAAAAACTAAAGTAGAGGTTGCAACAAGATGATTAGGATGAGGAATATCACCTCACAAGTGATGGCTTGGTTAGATTTAGGAGCAAGATCTTTGTGTCGGATAACAATGAGTTGAAGAGGCTTATCTTGGGGGAGTTTCATGTCAAGCCATATTCAGGCCACCCAAGATATCAAGAGACTTTGACAAATGTTAAGAAGTTCTATTATTGCCTGAAATTAAGAAAGAGGTGGCTGAGTTTGTTATAAAGTGCTTGGATTATCAACATGTGAAAGATGAACGTAAGCATCTAGCTCGTTTGTTGCAACCTATTATGATTCCAGAATGGAAATGGGAGGTAATTTCCATGAACTTCATTGCAGAATTTCTGAGGAAATCAAGGAAACATGATTCCATCATGGTTGTGGTTGATAGGTTGAGCAAGGTAGCTCACTTCATTGCAGTAAAGTCTACTAATTCAACTAGTGAAGTTACTTAGATCTTCATCAGGGAGATAGTGAGGTCGCATGGAGTTCCCAAGAAGATTATATCAGATAGAGATGCCAAATTCACTTCCATTTTTTGGAAGGAGTTGTTTGCAGGCTTGGGGACTGAGTTAGCTTTCAGTACAACTTATCATCCGCAGACAGATGGACATACATAGAGGGTTAACATGATTTTTGAGGATATGTTGAGGATGTATGTCATGCATCAAAAAAGGAAGTGGGAGGAGTATATTCCACTGGTGGACTTCTCTTATAATAATGTGTACTAGGAATCCTTGAAGATGAGTCCATTGGAGGCTCTCTACTGGCGGACTTGTAATACTCCTATTAGCTAGAGTAATCCAATGAACATGGTGTTGATTGGACCAATATGTTGGCTGAGATGGCACAAGAGATGTAGGTTATAAAAAGGAACTTAAAGGTAGCATAGGACATGCATAAGTGTTATGTGTATCAACGTAGAGCATTCAAGGAGTTTCAGGTTGGGAAGCATGTGTACTTGTGCATCAAGCCCAAGAAGATCTCCTTGATGATTGGGTCATGTTCCAAGTTGGTACCTTGGTGTTGTGGGCATTTTGAGATCCTTGAGAGGATTGGACCAATAGCATACAAACTTGCACTCCCTCCATCAATGAAAGTACATGATGTTTTCCATGTTTCATTTCTTAAGAGATATGCCCCGAATGTTTATCATGTGATTGATTGGTTTGTATTGCAGGTGGAACTAGAGGGAGAGTTGTGGCCAGACCCATAATGCATATTACAACGGAAACAAATATTGCTCTGAAACTGAGCAATAGAGCAAGTTAAAGTGCAGTGGAAGCACTTTAGGCCCAATGAAGCTACATGGGAGATGGATGATCATATGTGGGCTTTGTATCCTTCCTTATTTGCTGATTGAGCATTTGTGTTTGTTATATGTGTTTTGGTTTTATGTTTGTGTGTGTCTATATTGTAAATATTGTAATGAGTTGTGTTATACAGCTCCAATAAGCAGTATGTTGATCATGTTTTCAGCAGTTTGGTATATCGTAAATATTGCAATGAGATGTGTTATAAAGCTGTGTATGTAATATGTTTTGCTGGTCCTAAGCATCATATAACATCGAGGATGATGTTCCCCTAAGGGGGATGGGTTTGTAACCACCATTGGTTGATTTTAATGTAAATAAAATGAAAACCAAGGTCACGGGACACATATTCCAAGCTGAATGGTGTGTAAACATTACACTGGGCATCAATTGGGGTTTATTAACAACTATGGAAATTGGCAAAGGCAAAGAGGCAATAAATGACATTTAATTAAGGAAAAAAATGAAAATAGGAGAAAAGGAAGATGAAGATACACAAATATACATGCAAGGGAAATTAGAGAGAAAATGAAGGAAAATGAAGAAAAAAGGAAAAAAGGATAGGAAGAGACTAGACATCATTGATAAAAAGGCATTAGAGAAACAATTGACATATTTTGACTATTTGGGCTCAAATCTTGTTCATTCTAGCTCTCTTACACTCTTGCACACTTGAGCATTCTTGGAGCGTCCTAACATTCACTTGGACTTGGAAAGCAACAAGCAAAGGAATTGTGGGCAACGAAAAAGAAGGTTAGATCAACATCTACAACCATAGTTCATTGCAGGTAATAGGTTGCATGTGTGATTCCTTTGCTGAGATTTGGATGCATGGTACATACATATGGTTCTTTGTTTATTTTGCTATCATTAGCATGGGGTTTACCTGGATTGACATTGGTTTCAACTTTGCCTTGCTATTTCCTAGATAACCATGATGTAGTGGGTTCTCTATTTAATTAAGCATTATATGGCTAGTAGACATGGATCCTGGTTGAGGTCGTCTCAGGAAAATTCCCAAGGGTCAAGGGTGGAGATGGGATTTCTCCTAGATCTCTTGACGGATGTGTGGAGATAGGAAAATTCCTCTATTGTTGGTGAAGGAAGTCGGAGGCATCCAAGCTTGTTTTGATATTAGTGATTTTTGGACTGGTTTATATGAAAACACTGTGGTGGAGGGTTGAGGTGGTTTGGCCTCTGGAAGCCCTGGTTGGTTCTATTTTGGTTTAGCCCATATGATCCCACATTCATGCTTGGAATATGGCACAAGGGTGATTGACTGAAAGAGAGATTTGGTTTAGCCCAATCTATGGTCAGGTGGTACATGGAAGTCCCTAACTTGGTTAGCATTTGCATATCTTAATATGAGTTATTTTCTTATTGTGATTGATGAGCACATGTACTAGTTACTATGTTGATCTTATGGTTGGTTTGTCATGGATTCTATTTTGGTTATATGCTGGTATAAGGTATGGTTGAATGTTGTGCTCTTTATATTGATCTTATTCATGATTTGATAACTTATTGAATGACTAATGTATGCACAGTCTAACAAGTGCTGTTGCAACTAGCTTGAGAGGGCATTGAGCTTTCTTGATGATTCTATGATGAAGTTAAGAATATCATGATCAAATATGCATTCATGACCTGTAGCTACTATGTTTACTACATGTTTGACGAAATGTTTATCATGTGACTGGCATGTTTTGCTCAAGTTCTAGCCTTAGTATTCATTGTACATGCTTGTTATCATCTTAGCCAACAATAAGATATCTCACACAATCTCCATCTAATGGATTGGAAATTTGATGCTCTTTGTAAGAAGTCCTCAACATCAAAACTTTTGTTATCAACCCATCAGACTCTCAAGCCAATCCCATGGACAACAATGACCAATTCCTTGCATATGAAGGCACTCCTTCTAATGACATCTTGGTGGATGAGGAACTAGAGGAGAAAATCTACAAATATTGTTGTAAAAAGCAAGAGCATGCCTTTTTAGTTTAAACACCTTTATTTATCATAATTTCTAAGAAGGAGGAACAACAACTGCCTCCTCAATCACTAGTATTATGTTTGATTTACTGTTGTTAGTAGGACAGGCATGCATTTATGTCAATTTATAGATACATTGATTTTTTTTTGTATCATAAGACATTGATATGTCAATACTATTTTGGTCTTTGTTTCCCAAGTGGTAGGCCATAGGTAATGATGCTTGTAATCCTTTTTGTAATATATTGATACCAAGGTTGATTAGTTAAAAAAAATCCATGTTGATTTTGGCTAAATTATATATCAAAATAAATTAGTTTAGGAAAATATGATCAATGTTGTTGAGAATACATTTTTTTTTGTGTTTCTAAAAAAAAAAAATTATAAGAAAAAATTGCCAAAACAAGCTATTAGAAATTATTCATTTGCAATACAACTAAATTTAATTTATTTCTTCTTTTTGGATTTATCATGTATTAAAATGATCAAATCCCTCAAAGTGAAAATCTCTTCTCAAGTTTCACTTCCAAGGATGTGATCCCTCTAAGAGCATGATAAATTTGAAATTAAAATGAATATTTTACTTATTATGGACATTTTATTAATGGATGTGTTTCTTTCAAAATAAATAGAAACTATATATATATATATATATATATATAGATATATAGATATAAACATTGTACGAAAGGCACAATGCAACTTACATCATGCATCTCCCTTCTCCATTTTTCCAAGAGTATGTCTACATTCTTGTTTCTAGCATGACTATTCCCACCTACATCATCCTTCCCTTGATAGTGGGAAATTTGTTCAAGACTAGACCATGAATAGGCCCTTCAAAATACTCTTAAGGCAAACCAAAATTTGCAAAACATCATGATTGCTTACATGTCCATTTTAGGGTATGGAACCCCTTCTCCTTTTCCAACTTCTTTGGTATTGTTGAGGCTTATATTACTTCCATATTCCTGAGATTCCTCCCAATTTCTCTGCATGTATGGATGCTTCTCTACCATCCTTAGATCGAACCTCTATGTAATGTTTGCTTCCTAGTTGTTGCAGAGTTTCTCATCAAGCATTCTTAAATACCACCCTCCTATCTAAATGTTAAACTGTATTGCTCATTTTCTACTCATTCTAGTTCCCCCTCACATCACAAAAATAATATGAAATATCCCATTGATTAATAGATACCACATGGGTTTTACTCTGGGATCCATATTAACATTCAAACATTCCTGTCTTCCATTGGTTTGTTGGAATTCCCTTTGATAGTAAGCTTCACTTGAGATTACGAACATACTTTCACTTCTAATCCTGTAAATGTAATTGGGAGCAAAAATTCCCAACTTGCTTTTTACAATCCCTAAGAATATACTTGAATAATAAATACCTTTAATTTCGTATTGGCCAACTGTGGTTGATTCCCAATCAATGGCCCAAGCCGACCTGATTTCACCATGACTCAGCATAAAAGGAGTCCCTCTTTAAGAGAATTTAAAGGGATTTTTTCCTTCCCTTTCTAGATTATGAGAATACAAACACCAATAGGATGAATTTTTCTCATGTTGGTCCTTCGACGTATCACATAGAAAACAAGTTTTGTGTGATTGCAACTCAAACTTAATAGGAGAGGATACACATAGGAATTGAGCTTAGCCTGACTTCGACAACAACTTTCTCCAAAAAGAGATCCTCTAATATTCCTAGATCAAACTCTCTCATAGTCTGTTTGCGGACTAGTTACACGATATAAGGAGAGCCTGAAAACTGTAATCATTAGCACCACCCCAGGCGAAATCTATCCAAGGAGGGATACAGACTCTTCTTATACTAAATTTGCTGAATAAAATTAAGAAAAGAGGCCCTATAATACCTTTTGTCTTGATAGAAATCCAAGTGTGTTGATGATCCACCAGTCGTTCCAAACATGAACCGATATAATCCCTGGAGCATGTCTTGGATCCTTCCATGCTAAGCTGGATACAATTGTCTTTTTATTTCTTCAATATTGAGCAATTATACCTATAAGTGCATCCACTTTCTTTCATAAACCACTAGTTGCTGAGATATGCAAGTCTCTAGCCTACACTATAATTCGACACTTCCTTCACTTTCAAATTATGTTGGTCCCTATGTACCCTGCTTGTTGTGCCATGTACAAAGCAATTAGTACTTCCCTAATGCTTCCTCACGTTGTTTAGTCGATCCTCCTTGCATAAAAAATGAAGGTTGAATCCCAATTTCTCCTCAAATTACCCACTCATAACAATAATAACTACTTGATTAGCTTCTCATTGCTTGGAAGGATCAAAATTCTCTTTCCTTAAGGCAACACAAGACTCAAGAATTTTCGAGAATGTTAAATGCCTCCTTTCCACTTGTTGAGTTGTATGCTTATTCCTTTTTCCCTTATAGTTGTCATGACCACTCCCTAAGATTAAGGAGGGTCTCTTTGTTTCAATGACAATTTTCATTGAAGCTAAGGTAGGGGGGAATAACCCCTTACTCCTTTCCACTATATATCCCTTATATTCATGTTGGTGCCCAAATTTTCCATTTGGTCCGCTTCCACATTTTGGTCCCTTAAAACATGAAAACATTTTTTGACCAATATCTGGTTGTAGAGTATTTTCATTCTTTGAATGAGATTTCTCAACCTCAGGTTCGAAGGAAGAGCCAACAAATAAATGGCAAATTACAGTTGCAAAATCTCCAATGATCATCACTTCGTGAGCTCCCAACTTTCTCAATTGAACAAGATCTTGATACATTGCATATGTCTCTTCCATATTATTTGTGGTTTTTCCCAACCCGCAGTAAAATAAGTATTCAATTTTACTCACAGAGTGATAAACCACTCCCCCAGCACCTATCACCCCTAAATAAACATAAATTTTTTCACTATTACAAGTTAATCAATCGATGGATCATTAATACCCCTTTCTTTTTCCATCGAAAATATTTTATATTCCGTATGAGGAAATATATATTTTGGTCCTTGAGATACTGATCAAACAAAAAGGCTCAACGCCATTACAACAAATACTCATTATGATCTCAACATTGATGAATTAGTTTTCCAAATACTTAAAATAACTACATTCAAACACTTATGACATGAATATACCCTGACAAAATTATTGCATAACACGAGACAAAAATAATACATGAATAATCTCGTTCCTTGGGTTCGAGTTCTTGTGACCATTGGGTTGGGATTCTATTGGAGCTTTCTTCCCTTTCTATACTTTTCTCCATATTTCCGTTAATTTAGATAGAGTGATTTCTTATTTTTTCATACATGGAGTATCTTATGTTGGGGAATGTTCCCTCTCTTAAGATTTGGCTTCATTTTCTTGATATACCCAACTTTCTGTTGTTTAAGTCCCCAACTTATCAAGGGATTTATGGCCCAAGTGTTGTGGGACCAAATATACTTTCAGTGGACTTTGAGAGATATGATCGTGTTGTTTTTCTTGAGAAAATATAATCATTAGAGGTAGGGATAAAGCCAAAAGACATTATTCTCATAGAACTAACTAAGGATCCTTTATGGAACCAACCCACCACATTGATTTTCATTGCTTCATTTTAAATTCCTTTGACTTGACTAGAAAATGAACAACTATATGGTATATGTACAAGCAAGCCCTACATCGCAAGGGCACATGCACATAATCTAATTTTTGCACCCAGGAAAAATCTTTGCCAATAAAATTAATTTCATAATGGAACCCAAGGCTGAGATCCATTTCAACACATATTCTAGCATAAGTAGCAATGCTTCTTTATTGAATTTCACAACAGGCAAGATGGAACTTTCCTAAAGTGGCCCTAATGGCCTGAAGAGAAGGAAAAAAACGTAGATACAACGAAAATTTGGAAGTCGTACCCAAACAAGCATCGAGGACAAGATCTTGGTCAATGTATTGAAGGAGGGAGACAAAAACCATGGACCTGAATTAAAGATCAGATCCCTACCTTTAGCACTATTAAACTCAAAAACTAAAAATACGTTTGCATAAGGGTGGATGAAAACATCTTGCTTGATCATCGACATCCATTTTTTGTTATCTAAGCTAGAATATCTACAACTTGTGGCCAAAACCCAAAGAAATAACAAACTAAACAACCAAATATGAGGAAATTCACTTCTTTATTAGCCTTTTAGCTAATGGGAATGGAAATGTAGGAAGCTTGACAAACTAGAATAGAGGACGAATGGGCAGAAGACTATTGAAGCACACAAATCTTGAAAGAGACAACTCCATGAGTGCCAATAATTGAATTAGAAGTTGACAAATAATAAGAAGTCACAAGATCAAGTGCCATGGAAAGGCCTTTTTGATTCGGACTTTCGAGGCTAAGATCCATAAGGCATGAATGCCAAGAGAAGAGCAGAGAAAACATATAGCTCTTCCATGAAACTAATCACAAGAACATTGATAAAAATGCAAGAACTAAATATATCACAAAAATATGGAGAGAGAGAGAGAGAGAGAGAGAGAGAAACCTTTTCATGCAACGAGGCCAAATTTGGGACCTCTCCTTCTCAACCTTCATGATTACAACGTGCCTAGTGCCAATGAAGAGAAAGGTTTTGTGTGGTTAACCCACAATTGTGTTAGAAATGACAAGCTTAGATAAAGGTTTTATGTGCTTTACTCATAATCATGAGTTTGTGGATGACCCATAACTATGATTTTTTGTTTTTGTTTTGTTAATTTCTCTACCAATGGACTTCTTAATAATATTAATAATATTAATATAAATAAGACATTATGAAATGTTATATGCATATTAAATATTATTATTAATTTTAATATTACCAACCTAGAACCATCTTAACTCCAAATTTACCAAGTGCCAAGAGGGATCAAATCTCTTTTCACTCTAAAAGAGGTTTGCATCTCAAGAGATTTTATCCCTCTTGACACATGGTAAATCCAGAGGCAAAATGGATCTAGGTTGGTTTAATTATTAATTATTAATTTTATTATATTTTGACTGAGTCAAATTCTTAAACATTACAACATCCCTACCATATTGGGCTGGAGAGCACCTCTCGACAAAAAAAATAAATAACCATTAGTTTTAAATATATTTCCATATTTTAGAGTTCTTTATGTATCAATTTTTTACACTTAACTCCCTTTCTTTTCCTATTATTACTGCTGGCATGATCATATTTTTTCACATTCTCATCTTGATGATGAACCTCATAAGTAGGTTTAAAACATCGACAATCCAAAATATCATGCGATGGATTCGAAAACAAATCCCCAATAGAAATAGACCTCTTGTTGCAACTTTGTTGATAAATTTTTTCTCATGTGATGAAATCATATTTTGTCAAAGACCCATTTGAGGTATTGGAGAGATATTTTCATTGATATAAGATACTTGCTTTGTAGTGATATGTGAAGTGAGAAAATCATGCATGAAACTCAAGGTATGCATCACTGCGCAACTTTACAAACATGCGTGACTTCAATTGATGATATCTCTCAAAATAGGAAACAAAATCAAATTCTGTAAAAAACACATCCGGGCTAATAGAAAATAATTTAAAATGAGATATCATATACCTTCTGAAATGCTTTATATAGGTCGTGGAACTTGCATAAATTAGGTTGAAGATTTTCGCCTTAGATTTCATTCATGATTGTGCTTCTATATGGCCATACCACCACGGAGAAGCCAAGAAATGGATGAAATGAGGTTTCCAAAGCCTCTAGATGTTGCATACATTTTTTTTTAAGCCATGGCATTGTTGTAAAAATATGAAATAACAATGAATGTGAGAAAACCAAGTGTAGAGGGAGACAAAGGATGCCAACGGTTTGTAGAGCAACATGGTTGCTACAAAGGTCATGGAAGCTCTGCATTGCAGACCAATGGATGTAGTGAATGAAGGTCTGAGGGTAGAAGTCCCTGTAATGCTTGTGGACCAATTGTGATACTTGCAATATATGGCCCAACAAATAAACCTCAAGGTGCCAAAAGGAGGTTAGAGATTGTTTCAAAACTTTGAAACCGAAATATTGATCCGTTTTAAACAGGAATGCAACAAATTACAGATATAACCATACATATAGAGATGCAACAGAAATAATAATTCATTTCATTACTATAAAATACTGAAATATGCTTACAAACATAAATGGAAATAAACTAGCTAGGGCGATGGTAACTTATCTCTGAGAAGAGATGTGGCGGCTACATGCCTTTGAACTATGTTACAATGGCTCAAAGGCCTATTTGTTGTTGAGAAAAAATGGAAAACCCTAAACATCCAAAAACCTAACTCTAGAAGATGAAACACCAAACTGTGGGCCCCGTTTGGGTAAATTGGTACATCAACTTCCCAGGGTCGTAACTTTGGCATATGATCTCCGTTTGACGCACACAATAGCTCGTTAGAAATATCTATTCAAGGACTACAACTTTGGGGAGAGAAACATTGATCCATGGACCCATGTTGCTCCCAAATTTCCCAAAAAACGTTGTTTAGGGCCTCAAAACGGCTTTGGAAGTTCAGGACCCAAAAAACTACTAAAAATACTAAATTGTGCTACAATTAAGGAAACTGAAAAACTGAAAGAGACAGTTGTGGGGGTCCAAATGGGATAGGTGGGTGGCCACCAACATCCACCTGGATCATTCCTCCCCCCTTAGGAAGCAATGGTCCCAATTGCATTGAGTTTCTCCATCTGCTGAACTTGGTCCCTGGTGAGCTGTTCTGCAATCTCTGATGTGTCCAGTAATGGTGGGAAGCATGGTCGAGGGTGTTCCACATTGAACACTCGGTGCAAGAGAAGGAATGGAGGAATGATGTGCTCCAAAGCATTGTTTCCCATAGCCTTGGTAATGCTGTAAGGACCATGTCGGAGTGGTCTGAGCTTCTGATGGGCTCTTGTAAGGCGTTCTTTTTGTAGATGTGACCAAACTTTGTCACCCACCTGAAACTTTTGTGGTACTTGATGCTGATCATGCTGCTGCTTATACTTGGCATTTTCCAGAATGAAGTGGTGATAGATCAGCTCGTTGGGTAGAGGTGCTCCGGAAGTTAGATTAGACGAATGCTTGACCTGACAGTGCAACAGTACCCCTGTGGGTGAGGAGAAGATGACCGTATCCCTCTACTGCTGTTGTTGTGTGGAGGAACCCTTCATGGGGGTCATGGATGTGGCGACGATCTTCCCCTTACTTTGGGAGCGAACCAAACAAAAAATGAATTTCCTAGTCTGGGAGATGAGCTTGCTGCATTTCTTAGCAGTGATTAAAGAGGTGGCGGTAGGTGGGGCTACCTCCGGTATCCTGTATAATGAATTACCCAAAGTAATAATAACAGTGCGAGGCCTTGACTCATACACAACATGTCGCCTCCATAAGTATGACTGGCCTAATAATACATCACAAACATCCAGAGGTGCAACATCACATAATACCTCGTCTGTGAAGGGCTTGATGCTGTAGGGAAGGCGACACTGCTGGAGAACTTGGAGATCTCATCCTTGGTGAAGCCACTCGATGATATATGGTTGCGGGTGTGGTATGGTTAGTAGTCCCATCCACTTCACGACCTCTACTGAAATGAGGTTCTTTTGGCTCCCACTGTCAATAATGAATTTCAACGATGAACCCTTCACCCACATCTGTGAGTGGAAAAGACGCTCCCCCTCCTCTGGATCTTCGGGCTCATTCTTTTGGATCTTGGCAGTGGTAATAGTGGCATTGGGCTCCGCGTCAATGATCTGCTTCCCTTTTCCATTCCCCTTGTCGGGTTCTGACTCAGGGTCGGAACATGCATCTGATTCGGAAGCCTTCAACTCAGCCACCAACGACTGCTTGGTCCGACACTCACTTGTGTTGTGAGTGGGGTTCTTATGGAACTAACACCACTTTCCTGTGTCCTTCTTTGACTTCATGGTGTTGTTGTTTCTTACGGCTTCGATGGGTTGTCTTGGGTCACCCTGCCTTGGCTTTGTCCTTTGTTCTTCCGATTCACAGATCCAAAGTATCTCTTCTTTTGTTTAAACTTTTGCTCGATTTTGACAGCGTATTGGTACATTGTGCCGAGTGAGGAGATGTTTAATAACTCTATCTTGTCCTGGATGTACCTGTGTAGGCAGTCGCGGTACTTGGGTACCAAATGCAACTTAGAGTTCTTGATACCAAACTGTTTGCGAAGGGTATGAAAAATGTTTGTGAACTCCAGCACATCTTGGTCCCTTCCCTGCCACAACGTGGTCCACTTTATGTATTTGTCCTCATAGCTTTTGACAGGGTAACACTGCTCCTTGATGGCATCCCGGAATGAATTCCAAGTGGGTGCGACTGAAAATAGTGAGCTCGTACTTTCATCCTTCTGATCGCAGTAGGTTTCCCACCAGTCCTTGACGTGGGGGGCTACTTTGGGAAGAGCGAAAATAATCTTTTCCAGACTGGAAAAATCATGAACAGAAAAATACCCTTCCAGCAAATTTAACCATTTATCTATGGCATTTGCGTCTATTTGACCCTTAAAGATAGGGATTTCAAAATTAACTTGTACCTTAAAGGGTGTGGCATTTCCAGAGTAGCTGTTGGAAGCCGATGTGTCACCCCTGGGTAGCCACTGAAGGATCTGGGAAAAGTTGTCCATCATCGTGTTCCTTTGTTGCTCGAGGGCTTCTTCGAGCAAGATTTTGATAGGATCTCCTACCCGCTTGTCTTTCTTTTCATTCACCATGGGAGGCCATCGAGATTTGCGAGGCCGATCTTGGAAAGGTTCAACCAAATCAAGCCCTAGCTCCTTATATCTCGACCTCGTTGGGGACATGCAAAGAAAAACAGAGAAAGAGCAGACCGCTCTGATACCACTGATCCGGATTTAAACATGAACACAACAAATTACAGATATAACCATACATATAGAGCTGCATCAGAAATAATACTTCATTTAATTACTGTAAAATATTGAAATATGCTTACAAACAAAAATGGAAATAAACTAGCTATGGCGATGGTAGCTTATCTCTGAGAAGAGATGTGGCGGCTACATGCCTCTGAACTACGTTACAATGAGGCTCGAATGCCTATTATTGTTGAGAAACAATGGAAAACCCTAAACATCCAAAAACCTAACCCTAGAAGATGAAATGCCAAATTGTGGGCCCCGTTTGGGTAAATTGGTACATCAACTTCCCAGGGTCGTAACTTTGGCATACGATCTCCATTTTACGCGCACAATAGCTCATGAGAAAGATCTATCCGAGGATTACAACTTTGGGAAGAGAAACATCGGTCCATGGACACATGTTGCTCCCAGATTTCCCAAAAAAACATCGTTTAGGGCCTCAAAACGGCTCCGAAAGTTCAGGATCCAAAAAACTGCTAAAAATAGTAAATTGTGCTACAATTAAGGAAACTAAAAAACTGAAAGAGACAATTGTGGGGGTCCAAATGGGATAGGTGGGTGGCCACCAACATCCACCTGGATCAAATATGCTTCAAACTGTGGTTCACATGAGTGGTAACCTGCTCTTATACCAACAATCTAAATATTGGGGACTAAGATCCAAAAGGCATGAATGATGAGAGGGGAGGAGAGAAAACAAAGAGGTCTTCCATGAAACTAATCATGAGAACATTGATAAAAATGCAAGAATTGAATATATCACACAAATATGAAGAGAGAGACAGAGAGAATTGGAGAAGAAGGATTCCATTAAGAAGAGGGATTACATGCAATGAGGCCAATTTTGGGACCTCTCCTTCTCGACCTTCACTCTCTTCCCATTTCCTTCTTACAAGATGTCTTGTTGACAAAGTCAAGTTTAATTAGGTATTACTCTGTCAATTACATATATATCAAATTCCCTTTTTACATAAAAGTATGACTTTATGACTTATACAGTTGAACTTACACTATAAACCCCTCCCAAACTTCATATCATTGACAATGGATAAGATGTTGAGGGAGGAGGTGCATAGGTGATTAGGGCCAAACCCAAACCACTATATACTAAAGACCAATCACCATCTTTCATAATAATCTAATTAAACATTTTTACATAATATTTCATAAATATGTAATAATATATATCTATAGGCATTATTTAACCATTATACATTTTGGAGTTTTTGGTTCGAATTAAGAATTTTATTTTTATCATATCTTGTTCTTTAAAATAAGTTTTTGACTGCATATATGGATTTAATATCTTGAAAAAACCCTAGGACACTAGAATTGTGATGAGTTTACAACTAAAATTTGTGATTCCAACAAATCCCTATCCGATTCTAGAAAAATTAAACCAAAAAATATGTCAGAAAACTTTCCAAAATATATAACAATTAAACTATGGTTATATCTATAAAAATAAAATCAAATAGATAAAATTACAAATTTCCTTTATATTTAAATGTATGGTTTACGGTGAAAAAGAAAGTTTGAAATTATACCATAACAATTGTAAGAAAATGTATGATTATAACATAGCAAAAAAAACATTGGAGGAGTTGAATTTAATAAGAGTTATTTGTTTTAATTAAAAAACAATAAAATAATAAAAGTGAGAATTAAAATTTTATTTTTATTTCGAAGGACTAATGTAGGGAAATATGCAAAGGAGTTATGTTCTCATTTTTGTTTGCAAAAACAAATGAATAGAGGTTTAGAAAGTAGCTATGTTTTTAAGTGAGAAGATTAATAAGGGGAAGTTTTTTAATATGTTTATTTTTTTATAAAATTTTAATTTGGTGGTGTTGATGGGTAGAAATGACTACTTGTTAATAGAAGAAAATAATCTAGACGAAGGTTTTTAATAATTACGCCGTAAGGCGTCTCCATTTGAAATGAATTACCCTAGCCGTCACCGTGTCCTATTATTCACCGTAGATTTGTGGTGTTAGATGATCAAACAAAACTTGATCGTTGATCAAAAATTAAAATGGTTCATGAAACTGAAACGGTTCATGAATTTTCGCCCTCGCCGTTCACCCTAAGATCTGGTCTTTCTGAGTCTGATTTCCAGAAATTGCCTATTTCCTTTTGCACCACCAACACCGAACAGAGCAGCAATGATAAGAAGAATGATGTCGAAAATATTTGCATCAACATCGATCTTGAATGCATGGTTTGTCTTGATCAATTCAAGGATGGTGATAAATGCCTTGTGTTACCAAAATGTAGCCATTGTTTCCATGTTCCCTGTGCAGATGTTTGGCTCTCCCAGCGCTCCATATGCCCCATTTGCAGAGGCAGTGTTGAAATTATTAATGTTGATCAACACCCATGTGGGCCAATGCGTTCATCTCGCACTTGAAATCTTTTTCAGTCTGTGCTGAACATGGCCGGAGTCTTTTTACTGCCAGCAAAGATTGATCTGGCAGTTTGCCTTTGTAGATTATACCTTTCCTTCCCTGCAAAACGATATTGTCTTCGCTGAAGTTGCCAGTGACCGCCACAAGATCAGCCAATCTCATCTTCCTGATGGGCATCTCGAACGAGCAAACTTTAACAGATCTCCGAGCTCGGACATATTTCTGCCAATCGTTGGGCTCATTGGTACTTGGCGGTGGGATTTTGACAGATCTTTTGCTTTTTGCTTCAGAAATCATCCAATGAAGACCAAGTAAAATCCAGACAATTAACACTATGCCAAATAGAAGAAAAGCCGCAACAACCATGGGATTGTTCGGTGCTGTGCACGTCTTTGAAAGGGGAGGCCCACATAGCCCAGGGTTACCCTGAAAATTAGAGGCAGAAAAGTTGTGAGTGAATGAAGGTATATTTCCAGTAAGCTTGTTGTTTGCTACATTGAAGTCCTTGAGACGGTCGATCCGTGTCAATTGCCAGGGAATTTCCCCTGTAAGTTGATTTCCATTCAGGCGGAGGATATTGAGGTATGTGCAATTATGAACCTCAGCAGGAATAGGTTCCATAAACTTGTTCTGGGAGAGATCAATGGTTACTAGAAAAGGAAGCCATTGGCAGAGCTCCTTGGGAATGGTACCCGTAAGACTGTTTTGAGAGAGATCCAAGCTCATCATACTCTTGCAGTTCTATACTCCAGATGGAAACTCACCTTGAAGCCCCAACTCTTGAAGCGAAATTGACTTCACTTTGTTATCATCATCATGCCAACAAGTAATTCCCAGAAAATTGCAAATAAACCCATTGTTAGTGTTCCGGAAGTTCCAGGTGCGGAGGTTCCCTTGAGGGTCCTTCAATTCCTTGTAAGTAGTCTGAAGACACTGTACATCGTTTCCTGGAGAAATGGTCTCGGACGAACTGAGGCATATGAGTTGGAGAATGAGTAGCATGAGCCGTAGCAAGCCCAAACACCCAAAAATTGTCATGGCTTAATCAGTGCTCTCCTGTCGTTTCAAACACAATCCTGTACCTGCCTAATCTCAACAAATGGCCGCTGCTCACCCAGCTCAAACAGGATTGCTGGTATCCAAGTGCAAGCATGAATCGCTTACTGAGGTTAATGTCTCATTGGCCAGCCCCTAATTATAATACCCACAACAAATTTTCCACATCAGAAAATGAAAATTGAGAAATCCATGAGATGGACAAACGAAAGGGGTATCGCCGTGTGCGTCTTGTCTTCTGGTGTGTACTTTTCGCGGGCAGCTTCCGATGGCAAATCCATGGCGATTGCTACGTCTTCTCCACTGCATCGTAGTCTTGGTTTGTCTTGATCAATTCAAGGATGGTGATAAATGCCTTGTGTTACCAAAATGTAGCCATTGTTTCCATGTTCCCTGTGCAGATGTTTGGCTCTCCCAGCGCTCCATATGCCCCATTTGCAGAGGCAGTGTTGAAATTATTAATGTTGATCAACACCCATCGACCGAAAAGCCT
Source organism: Pinus tabuliformis (assembly GCA_031772625.1). Classification (NCBI taxonomy): domain Eukaryota; kingdom Viridiplantae; phylum Streptophyta; class Pinopsida; order Pinales; family Pinaceae; genus Pinus; species Pinus tabuliformis. The sequence goes on from CM062816.1 coordinate 1,008,348,112, forward strand.
CAGAATTCAGTGGAGATTAACCCTGCAGAAGAACAGGCACTTGGGCCTCAGTTAGATATTATGGGTAATATTAATTCTGATTCTCACGCGGATAATGTCGTCATTGAGATTCCTTTATAGAATAGATAGTTCATAATTTCTCACGTGGATAATGTCGTCATTGAGATTCCTTTATAGAATAGATAGTTCATAATTTTTCTTGAAATTTTGTTGCGGATTGTATTGGTTTTTCTGTGTAGTGAATTGAGTTGTGTAAGATTTGTATTCATAATTTTGTAATCCAATGTACTCCTGTCATATTTTTCTTTTGAAGATAATATTGCATCGATGTAGAATAAAACCATTTATTCTTGAGCAGGGTAGTCATAATTTTTACATGTGAAATTTCATTTTGGATTGCTTTTGCCTTCCAAGGTAATATGGGATATATGTGAAATAGAACTACTTATTCTTTAACAAGGTAATCATAGTTTTTACATGTGAAATTCTGCTTCCTTTATTAATTCTAGGCCTGTAGGTTTGAAGCAGCCCTTTTATTTTTATTTTGTCCATATATGAATTATTGGATTAGCGTCTGGCATTTGTGAATTTGATATTTTGTGCCAGCATTACGCTTGGCATACATCAATGCTTACATTCCATTTTTCCAAAATCCATTTTTCCAAAATTGGGACTCTGGGACTCTGAATTTGACATTTTCTGTGAGCATTTTGGGTGGCATATATAAATGCTGAAAGCCTATTTTCCCCAAAGTTGGAGCTGTTGGCCATGTATAAATGTTACTAATCATCTAATACTTAGTATGGTGAAGGTGGTTTAATGTCTTGTGGAGGCTATTTCATCAGTTTCAGGATAATTTATGCATTAACACAATTTCATGTAAATTTGTTATGGGATAAAGTAGATGTTCCTAAACTGCAGGAGACATGATCATGTAAATACTCAGCAATATTTTGTGCCTATATCTCAAGTTAATCTAAGAATGTTGCCATGAACAGCTATGTGGAATGCTACCTCTATCTGAGGAGAGGTAATATTTTATTTGGCTAAGGGCCCAAACATCGATTGGGAGGGATGCCCTGGCCACCTTCAAACCAGACTGTTAAAACTACTAGAAATTGGATATGGAAATTGAAGTTGACACTTAGTGGAATTAGCTGGCATAGTTGGATCACAAATCCATGGCCAAATTGTCAATGTATCCCTGGGATGATTCTGAAATGTCAAACCTTCAATGTTAAAAGAAAGCTGAATTCTCAGTCCGTTCTAACTTCTACCAAACGCCTCTTCTCACTGTATGAAATACCAAGATTCATCTCTTATGATATTCAAAGCGTCAAGATGTTTCTTAACAATAGCTACTATCATTGCATCGGGGAAAAAAATTGGACATTGTGATGCATACATAATAAAACACAATCTTTGTTCCAAAGAACCAAAACTTAATATAAAAAATAGAGTTTGTTCCCACCTTTGTTGCTATCTAACCATTACTCCAACACATTAACTATCATTTTCCCACCCTTATTGCAAGCTCCATCTATTTTAAAGGCAAGAAATGGAATGGTTTTTTGTTAGTTGGATTACCAAAAGAAATGGGTTAGTTAAGATAGCTTATAAATGGAGGCACAAGTTCTGAGGCTCTCATGGTGTTATTTCAATATATTGGCCATGTTCAAGTTTTGAATAGAACTGTCCTGAAAAATATCTCAAAGAAAATCGATTGCAATTTCATTGTAAAATCCAAAATTTGAAAAAAGAGGAATTCACATGAGCAAGTGACTCGATGAGTTGCTGCAATTAATACAAAAGTATTCTTTCTTCAACACCCTATGGAATGTAGGCACATAGAAAGAATGCAGGGGTATCAACAAAAATGGAAGAAACATATGAGTAATACCACCTAAGTCACAACCTTGGACCCTGGTTTCTTCAAGCGAGGAATATAGGGCCGATTCTAAATCCCTTTTCACTCGACCATTAGATTTAGTGGTTTTAATCGTACAAACCAAAGTTTCGAGTGAACTTCAAAAGAGACTGTAACCAGCATTTTGTGAATGCATTATTTTTTATGGGGGAAATCGAAGGAAACAACTACAAGTATCCATTCTTTTAGAGTAGGTCAATGCAAGAAGTGTCTAGCTTTGTCCCTTTAGTTGTGGCCAAGATTGAAAATGCACTGTAGAAATTTATTACTGTGGGCAGAGCAAAGAAGGTTTTAGTACAAAAGAACTTGCCCATTGGCTACTCACCGTCGTATTTAACACTATACACTCCATCTGGAGAACCAATGGACAACATAGGGTGCATTCCGAGGTTTAACAATTTATCCAAAACTGGGAATGATGTTCTATAAGCCTGAGTGAAAAAACTTAAAGCACAATATCCACAAGTTAAATTTGTTTTTGCAGACTTTCACGGGGCAACCCTCAAAATTTTGAACTCCATAGAATTTTGGGCCATAGAATAATGTGTTACAGGCTTGTTGTGGAATGGGTAGTTGATATAATTACAATTTGAGCGTAACATGCGATGCTGTAGGAGCATCTGTGTGTACAAATCCTGGACAACATTTCAACTGGGATGGGATTCATTTGACTAAAGCCATTTACAGAAATATATCGAAATTGCTTCTGGGCGGAACATTCACATCGCATAGTCCTCAGACTCTCTACACAATGGGAACTACACAATTGTAGACACCACTGTGAACTGACCGATGGATCATAAAGTACAGAAATATCAATAATACATTCTATTAATAATTATTACGCCGTAGCGTTTCCCTTTGAAATGAATTACCCCAGCCGTCGCCGTGTCCTATTATTCACCGTGGATTTGTGGTGTTAGACGATCAAACAAAGCTTGATCGTTGATCCAAAATTAAAACGGTTCATGAAACTGAAACTGTTCATGAATTTTCGCCCTCGCTTTTCACCCTAAGATTTGGTCTTTTTGAGTCTGATTTTTACACTGTAGCGTTTCCCTTTGAAATAAATTACCCCAGCTGTTGCCGTGTCCTATTATTCACTGTGGATTTGTGGTGTTAGACGATCAAACAAAGCTTGATCGTTGATCCAAAATTAAAACGGTTCATGAAACTGAAACGGTTCATGAATTTTCGCCCTCGCCGTTCACCCTAAGATCTGGTCTTTTTGAGTTTGATTCCCAGAAATTGCCTATTTCCTTTTGCACCACCAACGCCGAACAGAGCAGCAATGATAAGAAGAATGATGTCGAAAATATTTGCATCAACATCGATCTTGAATGCATGGTTTGTCTTGATCAATTCAAGGATGGTGATAAATGCCTTGTGTTACCAAAATGTAGCCATTGTTTCCATGTTCCCTGCGCAGATGTTTGGCTCTCCCAGCGCTACATATGCCCCATTTGCACAGGCAGTGTTGAAATTATTAATATCGATCAAACACCCATCGACCGAAAAGCCTCAGAATTCAGTGGAGATTAACCCTGCAGAAGAACAGGCACTTGGGCCTCAGTTAGATATTATGGGTAATATTAATTTTGATTCTCACGGATAATGTCGTCATTGAGATTCCTTTATAGAATAGATAGTTCATAATTTTTCTTGAAATTTTGTTGCGGATTGTATTGGTTTTTCTGTGTAGTGAATTGAGTTGTGTAGGATTTGTATTCACAATTTTGTAATCCAATGTACTCCTGTCATATTTTTCTTTTGAAGATAATATTGCATCGATGTAGAATAAAACCATTAATTCTGGAGCAGGGTAGTCATAATTTTTACATGTGAAATTTCATTTTGGATTGCTTTTGCCTTCCAAGGTAATATGGGATATATGTGAAATAGAACTACTTATTCTTTAACAAGGTAATCATAGTTTTTACATGTGAAATTCTGCTTCCTTTATTGATTCTAGGCCTGTAGGTTTGAAGCAGCCCTTTTATTTTGTCCATATATGAATTATTGGATTAGTGTGAATTTGATATTTTGTGCCAGCATTACGCTTGGCATACATCAATGCTTACATTCCATTTTTCCAAAATCCATTTTTCCAAAATTAGGACTCTGGGACTTTGAATTTGACATTTTCTATGAGCATTTTGGGTGGCATATATAAATGCTGAAAGCCTATTTCCCCCAAAGTTGGAGCCGTTGGCCATGTATAAATGTTACTAATCATCTAGTAATTAGTATGGTGAAGGTGGTTTAATGTCTTGCGGAGGCTATTTCATCAGTTTCAGGATAATTTATGCATTAACACAATTTCATGTAAATTTGTTATGGGATAGAGTAGATGTTCCTAAAATGTAGGAGACATGATCATGTAAATACTCAGCAATATTTTGTGCCTATATCTCAAGTTAATCTAAGAATGTTGCCAAGGAAACGCCGTAAGGCATAAATTAAGGAGCAATGGCGACATAGGAATAGAAAAATCTAAATAAGGCGCAAAATGTGCATAAATTGAGGAGCAATAGTGACATAGGAATATGCAAATCTAAATAAGATGCAGAAATGAGCATAAATAGAAGAGCAATGGCGACATAGGGATAGGAAAATCTAAAAAAGATGCAGAAATGTAACAATCAACATATGGGGACATTTGTTCCCATGTCACACCTCATCTAATAAAAGCTCTATCACGATGGTGCACATGCAAGCCTTTACAACTTGTACCAAATTTCAATTCAGGATTGCGTTGACAACGAAGAGCCACCTAGAAAAATTCTTTGTTTCTGTTTGAGTTAAAAATGTTTTCATGGTGTACACCCAGTTTGGATACCAGCTGTCCAGAAGAGCACGTTTCATTGTATTTTCCTTCATTTCCAGTATAACGAGAATCACGAGCACGTTTTATTGTATTTTCCTTCATTTCCAGTATAACGAGAATCACCACTGGAATTCACATGGAAAAAAAATTCAGTCTCTATCAACGCCATTAAATGCAATACACATATTAGATATAGGTGCACAATCTCTATCTTCTCATGTTGGCAGAAGCAGTAAAAATGATTTCAATTACTGAGAAGTAAATCAGTCATCTAATCCAATCTAGCACAAAATTAACACGCATGGCATCCATCAACATCATGGATTGGATAAATTTGCAAGTATGGTTCCTCCCATATTCTGCTATTTCCCGCTATTTCATGACCCTTCACAGTTTAAAAAATTGATAGCTTCTGAAAATTGTAATATTAGCAGCCAATCAAATTTGAAATGAATTAATACAATCAAACAGAATAATATTAGCAGCCAATCAAATTTGAAATGAATTAATACAATCAAACAGAATATGTAGCCCACATTCTGTCCAAATACGATTTCCAGGCTCTAGATTCATAAACCAAAGAAATTTTCCGGTCCAAAGGAGGCTCAGAAATTTGCCGATCCAAAGGAGGCTCTTTGAAAATGCTTCGATTGACCTTGTAAGAATGTTGATATACATTTGTTATTGCATTAAAAATGGCTGATTCGAACATGTGAATCCTCACTTTGGGGGTCATCATGTCTCTTACATATGCAAATGGCAACTGATCCTGAGGATCGAAGAAATCTAATTCATTGAATAACAGGCAAGAAAATAGCTTCATTGAAAGGGTGTGCTTTCTCAATATCAGTGCAGTATCAGCCACATCTGTAATGCCAACAACAACCCACAAAATCAAAAAATCAGTTACAGAGAGAACCAACCTCAAAACAAATCTCAGATGCTATCCCACTAAAACTTCACCATAATTGAGCAAAGTTGAGTTCTCATACCACTTCTTGAGGGAAGATTTTCAGAGCTCCAAGGTTGCAAGCCATTGGCACAGTAACTGTCCATTTGATACCTCACAGCTTCTTTGCTCCAATTTCTCCATATGACTTTAAAAACGGCTTCCTCCATGGTATGAGTATTGTAGGGATGCTTTCAGATAGCAATATCAACGTTGTGAGTTACATGGAGATTTTCCAAAATTTACAAAAGATCAAGAACAAGCTGTAGCTTGGCATCCTTCCAAATGTTGTAAACACAGTTTGAGAAAAGCTTGTGGGAAAGATAATTGGGTATGCGACCATTCATTACAGATTCCTTGTATGGAAACTCCCTGACCAAAACAATGTGCCAAATTCCAATTCTATGAGACTCATTGGGCTTGATCTGGTATCTGGCAAGAAGTGTGAGAGTTGCATTGTCCATAAACATGAAGAAAAAAATGTTTTCTATTGTGATTTTCTTAACATTCTTGGATTTATTAATCTTTCATAGGCTCCAAATATAGTTGAAATTACCACACCCCCCTTGCACTGTTCCATGACCTTCTTGTCTTCTTCAGACACAAGGAACCCTCGGGTACGATAATTGGCAAAACCACAAGGCAAATCAATCCCTTCAGAATAATTGAAATACCTTTTTCTTTCCTTCACATCCAGATTTCCACTGAAGGTCACTAGACCTGAAGTTGAATTGGGGTTTTCAGTTCCTTTCATGTACGGTAGCCGAGGTCAAGAACAAGCTGTAGCTTGGCATCCTTCCAAATGTTGTAAACACAGTTTGAGAAAAGCCTGTGGGAAATATAATTGGGTATGCGGCCATTCATTACAGATTCCTTGTATGGAAACTCCCTGACCAAAACAATGTGCCAAATTCCAATTCTATGAGACTCATTGGGCTTGATATGGTATCTGGCAAGAAGTGTGAGAGTTGCATTGTCCATAAACATGCAGAAACAAATGTTTTCTATTGTGATTTTCTTAACATTCTTGGGTTTATTAATCTTTCATAGGCTCCAAATATAGTTGAAATTACCACACCCCCCTTGCACTGTTCCATGACCTTCTTGTCTTCTTCAGACACAAGGAACCCTCGGGTACGGTAATTGGCAAAACCACAAGGCAAATCAATCCCTTCATAATAATTGAAATACCTTTTTCTTTCCTTCACATCCAGATTTCCACTGAAGGTCACTGGACCTGAAGTTGAATTGGGGTTTTCAGTTCCTTTCATGTACGATAGCCGAAACATATGAGTAATACCACCTAAGTCACAACCTTGGACCCTGATTTATTCAAGCGAGGAATATAGGGCCGATTCTAAATCCCTTTTCACTCGACCATTAGATTTAGTGGTTTTAATCGTACAAACCAAAGCTTCGAGTGAACTTCAAAAGAGACTGTAACCAGCATTTTGTGAATGCATTATTTTTTATGGGGAAATCGAAGGAAACAACTACAAGTATCCATTCTTTCAGAGTAGGTCAATGCAAGAAGTGTCATCAGTTTCAGGATAATTTATGCATTAACACAATTTCATGTAAATTTGTTATGGGATAGAGTAGATGTTCCTAAAGTGCAGGAGACATGATCATGTAAATACTCAGCAATATTTTGTGCCTCTATCTCAAGTTAATCTAAGAATGTTGCCATGAACAGCTATGTGGAATGCTACCTCTATCCGAGGAGAGGTAATATTTTATTTGGCTGAGGGCCCAAACATCGATTGGGAGGGATGCCCTCACCACCTTCAAACCATACTGTTAAAACTACTAGAAATTGGATATGGAAATTGAAGCTGACACTCAGTGGAATTAGCTGGCATAGTTAGATCACAAATCCCTGGCCAAATTGTCAATGTATCCCTAGGATGATTATGAAATGTCAAACCTTCAATGAAAAAGAAAGCTGAATTCTCAGTCCGTTCTAACTTCTACCAAATGCCTCTTCTCACTGTATGAAATACCAAGATTCATCTCTTATGATATTCAAAGCGTCAAGATGTTTCTTAACAATAGCTACTATCATTGCATCAGGGAAATAAAAATTGGACACTGTAATGCATACATAATAAAACAAAATCTTTGTTCCAAATCAGGGAAATGCTAGTTTTAGAAAGTAAAAAATATGTTGAGATGACCAAATGGTGGCAAAATGCCTCACAGCGCTCCTCATGATGTGATACCAAAATTCTCTTCAATGCATCTCTCTTATCTATGACTCTTCAATGTGCCTCATCCCTCAATCAATTGTGACAACTAAATACACCTTGGTCCTCCTCACACTAGATTCACAATGTTGCTTTACTTACACAATGACGCATAATACAACATGATGTGAAATGCCAAATAATACCTAACAAATGTGTATTCTCCATGATGAAGTAGCTAATTTATAGATAAAAACTTACACTTTAAAACTGTTTTATAGTTTTTTGGAAGCATCATGAAATTGACATTGAAACAGTGAGAAAACATCATCAAGAATGCAAAAATTTAGGGCCCACGAACTTGAAAGCTTGTAGGTGATTATGTCAGATTGAGAAAGCTTGAATTGGAAACTCAATTTAAAATGTTACCAAATTCCATTCCTGGGTCTTAAAGCTTGCAAGTTCTCTATTCTTCATGATGGAGTAGCAATAATATTCGTTCTTCATGATGGAGTAGCTATTTTATAGATAAAAATTAAAACTTATAAAATTGTTTTGTAATTTTTTTTGGAACCATCATGAAATTGACATTGAAATAGTGAGAACACATTATCAAGAATGCAAAAATTTAGGGGCCATGAACTTGAAAGCTTGTGGGTGATTCCCGTCAGTTTGTATTGGAAACTCCATTTAAAAATGTTACCAAATTCCATTCTTGGGTCTTGAAGCTCCCAAGTTCTGTGCTGTAGTTTTTAAGGACATTTAATATCCTCATGGCTTATATTACTATTCCCTGAAGAAGGAATCTTCCATAATAATCCTCTATGCGTGTACGCATTCGTTTGAAAATATTACTATTCCCTGAAGAAGGAATCTTCCATAATAATTCTCTATGCGTGTACGCATTCATTTGAAACTTTGATGTTCAATCATGTTTCCCTTGTAAAATGTTACCAAATACCAAATTCCATTCTTGGGTCTTGAAGCTCCCGAGTTTTGTGCTTTAATTTTTAAGGACATTTAATATCCTCATGGATTATATTACAATTCCTTGAAGAAAGAATCTTCCATAATAATCCTCTATGCGTGTACACATTCGTTTGGAACTTTGATATTCAATCATGTTTCCCACACAAACGTAGACCATTTTTTTCCAATCTTATCTAAAGAGGTCACAATTTTGTTTGGACGACAAATTCCAAAATTTGACTGTGGGAGTGTTTAAATTTCTTTTGGATGGCGGAAATGGATTTAGCATCCATCATGAATGCCTGGGTACCCAAAATACTGAAGCTTGACCACTGTAATTGACATTTTCAAAAAAATCAGCTAGATTTTTTCAAAATCATGCTGGAATTTTTATTATTATCATCATGGCTCCAACAATTTTTCATGGATTTTCAAATATGGAATGACGATCATGATGTTGTTGACAATCTCGTATCGTTTCTTTCACCTCTTCCATTACAATATAATAGTATTTTCTAAGAACACCATAAATAGGTAGCATATGGAAAAATTACATCTCAAAAAAAAAATGTACAAAAACATGTTCACATATACAAAAACAACAACATGGATAATCGATAACCTTTACAAGACATTACTATTATTTACCAAATAGCCATATTCGAATACACATAACTAATCATTTCAAGTATAACTCATTATCATCCACCCTAGCTTCCAACAATGTCCATTCACATGTTGCTATTTTTCCACACACTACTATTATTTACAAAATATTCATATTCAAAATACACATAACTAATACTTTCAACTCTAACTCATTATCATCCACCCTTGTTTTCAACAATGTCCATTCACATGTCTCTATTCTCTCCCCTCTATACATGTCCCTATTCTTCCCCACTCTATGCCTTACGGCGTTTCCTTTGCAACATAAGGTGCAAATGCTAGTTTAAGTTGTTTAAAGTAATTGTGTTTAAAATAATTGTTTTTAACAAATTTTACGATTTCATTAGCTGAATCTCTTTTTTCTTGAATAAGAAAGAAATCATTGAATTTCAAATAATTGTAAGAACTAAAATTTGCTGTGTAAATCTAAATGATAAATAAATCAATCTATATGCAAATGAAATCTAAAGAATGGCTTCGATAAGTAGATCTCGATGAAGCGAAAGAACTCCTAACTAATCTATTGGATCAAGACTAATCTTGGGGTTAAATGTGGATAAAATGAGCTTGACATCTAACCTAGTGTTCTGTTTGGGGCAAGTTTGTTTGTTTTTTTTTAATCAGAACGAAAAAAGCTATATTGTATTATTTTTTTTTTTTTTTTTTTTTTATCAGAACGAAAAAAGCTATATTGTATTATATAAGAAATATAACGGTTCCCAAAAGAGATACATGTTCATATGATTTATGAGATATGACCATATCTGTCGAATTCCGTTTGGGGCAAGATTACTTGGTCCTTGGTCCGCGGTTGGTTGGTTAAAAGAAGAGAACTTCACAAAATTCAAAATTCTAGGTTCAAAATTCTATACAAAAGTTATAACAAATTTCACACGCACATGTTTCGTTTTTATTTTATTTGTAATATGTGATTTATGTATTATGTATTATTAAGAGATATTACTCGATCATCAATTCTCAATATTTTTTTGGGAAGATATAATTTGTCAGATTTGTGATATTAGGAAGATGAAAAGCACTTCCTTTTAAACTGTTTGGCTCTTACACACATCCGTTCTCAATTCCCTATCATCAACCACACCTCTAACCTTCTTGACTTATTAAGCCAACCCAACTATATCGATCTTAGAACGCTTCTTTCCCTACTCTTCGATCACAAAAACAAAATTTTGAGGAATGACAATTAGACTCTCTTTTCTTAAGGTCCAATAGACCACATTGGTTTTAGTGGACGTTAATAATCATTATCATCATTATAATATAAATAAATACACATACATAATATATAATTGATAAATGTTAATTTTGAATATGTAAAATAATAACTATATATATATATATAATAAATTTGAATATTAATATATGCATTAGAGTTTTAAATAATTAAATTATTTTACACAAGGTTAGTATATAATTACAAAATATAACCATTATAATGAATTTATATAAACATTAAATTTAATTAATTTAGGTTTATTTACAAATATATATGTATATGAATTTACATAGATATGAACCATATTCTCAAAACGAAGAAAGAAATCCAAGCATATAAGACTTTTGAAACTAGTTGTAGAAACTGGGCGAATCATGAATAATTGGAGAGCTCTCAAAGAAGCGAGAGCAAACAAGGCATTCGAATCAATGCGCAATAACAATTCAAGATCAAGAACCAAAGCAACATCCCCAAAGATCAAAACAAGAGATGTGCCAAGAGATGATGCTGTAAAGGAATAAAATTCCTCTATAGGATGTACCAAGTGAAATGATTTGTATTGTATGTCATTGGTTGCAACATTTGCATGCCCTAACCATTAGAGAGATCTCATCAAATTTTGATGCAAGTGCTGGGCCATAATGAAAAGGCGGTATGCAATAACTTAATGTAATACGAATGAACATCTAATGATAAAAAAACATTTTTTTCATGATACAATAATCCCATAAATAATGAAAGGACTGTCCTTAAATGAAACCACCAAAACATCACGCAAAACCCTGAAGTGTAAAATCCAGTCAATGAAGATAGGAGAAAACATCAACCATCTTGCTAAGACGAAATCTAGTGCAATTAGAAAGGAGAGTTTTTCCAAAATATTTAATGGGGGGCCTTTCATTTTGACCAAAATGTAGGGGAGCTGTTGGCAGGCCAACAAATGACGTTTCACTGAGAAAAACAATTATCTCTAGTTAAGTGATCTAAAATCTATAAATGTCAAGGAATAAAGATTAGATGTTGTGAGATGCTAATCCTCAAGTAACTTGAAAAGTTTCATCCTTGATTTACATGGTTTTAATTTCGAACTTTTTAACATATCCAAATCAAATCCATCATCATTCAAAAACTTGTTAAAATATGAACCCATAAATGTTTATAATATCATGTTTATATGCAAACAATAAACTTCATTGGTAATTAGTCTAGGGAAAGGAAAGATAATCAAGTTAAATTATAGTATAAAATTAACTTCATACCACAGGCATTGCCTCTAGTTCCAACATACATCTATAGCCTCGACAGGGATGCCTTTTAACTCAACCATATGCTTTTATCCCATCTAATAGTTATAGATTCATAATTTGAAATGTCTTTTTACTTTGTTTCTTATAACTTTTTCTTAAGAGATCAATTGAAGGTCGCTACCCTGACTTGGTAACCAAATAACGATAATGCCATTCACAAAATCTAACAAAGGTGAACAAGCCAACTCATGATGAGACCTCTTGCCTTTCAATCTCATGACTAAAAGCCATTACCTTGTCTTTGTGACCAACAATGGTAATGTCACTTCATTAGGACCCATGATCATGGTCAGTCGACTCGTTATGAGACCTCCTATCCTTCTGTTAACTTATTTGCTAAGATCTAACAATGATTATTAGTAATCTTTAGGATATTACTTAATAGACAAGGAAGCAAATCTGTTAGACTCCTTACAAGTAAGGGATGGCATAAAAAGTTTTTAGTTACCAATCTTGCTTTCCCAAAACTTTATTATCTTAAAAGTAAACTATCTTATAAATATGTTTTATTCTTTTATCATTAGGGTTAAAGACAAAGTTCTTAGATGATGGAAAAATTCAGGCAGATGTTGAGCACATTCCTTAACAGGTTTTTCAAAATCAGGGATTAACTAATCGGAAAATTTGAGTGTTAGCATAGAAGAAATATCTTTCTTAAATATTTCCTTAAAGGTAAAATTTTGGTTTTATATAGCATAGCATCTGTTATTTTCCTAATGAGTATGTCAAGAAAAACCCGAAAATGATAAAATCAACCCTTATTCAAGCAAAAAAAACTGAGAAAACCTACAAATGCCAAAACCGAAAGCATGGGTCATGAAGAAAGTAACATCCAACAATTTAATGATCACGTAAAAGAGTGAAAATGCTAAAATGAACCAAATTTCAAGGTATTAGATGTATTTTGAAAGTTTTAGATATTTCATCCTTACTTGATCTTCTAACATTATATGTACTTGACTTTAAAAGTTTCATTAAACATTGACTTTAAAAGTTTCATTAAACATTGTGCAAGTTGTTTGATAATTTGATCTTCTATTAATCACTAAAGAAATCAAATGTCAAAAGTAAATGTGCGGTTATGATATTAACTTCAAAACTAATGAGAGCCTTAAAAATTTATTATGGAATGATAAGGGATGCTTATGATTTATCAATTATTTAACTTTAATTCTTGTTCCATGATCTTAAAATAACATTTGCCTTAAACATTTATCCATGAAGTCTCAAAGATAAGGTAAGGTTGAAAATTTGAGACATAAAAAAAGTGTTAAGTGGAAACATTATGAACAAGAATGCAAAAGCGAAAGAAGGAAAAGAAATCTTCCCTCATCGTATTCAGATGATGGCTCACCTTTAGCTTGATATTGGCATGCTTCCATAACTGCATTATTCAAGCAAACGAAAGAAAAACAACCTACTTATACAACACAAATAACCTAGTTGAACTACTCTAAATTATTCAATGGTCATAATATTAAGTGAAGTCACATTTCCAATGCAACCATCAAAGTATCTCCAATCCTGCAACAGTAAAGAAGTTCCTAATTAGTAATATGAATTGGATTTTTTCAAAATGTAAAATAAACAAGTCATATTATCTTTATTCCAAAATAAAGTAAGCATAACCTTACCATTTTATTGTTTTTTTTTTAAATATCAACCCTCAAGCCAATCTACAATCATGTCATGAAACTCAAAATGTTGGTTATAACTTTGATGCGTCAAATTTGCAAATGAAAAATACATCATAAGAGGATTCATTAGAGAAATTAAATCACTGGTGTGAGCCTTCTCATTGATTAAATCAGTTGGTTCAAAATGTCATGATGAGGCATGAAAATTAAATTTAACCAATGGATGATTAAGAAATGTGGAATTTTCAAATTCAACAAGGAAGGGTGTATGGTCATAAATCAATGAAATAAAGTCATCATGTAACATACAATTTTTCCTTGTGAATTATTGAAGAGGAGGATCATGTCCTACTTCATAAATAACATGTTTAATAGTTACAACACCCATACTTGAAAAATCAAAAGAACTAGATTGCGATGGAACCATGTTAGATAAAATAGAAAAAGGGTCATGCACACCAACATCTAAGAACAGATGAAGATTTAAAAATTAAAATGAATTAGAGACAAGCAAATGAAAAGGATCTCTTTAACTATCGTAGTTATGGTTAGTGGAATTTCAAAGAGATACATCTTCGCTCACCTCATCATCTTCATTATGCTTAGGTGATGAACAATCAAACATTATGATCGTCAAGGTTTTCCTTTTGTATGTTTGACAAGTCAAAAGATTCATGAACAATTTCATGACATGTATCTAATCTTTCTTGAAAATAAGGTATAATTTGTCGATTTAAAGTTTCTTCTTCAGAACGAAGGTCAATGTCCTTAACTTGTTCTACTGAAATATTAGAACACTTAAAATTATATTCATGATTCATGTGTTCTTTAATAATTGATTTTTAAACTGATCAAAATGAGAATTGGAAGAATACAAAGACGCATTTTTATCTACAATTAATCCCTCTTCCACTAGATCCCTAGCAGAAGATTGTTCAGAAGAGAGACTAGTTTGCTTGTTAGTAGAGTTATCCTCAATTGATTCTACCCCTTGTACTTGTTCGATGGAACTCTTAGAATCTAAATTTTCTACAACTAAAGGACCCATCTTATTTGGTAAACGAGATTCATATTCCAATTTGATGTTACGATATGCATCTAGTTTACTATATGTAATTGAATCGAGATGAATGAAAGGGGAAAAAGCATCAGAAATAAGATCTAGTACAAAAGATAAATCATTAAGATGAAACGTAAAAAGAAGAAGATTAATCTTGGTTGAAAATATTTCTAAAGATAAATCATTCCTGGTTAGTAGAGACTTTAATTCTTCACATACTTTATTAAAACCATAAGTTTCAAAGGCATCTAAAAATTCATCCACAAATGAAATAAGGTGAAAATAGAATGGGGTGGAAAAGTTTCAAACCAGTCTTTGATTTGACCCCTGAAAGTGAAAGAGAACAACTTGCATGAATTATTAAATCAGTTATATTGTGCTTGAGGAGTTTACACCAAAACTTATCAAGATGTTTCATTGTAGATATACTCCCTTCACTGTCAAATTGTAGTCTTGACAAGAGATGAAATGTGTCATGAGGAATGATAGGTAATGAAAACCTGAAAGCATCCTCACATACAATGATTTGGACATGAGCCATTGGTTTGTTGTAAGAATGAAGAATGTGTCTGATTAGGTTAGCTTGTCATCCAACCTGCCTTGTATTGCATTTAAGATGATATAAAGAAGGAGGATTAAATATGGAAATATTAGATGCCAAGGGATAAACAATTTAATCATTTACTTCACCTCAGGCCCTCCTTCTAGCACCATTTTTTGATGTGAAAAATGAGCACTCATCAACAGGAGGAGACAAATTGGATGAGGGTTCTTTAATAACCCAAGTCGTTTGGAGTAGTTGTTTGTGATCGGTTTTACAACTCCGTTAGTCAAGTATTTCTTCCTTGTTTGAGAAAGAAATCATTGAAGTTCAAATGTTTCTAAGACCTAATGCAATGTAGATCTAAAAGATGAAAACATCGATCTATATGCAATTAAAATCTAAGGAATGGCTTTGATAACTAAATATCGATGAAGCGAAAAAACTCTTAAGTAATCAAATGGATCAAGCCTAATCATGGGAATAAACTAACAAAAGAATCAAATGCTTAAAAGAATGATGATATCATTAATAATTTAAAGACATTCGAATTATAACTATATAGAAGCACATCAACATTTCAAGGAAACAAGACAAAACATTCTCTTCATTTTCCTAGATACTGCTTAAGTACTAGATTAGAAATGCAATCATTTGACAGAATCAAATTAATACTTTAGCTACAAACATGCACAAAATATTAATTTCGTTACTATTCAAATTGCAAATGTATAGAGACATCCTAAATACACAACTTGAACATGTGAAAAATGACTGAAACAAACAAAAAAAATATTAGTTGTAGTTGCAGGCACAACCTTCGTTTCTCCTCCTTCAAAAAGGCACAATTTACAAAAGAGTAAGAAAAAAAGAAAAGATCAATCATTTTCTCTATTTCCAGAGACTTCTCCCTACTATGAAAACTTACTAAACTTCCCTGAAATGCAACCCTATCAATCGATTGATCCGTAACTAATCTATTGGATCAAGACTAATTGAAGATCTAGATCCATTCCATGTTTGATGGGCTTGCGCCTTAGTAGAGATCGAGAAGAAAGGGAGATGTGGGGATATATATAGTTATGGTCTCATACTTTACAATCCACATTACTAGTGAAGTTTAGCATGGTGATTTGTATCTGGCAAATGTGGAGGAGAATTCAGTGAATATCACAAAATACATCAAGAGGATTTTATTTCCTTCCCATAAGTTATGGACAAGTTAGGAGAATAACTTTCATGATGAAAATCGTGGTAGCATGGGTATACATCAGATGTGGCGCAGTCGCATGGTATGTGAATGAGCCAAATGGTTAAATTCCAATAGGCTGAGATGTGTTGCCTGGCATTATTATTTGTTCTGGTCAAATGTCAATATGGTGAGAAAAAGAGTAGTGACGCGTAGTTACTATGGTAATGTCTAATAATTCAACTTATTCTAAAACATCCTCCCTTCTTCCTCGGTCGACACACATTTCAACTTGAGTCAACAAGGAAGTGTCATTTAGTGCATGGTCAATTGTCAATATGGTGAGAAAAAGAGTAGTGACGCGTAGTTACTATGGTAATGTCTAATAATTCAACTTATTCTAAAACGTCCTCCCTTCTTCCTCGGTCGACACACATTTCAACTTGACTCAACAAGGAAGTGTCATTTAGTGCATGAAAGATCCATGGGATGGTTTTGATAAGTCACCGGTTGAATTCGCTACTGGATATATATACCAATATAGATTCATTCTAAATATGGATCTAACATGAGCAGAGAGGGATCCAATCTCTTCACTTGCAATTTTTTTTATAAATAGACATTATTTAAATGTTTTGTATAGTATTTTTTTTTTTCATGAGCAAAATTTCAACTTTGGTGATAGACAAACAAAATTACACATCATACTAGACTGTAAAATGAACCTCTCGACTCAATCAATATTAATTAACAACGTGATGCTAATAGCCTCCTCATAATAGCACACTCCATGATTGACTTGTGAAATAAATCATTATCATGGTAAAATGAGCTTGAAATCTACCCTGAGGGTTGGTTTGGAACATAAATGAGGTTGCCAACACGTTTAGGGTGCGTTAAGAACTTATGACGTGGAGTGAATGCGTTTTTATAGTTCGACATCGTCGTTGTTTAGAATTTAAATTGCATATAGACATTATTAGCACTTAATCCTTGATTCGTATGACATGGAATGCTACTAACGCGGTCGGTTAAATGGGTTTCCATGATTACTTGGTCTGAGGATGGTCGGTTAAAAGAACAGAACTTCCCAAAGTGCCAAAGTTTTAAGTGAGTTCGCTCTTTGGATAATGTTTTGATTTTCATAGTTTAAAATGTATGTTTAAAGTTCGAAATGACTTTAAATCATGTGATGCGGCCTTTCAAAATATTGCATTCATTCAATGAGGTCATAATATAAGCCATAAACATTTTCAATGTTTTATCAAGGGTGCCATATTACACAATTTTATGGGGTGATAGAATTTGGTACACCACTATATCGTAGGTTCAGAATTCTATACAAAAGCTATCACCAATCTCTCTTTCACACACACATGTTTGATATTATAATAGATGTGCTTCATTTTTATTTTATTGATAATATGTGATTCATATTTTATACGCACATATTTTAAATAGATAATTTATTTTACACAAGGTTAGTATATAATATATATATATATATATATATATATATTGTATCTAATTAATTTAGGCTTATTTACAAATATATATGTACATAAATTCATATAGAGATGAACCATATTCCCAAAACAAAGAAAGTAATCTAAGCGAATAAGTTTTGAAACTAGTCGTTGAAACTAAGGGAATCATGAATCATTGGAGAGCTTGTAAAGAAGCGAGAACAAACAAAGCGTTTAAATAGATGTGCAATAACCATTCAAGATCAAGCAATCAAAGCAACAACCCCAAGGATCAAAATAAAAGATGTGCCAAGAAATGATGTTGTACAAGAATAAAATCCCTGTGTGGGATGTACCAAGTGAAATGATTTGTATTATATGTCATTGGTTGCAACATTTGCTTACCCTAACCATTGGAGATATCTCATCAAATTTTGATGCAAGTCCTAAGCTATAATGAAAACGAGGTATGGAATAACTTAAGGCAAGACCAATGAGATTCCAATGATAAAAAAGCATTTCTTGCATGATACGATGATCCCATAAATAATGAAAGGACTTTCCTTAAACTAAACTGCCAAAACATCATGCTAAAAACCTTGAAGTGTAAAAGCTAGTCAATGAAATTAGGAGAAACCACTAACCACCTTATTAAGATGAAATCAAGTCAATTAGAAAGGAGAGTTTCTCCAAAAAAAATTAGTGGGGGCCCCTTCATTTTGACCAAAATGTAGGGGAGTTATTGGTGGGCCAACACGTGGAATGCCCTAAAAGAAATGAGGTGCATTTCATTAATGAAGACAAAGGTGATAAAGTATGGGGGTATATTTTGGATTGGGTCAAAATGATACCATCCTTATATAAACCTGGAGTGGAACAAAACGATCTTAAGTGATGTCCTATCTTTCAAGTTCATTGATAGAAGATAAAATATCATTTTGGATTGTCAAAGATTTGGAGGAGATTGGAGTAAACAAGGTAAGAAGATTGGAGCACTATCCTAAGAAGAATTAGTTGGTGGTAGAGAGATAATAAAAAAGACGAAGAAATGCCCTACTAAACCTAGCTATAAATATAGAGAGCAATGATTTAAGATAATCTATTAAATTCAATACAAGAGTAAACGGATGCAATCATAAATCTCAAGCTGTAACTTTTAAAGGAAATAATACATCTAAACCTCAGGACTTAATCTCAAGCAAAACCATAATCAAATCTGAAGCAAGCAATTCAATTGAAAATAGCATCAACCGAGAGCATAGTAGCATTAACCAATCTCTTTCAGCTGATTCTATATGAATCACACTCTATCTCAATTAAGCAATTCGAATGGAAATGATGTCAACCAAGAGTTTAGTAGCATTAACCAATCTCTTTCAGCTGATTCTATACTAACCACACTCTTATCGTAATCAACAAAAATCAATGTCTTAACTGATAATTAATTCAACCTGCAGTGAGCATAAATGAAATCAAATGGAAAAGTTGCGAAGTACATGAGGTCAGAATAAAGGAAAGTAAATTAACTGTAATGTAAACTCACAGGAAATCATAAGATATCAAACAGGGTAAACTAAGCAGAAAATGGAAAAACATCAAACCAATTAGACTCACGTGAATTAGAAAGATATAACACAGAGGATAGCAGTTTGATCCACCAGGGGCCGGGCCATAGCCACTAGCGAATGTTGCTGAGCTACTTTAGAGAACACGAATGAACAACAACGTAGATTATGTATTAACCATTGAATTCAATCCTCATTACAATACGGTCATGTTCTTAAAAAACATATTCTGTATATTGAAATTACAATTGAGGTCCCAAGAAAAAAGATAAATCTCTCCATTAGCCCCTCCCCTCCTATCCTGTCCTATCCTATCTCTAATTATCCCCTTCTTTGATCTCTGTTTTCATTTAAATACACAGAGAGCATAGAGAAGTTACAACATAGATGATTACAAAATGATTCCCATAACAAAATTGGATTGTTCACAACAAATTGATCAGCAAGATCATGTATCAACATTCAATAGGAACAAGTCGAATTTGGTATTGCAACTGAGATAATTTGGAAAATAGCCGCAACAGCGAATCTGAGAAAATCGTCTTTAGAGAACCTTCTGTTTCTCTTAATATGGACCGAATTTGGGAAAACTGCTCATTATAAAACTAATTTGGTTCGTTCTGGACAAAACCCATGTTTCGGATTTTCCAGATTCTTCTCCATTTGCCCGAAACGTCCAATGCAAAACTATCACTTCTTATTCCAACGAATTTCTGAGTTGGAATATTTAATGATGAGCTGGAGATCAAATCTGCAATCTGGAAAATATCTTGGAGGCTAAAATGGTGAGTGATGTTACAACAAATTTATTAATAAACCATCATTGGTAAAATCATGCATAATAATCATTAATTTATTAAAGATAAAGGAGAATAAATAATATTTATTTATAAGAGCATAAATAATTATAAAATGGAATTATATGATAAAGTATGATAAATGACGTGATAAAGAATGGTATAAATGGATGAAATAGACGTTAAAGAGTGATAATAATAATGAAAAACTAGCGGCCCAACATACCCCCAAATTGAATATATTGCATGTCCTCATGCAACCCAAAGCCTCTATATTAACCAAGCAATAATACAAAAATTGTTCATCCCAACTCATGAAATGGATGGAACAAATGACTTCTTCCTCAAATAATGAATATTCAATTTTAGCAATGTTGATGAAGGTGTAACAATTTTTACATTGACGTTCAACTATATGTATATGAAGTTGTAGCAAAATATGATATAAGTAACAACAAACTTCATTAACCATTTTCTCAAAAACTACAAATCAGATCGTTTTGATGCACGGATCATGAGATATAAGCAAAATGGTTGTAGGTGACAGTGCATGATTTCTGAAATTTTACAAACTAATTTAACTTGAAATTTTCTGGGTTTGTGTATTTTAATGATACCTCTTTGCTGTCCAAAAATTACAAGAATTCAGTTCATAGTTTTAAAGATATATGCAAATCAATTTCTGCACTGTATAAAAATGAAATTGTATGCCTTAAATGAGAAAGAAAGTAGAAAACATTCATCATGTGTAGCAATTCCTCCCCAAACTGGAGAGTTAGCATGCCCTCATGCAATGCTAGAAAACAAATTGAGGTGGTTGCTACAATCTGTTGAAATCTATGCTTGGTGTAAAACAACATGGAATAAGGGAGGTGTTGAGAATGAATAAGAACATCAATGGATGATAAAGAATATTAATGGCATGGTCATAATAAATAAATAAATGAAAGGAACACTCCCCCAAACTGAAAGATTCTGTCTCTGAAAAATGGGAAGTGGTAAAGATGTGGAATGAATGATGATAAATAATGCTTAATGGATTTTGCATGAAATTCTCCTAAATTTGTAATAAATAAAAAAAAGTTATGTTATTTTACCTCCGAAAAAAAAATGTGGAATGACATGTATGGATCAGCATTTGTTGAAGCTGATGTAGGCTGAGTTGATGCTGAAAGTGATGCAAAAGGTGGAATCCAGGCAAGCACATCATGTCTGAACAATTGTTCGCGTTCGCGAGTTTCTCGAGCCTCTTCTGTTAGTTGCAATAGTGTGGCCTTGCTGCGAATAGAGTTTCCCCCCATACTTGTTGTTCTCCTGTAAATAAGTCACTATTTTGCATGCAAATTTCTTGAATCCACAGTTTTAGTTTTGAATAGCAACAGATAAGCCGTATGCAAAAATTTCAATCAGAAAAAACTTTTGTATAAATGCAATACTAATATTTTTTCAAATCAACAAGTTATGGCGGAGTGTAGTAATTATATCGCATGCTATCCCATAATGCATACCTTCCCCCTCTGTATAGGAAAAGTGTTGTTTTGATGGCAAGGCAAGGGAATGAACAGTACAACAGTAAACGAAGTAGAGTACACATATCAATGATAGGATGGAAAGAGCTATGGTTATAATGAGAGTAGAGTGTATAAAGATAGTTATGAATAAGAGATAGGATGCTTTGGATTGATGATAAGTTATGCAAAAAAGAAAAAGGACAACAATATGCCAAAAAGATGCTTTGCTGACGATGTTCTAGCTGAGAATGATGCGATTGATCGGAAAACAATTTCTCATGCGTAAAGGTTCAAAACAGGGAAAAATTAAGGAAATAACTTCTCCGATAAAAAGAGAGAATAAGAAGAGAGTATTATAGTAATAATTGACGATAAGATATAACTTCAATACCATAAGCAAAGCCTCTGTTGCCAGCAGGCATCCATAGCCTCGACAGAGTTGCTTTTTAACCCATATGAGCCAGGATCCTCAATTTATAAATGGAGAGTTTTAGTGTTGTTCTATAGAAGAGATCAGTGTGCTGGCGTGGTAACCAGATAACCACACTGCCATTCACTAGGATGTAGCAAAAGTGATTAGGCTGGCTTGTGATGAGACCTCCTGTTCCAAGGATATTTTGGCTATCCAATGGATCATAACCCTGGTATGGTGGCCATAGTGGGAATGTCACTTTGTTACAGCCTTATGAACATGGTAGGCTGGCTCTTAATGAGACCCCCTATCCTCCATTTGCAAACAAAATTTTGCTGTTATTACACATTTTTATGATAAATAAAGGGAGGCTCAGTACTCCTTAAGAGCAGGGATGGTGGAAGAAGTTGAAGATGTCAATAGAAAAAAAATATACCCATAATCTCATTTATTATAGATAGAGAAGATTATAACTAGGAAGGGTGGAACCAGCATGGTATTAAGATGATCAATCAGTATCATGTACAACAAAAAATGATGCAGTAAAGTAGTATATAAATAACTGTGTCCCTTTTCTTAAAAAGAATCTCTCATCCAGAAGCTGTCCTGTTAAAGATCATAATGTGAATGATATTAACTCGCTTCAATAGAAACCATAATTCTTGTCCTTATAAAAGTAGTGTACTTCATGCCATGAAAGAGAATCAGTAAAATGTGGTTGAAATGAACTAGGAATAATCCCACAAGAGGAAGGAGGTGCTATTCACAACACACAAAACTTCACAAGAAGCAAAAATGCTGTTCCGAAGAGGGAACAACAAAAACTCAACAAGTGCTATCCCCAAGAGGGAACAACAAAAAAAAAAATAAAAAAAAATTCAAAAAGTACTGTCCCTAAGAGGGAACAACAAAAAAACTCAAAAAGTGCTGTTCCCTAAAGGGAACAACAAAAACACTCAAAAAGTGCTATTCCCTGGAAGGAACAACAAAAGCACTTGAAAAGTGTTGTTCCCTAGAGGGAACAATAAAAATAGAAAAAATACTCAGAAAGTGCTGTTCCCTAGAAAGAACAACAAAAACACTCGAAAAGTGCTGTTCTCTAGAGGAAACAACAAAAACACTCAAAAAGTATTGTTCCCTGGAAGGAACAACAAAAACTCAAAAACACTCAAAAAGTTTTGTTCCCTAGAGGGAACAACAAAAACTCAAAAACACTAAAAAAAGTGCTGTTCCCTAGAGGGAACAACAAAAATAGAAAAAAACACTCAGAAAGTGCTGTTCCCTAGAGGGAACAACAAAAACTCAAAAACACTAAAAAAAGTGTTGTTCCCTGGAGAGAACAACAAAAACTCAAAGACACTTAAAAAAGCGCTGTTCCCTAGAGGGAACAACAAAAACTCAAAAATACTCAAAAAAGTGCTATTCCCTAGAGGGAACAACAACAACAACTCTAAAAGTGCTGTTCCCTGGAGGGAACAACAAAAACTCAAAAAACACTCAAAAAAGAGCTGTTCCCTAAAGGGAACAACAAAAACTCTAAAAGTGTTGTTCCCTGGAGGGAACAACAAAAACACTCCAAAAAGTACTGTTCCCTTGAGGGAACAACAAAAAAACACTCAAAAAAAGTGTTGTTCCCCAAAGGGAACAACAAGAAAACTCAAAAAAAAAGCAAAGTTCCCTTGAGGGAACAACAACTGTTCCCTTGAGGGAACAACAAAAAACACTCCAAAAAAAGTGATGTTCCCTTGAGGGAACAAAAAACTCCAAAAGTGTTGTTCCCTTGAGGGAACAACAAAAAACACTCGAAAAAAGTGTTGTTCCCTTGAGGGAACAACAAACTCTAAAAGTGCTATTCCCTTCAGGGAACAACAAAAAAACACTCCAAAAAGTGCTGTTCCCTTGAGGGAATAGTAAAACTCTAAAAGTGTTGTTCCCTTGAGGGAACAACAAAAAAAACACTCAGAAAGTGCTGTTGCCTAGAGGGAACAACAAAAAGCACTAAAAAACAAGTGTTGTTCCCTTGAGGGAACAGTAAAAAACACTCCAAAAAAAGTGCTGTTCGCTTGAGGGAACAACAAACTCCAAAAGTGTTGTTCTCTTCGGGGAACAACAAAAAAAACTCGAAAAAAGTGCTATTCCCTTGAGGGAACAACAAAAAACAATCCAAAAAAGTGCTATTCCCTTGAGGGAACAACAAACATTAAAAGTGCTGTTCCCTTGAGGGAACAACAAAAAAAAACTCAAAAAAGTGTTGTTCCCTTGAGGGAACAACAAAAAACACTCCAAAAAAAGTGTTGTTCCCTTGAGAGAACAACAAACTCTAAAAGTGCTGTTCCCTTGAGGGAACAACAAAAAGCCTTTAAAAAAGTGCTGTTTCCTTGAGGGAACAACAAAACTCTAAAAGCGTTGTTCCCTTGAGGGAACAACAAACGAATAATTCAAAAAAGTGTTGTTCCCTTGAGGGAACAACAAAACTCTAAAAGCGCTGCTCCCTGGAGGGAACAACAAAAACACTAAAAAAACTCAAGAAGTGCTGTTCCCTGGAGGGAACAACAAAAACACTCAAAAAACTCAAAAAGTGCTGTTCCCTGGAAGGGAACAACAAAACTATAAAAGTGCTGCTCTCTGGAGGAAACAACAAAAACACTAAAAAAAACTCAAAAAGTGCTGTTCCCTGGAGGGAACAACAAAAACATTCAAAAAACTCAAAAAGTGTTGTTCCTTGGAGGGAACAACAAAAACACTCAAAAAGTGCTGTTCCTTAGAGGGAACAACAAAAAGTGCTGTTCCCTAGAGCAATGACAAGGTGGTGGTTCTTAAAGCAGATAAAGGAGGAGCAACAGTCATCTTAGATAAAGAAGACTATGTGCGTAAAATGAATGATCACCTAAATTGTGGCAGTTATAAGAAGTTGAACAGTAATCCCATTCCCAAAATCATGAAGGATGTAAAAAAGATCATCTCAGATTCTAACCTTGACGAGAAATTAAAAAAGAAATTAATCCCCTCTTGTGAAACCATCCCTAGAATCTATGGATTACCCAAGATCGATAAGGAAGGGGTCCCCCTCAGACCAATAGTTAATACTATTGGTTCCCCAACCTATGAGCTTGCTAAATATGTTGCTAAAATCCTTAAACCCCTCATCGGAAATACTGATTCCTTCATCAAAGACTCCCAGGACTTTGTGAATATGATTAAAAATGAAAGGATGGAACGTGATGACATCCTTGTTAGCTTTGACGTAGTATCCTTATTCACGAAGATTCCTCTTGATGAAGCCATTCAGGTTATAAAAGATGTCACTGATCCGGGGACTGCAAAGCTAGCTGAGATCTGCTTAAGGTCAACTGTGTTCACCTTCCAAGGAATATTTTATGAGCAGACATCAGGTGTGGCAATGGGATCACCCCTATCACCAATCGTGGCCAACCTATACATGGAACACTTTGAAAAGAAGGCCCTGGAATCATATCCTTTAAAACCGGCATGGTGGAAGCGTTTTGTCGATGATACCAACATAAAATGGACGCATGGTAAAGCAGAACTTGAAAAGTTTTTCATTCACTTAAATTCCATCTCCCCAGAAATAAAATTTACGATGGAACTCGAAGAAAACATGAGCATCCCATTTTTGGACGTTCTAATCATCAGAAAAGAGGATGGCTCTCTAGGCCACAAGGTTTTCAGAAAGTCAACCCACACAGAAAGTTACCTCCATGCGGACTCCCACCATCACCCGGCCCAGAAGTTTGGGGTTCTAAACACCCTTGCCATTAGAGCCCTTCGAATTTCCGACTCAGATCATCTGAATGAAGAAAAGAGGCATCTGGTTTCAACTTTTAAGAATATAGGCTACAAAGAGCATGAGATTAAAAAAGCCATAGAGAAAGCTGAAAGAAGGTTGTCATCCCATGAGCATAAGGCGCAAGACCAACCTCAATGTAGTAAGATTTTTCTACCTTATATCCATGGTGTTACAGATAAAATCGCTAAAATCCTAAGAAAGAAAAACATTATCACTCATTTCTCAGCTCCTGGTACTATCAGACAAGGTTTGAAGTCTGTTAAAGATGATATTGACAATCTTCAGCTTAAAGGAGTCTATAAAATAGACTGTTCTTGTGGAAAAAGCTACATAGGTGAAACAGGTCGCTCCCTCCAGACAAGGCTCAAAGAACATGGCGCTGATATTAGGAATGGAAGATCTCGTACCTCAGCATTGGCAGAACACTCCTTGAAAACTAAGCACCATATCTGCCTGGAAGACGCATCGATTATCGCAAGAGAAGAGCAGCATCAAAGACGAAAGATCAGAGAAGCACTTGAAATTATCAAGCATCCTCAGAATCTGAACAGAGACAGTGGTATGGAAATTAGCGGAAGCTGGCTTCCCTTGATCAAGAAGATTAAAAGTCGCCATCCCATCCCCAGGTAATGCCCCCTCAGGTAAGTTATCTCCCCTCTCCTTTCCATTTTTTGGTCCAAATTTTTTTATATCATTAATATACTATAATATATTAATATTTATTTATAGCTACTATTTAATATATTAATTATTATATTAATTTCTATAAATATTAATTATTTATGATTATTAATATTAACATAAGTTATATATATATTAATTTAATTCATATAATAATTATTATATTAATTATTTATTATATTAATTATTATATAAATTCTATATAAAAATTTTAATTATTAATATTAATATGTTTTATATATATTAATTTATAAAATAATCATTATATTAATTAATATATTAATTATTATATTAATTAATTATTATTATAATAATTAATTATTATTATAATAACAGTTAATTAATTATTTTATAATGTTGTATAGAAATCTTCGGCAAAATCACATAACCAATATTTCGTCGACGCGTTTCGAACCAACCAGTGTGGTTCATCGTCAGGACAAGATGAAGAACTGATCTGGCGTAGCGAGAATAAATAGAGTGTGCAGACCCTGAGAAGGGCTAAGCCTCCCCGTAGCAATATCAGCAAGGCTGAGTTTGAGGCTCTGAAGAGCTTGAACGGGAATCCTGACGTCGTGGTCTTAAAAGCTGATAAAGGTGGGGCAGCTGTCATCATGGATAGAAAGGATTACAGGATTAAGATGTTGGACCATCTTTGTAACAGTGGGAGTTATAAGAAGCTTTCGAAGAATCCCCTCAAGAAGGTTTCCAGAGCGGTCGCTCTTGCGATCAAGTCGTGCAATTCCACGACTCCTCTGGCCCAGAAGCTTATTGAAGGTAACCCCATCACTCCTAGGATTTATGGTCTTCCTAAAATCCATAAGGATGGGGTCCCCCTTAGACCCATTGTCAATACCATCGGTGGTCCTACTTACCTCCTGGCCAAGTTCCTCGCTGCAAAGTTGAGACCCTTGGTTGGGCAGACTGAGTCCTTTGTCAAAGACTCGGCTTCCTTTATTGAGGATCTTAAGAAAATTAATCTTGAGCCCGAGGACATTTTGGTCAGTTTCGACGTGGTCTCTCTTTATACTTGCATTCCTATCAATGAGGCCTTGATGGTTATTAATAAGCTAACTGACCCGGATACGGCTAAGTTAGTTGAGCTGTGCCTTACCTCTACATTTTTTAGCTTCGAGGGAGAATTCTATGAGCAAACTTGCGGAGTTGCCATGGGATCCCCCTTGTCCCCTGTCGTCGCTAATCTCTTCATGGAGGATTTTGAGTCGAAGGCTTTGGCCTCCTCTCGTCTCTTACCTAAGCTTTGGAGAAGATTCGTTGATGACACTGGTGTTGTCTGGTCTCATGGTCCGGCCGAGCTGGATCGCTTCTTCTGTCATCTCAATAACCAATCCGCCGCCATTAAATTCACGATGGAAAAAGAAGTTAATGGTTGTCTTCCGTTCTTGGATGTTCTCATCTCTAAAAAGGTGGATGGTTCATTTTCTCATCAGGTTTATAGAAAGAAGACGCATACTGAGCAATATTTGCATGCTTCTTCTCATCATTTCCCCGCTCAGAAGTTAGGAGTGCTTAGCACGCTTGCCACCCGTGCCGTTAGGATTTCGGATGAGGAGAGCCTGGAGAAGGAGAAGGCTCACCTCCTTGATGTCTTTGAGAAGAATGGTTACAATAGACGCCTCGGTCATAAAGCCTTCCTCAGGGCCAAGAAGGAGCCTTCTATCCGAAGGAATCCCGATGGTCATATCTTGGGTGTGAACCTTCCTTACATCGAGGGAACCACGGACAGGATTGCGAGGATTCTGAAGAAGCATGATGTACCTACTACTTTTAGACCTCTCAGTACTATCCGTGGATCCCTCAGATCTGTGAAAGACCCGATCGACCCTAAGGACATGAAGGGCGTCTATATCATTCCTTGTTCCTGTGGAACCCCCTATATTGGTGAGACTGGTCGCTCGATCAATCAGCGGATTAGCGAGCATTCTGCTGACCTAAGACATGGGAGGACCAAGTCCTCGGCCCTCGCTGAGCATGCGGGAAAGACTATGCATCATGTATGTATAGAGGATGCTCAAGTCATTGCCAGGATTGCGCAGTTTCACCACCGCAAGTTTAGAGAGGCCTTGGAGATTGAGAAAAGGCCGATCAATCTTAATAGGGATGATGGCTGGAAGATTAGCAGTTGCTGGGTCCCTGCCTTGTCTTCCTAACCTTTTTTCCCCTTTTTGAGTCGAAAGGTTTTTTCTTCCCCCCTCCTTTTTCTCTCTTTTGGCAGGTTTGTCCTGTTATTATTTGTTGTTTGGGTCCTTTTTTTGCTTTGTTTGAGTTTTGGGCTTAGTAATATTAACTTTTCTCTTTTTAAATTTTTTTTTATTTTTTATGTTCATAGTTAATAATTACCATTAAGATTTAAGGATGGATTGTGATATATCAACCCTAGATGTCGGCATTCTTCTTTTAGTATTAATTTGATTTCCTATAGTCTTAGTTAACCTCTGTAATTTTAACAATTATAGTTCTAATATTGATTTAGTTATTAGTGATGATATTAATAGTCCTGGTGTTAATGACCCTTGATTATGAAGTTATATAATGGAACTAATTTCTAGAAATATCAATTATTAAGAGACATATATTGTTTAAATTTTTTTTTTTTTTTTTTTTTTTTTAATATAACTTATCATTTTAATGACTAATTAATTTAATCACTATATATGTTTTGTTCTAAAAAGCATGATATATCTTACCTTAGATAATTATGAATAATTTATCTAGGGTAAAAATAAAATTCGAATAATATTAATAATGGGTTGTCTTACTTATAAGTTATATTTGAGTAATAATAGATTATAGCTTAATTATTATATAGTATGACCATTATTATTATAATATTAATTTTCTTAATATTTAGGATAATATTAATATTAGTATTAATATTAGGATTATTATTATTTTAATATCATTAACCCTAGATTAGGGATTTACCTATTGTAACTAATTTCTAGATATATTAACTATTGGTAGATATAGATGATGTAATAATCATATTGACCAAGGCTTTTAAACATTATTTATGACTGATTCTAAAAAACACGATCTATTTTACCATTAGATAATTATCAATAAATTACCTAGGATAAATAAATTCTATTTTTAATAATGGGTTTTCTTTTCTTGTAGGTTATATTGGAATAATAAGGGATAGATTATTTATTATATAATATGACCATTATTATTAAAATATCAATTCTTTTCCTAAAATTAACAATTGAATTTCCTTAAATTACCTTATTTTACTTTCTTCGATAAAAATTTTAACTAACCAATTTAGGGGTTTGACCGGGTCAAAATTAGCCGTTAGGATTTAGCTGTTGGAATCTCTGCACACTCTATTTATTCTCGCTACGCCAGATCAGTTCTTCATCTTGTCCTGACGATGAACCACACTGGTTGGTTCGAAACGCGTCGACGAAATATTGGTTATGTGATTTTGCCGAAGATTTCTATACAATGTTATGGATCACAGAAGTCTAAATTCCTTAATATTTTATAATGATTAATTTTATATTAATTAATTTTGTATAATGGAAAATTTTTTATATAATGATTAATTTTTTATATAATTAATTAATTAATTTTATAATTAATTTCATATTAAATAAAAAATTTTATAATGAAAATTTTTTATTATGATTAATTTTAGATTAATTATTTTATATTAATTAATTAATTTTTTTTATATATATTAATTTTAATTTATATAATAATCATTATATTAATTAATATATTATATATATATATATATATATATATATATATATTTTTTTTTTTTTTTCCGAAGAAAAAAGCTGTAACCTTTTATTTAAAAAATGAAAAGTTACAATTGCAGATGCATGATGCATTTCCATAGCTGCCCAGTGGGCTCGGGTGCCTTGGCACCCTCCGCAACGTTACAGGACTAACGTGCAAAAATGAGGAGAAAAGGAGAGAGAGAGAAAGAGAGAAAAGAGGAATAGATAGAGGAAAAGAAGTGAGAGCAAGAAAAAAACTGAATTACATTTGTGAGTAAGACTCACGCTTCAGGATTTTCTTCCTTTTTTCTTTTCGACCTTGCGCCATACTCCTTGCGTGGGCTCGATCGAGGCAATAACTAACTGTGTTTCTGCTTCCTGCATGCCTAATTCCTTATCTGATTCTGATGTGTCTGATTGGTGATGCCGCTTTATCCCTCCCATGTTCTGTTCATCATTTGTCTTCTCTGCCTGATTTGGGTGAAGCTGTGCAACCTTGGTATCTGTTGTGGTTTCCTTCTGGTTCCCCGTTTCCTGGGGAGCCTCGGCTTTCTCTGTGGTAGTGTCTTCCTCTTCAGCTTCTGATTCTTCATCATCTGAGACCGGAGGGGAAAAGAACCAACCTTTCTTCTGCTTCCCTTTCTGCTTTCTTTTGCTGTTCACTTTTTTGGCTTCTGGACATGTGCTTTGCAGGTGTCCTGTTTGTCTGCAGAGCCTACATCTAAAGGCAGTATTTTCATAGTCTAGTGATTGCAACCAAATTTGCTGTTTGTATATCAGCCTTATATTGTCAGGCAGCCCTTTACTTAAGTCCACTTCCACACAGATTCGTGCGAAAGTGAAGATCCTTTCATCAATCCTTTCCATATCTGTTTTGATGTATTTCCCGATGCTGTTCCCAATTCCTTCCAAGACTCGTTCGCTCCAGAAATGCAGGGGGAGGTTGTGAAGACGAACCCATACCGGCACTTTGGTGACTGTCATTTTGTTTGGATCGAAGTCTGTAAACCATGGGGTTATAAACAGCCCCGCCGTTCCCCAGAACCAAGGCCCGGCATTGATGATTGTATCTCTGACTTCCATGGATGCAAATCTGACTATGAAGAACCCTTTGGAGCACAGGTGTATATCGCATTCCATGGTCCAATTTTTGAAGATCCAGTGGAATAGATTCGTTGGAGTTGGCCAGAAGCTGTTGAATCGGCATATTAGGGCCTGCGATTCATATGACTTAACATAGTAATCCATCCCTGTGGAATCAAGATTAAGGGCTGGGGTTTGCCCTAGCTGTTCTACTATGTATGGCCGAGGTGTATATCCACCTTGATCTGGGGGGGGTCCTGACTCTCTGTTGCCTTGAAGAATGTTTTTATATGATGGAGCTCCCTTAGGTTTATGCTGGGGTACTGTTTTCCCCTTTTCCCCTCCTGAACTGCTTGGCTGTCCCTGAAATGGTGCCCCTCCTCTCAGCCTGAGATTCACGGCAATGGTTTCTCCTAGACTGATCTCGTAGCTCCCCAGGGTTCTGTGGTCCTGGAGAGACCATCTTCCACTGACTAGGTGCTGTATCTGGCCAGGATAGCCAGTCAAAGCACAAATTTGCTGCTTTAACAGCGAAACAGAGCTATTTCCACTTACCCATACTAAGAGAGATTTCTTCTCAGGGGTTTTAATAAAAATCTGGAAACTATTTTTGGTTACCTGTTTTCTACGGTCTGGCTGAGCTTTGCTTGAACCAGTGTCTATGCTGGTTGCCAGA
This sequence comes from Pinus tabuliformis, assembly GCA_031772625.1. Classification (NCBI taxonomy): domain Eukaryota; kingdom Viridiplantae; phylum Streptophyta; class Pinopsida; order Pinales; family Pinaceae; genus Pinus; species Pinus tabuliformis. Next base: position 1,008,380,361 of record CM062816.1, read on the forward strand.
TGGTCAAGCTGTGTGCCTTCTTCCTGATCTTGCCTCTTATTGGGTCGATCTACCTTCTGTGTGACGAGAAAAGCGTGCCCTCTGATCATTCGATACTTATTCCCTCCGATCTGTTGGCTGGATTCCGTATAGTCTTGAATCTTGCTCCAATCTGTTAGATCCGGCCTGGATCTGTGGAATTTGAGCCATGCATTTTTGAACTGGGTTGGATCTGCAACATGCAGTCCCCCCTCTTTGCGTGCAAAAGACAGCAATGGATCGATTGGCCTGGTGAACAGCCAACGGTCTATACCTGCATAAATCGGCCCTAACCCCAGTGATTTTCCGCCCCTGAAATGGATTCGGAGCCAAATGACATCGCCCACAAGAATCTTGACTGAAACGGGACGCGGAAGGGGCTGCTCAGCTCCATCAAGTCGAGGAATGGAATGGTGCAGAGGAGACGTCAGCCGCCTCGCTTTCCACCATGCGCAGACATCTCTGCCTTGCCGGTCTGGATCCCCCACGCGTGCTAGCTCAGATACCCAGATCTGTGTATAATCGAGCTGTGTTGAAGCGAAAACCCAGGGTTTTGAGGAAAAAAACCCAGATCCACCATTAGAATGTCGGCCTGCTCCATGAAGGGAGATGTTTCCTTCTGCCGTTGGCGTCTTTGATCCGATCCATGTGTATTCTTTCCTGCAGTGAAATCCAGGGAGGACCAAAACGATGACTCGATTTTTGAGATCCCATCAACCAGATGCCAAGCAGATCCGGGGCCTGGCTGATCTCTGGGGACGGCAGCAGCATAGCGTGTTCGTTCTGAAACCCTAGGTGCTCGAAGGCCCGCCATCATTCGCAATCTCCTATTAATTAATTAATTATTATAATAATTAATTATTATTTTAATAATTGTTAATTTATTATTTTATAATGACTAATTTTATTAATTAATTTATGAATTATTATTTTAATTAATTATTGATAATTATTAATATGATTTAAATATATTAAATTAGTTTAATTAATTTATTTATTTCTTATGGTCCCTAGTTTTATTATTAGGTTTTGAACTAAGTTTCTTTCTCTTAAATAAAAATTAATTATATTAAAGAAAATAAAAGCAGTTTATTAGATTAAATAAAATTATATAAATAAAAATTAAAAAGATTCTAGCCGACAGTGTGCTCCTCCTTGAAATATCCTTCCTCATTAGTATTTATTTCCCTTATCTGCTCTTCTTTTATTATCATTCTTCAACCCTGATGATGGATCCCACTTGGGATTTGAAATGCTGGTGTAAAAATGTTCATACTGTGGATTCTCCGGTCTCTGATTCAAAAGATACAAACCACAGATCTCTTAAATCCAAAATGTAACAAAGTGTTGTTCCCTCCAGAGAACAACAAAAAACAGAGAAAAAACAGTGAAAAATAATCATATTTACAACTATAAACAAACAGAAAAACAATCGTATTTACAGAAAAAGAAAGAAATAACTTTTTACAAAAATGAAGCTGCCGAAGGATTGCCTTCTGCAGCTAGAACTTGCATGGTGGGGTCTTCATTATTCAATCGCCAATGGAGCAGACACTACAATTTGAAGGAAGCAACGCCTGAAACACAAAAACATAAGAGAAATCAGAAAAGAAACAACACTTTATTTAAAAACAGTATATAAAAAAATGAATTAAGTTACAATAGCTATGATGTTATTTCCTAAGGGAATATCAATCCGTCAATGGAAGAAAATGATCTCTTGGAAAAATGTATTGGCAACAGTGACATGAATCTTCAAATGGAAATCAATTATTCATTTCTTCTGTTATGAATCAGTTAGGTAATGAATTGGATGAAATTCCCTTGTTTCATTAAAATTTCTTTGAAGAATTGCTTGTCTATAAATTAACTTTCTTTATTCTCCTAGGACCTGAAAAAATGAGTGTCTACCTGCAATAAAACATTAAATCATGGAGAAAGAGAGGTGATCGGGCTCTCCTAATCCAAGAATTATTCAAAAAGACTAACAAGTAGTTACTCTGTAAAACAAATCCACGGAAAAATAACAAAGTAAAATTAATTTATTACCTGCGGGAGAGCAGTGGCCAATCATGCTAACCTACAGTGTTTTAATCATAACTTCTTTGTTTTTCGTCCAATTTGAGTGATTCCAAATCCAAATGAGAGCTACTTCAAAGATATATCACCAATAGAAACAGGTTTTTAAAAATTCAATGATATTATATGTCAATTTTACTTAGAACAACCTGCATAACAGAGTCATTTTCGATTTCCCCACTTAGAACAACAATGGATATTTTAAGCATAGCTTTTTCGTTTGATGATGGATTCAAATGATTCAAATTGAAAATGAAATTAGATTCATTTATTTATCTCCAATAGAAACAGGTTTTGAAAACAAAAAGAATTGATGGGTCAAATACTCTAATGAACAGCCGAAAAAACAGAGTTTTAAGAGTGCTGATTTACGATAGACAGTCAATATTTTGGTCATAAAATTCTCATATGATATCGAAAATGAGTGTTTAAAGTTTTATTTTAAACTAAATTCATAGGGGAATATACCGTAGAAAAAGGTTTTCAAAATATAGTCATTTAGACCTCCAAAAACTCACTGTCCCAACTCTGTTCCTGAGCTGCCTACTAGACACCTGTCAATGTTTTGGTTCTAAATTTTTCGTTTTAAATCCAAATTGAGTGATTCAAATTGGGTTGGAAAGTAGACATCAAGGGCTACTTAGAATAGAAACAGGTTTTAAAAATATAGTCATTTAGGCCTCCAAAAACTGACTGTCCCAACTCTATTCCTAAGCTGCCTACTAGACACCCTGTCAATGTTTTGGTTATAACGTTTTCGTTTCAAATCCAAATTGAGTGATTCAAATTGGGTTGGAAAGTAGACATCAAGGGCTACTTAGGATAGAAATAGGTTTTAAAAATATTCCCTTTTGGTCCTTCAAAACATGACTGTCCCGACTGTGTTTTCAGAAATTTCATCAAGCCCACAAGCCAAAAAAATATGATATTCAAGAATTTTTTCCAAATTGGTGATAAAAATGAATATGAGTGTTTGTAAAAATTTTATTTCCATTATAATTCATCTATATACACAAATAAATTAAAACATTTATCACCGATGTTGATTTCCATAGCGTGTTGCAACAAAAACAACTATTTTTACATTAAAAAATGTGTTTATTTTATTTCCTTATTTATTTTATTTTCTACAATAACCTACTCTGCTTTGAAAAATGAATATGATTACATATAAGAGTACTTCCAGTGGAGCCATTTTCGAAATAAGGCCTCAAGTGTGTATATACCCAAATTTGAAAAATGCATGTTAATGAATATTAGGGTATGAGAAGCCAACTTCCCTTGAAAAGATGGTGTCAAAAATTGTTGAAGTATGGAGTGATGCTGCAAGCAAATGATGGAGTGAAACCAATCTTCAATATATCCTTTACTTTCTTGATTTCCCATAGCCATCATATCATGAAGTTCTTGAGCTTTTAAAACGACTTGTTGATGCAGACTAGAAGAAACCTCATTTTCTTCCATAACTTCTACAATTTTTGGATTTGAAACATTCTAAATCTCAATATAAGTTTTCTCCAATGGTGCATGTGAGATAGAATGGGTGGGAAGGGTGAGTAAATTTTGCAGTTCAACACTGTAAGCATGTTGTACTGGTTTATTGTGGTGAGGGTGTGGAATGAGTTGAGCAGGAAATTGTGTACGGAATGGAGCATTTTGATGATGTAGTTGATTGGGTTGAGTGGATGATTTTGATAGGAAAGCAAGATGTTGTGGAAGAGCTGGTGAAGAATATGGAGGATGTGTTTGTGCTACAAGATGAGGGAGAGTAGTCATGAAATCATAAGATGAACTATGCCAAACTTGTAGACAAGATTTGTGGGGGTTATATTGAGATTGACATGGTTTCCCTAACACATGAGTATTCCATAATGGATTATGCAAGTAAGAAGATGGAGAGGAAGTGTTTTGAACCATACATGTAGGCCACGATTTCCATGGTTTTGACCTTGTTGTAGCTTCCCCATCTCTTTGATATGCTACTTCCATCCTAGATAAGGAAGAACAACTATCTATGGGATGCTCCTTTCGGTAATGAGGGAAAAACACTTCTTCAATTTCTTGATTTTTCTGAGCCTGCAAAACATCCAATTTTGAATTCAGAGAGCTAATAAAATCAATTTTAAAATCTTCAAATAAATCATTGATTTCAACTCCTACATCTCTTGTTCTTGTTGTACATTTGGAAAAGAAAGAAGAAATTTCTCTAAAATTCTTACCAGCCTTGGAGATTCCTCCTGAATACCTTATGCACAATTCACAAACATCATCATATGATAACTGAAAAACATCACCTTTTCCTATCAAATTTAAGAGTTCTAAAAATTAATCTTTGATTCCTTTAAGAATGAGTGTTTTTAAGGTCTCTTTTTCCAGATAATTATGCTTTGATTTTTGAAGGTTATATTGAAATCGCTCCACATAGTCTTCCAAGATTTCATCTTCCCTTTGTATCATAGTGAAAATATCTTCATTGTATTTGCATTAGTCTTGGTACTTCTTCAAGAATATGTTCTTCATGTCCTCCCATGTTTGGATGCAGTTCCCACCTAGGCTCATGAACCATTGGAGAGCTGCTCCTTTTAGAGTAAGAGGAAACACTTTCAACCTTTTATCATTAGTACAATAATCGTATCCTCTACAAAGTACTTCAAACTCAAATAAAAATGTATCTGGGTCTTCGTTTGCTAAACCATGAAAATTTGGTAGAGAAGATGGGGGAATTATGTGCATTTGTGTCACTCCTCCTAGATCTTTGATAGGGAATTCAAAAGTAGAAATGTGAGCCATTTCTTACCATAATAGAAGATGTTATTCATGTATTTCTTTGAGTCTCCTCCTTCAAATGTTCCTATCAATTGGTTAGTGAAATGGGTGGTGCTTACATCACCACTCGAGTGGAATTATGAGATTTTTTTTCAAAAATTCTACCTCTAAAATTCCTACTTCAATTCCTACGCAATTTTACTGAAAAGTGGGCGGAGGAGCAAGCACTTTACTTGCTCGTTACGCATGTTCTTACTTTCTGTTTTTAATACCCAATTCTTTCATAGTAGACAAACATCAAACACCTACTTCAACTTCTATGCAATTGTGCTGAAAAGCGGGCAGAGGAGCAAGCACTTTACTTGCTTGTTACGTAGGTTCTTACCTTCCGTTTTTAATACCCAATTCTTTCCCAGCAACAAATATCAAACATACATCACTCTCTGTGAAATGGCAACACTCTCCCCGGCAATGGCGCCAAAATGTTGGGTGCTAAAAGGTGTCTTTTAAAACTCCTAATTGCCTCACATTAATTATCAACCTGGGTAAGTCTTTTTGTTTCAAGAGTGTACACAATATGTGCAAGCTATAAATCTAGAGAGTAATGATTTAAGATAATCTATTAAATTCAATACAAGAGTAAATGGATGTAATCATAAATTTCAAGCTGTAACTATAATACAACTAAACCTCAGGACTTAATCTCAAGCAAAACCATAATCAAATCTGAAGCAAGCAATTCAATTGAAAATAACATCAACCGAGAGCATAGTAGCATTAACCAATCTCTTTCAACTGATTCTATATGAATCACACTCTATATCAATTAAGCAATTCGAATGGAAATGATGTCAACCGAGAGTTTAGTAGCATTAACCAATCTCTTTCAGTTGATTCTATACTAACCACACTCTTATCGTAATCAACAAAAATCAATGTCTTAACTGATAATTAATTCAACCTGCAGTGAGCATAAATGAAATCAAATGGAAAAGTTGCGAAGTACATGAGGTCAGAATAAAGGAAAGTAAACTAACTGCAATGTAAACTCACAGGAAATCAGAAGATATCAAACAGGGTAAACTTAGCAAAAAATGGAAAAACATCAAACCAATTAGACTCACGTGAATTAGAAAGATATAACACAGAGGATAGCAGTTTGATCCACTAGGGGCCGGGCCCTAGCCACTAGCGAATACTGCTGAGCTACTTCAGAGAATACGAATGAACATCAACGTAGATTATGTATTAACCATTGAATTCAATCTTCATTACAATACGGTTGTGTTCTTCAAAAGCACATTCTGTATATTGAAATTACAATTGAGGTCCCAAGCGAAAAGCTAAATCTCTCCATTATCCCCTCTCCTCCTATCCTATCCTATCCTATCTCTAATTATCCCCTTCTTTGATCTCTGTTTTCATTTAAATACACAGAGAGCAGAGAGAAGTTACAACATAGATGATTACAAAATGATTCCCATAACAAAATTGGATTGTTCACAACAAATTGATCAGCAAGATCATGTCTAAAATATCTTTCCATCAACATTCAACAAGAACAGGTCGAATTTGGTATTGCAACTGAGATAATTTGGAAAACGGCCGCAACAGCGAATATGAGAAAATCGTCTTTAGAGAACCTTCTGTTTCTCTTAATACAGACCAAATTTGGGAAAAATGCCCATGCAAAACTAATTTGGTCCGTTCTGGACAAAACCCATGTTTCATATTTTCTAGATTCTTCTCCATTTGCCCGAAACATCCAATGCAAAACTATCACTTCTTATTCCAACGAATTTCTGAGTTGGAATATTTAATGATGAGTTGGAGATCAAATCTGCAATCTGGAAAATATCTTGGAGGCTAAAATGGTGAGTGATGTTACAAAAAATTTATTAATAAACTATCATTGGTAAAATCATGCATAATAATCATCAATTTATTAAAAATAAAGGAGAAGAAATAATATTTATCCATAAGAGCATAAATAATTATAAAATGGAATTATATGATAAAGTATGATAAATGACATGATAAAAAATGGTAGAAATGGATGAAATAGGCATTAAAGAGTGATAATAATAAGTCACAAACTAGTGGCCCAACAATAGTTATGTCACTTGGAATCTGACCTTCCTGTTTTCACCACCATAATTCGAGAGGATGCCATGTCAACCAACATTATGCATGGAAAAGGGGCTAGCCACGTGATCATGATGAAGAAGACTCTAGAAGAGTCCATATTGTAAATTTGGTTAAGAGTTGAGGGAGTCAATGTTAGAAATTAATTAATGGAGCAATGAAATACACAAAATATTGTAGAAACACAAATAGAAAAACACATAAAACAATAGAGACACAAATATATGTGGTTTACCCAATTTGGATTACGTCCATAGAAAAACAACCAATCCTTCATTTTTTTTATTATCTAGCAAAATGAAGAGATACGACCTACAACAGATCTGCTGTAATTTACTTTTCCCTCTCACATAGTCTCCTCTCTCTTTCTCGCTCTGAATAATGATCCACAACCATAATACAATTCCTCATATAAACCAAGGGGGTGCCTTCTAGGGGAAAAAACCTAAATTAACGTAACTTCTACCATCAGACTGCCCTCAAACCCCCGCTTGGGGGGGGCTCATAAAATTTGTTGTCACCCCCCTAGACCCCCCTGACGGTGATTAAATGGGTGGTGTTTCCACCCCGTTAGGATTAAGGATCCAATGCGACTGTTACAAAAATCTCTGAACAATAAGGAAAATAATAAGGCTCCATGCCCAACAATCTCCCACTTGGATACTGATTATAACAACTCCATTACTGCTTCACTTGTTGGAAAATGCTTCCACTTTGGACCTAGTTGTTTCTTATCTTCACCATCATACTTGAAGGCTAATTGAAACCGAGCAGAATCTCAGTTTCTCTTTGGTTACAACTTTTGTTAACATATCCGTAGGATTTTGGCTAGTGTGTTTCTTTTCCAGCTTCAATTATCCATATTCCAACACTAACCATATGAAATGGTTCTTGAGTTGTATATGTTTAGTCTTGGAATGAAAAGATGAGTTCTTTGCAAGATGAATGACACTCTGGGCTATCACTTTATAACCTTCCCATCTCCCGCTTCTTGCCTAGTTCATCCATAAACCTTTGTAACCGAATCATTTCTTTACTAGCCTTTGTAGCAGCAACATACTCTCCTTCTGTTGTTGAAAGCGCAACTGTGTTTTGAAATTTTGAAACCCAACCGACAATTGTTCCACCTACAGTAAACACATACCCTGTTGTGCTCCCCCTGTTATCTCTATCACCTTCCATATCTGCATAAAAATATCCCTGTAGAATAATGTTTGAACCATCAAGACATAATGCTTGTTTTGTGGTACCTCTTAAATACCCAAATATCCACTTCACTGCCATCTAATGCTCTTTTCCTGGATTGTTCATATACCTGCTTACAACTCCCATTGCATATGCAATATCAGGCCGTGTGCAGACAATTGCATACATTAAGCTTCCAACTACTGATGCATATGGAACTTTACACATATGATCCATGTCTTTTTGTGTCTTAGGAGACATCTCCTTACTTAGTTTGAAATGGCTAGCCAAAGGTGTACTAACTGGTTTTGCATTCTGCATATTAAATTTTCCCAACACCTTTTCTATGTACTTAATCTGAGACAATGTTAATTTGCGATTTTTCTTGTCTCTAGTTATTCACATACCAAGGATTTTTTTTGCAACACCCAAATCCTTCATTGCAAATGAATTTGCCAATTTTCCTTTGAGCACATTTATTTCTTGCATGTTAGACCCTGCAATAAGCATGTCATCTACATACAATAGAAATATAATATAATTGCCATCATTTTATTTCTTAAGATGAACACATGCTAAACCTCCTAAGAAAAACCTAAGAAAGGTTGAGTTTCTTACCCTTAAATCCCTAAGGGATGACCTCAACATTGTCATCCTTAGGGCGGACAAAGGTGGAGTTGTTGTCATTCTTGATAAGTTTGATTATGTCCACAAAATGGTAGAACATCTATCTAGTAGTGGGAGTTACATCAAGCTCAAGAAGAATCCCCTTAAATCCATTTCTAAGGAGGTTGCATCTACTATTAAAGTAGATCCGTCTCTTAATCCCCTTTCCTGAAAGCTCATTGAGAGAAGTCCCCTTACCCCTAGAATCTATGGCCTACCAAAGATTCATAAATCTGGGGCCCCCTTAAGACCTATTGTTAACACCATAGGCGGACCGACCTATCTTCTTGCTAAATTCCTAGCCCAAAAGCTCAAACCTCTTGTTGGTTGCACTGATTCTTTTGTGAAAGACTCTGCCTCCTTTGTTCAAGAGTGGAGAGATATCAAATTAGAACCTGGAGATTTATTGGTGAGTTTTGATGTCGTTTCCTTATACACCAAAATCCCCATCCAAGAAGCCATTGATATCATTAATCGCATCACTGATAAAGACACTGCCAAGTTAGTTGGCCTTTGCCTCACCTCAACTTTCTTTAGTTTCCAAGGTGAGTTCTATGAGCAAACTTGTGGTGTTGCAATGGGTTCCCCTCTCTCCCCTATTGTTGCAAACTTGTTTATGGAAGATTTTGAGACCAAGGCCCTAGCCTCTGCTAAATTCCATCCTAAAAAATGGAAGAGGTTTGTCGATGACACTTGTGTCATCTGGCCTCATGGTCGAGAGAAACTAGATCTGTTTCTCAACCACCTTAATTCTCAATCAGACTCCATCAAGTTCACTATGGAAGTTGAGGAGAATGGTCGCCTTCCCTTTCTCGACATTCTCCTTTCTAGAAGGGAGGATGGTTTTGTCTGTCACCAAGTTTTTCGAAAGAAGACTCACACGGAACAATATCTCCATGCCAGTTCTCATCATTTCCCAGCTCAGAAATTTGGGGTTCTCAGCACTCTTGCTACCTATGCTCTAAGAATCTCTGATGATGACCACCTTGATCAAGAGAAATCTCATCTTCTTGAGGTTTTTGAAAATAATGGATATAGCAGACCCCAAAGCCTCAAGGCCTTTCACAGAGCTAGCAAAGAACCTAGGGTTAAACCCGCTCATGCTGATCCTATCTCTAAGGTTCATCTCCCATATATCCAAGGAACCATGGATAGGATTTCCCATATTCTTAAGAAGATTAATGTCTCTTCTTCCTTCAAACCTCTCAATACCATTAAAAATTCTCTTAGATCTGTTAAGGACCCTATTGACCCTAAGGACTCAAAAGGGGTCTACCTTGTTCCCTGCTCCTGTGGTATCCCCTACATTGGAGAAACAAGAATTATATTAAGCAGAGGATCAATGAACATGCTATTGACATCAGACACAATCGCTCTCGCACACCATCCCTTGCAGAACATGCTGAGAAATCAAAACACCATGTATGCATTGAAGAATCCAAAGTCATTGCTAAAATTGATCATTTCCACCACATGAAACTCAGGGAAGCGATTGAGATTGAGAGGCATGCCAGAAACCTTAATAGGGATGATGGCTAGAAATTAAGTAAAAGTTGGATTCTGGCTCTCTCTTCATAACTCCTCCTCCCTTTCCTTGCCTTTATTGTTTTATTCTCCCTATTTTATCTCGGTTTCCTTTTATATTTTTTAACTTCAAATGTTTAGCTATCCAAAATTTATTTGCATTCATCTTTTTTATGGTAATACCTTTATTGTTATCTTTGCTTTCCTCCTTTTCAAGGAGGATAAGCTATCCTCTATCTTATAATGGTCACATTAATTGTATAATTTTGATAAATAGTCTTAATAGAGGTATTGGTAATATTAATAAAAAATTCCAAAATATAATGAAATAAAAGATTTTATTTTGAATCGTTCCTAACAGTGAGTTTTCAACCAAATATATATTGAATAAGTCACCCCTAACTAATAATATTATAATTAATTATTTTAGGTAATAGTATTATAGAAATTGATAATTAATTTATAATATTGAAATTAATATATTCAATTATTACATAACAGCTAATTTTCAACCAAATTTATATTGAATAGGTCAACCCCTATCAAATATTATTATATAAATTAATTATTTTTAATATTATTATATAAATTGATAAATAATTTATTATATCGAAATAACAACTAGTTTTCAACCAAATTCACATTGAATAGGTCAACTCTAACAAATAATATTATATAAATTAATTATTCTTAGATAATATTATTCTATAAATTGATAAATAATTTACAATATCGATATAAAATAGTTAATTATTACATAACAACTAATTTCTAACTAAATATTAAATAATTTAATAAACATCTCTTCATCACGTATTCCTAAATAATTTTATTTCACCAATGACTAATTTTGAATGGCTAACCCTGAACAATGATGCATCCCTGCTATTTATTCTCTCAGATCGATTGATTTCTCACCTTGTCCTGAGGATGAACCACATTAGTTGGTTCGAAACATCGACCCAATCCTAATGATGTGATTAATCCGAAAGACTGATTTCTACATTATGGATCACAAAAGTTTTAGATCTAATAGTATAAACTTGTTCATACATAAAACTGTCAAATTTTAGATACCATTGCCTTGGAGCCTATTTTAGGCCATATAAGGTATTCTTCAACCTGCACACTAATTCCTCCTTCCCTTTGACCTCGTACCCTTGTGGCTGCTGCATATATATTTCTTCCTCCAAATCCCCATGGAGAAGGGCTGTCTTTGCATCTAACTGTTCAAGATGCAAATCTTCTGTTGCCACTAGACTTAAAATAGTTATGATTGAAGTCATTTTAACTATAGGAGAAAAAATTTCATCAAAGTCTATACATTTCTTTTGTGTAAACCCCTTCACCACAAGTCTAGCCTTATACCTATGTTCACCTCCATCTTCTTCCTTCAAGTTGCAAACACATTTATTCTGCATTGTTGTTTCACCTACAAGAAACTTGACTAAGTCCCAAGTCTGGTTATGCATCAAGGAGTCCATCTCTTTTTCCATGGCTTGCTCCCAGTTCTTCCTAGTTCCTACCTGCATTACTTCTTCATATCTTTCCGATTCACTAGAATTAGTCAACAACACATAATATAATGAAGGAGAGTATCGTTTAGGGGCTCCACTTATCTTCGTAGATCTTCTAACACTACTTTCAGGTATTTGAGGTGTCTGTTTCTGTTTTGGTTGTTGTTGTTGTTGTGGCTGCTAATCATTATGATTTTTAGGCACCTTTACTTTTTCTTTGATCTCATCAAGCACTGTGTATTATTTGTTTTCTTTTTCTTGTTTATTTCCCTGCATTTGATCCTTATACAAGGCCTTTTCATTGAATATGAAATCTCTGCTCCTAATGATTTTGTGATTTTCATAATCATTAACACCATATCCAATAAAGATACATTTCTTTGATTTTACCTCAAGCTTTGTTATATTTTCTTTATTAATGTGAACAAAGGCTTCACAACTGAAAGTCTTTAAAAATGAGTAGTTTACCATTTTACCTATCCATGCCTCCTTTGGAATACTACTATCGAAGGAACTTGAAGGCCCTCTGATTATTAGATAAACAATAGTATCTACAACATTCGCTGATCCAGGTGGCTCCAGAGACACACACCGGACAAGGAGGACTCAGGGAAGCTCAAAAATCAAAGTGATCAAAATGCTTTCGAACCAGAGCCAAAGCGTAGACCTCGTCATTCTGATTTTGGTGGTGTGAACGGTTCGTCAATCCGAGTCCGTATGCGAAAGTTAGAAGCAATAAAAGTTGGGTTGACTTTTTGATGAATGGGCAGGCTTAAGGAGGCCACAATTTGGACTTTTTCCGGCCAACCTGGGCTAGATTTTGGGCGAAATTGTGGGGTCGTTAAATTGTCTCCTACGGCTAAAAATCCGAATTTAAAAAAAAAGCATTATTTGTTATATAAAACAAAAAAAATATAAATAAAGGGGGTGGGGGCCACCAACCCCACCACCCCCCAACCTACGCACCATATTACAATATTACGGGCTGGGCACAGGCCACCTCCAGTGGACCCGGCCCACACCCTGAAGCCCATAATACATGTGATACGGGACCGGCGGGGGTCGAACCTACCCGACCCATGTGGCCGACCCCCAAGCGGGCGGCCCCAAAAACTTAACACACCCAACCACTATGCTATTTAATGCAACGGAACCGTGTAATTTGTACCAACTTGTGCACCATAACTAATGTGTGAAATTAATACAACGTGCTCAAAACAAAACGTGAAAACAGAACGCCGGAAATAGGAAGGGCGGGATTTGATCCCGTGACCCCTCCACAACCACTTAACCGTTTTTACCATTGCGCTCAACGACTTCACTTGGGATTTCCGCCCACGCAAATTATTTTAACCTCATTTGCACATATTTCAAGGTGCAGATGGAGTAACCAGGAGCGTGCATGGATTTCGAGCCAGAGGAGGCAGAATCTTGGCACGCAGTTTGAGGCAACATTTTGCAAGAGGGGTGAAATTTCACTTTGTCAGATTTTGACAAATTTTATATGGTTTCAACACTTCTCGATGCCACAAACACAATGGCGCTGTTCGTGTCTCCATCAGAGTTTTGCATTTTTCAGTCATTTTCAGTATGAGGATGGAACCATGATCACTGCAAAAACAGGGAGCGGAACCATGATCCTTGCAATTTTCCTGAGGAGGTAATTTTTCTCCATGTCGGAATATAGTCAAGTTTACAGTCGTTTTTCATGGTTTTCCGCAGGGATCACAATGGCGAAGTCAGATTCGCCTTTGGAGTTGCAAATTTCTAGTCCACCCATGGAGCATAATCTTGAGGAATCTAAAAGATTCCTTGAGCCCCAGATTCTCAACTTCTTAGAATTCAAAAATTGGACTGTCAATTTTGCACTATTCGACGTCACAAATCTGATGGTGCATTCAGATTTCTCATTTTCTCATTCTATTATTCAACCACTTTTCTAAGTGGAATGCAGGTGTCAACATCCATGTGCGAGCAGTCATGCGATTGATGCCATGAGATCGATGGCCCGAACAGCTTCAACAGTTTGACATCCACTTCTTCAGATGGCCCTTGGTTGTGAGGTATATGCAGTGTTCATGTACTTCTTTCGCTATGCATTGTGTTGCACAGATCCCTGTTTGATGTTGATGAGGGATCTTGTTTATTACTTGTTTTTATGATTCCTTCTTGATGTGATGCAGAATCGTCTATGTGATGTACTTGTTTCCATGATTTGTCATGTTATGCTTTGAGATACCTTTGTTGTATGTTGATGGGATACTCATGTTGTCGCTATGCATTTTTGCGTTGAGATCCCTTTTATGCCATGTTGGCAAGATGCTCATGATCATCATGCATGAGTTTATGTCATACTGATAGGAGTCCTTTTGACTGAGAGTTCCTGTAGCGGAACATCTCTTAGAGCCACTCCTGCGTGAGGGCATTTTCCTTGTATGATAGCGACATCACCTTTATGTACATCATCCTTATTGACAACACTTAATGCAATGGCCTACACCATCTTGACACCAGGGTCGAAGACGTAGTCTCTCCTAGACGAACTTCGTTATCAACGACTTATGTTTTTATGTTGCTGATGATTGTCTTGTTCCTCTTCTTTACAACATGTAGATGTATTCATTAATGTTCTTTTAAAAATGAAATTTAACAGATCACGAAAGTAAAAGGTCTTGGAAGGGTCCTTCGTCACACCCGAACCTGGATCATCCGCCAAAATTGTAAGGGAAATCCTGCATGCAATCTCATGCACCTTGCACGCTCCATGATTGTCTTGTCCATCCTTTCTGGCACACCAATTTCATGTGGTGTTCCTGGAAATGTATTCTCTCTACGAATCCCATGCAATGAATAATAGTTATCAAACTCTTTGCTGCAGTAATCACCTCCATTTTATGATTTGAGACACTTCAACTTCTTTCCTATCTCATTATCAACCAAAGCTTTCTATTTCTTGAAAGTATCAAATACATCAAATTTCATCCAAATACAATAAATCCACGTTTTTCTAGTTGCATCATCAATAAAAGTAACATAATAGCGAAAGCCACCGAGAGATAATACCTGAGCAGGTCCCCATACATCTATATGCACAAGATCTATTTTTTCGCACTTATTTTCCTTCCCAACTCTGATAAATCTGACTCTCTTCTATTTTCCATAAACACAATTTTCATAGAAATCCAAGTCAACATGCTTTAAACATGGTAAAAAATTTCTTGAGTGAAGAATCTGCATCCCTTTCTCACTCATGTGCCTAAGCCTATGATACCACAATGTTGTATCTACTCTTGTGGAGGTAAAACATTAAAAAATAATAAATACCATTGCATAAATACAATGTACCAACCTTTTCTCCTTTTGCTATTACTAGGGCTCCTTTAGTGACCTTCCAAGTTTTGTCTGTGAATGTAGTTACACAACCTTCACCACCTAACTACCCCATTGAAATTATATTTTTCTTCAGATCTAGAACATGCCTTACCTCCTTCAATAGCCATTGGTTTCCATTTTGTTTCTTTATAAAAACCTTACCCATTCCAATGATTTTACAGGGTTTATCATCACCCAGATGAACTTGTCCAAAATCTCCTTGAACATAGTCATGAAAATGTTTCCTATCAGGTGTGGCATGGAATGAGGCCCCTGAATCTACCACCCAGGCATCAATAATATTATCTAATAAAAGAATTAAAGCATCTTGCAACACATCACCTATCACATTTGTTTCATGATTGTTCTCTTGTTATCCATCTCCTTCTTTTCCTTTCCGAGGTTTTCAGTCTTTCTTAAGGTGTTATTTCTTCCCGCATTTCCAGCACACTATCCCTGATCTAGATTTGGATCTGCCTTTTCTTGACTTACTGTGATTTCCTGGTCTCCTTACTCTTTCCATTTTTCTTCCCCTATTCTCTACAGTCAAATCATTACCCGATGTGTCACCGAAGCTTTTCTGTCGCATTTCCTCACCAAGAATGGCACCAACAACATCATCTAACTTTAAAGTAATAGATCCAGAGACATAGTTACTAATAGCCATAACTAAGCCATTCCATCTTTCTGGTAATGAGCACAAAAATAACAAAGCCCTAACTTCATCATCAAAATTTACCCCTACAGAACTTAACTGATTGGTAACTATGTTAAATTATTTTAAATGATCAACAATAGATCCACCTTCTAACATCTTCATATTAAATAGACGCTTCATAATAAATACCTTATTTGAGGCCGAGGGTTTTTCATATAGTGTTGCCAATGCCGCCATTAAAACTTCTGTTGTCATTTCCTTTGAAATGTTAAATGCCACTGATGCTACCAGATACAATCGTATAGTTCCTAGTGCCTTTCAATCAAGAATCTCCCATTCTACGTCTGCCATACACATTGACTTCTTTGATTTTTTGCTCAATGGTAGGTACATATCTTTCTGATATAGAAAATATTCCATATGCATCTTCTATAGCTGGTAGTTTTGGCCGTTAAATTTCTTGACCCTAAACCTAGCATCTTTCGCCATTGCTCCCACTTGAACCAGGAACCCTTCTTTCCTGCCAGTTTATTAGCCAAATAACCTTCAATTTTGATACCAGTTGTCAAAAATTAATTAATGGAGGAATGAAATACGAAAAATATTGCGGAAACACAAATAAAAAAATGCATAAAACAAGAGAGACATAGATATATGTGGTTCACCCAATTTGGGCTACATCCATGGAGAAACAAACAAAACAAACAATCCTTCCTTTTTGTTATCTAGCAAAATGAAGTGATACAACTTATAACAGATCTACTGTAATTTCCTCTTCGATCTCACACATTCTCCTCTCTCTTTCTCGCTAAGAGTAATGATCCACAACTACAATACAATTCCCTCATATAAATCAAGGGGGTGCCTTCTAGGGCAAAAAACCGTAAATTATAACTTCTACCATAAGATCATTTGCTTAATGAATGACCTAGATTGACTACGAATATACAATATTTTACAAGGCTAAATTTCATCTATTTTTAGCTTTGGGGGTGCTTCCCCAAACCCTCAGTACAGGGGGGCGAAGCTCATATCACCCCCCTTGGACCCCCCCGACGATGATTAAACGAGCGGCGTTGTCACCCCATTAGGAACAAGGATCCAACACGACTGAAACAAAAACCTCTAAACAATCAGGAAGATAATCAGGTTCCACACCCAATAGTCAAACTTGACCATTAATAGGCTATCAGGTTGTGTTATAACTAATTAACTAAGAGGAAAGGGGGTTCCATTATTTTTGAGTGCATTTGTTCCATTGAAGAGAAAAGTAGACAAGAGGGATAAGGAGAGAGCACATAGAGAGCATTTGTGCACTGTAGTAGCCCACAGGCCACATGCCTTACTTCTTTGTCCTCACAACCATTTTCTATTTGGATAAAGAGAGCAGAGCAACCTCACCTTCCAGTTGGGTTTTCTCTCAAAAGGGTTTCCCAGGTTATATATTGTGTCAAATTGTGATTTGTGATTTTTTTTTTTAATTTCGTTGTTCTCTATTTTCTACATAATAATAATTGGAATGCATATACATAAACATCAATTTACAAATCCATAAATGTAAATATAAATAAACCCTCGTAGTGTAGATTTCATATTTTTAAGTATAATTTATCATATATGTTGTGATAAACTATTTAGTGGAATATCCATGGCAGTTTACAGATCATGAAATAACAATATTCTACTTTTATTTTTTCTAATACCAAAGTTATCTACTTGGTAATTGATCAAGTGATAGGGTTTTATATTTGATAATTTTCGATTATATTTCTTAATTTCATTTTGAAATTTGTACAGGTGCCACAAGATCATTAAGATCTTAAAGAGAGAATCCATATAGGTGAGTCAAATTTAAAATGTTTGTGGAATAACCTGTTCGGAGTTTTGATTAAACCCAACGTTTCAGGCTTCTATGTGAGTCCATCTTCAGGGGAACGCCTAGATTCTTAAGAATATTGGTGTGGAGTAGGGCAAGGAAAAACAAGGATATATATATAATGATAGATGTCGGGGATGCTGAAGAATATAGGGAAAATGGGATTAATGTGATTCTTCTGGACTTGATAACAATTTGTGAAGTGCTTTTGCAATTTATCTTAGCTTGATCTTCTTCTTATTATTAGTGTGTGTGTTTGCTTCATCAAACTGCTACCAAAACAAAGAGACAAGAACACAAGATGTTTGGCTTTCTGCCAGGGCCAAAACCTCTCCCTCTTGGAGAGGAAAACCCACTTGAAATTATTCTTATGGATATTCCAATTGATGAATACGAAGACCATAACCCTTGACCTACTATGCCACTCCAAGACCAAGACACCAATCCTCTTCTTTGTCACTGCTATGATCATCATTATCATTGTTGCTTCACCGAGGTCCTCATTGATATCTTCATAGCTACTCTATCATCGAGATCATTACTATGCATTCACTGATATGATCACTGTATATTTATTAAGATCATCATTTTACATTCACTAAGATTATTACTATACTATTACAGAGATCATTGCTGTACCAACGAAATCTTTATACTGAAGCTACACTAAGATATTTCATTATGATGATGACTTCATAATTATATCTTCATGAAATCACTCTGCCAAGATTATGACTGCGTCCATAATATGAGACAGAGTGTGTCTCTGTGGGATCACCGAGATCCTGATCATCGCACTTACGCTTTGACTGTGACTGTTCCTAAAGAGTATGCAAGATGTGTATCTTCATCGCAAATATATCGAGACCATGACTTCATGTTCGATTTGTATGTATCATGACTTTATTTAGTATGCCGATACTATGATCATGAGATGGCTAAGACACATAAATCCTGTCACTGTGATTACTCATCTGAATTATACAACTATAGTGTGGATCACAGAGAGTGTACTCTTCCGAAGATTGCAGAGGATCCTCACTCCTGTAATGTGGATCCTTGACTTGTAGCTGCGATCCGAAACTTCAGAGAGAATGCGAGTTCTATTCCTCTTCTTTTGCGTAGACCCTAGCCACATATATATAGTGGTTAGCATATGCATTTGAGCTGACATGACAGTGTGAACAATTATGAATTCTTATTGAGCCGACATGACTGTGCTAGTTAATTCATTTGCAGGCCGACATGACTGTTCTTATTAATTCATTTTGCTTGCTGCCTTCTTCAAGGGGATGGTGCTTATCTTGGAGGGCTTTAATCTAGACACTAGGTTGACTCATTTACATTACATATAAGCTCAATAAGAGCATGACATTGACTCTTTGACTTTGATAAGAAATGAACAAGAAACTCATTCTTATAATTCACAAATAATATTTCTTTTTCTTGACAAGTACACAGATCAAAATTAGATTTGTAAATACCGAACCTAGTTACACTTTCTTCAACAGGGGAATCCTGGAGTTCGCTGGTGGAATATTTAATTAGAATTCTTAAAATAATTTATTAGGGTTAATTAGAGATAAATTAATTCAATTAGGATATAATTTATTTATGAGATAATAATTTTTATGTTAATTTTACATTGTAGATGATAAATGCCACAATATCATAAGGTTGTACCATGAAATTACAAAAGATTATGGGATGCCATGAAATCACCATAGTGAAACTAGATCACATTAAATGGCATAATAATGTGACAATTATGTTGGATCTCAAAGAAAGAATGTGCTTCATTATGTTTCAAAGAAGATATCGTATTGACTTTAATAAAATTTTCCAATATTTTTAGGAAACAATACCGAAATATGAGTAGGAAAAGGGAAGAGGTTGTAACTAAAGAAGTGGAGAAGAAATGAAGTATGAGGAAGAGATTGATTAGAAAAAGGGATTATTTCTTTATAAAAGAGGGCTTTGGAAAATCATGAATTTTGACTTGTATATTCTTATCAAGCGAAACAAAAGACTGGAAATTTGGGCACTAGAAAGCTATGGAATTTTTTATCAAGTTCAACGAAAGATTGGAAGATTGAAGGCTTTTGCTTGTACGAAAAACTGAGGAATTTCTTATGAATATAGGGAAAAGCTAATCCATGGTCTATTGAAATAATTCTTCATTGTTATCAATTGTAAATTTTCTATAGATTCTTACAATTTTATCATTTCTATCATTTGTTTTTATAGAGAATTATTATGGATAGATTATGGATTTAATTGCGAGCATATATTCAATATCATTCACATGTGAATTCTTTCCTATGTATGAGAATTGAATAAGTTAGTTTAATTTATGGTTAGGGTGATGAATTCTTTCTTGCTTTTAGTAGTTACTTTATACCTGCAATCAACCTTTTATCACTATTAGATAGAATTAAATGTAGGTTAGAATATAATTGTTTCCGAATAATTGTATTAGGAATGCATTTAGGATATAAAAAAACTTCAACAAGAAAGTCTCCTTTCAAGGTACAATCTATTTAGTTGGTGGCATTTGGGCCAACATACAGGTGGAAATTACCATACCAAAAGAGAGTAGGTCTAATTGAGACATACCATCTAGCAATTCTCCCTCTTTTGTCATTGAGACATTTTCTCTCGTAAATAAAATGGTGCTAAAAGGAGGGCCATGACAAGATAACCCTTAAGGGTCTTTTGTTTTGAATGATTCTAATTTCTTACGACTCATCTCTATATTTTCTAATGGAACATAGTTTTAGTTCATGCTTGCCTATTGGAAGCATATCTAAGAAATCAATCTATTCCTTAAGTAATGATATCTAATCTATTCCTTGTCAAAATTAAAATTTGATGATAAGGGTGTAATAAATACTTCTGATCATCTTTTTGGATTTAATATTAAATGTAAATTTTTAGAATATTTAATGAAATTGAATTGTATAGGCTATTCACTCTCACATTCCAAGGAAGAATGAAGTGTTGGTTTGAAGCTTTGTCATCCAAATCTATTCACACATAGAAGCAATTCATGGAGTTGTTTCTCATTGCTCATAAGGATTATAACTATGTTGAATGGTGTTTTCAATTGAACATTTGTACACATGAAGGCAAGGCCGTTAATGGTTTCTTTTCCAAATTTATGTTACTTTGTATTAGATTCCACGAGGATAATATATTTTCATGAGAAGATGCATTAAATTGGTTTATTTATGTTTTATCTCTTTTTAATACACAATATTAGGATAATTATGATGAACATGAAAATAAAGATCATAATATGTATGTCACTGATGATATTAGTTTATTGATTAATTATTATAGGTCTAATTCCTTTGAGTCCACTAATGATATTGAAAACATTATTCAATCACACATGTTAGGATTTTATGATACACAGTTTCGGGAACTTAAGGATGTCTTTGAGAATACTAATCTTAAACTTGAAAATGTTTCAAATGACTTTGGAACTTCTATGAACACTACTTGTGTTGAAGGAAATTTAGTGGAAATGATTTTAATACTTATAATTCAAATGGATGATCTTGATGCTATAAGTATTAATATTGATGATTTTGATATCTCATCATCTTCTTCTAATCTTGAAAAAGTTATTTTCATATAAAGGTTATCTTTTTATCAGCGTTTGCATGGTAATGTTTCCCATGAGACTACTAAGTGGGAGTCTTGATCCTAGGAAAATGACATTGGTTACATTTGGACCATGCTTTGATATTCCAATATAAAATCATCACACTTGATTATCGTTAAAAAATTCCCTAACATGTAGTCAAAATTTCTTTGTTTGTGGTGGAATATCCGTGTTTCCAAGGATTCATATATATAACACTATCACATCAAACCTTAGGTTTCTTACAAGATTTTTATTTTGAGCTCCATTGACTTCACATTAAATAGTGAATACCTAGGATGTTTGACAATGGGAAGGACCTTAAGCTAAACTTTGGAAATGAGTATTTTTCCATGCAAATTGAAATAACCCCTATATCACCCCGCTTCCTATTACCCGAAAATTTGCATATGGTGTAAAAATAAAATAAGAAATTGAAAGCATTAAAAGAATTGTGTGGGAGGTAGAAGTAAACTTGTTGGGTTATGGACATTTTTTGGCAGTAGGGCTATGCTTATATGATACTCATAATTCTTTGTCAGGGATATGGATGCTCATAGGCAATGGACCAATGCTAAGTAAAAGAGAGATGAAGAACATACATAGTAATCGTTTTACTCATCGAGAGTGAAATTCCTAGAAGTAATTATCTATGGTTTTAAAGTTAAGGAATAATTAACCCCAAAATTCAGCTCAAAGAGATGGTTTGTCAATTGCTTGATATTGGAATATCTTTTAAATATGAGGACAAATGTTGCTATCCATAGCTTAGAAATATGTTCTTGTGGTCATATGAGCTTATCATTAACATTAAGTGTGAATAGATATTTTGCATATAATAAATAGAGATAGCTATTATGCTAAGAGTGTTCCAATTGGTGATGCCTTCATCAACCGACCCTCTTAACTTTTTGTAAAAAATTGAAAGGTCCACAATTAAGTTTTGGATTTTATTATCTAACCTACTCATTCGAAGTATCTAGCATATATACATTTATTTTTCTTTATACTTTATTGATTTCATTTTGCATATATTTACTACTTGATTTTAATCTTATTTTTTAATTATCTTTCTCTAGGTTTATTAGGAATCTAGTGACTTGTCCTTTAAGTGGATATAAAGTTGCTTCATTAGCTTATTTTAATGCTATGATTTACTTATATCTATTTGCAATTGTCATTTTTAGGGATTCATAAGAACTCATCCATTGGAAGATAACCTTTTCCAAGTACTTTTATGTTGGATACCCAAATTTGGTCCATTATATATTGATCCAATGATATCCAGACATTGGATTTTCAATCATTTCTTTGGATGATTTTCGATTCCCCTTATATCTTGAACCTTGACTTACACATGGTTTAATCCTATATCAAGGTTCAAGCATTCGATTGGATTATTTCTTCTTAACCATTGTTTAAGTAACTCCATCCAGATTTGGATAGTCTTACCACTTGCATTGGTTGTATCCATTTGGTATATGGACATACGGATCATCCTCCTCTTCAAATTTTACCAAGTATTCAGATGTGAGATGTTGAACTTGGAGCTTTGTAGTGGAACCATGAAACTTGGTTGAAACTATCACTTCTCACAACAATGTGACCTTTAGCTTGCCACATGTCCTCTAATGATTCACATCTATCTCTGTTTGCATTGACATGTCTTTCTTACTTAGCATGAATAATGGGCTATTTAGATTTTTACTTAAGAATTTATTTTTCTCACTAGATTGTTATCTGTATTCTAAATATCCACATATGGATTAATATGATGACATGTTCTAGGACAAAGCTTGTTCTCCCTGTACCTAACATGACATCCTACATGGAAATTTGAGGGGACACCTTTTTGTGGCATGCCTACATGTCCTTGTTGACTTAACATATGAGTTATAGGACCACTTTCCACTCACCATACACTCATTGTTTGCTTCCTTGCCACCTTAGTACTTACATGCTAACTAAATTTCTTTGCATCTGACATAGAATCTTACGTGTATGGTATTACATGTTATCTGGAATGTGGGATTTCATTTTTTAGATTGATCCTTTCTTCTAGATTCCAAATATTTGGACCCACAACTCTTGTGGCATCTAGACATCCAGAGTGTACTACCTTCTAGTGTATCCATTCATACTGGCTTGTGTTGAGGTGTTGTACTCTTTGTAGGTAATCTCAATTGACTAGTTTGGTAAGATGACTAGGAATGAATCTCAACTGGTCTTGTTGGGGAAAATTAACTAGGGACAACAAGTCAATGATATTGAGTCTTAGAATGGCCATATTTTCATATCCTTTTTAGCATCATTTCATAACGTTTTCCTTGATTTTTAATCCATTTTTCTCTTTTTCTTGACCATGTTTTTTCCATTTTAATGTTTATATGCGGGATTGGGCTTAATATTTTCCAATTCATTTATTTTCTATATTTTAAGTGAATTTATGACTAATTATTAGAAAAATAACTTATTCTAACTTACACTTAAAAGATGTGTGAGTTTGGTAATGTGTGCAGGTAAAATTGGAGATTCCAACAATGCTAAATTTTAGCATTAAGGCTCAAATTTGAATTTCTTCTTCAATATTTATAGATTTATCATGGATTTGGGATGATTATTCAAGCATCTTGGATAAAGAAAAATCATGGAAGATTTCTTATCAAATATCTTGGAGATATTTATGAGAAGATATTTAGAGATAATTATCTTCTAATTATTAGTAAATGGTTGTAACCACATGAGAAATATATGGATTTGAATTTATTAGTTTCTTATCTTATTTTGAAAGCGAAGTTATGTATAAACAAGAGTGCCTTCTAAGCCCCAAGGGTTAGCTCAGTTGGTCAAAAACCATGCCTCGCCATCGGGAGGTCACAGGGTCGATTCTACCCGAAGCCCTTGGGGTTAGGTCTTGCTAGTAGGCTGAGGGGCGATTAGCCCAGATTTTCCCATGGACGTAGCGACCACTCACTGACTAGGGTGTTCGTGAACCTTAAAAAAAAAGCGCCTTCTACATTTCAAAGGGGAGAGATTTAGAGTTTGTAATTAAAATACTTTGAGAAACATATTTGTAATCCTGTCTTCAATTTTTTGAAGCTTACTCTAAGCTTATTTTACTTAATATATGTTGTTGTTCTGATTTTAAACTTATGGTAGACAATCTAGTGTGCTTGCTGAGGTGTGGAGGGCTCCAACAAACCAAAGCTTATGCATTGCTTTCCATGTGTTGTTCATTCATTTGATACATGCCAGGATGACATGTGTATTTATGCTCTTTTATGTTCATATTGTCTCTCTTGTATATTTTCAATTATTTATTCATAATAGTCGTTCATGCTTGTCAGCTCACTAGTATATTCATTGCCATATTGTTGTTCATAATTTTTTGTTATGGCTATTTGCATTCAATAATTTCTAGTATGGTTTATGAACTTTATTTATCATAGAATAATTTTTGTTTGAGAGAACTATCTAATTGGCAAAGTTGACTAAGGCACTGAGAGTGCCATTAACCAATTTTCTTGGTGAAGAAGGCCCTAACTATCTTGACAAATTTTCCAGTTAGACTTGGGATAACAAAGACCATCGTTCTTTGTTTTCATTTCCTTCTTTCCTTAGATTATATTAATGGTTTGGGAACATATTGGTGAGACGATGAGTAGAAGATGATGAGGGATCACCCATTTTCACTTTCAGAAATGGGAAAGACTGTAGTGCATTCTTAGTTTCTCAATTAGTACTAGGTCAAAATCGATTATGTTGACTAAAAGACTAACAAAGTGTCCATTTTCCCTTAGTGGCAAGAAAGTTCCTAGTGCACTAATCAATCCTTTGTATTTAAACCCCCTTAACCATCTTCACTTCCAAGCATTCACGTGTGAACTTAATATCTTGAACATGATTGTGTAGAGGACTCTGACTTGTGTGAGAAGTCTCAGTGAATGCCTAGTTCGAAGTGTTCATAAATCAATTAGGTGTGTTTTACATTTCAAGCTTATGTGATTAGAATAAAGTTTTGTTTCATGCTTTCTTGACTGAGTCTTTAGTTTTGAATTTCAATTCTGCTTCAACCTAGAAGTGGCAGCTAATTTGATTTAACTCATTAACATATTGAAGTGTGCTTCTAAGTTTATGAACACTCAGATTGATATAAATATTAGGTTCTATTTTAGGTCTCTAAATTAACTTGATATTTTTGGTATAGTTGTCGAGGAAGCACATTTTGAGTTTGTTAAACTTAGAGTTTTCTTGAAAATTTGCAATTCTCGCAAATATAAAGATTTAGGATTTGGAGGAGTGCAATAAGATGAGAGGTAAGAACATACACATTCAATTTAGTCGAGTATTCACAGGTACATATCATGTTTATATTTATTTACTCAATACAGATTTAGTTTTAGTTAGGCTTTCTCAATAGACCTAGGGATTAGAAAGAGACATAAAACCCCCAAAACACTAATAAAACCAACCACTAATCCATTTGAAAGACAAGGACAAAGGAAGATGCTAAAGAATTTGTTCAGTAATGGAAGGTATGCCACCACAAGGATATTCTCAAATTCTTGTCCACAGATCATAATTGTCACTAGGATGTGTTAGCACTTCGTAGTTTTCCTAGGACGAGGAGGAAAATTGCAGAGGTAACCACAAACCACTTTAGGCCAGAATCTAGGCCTTCTAGCCTGGAGAGGGCTCTCTCACTCGATTTACTTCAAAAAATAGGATATTAGGCTAGGTAATCAACTCAATAAGTTTTGTTTTCAGAGGTTTTTTGATGAGAAAAGATGAAGATCCATTGGGCATGGAGTCATGTCAAATCAACTTTTTGGTCTAGTGATATGAGGGAAAAGAGAGGATTATTTCCACAGGGGCAAGGTAGGAAACTTTGGTGGTGGTTTTAGATTAAATTTTTGTGGAAGGTGAAGGAAGAAAAAGTGAGGGAAAAAAACAATAGAGCATCAAACAATAGATGAATTCTAAAATGTTGTTCTAAAGCTGAAAACATTAAAAAGTTGACAATCTAATAAGAGCATCATTAAGGATGAATTTTGAATCAATCATTTGGTTTTTTCCAAGCAATAAAGATTTACATTAAAGGGATGAAAAACACATAAGATAACTCACAAGTAAAAGGAGCACAAGCCACCAAAATTCTGACACAAGAATCCCTGCAAATCACCTGCTATTCCATTCATTCACTAGCAAAACGTCTTCAAAATTACAATGCACAAAAAGTCTTCTCTCTAAACTCAACCAACCCCAACAAACTCTACATTCAAAATCATCTACTATATATAAAATACTGTTTCTAAATCAAAGGAGGTCGAACCCACCTATTCCCCAATAGATTGAACTCATTACATAAACACAAAAAGAAAAAACCACTATTCTAGAAAATAGGAAAGTATCTTTGAATATTAACTATAATCTAGCCTACACATCTGATACATCGAAATTGTACAAAATATCATGAGTGAAGTGTTTACATAGTAAAACATAAATAATGACATGATAAACTCCCTCCTTTTCCAACATCGGGGTAAAAAATTATGGCCAAAAATATCATTGTGTCTATGCACAACGCCTGTGTGCAACAAAAGAGTGTTCTTTCTCTTATTGCATAGATGGTTGCACACTGATAAAAAAACTCATGGTTGATGCAATGCTAACTATAATAAAGGTATCCATGCCATGTAAGTACCAATTTTTTTCCAAAAATTCCCTTTTCAAGAAACCCTTGTCTCACTACTAATCCTGTGTGCAGTACCTGTGCGTGGCAGCTGTCACTGGTCTTTTCGCTTGATTTATTTTCTTGAACAACCTCAACCAACAAATCTAGCTTTCTCCTATCCTTCTGTTGAAGTCTTTGCTGGGCCTATTGAAGATCCTCCTTCACATATCTATATTTCTTCTTCAATGTCCAATGCTTCCTATAGATGTTCTTTATCTTCTTGTGTAGAGGAAGGGATCTGCTCAACATATATTTGGCATCATCCATGACTGGTTTATGGATGTCTATAAGATCACTCAAATATTTCCTGGTATTTTCATCTTGCTACTTGATCTCAACAATTTCATCTCGGGCCTCTTTTAATTTCTTCTTCATCCTCATGAAGGTGAACGTCCCTTCATCCTCCTTCTCCTCTTCCACTGTCTTCTCTTCTTGGATTTGTATCTTTTTAGATGAAGATCTTGTAACCCTGGCTACTAGTATTTCTGTCTTCTTAACCTCTTCCTTGATTACCTTTACTTTTCCCTTGGATTTTATAGTAGTTGGCGTGGCTTTGACCATAGGCAGGACGTTACTAGATTGAGTTGTTTTTCCTAGGATGGTCTTCTTTAGTTGCCTATTTTCTTGTTGCAACTGGGCTATAAATAAGTGAGCTTCTCTTAATTGTTTCTCTAACTCCTTAACTTGCTTGTTTTTCTCATCCATATAACTTGTTTGTGCTTGAATTTCCTGAGGCTCAACAAGTTCTTCAGTTGTATTCTCTAATGGCAATATTTTAACAACTACCTTGGTGAGTGGCTTTCTTGGCATTGGAATCCCCACTACCTCTGGTAATAATTGTAGTTTTCTGCCCTTTTTCTTTGGTGATTTCTCAACTGTTGATGGAATTCTAATAGATTGCACTGTAAACTTGGATGATGTTAGAAAATCCTACCATATTTGTCTTCTTTTCTATAGTTCTTCTAATACCAACAATTTATTATTTAAAAATGAAATAATCCTGAATCAACCGTGCCCTTCTTCATTCTTAATCTCTCAACCATCTTGCCTAAACTCCCAAAGAGGTAAAAGTGTAGATTTAGGGTCTTTTTACTTGAGAAATGCACGAGGAACCTGAAGTGATATTGATAGACCCTGGTGAATCTTCCTTCACACATGAAGTACCTCTAAATTACCTTGGGAAGCTAGCTGTAATGTTCCAATAAATAGACACTAGGAACTACATCACCAAACTCCCGGTTTTTATACTCTAGTTTCATGAAATCCTTATAATGCTCCAACTCTAGAGGCATTCTTTTGAACCATTTCTCCCCCCTCCAAAGGTATTTCTATGGCTGATGCTATGGTGGCTTCTCACACGATGAATTCCAATTCACCAACTTTTACTTCATCTCCATTAAAATTTTGGGAAAATTATTTGGTCACCTCCACATTATACCCCTGTATTTTTTCACAGAATCTATCACAACCTGTTTGCTCAAAGGCTACCTTGATGGCAAGGTTTGAGTTGATAAGTGTGGGATCTTGTGGTTCAAACCTCATAATCTCTCCTCCCTTTGTCTTCCTCTTCTTCTCTGGAGTTTCCATTGCCAAAAACAAGACTCTGAAGACATAAAACTTGGGCTAGGATTTGATGTTTTATCAAGGTTAGGACTTCAAAACAGAGCTGAAAATGTTTTTCAAACTCTAAATGACTAAAAAAATAAAAAATTACCACAATTTCTACCTAGTAATGGAAAGAGACGAAGATGCTCTGTTTTGTTCAGTGCAAAGCACCCTAAACGCAGCAATAGAGAGAAAAGTCACTTTAATTGGCCAAAGGACAGGTTCAAGATGCTTCTGAACTTTCCAATACCTTTGATAATTTCAACTTAATTCATGTAAGGTTGACAGACAGAAAATTTCATGATTTCAACCTAGGTGTATAGGTGGAAAAAATCATTGTTTCTGTGTGCAACGTTAAGGAAATGGAAGGACAAAGACCCAGAAACAATGATGAACTACACTACAAAGGATACCAACAATTCTTATAATTAAAAAAAACCTTACTCATACAAAATATACGAGGTTGAGAGATGGTTTGGTTGATCAAATATGATTAAAATGGGGCGACTATGTGCATTCGCAACACCCATGCACAACACCAGTGTGCACAACATTGTGTAAGTAACAAATCAGGGGTTTCAAACTCAGTTTTTAGTTGGAAATTCGTAAATTATTTCAAATTTTGAGAGAATAGAACTCCCAAATCAACACACACACCTAGAACCTGCGTTTGATTACGAGAACTGATCCTTTAAGCTATGTGCAAAGTTCCCCTGCAACCTGTGTGTAGCGACAAAACTTATCTTTTTCAAGCCCCTTGAGATGAGATGTTTGCGAAATCTGAAGGTTGAAGGATGAACTTGCATGCAATTTAATATCTTTGAAGATAAATTCATTCCTCCTTTGGAAATAATGGTACTTTAAGAAGATCAAAAGGTTGAGCGCAACAAAAATAGGATGATGCCAAATTTGATGATGACTGTTATACATTTGCTGATGTCACCCACCACTAACTGTTTTTTAAACCTAATTGACATGACTCTGATCTGACTCTTATGACAATGACCCCAATTTATTCCCATAATGACATTGTTTCCCCATGATTACTAATTTCAAATGATGACCCCTCATGGACCTTACAATTCAAATCAAGACTAATAGACCTCTTTTGACACACATATTTACAATGACTTGACCAATTTGACTCTTTTGTACAAAGACCCCTTAGACTATAATACTTGGTGAATTCATAGGCTAAATCTTGCAAACAGACCCCCAAAATGAATAGTTAGACAAACACACTTTGATCCCTATATTATAGGACCCTAACATTGGCTCTAATGGGGATGACAACCTCCCTGTGAGGTGCTAAGAACATCATAGACTAGTAGCCTGAACCATTGGGGCAATGGAGTCTGCTCTGGAACCACTACAATTTAAACCAAACTGGAAACTTGTTGCAATCCTCAAACTCACTCAAAACCATTTTGAAAACTGAAACTAATTCAATACTACATCAATATTGAAGCTGCACACCTTACTGCTGAAAACCAAACTAAAATTCATGCTTTCCTGAGCAAGCTTTTTTCAGGCCATTTCCTACTCTAACATGCTGAAAGTCTCTTCCTAATCAGGTTATATGAAAATTCTAGTGTAGTTGATAAACTAAATGACTATTTGATTGCTTTTTTCTCTCATTTGCTTCAAAAAGAAAGAAAAATTTAAAAACTGGCCACTCAAACTCTAGGTTATTCTGATCTACATAATCTATAACCAACACAAAATTCAGCTTTGCTGAATATTTCAATAGGTTTTCCAAAGGATCTTAAAATCATGGAGAATTCCCATTGTTGTTTAATGCCTTCAAACCTTTCACTAGAAAACTCATGGTCATTTTCAAAAGGAAAAACAACAGTTTGATTAAAAGAATCTATATTCATATCATCCCAAAGACAAGACTTCGAATGCTGAGGAAAAACTTAGCTACTATTTGTACACCTGAAAATGACTTTTCATTTACTTCAACAAAACCAACGTCTTTATGTTTTTCTGAAGTTTTTGGCTTTGTGTTTTCAAGGGATGTAAGATTATAAATATTTTTTCCATCATACAAAGGATCCAAAACAACTTGCTCTTCTTCAACATCTCCTTGGAACTCAATGATAAAATTCTCTTGTATTGAAGAGTTGATTAGTAAAATTTGTCGGCTATTTTGTTTCCCATGGAAAAATCATAATTTTCATTATAAAATGGAAAATTACATGTTGAAGATGCTAGGTAGCATATGAGTTATCAGTGGTCTAGCCACTATCTGTGCTGTTGTCTCAAAACATATGTCGATCCCACTGAAGGGAGACTGCTATGAATAATTACATATGAAAGTTTAGTAATCTATAGACATAAATATGCTATAATTCAAATATACACATCAAAATTGTGTCATAAAATACTAAAAAATCAGGGCTCTCGACCCCTTCAAAATTGCCCAGTCATGAATGGGTAGTGATAGTAGATGTATGATTCCATATCCTGTTGCTCTTGGATCAACCAGATGCCCCTTGGTAGGTGTGTGGCTTCCTTGGATAGGATATCGGAAATATAGTTGCGTTCCCAGTAAATATGATGACAAGAAGATATGTCAAAATGTGTTCTCAGTCTCAAAGCATCATCCAATATGTGTCGTAGTGTGTGTATGTGTGATAAACAATTTTTTGATTAAACCATTTAATAATGATCTGTGAGTCACCAAAAATATGCAAATTTCGACATCCTTTAACAAGTGCAAAATATAGTAAATGCCGAAGAGATATAAGTTCAGCAAAATTATTTGTCCCCCCCCAATCCCATTTGAATCTTATAGGAGTGTGTATGATTGATATGAAGGAGAATGCCTCCCCCACATCCATGTTGTTGTGCCGATCCATCAAAATAATCCCATGACATATCATAATCAATGATTTCAACTGTGTTATTGCGAGCAGGAGAGTCATGGGCTTCCTCTGGTAAACTTAGATAAACAGTGGTGAGTGAAGCTATGATATTGACCCAGCATGGTATAGTATCAGTGAATATTATCTTGTTTTGTTGTAGCCAGATATACCAACAAACCATTACAGGTAGGTTCCAACACTTGTGTGTATGAGCAGTTGTCCACCATCGGTGCCATGCCTCCCAGGTATCCAGTCCTAGCCAATTGTTCTGAATATATAATTGTACAGTAACCTCAGACCAGATGGATGTAATGGCTGTGCAATTTAGGAATAAATGATCACATGTTTCCATTTCCTTCTTG
Organism: Pinus tabuliformis; assembly: GCA_031772625.1. Classification (NCBI taxonomy): domain Eukaryota; kingdom Viridiplantae; phylum Streptophyta; class Pinopsida; order Pinales; family Pinaceae; genus Pinus; species Pinus tabuliformis. Next base: position 1,008,412,387 of record CM062816.1, read on the forward strand.
CACAATATTCACTAGGTTAGGCCATGAAATGTGTGTTTAAGTAGGATGTATTCTATAGGAACCTTATGTCGAAGGATGCACCACATGAACAATTTTTCCCTGGGGGTTGCCTTCAGCTTCCAAATAACAACCCACCACCACTCCGATGCTATGGGTCTGTGTTCAACATTAATAAGCAGGTATCCATGTTTGGGGGAGTATTTCCCATTTGGTGAGTGAGACCAATTTAGTTCATCCTCCCACTCTGTAATCCGGACATGCAATTCCATTAATGCTGTTATATAGTTTTTCCACTTAACCAACTAGCATGGTGGGATATTCAGTGTGATGGTGTTTTTCCATTCCTTCCGGAACATATTAGTGTGCTCTGGATTTACAATTTGTGCCAAATTGGTGTGTCCTGAGTCTGATAAATTTTGTATTAGCCTTGGTGGGAGTAAATGAGCATTCCCACAACTAATCCAGGGGTCCATGCCAATTCGAATAGAGCGACCATTGTCAATTCTCCAAGTCAATCCATCCAGTACATGATTCAAAGTGTTGAGTACCGCCCGCCAGATTGTGGATATGTTGTTCTTGTCCCATGTAGGAAGCCTGATCCAGTCATGCAGATGTAATGGGGAAATGTACTTCTGATAGATAACCTCTGTCCAAAGGTTCTTGGATGATAGAACATTCCAACCCATTTTTGCAGCCAAAGCACTAGCAAAGTAATCTAGATTCTTTAAACCCCATCCCTCCCATTTCTTTGGAAGTGTGATTTTGTCCCATCGAACCCAGGCAAAGGTGTGTCCCTCTTGTTTACCCCTCCAAAGAAATATGCAGCATAATTGTTGTATTCTTTTAATGATGCCCTTTGGTATCCATGCTAAGGACATCCAGTAAACTGGGGTGGCCTCCAGGACAGATTTGATGAGAATCAGTCTCCCCACTCTAGACAACCACCTATGATGCCAGATATTTAATCTTCTTTCAATTTTCGCAACCAACCATACCCAATCAACAATCCGATAGTTTGATGGTTTTAACCTAAAGCCCAAATATTTGAGTCCCTCCTTAATCTATAGAGTGATGAAAGGGAAATGTTGAAGTGCTGAATGGATCTCATTTTGGTTGCACCCAAAGGCTGATAGGGTGGATTTATGATTGTTGCATTACATACTTGTAGCGTAGAAGAATAATCGAAATGCGGCCACAAATGCTGTGGAATCCCCTAATGATCCATTCAAAAATATGAGAATGTCATCCACAAATAGGATATGTGTGAGAATGAAATTATTTGTGATCTTGATACCCCTCTATCTATCTTGTATTTGATCCACCGAGATGAGTCTACTCATACCTTCCATGATCATTAGAAAAAGTAGAGGGGAAAGTGGGCATCCTTGTCTCAATCCTCTTTCTGCATGGAAGAAGGAGGATGCTGATCCATTGATTAAAAAACTATATGATACATTGGATATGCAACACATAGTCCATTGGATGAATGGTAGAGGAAATCCAAGATGGTTAATAGCATTCAAATGTATAGCCAGCAAGTGCGATCAAATGCTTTTTCCAAATCAATCTTAAGTATCATGCCTTTGAGGTTCTTTGTTTTGATGGAGTGAAGGGCTTGTTGTGCTGTGCCCATTGCTTCGTGAATTTGTTGATGGTCAAGGCATGAAAATTGCTCCGAAGGTATATGCTCAGATAAAATGGGCTTGAGGCAATTTGCAATGATCTTGGAAATTATCTTATATATGCAATTGCAAAGGGATATGGGCCTATATTCTTCAAAACTCTATGGGTCATCAGACTTGGGAATGAGAGCGATAAATGTAGAGTTGAAAGCATCATACATTCACCCACTAGTCTGACATTCTTCTATGATATGAAGTAGCTCCTGTCTAATCAGGTCAAAAAATGCAATGTAAAATTTGATTGGCTATCCATCTAGTCCAGGGCTCTTATCCTTCTTAAACCACTTTATAGTAGCCTCTAATTCCCCGATGGATACTGGAGTAAGTAGTTCTTCACCTGTATCTTGGTCCACATATCTAGGGAAAAGACCAGCTACCCTAATGATCTCTGCAAGATTTGCTTCTGGGGGAGCTTTGAATAAATGCCCAAAATGCGATATAGCAAGATTGGCCAGTTCATGGAAGGTCTTTGCAGGAGTTCCTTCCTCATCCACAAGTTGTTAGATGGTATTAATGGCCCGAAGTTCGTTTGCAACACGGTGATAGAACTTCGTGTTCTCATCCCCCTCCTTTAACTAGATGGCCCTGCTTCGGAGTCACCAAGTTTCCTCCATGTCTTTCAAGATCTTATTCTACTTGATCTCAAGTTGGATCAAATTTTATTTAGCATCAGCAGAGATGAATCCTCAGCTCTTCGACCCACTCAATTGCTCAATTTCCAGTTCAATGTTTCTCAGGCTCTACTCACCTTTGATCCTCTTACTCTTTTCCCATTTAATATATTTTTGTTTTAGGATTTCCATTTTATTTGCAAATATCTCATTGATTGATAGACCCTGTGGTGCAACAATGGATTTCCAGTTTTGTGTGATCATCTGTATATAGCTATCATCTTTAAGCCAGGTTGAATTGAACTTGAAAGGTGCATTGAGTTTTCTTACACTGAAAGAAATCTCCAGATATATGGGATGGTGATTTGATAACCCCCCTGATCCCACCCATTGTCGATAAAGGGGGAAATTGATCCAATAAAGTCTCCTTAACTAGAAAACTTTCCAATCTTTTGGCTAGTATTGCATCCCCGGTCCTTCGATTTCTCCAGGTGGGCTTTAAGCAGGGAATGGGTATATCAATCAACTGGTGATCCTTAGTAGGGGCAATATCCCATCTAATAGTGAGTCCATCTGAGCATTCATGCCCTAGGATTCAACATGTCCCAATGAGAAATTGAGATCCCCCCCTATGATGATGTTCTCTGATTAAAAATATTCAAATTCGAGTAACTGCTACCAGAAAATGAGGCTGTTGTTACAAGGTCTGTAGACATTGATAATCCTCAGCTCCCTACCAAGATCTTCTATGTATACATAAGCTCTGATGAATCCCATCCCCCCCAGGAGTTTAATAGTCTAATGGATATGAGGTCAATACGCAATAACAAACCCCCACACCTCCCACGGGCATCTAGTGCAGTGAAGTGCCATCTAGGTAAAATAGCCTCAAGAATGGGTGTAATTTATGTTTCGGATGCAAGGGTCTCCTGTAAGAATATAATTTCCACTGTTTCCAATTCCATCGATCGACGAAAGGATAATTTATTTGCAGGGCCAGCCAACCCCCGACAGTTGTAGGAAAGCCACTTCATCGAGAACCGGGGGGGAGGTCAATGCTTTAAGGACCTTATCAATGGGTTGTTGTCGCCCTTTTTCCACATCTAGTCCAACCTAGATGTTATAGACATTTTTGTGCCTAACAACATGGAGCATGAAATGTCAATAATCTGAGGGATCCAAAGTCCCTAAACATGTTGTTCTTACCCTTAGAGGAATAAGGTCTGCAAACCACAACACTGAGAATCAGTTCTCCACCCAAAAACACTCAAAAACAGGCTATTTCTGGATCATGTCAGCTGCTCCACTGAGCATCTGCGCTGAATGTCAACTGCTCCTCCTTGTACCTGCGCTGAAGGTCAAAACTAATGAAGGCTACCTGCGCTGGGCGAGATTGGCCAAGTGGCACAGTCATTCTGCAAGGTGTCAACTGCCCAGGAAGCTTCCAAACTGACACTTGGTTCAAGGAATTCGCCCTATGATGAGTAAGAAGGTCTTGATCTCCAAGTGGAAGCAAGATTCTCCAAGTGGACTCAAGAACTGAAGATTAACTAAAGTGGGAGAGGACACTAGTCAGCTTTATTCCAGCCTCAAGCTGACTCATCCTTTCTCCAAATCTCCTATATATAGAGCTCTCTCATGAGGTCTAAGGAGGCTGGAATTTTGTGCAAGTAAGGAAGTGCTGTTGGTTTGTGTATAGAGCTATTGGGTGTTTTGCTTGAAGGAGGCGAAGAGGAGATTTCTTTCAGCTGGGAAGTGTTGCTGGATTGGGCCCATTGTGGTTGTAACTCTCTCAGAACTTTACTTCTATTATCAATAAAGTATTTGAGGTTCTTCTATATGCATGTGTCTTTATGATGAATAGATGCTTGTATATTTGATTTATGCTAATCCTATAATCGATTATGGATGTATGCTTCTTGTAGTTTCCTTTTCTTGTGCTTTTACAGGATCTGTGTGTAGCTGGGCCGGTGAAAGGGCAAAGAGCTAGGAGCAAGCAGCAAGGAGTGAAGACTGGATCGACTATTAGCGCAAGATAACGGTTAGTAGATCATCCTTTTCTTCCCTCTCTCATCTCATAAAGAAGAAACTTTGAATAGCTTTGCATTCAGTTGTTGCTGAAGTACTATCACCTTCAGAGTGGGATAGAGGCATTCTGCATTAGATACTTTTCCCCCCAACACTAGAGGATGGATTTAGAGATGTTGGATTGTCGACCACGGGCAGTCTTGGAGTGCAGAGGAAGGGGAGTAATGCTAATGCCACTACCATCCCCTGGGGGTATACGAGATAATTACCTAAGGTTATAACAATGTCCCATATTAGAGTCAATGGATGGCTCCACAAGGGAGTCTAGAGAAAATCTGGTATCCCAGTGATTGTAGGAGGAGTGGGGGATAAAATTGGTGTAGATGGAAACAATGTACATAAAAAAGAGGGTGAACAATGCACAATACCAACATTACAAAATGAAGTGCAAGGAGAGTAAATAGATGGAAACAATTGGAGGGATGGACGGTTAGAGATGGTACCCACATCAGAGATAGCCACCACCGGAACCACATGCAATCTGATGATATGTGGGGATGGGCGACGAATCTGCTCCTTGTGAGTGCTAGTGCGACGAGATGCCTAAGTGTCCATCAGTTTTTCATCTTCATAACTAACAGGTGCCTTCCCATGACGATCAGGAACCTTGGTTGTAATGGCATGTTCAGGCCATGCAACCGAAGCAGAGCTAGATGCAAGTAGGGGGAAATCTCTATAAAGATTTTCAATTTTGTGACATCTCCTGCATCGATATGGAACTCCCTCATAGTCCAATATATGTACCCTACATGTATCCCTCCAATGCAACTTCATAATTTCCTCCAGGCCTTCCCTGGTATCAAGTAAAACTAGGATGCGAGCCATGGACATATTTCCAGTCAACATGTAAGATTTGTCGTAATCCATGTATCTGCCGAGAGCATTCCCAATCCGCTTGAATATATCTTCTGACCATAAATGTAGTGGGAGGCCAGGTAATCTGACCTAGATGGGTCTAGCCCCAAGGTGTTCACGCTCAGGATAAAAAAGGGGGCTCCATCATTTGAGGAGAACAGGAGCCAATTCAATGTGCCAGTGTTTTGATAAAACCCAAGGAACACTGTCATGTGCAAGTTCACTATCTAAATTTTCTATACACACAACTTCAGAAATATGAACTTGACAAGCTTCTTTTTGAAATGAAAATTTAGAAAATCAAAAGTCTGAAGAAAAAATTGATTGACAATCCTCATCCATATGTTGGTTTCTTAAAATTTGAACATTTTCATTAGACCCAAGGGACAAAACATGAGTTTCCACATCAAGATCCTGACTATCTTCATCCTTATCATGATCACATAAAAAATTGCAAACCTTTTGCATATCTTCATCAATTTCAAGGGATAGAACGTGACTATCATCATTAAATTCCAGTTCTTTTTCATCTTCAGCCAAGGGAATTAGTACCTGCTGGAATTTCTCTTAAATTTCATGGCAACTAACTTCTAGTTTTTATTCTTGATGTTGAGATAAAAATTCATAAAGGGCTTCCTTAATTTCATCATCCATACACTCCTCATCACCATAAATATTTTCCATATATTGAATGAAATCTTCAAAATATGGACAACATTTTTTAACCAACAACAGGGAAGGACAAAGTTCTTTAAAATGCTCATAAAAAACTATGTGAAAATTTGTAAGAGAACACAAACTAGCAGGTGGCAAACCTTCATACCAGGATCTAGATTTTCCTTCTAAAGTTTCCATGAACATTTTCATTAAACAATACTCATGAAATTGAACGTTTAAATTACGCACATGCATGTGAAATTTGAAAAAATTAAGTGCAACATCATCTCCTACCTGATCATTGAATCTCGCTAAATAAGTATGCCAATATACACAAGGCATGCGATTTGGAAATCCTGGAACGTGATCTCAATTTAAATGAGCATACCTTGTAGATATAGAACTCATCCTAAGTGAGTAGAGTTGCTAGTAAAACCCTGATTTTTAGATCATGCTGCTAGTGGAGTCTTTGGATCAGGTTGAAACTTTATTGGAGTCGCCAAGTGAATGTTTCAACCTTCATGTGTCTAATTTTTTCCACCATCAACAATCAGATCTGAAACTTGATGATCTTTCCCGAGGAAGATGAAACCTTTCAGGTCCCCAGTATGGTCGCTAGAATGTTAGCACTTCGTAGTTTTCCTAGGTTGAGGAGGAAAATTGCAGAGGTAACCACAAACCACTTTAGACCAGAATCTAGCCCTTCTAGCCCAGAGTGGGCTCTCTCTCTTGCTTTACTTGAACAAAGAGGATATTAGGCTAGGTAATAAACTCAATAATTTTGGTTTTTAGAGGTTTGTTGATGAGAAAAGAGGTAGATACATTGGGCATGGAGTCATGTCAAATCAAATTGTTTGTCCAGTGATATGGGGGAAAAGAGATGATTTTTTCCATAGGGGAAAGGTAGGCTACTTTTGTGGTTGTTTTAGATTAAATTATTGTGGAAGGTGAAGGAAAAATAAATTAGAGAATCAAATAATAGATCAATTCTAAAATTCCATTATAAAGCTGAAAACATTACTAACTTGGCAAACTAATCAAAGCAACATTAAGGATGAATTTTGAATCAATCATTTGGTTTTTTCCAAGAAATAAATATGCACATTAAAGGTATGAAAACACATAATATAACTCACAAGTCAAAGGAGCACAAACCACCAAAATTGTAACACAATAATCCCTGCAAATCACCTTCTATTCCATTCATTCACTAGCAAGATGTCTTCAAAATTACAGTGCACAAAAAGTCTTCTCTCTAAACTCAACCAACCCCCAACAACCTCTACATTCAAAATCATCCACTATATATAAAATATTGTTTCTAAATCAAAGGTGGTCGAAACCCACCTATTCCCCAATAGATGGAACTAATTACATAAAGATAGAAAAGAAAAAACCACTATTCTAGAAACTAGGAAAGTATCTTTGACTATTAACTATAATCTAGCCTACACACCTAATACATTGAACTTGTACAAAATATCATGAGTGAAGTGTTTACATAGTAAAACATAAATAATGACATGATAAAATCCCTCCTTTCCCAACACTGGGGTAAAAAATTATGTCCAAAAAGCTAACTATGTCTATGCGTAACACCTGTGTGTAGCAAAAGAGTGTTCTTTCTCTGACTGCATAGATAGTTGCACATTGATAAAAAAATCATGGTTGATGCCCTACTAACTGTAATGAAGGTATCCATGCCCTGTAGGTACCAATTTTTTTCTTCCAAAAATGCCCCTTTCAAGAAACGCTAGTCTTGCTGCTCATCCTGTGCGTAGTACCTGCGCTTAGCAGTTGTCACTCGTCTTTTCGCTTGATTTCTTTTCTTCAACAACCTCAACTATCAAATCTAGCTTTCCCCTATCCTTCTATTGAAGTATCTGCTTGGCCTGTTTAAGATCCTCCTTCACATCTCTATATTTCTTCTTCAATGTCTAATGTTTCCTGTAGATGTTCTTTAGTTGCTTGTGTAGAGGAAGGATTTTCTCAACATGTATTTGGCATCATCCATGGCTGGTTTTAGGATTTCTATAAGATCACTCAAATATTTCTTTGTCTTTTCATCTTGCTGCTTGAGCTCAACAATTTCATCTAGGGTCTCTTTTAATTCCTTCTTCATCCTCATGAAGGTGAATTTACCTTCATCCTCCTTCTCCTCTTGCACTGTCTTCTCTTCTTGGATTTGTAGCTTTTTAGATGAGGATCTTGTAACCTTGGCTGCTGGTATTTCTTCCTTCTTAACCTCTTCCTTGATTACCTTTCCTTTTCCCTTGGATTTGACAACAGCTGGTGTGGCTTTAACCATAGGCAAGTCTTCACTAGATTGAGTTGTTTTTCCTAGGATGGTCTTCTTTAGTTGCCTATTTTCTTGTTGTAGCTGGGCTATAACTAAGTGAGCTTCTCTTAATTATTTCTCTAACTCCTTAAATTTCTTGTCTTTCTCATCCATATAACTTGTTTGTGCTTGAATTTCCTGAGGCTCAACAAGTTCTTCTGTTGTCTTCTCCAATGGTAATATTTTAGCAGTTGCCTTGATGAGTGGCTTTCTTGGCACTGGAATCCCCGCTACTTCTGGTAAGAAATGTAGTTTTCTGCCCTTTTTCTTCAGTGATTTCTCAATTGTTGACGGACTTCCAACAAATTGCACTGTAAACTTGGATGAAGTTAGAAAATACTGCCATACCTTTGTCCTTTTCTGTAGTTCTTCTAATACCAACAATTTAATTAGTGAGAAATGAAATAATCATGATTCAACCATGCTCTTCATCATTCTTACTCTCTCAGTCATCTTGCCTTTGCTACTGAAGAGGTAAAAGGGTAGATTTAGGGTATTTTTACCTGAGAAATGCATGAGGAGCTTGAAGTGATATTGGTAGACTCTGGTAAATCTTCCTTCACATGTGAAGTACCTCTGAATTACCTTGAGAATCTTGCTGTAATGTTCCAATAAATAGTCACTAGGCACTACAACACCAAACTCCTGGTTTTTATACTCTAGTTTCATGAAATCCTTATAATGCTCCAACTCCAGAGGCATTCCTTTGAACCATTTCTCCCCCTCCAAAGGTATTTATGTGGCTGATGCTACGGTGGATTTTGACACAATGAATTTCAATTCACCAACTTTTACTTCATCTCCATCAAAATTTAGGGAAAATTCTTTGGTCACCTCCACATTATACCCCTGTATTTTTTCATAGAATCTGACACAACCTGTTTGCTCAAAGGCTACCCTGATGGTAGGGTCTGAGTTGATAAGTGAGGGATCTTGTGGTTCAAACCTCACAATCTCTCCTCCCTTTGTCTTCCTCTTCTTCTCTGGAGTTGCCATTGCCAAAAACAAGACTCTGAAGACACAAAACTTGGGCTAGGGTTTGATGTTTTATCAAGGTTAGGACTTCAAAACAGAGTTGAAAATTCTTTTCAAACCCTAAATGACTAAAACAATACAAAAATACCACAATTTCTGGTTGGTAATGGAAAGAGATGAAGATGCTTTGTTTTGTCCTGTGCGAAGCACCCTAAACACAATGATAGAGAGAAAAGACACTTCAATTGGCTAAAGGACGGGCTCAAGATGCTTCCAAACTTTCCAAGGCCTTTGATAATTTCAACTTAATTCATGTAAGACTGAAAAATTGAAAATTTCATGATTTCAAGGCAGGTGGATAGGTGGAAAAAATCATTATTTCTATGTGCAACGTTAAGGAAATGGAAGGAGAAAGACCCGGAAACAACAATGAACTACACTACAAAGGATACCAAAAGTTCTTATAATTTTAAACAACCTTACTCATATAGAAAAGACGAGGTTGAGAGATGGTTTGGTTGATCAAATGTGATGAAAATGGGGTGACTGTGTGCATGCACATCTCCCATGCGCAACACCAGTGTGCGTGACACTGTGTAAGTAAGAAATATGGGGTTTCAAACTTGGTTTTTTAGTTGGCAATTGGTAAATTATTTCAAATTTTGACAGAATAGAACCCCCAAATCAACACACACACCTGGAACCCGTGTTTGATGAGGATAACCGATCCTTTGAGCTGTGTGCAGCGTTCCCCTGTAACCTGTGCATAGCAACAAAAATGATCTTTTTCAAGCCCTTGGAGATGAAATGTATGCGAACTCTGAAGGTTGAAGGCTGAAGTTTCATGCAATTTGATAGATTTGTAGAGAAATCTGTTCCTCATTTGGCAATAATGGTACTTTAGGAAGATCAAAAAGTTGAGCGCAATAAAAACAGGATGATGCCAAATTTGATGGTGACTGTTGTAAATTTGCTGATGTCACCCACCACTAACTATTTTTAAACCTAATTTACTTGACTCTAATCTAACTCTTATGACAATGCGTTGGCATTATGATGCATGTATTGTACTTGATGGCAACCCACTCGTAGAAGAACAACTCACTTATATATATCTAGATGAATCTACAGAAGAGATATCAGATGTGACAGAATACATGGGATGCAGGACAACTCAAAGGAATCATATGACAGTTCTCAGTATGACAAGTTAGCTTTGCCATCAAGTCCAAAGGGGGAGATTGTTGGCATTATGATACAAATGTTGTCCTTGATGGCAACTCACATAGATGACAGATCATAGTGCAGCAGGTCAATAGCAAAGAGTTGATGATCAGACTACAAAGAATGAAGAAAATATACGCAGGTTCACTATATACCAAGTCACGTACATATGCAGGTTATACGCAAGTTCACTATGTACCAAGTCGCGTATATACGCAGGTTCGCTATATACCAAGTAGGGTATACACGCAGGTTCACTATATAAAAAGATGCGTATACATGCGAGATTGCTGATCAAAAGTCGCGTATGCGTATGCACACACTTTCATACATGAAGAAGCGCGTACATGTGGGAAAGTTTATTTTTGGGTCCGTGGTATTTAGACCTATGGTTTTGGTCCTTGGTATTGCGTCCGAAGTGTTGAACCCAGGTATTGGGTCCCTAGTATTGGTTCTAAATGGTTTTGGACCATGGTATTGAGTAAGGCCTAAGACTATAAAAGGAGAAGAAGATCATTAGGCAAAGGCAATTTTGAGAAGTGATGAATATCTGATGAAGTGTGAGATCTAGTATGCTGGTTATGGGTTTGTGATGCTGTGATTGATCTGAACCAAGGATGCACCCATGTGAATGATGATGAACGATGGATCGAGATCTTAAGGCTTGGAATGTTTTATCATTATATGGTTTGATTATGGATAGACTAGATCTGAATTATTGACGCATGTTGTATTGTATGAATGTTATGATCTGGGTATGACTGATGTCTAGAACAACTGCAAAGTTATGAGTAAATATTTGCAGATATGTACGTGGGTTGGCTTTGGTGAAAGCGCGTATGTACGCTGGTTTGATTCATCATAGTAGCGTATACATTATGAGACATGATATTTGAAGTTGCAGTTGGATCTGGTTATTGTTGTAGAGTTCTGTTGTCTGTTTTGTGTTCTGGTGATTACAGTTTGTTGACAAGGTTTCAGTGATTCAGTATTGAGTGATTCAGAGATTGATGATGCTAGTGTTGATTGATTTTGTGCTTCAATGATATTAATGGGTCCAGTATGAAAATTGGATGAAACGTGGCCTTTCAAATTATGGTGTTGTGCTTCAGGATTATCCAATTTTAAAATTTATGAAACAAGGTACCTAGAGGAAGAAAGAGAAGGTTGTAGCCTTCTATAGGTCGGCACCTACGTACTAGTACATCATCTAGTACAAGAGCTAAGGGGGTGATAGCTCCCTTCCAGTAGCAGCTGGAAAACGAGTAAAGTTTGGAGCATTTCAGTAGGCCGGCACCTACGTACTAGTAAATGGATCGGCTAGTACAAGAGCTAAGGGGGTTGTAGCTCCCTTCTAGGAGAGTCTGGAGAACGAGAGAAGGTTGTAGCCATTTGCAGGTAGAAGCCTACGTACTAGTATAAGACTGCACCAGTACAGAACCATTGTAAAAGAAGTTTCTTATTAAAAAGAAGATTGAGACGACTTGCAGCGGGTGGTTTTCACCCACATTGGGTTTCCACCTTACATCATGGTGTTCATGTGTGCTTCTTGTGTGTGATGATCTATTCTATTTTACTGCTCTTGTTTACTATTCATATGGTTAATAATGTTCTGATGCACTCATTAAGGATCAACTAACTGAATAGTAAGTTTACCGGATATACGCTTGTTGCATTACACACAGTTGCGTATACACACAGTTTGCCTTAACTGAAGTAGCGTATATACATCTTAATATGGAAATGAAAAAGTTATATTGATTTAATAATACTGATTCACCCCCCCCCCCTCTCAGTGTTATTTCCAACACAATGACCCCAATTTATTCCCATAATGACATTGTGTCCCCATGATTAGTAATTTCAAATGATGATCCCTCATGGACCTTACAATTCAAATCAAGTTTAATAGACCTCTTTTGACACACATATTTACAATGATTTGACAAATTTGAGTCTTTTGTACAAATACCCCTTACACTGTGATACTTGGTGAATTCATAGGTTAAATCTTGCAAACAGACCCCCAAAATGAATAGTCAGGCAAACACACTTTGATCCCTATATTATAGGACCCTAACAGGATGCATCTTCATTTAAAAAGATAAAAGAGGAGAAAAGCATCCATGAAGAGGATCCACAAGAGCAAAACCTAGAAGCTTCTTCTAGTTATCCTTGTAAGGATGACAATGAATCATGGGCCACATCTAATGAAGAGATATGAGAACCCTTATGCATTCAAGAATTTAATGAACAACTTTATCAAGAAGAACTATATTGTATGACAACAAACGAGAGCCAAGGAGTCAAATATCACATTGAAACTTGAATCAAAATAGTCATTAGGCCACAATAGCACTCCATTTTTCGATATTTATTGGCATCAAATATATATAAGCATCAATTCTCCCATGTGCAAGCATTAATTAATGCATGTTTTTCAAATTTACATATGAGTTTATTTATGATCTTGTTACGCAAATGGATGCATTGGAAATTCTCGTGTACTTGAGGAAATTACTTAATTTTTTTATAAATAATATAGGATAGTATAAATAAATAAATTATAATATTAATGGATTTTTTTCATAATAAAATTAGGTCATTCTTGTATGAATAATAATTCAAAGCATTGCTCAAAACTCATTTGAGAGGATTGTCTAGAAAAATGTAGCTATAATAGTCCTATTTTTGAGGACCATATGAGCTTATCCTTAAAACTTGTTACTATACAAATTAGACATTGAAACATGCTTTCTAAACTATTTTGAATTTTTTAGTCTGGATCTCAATCGAAACAGAAATGGCTAAACTAGTTACTAGGTCTCAAGTGTAAAATCCAAGGATAAAGTTAATACAATCATGATTTGAGGGATTTAATAGATATATTTTTTATAAGATGTTTCTAGGAGAGACATCCCTTGAAATATAGTTTCTATCCCAATTTGAATCACCTCAATCCAACATCGTATGAAAAATTTGTGCTCAAATTACTAACTGCTTGTTATAAAATCTGCATTGTGACAATTCTACATCTTCACTATTCATCACCATATTTCAAAAATAAAATCATATTCCTTTCATAACTTATTTATAATGGAGATATATATTTAATTATAATTTAAGACAAAATCTGAATCATCTCATTTGGAGGTCAGATGAAAAAGTTATGCCACATTTAGTGACTACGTGTCTTGAAATCAACATAGTAAAACTCTGGTTACGAGGTCTGTTTATTACAATTTTCGTGATATGAAATCAAGAAATATTAAAAACATGTTTCTTTTGGATATACAAAAATATATCCACTTTAATATTCAAGTGCAATCACATCCATTTGTGATCCGGATTTAAACAGGAACGCAACAAATTACAGAGATAACCATAAACATAGACATGCAATGGAAATAATAGTTCATTTCATTAATGTAAAATACTGAAATATGCTTACAAATAGAAATGGAAATAAACTAGCTAGGGCGATGGTAGCTGATCTCTGAGAAGAGATGTGGCGGCTACATGCCTCTAAACTATGTTACAATGAGGTTCAAAGGCCTATTTATTATTGAGAAACAATGGAAACCCTAAACATCCAAAAACCTAACCCTAGGAGATGAAATGCCAAAATGTGGGCCCCGTTTGGGTAAATTGGTACATGAACTTCCTGGGGTCGTAACTTTGGCATACGATCCCCGTTTGACATGCACCATAGCTCGTTAGAAATATCTATCCGAGGAATACAACTTTGGGAAGAGCAACATTGGTCCACGACCCAAGTTGCTTCCAATTTTCCCAAAAAAACATCGTTTAGGGCCTCAAAACAGCTCCAAAAGTTCAGGACCCGAAAACCTGCTAAAAATAGTAAATTGTGCTACAATTAAGGAAACTGAAAAAATGAAGAGAGAGTTGTGGGGGTCCAAGTGGGATAGGTGGGTGGCCACCAACATCCATCTGGATCATTCCTCCCTGCTTAGGAAGCAATGGTCTCCATTGCGTTGAGTTTCTCCCTGAGATGAGGAAGCTTCTGCTAAGCTTGGTCCCTGGTGAGCTGTTATGCAATCTCTGTTGTGTCCAGTAATGGTGGGAAGCATGGTCGACGATAGTCCACATTGAACACTCGGTGCAAACAAAGGAATGGGGGAATGTTGTGCTCCAAAGCATTGTTTCCCACAACCTTGGTAATGGTGTAAGGACCATGTCGGAGTGGTCAGAGCTTCTGATGGGCTCTTGTAAGACGTTCTTTCTGTAGATGCAACTAGACTTTGTTGCCCACCTAAAACTTGTGTGGTACCCCTGTGGGTGAGGAGAAGCTGTTCCTGTGTTCTTTCATGACCATATCCCTCTGCTGCTACTGCTGCATGGAGGAACCCTTTGCGGGGGTCATGGATGTGGCGACGATCTTCCCCTTACTTTGGGAGTGAACCAGACAGAAAATAAATTTCCTAGTATGTGAGATGAGCTTGCTGCCTTTCTTAGCAGCGATCAAAGAGGTGGCGGTAAGTGGGGCTACCTCCCGTATCCTGTATATTGAATTACCCAAAGAAATAATAACAACGCAAGGCCTTAACTCATACACATCATATCTCCTCCATAAGTATGGTTAGCCTAAAAATACATCACAAACATACAGAGGTGTAACATCACATAATACCTTGTTTGTGAAGGGTTTGATGCTGTAGGGAAGGCGACACTACTGGTGGACTCGAAGATCTCATCCTTGGTGAAGCCACCCGATACTGTACGGCTATGGGTGTGGTGTATTCGATAGGCCCAACCGCTTCACGACCTCTGCTAAAATGAGGTTCTTTTGGCTACCACTGTCAACAATGAATTGCAGGGGCGAACCCTTCACCCACATTTGTGAGTGGAAAAGTCACTCTTCCTGCTATAGATCTTCGGGCTCATTCTTACAGATCTTGGTGGTAGCAATAGTGGTGTTGGGCTCCACATCAATGATCTTCTTCCCTTTGCCATTCCCCTTGTCAGGTTCTGACTCAGGGTTGGAACATGCATTTGATTCTGAAGCCTTCAACTTTGCCACCAACGACTACTTGGTCCAACACTCGTATTGTGAGTGAGGCTCTTATGGAACTCACACCACTTTCCTGTGTCCTTCTTCAACTTCGTGGTGTTGTTATTTTCTTGTGGCTTCAACGGGTTGTCTTGGGTCACCCCGTTTTGGCTTTGTCCTTTGGTCTTCGGATTCGCAGATCCAAAGTCTCTCTTCTTCTGTTTGAACTTTTGCTCGATTTTGACAGCGTATCGATACGCTATGCCAAGCGAGGAGATGTTTAGGAACTCCATCTCTTCCTGGATGTATTTGTGTAGGCAGCCACGACATTTGAGTACTAGATGCAGCTCAAAATATTTGATACCCAACTGTGTGCGAAGGGTATGAAAAATGTTGGTGAACTCTGGCACATCTTGGTCCCTTCCCTACCGCAGCGTGGTCCACTTTATGTATTTGTCCTCATAGATTTTGACAGGGTAGTACTGCTCCTTGATGGCGTCCCATAATTAATTCCAAGTGGGTGCAGCTGAAAATAGTGAGCCCGTACTTTCATCCTTCTGCTTGCAGTAGGTTTCCCACCAGTCCTTGACGTGGGGGGCTGCTTTGAGAAGAGCGAAAACAATATTTTCCCGACTCGAAAATTCGTGAACAGTAAAATACCCTTCTAGCAAATTTAAACATTTATCTACAACATCTACGTCTATCTGACCCTCGAATATGGGGATTTCAAAATTAACTTGTACTTTAAGGGTGTGGCATTTCTAGAGTAGATGTTGGAAGCCGACGCGTCGCCTCTGGGTAACCACTAAAGGATCTGGGCAAAGTTGTCCATCATCGCATTCCTTTGTCGCTCAAGGGCTTCTTCGAGCAAGATTTTGATAGGATCTCCTGCCCCCTTGTCTTTCTTTTCATCCGCCATGGGAGGCCGTTGGGATTTGTGAGGCTTGTCTTACAAAGGTTCGACCAGTTCAAGCCCTAACTCCTTATATCCTGACCTCGTTGGGGACATGCAAAGAAAAACATAGTAAAAAACAGACTGCTTTGATACCACTGATCCAGATTTAAACAAGAACGCAAAAAATTATAGAGATAACCATAAACATAGAGATGCATTGGAAATAATAGTTCATTTCATTAATGTAAAATAATGAAATATGCTTACAAACAGAAATGGAAATAAATCAGCTAGGGCGATGGTAGCTTATCTCTGAGAAGAGATGTGATGGCTACATGCCTCTGAAATGTGTTACAATGAGGATCGAAGGCCTATTTATTATTGGGAAACAATAGAAAACCCTAAGCATCCAAAAACCTAACCCTAGGAGATGAAACGCCACACTGTGGGCCCCGTTTGGGTAAATTGGTACATCAACTTCCCAGGGTCGTAACTTTGGCATACGATCTCCGTTTGACACGCACCATAGCTCGTTAGAAAGATCTATCCGAGGAATACAACTTTGGAAAGAGAAACATCGGTCTAGGACCCATGTTTCTACCAGTGTTCCCAAAAAAACGTCGTTTAGGGCCTCAAAACAGCTCCAGAAGTTTAGGACCCGAAAAACTGCTAAAAATAGTAAATTGTGCTACAATTAAGGAAACTGAAAATCTGAAAGAGGTAGTTGTGGGGGTCCAAGTGGGATAGGTTGGTGGCCACCAACATCCATTTGGATCAATTTGATCTTTAACGAAAAAGTTATGCTCTAAATAGTGATTGTGGTCTAGTAAAAAATTCACAAACTCTATAAACTAGGGCACACTTCATCATGTTTAGCACATCATTTTAAACGACTTTGAAAACCTATTTGTAATTTAATTATACATTAATACAATTTAATTGGGATTTTAAATCATTCCAATTTGACATAAAACAAATATTTTGTGAACAAAATAACGCCCAGAGATCTAGGTTGGCCACCACTCCTCAACAATTAAATTGTCAAACACTCACAAATGATAGACAAGATTAAGATAAACGTGATATTAATTGTATTCAAAATATTTAAATATTTATAAATTGTCTACTAACCCTTTGTTTTCATATTCCAAGTGGTCCTTTGGATTCTAACAATTGTTCATATTCCACACCATAACCCTTGGTAGATTAGGTGTCCAACATTTATAAAAAGGGATATTTATGAGTCCAAGAAGAGAGTTGTAATATAAAAATTCAAAAAATTCATGGCAAAAATTGGTTGAATTTGATCTCTGAAATGATGGTATAAGGTGGGAGAACTCGAGGTCTCAACTGGTGGTGGTTTAAGGCTGACCACCAATACTGGAACACTTAATGTAGTTTTGGGAACATTTCCAAATTTGGCTTGAAGTTGAAGTCTTTTTCTAGAGGAAGTGCTCCCTATTTGTCTAAAAATGGAGAGAATTAAGGTCTTGTGGTGTAGGTAAATTCTTGATGTGGAAAAAGACAATTCCTTTATCCCAGGAGAGCGGGTCTAGCCACAAACAAACAATCTAGTGAAAACTTCCTTAGGCTAGAATCAAATAAGAGGGCCTACCTCTTAGAACACTATTCCTCTTGGTGATGATCCTGCTTCCTTACTCCAGCTACTTTTCGTTTCCTTCTTTCGAATACCTGAAACAAGCAAACAAACAATGACAACAAATGTGATAGCATACAAATTGCATTCAACCTACTTAAAAGGTCAAGGAATCTTAAGCCATCAAATGTAAGATAACACTTAATATAGGAAATCAATGAATAGTTTTATTCATATAAGTTTAGAAAGAGATTAAAACCAAAGCCTTGACGTTGCAGGTCTCCTCCGATGTATTCGAGTTCCCACACCTCTGCTAGCATCTCATGGATAGGCCCAATAATGGAAGTTTTAAGGCTTATTCCCTTTAGATCCAAACCAAACCAAGCACACTATTCTCCCTCCACAAACATAAACTAGAAGGCTACAAGCTATAGATATCTTGCTGGTTATTCAAGCTCCAAAAAGACTAAGACTAGATTAGCTTGGAAAAGGAGGAGTTTATATAGTTTTGATGGAGGGGAGATGGTTCCTCTTATGATGGGAGAGGGCTTATCTCTTTGGTTTGTTCCATATTAATAGGGGAAAGGAGCCCAAACTAACTTCCTCGGCTCCATCCAGCCCAACCATTTACCAGACTTCCGTTACGAAGCTTCTAGACCTGGAAGCTTCGACTCCATATTTAAAAAACTTGCCAAAAGAGGATCGACGCGATTGAGAAAAGGCTCATTTTCACCGTACAATGATAGGTTGAGTTCCAGACTCTACAAATCGGCACGAGGAGGAAATGGGTCATTAGCGCTAGTCTTGTAAACTAGGGTAAAAGGAAGATTCTTGGGAAATGATGCAAAAGGGAAATATTCTGCTCATGAAGAGGGACATAATGGGAGTCTCTTCATGATGGGAAAGCATGTAGGTTTCACTGTAGAGGTCCTCCAGGATCGAGGAATGGGGAGTACAGGGACAGTGACAAAATTTTGTGTAATAGATGCCCCCTAAAGCATGAAGGCCGAACTAGAATGAGGGGTGAAATGCTTTACAAGTAGATGCGAGGAGCCAGAGTTCGTCGTTGGAAAACCTGCAAGAAAGTATAGATACATATACATCACTGAAACTATGAAAAATGATACATGAATCGTGGTATGGACACAACCATCCAGAGAGAGATCATGTAAATGGATCCAAGGCATGGGCACAACCATCCAATAAAGAGGATCATATTGAAACCAAGGTATGGTCGCAGCCATCCAATAATGAGAAGGATCACATATAACAACTCATGGTATGGTTGCAACCATCCATCTGAGAGAGACATGTATATTGGCATGATCATGTCACATCGCCTTGCAACCTGGACTTTTGTAATCTGAGCCCAAGGTCTTGCGCTCCAACACGACCCGATCAAAGTACAAATTCTAACATGTGAATAAATGTGTTGAGGTTGAACATGCTAGAAAGTCGCTTGATTACCGGTCAATGATGTGAACCATTAACAAGCACGAGAGAGACCACCAATAATGACAATGGTTCTCAAGGTACCAGCAGCACAATCCACAGAATGTGAATAAAGGAACTAAAGTCGAACACCCATGAAATCACCCAATCGAAAGCCAATGATGTGAACTTGTCGTCGAGTGCAAAGAACTTGCCATTAGGGCATGCAAGCTCTAAGGTACTAGAAGGGAGTCTCTCGACCAACTTCCTAGATAATGAGATGAAGTCGATGGGAAGTGACCATGTCGAAAGAGGGCCATGATGTATCCCACATCATCGACATGAGACAAAGGGATGCAATGATAATGGATGATACAGAGAACCAGGAATGAGTGTAATTGCAGAAGGGAAACTCTTGAACATATCGGTGACACGATTCTAGAGTTTGGCAGCTTTTGCATCCATAGAATTGTAGGTCATGATGGCGTGGCAGAGATCAAATGGAAGGCAAAATGAATGACCCAACCCAGGGAAGTCAACGACGAAGTGAGGATATCCCAACCCGACACGAAGCAGAAAGTGTCATGTTCAAGAGTGAGCTGCCGACACAATTGATAGAATTTCCCATTTTCCCCCACCATTTCTGGCAGGTACCCCAATTATTTTTAATTGCAAGCTTGAAGGGGATAGCATGTGCTTGCACTGTAAGTCCATCCTTTGGATGAATCTGACCTAGTAAGATTAATGAGCCCTAGGAAGGAGAAGCTCATGTTCGTCATGTTCACGAATCCGATGTTGTTATATGTTTTAACGAGTTCGACAAAGGTATAGCTCAATATCTTTTTCACATTTAGAGAGTTTGAAAAAGACACGGAAAATAAAACTCCACATGGTCCCTTTTCGTAGATTTATGTCTCTCGAGCCTGAAAAAGTAGAAAACGATACTTGAGAGAACCGCTTGACCATTTCAGTCAAGGAGTACCTTTTTCGTAAATAGTTTATCCCAGCCTGAAAAAGGGGTAAATGTATACTGGGTAAACAACATTTCACAGCCTTTAACAAGTTCAAAATGATAAGAGCTAGACAATATTTTCGTGTTTAAAGAGTAGGAAAAGAGCTTGAAAGTGGACCTCCCCCATTTTTATTCTCTTTAACGAGTCAAAAAGGGAAAATACTCGACAACCTTTTCATTTTTTACGAGTCAGAAAAGAGCTTAAAGGTGACTCATCCCGGAGGAACAGGTGGTATAAAGGGTAGAAACTGGTTCCGGTTATAATGGAACTACTCAAAACATGTAATGGTCAAGAGGCTAGCTTAAAAAACCACTCATTACTACGATTCCTCAGGAAAGGAAAATCAACCAAGTGAAAGTGTATGATCGGCCAAAGAGATGGTGGCGATGGAATCAAACAACCAAGGCTCATCTAGCAGAAATTAGCTGATAAAAAGGAAAATCACGAGATGTAAATTTGGAATGGGTTCATTTTTACACAAGCTTGAACCATGAGGAACTCTGCTTGACTTCGGTTTCATGTTTACACAAGCTTGAAAAAAAACTATGCTTGAGTTTGGTTTCATTTTTACACAAGCTTGAAACAAAGACAAACTATGCTTGAGTTAAGTTTTCATGCCCCCAGCATAATGACTCAATTCGAGGTACATGCCCCCCAAGCTTCATTTCATTCAGCTAGGTGGATGGAATGAAGGTTCACTTTCGAGATCCAGGAAAGACTCGACTGGGATTTTATGAGATCTTAATCAAAGACTCGATTTGGAAAAGGGAGTTGTTTCATTTTTTAACGAGGTTGACACAGTAAAATAACTATCCTTGGACATCTGTTTCATTTTTTAACGAGGTTGATATAGGAACAAACTATCCTCAGTCTCCTTGATTCATTTTTTAATGAGCTTGACACAAGACAAGGAACTATGCTCACATCCCTTGTTTCATTTTTTAAGGAGCTTGACACAAGACAAGGAACTCTGCTCTAAGGTCCTTGTTTCATTTTTTAAGGAGTTGACACAAGTAAAAGAACTATGCTCCGTATCTGTTCATGGACCATACGAGAACATGGATCCCAAGAGGTCATCACTAGACGGGAGAACCACGCTCTGGGAGAAATACATGTCAACTAGTACCAATGGTAGATCGAGTTCCAATGCCCCCAATACATAATGTACTATACCATTTGTGTGATCATCAACAGATGTGGAGACAAAACGGGTGGCCACATAATTGACCTGTGGTAGCAAGGGTATTGCTTGCAAATAAGAACCAATAGGGGACAATGGTTGCATAGAAGGCACCTGGTTACCAATGCACGATAATTGATCAATGGTCACTATTCTCCCTTCGTTTGGAAAACAAACCACACGGAAAAGTGAAGAAACAAGAGCTCCCATGACATAAACATAGTCGAGTCCAAGGAGGAGATTGAAATATAAGGGACCTATTGTACCTCAATTGATCATGCCAGAGCATCTAAGATATTTGTTTTGGGGTTTTGGGTTTTGGTTTTTATGGAGGACCAATACATAAAACAAATTATAAGGATGATGTATTTAACCCTTTTAGATAGTACTAATAAATAACCAAAGGGCTGCTATTTAACTTCACATAGTGATTTAAGTTGATAAGATGTGCAGAAGGAATAGTAAGGAGATATGATTACTTTAAATTTCAGATAGAAAGATAAATCATCATAAGTGGGAAAACCTTTGACCAATGTTCAGAAGTTAAACAAAATATGCTTAAAATTACATAAGATACTGACAATTTTATGATTTAGAGGGAGCCTTTCAGACAAACAGTCCAATATCTCAATCTCTTTATAATAATAACTTCAGAAGGAATTTTAAGAATAACTGTAACACATTTATTCTCACTGATATCTTTGTAAAACTTAAACATATGCAGAATTAACAGAATGATTGGAACACATGAAAGACTTACAGAAGAAAACGAGATTGTATGATATCAAATTCAAAATCCTTTGCTTTATTATTAGTGATCTAGAAAGAGCTTGTACATCAATGCTTTACAAAATTGCTTATGGAAAGGTACCACCTTTAATAACTCATAGAAGAGAGTTATTTATACTAGTTTGGATAGTGAAAAAAAAAATCCTAAATTGATTACAAAAATAGCCTGAAAGAAAATAGGAAAAGAAACCTGCTGAATGATGTGTCCCTATTAGGTAGGAAGTTGTTGATGACCATTCCTTCAAAAACTGTTGTGCTGTATTCTCGTTGGGATGGAAAGCTAATCAATTGTTTCACACAATTGATCCCACCTTTGCTCACTTTGTATCTCCAGATTTACGATTCTTCTAAATATCTCATCAACTTCAATATATCTTTCAAAATTGGGTTTAGTGAGAAAAAGATGTCCAACTTCATATTTGATTGTGAGGTTAGGGCTCAAAGCTTCCAAAAACTCTTTGCCAGTAATCTGTCTTTTTATCCCTACAAATTGACTGCTGTCTGTTGCAATACTATATAATCTTTCACAGTAATCATCAAATTTTACTAGCTGATCATTTGATGTCACTAACTCTGGTAAACCTTTCTTTTTCAAAATACTGAATTTAGAATGAAACCTTTTGACTGCAATGTTCAAAGCTTCACACTTTGTTTTCACCCAAGTCAGTAATTATTCTTCATTAGGACTTTCTTAATCTCCAAAATAGTAGCTGTCCTATCTGGAATATTTATCTCTTGTAACTGTTGCCTAGTCTTAGAGTTTAGTACTTTGATCATCCCTGCTGCTTCTTTGGGTTTTGTGCCCAATGCTACCCTCTGATTATCTATCTTTGTCCTGCATCTAGCAATCAATTCTTGCTGCTAAATTTTTTTTGAATAGATGGCCATACTTCTGTTATGGAGTGGCTGATATCTAACCAGATGTGCTCTTTGGCATAGGCCAAAGTGTCTGCCATTAGAGTCTTACTCTCTAATTGTTTGACCTTTAGTTCTAACTTGTGTGAATTTTTCATTTCCTCTACATACAAGGTATCATTCTTTACCTTCTGTGACTCCAGGGCTTGGAACTTTTGGAGTAACTTTTCATTATGTTGCTTTTGTGCATGTAACTCCTATGATAACCTTGTTGTTTCAATTGTTGCTGAAGATGAAGCAATGTCAGTAGGAGATAAGCTTGGCTCTGTACTTGATATGGGAATTGCTGTCACTGAGGTCAAAACAAGATGTGCTGCCTCTTTTTACTTGAGCAGTGGTTCTATTTTCTCTTCCATTTTCTTGATTTGTATGTTTTGCTCAATAATGAGCTTCAACATCTCCTCCCTGTGCTATTCATTTTCTGCCATCTCTTTGGTTTATGGATCCTCGGTTGAAGGCAATTTCAACTGTTTCTTCAAAGATGTTATCTCTATATGCTTCTTCTGGAGTATTTGTTCAATTGCTTTACAGTCTTGGGGATCATATCCAATTTTGACAATAATATATTCTAAAGATTTTAATTTGTTATCTTTAGCTAAAGATGCCAGTTTTTCAATCTTAAGCTGTGACTGCACATTTGACAAGGTAGTTCTGAGCTTGGAAAGAGACATGACAGTTGTAGTCATTGTTGAAAATAACATTTCACCTGATTGCCTATGCAAATCCATTTGATCAATAGGATGTATCTAGTTTACATCAAATGAAAATATGGTCTTCTTGTAAGCTGTCGTGTATTTGGGAAATGAAATTTGAGCTTGCAAAAATGCCATTTGCATCCTTCCCATTTCACTGTCAAAGGAAGAGAGAAGTTTGTGCTGAGAAGTGGATGTCTGTTTCCAAAACTGACTATATACTTGTGATTTAAGACTTTCATTCTTTTGTTTGATTTCCAAAAATGTTGAGAAGATATTATTATATTTTGCTGAGTTGGTCTCAGTTGACTAAATAATCTCCATAGGTTCACTTGAAGAAGGAGTTGAAGAAGTAGAAGGAGGTTTGGGATCAGTGGTCCCTGCTGATGAAATATCTTCTAAATCTCCAAGATCAATTATTTGTGGTGGCTTGCTCCCTGATGACATTGACAATTCGGTGTTCAATTTCTTTTGTAGTATATAGTACTCTTTAACTGATTCTGTAGCTACCTGAGTTTCCTCTCGGCCTCTTTTATGTTGAGTACTTTGAGTGACTAGAGTATTTACCTGTGGAGTGGTTATAACTTGTTCATCTGTTTCTAAGAGAGTCCCTTCAGACCACAGCTCCTAGTTCATAAATTTTTCCAATTCTAGCCGGGGAGTATGATTGTAAGGCGTTGCCTTCAACTGAACTCTAAGGGCTGAAATGATCCCAAAAGGATCATAAGCCCAAGTGAAGCTTGGCTGGAGATTCATGCTCTTCAATAATTTGTTTGCCTCTATACCTGTTGACCTAGTATTACAAATGAATGTCCCTACCTTGGCTTTGAGTTTGAACTGTGACTTTTTCTTACTTGAGACAAAATGGACTTCATCCATATTTATCATCCACCTCATGTATTCCAGTGAGAATATCCTCATTGGCACATACTTAGGTAGTTTGTATGGATCCAACTCACTGCCATATATCCTAATCTTAGTGTAGTTCTGGTACAGATACCAGCCACCAGTCTTGGTTTGTTCAGATAAGTGCAAAGTCTTCTTAATCTCTTCTCCAATTCTGGGCTCTGCCTGGCTATTGAGTAATTGAAGAACTGGATGTACAAAAGAATCTATAAATTAAGAGAATGTAAACTTTGATGATGCTGCTTTCACTAACTCTGTCCAGTGAATCACTGATTGATTCACTCCCTGCTCATCTTGCCTGTTAAGTTGAATGTGCAATGAATCTCCCTGCTGAAACAAAATCAAATTGATTATGACTGAGCTATATCTGAACACTCCTTGTGTGGTGAAATTCATAAATTGTTCATGTATATTATCAGCCAGAAATTGGCTATAATTATACATGAAAGCAGGTTGATATTATTTACTGAAAATGCAAAAGAATACAAGGATAGATTCATCAATAAGTTGATCATTTTCATAGCATAAGAGATATGATAGCAGGGAGATGATATGTCTAGTGGCTTCAGGGAACATAGAAGATGAATAAGGTGGGTTTTTCTTGGGTAATTCAACATCTTCTGGCAGAAAAAGTTCAAAAATAAGGGCTCTCTATGGGAAGGTGAGTTTGTTACAAAGGTCCATGAGAACCGCTGGTGAGAAATGGCTAAGGGAGTCAAATGAAGGTATCATTAGCATTTGGTTTATACTCTGAGCGGTAATGGTGATCAAGATTTTTCCATCCTGAGTCATCACTGTTCTTTGCATAGGATCATACCTGGATTGACACCAAGTAATCAAATAAGAGAAGTGATGAGTATTGGGAAAGGAGTACAAGGGAAAAAGTGTTTCCCAGAAATGAATAGGATCTTCTTTATTTGCATCTTTTTATTTTAACCATAAATGCAATTCGTGGAAATTGAATTCGCATTCACAGTTAGTGACTTTGAACAAGGAGTCTACAAGGGGGAGGTGATCCAAGTCAAGCAAGGTTGTAGACGAATTCCCTTCTTTGAAAGTTTTCTGTGTTTTAGCTTTGGGAGCCATCTTGCTGTAGGGGGGAATTCGGAAACTGTTTTAGCTGAAAGACGGATGACAGGGGAAAAAATATACACAGAGTGAATAAAGCTTTTGGTGATTGGATGGAAGCAGAAAAGTGATAAAGAGTAGAGTCATGGGACATTTATAAGTGAAATCGGGTTTAATTTGGCATTTAAATCTAGCCATAGGCAATTTATTGCAGAGGATTGGGATTAATGTCTAACGGGAGGGTGAACGGTTAATTAAGGCTGACAACGGTATAGGAGCGTATGGCGCAATGGATTTGTGACATGGATGTTTGTGAATGGGTGAGAGATAATAAATTAATGACATGGCAGATTTCGTATGGAGAAGGGGATAACGGGTGGATGATATGGTGCGGGAATGAGGTCAACGGTTGGAAAAGAGGAAACTGCTAGCAGATTTCGCGGGGGGGTGAGGTGGTCTACGTTTTTGCGCTTTAGGGGCCCAAAACACTACGGGAGTACCACATAGCAAAAGAGTGTGGCCATTAAAACTACTTTTTGAACCCCACCCCCCCACGTTAACAGGAAACGACTGAAGGGGGGCCAAAACGCTTCCTCCGCCGTTGATCCGGGTGAAGTGAATTGTATCTATTGAAAAGTGCCTGATGTTTATTTGGTGTTGATTTGACGTTTTGTTGCTTCTACCCATATGACAAAATCATACATTATAAATATTAACAAGGTGATCAAGTTTATCACAATAATTAAACCCTGATTAAGGAATTTAAGCATTATTTAAACTAAACAACAAATTTCAAAGGCGTGTTTGAACTAGTAGCCTTAATTTTTATTTTCTAAAGAAAATATTTTCTTTTATTGCTTATCTAACATTTTATCATTTGCCTTCCTTTTTTAGAGCAACTACCCTATCATTTTTTATGATATGGACCTGAAATAATAATAAATCCTAACATTTTTTATTTTCAATTTTGTTTTTGGTCCATATCCTAACTTATCATTTTTCTATGGAATTTTGATTTTTTTCAACTAATGGCTAACTTACCAGAAATAAAAGAGGTACAACATTGGCTCCCACTGGGGACTACTTTCTCCTGTA
Organism: Pinus tabuliformis; assembly: GCA_031772625.1. Classification (NCBI taxonomy): domain Eukaryota; kingdom Viridiplantae; phylum Streptophyta; class Pinopsida; order Pinales; family Pinaceae; genus Pinus; species Pinus tabuliformis. Next base: position 1,008,439,409 of record CM062816.1, read on the forward strand.
GAATGCAGAGAACTTGCAGATCCATATGCCTTCTCCTCAGCCTCTGGAGTCTTTGCTGTAAAAATCATATTGACAGTTGGAAAAGTAAAATAAAACCAGACTTATTACAATGATGGTAGTAACATCTATTTCAAGCTTCTCAATATTGAATATAATGCTTCAGAAATCTTCCATTAACAGGAAATGTGGAATATTGTCCCTCTAGATTTTGTAACACAAAAGTGTTGTTCCCTTTTACTTTAGCAATAGCTAGAGGTCCAAACCATAGGTTGTCAAACTTTCCATGTTTTCCTTTGTCTTCTCTTTTGGAATCCCATCTTAGAACTAAATCTCCCTCCTTGAAGTCCCTTTCCCTGGCTCTTCTATCAAACATGCTCTTCATTTTATTTTGATATTTTTTCAATTTGTATTGGACTTCATCTCTGTTCTCATTTAGTTCAATGATTTGATTTATCCTCCTTGAAAAATCATTAGGTTCATCAGTTGATTCCTGCAGAAACTTTAAAACAGGGAAAGCCAAGTTGGTAGGGAAAATTTCATCTTTCCCATAAACTAACTGAAAAGGAGACTTTCCAGTAGATCTCTTTGGAGTAATCTTGTTTGCCCAAACTGCATAAATTAGATGACTGTCCCAGCTCTTCTTATGATCTGCTAAAGTTTTCTTGATAACCTTTACCAAAATTTTATTAGATGATTCTGCAAGACCATTGCCTTGAGGATAATATGGAGTTGAATGGTGTAACAAAATCTAATATTTCTGGCAAAACTTAATCATTTTAATACTGGAAAATGTTGTGGCATTGTCAGTAACAATCTGTTGTGGGAAACCAAACCTGGATAAAATGTTTTCTTCAATGAATTTGATCACTACTGCATCAGTAACATTTCTTACTAGAATTGCTTCCACCCATTTAGTAAAGTAGTCTGTTGCAGTGAGGATCCATCTATGCTGATTGCTTGAAGTAGGATGAATCTCTCCAATAAAATCTAATCCCCACTGGAGAAAAGGTGTTGAGACCAATGTTGGGATTAGTGGAAGAGCTGCTAGTTTTTTCTTACCAGCAAACATCTGACAAGGGACACAACTTCTGACCTTTGCTCCTACTTGTAAGAATAATGTTGGCCAATAAAATCCCGCCCTTAATATCTTATATGCTGTTGCTCTCCAAGCATAATGTCCTCCACAAAATCCTGCATGAAACTAATCAATGATCCCTTCATTTTCTAATTCTGTTAAACATAATAACAAGATATTGAGAGGGTCTTTCCAGTACAGATTTGCATTTATGATACAGTATTTGATTGCTTTCAATTTGAGAGTTTTACATTGACTTTTGGAAAATGATGCAGGACATTCAAAATGAATCAAGAAATTTACAATATCTTGATACCAATTTGATAACATAAATTTCTCATCAATATGTACAAAAATGGTCTGATATGAAGGTAAAGGTTCTTGTGGATTATTTTCTTCAGGATGCAGGGAAGGTTCTTGTGGATTCTCCTCATTTAAATTTTGGGAAGGTTCTTGTGGATTCTCCCCTTCTGCATAGACAGAAGGTTCTTGTGGATTCTTCTCATTTGAATTTTGGGAAGGTTCTTGTGGATTCTCCCCTAGTATTTCCAAAACAGAGTTGATGCCTAGCACTTTACAGTTGGACTCAACTAGAAGCTTAGCTAATCCTTGACCCTTTACTAGCTTTGTGGTTTTGATAGTTAGATCATACTCCAAAATTTGGGTGATCCATCTACCTCTCCTCCCATCAGTATCTGGTTGAGTGAGAACAATTTTAACAACATTGTTGGGGACATAGGCTATGATGGTTGAATGTAAAACATACATCCTAAAAGATTTCAAAGACTGGACTAGGGCATAAGCTTGCTTCTCAATTATGTCATATTTGAGCTCAAAATCTCTCATTACTTTAAAAGGCTATAGGTTGGTCATGGGAATCTTCATTCTTTTGTAGTAAGACAACAACAAGGGTTGTTTTAGAGGCAAAGGAAAAGATGCTAAATGGTTTGGTATAATCAGGACTGGCCAAGGTTGGGGCTTCAGAAATAGATTTCTTAATTTGATCAAATGCATGTCTAGAAGAGACAGTCCATTTAACCTCATGACCCTTCTTAAGCATATCAGTTATATCTTTGACAATTTCAACATAATTGGGTATGAATCTTCTTAAAAAGTTGATTTTACCAAGAAAAGATTGAACTTCCTTCTTATTTCTTGGTAATGATAATGTATGAATGGTTGATACTCTGTTTGGATCAATGACTACTCCATTTTTAGAAATTATATGGCCGAGAAATTTCCCTTTTGTGATAGCAAATAGAGACTTCTTTGGATTTAACGATATTCCAAATTTCCTACATCTTTCAAAAACCTTCATCAAGTGCTTTAAATGCTTTTGATCAGAATTAGAAAAGACTGTAAGGTCATCAAGATAAATAACAAGAAATTTATTTACCTAGCCTACAAAAGCTATATCCATAGCTCTTTGGAATGTAGCTCTTGCATTTGTCAAACCAAAAGGCATCCTAGCATACATAAAAGTACCCCAGGGTGTTGTGAAAGCAGTATTTTCCCTATCCACCTTGTCAACCATAATTTGATTATAAACAGAAAAACTGTTAGGTCCCTATAATATTAGTGATTCCCCCATTACTATTGTCATTGTATCCCTTATTATTATTGTTGTGCCCCTATTGTCCCCATATTTTTATTATTGTGCCCCATAGAATCCCTCTATTGTTATTTTTGTGCCTTTATATTATTATTGTTAGGTCGGCTTGGTTATATTGTGACCCCTTAGACTCCTATATATAGAAAGGAGGTTTTTTCATTTGAATCATCTAAGAATTGTTCATTTGTGTAATGTAAAGGAGGTTGCCCCCTCGAAGAGGCTTATTTCTAAGGCGTTGATTTATCTTTTCTATCTTTTTGTGAGATGGTTTCATAACATTTGGTATCAGAGCTTTGGATTCTAGGGTTTCACTGCTCCAAACAGGTCATCGTGGAATTTTCACTATAATTTTTTATTTTTTTATTTTTTTTATTTTTTTATTTTTTATTTTTTATTTTTATTTTTTTATTTTATTTTTTATTTTTATTTTTATTATTATTATTATTATTTTTTATTTATTTATTTATTTATTTTTTTTTTTTTTTCTGTGACGTTTCAAAAGCTACAAAAAAACCTATTTGAGCCGAAATAGTTCTGAACGTCGGGTCTGAATTTTAGAGCTTGTCTCGCTATATTTGCGGAGATATGATATGAGGAAATTAGGGTTTTTGCAGACTCCTGAATTACATTCCAAACAGGTGACTGGAGGAAAATCGCCATAACTTTTGTTTTGAGCATCAGATTGAAATTTCGTAAGAAGTTTCAGAAAGAAGATGACCTGTAGTTTTCTGTGTATCAGTTTTAGGTACTAAGATTGAAACAGTGACATGTGGCACATTATACAAGTTCGCTCTACTGAACTAGTCTATAATTAGGTCACTGTGGGAGATTTGGCATAACTCTTCTTTGGAGAATCCAATCTTGATCAGACTTGTGGGGTTAGAAAGAGGACTCAAAGGGCTACCATAGGACGAGATTTCAGATATTCAAGATCCACAATTACAGAGATACAATAGATTCAATATCGAGCTCTTACAAAGTGAAAAAAAAGGTGTGTAGTTTTTTTTAGTTTTGCATAAGAGTGGTTTGAAAAAATGGTTTGAAGGAATTCAAAGGGAATAGTGAAGAATTATTAGCATTAATTAATGCCCCGAATAAAGAAAATGGAAACACCTAGTAAGCAACCTGAAAGCTTTAGCATGACTCATGAAGAAGAGGAAGAAATGCAACATGATATATCAAAATTACAAGACCGAGTACAACAAATTTCACTCTCACTAAAGGTAAATGAAGCCAAGATGAATGGCGTGGAAGCTAATATGAATGGCATGCAAGCTAAGATGAATGGCATGGACGCTAAGATGGAAGCTAAGATGAATGGCATGGACGATAAGATGGAAGAATTGAAGATAAATTTGAATAAGTTGCTACAAGAAATGGTCACTGATGGTGAAAGGGTAGTAAAGGAAACTCATGATGAGAACAAAAGAAGTGTTAATCATGATTTTATAGACTCTAATGTTGTATTGAAGACCCACCATGTTCCAAAAATCGATATGAGGAAGTTTGATGGCAAGGATCCCGGAACATGGATACTACAAATGGAGCAATTTTTCGATCTCTTTAATGTGAAAAACACACAAAAGGTACGTATTGCAACTATATATTTGGAACCAAATCAGTTTGCATGGTATCGATGGCTTTGCTCTCATAAACAAATTGTCACTTGGGCAATTTTTACGTAAGAAATGATAGCACATTATGAGGATACAAAAAGCAACACCTTTTTTAGCCAATTGATAAATCTCAAACAAAAGGGTTTAATGATGGAGAACATTGAGGACTTCCAAAAATTGAACATAAGGTTAAAAGATATTCTAGAGGAGCATAGGATTGATGTGTTCATAGGGACTTTAAAGGATAATATCCAACATGAGGTTCGCCTTTGGGAACTTGATTCATTGGAGAAGGCATTCAGGTTAGCAAGAAAAATGGAAAGCAAAATTATGGCAACCAAGAAGCCTACCACTCACAACTATAAAGATGGAAGTGTTGTGGCCCCTAGCCTTCCACAACCTACAAGGTTGACACCACAAAAATTGGAAGAAAAAAGAGCAAAAGGGATTTGTTACAGTTGTGATAACAAATACACTAAAGGTCATAAGTGTGCTAAGAAGAAATTATTCTACATAGATTATGAAGAGGAGGAAGAAAAGGAACAAGAAATGTCAAAAGAAGAGGATATAGTCCAGGAACAAACCCTAGATAAAGAAGAAATGAATCCGACCATATCTTGTAATGCATTGGCTGGAATTACCACTCCTCAAACTATCAAGATAGAAGGACATATCAAGAAGAAAAAGGTAATAGTGTTGACTGATTCGGGAAGTACCCATAATTTTATTCATTGTAAGATAGCAAAGGAATTGAATTGCTTCCTATATCCAGCACTAAAGTGTCAAGTGATGGTTGCAAGTGGAGGAACCATAATTTTTTTTGGAAAGTGCCATAATATCAAGCTATCCATGGGAGAATATGTATTTAATAACCCAATTCTTTCCATTCCAATGGGTGGTGTTGATGTTGTACTAGGAGTCCAATGGCTACAATCCTTGGGTACAATAGCTTTTAATTTTCAAGAACTTTTCATGAAATTTTCTGCGGAAGGAAAGGAAGTTGAAGTAAGGGCTATTGCAGGGAAACCGGGAAAGATAATCAGCTCTAACGGTATGAAAAAGCTTCTAAATAAGGAACAACGAGGTGTAATTGCACAATTATGTTCACTAGAGGTTCCCACATCGAAATCATCTATTTCTCCAGATCTCCAAAAATTCTTGGACAATCATTCCAAGGTATTTGAGACTCCCAAAGGTCTCCCACCTATTCATGATCATGATCATGCTATTCATTTGATTCCAGGAAGTGTTCCTCCAAACATCAGGCTGTACAGATATCCCTATGCCCAAAAGAGTGAAATTGAACATATGGTTGCATAAATGCTAGAGGCTGGTATAATTCAACCTAGTTAAAGTTCTTTCTCTGCTCCAGTAGTATTGGTGCACAAGAAGGATGGATCATGGCGCATGTGTCCGGATTATAGGGAGCTCAACAAGCTAAATATTAAAGATAAATTTCCCATTCCTGTCATTGATGAATTATTGGATGGATTGCATGGATCAATTTACTTCACCAAGTTGGACTTCATTCAGGATATCATCAAATCAGAATGAAGACTGAAGACATTTCGAAAACAACATTTAGAACTCATGAGGGCCATTATGAATTTTTGGTCATGCCTTTTGGCCTTACCAATGCACCTTCTACATTTCAAGGTTTGATGAATTCCATTTTCAAACCTACCCTTAGAAAATTTGTGTTAGTATTTTTCGATGATATACTAATCTAAAGCAAGTCTTGGAAGGATCATGTTGAACATGTTGATAGGGTGCTCAAACTATTGGAGGAGAAACAATTATATGCAAAAAGCTCCAAATGTTTCTTTGGAGTACAAGAGGTGGAATATCTGGGTCATATTGTATCTCATGAAGGTGTTAAGGTAGACCCTAGCAAAATTAAAGCCATTATGGAATGGGAAACCCCCACATCCATAAATCATCTGTGAGGATTTCTTGGCTTGATAGGGTATTATCGCAAGTTTGTTAAGAATTATGGGAGAATGGCAGCACCTCTAACAACATTATTGAAGAAAGATGCATTTTCATGGACTCTAGAAGCAACAAAGGCCTTCAAACATCTTAAAGAGGCAATATGCCAAGCACCGGTCTTAGCTACATCGGACTTCACAAAAACCTTTATTGTGGAATGTGATGCTTCAAGAAATGGAATTGCTGCTGTTTTAATGCAAGATGAAAGACACATTGCTTTCCAAAGTCATCCAATCAAGGGAAAGTATTTACACAAAGCTATTTATGAGAAGGAAATGTTGGCAATACTACATGCGCTTAAGAAACGACGACTCTACCTAATGGGAAGACACTTCAAGGTAAAAACGGATCATGATAGTCTTAAATACTTTTTAGAACAAAGATTATCCTCTGAAGAGCAACAAAAATGGGTCACAAAGATGTTGGGTTATGACTTTGAAATCATCTACAAAAAAGGGAAGCAAAATGTTGTGGCAGATGCACTCTCAAGAAAGGATGAGGATGTCGAAGCATTGTTGTACGCCATTTGTATTATCCAACCAGATTAGATAAATGAAGCAAGGGAGGAATGGAAGAATGACGAAGAAGTGTGGGCACTCATTCGAAAGTTACAACAAGATTGCAGTACATCTGATACATTTAGCTGGAAAAATGAGTGATTATGGTACAAAGATCGCTTATACCTATGTAAAAATTCCCAACTCAAACAAAATATTCTTATGGAATTGAACACTTCTCCCTTAGGAGGGCACTTAGGATTTTTAAAAACTTACCACAGGGTTAAGAAGGATTTTTTTTGGGATGGCCTTAAATTGGATATTCAAAAGTTTGTGGTGGAATGTTTGGTTTGCCAACAAAATAATGTTGAAACAATTAAGACCCCAAGTCTATTATAACCTTTATCCATTCCAAGCCAACGTTGGGAGGAGGTTCAATGGATTTTATCACAGGTTTACCCAAGTCCGAAGGAAAGAGTGTCATCATGGTGGTAGTTGACAAAATTACCAAGTATGCACACTTTTGTGCATTATCACATCCATTTAAAGCGAGTACAGTTTCTACTGCATTTATGGAAACAATTCAAAAGCTTCATGGAAACCCAAAGATTATTGTAAGCGACAGAGATCCCATTTTCACTAGAAATTTTTGGACATAATTATTTTCTTGTCTCGGTACTCAGTTAGCTCATAGCTCATCTTATCATCCTCAATCTGATGGGAAAACTGAGATAGTAAACAAATGTTTGGAAGGATATCTTCATTGCTTTGTATCTGATAAACATACACAATGGGTCAAATGGTTGCCTCTGGCTGAATGGTGGTATAACATTTCCTTCCATACTGTAGCAAAAATGACCCCATTTATGGCACTTTATGGATATCATCCACTATCCATCACATCATATTTAAGAGAAAATTCTAAGGTTCTGTTGTGGCCACCAACAACCCCCCTCCTTATTTAGTATTAGCAATAACACTAGGTAAGTGGGGACCCTAAGTAAAAAATTCAAAAAATTCAATTAAGGCTCATGTATTTTACTCCTTAAGAAAACATCGCATCGCGCGAAGAATGATAGGACATTTCCTTATGAGTAAAAATGATAAACTGCGAAAAGTGCGATGCGAATTCCATCGCATCGCATGCATTAAGAAACGCTCACATTGGAAAACCTTAAAAAAACGCCGATATTCGATATGCGATATCGCAATGTCGCATGAAAAACACATAACCATTTAACAATTTAACGATCCGCGATCTTGTGATAGCGCGATACTGCGATCCGCGATCTTGCGATAGCGCGATACTACGATCTGCGATCTTGCGATAGCGCGATACTGCGATCCGTGATCTTGCGATAGCGCGATCGAGCAACCCTGCGATAACACATCTTAATGAAATTTGCAATAATGCGATAATGTGATATGTGATGCGAATCACAGAAACATTCCATCGCAAATTTTCCCCGGCTCAACATTCAAGAAAAGCTTTCCATAAACCAAGAATTGGATACGTGCTTTAATGATAATTAATGAATGATACGCCAGTTGTTAATGAAAGACGGTTTTGTGTTTTTTGAAGAGTCAGTTCACGTCAGGTGGCATGTTTTTGTACATCCGTAGAGCTTAAAGCTTTCTTGTCGATTTTTATTATCATTACTCTCTCCTCATGTGTGAACTGCAGGAACGAAAAAACAGAAGTAACACAAAGCAATGTGCAGGTAGCCATGAAGGAAAAGGGTAAAGTTCCAATGCTCAGAGACAGAGAAGAGATGCCATCATAAACGGATACTGCATGCAACAGAGCCGCAGATTCACAGAACGCTGCTGAGCTATCCATTACAGATCTTTCATTCACAGCCATGGTTGAATGAGTAGTTGAACAATGCTGATATCAACAGGCGGTTTAACGCTCAAGGTCAGAAGCTCACGAAAGCAGTATGTTTACAAATTTTGAAGCTTATACCCGGTGAAGGAAAAGGCGCTAAAGGCGAAAAACGCATCAGAGAGGCCCGGATCAAAGAACAGAGGCAGTTTCCGATGCGCGATTAGCGCCTAGCGCTAATCGCACATCGCTGAGAAAATTGCTCAAAAAGCAAAGCCTCTAACTGCTCAGTCACTTGTAAGCCCGGAAAACGCAAGAAAGCAATGGTAAAGAACAAACTGGAAACATAAAGCTGAAAGAAGAAGCAATTCGAGGATTAACCAAGTGGAACTTGGATTATTACTGGGCATACACAGTAAATCCACATAGCTAGAGGATGACTCTCGAGTATATCATCGATTTTGCTGAAAAGATGGTGCCAACTCTTACCATTTCTATTTGCTTAGCTCAACCAAAAGTGGAAGACAGTCAGCCGACTCTACCCAGGAAAATATTGAATGCTCACAACATTAAGGAGCAAATGAAAAAATAGTTAGATATTAGATTTAATTTTTAGAAATAGTTTTGCTTAGAAAAAGGGCGGTCATTTAAACCGTATCCTGAATCTGTGTAATTAAGTTATTTAGTTAGTATTATTTAAACCCTTCTCATGCATTCAGAGAAGGGTCCAGAAATTTATCAAAAACTTGTCCTCAGAACATGCACTTTTGCACCCTCAGAGGAGATTTTGGTGAATGAATGGATCAATATTTGTTGATGTTTGCATTTGATATCTGCTACTGATGTTGCACTTCTGTACTCTTAGTGGATGTTAGAGCAAGGAGAGATAAATCATTGTTGCTTGAAGCTTATGAGTAGGACTAGTCATAAATGGTACTTTTATCTCTTGACCATTTCTGCTTATATGTTAAAGTGATATACAGTTTTTAGTTGTTTATGTATTACTGCATGAATGCTTGAGTTATCATTTGGCACTTTTGTACGGTGATAGCTATTTATTTATGCCTAATGTATGAATAGCTCATTATGCGATATGCTGTTCACAACTGTTTCGTCTAACTTTTTATGCGAAGTGGTTCATCTTGATTGATTTCCTTTCTTATAATTGCTGAATGATCTTTATTACCAGTTGTTATTTGAAATCTCTTTAGATCGCATAATAGAAGAATTACATCCCGGGTTAGTATAGATTTAGATGTGCTGTTTATTAGATTAAAATAACATAGAATTAGATTAAAGTTTGAATTAGAATAGCTTAAATAGGAACTATTAGATCAGCAACATCAAATTCTACACACACACACTCAGATTGGGAAACTGGTCCCATTATCCACAGTCAGACCCGCTATACCAAATGGATAAGGAGCTGCCAACCAAGGTCCGGACTGGGCGGGTATCCCCCTTGTTGTCGACCCGATTTTCGGGGCTTCAACATATTTGGTGCTAGAAGGAGGGTCTGAACTATGAATGGCAAGTAAATCCAAATCTGAATACCATTCTGAGAGTAAATCGCCCTCATCATCTCCCCCGACTTCTCCATTACATTTAAATCCAGAGTCAGAAGTCGCTCGAGTATCAACCGCTGCTACACACCCTGATATTTCAGAACAATCTACCGTTGAAATTCCTGAAGTCGAATCCCTGATTCACAAACTTCAGCAATTTTCCATTTCTCCTCAAAGGTCTGATAAATCTCAAGGCAGCGTGACTTCGCAGTACAACCCTGCTCATCCCCTGACCAGGCTAAAGAGTGAAAAGTTTGGCATTCAGCCAACCAAATTACCTCTTCCCACCAGGAAAAGAGCGAGGAAATCACCGCAAGAGTCTGACAGTGAGACTCTTTCGTCAACATCGTCCATCTCAACTACTTCACTGCGAAGTCAACCATCCACACCTCCACTCCAGATCATCGTCCATCCGTCCACTGGAACCCCCACAACCCCTCTTCAATCATCTACAATCATAGTATCCTCATCCTCCCAGCCACAGGGATCATCTTCTGCACTTTCCTCTGTTAGCAGTTCAACAATGGCCCAGTCTCCATGGAATAACCCTGGGGCAGTCTTAATTTCTGCACCCTTGAGTCAAATACCGGCCCATCCTGAGAAATGGCTGCCTAAATTCAATCCCGAGGCAGGCATGCTAGCAGAAGAGCACATAAACAACTTCATGCTTTCCATTAATCTCAATGGGGTTACTAATGAAGATGCTGTTGTTCGGCTTTTTCCTTATACACTGTAAGGAACAGCCGGGTCATGGTACTTTTCATTACCCTCCGGATCCATCACAAGTTGGGACATCTTCCAGGACCAATTCCTAACCAAGTTTGGTGATGACAGGTCTACGACAACGTTAATCAATGACCTATCCAATCTTAAAGCCGAAACTAGAGAGCCTATCAAGGACTTCAATTTACGGTTCAACAAAATTTTCAACAAAATTCCTACTGCTTCCCAACCCAGCGAAGAAGTACTATGTGAATGGTATATTACCGCTGTACCATCGACCATAGCAATCTTCGTGGACAGGGCCAATAAAATAATCTTAGCTGATAACATGAAAGAGGCAATAGCAGTAGACAAACGAATAATAGCCCTGGAAAAGAGATCCGCGATAGAGGAACGTAAATAAAAAAAAGTCACCTTCAAGGAAGACTCCAAGAAGAAACAAGCAAAAGATCCATTTGATTTGGAAGGATTGCAGAAAGTTCTAAAGACCATGTCCAATGAAATGGTCGACATAAAAAAGCAAGTAGCAGAAACTTCTTCAAAAAATCCCTACAGAGCTTTTAAAAGAGGTCCTTCAACGGATGCAAAGCCGCCCAATGCCATTTCAAATGTTGAATCCAAGGAAGAGGAAGAGGAAATTGCCGCTGAAGGGCAGACTAATGACGAAGAAGTTGTGGAATTACAAGGAATGTGGGATTTCATCCTCCCACAAGAAGAAGATCAAGAAGTATTTCCAGTTAGCACACGAAGCAAAAATCAGCTTGATCCTCCCCAAACTTTCCCTAAGCCGAAGAGCACAAGCTCTGCAACAAAGGATAAAGTCGCAACAAAGAAAACGATATCTAAAGTGACTCAAACCAGCCCAGTCCAAATAGATGAAACGACTCCATCTAAAACACTTATAGTGTCGGATGAGATGGAGTACAATATTATTGAAGACATGAAGAAGACTAGGGCTAACATCACCCTTTACGAACTGAGCAAGTTGAAACATCAACAGAAGATAATGATGAAAGAATTACATGCCGTTCCAGTCGCACCTTTGCCTGCCGCTGTACTTTCTCAAGCTTCCCATAACATGGGAAGACCTCCAACTAATGCGATCAATAAGATTGATCCAAATGACATCGCCCTAATTGGAGGAAGATCAAGATCTCACACTCCCCTGTTTCTCCTTACTTATGAAATCTTCAATAAAAATGTGCACAATTGTTTGGTAGATTCCGGTGCTTCATCGAATATTTTACCCAAATCTATATGTGCCAAGTTAAATGTTCAACCACAGAAATCTGCAGTGCGCATAGTTCAGCTATATCGATCTCAAGTAGAAGTGATTGGCAAACTAAATCAAGTAACCATAAGGTTGTCATCCAACCCAAAGGTATGTCAGGTTATTGACATTCTAGTTGCCGATATCCCAGAATTCTGTGGCTTAATTCTTAGCAGGGATTGGTCAGAAAAACTCCATGGATACTTCGCAACCGACTGGTCGCACATGTGGCTACCCTACAATGGTAAACCAAATCAAATAAAAGTTGAATGAGAGCTACACCAGAAGTACATAGTAACGGAGTTAGAGGGAGAAAATGAACCAGTAGCGTATAACAGTAGCATTATTGGCAATTACTCGGTAGATTCTTTCCTCGGCAATTGTAGAAATTTTGAATAATTTAACACATATTCAACAGAGATTATCCTGATCATGTACTATTGCGGAATACATACACAATACATAAGCTCCTCTACGTTGATCATCAATATAGCAGCATCAATAACAATAAAACATCAAGAGAATTCACACATTAACACAGTATGTAACCCGGGGAAAGCATCTCGCTAAAAACCCCACACTATCTGTATATTAATGATTGAGACCATGTAACATTACAAAGTACAATGCTTATCACAGGCAATCCAGTACCATCTCCACCTGTTACACGCAATACAGCTAAGATCTGATCTCCAAATCTATTCCACTGCTTGCCTGCCTCCACTGCTCAACACCTGCTCAAGAATGAATGAGAATGGTCTACCAAACTCGTATTTCACCTCCAAAGAATCACTCACAATGTGTAAGACGTGAGCAGAAGCTACAAACTGGGCAAATACATGAGCAAACTCATTGGCATACTCAATCCCTTGATTGTGCAAGATCTAATGCACAACTATAGTCACAACTGATAGCAATATGATTCTCTAACACCTGTCCCTGCTGAATTGAACATGCACTGACATGCAACTGAGTTAACTGATGTATTCTATAGTTGTATTATGAGTTAATAATTAGTTTAACAACTCATCATTAGTCTATTTGCAGTTAGACTAACTACAACTAGTTTAACCAAGTCAAACTGAACACAACTCCATCAACTCCACAATCAACTCCACCAAACTCAACTGATTGAGTTCTAACTGAAGTCATGCATGCAACAACTCAACTGACTCATAAGAAAAGCGTACTTCCTTCTGACAGCTGCATGGGCCACATCTGTAGCTCAAACTAAAGTGCTCCAAGAGAATAAGATCAAGTTTATAGTCCAAATATTATTATGAGACAATAATATTTGACTTTTCTATTTTTGACAGCCAGTCTAAAAATAGACTTTGATCACCCACACTGTGATCACTCACACTGTGGTCACCCACACTGTGGTCACCCACATTGTGATCACTCACACTGTGATCACTCACACTGTGATCACCCACACTGTGATCACCCACACTGTGATCACCCACACTGTGATCAAAAATAGAACTTGCGCCATAATTTGCCTGCGGGCCCACTTAGTGAAGGCGACTCTTTTCACTAAGCTCCATCATCTTGTTGCAATCTCAACACTCCCTCTCAACAAGATATGGATTATCAGCAACCCCTATCCTACCTCGGTGGTACTCGAATTTTCTCCTGGTGAGAGCCTTCGTCAGAATATCAGCATCTTGATCCTCCGTTGGAATGTATGAAAGCAACATGATCCTCTGCTGCACACAATCTCTGATATGATGGTACCTGATGTCAATATGCTTAGATCTATCATGAAATACAGGATTAGCCGAGAGTTTAATGCAATTTTGGTTATCACAGTAAATCACAGTAGGATCCAAATGAGAACTGAACAAACCAACCAGGATCTTCCTCATCCATATAGCCTCGCATGCAGCCAAACTTGCTGCCATATACTCGGCCTCCGCTGAACTGAGTGCCACGGATCTCTGCTTCCTGCTGTACCAAGAAACTGCTGTCGATCCAATACTGAAGACCCCTCTTGATGTGCTCTTTCTGTCCATTGGGCTCCCTGCCCAATCTGCATCCGTGAAGCCACATAGCTTCACCTCATCCTCCTGTCTGTACCACAAACCATATCCCGATGTGCCTCTCAAGTAGCGCAATACATGCTTGCCCGCCTTCCAGAAGAGCTTGGTAGGCTTAACCATAGCTTGTGAAAGCTGGTTAACTGCATAGCATATATCAGGTCGTGTATTGACCAAATACATCAGCGACCCCACCAACTGTTGATAAACAGTGGCATCCACTTCTTCTCCCGAAGTGGCATCCTCCTTCCTCCAACCTCCAGGAAGAGGAGTATCAAAAGGCTTGCAGCCATGCATGTTGAACTTCTCCAGTATCTCCCGAGCATACTTGCCCTGAGAAACAAACAGTCCACCACTGCGCTGCCATATTTCCAATCCTAGGAAATAGTGAAGGAGGCCCAAGTCCTTCATCTCAAACTCTGTAGCAAGATCCTTCTTGCATGACAGTATCAACAGCTCATCACCCGTTAGAATCAAATCATCAACATACAGTACAATGATAAGCAACTTACCCTCCACCACAATCTGGTATAGGTTAGGATCCGCCTCGCTCTTGGAGAATCCAAGTCCTGTGAAATAGCTGTCTATCCGTGTGTACCAAGCACGTGGTTCTTGCTTCAACCCATACAACGCTCTCTTGAGCCTGCACACATGCGACTCGCTGCTGAAGAACTCAAAGCCTTCGGGCTGCTCAATGTACACCTCCTCCTCAATGACTCCATTGAGGAACGCGGTCTTCACATCCATCTGGTGAATGTGCTATCCCATCTGCGCTGAGAGAGCAAGAATCGTCTGTATGGAAGAATACCTTGCGACAGGTGCAAAGGTCTCCTCATAATCGATCCCCTCTATCTGTGAAAAGCCTCGGGCAACAAATCTTGCCTTGTACTTCTCCACACTCCCGTCAGCTGCCTGCTTGACCTTGTAGATCCATCTCGAACCCACCACTGATTTCCCTTCCGGTCTAGGAACAATCTCCCATGCACTATTTCTGACAATAGAATCATACTCTTCCACCATGGCGTCTACCCATGCGGGATCCTCCACAACTTCCTCAAAAGAGGATGGCTTAGTCACAACACACTTTCTCATCAGAGCCATGTATCCAGTGTACCGATCAGGTGACTGTCTTTGCCTGCGTTGGGCTGTAGGTGGTCCTACAACTTTCTCTGCATCTTGAGCTAGTCGCTCAGCTTCTGTCAAGCGCTTTCGCCCTCTGATGGTTGGTGCTGCATGAGTGGTCTCTTCCACTCCATGAACCTCGTCCTGTGGCTGATCCACGTCCTGAAGCTCATCCTTAGGAACTAATAGCTCCTCATCTGCATGCAAGTGCAGCTCCCTCTCAAGCGAACACTTCATGGCTTTCTCCTCCTGAAATTTTATATCCCGTCGCACAACAGTTTTACCACTGTCTGGAAAATACACACGATAGTTGTGGGGCGTATCAGTGTACCCCACAAATATCCCAACCTCTGCAGTTGGCTCCAACTTCTTCCTGGCATCCTTCGTCACATGCATGTAAACGTTAGCACCAAAAATCCTCAAATGAGAAAGATCAGGCTTCTTACCAGAATAAGTCTCCTCAGGTGTACTCATGCCAAGTATCCTATGAGGACAACGGTTCTGCACGTAAACTGCTGTATTGCATGCTTCCGCCCACAAGTGAAGGGGTAGGCCCTGATCATGCAACATTGCCCGTGCAACACCCACAATCGTTCTGTTCTTCCGCTCAGCTACCCCGTTCTGCTGTGGGTTATGGGGAGCTATGAGCTCTCTACGAATCCCTTCTACCTTGCAGAAATCCTTGAACTCGTCCGAGATGTATTCACCACCATTATCGCTCCTAAGAGCCTTCACCTTCTTCCCCGACTCCTTCTCGACCAGTGCTTTGAATTCACAGAACTTTGAATATGTCTCGCTCTTCTTCTGCATGAAGAAGATCTAGCACTTACGAGAGAAATCATCAACAAAAATCACATAATACCTGTGTTTTGCTGTCGAAGCAACTGAGAAAGGTCCACACACGTCTGTGTGAATTCTCTCAAGGATCGTCGTGGCGCGACTATCCTTCTCGTGAAAGGTGGCTTTCACAAACTTCCCCAAAGTACACCCCTTGCACTGATCTGACTACGCAAGTGTGCCTTTAGGAAGCCCTGTAGTGATCTGCTGCAGTATCTTCAAGGCTCCATGGTGAAGGTGACCCAATCTCCTGTGCCACAACTCGCCATCATCCCGGCTCACCAATCCTTTTGCCTTGCCCGCCATTGCTGCGCATCCATCTACATGCAACTGATAAAGGTTCCTCACTCGAACCCCTATCTTCCGAGTCTCACCAGTTGTCTTGCTGCACAGGAAAGCATTTCCCTCGCTGAAAACAACATCATACCCCTTGTCTTCTAACATCGCCACTGAGATGAGATTCTTCGTCAATCCTGGAACATGCATGACTTCCTTCAATACGAAGGGTTTACCAGACTCCCTCTCAAAGGAAATGGTACCGATACCGGTCGCACTGTATCTACCATCATTGCCCATCTCGATGTGCACTCCAAGATCTTTGTCCTCCAGATCAGAGAACAAATCTCTATCTCCCGTCATGTGAAAAGACGCACCACTATCCAAGAACCACACTGATCCCATCACACTTGAAACCAAGCATGTGATTAATGAAAAATCAAGCTCAAATTGTGAGGCTAGAGCCTCTCCTGCTGAAGATCCAGCAGCCTGCTTGTTCTTCTTCTTCTACGGACAATTAGTGGCATAGTGTCCGTGCTGGTGACAGTGAAAACACTTCACCTTGGACATATCCTGCTTCTTGCCTTTCGCACCAGACTGAGAAGCTTTCTTGCTCTTCCCTTTCTTTTCTTTGGCAGCCAAAGCACAATTCTCTTCATCAGCTCCCTTTGACGAAGATCTGTCCCTGGTACTCCGCCTGATCTCCTCCTGCACAAGATCTGACCATAGTCTTTCCCATCCTGGCAATTTCTCCCGACCATTGACAGAGTCCTGATAGGAATGCCAACTCTTCGGAAGACCAAGGAGAGCCAAGCTCACCAAGTCCTCATCATCAACAATAACCCCCACACTTCCCAACTCATCTCGACACTGAGTGAACTTTGTGAGATACTTGGGAATACTGCCACCCTTCTCGCATTTTATGTTTATGAGTTTATCTTTGAGCGCCAGCTTCCTCTGATCGCTCTTGCTTTGGAATAATTCTGTTAATGATTTCCACATCAAATATGGAGTAGCCTTTCCATGGAGGCTGGACACAATGTGATCCTTCACGCCCTCCAACAGAATCCTTCGACATTTTGCGGTCTTCTTTTGCCAAACTTCCGCCTTAGCAGCATCAGTAGGCTTTGGGATATCCGTATCTATGAACTCCTTCAGCCTGTTATCATCCAATACTGCCTCCATCCTGTCCTTCCATGCAATATAGTTTGAGCTGCCCTCAAGAGCATACTCCAATCGCAATCCGTTGAAAGACATTGCTGCGTTTTCACCAAGAAAACACTGCTGCAAATTCGAATTCCACCAGCAACCAACTCAACCGCCTCGGATCTAAGATTCATGAGAACACAATATTTCTCGTACAGAGATTGACTGTATGGGAATTCACCGGATATCTCACCTTCCAAAGGAAGGATGAATCCAAAGGCTACCTGGCCCGATTACAGACTTTGCCTGAAGAAATAGAATGTAAACACTTCCTGAATAGTAGATCTGATGATCAATAGCTCTGATACCATGTAGAAATTTTGAATAATTTAACACATATTCAACAAAGATTATCCTGATCATGTACTATTGCGGAATACATACACAATACATAAGCTCCTCTATGTTGATCATCAATATAGCAGCATCAATAACAATAAAACATCAAGAGCATTCACACATTAACACAGTATGTAACCCGGGGAAAGCATCTCGCTAAAAACCCCACACTATCTGTATATTAATGATTGAGACCATGTAACATTACAAAGTACAATGCTTATCACAAGAAATCCAGTACCAGCTCCACCTGTTACACACAATACAGCTAAGATCTGATCTCCAAATCTATTCCACTGCTTGCCTGCCTCCACTGCTCAATACCTGCTCAAGAATGAATGAGAATGGTCTACCAAACTCATATTTCACCTCCAAAGAATCACTCACAATGTGTAAGACGTGAGCAGAAGCTACAAACTGGGAAAATACATGAGAAAACTCATTGGCATACTCAATCCCTTGATTGTGCAAGATCTGATGCACAACTATAGTCACAACTGATAGCAATCTGATTCTCTAACACCTGTCCCTGCTGAACTGAACATGCACTGACATGCAACTGAGTTAACTGATGTATTCTATAGTTGTATTATAAGTTAATAATTATTTTAACAACTCATCATTAGTCTATTTGCAGTTAGACTAACTACAACTAGTTTAACCAAGTCAAACTGAACACAACTCCATCAACTCCACAATCAACTCCACCAAACTCAACTAATTGAGTTCTAACTGAAGTCATGCATGCAACAACTCAACTGACTCATAAGAAAAGCGTACTTCCTTCTGACAGCTGCATGGGCCACATCTGTAGCTCAAACTGAAGTGCTCCAAGAGAATAAGATCAAGTTTATAGTCCAAATATTATTATGAGACAATAATATTTGACTTTTCTATTTTTGACAGCCAGTCTAAAAATAGACTTTGATCACCCACACTGTGGTCACTCACACTGTGGTCACCCACACTATGATCACCCACACTGTGATCACCCACACTATGATAAAAAATAGAACTTGCGCCATAATTTGCCTGCGGGCCCACTTAGTGAAGGCGACTCTTTTCACTAAGCTCCATCATCTTGTTGCAATCTCAACAACAATTTCAATGCTCATGCGTCACCCTATTTAGAACACTCTGTTTTGTCCCAAGTCGAAATTTTTTCTCGAACTGATAGTTCAAAATGTATCAATTTTTTAGATAAACCTGTAAATAAATCTTTGTTTTGGAAATTATTTTTTGATGGTTCTAGATCTAACGAAGGAGCAGGAGTAGGATGCGTTCTGATTAGTCCAGAAGGATATAAGATCATGCTCATATGCAGACTCGAATTCGATTGCACAAGCAGTATAGCAGAATACAAGTCTTTGGTTCAAGGCCTGTACAAAGCAATCGGGTTAGACGTCAAGTATCTTCAAGTTTTTGGAGACTCTGAGATTGTGGTTAAACAGGTACGTGACACTATACATTGCTTATCAGGTCATTTAAAACACTATCAATCCTTAGTACAAGATCTGACTGAGAATTTCATAGCGTTTAATATTTCTTCAATCCCCAGACTCCAAAACGCAAGTGCAAACCTTTTGGCTAATGTAGCTTCTAAGCTTATTCCATCCGAAGATTTTAGTCCAGACAGATTCTAAATAGAATTAATCTTTAGACCTTCCATTCCTGACAACATCACAAATTGGAGAGTATTCAATGACGATCCTGATATCGTAAATTTCCTTACGACTGAAGGATCCTACTCCAATCAAATAATTGACGAAGACCAGCACGATTGACAATTGCAACAAAATAGCACTAATAATGCTATACCTAAGTCGGTGGTCAAGTTAGAAGACTTGTACGATTTGAAAGATCAGTTTAAGAGGTCTACCAATTCAAAACTCCAAAGTTCAACCTTGAACTACGAATTAGTAAACCTAGGGACCGATGCTAAACCACAAAACATTAATCTAGGCCTCGACCTAGCCCTTGAAGAGAAACTAGCATATATTCGTCTTTTGAGACAATATAAAAATGTTTTTGCCTGGAATTATGATGAGCTGAAAACATACGACACTTCCATCATCCAACATACTATTCCCATGATCGATAATGAAAAACCTGTCCAACAAAAGCTGAGAAAGATCCACCCCAATTTAGAAAATCAGATAAAAACTGAGCTCAATAAGTTATTGAAAGCCAGGATAATCTTTCCCGTCAGACATTCCAAATGGGTCTCCAATATGGTACCTGTTAGAAAGAAAAACGGAGATATTAGGATTTGCATTGACTTTCGGAACCTTAACAAAGCCTGTCAAAAAGATAATTTTCCTCTACCACCTATGGAACAGATACTGCAGGCGGTGGCGGGCTCAGAATTAATGTCTTTCTTGGATGGATTTTCAGGATACAATCAATTGTTGGTACATCCTGATGATCAGTTGAAAACCACATTCCGAACTAAATGGGGCACATATGCATATCGAAAGATGCCATTTGGTTTGATTAATGCTGGTGCCACATTTCAGAGAGCCATGGACATCATATTCAAAGGTTTAGTCAATAAATCTGTAGTAATTTATTTGGATGATATAATAGTGTACTCGAAGAAGCGAAACGACCATCTCAGAGACCTGAAAAAAATCTTTCAACGGTGTTTAAGGTATGGAATTTCACTTAACCCAAAGAAATATTTTTTCGCACTAAGTGAAGGGAAACTTCTAGGATTCATAGTGTCAAAATCTGGTATTCACATTGATCCCGACAGAATCAAAGAAATTTCTGAAATATCCCTACCTCATAACAAAAAAGCCATGCAATCTTTCCTTGGTCAGATCAATTTTGTAAAGAGATTCATTCCAGATTTTTCACGAACTGTGTCTCCTTTGCAAACCATGATTAAAAAGAATTCAAATTTTAAATGGGGTCAAGATGAACATGAAGCATTCAACCTGATCAAACAAGCTATTATTAATGCTCCATCTTTAGCAACTCTGAATTTTTCAGAGCCTTTTATTTTATACACATTTGCCTCAGATAAGTCATATGCTGCGATTCTAACTCAAGCAAATCAAGAAAAAGCGGAAGCTCCAATTGCGTTTTTTAGCTCAAATTTACAGGGTGCTGAACTAAATTATTCAGACGTGGAGAAACATGCTTATGTTGTTTTCAAAGCGGTCAAATACTTCAGACCTTTCTTACTTAAAACCCATACTAAGATCATAGTACCATTTCCAGCAGTAAGGAATCTTCTAGTACAGAAGGATGTGGGTGAGAAAAGGGCCAATTGGGTTACTGCCTTACAGGAATATGATATTGAGATCAAACC
Organism: Pinus tabuliformis; assembly: GCA_031772625.1. Taxonomy (NCBI): domain Eukaryota; kingdom Viridiplantae; phylum Streptophyta; class Pinopsida; order Pinales; family Pinaceae; genus Pinus; species Pinus tabuliformis. Next base: position 1,008,460,716 of record CM062816.1, read on the forward strand.
AGCAAACATTGTAAGAGGTCAAGGCTTCTGCAAAATGCTGGCTGGAGCATCGCAAATTTCTGAAATTCCATCTGAAGAGGTACAAATGTGTGAGGTAAGCCTAAACGATGCAGAATCATTATATGCTGATATCATTTATTATCTCAAGAACGGGTATGCTCCTTCACACCTTGATCATACTAAGAAAAGAGCCCTAAGGTTGAAAGCTAAGCAATATCAGCTCATAAATGATATTCTTTTTAGAAAAAATTATGATTTTGTTCTTCTTAGGTGTCTTGAGAAAGCTGAAGCTGAAAAAGTTTTGTAGGAACTCCACGATGGGCCGGTAGGCGGACACTATGCTGGAGATGCTACTGCACATAAAATCTTACGCGCAGGATATTACTGGCCCACGCTATTTAAAGACTCGCACAGTTACGTGAGAAGATGTAAAGTCTGCCAAACTGCTGCTGGAAGACAAAAGAAGCCGTCCCTGCCACTGCAGCCGGTAAACATCGAGCAACCTTTCAGTCAGTGGGGCTTGGACATAATAGGTGAGATCGTTCCTCACTCTTCTAAGTAGCATAGATACATCCTCACAGCAACAGATTATTTTACTAAGTGGGTAGAAGCAATTCCACTCAAGAAGACTAATTCTGAAAATATCATTGAGTTCATAGATCAATTTATAATCACCAGGTTTGGATTGCCATCTGCTTTAATGTTTGATAATGCATCATACTTTTCTGGAAATGCAATGACTGAATTTGCACTTAAAAGAGGATTCAAACTTAAATATTCGGCCAATTACTACCCACAAGGTAATGGGTTAGCTGAGTCAACAAACAAAAACCTAATCAGGATTATTAAAAGAACAGTTGACCAAAATCAAAAGAATTGGCACAAGGCCTTGATATATGCTTTATGGGCAGATCAGATATCGCAAAAAGCTTCTATCGACACTTCTCCCTTTAATTTAGTTTATGGGAAAGAAGTGGTTCTTTCGACTCACTTAGCAATTCCCTCTTTGTCTTTAGTTCAATACATTGATGAAGTACCCACTTCCTCCTTACAGCTAAGACAAATGGAAATAATTAAATTAGAAGAACAACGAGAACAAGCTAGGAAAACGCATGCTCATCATCAGGCACTAGTAAAATCCTCTTTTGATTCAAACATAATGACCAGAAAATATTTTCAGATGGGAGATTTAGTTTTAAAGTGGGACAAGCACAAGACTCATGAAGAAAAGGGAAAACATACAAAATTCAAAGGATGTGGCTAGGTCCTTTTCAGATTGTAGAAGTCATAGGTCCATCAACGTTTGTGTTACAGGATTTAGCAGGTAAGAGGGATCCTTTGCCTGTTAATGGACAAATTCTCAAGAAATATTTTCCAAAGAAGATTATTCTTCTATTTTTATAGAATAGTTGTTTTTCTTTTTCATAATAAAACTAGTTGTGAGTGGTTACATTAGGCATTTACGGAAAAAGACACCAATTCTCTTTCAGATTTTGCACCTTTCGCTTGTATAAATAGCAAATCTTTTGGAAAACTGATCTTTATTATTGATAGATACAGTTAAAAACTTTAGCCTAGATATGATACTAATTTCAACTTCAAAAAATTTGGTGAAAGCAACCTTTAGTGAAGAAATTGTTTTATCTCAGTACAATGAAAGGTATCAATAACAAAATAAAGATTCTCTGTAGAACAGTTGTTTCCAAAAACTCTATTATTGTCGTCCAGAGCTATCTTAAGGAAAAAATGACTTCCTCCCTGCTAAGGAAATCGCAACTTTCAGAGGAATGATCCAAGGATACACTTTATCTTGAAGAATGAGAGGTCTCATCACGAGCCGGCTTATCATTATCACAGATATTATAACTTGCTGACTTTGCCAATACTGTACACTACAACAGCGCAATGACTCAAGATTGTTGCAATCAAAAGGCAAGGGGTCTCATCACGAGCTAGCTTGTTCAGCAAAGTTATAAATCAAGTGAATGACTGTGTCATAATTTGGCTACCAAACCAAGAGATTGTTCTTTAAGAATAAAAAGAAAATCAAAGCAATAAGTGTGGATATGGATTCTTCTTTGAAAGTTGTATGCCACCTTGAGTAGGATACAGGATCATTGTTGGGTAACAGGTAACCCTGTCGAGGCTATAAACGCCTGTTGGCAGCAGAGGCTCTACCTACGACAAATGAGCATATTTAAAACTGGTTTACAGAGGAGACTTTGTTTTATCTTTACAAGACCAAGTAATGGCTTATGTAAATACAAGGACTAGCCTGAGGAAGCAAATAATCAAAGTAGAAAAAGGTTGAAACAAAATATCATTGACAGTTTAGGGCATAATGTACTTTATCTTTCCATAAAAAAGTTTAATTTTCTAAAAATTTTCTGTTTTGGAAGTTTGAAAAATTCAATAGAAAAACAGAGATAACTGGTTCTTCCAAGTGAATCGCCAATTGTTGTGGCCACCAACAACCCCCCTCCTTATTTAGTATTAGCAATAACACTAGGTAAGTGGGGACCCTTAGTAAAAAATTCAAAAAATTCAATTAAGGCTCATGTATTTTACTCCTTAAGAAAACATCGCATCGCGCGAAGAATGATAGGACATTTCCTTATGAGTAAAAATGATAAACTACGAAAAGTGCGACGCGAATTCCATCGCATCGCATGCATTAAGAAACACTCACATTGGAAAACCTTAAAAAATCGCCGATATCCGATATGCGATATCGCATATCGCAATGTCGCATGAAAAACACATAACCATTTAACAATTGTAACGATCTGCGATCTTGCGATAGCGCGATACTGCGATCTGCGATCTTGCGATAGCGCGATACTGCGATCTGCGATCTTGTGATAGCGCGATACTGCGATCCGCGATCTTGCGATAATGCGATCGAGCAACCCTGTGATAACACATCTTAATGAAATTTGTGATAATGCGATAATGCGATATGTGATGCTGCGATGCGAATCGCAGAAACATTCCATCGCAGATTTTCCCCGGCTCAACATTCAAGAAAAGCTTTCCATAAACCAAGAATTGGATACGCGCTTTAATGATAATTAATGAATGATATGCCAGTTGTTAATGAAATACGGTTTTGTGTTTTTCGAAGAGTCAGTTCATGTCAGGTGGCATGTTTTTGTACATTCGTAGAGCTTAAAGCTTTCTTGTCGATTTTTATTATCATTACTCTCTCCTCATGTGTGAACTGTAGGAACGAAAAAATAGAAGTAACACAAAGCAATGTGCAGGTAGCCATGAAGGAAAAGGGTAAAGTTCCAATGCTCAGAGACAGAGAAGAGATGCCATCATAAACGGATACCGCATGCAACAGAGCCGCAGATTCACAGAACACTGCTGAGCTATCCATTACAGATCTTTCATTCACAGGCTTGGTTGAATGAGTAGTTGAACAATTCTGATATCAACAGGCGGTTTAACGCTCAAGGTCAGAAGCTCACGAAAGTAGTATGTTTACAAATTTTGAAGCTTATACCCGGTGAAGGAAAAGGCGCTAAAGGCGAAAAACGCATCAGAGAGGCCCGGATCAAAGAACGAAGGCAGTTTCTGATGCGTGATTAGCGCCTAGCGCTAATCGCGCATCGCTGAGAAAATTGCTCAAAAAGCAAAGCCTCTAACTGCTCAGTCACTTGTAAGCCCGGAAAATGCAAGAAAGCAACGGTAAAGAACAACTGGAAACATAAAGCTGAAAGAAGAAGCAATTCGAGGATTAACCAAGTGGAACTTGGATTATTACTGGGCATACACAGTAAATCCACATGGCCAGAGGATGACTCTCGAGTATATCATCGATTTTGCTGAAATTATGGTGCCATCTCTTACCATTTCTGTTTGCTTAGCTCAACCAAAAGCGGAAGACAGTCAGCCGACTCTACCCAGGAAAATATTGAATGCTCGCAACATTAAGGAGCAAATGCAGAAATAGTTAGATATTAGATTTAATTTTTAGAAATAGTTTTGCTTAGAAAAAGGGCGGTCATTTAAACCGTATCCTGAATCTGTGTAATTAAGTTATTTAGTTAGTAGTATTTAAACCCTTCTCATGCATTCAGAGAAGGGTCCAGAAATTTATCAAAAACTTGTCCTCAGAACATGCACTTTTGCACCCTCAGAGGAGGTTTTGGTGAATGAATGGATCAAGATTTGTTGATGTTTGCATTTGATATCTGCTACTGATGTTGCACTTCTGTACTCTTAGTGGAACTTAGAGAAAGGAGAGATAAATCATTGTTGCTTGAAGCTTATGAGTAGGACTAGTCATAAATGGTACTTTCATCTCTTGACCATTTCTGCTTATATGTTAAAGTGATATACAGTTTTTAGTTGTTTATGTATTACTACATGAATGCTTGAGTTATCATTTGGCACTTTTGTACGGTGATAGCTATTTATTTATGCCTAATGTATGAATAGCTCATTATGCGATATGATGTTCACAACTGTTTCGTCTAACTTTTTATGTGAAGTGGTTCATCTTGATTGATTTCCTTTCTTATAATCGCTGAATGATCTTTATTACCAGTTGTTATTTGAAATCTCTTTAGATCGCATAATAGAATAATTACATCCCGGGTTAGTATAGATTTAGATGTGCTGTTTATTAGATTACAATAGCATAGAATTAGATTAAAGTTTGAATTAGAATAGCTTAAATAGGAACTATTAGATCAGCAACATCAAATTCTACACACACACACTCATAGATTGGGAAACTGGTCCCATTATCCCCAGTCGGACCCGCTATACCAAACGGATAAGGAGCTGCCAACCAAGGTCCGGACTGGGCGGGTATCCCCCTTGTTGTTGACCCGATTTTCGGGGGCTTCAACAGGTTCAAGCAGTGGAGCATCACATCGAGCATCAACAATAAGTTCTCCAACTCTTAAAGGATAACCTCACGTTGGTGCAGAATAGAATGAAACAACAGGAAGATCAATATTGCAACGAAAGAAGTTTTGATGTAGGTGACTGGGTATTCCTACAGCTACAAACATATAAACAAATGTCCCTCAAGCAAGCTAAGAAGGATAATAAATTATCACCAAAGTATTATGGTCCGTACAAGGTGTTGCAAAAGATTGGTACTATGGAATACAAATTGGAGCTTCCTGCAGCTTCTCGAGTGCACCCAGTTTTCCATGTTTCATGTTTAAATAAGGTTATAGGCGACAAGCTCCCAGTTCAAACAATATTTCCAGAACTTGATGAGGAAGGAAAAATTATATTGGAACCGGAAGCAGTCACAGAAACAAGAACTCGACAGCTACGCAATCAATCAATTTCGGAATATCTCATCAACTGGAAGAACTTATCTGCTGAAGATTCCACATGGGAGGATGAGAATTTTATACAAAGGCATCTAGAACTACTCAAACGTTGAGGACAACACTTTTTTGAAGGAGAGGGGCATGTTAGGTCCCTATAATATTAGTGATTCCCCCATTACTATTGTTGTTGTATCCCTTATTATTATTGTTGTGCCCCTATTGTCCCCATATTGTTATTATTGTGCCCCATACAATCCCTCTATTGTTATTTTTGTGCCTTTATATTATTATTGTTAGGTTGGCTTGGCTATATTGTGACCCCTTAGAATCCTATATATAGAAAGGAGGTTTTGTCATTTGAATCATCTAAGAATTGTTCATTTGTGTAATGTAAAGTTGGTTGCCCCCTCGAAGAGGCTTATTTCTAAGGCATTGATCTATCTTTTCTATCTTTTTGTGAGCTGGTTTCATAACGAAAACCATCTAACATAGAAAGTTTGTTAGCTCCAGAAACTTGTTGAAGTAACTGATCCATTTTAGGTATGGGATAATTATCCTTTAGTGATGCTTTATTTAGGTTTCTAAAATCAACACAGAGTCTAATTTCACCATACTTTTTCCTGACATGTACTAGGTTGGAAAAATAATTAGAATATCTTAGTGGAAGAATAATTTGTGCATCTAACATTTTCTTAAGCTCTTTCTTAATAGTTGGTAGAAGAACTGGGTTAATTCTTCTGAGTTTTTGCTGGTAGGGTTTAGCTTTAGTTTTTAATGGGATCTTATGTTCAATGAGGGATGTGTCATAGGTTTTAAGATCAACATAAGACCAAGCAAAAACATCTTTGTATTTTTTAAGTAACTTGAGATATTCATTTTTAACATATGGGGCTAAAGATGTAGAGATTTTAATATTTTTCACTTCTTCTTGGGTTCCAATATTGATTTCTTCGATGTCATCTTCAGGATAAATGGATGGAAGGTTTCGAGGGACATCATTATAATCGAATAGTTTCTCTAAAGGAATTAACCCTTTAGGAATGAAGTTGTTTGATAATTGTATGATGTCACGATCTTCAATCTTGGAGTTTTGTTGTGGATCATCATTAGCTTGAGGATTATTCATGTCAAGATTGTTTTCATCAATTTGCAGAAGAGAAAATTCACCTGCAACTTGAAGGAAAGATTTTAGTTGTTCATCATCCTCAAATACCTACCAATGCTTTTGGTTATCTGGTATGGATGGCCTGTATTTGACCTGGATTTGGTATAACACTTGTGTTTGATATGGAATCTCAAATGAGTTGCAGAGATAACCAAAGAATCTGCATGTATGTTTTCATTTCTAGGGACATAAGTTATGTTAAAGGCATTAAAGAAATTTTGAATGGAATTCCAAATCTCATTTCAATAAGACCTAAGCCTAATATGCTTTGTTTGGCAAAGATTCCTAACCTATCTCACAATGAGTTCAGAGTCAGTGAAAACACTCAGGTTGTGTATCTTTAAACTCTTGGCTAACTGTAGTCCTAGAAGGAATGCCTCGTATTCTACTACATTGTTGGTAACTTCAAAATCAAGTTTACATGATTGTGTAATGTTTTCTTTTTCTGGTGAGATTAATACTACCCCAACCCCTGCTCCATCCTTTGTACAAGAACCATCAAAGAATAGCTTCCACATATCAGTTTGTTTTGATATAGGATTTTCAACTACATCTTCAATTGTTATTTGAGATTCATGTATTTTATCTTAAGAGAGTTGAAAGCAACTAAAATCTTGATCAATTGCATAGATGGGGTGGTTCCTTGGTTGATCTATTTTGCATACAGTGTGCACAAATCTAACTTCTCTATACAACCTAAGTTGTTCTCCCCCATAAATTGGAATAGTGGCATAAGACATGTCCATTTGAAGAGTTCCCCTTAATTTGGCACAATAAGACCTTGAAAGGAGCATTCCAAATTTGGGAGGGATATCAGTGACAACTATATCTAATACTATGATTTTCACTGGGATTTGGGCAAGAGTGACTACTAAATCCTTAATCAATCCTAGACAAGGTACCCTCTTGGAATCAAAGGTGTATAAATCATGATAGGATCTAGTTATGTCAAGATTTAAATGATCCATGATGGTTTTTGGCATGAGATTATGTGATGCTCTAGAATCAAGCATACAGTTGTATAACATGGAATCATTTGTCTTTAGTGTCACATAGAAAGGGGGTACTATTTCATCTATCATATCTGAGCTAGGACCAAAGATAACTGCTGGTTTTTCATCCTGAAGGCTAATAACATCGCTTTCAGCATCAACAGAGGTGTTTTGTATCCATTTGGAAACTTGATTTTTATATCCAGGGTTTTTTGAAAGTTCTGAAAGTGGTATAGGGATCTTAACTCTTTCTAACTCCTTTTCAACATTAAATGTAGTTAAGACAATTTTATCAATTTGAGTTGTATCAGTTGATTGATTTAATGGTCAAATAGTAGTTGTCTGAGTCTCAACAACTTTGGTATGAGGTTGAATTGTTGGAGGTTCCTTAAGAGGTCTTCTGGGGCTAGGTCTAGGTCTGAGATCATATCTTTTGTTTAGCTCAGCAATTAGAAATTCAGAGAAGGCATGGTATTTGGAAATCTGTGAGGATTCTTGATCTTCTTGAACTTGTTTATTTTGTGAAAGAGGAACAATAGTGGTCTAACCAGAAGAGGTATCCATATTTTTAATGTCTTCAGTGATAGTCATGGTATTGTCATCAGGTTGTTGATCATCGATCAATAAAGGAGTTAGAACCTGCTGATCATTACTATGCCTTTGAAGAATTTGCAATTGTGGAGTTATTTTGTATTGACCTTGATTCTGATTTTGAGGTCGAGTGACCATCTGTTGAAGGGTTCTAGGTTGAGTTTCAATCTTGGAAATTCTATTGGATAGATTTCTAAGAAGTGAAGTGATCTCATCAATTTTGGAATCTTCAGTTTTAATTTTTGAAGAAGTAGAGGCCTCTTGACTAGATTTAAGCTTTCTTTGGGCCTTTTCCTCTTTAACTTTCAAGGTGGCTAAGGTGGCCCTATTTTCTTCTACTTATATAGAATTACTCTGCATGTATTCAAGAGTCTTAGAAGTTCTTTCTCTCAACATTATAGAAAAATCATCTTCAAAGGCTTTTGAAAACCTAGATTTGGTTGCTGCTATAGGGGGGTTGCAATCGGGGGGCATCTTATGGTAAAGTTTGTTGAAACTTTTAATAAAATCAGCTACAGGTTCACCAAAGTTTCATTTTAGTTATTCAAACTCAGTAAAAAAGTAAAGAGGGTCTTTCTTCACACCACATTGGTTTTTGAATATATTTGTTAACTCCTCCCATGACCTAATGAAATTTGCAGGTAATTGCCTAAACCATGTTTTAAAATTTCCCTCAAGAGATTGGACAAACAAACTCATATAAAATTTTTCTTGTTCTATGTTCATATTATCTAAAAAATCAAGAAATGATTGAAGATGGTCCTCATCTGAGCAACCAGTTTCTCCATTATACCTAGGAAGGTGTTTTAAATATCCAGGAGAGAACGCATCGAGGTTTTGAGGCAAACTTAAAGCTACATATCTAGCCTATACAATGGGTTGGAATGCCATAGTAGAATATGGTGTATGAGGTGTTTGTGTAGATGATGAAGAAGAAGAAGAGGAAGATGGTGATAAAGAAGGTGTATATCTATGTGGAGGTGAAGAAGAAGGAGATGAAGAAGGAGGAGATCTCCTAAATGACTTTAAGGGAGTCTTTATAACTAACTTCTGGACCTGTGACTGAATATCCTCTTTTGTTTCAAAGAGTGGGTTTGAGTATATAGAGAAGGTCCCTTCAGGTTGTTCAGAAGTAGAAGGGAATGAATAAGTAGTGGGGGATATGAAGTCTGTAGGTTTGAATTCAGGTAAATGAACACCCAATTCAACCTCAGATTTAGGTGATTCTAATGGTAGTGAGGGTTCTTGACATGTTTCAAGTGAGTGAATAAGGAAAGCTGATTTAAAATCAACTCCCTTACCTAAAAGTTCAGAAACCCTAGGTGATAATTGTGTCCAATCTAGATTGGATGGAATGTTCCTAAAGGGATCTGATGATAATATATCTTCAGACTGTAGGGCTGAAGAAGAAGAAGATGGTTGAAGTCTTCTTTTGGAATTGGCCCTTCTCACAAGTTTTTCTAGATTTGACAGAGGACTAACTGTGTCAGATTCAGAATGGGATCTAGTGTGCTTAAAAGGTGCTAGTTTGGCACAGTGGAGTCGCCAGGTGAAGAATTTTGACCTATCTAGACCTTTAGTCACCTTTAAAGGAATAGGATTTATATCGTTGTCCCAGGAAAACTAATCAAATTCGAGTCCCCAGCAACGACACCAGATTGATGTTGTACCTCTGAGATGATAATGGTCAATTGATCATGCCAGAGCATCTAAGATATTTGTTTTGGGGTTTGGTTTTTATGGAGGACCAATACATAATTTTTTTTATAAGGATGATGTATTTAACCCTTTTAGATAGTACTAATAAATAACCAAAGGGCTGCTATTTAACCTTACACAGTGATTTAAGTTGATAAGATGTGCAGAAGGAATAGTAAGGAGATATGACTACTTTAAATTTCAGATAGAAAGATAAATCATCATAAGTGGGAAAACCTTTGATAAATGTTCAAAAGTTAAACAAAATATGCTTAAAATTACATAAGATACTAACAATTTTATGATTTAGAGGGAGCCTTTTAGACAAACAGTCCAATATCTCAATCTCTTTATAATAATAACTTCAGAAGAAATTTTAAGAATAACTGTAACACATTTATTCTCACCTGATATCTCTGTAAAATTTAAACATATGCAGAATTAAGAGAATGATTGGAACACATGAAAGACTTATAGAAGAAAACGAGATTGTATGATATCAAATTTAGAATCCTTTGCTTTATTACCAGTGATTTAGAAAGAGCTTGTACATCAATGCTTTACAAATTTGCTTATGGTAAGGTACCACCTTTAATAACTCGTAGAGAGTTATTTGTACTAGTTTGGATAGTGAACAAAATATCCTAAACTGATTATAAAAATAGCCTAAAAGAAAATAGGAAAAGAAAACTGTTGAATGATGTGTCCCTATTAGGTAGGAAGTTGTTGATGAATGTTCCTTTAAAAACTTCTGTGTTGTCTTCTTGTTGGGATGGAAAGTTAATCAATCGTTTCACACAATTGATCCCACCTCTGCTCACTTGGTATCTCCAGATTTACCATTCTTCTAAATATCTCATCAACTTCAGTATATCTTTCAAAATTGGGTTTAGTGATAAAAAGATGTCCAAATTCATATTTGATTGTGAGGTCAGGGTTTAAAGTTTCCCAAAACTCTTTGCCAATAGTATGTCTTTTTATCCCTGCAAATTGACTGCTGTCTGCTGCAATACTATATAATCTTTCACAGTAATCATCAAATTTCACTAGTTGATCATTTGATGTCACTAACTTTGGTAAACCTTTCTTTTTCAAAATACTAAATTTAGAATGAAACCTTTTGACTGCAATGTTCAAAGCTTCACACTTTGTTTTCAGCTGAGTCAGTAGATTCTTCTTCATTAGGACTTTCTTAATCTCCAAAATAGTAGTTTTCCTATCTGGAATATTTATCTCTTGTAACTGTTGCCTAGTCTTAGAGTTTAGTACTTTGATCATCCCTACTGCTTCTTTGGGTTTTGTACCCAATGCTTCCTTCTGATTATCCATCTTTGTCCTGCATCTAGTTATCAATTCTTGCTGCTAAAAAATAATTTGAATAGATGGCCATACTTATGTTATGGAGTGGTTGATATCTAACCAGATGTCCTCTTTGGCCTAGGCCAAAGTGTCTGCCATTAGAGTCTTACTCTCTAATTGTTTGACCTTTAGTTCTAACCTGTGTGATTTTTGCATTTCCTCTACATACAAGGTATCATTCTTTACCTTTTGTGACTCCAGGGCTTGGAACTTCTGGAGTAACTTTTCATTATGTTTTTTTTGTGCCTATAACTCCTGTGATAACCTTGTTGTTTCAACTGTTGCTGAAGATGAAGCAATGTCAGTAGGAGATGAGCTTAGATCTGTACTTGCTATGGGAATTGCTGTCACTGAGGTCACAACAAGCTGTGTTGCCTCTTTTTCCTTGAGCAATTGTTCTATTTGCTCTTCCATTTTCTTGATCTGTATGTTTTTCTCAATAATGAGCTTCAACATCTCCTCCCTGTGCTGTTCATTTTTTGCCATCTCTTTGGTTTGTGGATCCTTAGTTGAAGGCAGTTTCAACTGTTTCTTCAAATATGTTATCTCTGTATTCTTCTTCTGGAGTATCTATTCAATTTCTTTACAGTCTTGGGGATCATATCCAATTTTGACAATAATATCTTCTAAAGATTTTAATTTGTTATATTTAGCTAAAGATGACAGTTTTTCAATATTAAGCTGCGACTGCACATTTGACAAGGCAGTTCTGAGCTTGGAAAGAGACATGGCAGTTGTAGTCATTGTTGAAAATAACATTTCACCTGATTGCCTATGAAAATCCATTTCATCAATAGGATGTATCTGGTTTACATCAAATGAAAATATGGTCTTCTTTTAATATACTGTGGATTTGGGAAATGGAATTTGAGCTTGCAAAAATGTCATTTTCATCCTTCCCCTTTCATTGTCAAAGGCTAAGAGAAGTCCGTGCTAAGAAATGGATGTCTGTTTCTCAAACTGACTGTATACTTATGTTTAAGACTTTCATTCTTTTGTTTGATTTCCAAAAATGTTGAGAAGATACTAGTATCTTCTTCTCAGTTGGTCTCAGTTGACTAAATAATCTCCATAGGTTCAGTTGAAGAAGGAGTTTAAGAAGTAGAAGGAGGTTTGGTATTAGTGGTCCCCGTTGATGAAACATCTTCGAAATCTCCAAGATCAATTATTTGTGGTGGCTTGCTCCCTAATGAAATTGAAAATCTGGTGTTCAATTTCTTTTGTAGTATATAGTACTCTTTAACTGATTCTGTAGCTGACTGAGTTTCGTCTCTAGTTCTTTTGTGTTGAGTACTCTGAGTGACTGGAGTATTTACCTGTGGAGTGGTTATAACCTGTTCATCTGCTTCTAAGAGAGTCCCTTCAGACCACTGCTCCTGGTTCATAAATTTCTCCAATTCTAGCCTGGGAGTATGATTGTAAGGTGTTGCCTTCAACTGAACTCTAAGGGCTGAAATGATCCCAAAAGGATCATAAGACCAGGTGAAGCTTGGCTGGAGATTCATGCTCTTCAATAATTTGTATACCTCTATACCTTTTGACCTAGTATTACAAATGAATGTCCCTACCTTGGCTTTGAGTTTGAACTGTGACTTTTTCTTACTTGAGACAAAATGGACTTCATCCATATTTATCATTCCCCTGACGTATTCTAGTGAGAATATCCTCATTGGCACATACTTAGGCAATTTGTATGGATCCAACTCACTGCCATATATCCTAATCTCAATGTAGTTCTGGTACAGATACCAATCACCAGTCTTGGTTTGTTCAGATAAGTGCAAAGTCTTCTTAATCTCTTCTCCAATTCTGGGCTCTGCCTGGCTATTGAGTAATTGAAGAACTGGATGTACAAAAGAATCTATAAACTAAGAGAATGTAAACTTTGATGATGCTGCTTTCACTAACTCTGTCTAGTGAATCACTGATTGATTCACTTCCTACTTACCTTTCCTATTAAGCTGAATGTGAAACGAATCTCCTTGCTGAAACAAAATCAACTTGATTATGACTGAGCTATATCTGAACACTCCTTGTGTGGTGAAATTCATAAGTTTTTCATGTATATTATAAGCCAGAAATTGGTTATAATTATACATGAAAGAAAGTTGATATTATTTACTGAAAATGGAAAAGAATCCAAGGATGGATTCATGAACAAGTTGATCATTTTCATAGCCTAGGAGATATGATAGCAGGGAGATGATATGTCAAGTGGCTTTAGGGAACATAGAAGATGAATAAGGTGGGTTTTTCTTGGGTAATTTGGCATATTTTAGCTGGAAAAACTTAAAAAATAAGGGCTCTCTCTATGGGAAGGTGAGTTTGTTATAAAAGTCCATGAGAGTTGCTGGTGAGAAATGGTTGAGGGAGTCAGATGAAGGTATCATTAGCATTTGGTTTATACTCTGAGTGGTAATGGTGATCAAGATTTTTCCATCCTGAGTCATCACTATTCTTTGCACAAGATCATACCTGGCTTGACACCAAGTGATCAAATCAAGGAAGTGATGTGTCTTGGGAAAGGAGTACAATGGAAAAAGTGTTTCCCAGAAATGAATGTGATCTTCTTTATCTGCATATTTCTGTTTTAACCATAAATGCAATTCGTGGAAATTGAATTCGCATTCACAGTTAGTGAATTTGAACAGGCAGTTACAAGGGGGAGGTGATCTAAGTCAAGCAAGGCTATAAATGGATTCCCTTCTTCAACGGTTTTCTACATTTTATCTTTGGGAGCCATCTTGATGCAGGGGGGAATTCAGAAACTATTTTAGCTGAAAGATGGATGACAGGGGAAAAAATATACACAGAGCGAATAAAGATTTTGGTGATTGGATGGAAGAAGAAAAGTGGTAAAGAGTAGAGCCATGGGATATTTATAAGTGAAATCGGGCTTAATTTTCCATTTAAATCTAGCCGTAGGAAATTTATTGCAGAGGAGCGGGATTAATGTCTAACGGGAGGGTGAACGGTTAATTAAGGCTGGCAATGGTATAGAAGCGTATGGCGCAACGGCTTTGTGACGTGGAGGTTTGTGAATGGGTGAGAGATAATGGATTAATGACGTGGTGGGTTTCGTATGGAGAAGGGGATAACGGGTGGATGATATGGCGCGGGAACGAGGTCAACGGTTGGAAAAGAGGAAACCGCTAGCGAGATTTTGGGGGGGGGGGGTGAGGTGGTTTATGGTTTTGCACTTTGGGGGCCTAAAATGCTACGGGAGTGCCACGTAGCAAAAGAGGGCGGCCATTAAAACTACTTTTTGGACCCCCCCCCCCCCCCCCTCGAGTTACCGGAAACGACTGAAGGGGGGCCGAAACGCTTCCTCTGCCGTTGATCTGGGCGGAGTGAATTGTATCCGTTGAAAAGTGCCCGACGTTTATTTGGTGCTGATTTGACGTTTTGTCACTTCCGCCCATACGAAAAAATCATATGTTATAACTATTAACAAGGTGATCAAGTTTATCACAATAATTAAACCCTAATTAAGGAATTTAAGCATTATTTAAACTAAACAACAAATTTCAAAGGCACGTTTGAACTAACAGCCTTAATTTTTATTTTCTAAAGCAAATATTTTATTTTATTGCTTATCTAACATTTTATCATTTGCCTTCCTTTTTAAGAGCAACCACCCTATCATTTTTTATGATATGGACCTGAAATGATATTAAATCCTAAATTTTTTTTATTTTCAATTTTGTTTTTAGTCCATATCCTAACTTGTCATTTTTCTATGGCATTTTGATTTTTTTAACTAATGGCTAACTTATCAGAAATAAAAGAGCTACAATAGGACCTTGGACTACCATCACGTCTATATAGATAGTCTTTCCTCCCAAAGTAATAGGGAACTTCGGAAGGATCCCTAAGGGTTGACTGGTTCCTCCGTTGAAAGCCAACAGATTCTGGGTGATAGGCACAAGCTGTGGGGAACCCAAAGCTTTCCAAGTAGTAGAAGACATGATGCTAACAGATGTGCCTTCGTCTAATACAGTGCCATGTACTACCATATTATAGGCTCGTACTGTGATTTGGAAAGGTACATAAGATGGAAGGCGAAATGCAGTAAATTGACTCCAATCAAATGAAACGACAAAACTACTTGGTGGGGGTATCATATGATTTCCCCCATGCTATATAGGAATAGGAGAAGGACTCTCCTGAACAACCGAGACAGGAGGGTCACTCTTCGATTCATGAGAATCTGAGGAGACGAGAAGAACATGAGAAATATGATCACTACTCTCTTTGGGAACAAAGTGAACAACTGAAGGCGGAGCCAATTCAACACTCTTTTTGACCAATGGTTGGTCGGGAATAGACACAAGGGAGTCATGCTCAGGAAGAGCAAGAAGAGAAAGAGATGAATGTGAGTCAATCTCTTTACCAACTAGGAGAGGGTTAGAAGAAATCCTCTGATAACCAACATGAATTTGGGGTTGAGGAGCTGTAAGGTTTTCCAAAACTTTGGAAGCTTTATCCATAAGAGGACAAAGGCAAAGAAGATGCTTCCCTTCACATAACCTACAGGGGAATCTAATCTTTCCCTTATTCTTACCATCATTAGCTGAAGGTGTAACATCGACATGATCTCCAGAGGTCGACGAGAATGGTCGATTCAGGCCTTGAGACCATATCACTGGGACTCTAGGAATGCCAGGACAATCTCGAAGGAAATGGTCACCCTTACACAGCCTGCAAGGGAATTTTACCTTCCGTAAAGGATCATAAGGTTTTTCGATAGGAAGTGCATTCAGAGAAATAGTTGCACGGTTGGTCTCTCGCTTATCCAACTTCTTCTTCTTTGTCTTCTTCTTCTTCTTCTTATCCTCCTGGTTACTAGATGCCAAAATTTCACTAGGCGAAGTAGTGGAGGAAGATGAAGAAATAGGGGAAGAAGGTGAGAGGTCAGCCTTAGAATCAACGTGATATAGTTCAAATGAAGGAGATGGATGAACAGGAGTTGGGACACTCGGAACCACCGAGGTCGAAAATAACCAGATAGGTAAACCAATGGTTAACCTAGGGAGGGACAACGTTGCCATATAAGGAGCACCGACATTTCCAAAAGAAGGAAAAGGACCAGGATTCCCATCCAAGGGGAATCCTTGACTGGTAGACTCTGGAAATGTTGCCATTGGAATCGACCCTAAATAATCACTAAGGAAGATAACTTTAACCAAGAATATTTCATGGGTAGTTAATTTTAAGACACTGAAACAAAACTTTTCCATTTCATATTTTAAGAGTCGAGAAAAGGGCAAAAGGTGACTCTAGTTGCTTTCGGAGTTAACGAGCGCGAAAGAAAAAGTGCTCGGTGATCTTTTAAATTTAAAGAGTCAAAATTGATCAAAATGACTGCTCGGGATAATCTAGGCAAAAGGGATTACCAAGTAACTGTGAAATGCAGAATACCTCCCGGTGAACCAAGAAGTACGGGCAAATAATCTCCTCGAATGATGTGTTCAGTGTATCACATTTACAAGGTGGCAGACTCGGCTTCCAACGGATAAAGGATTGCAATCCTAGTGCGGTCTCCCTTTATATACGCTATGGTATGGGGAGAACAATTCCATACTAGCACTGTCTAATGTTGAGGCGAACAACAACTGCTACGTTTAAAGACACTAGAACACGTCTCTAGCCTAGACCACTAAACGTGAGCGTTAAGTTTCAATGCTTCCTTAGGTTAATTCAATAAGTTTTAACAGTTGACCTTGAATTAGGTTTCAATTCCAAGGCCCTACTGCTGTCATCTTAAAACTCCTATATGCAGCTGTATGAGAAAAGAAATCTTTCTTCAATGAAATTTAACACTAATTGAGGGGTAGAGAGCACGCAATCAATGCAACAATCAAAGAATGAAATCTTTCACTAATACATGTCCTAAATGCACTTAATCTTCCCTTAACAATAAGAGAAGTTTCATTTGATTTCCAATGCTTATGATGATGCAATTCTAGCTTCTCAACGACGCTACTAATGCAATATTTTCGCTTAAGTAAAGTAGAATGATGTTCTTCTTTTCATAAAATGCAAAAGGAATCTTTCACATAAATCATTTTAATGAAAATTTTCACAATTCCGAACAAACAAGCGTAAATTAAATCCATAACATGATAAATGAAACTAAAAGTCACTTCTTCCCTGAATCGAACAAACCAAACACATAAATGCTTTAATCGACAAACCAAACAATGTAATCTATTCTCTAAAAGAGAAAAGAGACACTTGAAATAAGAGAACAAATGAGACTCTTTCACTCATTCAATTGACAATGAAGCAATGAAGATGTTGCGACTGAAAGATGGATTAAATGAGGGATAAAATCAGAAACTTGACACAATGAGTAAACAAAAAAATGAATGGTAATTGACCTATATTCCCTAGGATCATAGAAACCATCCAAAAAACTCAAAAAATCAAGCAATGAAACTTCAAGCCCATCAATCAATCAAAACCAACAAACAAAGTGTTCTAGTCACTTCTAGGTGGAAGAACATAGTCTGAGGGTCAAGACACACTGGCACTAGAATGGGATAAATTATGATTTTTTCTTAACTCAGAGACCGACACGACTGGCCAAACTACAACTAGTGTTAATCGGCATGACCGACACGACTGGCCAGACTACAACTAGCGTTGGTAGGCCTGATCAGTGCGACTGTTTGGCCAAAAAGAGCGTTGATCGAGGGATTCAAAGAAAAAATAAAAAATAACTTCACACAGGGCTAGACTTAACACATGAGAGGGTGGGATAGTGTCTGTATGCCTTCAAATAGGCTAAGAGGTAGAAATTATGAGGGCAAGACACACTGATTATGATTAAGGAGAAACCCTGATCTTCACCTATAGGAATCGACGCGGTTGCCTAACTGAAAAAAAGTGCTATAAGGGTGTACGACGTGACTGTTTTAGAACAATTCATGCTAGTCGGCGCGACTGTCAGAAAATTAAATGCGGTGATCATGGATTTCAAGAAAAAAATAAAATTTTCAAAGGCCAAAACTAGACCTGCCACTATAAATTTTAGACTCAGAGTAGTAAACCAGGAAAAGCAGAGAAAACGAAAGGGAAAGGGTGATACTACAAAAGTTCACACAAACCATGAAATGAAAATCAATCAAACGAGAGGATTGGGTCCCTAGTATGGTCGCCAATTTGTGTTGTAGGTAAATTCTTGATGCAGACAAAGACAATTCCTATAGCACGAGAGAGGTCTAGCCACAAAAAAACAATCTAGTGAAAACTTCCTTAGGCTAGAATCAAATAAGAGGGCCTACCTCTTAGAACGCTATTCCACTTGGCGATGATGCTGCTTCCTTACTCCAACTACTTTTCGTTTCCTTCCTTCGAATACTTGAAACAAGAAAACAAACAACAACAACAAACGTGATAGCATACAAATTGCATTCAGCTTACTTAAAAGGTCAAGGAATCTTAAGCCATCAAATGTAAGATAACACTTACTGTAGGAAACCAATCAATAGTTGTATTCATATAAGTTCAGAAAGAGATTACAACCAAAGCCTTGACGTTGCAGGTCTCCTACAGGTTCCCACACCTCTGCTAGCATCTCATGGATAGCCCCAACAATGGAAGTTTTAAGGATTCTTCTCTTTAGTTCCAAACCAAACCAAACACACTATTCTCCCTCCACAAACATAAACTAGAAGGCTACAAGCTATAGATATCTTGCTGGTTATTCAAGCTCCAAAAAGACTAAGACTAGATTAGCTTGGAAAAGGAGGAGTTTATATAGTTTTGATGGAGGGGAGATGGTTCCTCTTATGATGGGAGAGGGATTATCTCTTTGGTTTGTTCCATCTTAATAGGGGAAAGGAGCCCAAACTGACTTCCTCGGCTCCATCCAGCCCAACCATTTACCAGACTTCCATTACGAAGCTTCTAGACCTGGAAGCTTTGACTCCATATTTAAAAAACTTGCCAAAAGAGGATCGACACGACTGAGAAAAGGCTCATTTGCACCGTACGACACTAGGTCGAGTTCCAGAATCTGCAAATCGGCGCGAGGAGGAAATGGGTCATTAGCGTCGGTCTTATAAATTGGGGTAAAAGGAATATTCTTGGGAAATGATGCAAAAGGGAAATGTTCTGCTCATGAAGAGCGACATAATGAAAGTCTCTTCAGGATGGGAAATCATGTAGGGTTCACTGTAGAGGTCCTCCAGGATTGAGGAACGAGGAGTATAGGGACAGTGACAAAATGCTGTGTAACAGGTCTCAACTTGGAATGCTTCATACAGTTCCTGGAACAATTCCAAATTTGTTTAGAAGATGAAGTCTTATGCTAGAGGAAGTGTTCTAAAAAGGGAGACCATTGAGGTCTCAACCAATGGTGGTTTAAGGAAGGCCATCAACCAAAGGCATGCTCATGGTTCATTTCTCTGTCTTTGGATACAACCCTAAATTTAGGTATGGTGGACTCCAGATCTAGGCTCAAGCATCAAGCTCAGGCTCGCTTGATGCATCTTTGAAGGTTGTAGATGACCATCAATACCCCCCTATTAGATAAAACGTGAAAATATGAATAAATATCAACTGCAAGGCATGTCAATACTAAAGAACAAATTTTGTGGAATGACCAAAATATCTTCTTGGCTGTTGAAGCCCATTGCCAATAAGTGATCCATCCAAGGTGAATTTTCGTTCTTACATGAGGCTATGTTTTTGAAGCATCTATTTGAATGATGAGTATTTTTATGAAAATTCTCACATGGATGAAGATAAAAACAATGATATTTCACATGGCCAACTCTATCATAATGTTGGCATCTGCAAATTTGTAGCTGTGGACGAGGAGTAGGTGAAGATTAGATGTCCTGAATAAATCAAACACTCTAAAATATGATGGGCTTTGAGTAATTGAGAATATGAAAGGAAACTTGCTTGTCATATCCGATACAGATTCTATGCTTGATGTAACAAGCTCCATCCAAGGTTTGATTATGGGCTTGGAAAGTGCAACCTGAACTTCTGCATCTTTATGTAAAATTTCTCCTAAAATGGGCACTTGATGAGATCGACCTCAACCTTATTGATTTGATTAATCTCTGACTGTTGATGGGAGTCAAATTTAAACTCAAAAAGGGACTTGTTCCAGCCATAAATTTTTTTACAATGATGCCTCTGTTGTAACTCATCTTGTTATAGCTAGGATTCAAGTTGCAAAAAAAATTATTTTCTTGTGCATTTTGTAGAAAAATTCTAATATCAAAGAGGGTGTTCTTGTTGATTTTTACTGCACTATCTGTAGTGGATATTATTAGAGCATTCAATAAATTTAATACTTCACCAATTTGAGCCATTTCACAACAATTGAAACTTAGTAAATGAAAGGTATACACTTTTCAAACACTTCCACAATATGTGAACATATAATGTGACAATATCACATATAAAATGTGTCCCAACAATCTTGTTACATACAAAATGTATGCCAAAAATTCGAAATATATTTGAACTAAACCAAGAAATGGTTTGAGTATTCCTTCATTCACTGTAATCCTTTTGTATGCTCCTTTACCGGGGATTTCTAGGGCCTTTTCTCCAACTCAAAAAACCTTTTCCTCCAAGTTCACTTGACATCGCAACTCTTATTCCTATTGGTGGCTCCACTGTGTGACCCAGCTTAACAATATTGCAACCATGAGGTATTCTTGTCAACGCAGTATACACCACAACATACAACAAACTTTGACTTAAACTAACTCATATCAATACAATGTACGGAATATACAACACAAATACTTATTTCGACACAACATATAATGCATTCAATATATTCAAATGAGAGTTATTCCAAGATTGAGATTAGGTGTCATCGTAGTGGAAAAGAAAACTCATAACATATAGTATGGAAACTACGTAGAGGATCTATATTCTTGTGCTTCAACCAGAATTTCAACCATCCCCACTCAATCTTGAACAAAAGCTTTATTTTACTAGTTTTTATATAAGCCAAGTTGTTGGTTCAACCCACATATACCACCTTTTAATATGACGCCAACTCTGTCTCAACACCACAATTCGACTCAACAAACCCTACTGGAGACAACCTAGGATTTGGTGCTCCTCATCTTTCGGTATGCTTTTCAAAGCTTTACATGTCGAAAAAATTCCCTAATGCATGACGAGTGGAAGATAGGGTTGTTTGTTAGTAAATTCAAAGAATAAATATAGGATGTAGGTCATTGCACTAGTTTCCTCTCTAGCTCAATCCACTTACAAATATCAATGATACTTTGAAATGAATGAAAATTCCAATGACAAAAGTTGAATTCATAAGAGAGTCGAGAATAACTTGACTTAGCTTGTTAAAAAACTCTGAAAAGGATTTGGAAAAGCTTTCAAAAACCTTGTTGACATAGCCAATGACCCAAAATTACTCACTACTTAAACCAAAGTTGGCAAGTCAAATTCACTCGCAATTTGAACCAACTCATTTTAGCATCGATTTGTATTGAATATTAAATCTAGGCCCAAACCCACATTCACAATATGTGAACCTTCTGAAATAAGACATAATAAATTGAGTTGCCAGCATAGAACGTTAATTTTTCAAACACGAGGATATGAATGCAAAATACAGGGAGGCATGTCTGCAACAAGGCTCATAACATACCTTCTTGCCCAACAAGAGGATACGATGTTGCACACAACAACATATCTAACAATGGTCAGTCATTTCTATTTAATAAGGATGGCATTGATAGATCATATAAACAAATAGGTAGTGTGCAACTGAGTAGTTGGATGGGGTGTAGAGTGAAGAGGCTATGAAGAACATCTGAAAATCAAAATTGCTTGGTAGGGTTTCTCATGCAGATGTAGAGTAACAATCAAGGAGAAAAATGGAAGCCTTAAGGTAAAAGTTCAAAATAAAGGTAGTTACATAAGGTATGACAAGCTCAAAGTGGCAAAGGAATGACAACACTTAGAGACCGTTTCAAATGGAAATCAAACCATGTATGTGGGCCACAAAACTAGTTGCTCAAACATGAGTAGGGCATGAATCCGCCTACTCTAATACCATATCAAACACTCACAAATGATAACCAAGAATAAGATACATGTGAGATGAATTTTACTCACAAGATTTACATATTTATACATTGCCCAATGACCCATGGTTTTCATATTCCAAGTGGTCTCTTAGATTCTAATGGTTGTTCATTTTCCACACCATAACCCTTAGCGGATTAGGTGTCCAACATAAACAAATGAATTTTCTTCATTTAGTTTCTTTGGGTGTAATTTCTATGCATTGGTTCCACTTATTTTTTGTATTTCTTAGAAGAAGAGAGAATATATACCTATCCTCCTCCATCATATCACATTGTATTGCAATCATATGCTAAGATTTTTCATTTCCCGGGAGGATCAAAGGGGTCAAATATATGGACGAGTGGTTTTGAAGGTCAAGCTTTAAAAAATTATTTATGAGAATATGAAATCAAAATATTCAAGTCAAAGCAAAGAGCAAAATCGTCTAATGTTGAGTTCATCAATGAAGCTCAAAATATTTGGAGCTTGCCTTTAGTTGCTGACCAACAACATCAATTACCCTACAATGCTGCAAGGCTGATTGAGATCAAGAAAAATGACATGAAGTCAATCATCATTAGAAGAATTCAAGTTCATTCTATGTTAGATCACATCCACCATGCAATTTCTACCAAAATAAGCCTCTCAGAAGCCCATTATGTCACAATATGCTCATTCATTTTCCTCCCTCTAAGATTAACAATCCATCCATGTTGAAGTCCAAATTTCCATTTGTTTACATAGTCAACCTTAAACTTTTCATCTTTCTACTATTACTAGATAAGGACTTCAAGCAATTTCCCCTTCACTAGTTTCCATACTTTCCTACCTCGCCTTCATTCACCCCTGACCCATGAATAAAGTAATTCAAATCACTTACCATGCTGAGTTACCTCATTTCTCTCTCTTTTTGTGAAATAAAGCTTGCTTGATAATGAAAATATTTCATCTATGGTCCTCTAAATCATTAATCTACATAATTATTTTTTAATCACATTAGATAATGGGGGATTCATTAAGGCCCCCCTTCTAACAAGTATTGACCCATCAACCTCAACACATCATTTGGGATCGAGACTAGAGACCTTTTTAGTACCTTGAGGCTTGCATGACTTAATGGTAAGATCTCTTGCCAATAAACAATGGGAATACATAATGTCCCCTGTTTGTTGGATCTTCTAGGTGACTCGACATGCAACTCATTTATTTGTACCTAGTAAGATGTACTTGGGCATATTTACTCTCATTGACATTAATGGTGAGTAGTCTCCTGTTGATTAATGAAATTCATTAATGGCTAGTAATTCAAAGATTTTTTTCTATGTCCGATCTCAGCCAAATTTATTCACATAGATGAAATCATGCCACGATGTACATATGAATGAAGATTATATGGCTTCATGACACTAACAATAGGTTGCAACAATGTTCCAATAAATCAAGATTTAACTCTAGAGTTCAACACTAGTAGCTTAGTTCCAACAATAAGAGGGTACATGGGCTCCAATTTCAAATCTTATCCTCTGTTCATACGACCAAGAGGAATGAAAAAGCAAATCACATTATTTCACTTCAAGATCCATGATCCAGTAGTAGCAGCCAAAATATTCCAACAATACAAGATATCTCAAATAAATAACTCATGGAATTCTCAAGTAGTTTCATGTATGTTTTTTAATTTTCTAATCTTTAATCGATAATTCCTTAAATAGTAGAATAAGTTTTTGGAAAATTTCCTTTGTCTCTTTCTGATACCTTTTATTACCCTCACATATGTCCTTTCCTCTTTGTTAATTTTTTTTCAAAGATTGAAAACACCTTTAGTTGGGGTGGGGGCTGGAGTATTCATACATTTTCTTACTGCATGCTCTCATAGTGTCATGCATCCATTTTTGATTTATTGTGAAATGAGGATGACAAACATATCTTTTTCCCATTCAATTGTTGAAATTCAAGACCTTGAAAACCTCATTAGTTTGACCATTAACATAACTCAAAATGCAAACTTGATATGATATGAATACTATGGGGATGCTTTAGCAACCGCCAAATGATAGGAAAATCAAGCGTTGATGTCATAAAAGCACAAGGAAGAATTTAAGGGCATGTTTTTAAGGTAGTTTTCAGATTTTAACCACTTTGTAAAGAAAAACTAGAATTCAAGCATTTTTGCATAGCATGGCCTTTTCTTTATCAAAATTGCATTCAGGTTGAAATAAAGGTAAAATAACCAACCTATGTTTATTAGGCTCAAAAACATATGAAAATGTGTTTTGTTGAGGGATTGATTAATTTGATTTAGGGTCAAAATTATGGCTAAAATCCTACAAGTCTAGTTGTATATGTATTAAAGGGAATTCCTGCTAGATTGAGCGCTATAAATGTGCCTATAATAAACCCGAAGAGACAAAAAATGATAGTTAAGGAAGTGGGCTTCTACTATATTCTAAATATTATCAAAACTCATGGATAACCAACCAAAAGAAGTTGAGCCTCCAAAAAGACAAAGTTAAGTGATAATTAGTGGTTTATGAGCAATACTTTGTTTTCAAAAGAATCATACTATGTTTTTGAATGAAAACAAATTAGTTTTTCAAAGAAGAAGAATGCCCTATATGAGAAGTAACTACATCCTTGAGTATAGAGATACTTTAAAAAAGAAGGAATCTTAAGGCATTCTGCTCAAGAAATTTCATTTAGAGAAAAAAATTTCCCTACTCAAATTTATCTTTCTTTCATATCAAAGATACTTTGAAAAAGCCCTTGAAATTTTGATAAGGCAAGAAAGTTATATAGAAGGTTTTTATAATTAGGAGGAAATAAAGATCTTTTGCCTAGTTTTTCATATAATATTTGGCATTCAAAATGTTCACTCAACATATAAAATTTTTCTTATTTCTACTCTTCAAAATTTTTGGATCAAATTAGTCATAAGACCATTGTATGTGTACACAAAGAAAGCAATGAAAACAATATGTTTTGACAGTTCAAGTCTTAAAGGTCATAAAGGGTTACTTTGCTTGGATTCAAAGGGTCAGTTTTCAATCCTATACTTCTTAATCAAGATGTCATGATTCATAAAAATAATTTCCTTGTAAAAATTTGGGTCTTTTACAATTGAAATCAAGGGTTCTTGTTGATATTTTATGCCTAGGCTTAAATTGAAAATTAGAGGAATAATACTGTTGTTTCTCATGATTGGAATTATGATGTTTTTATGACAAAAACATATTTTTGTGATCCAACAATAGTAGTATTAACTAATTTGTAGAACATTTTTCACATATAGTGGCATCAATATTCATAGAAAATTTGGCACATTTGAGATTAGTATATGGAATGGTTCTATGTTTAGATTAGGCCTAGGTTGAAATAGGTCAACACTAGCTCATGGTCAAATTAAGAGTCAACTACATACTATAGGGATAAAAGGGAAGGGTGAAGCATTGCCACACAAGAACCAACACTCAAAATTTGTGGTTGACACACAAAAACCAAGCACAAGAAGCTTAGCTCCTACTTGGATACATTTTAGAGAAAGAATACATCATTACACAGTTTATGAAAATTAGATGCGGGATTGCATGAGGACATGCACCATATTCAATTGGGAGGGATGACGAGTCTCATAATGGTCATATTTTCACATTATTTTTAGCATCATTTCACAACTTTTCCCTTGATTTTTAATCCATTTTTCGCTTTTCCATAACCATGTTTTTATTCCATTTTAATATTTATATGTGAGATTAGTAATAATATTTATATGTTTTATTCTAATGCACTTATTTTTGTATTTTAAGTGAATTTATGACTAAATATTAGAAAAATAATATATTCTAACTTATACTTGAAAGATGGGTGAGTTTGGTAATGTGTATAGGTAAAATTGGAGATTCCAACAATGCTAAATTTTAGCATTAAGGCTCAAATTCGAATTTCTTTTTCAATATTTGTACATTTATTTGGGATGATTACTCAAGCATCTTGGATAAAGAAGAAGCATGAAAGATCTATTATCAAATATCTTGGAGATATTTATGAGAAGATATGTAGAGATTATTCTTTTCTAACTATTAGTAAATGGTTGTAAACACACGAGAAATATGTGGACGTGAATTTATTAGCTTCTTATCTTATTCTCAAAGCAAAGTTATGTATAAATAAGTGTGCCCTGTCCATTTCAAAGGACATATATTTGGAGTTTGTAATTAGAATACTTTGAGAAACATCTTTGTAGTCCAAACTTCAAGCTTTTGAAGCTTTCTCCAAGACCATTTTACTTAATATATGTTGTTGTTTTGATTTTCAACTTTTGGTAGACAATCTAGTGTGCTTGCTGAGGTGTGCCTCCCCCTCCCCACAAACCAAAGATCATCTATTTCTTTCTATGTGCTATTTATTCATTCGATATATGCTGGTATGGCCTGTGTTTTTATGCTATTTCATGTTCATGCACTTTATCTTGTAAATCTTCAATTCTTTGTTCATAATAGTTGTCCATGCTTATGAACTCACCAACATGTTCATTTCCATATTATTGTTCGTAATTTGTTCATATGGTTGATTGCATTCAATAATCTTGAGTATGGTTTTTGAGCTTTCTTTATCGTATAATAATTGTTGTTTGAGAGAACAATCTAATTTTCTAAGTTGACCAAGGCACTGAGAGTGCCATTCACCAATTTTCTTGGTGAATAATGCCACAACTATCTTGACACATTTTCCACTTAGCCTTGGGCTAAAAAACACCATAGTTCCTTGTTTTCGTTTCCTAATTTCCTTAAATTAGAATAATGTTTTGGGTACATATTGGTCGAGAGGATGAGTAGAATCTTATGAGTGACCACTCATTTAACTCTCACAGATAGGAAAGGCCATAGTGCATTCTTAACTTCTAAATTAGTATTGGGTCAATATATAGTATATTGATTAAAATACTACCAGAGTGTCTAATTGCCTTCAATGGCAAGAAGGGCCATAGTGCATTAATCAATCCCTTGGATCAAAACCTCCTTGACCATATTCACTTCCAAGAATTTGAGCGTGAACTTGATATCTTAAACATGATTGCGTATTGGAATCTAACTTGTGTGAGAATTCTTAGTGAATACCCCATCTAAAGTGTTCATAAATCAAGTTGGTGTGTTTTACATTTCAATTTGTGTGATTAGAATAGAGTTTTGTTTCATGCTCTCTTGACTTAGTCATTAGTTTTGAGTTTCAATTTTACTCCAACCTTAAAGGGACAACTAATCTAATTTAACTCATTAACATATTGTAGTGTGCTTCTAAGTGTACGAACACTCAGATTGATATAAATATTATGTCCTAATTTAGGTCTCTAAATTATCCCAACAAAAGGGATGGTCAAAGTCAATTGGATTTCTATACAAGTCAATGGTTGAGTCGATAGGATAATGATCAAGTTGAAAAAAATTACATTGGTCAAAGATGATGGGTATTCAAGTTGCTGATAGAAGTAAATAATCATTTAGAGTAGTTAAAGGTATTGCAGCTGGGCATACGAGAATTATCTACCTAGACTATTGGTTGAATGGAAATCAACTATAGTTGGAACTAGTTAAAAAATGGTTTTGAATCTCAAGATTTTTGAGATCTTAGCTAATAATATTCAACCACTTGCACTAATTTGAGAAGCTATAAATAAGGGTTTTCTGTGCTTATAAATAGAGCATTATGTAAGACTAATGATGAGATTGAGAGATGTATGAGTGCATTAGTCTTATGTGTGGACCGGGGTGTATGTTCATTGTAATTTGGTTTTAATATTCAATCAAGAATATAGAGAATTAAAGCGCAAATGTTGCCTAGTTTTCTCTATTAAGGGTTTCCAAGTTAAAATCTTCATGTGTTGTGTGTATTATGGTGTGCCATTGTTTATTTTATGTTCTTTAATCTCTCTCATGTGCATTTAAACATTTATGTCAATTGAGCTTCTAGTATAATTTATATGTCTAACCGACTTTGAATTTGGAGTTTTGGCATGTCAAATGTAAATCAAGTGCCTTAATCCCAACACTTGGTATCATAGCTCTTTTTGGGTATAAGGAGGGACATATCTACTATTAAAGGTTGAGGATACTGAACCTATATTTGTTCAAGAATGTCATTCTTGATTAGATATGAGATAAGCCTGTTCAAATGGGAGTTGTAAGACAAAACTACAGTTAAAGAAGGATTGCTAGAAGTACAAAATTTAGTTTAAGAAGTTTAATGGCTAGAATTTTGAGCTTTGGAAGCTGTTGACATGGCGAATTTTCGCTATACCAACAAGGGGAACTAACCCGATCACAGACCCCAATTAGACCTGCTTTCGCTTGGAATGGCTAGTTCCAACGGGTTTTAAGAGACACCGTAAACTGTTAAATGCGTTGAAATATTGCTTCTGGGAAGAAGACTTCAATTAAATCAACAAAATAGAACGGCTAACCTCTATGTGTTGAATCCTATCTATACTTCTTCTAACTACTCTAGTCTATGTCCTAACTATCCTAATCTATCTTGCAAGAGCATGACAAAGAGAGGTTAAAAATCATATATGAATTCCAAGTCTAAATGAATTGATTATTGGTTCACAAAAGAACAAGGCTGCATCAATTCTTAATTGCAATCCAATCATTCATACAAGAATACACATTCCTTTTTATAGAAGTAAAGCTTGCAACTGATGTCTAACATAGTTTCAAGTTAGGGACTGCTTATGAATTAACTATGATGAAGAATTATATTCAAACAAACAAGGCTAATTATAAGTTGTATCGTTATCAATATGCACAAAAACAAAACACATTTGTATTTATGCTAGCAACAACACCCTGTCTCAAAACACATAAAAGCAAAGGATCTTAAAACTGGAACAAAAGGCTCCTCATTGAACCAAACAGTCTCCTTTATTCATAATAAATCAAAGCTATTTTCTCCAAACAAAAAGCCCTTCTCTCCTATCTGGAGGTAATATTTATGCCTCAGGCCCCGGCCCCTCGTCTTCCCCTGTTCTTTTCAATATACCGATCAGAATACACAGAGGTAGAACCATCAGTGTCATCACTGACACGTAGAAGGCGTTTCCTGTCACTGGAGCACTTCATTTCCTTGGAAAAATGAGTAGATGTTGATTATAAGAGGATGATTGTGTGTCATCTCTTCATGATGAAACGTGGAGCAATTTTCACCTTCGGAATACACAGACAACACCTAGAAAGATGATCGCCAACGCCTGAAGCCAAATCTTTAAATAAAACATATCCGCATAGGTGACTCTTCGTATTCGCTCATGCATCTTTTATCTGGAGTCATACTTGAAGCTTATGCATCCATTATTTGACCTTGCTTGCCTTCTCTCGGTCCTCGCCCCCAGAGATAACCAATCATCAGTCATACTTATACAAATATGATAAAATGCTAAAAAAAGCAAAATTTGACTTACACTGAAAATCATTGCATAACATCGAACCGGATTCAAAATCTGGACTTGAAAGATTATAGATGGGAACCTATACCCTATCGGGTCCGCCATATAGGATTTTCATTAAAAATCACGACCACAACCTTTTATCGAATACACAGGAATATACGTGAAAAACCCGCAGTCGGGCTGTACAACTGGACTTCAAAAATTATATACCAGAGCCTATAATCATCGACGGATCCGTCGTATGGTGTCGCACCTTATGCATGAGAGCTAGACTCTGTCGATAATTATTTGCGATGGGGCGAGCTAACCTGATAATATATATATTATGTTTAATAGGATTGGCAGGTTCGCCATATCGCATACCGCAATATGTACAGGCCTAGGGCTCTACCGATTGCGATATGCGATTGGGAGGCGGACCCAAAATACATATGTGCTGAGGTTAATAGCCTCAACGGGTCTGCCATATCAGACTGTGCTTTATGTTCATGCCATGGACACCACCGATTGCGATATGCGACGGGCTCCATACCTGAAATATATAAATTATGGTTTATAATGCCGTCGGGTCTAGTGCCTCATGGTACGCGCTGCACGCCAATGTTGCATGCGATAAGCGAAAAGGAGTGTTATGTGCATTTTGCGAAGTATTCCCATTAAAAAGAGTTATGATGGGAATAAAGACGCGATGGAAGATTTTATGGGTTAAGCACACAAACGATTATAATAAGGGTGGGGGTGATTATATGTGCAAGCATAAATGTATCGTGAATGCTTATGAAGATTGAAAAGTCCTGATGAAGGGAATGAATGAAGGGCTAGGTTGGGTCATGAATGAACCATGCAACAAAGGTTTATTCGAGGGGCTTAGCCACTAGGCTTTGAAAATTTGACTCGGCAAAGAGTTAAAATCCCTGGGATAAAACAGATCATTCAAAATTTGTTATCAAAGCATGTTTTAATAGGGTGGTGGTTGTGGCCACAAAAAATGACGAACTGTTGGGCGACACAGTTATCTTTGTTTCCAAATAAACCTTGGATCACTAGAACATCAAGGTGTTAAGATAAACTTGAAATGAAAACTGTATAGATGGATAGGCATGGGTTCCACTTCAACACTAATTGCTTCAGGTGGGATAAAGACAAATAGCTTCTACTTACTGATAGGGTTTTGACAGGCATTCTCTAATGGTAGTGTTATGGGATTTATTGACCTTCCTTTACCTGTTTCCCACTTTCAAAAATCCTTTTGGGGCCATCACTGGTCTATCAATACCTGTTTAGGTGTGTACCTTAGCTCTTTATTGCTCATCAAACTTGATGTAGATATGTTTATTTGCACTTTATATAATAATTTCAGTGCTATATTTTCATATGATTGAATGGGGTGCAGTCATGGATCTTGCCATATTTTTAAACCACTTAAGCAAGGTTGGGATTGCTGTGTCAACCAGTACTCTGAGCCCAGCAACAGTCCCTAATCTAACAGGTTTCCCAAATAACCTGTCCCTCTAGTTTGGCACAAGGACTTGACATTTCATTTTCTTTTAAATAAGTCCTTCCAGTTTTAGGCACAAGGACTAGAGCACAATTGGATTTGCCACAAGGTATATGACAATGAGCTTAGCCCATGAAAGGAGGTTTACTTGTAGATAACAGGTATTGGACAATTTAGTGTGGTGGATGGGACCAATGGAGAATGATTGTAACCTTACAAGCAAGTATAGGCTAGGTCTGAGTGGGATTTATTTAAAAATGCAGTGTTCCTCCATGCCAGTCCAGCTGTAGCTACACATTTTTGTTTTATAAAGGTGCCCCTACATGCTCCAGGTATCCAAGTCATCAAAATATCTCACCTAGTTCCCAACAGATGCCAATGAGTGGCTTTGGTTTGAATTCCACAGCTGATTTTCAAGTTCTCATGGGCTGATTGAAAATTTGTTTGATTTGCAAGGTAACGATGGATTTAGAATCAACAGACTCATCAACAGGTTAATGAAGGAGGCAGAAGCTAAAGGTGGTGCATGAGGGCAACCTGAAAAGGTAAAAACAAGCCTGGAGGGCCGAAATCAGTTGGCTGAAAAGGACTGCAATTCAAAACAGCAGGAAAATAAACTTTGCAGAAAAACAAAAAGGAAAAGACAGAAATGCAACTAAACTAACAGCAAAAATAAAATGAATTCTAACCTATTCAGGAGGTAACCACCATGTGGTGGCTACTGGAAGTATCTCTTCAGATGTTGGCCATTAATAGGGAGTTTTTCAGTTTCTCCCTGTAAAGTTTTCAACCTGTAAGCTCCTTGACCAATTTTTTCCACAACTTGGAATGGGCCCAACCATAAGTGTTGGAATTTCATGTGTTTACCTTTTGGCTCATTCAACTTGTCCCATTTCAGGATTAGCTCTCCTACCTGGTAATCTTTATCCCCTGCTAGATGGTGATCAAATCATCTCTTCACAATCATTTGGTGATTTCTAAATTTTTTTATGGCTTTATCTCTCAATTCCTCCAACCTCATCAGTTGGTTGATCCTTTCTTGAAGCAAGGCTGAAGGGGTTCCTCTTGAAGCTTGGGAGAGCTGTAAAGAGGGAAGGGTAACGTTTGAAGGCAAGATGGCTTCCTGTCCATAGACAAGGAAGTATGGGGAGTTTCCTAAGGCCACTTTTTGGGTGACCCTATCAGCCCAAAAGGAATTTGTTAGAGCGTTGTGCCAGTTACTTTGGTTGTCAGTGACAGATTTACGGATTATGCATATGAGGTTCTTGTTTGAGGAATCTGCAACTCCATTTCCCTGGGGATAATAGTTCGATGCATACCTTATGTGAATTGATTTATCAATAGAAAATTCAGTCAATTTTAGTGATGAAAAGTAAGAAGTGTTATCAAATATGAGAGCGTCAGGAATGCCATACTTGTTGATAATGAATTTATCAATAAATGATATTACCTCATCTTCGTTCACCTTCTGAAGGGGGATGGCTTCGATCCATCTGGTGAAGTAGTCTGTTGCTGTGAGTATGTACTTATGCTGCTGTGAAGAGTTTGGAGTGATCTCGCTTATGACATCCAGGCCCCATTGCTGGAATGGGCAATAAATCATAACGGCCTGAGGGGAACAATTGGCTTTCTTTCTCGTCCTGCGGCGGTTTGACACACCTTTCATTTGCGAGCGTAGGCATGTGAGTCTCTGAAAACTATGGGCCTATAATATCTAGCTCTTAATATTTTGTGAGCACTGATCTCTCCGCTGTAGTGACCACCTGCTGGGCCATCGTGTATTTCTTTTAAGACATGGTCGGCATCATCCTTTTTCAAACATCTCAGCCAGATTCTATCATAGTTTTTTCTATATAATGTGTTATTGGCCAAATGATACTAATTAGATTTCAATCTGAGTGCTCCCCGTTGTGATGCATCCATGTGTTCAGGACATGACCCCCGTGT
Source organism: Pinus tabuliformis (assembly GCA_031772625.1). Classification (NCBI taxonomy): domain Eukaryota; kingdom Viridiplantae; phylum Streptophyta; class Pinopsida; order Pinales; family Pinaceae; genus Pinus; species Pinus tabuliformis. The sequence goes on from CM062816.1 coordinate 1,008,493,777, forward strand.
GAGATAGAAGCAGATGTCGTAATACCATGACTCAGGATCCAAAAGGGCTTCTGATGCTTCGTGTTCATATATTAGTGTTTCATTAATCCATAGGGGCTCCTCCCTGAGTTCTACTTGTTCATTTTGCATCCTCTATGCTTCTGGTTCTTTAGATGCCCCTCCTCTATCTGCCAAGGCTTCTACTGCTAGCTTGCACAATCCCTGCCCTCGAACTATCTTTGCCGGCTTAATCTCGAGGTCGAATTCTTGAAGTGCGGTGATCCAATTTCCTCTCCGTTCACCCATTTCTTTCTACATGAAGAGGGCTCTTATAGCAGGATGGGGAATTATCACTTTAGTCCTGGCCTTTAATAAATAAGGGTGGAAATGTTTTATGGCCTTAAAAACCGCAAAGCCTTGTTTCTCCATGTCTGGGTAGTTCAGTTCTGCTCCTTGGATATTAGAGCTCATATAATAAATAGGGACTTCATTGCCATCATCAATTTTTTGAGTGAGAATTGCACCATATAAAAGATCAGAAGCAAAAGTGTACAAGAAGAATTCCTTGCCGAAATTGGGGCTAACCAATGCAGGAGCTTCTGTGATGCCTTCCTTGATTCGCTAAAACGATTTCTTAGCTTCATCGTTCCACTTACACATTGACATCCTTTTTCATCATTAGTTGCATAGGATGCACTTTTTCTGCGAAACCTAAAATAAGTTTCCTAACGAAATTAATTTTCCCGAAGAAAGATTACCTTTTTATTTGCAGGGGGTTGTATTCTCATGATAGTATCTACTCTTTCAGGATCAATAACAATCCCTTCTTTAGAGAGGATATGACCCAGTAGTTTCCCTTTTGTGACTGCAAAGATGCTCTTCTTGGGATTCAACGATATTCCATACCTTCGGCATCTTTCGAAAATTCGTTTCAGGTGATAAATATGATCCCTTCTGTGATATGAATACACAGTGATGTCATCCATGTAAACCACTACTGATCTGTTAATCAACCCTCGGAAAGCTATGTCCATGGCTCTTTGGAATGTGGCGCCCGCATTAATAAGTCCAAAAGGCATTTTGCGATATGCGTAAGTGCCCCATTTAGTGTTGAAGGTTGTCTTCAGCTGATCCCCATTAGATACCAACACTTGATTATATCTTGAAAACCCATCTAATAGGGACAACATTTCAGACCCAGAAACACACTGAAGAATGTGTTCCATAGAAGGGACAAGGTAGTTATCCTTTTGCGATGCTTTGTTTAGGTTTCTGAAATCGATACACAGCCTGATGTCTCCATTTTTCTTTCTCACTGGTACGAGATTGGCTACCCAGCGGGTGTGTCTGACTGGGAAAATGATTTTAGCATCCAACATTTTGTTCAATTCTTTCTTCACCAACGGTTCCAGGCTTGGATGCATCTTGCGAAGCTTTTGTTGGTAGGGCTTAGCCTCCTTTTCCAAAGGAATTACATGCTGCATAACGCTGGTATCAAAGGTTTTTAGGTCTCCATATGTCCATGCAAAGACGTCCTTGTATTCTTTAAATAGCTTGACAAATGCAGCCTTTTCTTGTGGAGAGCACCCCAAGCCCAAATTAATAGTTTTTGGGTCTTCTTGGGTTCCAAGGTTGACTGATTCGTACTTCATGGATGAGTTATGTGTTTTGCAATTCATTGGCTTTTTGAACTTATCATACAGGTCATACAAGTGCTCCATCTTGACAACTGACTTGGGAATTGTATTGAACTGATCCTTTTCCTCACCTTCCCTCTCATTCATAAGCCTGTCATGTTCCTTTTCATCGATGACTGCATTCTTGAATGTCTTCTCGCAGTGCAAGAACTCCAAGATTTGCTCGTCATCTTTGAACACCTGCCAATTTGAGATGTTATCAGGCACGGATGGTCTGAAAATCAATTCAACATAACATTTATTCTTCTTTAATCTAAAATCAGGCAGAAGTTTTGCAACCATACCAGCCATCAGATCAGCATCTTGGTTTTGCCCTCGAGGTATGTATGTGATATTAAAAGAATCAAAACTGTCAATTAAGTTCCATACCTCATGTTGGTATCTTACCAGGTGTGGCGAATTGCAGTGTATCCTCTTCCTTACCTGGTCCACAATTATCTGTGAGTCACCAAAAACTTTAAGATTTTTCACCTTCATATCAATGGCTTTCTTCAGGCCCTGCAGCAAGCCTTCATATTCTGTCGTGTTGTTGGTGCACATGAACTCCAACCGGCTAGCCATCAGATATTGGTTCCCTTGTGGATCAACGAGAATGCTCCCAGCACCTGCACCTTCAGCACAATTTGAGCCATCAAAATAGAGTGTCCAAAATATAGAGTCTAGTGTTACATCAATTGAATTGCTTCCTACGAAACTAGTTCTATCATCTACTATATTACAAGGTGGTTCATCAGTTGGATTGCAGGGGAGAGATTCCAACTGTGTGTTTATTGCAGTTCCTTCACTTGTTTCTACATGGAATTCTCCAAAACAGGTTTCTGTGGCACAAACATTGAAACTATAATTCCCAAGGATAGAGTTGGTAAAAATTACAGGTTCGTTGGGACTGTTTAGCTCCGTCACTACATACTTCATGTATCTTTCACGATCAACTCTCAGCATATCACCCTTCCCCTTCTGAGGCAGCAAGAGATGGGACCAATTAGTTGAGAAATATCCATTCAGTTTTGCTGACCAATCCCTACTAAGCAGCATTCCATAAGCCTTGGGTATATTGACTACCACTATATCAATGACTTGTGTGTATTGTGGTTTAGCAGTCATCCAAATCAATACATCTTTCAATTCCCCAATTACTTTCACATTTGTCCTGTCTAATTGCATGATTCGAGTTCCAGTTTTCTCAGGTATCGCATGAAGTATTTTAGCAACAGCGTAAGGCATCACAGTGGACGAGGCACCTGAGTCTACCAAGCAATTGTGTACATTCATGTTGAATATTTCAAATGTGATTAGGAAAGGGGGAGTCATGGATTTTGATTTCCTTCCTATCATGGCTGCACTGACATCTTGGGGGTTTCAATTCATTTTTGATAGGGTGGCTTCCATGGCTGCTGGCTTTTGGGCTATGTTGGGAGTACTAACAGGTCTGGAGACTGACTTCTAGGTTTCGGTGCTCGGGATGGTGGAAGTTTTGCAGTTCCGCTCATTCATAGATTTCAAGAGAAAATCTCTTTGCTGCGTTAATTTCAGTAAATCAAAGTATGTGATATTAGCCCTAGATTTCTTAAGATCATCCACAATATTGTAATCAATGTTATAAACAAGATAGGGCAGAGTAAACATACCGGTTTTTCCATTCTTAGGTGGGACTTTACCATTGTGAGTCGCCTTCGTTGCATTTGGAGATGCATTTTCTTTCTCTGGATGGTTTGCAACTGGGGTATTCTTGGACTGACCACTAGGTCTACCCTTCTCAACAGGAACTTTGGGAGCAGATGCCTTCACAGGGCGAACATCTTTCTTGGTCTGATCTACAGGCTTCATCACACCTGCAAGTGGCCCCTTGCTTCGTGTGTGGATTTCATTAGTGTGGATTTCAGCCATATTGTCTCCTTGGTCATCATTGTTCTCATTTGTATATAAATCCCATAGTATGTTGATTTGAGATTCTTCTTCCAAGGGCTCTTCTACTTGGTATTCTTCCTCATCTTCTTGTTCTGGCTCTAGCTCCACTATAGGTTCTTCTTGGTTAAGGAGCGATCCGATAAGAGCCAACTCTTCTGTATTTAAATTCCCTTCATTGGGTGGGGCAAGCAATGCAAGTGGACCATGACCACCTTTTGTCTTCTTACGATAGAAAGGTTTGAAAGATTTTCTATTGTTACACTCTCCTCCACTCCCGCTTGTACTCTCTCCAGAGTTCCTTTTCATATCGATGATTGTGTTTGTCAACTTCTTAATGATTCGATGCAAACCTTCTATATCTGTGGTATCTTTTTCTTTGATTTCAGCCCCTTTTTTATCACTCCCATTGTTCTTCTTGGATACTTGAGAGGCGTTCTTTTCTCCAGTTGTATGATGGCATGCTGTGAGACTGAGCATTTCATTCTCAACTTTTACTGCTTCATCGATAACACCCTATAAGGTCTGTGCATTACTCCTTTTGACCCACATCACAGTAGGGACAGGGAGAGAAGTGATGTAGAATTCCATGAGCACCTCCTCAATAGGTCTAGCGTTAGCTGGGATTTTGTTGAACAGGGTGTTGAACTAGATGTTAAAATCCTTGACCTTTTCTTTGGTTTCCATTTTCAAACGGGATAGTTCTAGAACTAAGGCCACAGGGGTTTTGTCATCGCCATACTTGTCTAAAAAGGCTTGTTGAAAGGCAGCCCACGAGGTGATTGATCCTGTTCTCAAGCTAAAGTACCATGTGGAAGCTGCACCAATTAGGGTAAAAGGGAATAGTTGACATACTATATCTTCATCAGGGAATATGGTTATCAACAGTGTCTCCCTTCTCAGGGTTGAATTTAGGCAGTACTCTTTCTGCATTCTTGGGTAAGGGATGTTGCTGCCCAGGTACCACTACAATGTCCTAAGTGAGCCAGGGAGGAAGTGCTCCTGGAGGAGGTGGGAGTTGGTTTCCACCCGGTTGAAGTTGATTCCCACCTGGAAGAGGAACGTTAGCCATATTGTGGATAAGGATGTTCTGGTTGAAGGTTTCTTCAAGGCTTTCTTTATTAAGACTTCCCAAATCGGGCTAGGGATTACCTTCAGAGAGTGGATCTTCAGGAATTTCTTCCCAGGGAGTGTCAATACTTTGCAAGGATTCAAGCACAATATCTTCAAGAGACGGGGCTGCAGATGTCTCTTTGTTTATGGAACAAATCCTTGGCTTTCTTTTAGTTGTCGGAGGTAAAGAGTGAAAGATGGGGAGCTGAGAGAGGGAACGAGCGTAAGCCCGAGTAAGTATTATGACTGGTTGTTCCTGAGTGACAGGATACTCCCACAGTGTCTCTTCTTCGAAATGAGGCTTTTCTGAATGAGAGGAAGGGTCTTTTCGACCTTCACAATCCATGCATTAATCTTTTCGAGTCCATGCACAACATTTATAGATGAAATCATAAAAAGCTATGGATGGCGATTTAGGTCCTCCTTCTAGCACCAATGTGTTGACATGGCGAATTTTCGCTATACCAACAAGGGGAACTAACCCGATCACAGACCCCAATTAACCCTACTTTCGTTTGGAATGGCTAGTTCCAACAGGTTTTAAGGGACCCCGTAAAATATTAAATGCATTGAAAGATTGCTTCTGGGAAGAAGACTTCAATTAAATCAACAAAATAAAATAGCTAACCTCTATGTATTGAATCCTATCTATACTTCTTCTAACTACTCTAGTCTATGTCCTAACTATCCTAATCTATCCTGCAGGAGCATGACAAAAGAGAGGTTAAACATCATATATGAATTCCAAGTCTAAATGAATCAATTACTGGTTCACATAAGAATAAGGCTGCATCAATTCTTAATTGCAATCCAATCATTCATATAGGAATACACATTCCTTTTTATAGAAGTAAAGCTTGCAACTGATGTCTAACATAGTTTCAAATCAGGGATTGCTTATGAATTAACTATGATGAAGAATTATATTCAAACAACCAGGCTAATTATAAGTTGTATCATTAAATATGCACAAAAATGAAACACATTTGTATTTATGCTAGCAACAGCACCCTGTCTCAAAACACATAAAATCAAAGGATCTTAAAAATGGAACAAAAGGCTCCTCATTGAACCAAACATTCTCCTTTATTCGTAATAAATCAAAGCTGTTTTCTACAAACAAAAATCCCTTCTCTCCTATCTGGAGATAATATTTATGCCTCAGGCTCTGGCCCCTCGTCTTCCCCTATTCTTTTCAATATACTGATCAGAATACACAGAGGTAGAACCATCAGTGTCATTGCTGACATGTAGAAGGCGTTTCCTGTCACTGGAGCGCTTCATTTCCCTGGCAAAATGAATAGATGTTGATTAGAAGAGGATGACTATGTGTCATCTCTTCATGATGAAACCTAGAGCAATTTTCACCTTCGGAATACACAGGCAACACGTGGAAAGATGACTGCAAACGCTTGAAGCCAAATCTTTAAATAAAACATATCCGCATAGGTGAATCTTCGTATTCGCTCATGCATCTTTTATCTGGAGTCATACTTGAAGCTTATGCATCCATGCTTTGACCTCGCTTGCCTTCTCTCGATCCTTGCCTGCAGAGATAACCAATCATCAGTCATACTTATACAAATATAATAAAATGCTAAAAAAAAAATCTGACTTACACTGAAAATCATTACATAACACCGAACCGGATCCAAAATCCGGACTTGAAAGATTATAGATGGGAACCTATACCCTATCAGGTCCGCCATATAGGGTTTTCATTAAAAATATCGACCACGACCTTTTATCGAATACACAGGAATATACGTGAAAAACCCGTAGTCGGGTCATACAGCCAGACTTCAAAAACTATATACCAGAGCCTATAATCATCGGCGGGTCCGCCGTATGGTGTTGCACCTTATGCATGAGTGCTAGACTCCGCTGATAGCGATTTGTGATGGGGCGGGCAGACTCGATAATATATATATTATGTTTAATAGGATCGGTGGGTCTGCCATATCGCATATCACAATATGCATAGACTAGGGCTGCACCGATTGTGATATGCGATTGGGAGGCAGACCCGAAATACATATGTGCTGAGGTTAATAGCCTCGGCGGGTCTGCCATATCAGACTGCGCTTTATGTTCATGCCATGGACACCATCGATTGCGATATGTGACGGGCTCCGGACCCGAAATATATAAATTATGGTTTATAATGCCGTCAGGTCCAGTGCCTCATGGTACACGTTGCGCGCCAATGTTGCATGCGATAAGTGAAAAGGAGTGTTATGTGCATTTTGCGAAGTATTCCCATTATAAAGAGTTATGATGGGAATAAAGACGCGATGGAAGATTTTGTGGGTTAAGCACACAAATGATTATAATAAGTGTGGGGGTGATTATATATGCGGGCATAAATGTATCATGAATGCTTATGAAGATTGAAAAGTCCCGATGCAGGGAATGAATGAAGGGCTAGTTTGGGTCATGAATGAACCATGCAACAGAGGTTTATTCAAGGGACTTAGCCATTAGGCATTGAAAATTTGCCTCGGTAAAGAGTTAAAATCCTTGGGATAAAACAAATCATTTGGAAATATGAAAGATCGAACTTCTAGGGGACCCATTCAAAATTTTCTATCAGACCATGTTTTAATAGGGTGGTGGTTGTGGCCGCAACAGAAGCATAAAATGTAGGATTACCTCATATATCGAGAATAGTGGATTGTTGTGCATCCCATAACACCTTTTACTTGCATGTTGATGGAGTATTGGGAGAAACTCAAAAGAAAAGTGAGCAGTACGATTGGACTCTGTCTCGCGGATTCAATGTTGCTAAATTTATTGGGGGAAGACACTTCCAAGAAATTATGGTATAAGTTGGGAAACGTATACTAGTTGAAATCACTAGTTAATAAGGTTTTTCTCTTGAAGAAACTCTATCTTCTAAGGACGAGAGAGGGTGATTAAGTCACATAACACTTACATGCATTAAATACTATGATTAATTAGCTATTGAGTGTGGATATCTCTTTAACATAAGAGGAAAAGTGCATTAGTCAGTTGTTTTCTTTTCCAAACTCATGGAATAGTCTATTCGTGGCTATTAGGAGTAACATGATTACACTAACTATTATTGATGTGGTGGCATCTCTATTATCAGAGGAGGTGAGGTTAAGGAACATGGAATGATTAACCAAAGATGCATTGTTAGTAAGATTTTGACTGATTGATAGAAGTAAAGGAAAATTCTGTAAAGGGAGATTTAGATCAAAAGGATGATATAAATCTCCTACTAAGTTGACAAGAATATGTTGGAAATTTGGTAAATTAGGGCATCACAAAAGAGATTGTAAGTCAAATATTTCTTAACAGAGAAAATAATTTGATGAGTAGTCTATTGAAGCAAGAACTTCTTTGGATGAAGGAGGGGATTGTAACACACCCAACCCCCTAATGTAATATTAGGACAATGGGGCATAAATAGACCTGAAATTCAAGGTTTATTATGGAGATGTGATCAAATTTCTTCTTTCTTTCATTAACCCAAATCACAATTCTAATACTGCAATCATATTTTGCTCATTGTGAGTTTCCCAGTAACATATATTTCATCTCATTCTGAGATCCAAGCACAAAGTTATGTCCATATGAACATTTACCCCCCCATTCAGGGCCAAATCATCCTCTGTACAAGCCATGTGGTTAACATATGGCTTTTCTTGTCCATGTGACGCCCCCACATTGGTCCATGTCTGTAGAAATCTTGGTGTATCAAATCCCCTACCATATTAGTGCTTCCCACAAAATGGACCTTGTCCAAAAATCTAGGGTTTTTGTCGTCTGATATGTTGGTATACAAAATATGTCCACTATGCCTTAGGTTGAAATCCTTTGATGTTTCGGTATAACCGATAACTTGATATGACTAATATATTGATATAGTTGATATCCCAACGCAAAATGTTGGGATATTAGTTCTTTAGTGAAATATCCTATAACAAAGAAACTCCACAATTCCTAATATACCAATGGGTTAGTGGCCAACATAGCCTACAACCTATTGAAGAATGTAACTAGTGTCGGTCTTCATAATTGTAGTTTCCAATAGAAAGAAAAAGAAAAAATATTTATAAAATTATTTTTTTATTGAGTTATTAAAGCATAGGTTTCATGCTTGGGTCAATGGTCAATAGGTCAAAGCACCCATTGAGTGCTCTAGGATTTTTATTGATTCAAAGTCAAATTTATTATGTAAATAAACCCTTCTTGGGTTTATGATGTCAAAGAAAGAAATTTATTTTATGTATACTAGTCATGAAAACCCCTCCACCATCAAGTTTCCCTCTAGCACTTAAATTCAACCTCAAATAAGATGTTTGGTCAGCCTCATGAAGGGACATGTCTACCTTGTGAAGACCACATATATATAAAGGAGAATTCGACCTTGGAGTATTAGCTATTATCAATTTGATTTGAAATTTTGTTGAAGACAAAAATTTTTGTTAAAGAAATGAGGATGGGCTACTTGTGAAAATGATAAAGGAGGAAGACTGAAACCTATTACAGGACCGAAGTTTCTTTAATTACATGAGCCTAAAATAAAAGATGACAGAACAGGTCAAAACCCTTGTCCTTGAAGAGTTGGTTTGGAAGAAGACTACTCCAACTGAAATGCTGACTTGATGGATGGAAAGGGGTTTAGGTCAAGGGTCAAGGATTGTCTCAATTTGATTTTGATTTTGCTAAGGAAGAGTTTGACTAGGTTTTCCCATCCTTAGGGGTTTTACCATGGATGAGTGCCTACATCTTGTGTTCTCTTGTTGTATTTTAAGTTTTGGCAATTGTATTTATGATAAACATATAATAACAATGAAGAATAAATAAGAACTAATCATAAGAAATTTTCAAGTGATAGAGAAATCAATTTAATAAGGAGTTCCAACTATGCTTCCCTAGATTTCTCAACATGGTATCAGAGCTAAGGTCAAAAAGTCAAGGAAACAAGAAGATCACTTATGAGTTAAGGAAAAAAGTTTCAAAGCCTACCTTTGACAAACCAAATCATTTAGGGGAGGAATCATACCAATATGGCATAATTCTAGGCAAATATTATAAGTTGAAATTCTCAGTGTTTGAGGCCGCAGACCTGGGTAATATAGGAAAAAAGGTTAGTAGAGTCAAGAGACATCCTTTTAAGAAGCTAAAAGTATAATCTACAAATCTAGATCAAACTGAGTTCATTATGAAAGAGATCGAACCTCTGTGTACAAATTAAAGTCTGAAAATAAAGAGTCTGAAGTCCTAATACTGAAGTCTGAAATCATTATTAAAGAAATATATACTCGAAATTTATGATCATATTATTTTAATCTCCAAGATATTTGGTGAAGTTTACAAAGGGAAGTTGAGACTTCCTTATAAAATTCCTATGTTTCAGAGGGCTTGTCTTTAAAGTTTCAACACATGAAAAAGGAGTTGAAACCTGTAATCAATCACAAGTATATTGTTGAAGGGCTTATAATAGCCGCAACCATATTGGAAGAAGGACGAAGATTCCTTTCTAGCCTTGAGAATTGCAGATCGAATTAGTTACAAAGTTTTTCATTGATCTAAACACACTTTAGAGGACGAATCATGATTCTGGGTATAGGTGTGTGTGCACAATCATATTCAAGTAGGACCAAAATCTATGGACTTGTGCATCTTAAGGATCTAGTCTGAATTGTTTTGATACTCTCTAGATCTTCCTTGAAAGACACGTCAATCCTATACATCCATATTTCAAAAGTAAAGAAGCCAAGGTCTTTCAAATTGAAAGGAGAAATTATGAGCATATAATATCCAAAGTCTGCACAATGGAGTTAGAATCTGATTTTGAGGCCTCCTCACCTACAAAATTGAAGCAAAAGGCATCCAAAGTTTGAGGGTCCAACTAAAAGAAAATTAACTAAGTATTGTTTATCTTCTTCTAACACTATGTCTATAGTTTGCAAGAAGAACAATAAGCTCAATGGAGCATCAAATCTTCAAGCATCGAAGGCTGAGGTAAGTAACATTGAGGTATCATTTGTTAAAAGGTTTAGCATAAAATGCTTTAGGATTTTGTTACTTTTATGTTCTTAGTATTGGCTTGAAGATTGTTAATATTTAGATTATAAACCCTAGATAGAACATATATACTCTTGTTTCTAACTCATGATATCTAGGGCTTGTAAGTAGGACAATGTCCCTAGAGCTAATTAAATTTTGTACTCAAAATCCCTTGTAATCCATTCAAGGTAATCAAAACCCTAGTTAGACATTATGTTATTGTACTTGTATATTTTGTTTGTGCTTGTCAATAAATAATGCATGGATATATTGAAGAAAGAAAAGTTGGTACAAATTGACTCATATAGACCACAAAAATTCTAAGAGGGAGTCCTTCAATAAGGAAACCCTACAAGGTTTGTAAAAGAAGCAACTCTATGTATGTCTAAAACCATAATAACTTCTTCATTAAAGGACATGATCATTTTCAAATTTATTACTAAATTTCTTATGTTTAGGTTTTTGAATCGTAAGGATTCTTGTTAGGGTGATTAATCATTAGATTGAATATACACTTATCATACAACCTCTTGTTTGATCATTTTTGTGAAACCCTAACCTTTAGGGTTCATTGTAAAACTATAGCCTTTTTTATGCTAATGGTATGTCGATGTTAATAATGAAACCCTAGTCTACTTAGGGGTTGTTGATTAAAGTCTAAAACCTATAATGATATCCTATTGTCTTGATGTTTAGGGTTCTGGTAATGTAATGGAAAAACCCTAGCCTTTTTAGGGTTTATTGTTGATGTCTAGGTTATATGATAAAACCATAGATTTTTTTAGGGTTTGGTGAATTAGGGTTTATAAGAAAAACCCTTGTAATAGCTAAAGTAAGGTCCTAGGAATGAAACCCTAGGTGTATATTCTTTTGTATGATAGAAACCCTATCTTGATTTAAATTGTTGTATATCCAACCTCTATGTCTTGATTGATATGAAATGCTAGCATGCTAACTTTATTGCTGATATCCGTTCATTGATGAAATCTAGGGTTTGTGACAAAACCTTAGTAAAGCTTGACATGGAATTCTAGGGCATAATATTGAAAATGTAAAGTGCTATGTTTAGATAGCTAACTTGATTTAGTTATCTAAGGATTTAAGTCTCGATGATGGAATCTAGGGTTTACGACAATAACCCTAACAAGTTGTTAAAGTCAAGAATATGTAACCCTCATTGATTATGAACCTCACTAGGTTTAGGTATTTGATGCTTCCATTATAATGACATGATTTTGATACATATGACTTCATGCTTCTTTATATTTTTACTTAAATATTTTCAGGTACATAATATTCAAGATGTTGAAGATGTTCATAATTAAATATGACTTGATAATTATAATGAGCTTAATGGAGAGAGGGAGCTGTAATAAAGATGATGACATTAAAAATGAATAGATCATCTTGTTTCCATAGAAGGAATGATGTTCCTGAAGGAATGAAATATTGAATTTCTCCAATGTAATGATGATACAAAAGAAAGAGCCCGTATGGCTAAAAGAATAAAAATTGTTGATTCCCTAGTTAAAAATAAACTTGGAAGAAGGAAATGTATATTTCTCTAGTTGAGAGGGAGCTTGGTTGAAAAGTTAATCTCTTCAAGTTGATAACTTGATCATAAGGATGATTGAGTTCAGAGAATAACTAAAGTACTACAGACAGGTTGTTCATGATTAATGAAGTTGCTAACAGAACTTGGTTACATTGAAAAGTGTTGAGGCCGAGTTTGGTGCTATTGGAAAACTTAAGAAGGAAACTTCAAACGAGATGTTTTTGGATAATATGATGTTGATTTAAGTAGCATCTAAATTACTAAAGACCTCGAAGGTTTGTGCTAAGAACACACACACATATTTTGAAAGCTTATTATTGATTCGGGTTGTGATTGTGCAAGATCTCTACATAAGAGGGTCGAACGTTTGAAGCATGCTTGGATTGTTAGATATATATGGTTTAGTTGATAAGGATAGATAAATCATCTTGGGGTGACAAGATGCTTGGGAGGAAATATGGCCGGCCTGTGATGATGTCTAGATCCCGAAGTAGGGAGGGCGGTGTTGGTCTTAAAGATCTGACCTTGAATACACACCTAGATCCCTGGGTTGGTGTTAGAGTGAAAGCTTGATGGTACCTAGAATGGTTGAATCTTGGAAAACAACTTAGTCCCAACCAGATTAGATACCTTGGTCAAGTATCTAATTTGTAGCACTGTGTTTGCTATGACTCTTCGTAGAGCATACCATTTTGATATTTTCTATGTACCTCTGTATATATGTAAATTATGAATACCTCCCTAGTTAAGAGGGAGTGTTGAAGAATGTAACTAGCGTTGTTTTTCATAATAGTATTTGAGTCATGTATTTGTCAATAGAAAGAAAAAAAATATAATATTTATAAAAACAATTTTTTATTGACTTATTAAAGCACAGGTTTCATGCTTGGGTCAATGGTTAATAGGTCAAAGCACCCATTGAGTGCTCTAGGATTTTTGTTAAGTCAAATTCAAAGTTATTATGTAAAAAAAATCTTCTTAAGTTATTGATGTCAAAGAAAGAAATTTATTTGATGTATTCTAGTCATAAAAACCCCTACATCATCAAGTATACCTCAAGCACTTAAAATCAACCTATTACAAGACCGAAGTTTCGATGATTACAAGAGAAAAAAATAAAGAAACTTTGGTCTTGTGATATGTTTCTTCCTATTACAATTAGTCTTTCTGTGATAAAGGAGGAAGACTGAAACTTATTATAGGACCAAAGTTTCTATGATTGCAGGAGCCAAACATAAAAGATGACAGAAGGGGTCAGAACCCTTGTTCTTGAAGAGCTATTTTAGAAGAAGACTACTCCAACTGAAATTATGGCTTGATGGATGGAAAGAGGTTTAGGTCAAGGGTATAGAATAGTCTCAATCTGATTTTGATTTTACTAAGGAAGAGTTTGAGTGGGGTTTCCCCTCCTCAGGGGTATTGCCTTGGCTAAGCACCTACATCTTGTGTTCTCTTGTTGTCTTTAAAGTTTTGGCAATTTTCTTGATGATAAACATATAATAACAAGAAAGAAGAAATAAGACCTAATCACAAGAAATTGTCAAGTGATAGAGAAATCGATTTAATAAGGAGTTCTAACTATGCTGCCCTAGATTTCTCAACACCACTTCATATAACTTCCATCCAATCAAGTCTAACACATGTCGGATCCTGAAATTTCCTTAAACATGTGACACTATTGACATATATCAAAACACTAGGATATTGACTATTTTCTAAGGCCCAACCCACACAAAGATCCCAATATGCCAATATGTTAATATGACAACTCAACATGCAAATTTATCCTTGACCATCCAATCACTTCCTAACCCATGGTAAACACTAACATGTTCCTTGCCCCATGGTATTGCTGATGTGTGACATGTGTCACTTGTATTTATGCCTAGCTGGCATATCAAAACACCAAATCTGGGTGACATGTGCCTTCAACTTGTCATTGCCACATCATCCATATGATGTTATGCTAACATCATTCCTCAATATCTCTGGTGCTCCGATTGTTGTTAATTGACGAGCTTGATAAACAAAAATAGGGTCATAAAAAATGATCTATTGATTAGGGCCACTCCGTTTCAAGGACTCTGCCAAAGGAATTTCACCCATTCTTTTGGAACTCCATATCCTAGTAAGTCCCATTCGGCTAGCTCTTGGTCCTAGCTTCTATTAGTCCATGTTACTAGGGTTAAGGCTGAGGTCTTCAATCTCAATCTTTTTGGTTAATTCAAATATTTGTTGTACAATACCCTTTTTGATATTTCAAACTCTTCAACTACTTCCAAGGACTTGATTTATTCTTTGTCTTTGACTAGGCAACATCATAATTCTTGCTTTCAACATTATCAATTCAAGAGACTCACATGATAGCTTCTTTGTAGGGCCATACAGAGCCTTAAGCTCCTTCCATCACACAAATTTACCACACAATTATGGTATGCACAATAATCCATCATGACAACATTCATGAAACAATAATGAGTGTAGCCATTACAACCAAGGCTAACATCTCAATTTATGAACACACAACATACAAAGGTCACAATTGAAATATGTGAAAGGCTTCCATTGCATACACCAATCATTCATAAAAGAGTGCATATCAACATTCAAGCAGGCCATGTTATTTACTTAGCACGTTGATCATACATGTTCAATATGATAATAAAATAGCTTGTAGATGGACTTTTAGAGCTGAACTATATAAGCAGGTTGAAACTTCCAACAAATGTTTTAGCCTACTTACACAGTTCAAATATAGAAGCATATCTAGAATATGAATAACTATGAAAACATGCATTCAAATACAACAAATTTTAACATATAATAGCATTCATACACAATGAATCCAACATAAATTAATCTTGAAGCATTGAACAATATTTTCATCTCATTTACAAATATGGAAATATACTTATTTTTTTCACTTGAATTTGTTGGAAATTGAAGAAGAGATAACCACTCACCACCTAACTATAGCCATAACAACATTGCAAGTTTCTTTCATTTGGCCACCCCCAAACCTGATCAAATGTTTGAAGGATGGTTATTGTAAATGGTTACGTAATACCTTTTTCGGTTCACGCCTTCAGAATAGATTCCCTTTGAAGACTAGGTACATGGTCCCATATTTTGTGAAGTTTGTTTTGAGGGTGGAATTAGTGGTTGATTTGGGATGCATCGTCTTGATAACATCTAACCCAATGATCATATATGCTATGGATTTTCTTATTGTAGGGCCCTTGTAGCATAGTTATGGGCCATGCTCAACTTTGTCCATTCCTCACTTCTTTTTCTACTACGTTTCAAAAACTTGAATGGTTTTTCCAATTCTATTCTTTATGTGGTAATATATAGGAGTTATGGAGAAAATATCATATTTCATTAGGGTATAGGATACAAGGTTTTAGATGCTCCACAAAATATTGGGATTTAATTAGAGTGTTCTTGTCTGCTATGAATGAGAAGTGGGACCTTGTTGTTTGCAACATTTGAGCACACATTTTAGGGGTGTCGAAAACCAAATGATCATTCTAGGGGTAGGGGAGGCCACTAGGCACCATAGTTCCATGTCATATATAAAGTCTTTGATGTGGACTTGTGTTGTTGTAGCCTTGACATTCATAATATTTTAGTTGTGGAGTCTTGAGGTGTAGGCATCCATACTGACTAAAACATAAGTCCTATCTCGCATGACTAGGAGATATAGAGCCTAGTAGGGGTTCCATCTAGGAATTTTTTTACTTCATTAGTCACCTAAAATTTTTATTCTACATCTCTCTAAGTATAATCAAGATATCTCCTCACTTGTTTAATCCATAAAATTCCTCTTGAGTTTTTGAGCATCCTCACTAAGATATATTCCCTATATTGTGCACCTAAACACCCTAAGTTTTCTACATATCCTTGCTTCCTCTAGGGATTCCTTATATTTTGATTTCAATGTATATCTATTTTTATTTTCCATTTCCACTTTATCTCTTTCTTATATTAGTTTCCTCCGTGTTTCTTTTATCCTTGTTTCTTAAGGCCTTCCTTCCTCTTCTCTACAGTTGTAACACCTTGTAGACAATTCCTAGCTACTAAGGAACTATGCCAAGGTAATAATAAACCTTCTTTAGGCCCAAGCTAGCCCTTGAATCAGAGGGGGCTCCCTCAAATATTACAAGGCTTACTTAGTATTCATTGTCACTGAACAATAACCTTAAAGTTTGAGTACAATGGCTAGATTAAGTGATGGAAAAAAATGGTGGACTAGGCTAAGAATAAGGATAGCAAAGAGTTGGGAGAAAATAATGAAAATACCAGATAGCCAAGAGAGTATCCATTGGGTATGAAGTCCTAAAAGATAGAGCACAAAGCTAATAGATGAAAGGTGGAAGAAATTAAGAAGGAAAAAATGGAGATTCATCGACTGTATGATATTTGTTATTGTGGAAAACACATCCAATAACATTCTAATGGTTAAATAACATAATAGAATTTTATCATATGATATCAGGGCAATAATAAATGAATGTAAAGGAATAATGCAAATATCTTATTCATATTAAAATATCATTTTTAGGCAACATTCCCGGGAGAATTGTGGGAAGTTGATCCTCAACTTAGCCTCTCTAGTTTTCCATATACTTTTAATAATGCTCAACTAAAACAAAAACAAAATATATGACTTTTAAAATATTCTTAACACAAAAAATAGTAAAGAAAACTGAGTTCTATTTATTTGAGGTCGTGAATCCAAGAGAAAATTCTCTGGATCTGAGAAATTACAAAATACAGAGGCTCATCGGGCTTACAAAAGGGGTACATCCCTCAAGCTTCCATCCTCTCATCTTAGTGCCAAAATCCTCTCTCTAACATCTACAACTGACTTTTTAATTCTTTTACAAAGCTAGGTTTATTCCTAGAATTGTCAAACACATTTCAAAACATGGAAATGGATTTCCACCTATAGTTGTGTGCTATTTCAACTGCGTAATAAATCAGGAAAACTATGCCACCTATTTTAACCAGTGATCATACGACAACTCTTCATAAATCTTTGGTATAACATTGAGCATTGTATTTGGTTGTCAAATAAATTACCTCACTTTACATCACCTTGTCATTTCTAGTTAAATAATCACATCTACACAAACATGATCATTTAATTATGAATTTGAATAACTCAATGCAACACATAAAATTCTCTGAGACATGTTCATTGTTTTTGGCCTAAAATTAACTCTACGCTACTTTTTATTACCGATCACTCTATTTTCATTCATTCCTACTTCCCTTTTCTCTAGCTTTCTCTAGTCCTCGTGTCTCATCTATCACCTACTTTATTTCAACTCTAACTAGTTGGTCATTAAATATTTTCGATACATTATCATTGGTTTGTGCACTTTGTGTGGTAACTGGCTAAATGTTTCCTTCATGTGCATATTTGTGTTGCATTGCAACATACTCTGCACATAAACAACCTAACTTATGGTGATGGCTTATAGAGAGCCAACTCCAAAAATCAACTCGCAAGTAGGCTTGGAATTTCAAATTTATTTTTCTTACCAAGCGAAAATTTGATGACATTTGTTTGTTTTTAATTCCTATCATTTTATGTTTTATACATATTTATGAGTATCAAATTATTTTATATCCTTACATACAAATTTTACTATCATAAATGTTCATTTTCATAATATTTTGACTATAAATATTTTTATGATAGAAAAATAATCCAAAAAATATTCAAGATAAAAATTAATAATTTAACCAACATCCCTTGTAATTGGTATTATCAAAATAAAGTATCACTGAATATTACATACTACACATTCAATTGAACATTTTCCAAAATCTGATTTTAAAATGTTATCATTCCACCAATATTTTACAATAGGAGAAACATCTTAAATGCAACCCCTTCATACCTAGGGTGAATATGAAATTGAAGACATTGCTAATTATAACATCTAATAAACAACATGAAACAACGAGCAACCCTTCCTGTAGCGTAGTGACATGAAATACTGTAATAATAATAATGAAGAATAATTATGTTGTTTCTTTAAAAAATTAAAAGATAGATCTTTAAACCATAAAAGCAACAATCTCAATTTTATTGAAGAATCTTCGGCGAAAATCACATAGAAAAACTTATGTCGACGCGTTTCGAACCATCCAGTGTGGTTCATCTTCAGGACAAGTTGAATGAGCAGATCACATTTAGCACATTTAATTCATTTTAATTTTTCAACATATTATTATTATTATTATTATTTTATTATTTATTATCTATTTATTTATTTATTGATTTTCTTATTATTAATTTTAGGTTTAAAAGTAAATATTATTAATAATAACAATATGTTTGACGTTTATAACTAACTATTAAAATTTTAAAAGTAATTCATTTTATATAATTTTTAATTTTATTCATTTTAATTTTTCAACATACTTGAAATTATTAGTTTTTGATTTACTTAAAAAAAAAAGAGAATATTATTAATAATAATAAATTTCCCTTTTTCTTGGTCAAACTAGCCGTTATCATAGCTGTTATTTTTAGCCGTTGAGTCATGGATTCTCTGCCAAGTCTATTTAATGTGCTAAATGTGATCTGCTCATTCAACTTGTCCTGAAGATGAACCACACTGGATGGTTCGAAACGCGTCGACATAAGTTTTTCTATGTGATTTTCGCCGAAGATTCTTCAATAAAATTGATATGGATCACAGAAGTCTCAGTTCAATAATCTCAATTTTATTTGTGAAACTTTCTTTCTATTTCATAATAAAAAAATCAGAATTCTTATTATCTAAAGAACAAGAAACTTACCCATTCATTTTCCAAGGAACTAGCCACCACTATTGCAACTACCATGACCAATAACAAATAATTGCACAAGAAACTCAAAATTTTCAAAAAATTGAAGTTTGAAAAAAACAATATTATAACTTCAAATAAACGACATGAAACAATGATTAACTCTTCTTATAGTATAGTGAAGTGAAATTTTGTAACAATAATGAAGAATTGTTAGATGTTTTCTTAAAATAATTAAAAGATAGACCCTTAAACCATAAAAAATCTCCATTTTATTAGTGAAACTGTTTTTGTATTTTCATGTTCAAAAAATAAAAATTATTATTAAAAAGAACAACTCACGCTTTCATTTTTCAATGACCTGGTCAACAATATTGTAACTTCCATGATTAATAACAAAGGATTGCACCGGAAACTCGAAATTTTCAAACCTTTGGATTCTGCAAAAAAAAAAAGAAAAAAAGAAAAAACAATATTTGAAATTAGAAAAAGTTATGAGAAAATATTTACAATTTTCAGTATCTAACATGACAACAATAGTATAGACATATCTTTATACATTCCAACAATAAATATCATAGTTGAAAATATAACAAAAGATTCAACTGACATTGTTACCTCTTTTTGTTCACTCTTTTCATAAGTGAGATTCTTCAATTGCAGATTACGATTATACTTCATTGGAAGTAAAATCTTCTTGAGTGCATTAAATATTTATAAAAACCTCATAAAAAATTCAACATGGTAAAAAGCTTCTTACCTTGAACCTTACACTTTAGCAAAATCCACAAGATTCCCCACACATTAAACAAGATTGCAAGATACACAAAATTTGCCCCAAAAGATAAATAACACATCCTAACTCTCAAATCTCAAGAAATTTTCTTGACTTTGTATCTCTCCATACCCCATATACTACACTCCAGTCCACATTAGAATATTTAGTCCCATTCAGAGATATTCTCATTAATGCATCTAATGTATCCAATTCTAGTCTATATTTTCTGATGTCCTTGATGATGTTTTGTCTAGAAAATCCCCTTTTACAATTCACTATACTTGTAGGAATAATGAGTATAGCTTGCCATAATTTCATCCTATTAGGATAAGTTTTGTGCCATTGTTTTGTGTCACGAAAGATCTTCCATGCTTCCTTCATTTTGAAACCCCCACAAACAAAAAATTTAATGAATCAACAAAAAGGTGCAACTCTCTTTTACAAGTGCTAATATCAAATAAAGAAACAAATTCAAGATTGTCTGATATGGTATGCAGAAAATGTTGAAAAAGTTTAAACAACCAACGCTCAATTTTTTTTATCACAACTACAACACTCCTTAGGATAATAACAAGGACAAAACAATTTGATCAATTAAAAAGATGAAGATATGTGAATATTTCATTCAAAGAGTCTATGAGAGACTCAATATAACTTTATGTGAGTTGTTGGAAACTCTCTTGTGTGCCTTCAATGCAAGGCTTCATATTTTGTCTCCTTATATCACTATAATTAGTCTCCATAGTTGGGACAAAGATGTATTGTAACTCATGTCTATCTATAACTATCCCTTCATCTTTAATTTCAATATATCCATATTGAGAATCACTTAGAAATTTTGAAAGATAAGTTGTAGCTTTTGGATTTGTTCAATGTACTTATAATTACTTCAAGAGACCCAATAGGTGTAATGCCTACATTTTGTTCTTGAAAAGTCTTGTTCAACCTGTTCAATTCACCCAACACATCAGCCAACATATGAAAACAAAATTGAATGGAGTAAATTCATGTCTTATCATACCATAATGAAGTTTTCTTTTCATTTTTCCACATAGTTAAAATTGTTGGCATAAGCTTAACAAGCCTTATAATAATTTCTCCCTTGAATAACCATCTCACTAAGTGTATCTATAAGACATCAAGAACATCAATTTGCATGACTTTAAGAAAATCATTAAGTTCATTACTTCTCTTTGGTGAGTTTTAAACCCACAAATACACCTCGTTTGCAATTTTTTTAACATATAGCAACTTAGGTATTTTCTAGGAAGCATCTGTTGTTGCTAAAGGCTCATAGTGAGCCACACAATGCACAATGATAAGGTTTGGAGCATCTTTTTTTAAAAATGAGACAAAGCCATTTTCATGTCCAATCATTTTTGAAGCTCCATCTATGGAAACAACTATCAATTTTTGGTTTTGAAGTCCTCTAACATTTATTAATTTCCTAACACAATCATATATTGTTTTTCCTTTTCCATCCATTACATTCTTAAGCTTCATAAATTATGAGATAGGTGTCCCAAGGCCCTTTGAATCTAAATAGGTTACATACAAAACAAGGTGTTGTTCTAAGCTTCAATTAGTGCTTTCATCAACCATTAATGAAAAAAATACTTTCCAACATATCATCTGAATATGCTCAATATATCTTGATATACAATATATAAAATCATTTGCACACTTACGATTTGTGTATGAAGAGTACTCTTGAGACTTTGGCATATATGGTGTTTTTGCTTCCATGAGGAATTTCTAAAGCTTTTCATACTTTGATAAAGATAAATCTTCTTGGAAAACAAAATATGATATTTTCATTGTAGTGATAACTCTTTCCTTATTTTCATCTTCCATCTGCCTAATATGATCTAGAATTGGTTTCATCTTTCTATCTAATGCATTAATCCATCTTGCCTTAACATATTTATGTACCAATTATTTTTCATGAGTAACAAGAGTATTATGCTATAATGTGGTACAACCATTCCCTAAAGCTCAGGGTCCATTCATCTTATACTTCTCACAATAGCTACATTTCATAGTGTTTGTATCATCACACTTCACATAATTCAACCAATCAAACTTATCTAACCATTCAACTTAGCCTCTTCTTCAACTTCATTTTTTTCAAATCTAGTTCATCATGAGAAAAAATTCCAAAAATTTCATGAAATTGCTATTCCAATTGAGTATTATAGGTCTCTAAGCGTGTTTCTAGATCATTTTAAGACTTGAAAGTTTGCATTTTTGTCCATACATACATTTCTCCAATCATAGTTGTATTTTAATTTTTTGAGACATTTGTGAGTCTATAACCACCTATATGATATAAATAGGTGAAATCTAAGAATTAACTTAAGAATGTCCCAAAAAGACCAAATATAAAACTATACTTGTCCATAAAAAGTAGGAAAGTAAAACATAAAGCACATGCTTTAAGAAAAAAATATATACCAAGACATCCACTAAAATGTTTTTAGTCAATATACTTGGATGATTGTAGGTTATTATCGTGAATGTAACACCGTAGTCCTATAATTCTTTGCATTCCCAAAAATCCACTTACTTTACATGAAAACAATTGAATATGAAATATAACATTTCATCATATAAAGAAATTGAGATAAAGACTAGTTGAACAATATTACAACTCATAAGAAAATATGAATTCATATGCAAAGACCAAATTATATATCTTTGGGATAGGGGTATCTATTTTATATTTAATCATTTTTTAAATACTAGAGCAAAATTCTAAAACCTTATGAGCAGTGCTCTGTTCACATAGTTAACAAACTCAAACCATCACCTAACTTAAGAATAGGTATATCAGAACTAGTAAGTGTAATGTCTTAATAAGACCTTTTTAGTGATCTACCAGTTCATAGTTTTTCATTGGGTTATAGTATAAAGCATTATAAAATTGGTAACCAAACATATCAAACATGCAATATGCAGTGAAATAAAATTGGTTACAAAACAATGTAGGACTACATTGGATACTGATCATGGTAAAAATACTAAAGTGCATATTGATTGAAGTTTATTGTAAGTATTTTGTTGTTTAATTTGCCAACTTTGCACCACACAGCCCAACCATTCAAAAAAAAAAAAAATACTAGTACCAATTGTCAAAGTCATATATGCTTTGAACTATCTCACTACAATAACGACTTTGTAATTTTATAAGTCTTTTTGTGATTTTAAGGAATCTAAAATATTTTTAGATTCCTGGAATTAGGCAAGTTGAACTGAACTATTATCAATTTTTATTGGTGACCACGTCTGTAGAAAAACCATGAAAATTATGCTCTACTATAATGAACAATCTAAAAACTAGTTTCTTTTCATTAAGACAAAAAATTTCTGTACTTGTTTGCAATGAAATAGGAATAGAAATAAACACAGTCGATCAATAATCAAGACACAAAAATTTCTAGGGAACCCAACTGTGAAAACCCTTTACTTGATTGGGATTTTTATTGATAGAAGAATGAGCAATAGATCTCTTACAATACAATTGTTTCAATTAGAAAACAATCTTGTTCTCCCTCTTCTTGTCCTAAGCTTGAAGCACCTTGTAAGAACCCTGATCTTCTTCCTAAATCCTTGTGCATAGGGTGCTCTTATTATTTAGGGGATTCTCCCTAACTCCTTGCACAAATCCCAAGGAATTCTCTTCTATCAATCTGTGCACAAGCTTCTCCTTAGTACGCCCTTCCCACACAAAATATATTGCACACAAACTTGTGCTCTCTATTCTCTTGTCTCACCAACTCGTGCTCACAAAAAAGTGATATACAATGGCGCCTTTGTCCTCCTTAGAAGCAATTCACATAGGCCAAATATGGTAAGTTGTATTTTAGGAAGTTGACTTGTGATTTTCTTGTTAACTAAGTTTAACTGATTCATGTAACTCATCTTGTCTCAATTTATAACTTGAGACTCAATTATTCGTCCTTCTATAAATCAAACTTGCACTAGAAGAGAAAAACTGAGCCTTCCACTCCTGTATATCAGTCAAACTACTTCATGAATTTTCCTAACTTATAAGAAATCACCTTAATTTTAGGAACTTGCTGATGGTGCTAGAAACCTTTCAACCAAGGGCTCTCCTCGATGTGAAGTCCTAGTTATACCTCACACCACTTTGAGTAGGAGTCCCATCTGGAGTATCGACCTGACCACCATAACTCTAAGTTTTACCTTAGCTGCAATGAATCACATAAGAGAGCATGCACATAACCTTTGAAATTATCAAGTTGACACTGTGAAACATCAATTGCAATGTGTAAAAGGATACTTTTTACGAGAGGGCAGTAAGAGTGAGTATCTAGAAGGAAAGTAATAGTATTATCCTAAGAGAGGCACATGGGAGCAAGAAAATATTCGTTAGATATCTAGTGAAATAGTTCACATAGACACAACGAACCAACAAATACAACACACATTCAACAAGTTAAGTACCAAATCCAATGAAGTGGTTCAATTTCCTTAGTACACATGAACAAAACATATACTGCAAACATCTAAAGAATATTTTTACAATATTCATGATACGTGCATGAAAATGTGTTGGCTCAGTGAGCTTCTGATTATTAGGTGAAATATCCAAGTACACAATTACAATGACGATCCACTAGCTCCAATAGTGGAACATTAAGTCACTTCTTTCTTTCCAGAAGAATGTTCTTCTCTTCTATGCTAAGCTAGAGAAGCCAAGGCTATCTCTCCAAAGGTTAAGCCTCCAAAATCCATTTGCTTGAGTTATGAGGTTTCTTTTATAATAAGAGGAATGACCTTTCATATCCCCTATGACCCTTGGACTTCTACTTTGACCTTTGGACTTCTATATGACTTTTGGACTTTTCCTAAAGACTCTTTTGTCCATATATGAATATGTGAATTTTCATATTCCACATATGACTCTTGGACTTCCAAACATTACATTTTGTCCTTTCTTTTTGATAATCACATCAATACATCCATAAGTGATGTGGAAAGACACATGGACACACATGACATTGTCATGAGTCTGGTATAAGTCACAACTTGGAAATGATGACATGGAATTCATGATGAGGTTGCAATGCCAAGATGTTCCTTTTGCTACTTTGCCTTCAATATTCGTGAGAAATATGCTCAGTTCTTCATCTTCATGAAAGATCTGCTTTGTTTTTCATCTTAACCCTCTAAGGGGATGAATGATATGGAGTCTTCATGTGGTCCTGATATTTAGTCTTTGGTCATAAACTGGTGTCCCTTCATCTCCTTGCTTGATGAATTCTTCATTGTTCCTGCTTCACAAGTGTCTTTTAGCACAATCTCCTTCTCCTCCTTTCTGGGAATCATCCTGTCATGTCAAAGTATAGTACCTATAGATTAAATTTTATCATGACAAGATGACATCAACCCATAAATCTCTTAGTCTAACCTTCTTCATGAAAATCATTGAGTAACATGGAACTGAGTATTGAACAGGGAGGAAGGCTCGGGGATTACACATTACGTAGTTCCAAAGGTCAAGATTGAGGGACTGATGCTTGTGACTACGCAATGCGCAACACTAGAGGCCCAGGAGACAAGATTGCACAGTTGAGGGTCATAGTGTGGTATGCTTATCCACTGTAACTACGCAATGCACAATTTAGGAAAGAGAGAGGGTGATAGGATTGCGTAGTTGCATAGTTAAGGAAGGCAGGGAGACAGACTGTTGCTTGCAACTGCGCAATGTGATGGAGGAGATTGGTTAGAAGGTAGGATTGCAGAGTCTTGGAGGTCAGAAGGAAGTCCTTGAGCATTGTGACTATGCAATGCACAGTCCTTGGAGGCAGAGACTACACATTGTGCAGTTCCAGGAGGCAAGGGTGCATGCTTGAGGCTTGCAACTGCACAATGTGAAATTCGAGGGCAGAGTGAGCTTAAGTTGGTCAGGCATGAGATCTTCTGTATTTTGACTAAGTGTGGGATCAGTGAGACATAAATGAAACCAAATTTGGGCTTGAACATGATCACACACTTAGAACAATAAACAACACAACATTGAACACTCAACACTCAAATTCAACATGATTCCCTTGACGCGACAACAAAACAATACTCTCCTCCAAGTGCGACACTTATGATACACTTTGTGATGACAATGACGACACTAGTGAAATAATGATCATGACTTGGGGACTGTGTCAAATGCATATCTTTATGGTGGATAGATTCAACACAATCGTGCAAGAGAATGCATCAAAATGAATCCCTTTGACTAGATGCAACACTTCCCAAACCACAAGACGACACTTACGAAAGTAAGAGAAAAGTACAAATGCCACTTGTAAAAGCTAAAGGAAGTGAAAGTGACAAATAATAGAGAAAATATAACATGAGAACAAAACTTTTTAAAGTGAAAGAAATCAAAAGTGATAGTCGCGAATGTGAAAGTGACACTTATGAAAACAAAAGTGCATCAAAGCGACATTTTAGAATACTCTCTGAAATAGAACTACATTTGAAATCAAAGTGAGGGAGGCTGTCAAAAGAGAGTGCACATTGATCGTCGACATGTACTGCATAGTACACTGTGCTTATGGATTGTACAGTCACTGTCACTAGTGATTGTGCAAGCCTTACCTTCAAGAGTTGCGTAATGCCTATCTAAGATTACATAAAAATATGTGAGTTTGTGAATCCATTGAAGATAGAGCATGTGTGAGAAAGTGACTTTGACACTTACAATCTAAGAAGAAGACTCAAATAATTGACAAAGCATCATTCAACCATGAAGTGACTATGAAATGACAAATCACAAGATCCACAGTAGGCTCGAAAATTCATGTGTAAGAAAATTTTTGGAGGGTGTTTGTTGCAACGACAACATAACTTGTCCTAAATTTTAGGAAGTTGTGCATGATAAGGAAAACTGCTTCTCGTTCTCGTTGACTAAGGCAAAATTCAAAGGAGGACCTTTATTGCTACTATTTTCAACAACGTCTCACACAACTATTTAAAACAATGTTGAATGAGTGTTATCTGAAACAATTTTTGAATTGGCGTACTATAAGAATTATCCAAAACAACTTTCGAAAACCCATCATTGTTGGAATGGTGAAAAACCAAAACAAATTCTAAATTCCACTTGATAGTATTCTTTTTTCAAAAATCCTAAAGTTCCAAGTATATTTGGAGGATTATCCTTATCCTACGCCATGTTGAAGTCTACTATGTTGAATGAAGGCATGGATCGTGGTTATATATATGTATTGTATTGAATTAAATTTAGACATCTATTAAGTGAATTGAATAGAAATAGACCAAACTCATTTAAATCTTGGAGGTGCAAATCATTCTCAAGTTTAAATGGGTAAGGAGCTCTGAGTAGAAGTGGGAGATACGTTTGCTATTACACTACATCCCTTTTTATGAAAATCCATTATTTTGGACAATTTACAACACAACTACCTAATTGACGAATATGATCCTAATAAACATATAAATCAACTGAAATTCTTGTAACCATTGGGCCAGACATGGCACAAAGTTTCTTCCATAAATAAAGGAGGACAACTCACTAGGAAATCTCTTTATCGAAGTGATAGAAGAATTAAAATTTCTTACAAGTCATAGAGGCTAATGCACCTTCTCTATCTCTGGGAACTATGCATATGGAAGAATGAAATGGAGATATAGATCGACTGAGCGATGCTGTAAATGCCATTGAAATTTGAGGGTGTCAGATGGATGCGAGTCCCAAGATCCTTATTGGAATTAAATAGATGTGATATTTTTTATTATTATATCTATTTATAATATACATCCAAAGATTATATTGAGATTCCACAGGACCACAAGTTATAGTTGACAACCTGCCACAGGTATGAGCACACTAGTTCTTTGTAGGGGTGTCAATTCTCTCCAATCTCAAGAAACCTACACATTGCAAATGGTTCAAGGACCCTACTAGAATTTATGAGAAAGTTCTATAAGAATTAACTTGTCAATATGATAGGTTGAATATTTTATAACCGATAATTATTAACATGTAATATGTGCTACAACCCATCAAATTCTAGGTCTCGTTGGAATTTGAAATACCTACTGACATTTTAGATCATTGTATTCATTATTTGATAAACAAATTGACAATTTGGGTCACTGCATTCATTATTTAATAATTGTAACTTATTTAAATGATATGGTGTACAAGGTTGGAATTTGAAAAACATAGTGACATTTTGAACTATATTTATAATTTTAACGTTGAAAGAAAAAAATTCAACCTTATTTGGTGTGACAAAATCAACTTGTGATGGATAAGTTGTCTGTTATATTCCATTGTTATCTAAATACATATAACTTCCCAAGTGTACAACATCCTGTTTGTGGCATCCACCAATGGAATGAGAAATGAAGGTAGCGCTCAGAGATGATGTTTGCATGGTTGTAGTCTAAAAAGGTTTCAAATTTGCTCGAAAAATAATGGAAATTTTGGTAAGATTATGATAAAATAAGGTAGAATTTTTTTGTATATCCAGGTTACAACTATGAAACTTCAATATTTTGGTTAGTAATGGTGTTGAATCCATTTCCACCATCAAAAACACGATTCAAATAAGAACGTTTTTAAAAAAACTTTTGTCGAATTCCAGCCATTTTTAGCAGTCTGACGTCATTGGCATGTGTCACTAAACAGGGCCCAACCATTCTAATAAGGGTAGCTCACCATGACGGAAAATGTGTGAAAGAGTACTCTATCCATGAGAGGGTAGGTTAAAATATTTATATAAATATAAGATGATCGTAAGTCGGTAAAGATCACGAGTCAGTTGATGGGGCCCCAATTTTTTAGTTGAAACGTGTTGTATGAAGGATGGTTTTTTATGAAGTAGGCAAAGCTAAGACCCTCAATAATATATACGACTATGATTCCATCCCGTGAACACAGATAAAGACAAGCAATTGGTAAAATTTAGCTTTCATAATTTCAGCCTTCTTGAAATGGGCAAGTTAAAATCTTTTGAATGAATGAATGGATGAATGAACAAATGTGAAAATGAATGGATGATTTTAATGATGTCCACGAGGCTGAACAACCTAAGGGACTATTGTAAAGAAAACCCAACACCCCCCATTATTTAAAATAATGGGGACTCTTTCCATTAATTTTTGACTAAGCATCTTTTATTATTTTTATTTTAGTTAATTGTTTTACAATTTTGTCAATTTTCGTTTTCATTGGATTTCTATTTTGATTGTTTCATTGAATTCAATTTTCACAAGCTTTCCATCGATACTTGTTTCGCCTAATTTGGTCAACCGATTTGTAAATAACACTCCTTTGAAGTTTGATCATTTTCTCGCCTGGACTAAAAAATGTTAATAAATGTATGATATTTCAATTTTTGCAATTAAAATAGTCATTCATTATGAATATTAATTCTCAGTTAATTTTTAGTAATTTTTTTCATTTTTCACTAACGGTCCTACAAAATGACCCAGCTAAATTGTACAATGGATGAAAACACATTTCGGGATCTTGGTAATTTACTCCAATTTGTTATTTTAAAACAAATTGCCAAACCCAAAACCCCAAAATTGCAAAGTGGCTATAGTCCAATTTGTAGGATTGTTAATTCGCGTGGGTCCCACTTCTCATTGAATCCTTCCTTCCAAAATCGTCGAGATAAAAAGTGCAATGCGATATTGCGATATCGCATATTGCATATTGCAAGCAGCTCAAGCACCTCAATTAAAATCTTGCAATTTGCAATTTGATTTTTATGCGATTAGGTAAAAGGTTTTAATATAAAGTTTTTTGAGTCACCTCCTTATACCTACTGACGCCGTGATCTCATCCTCACCTCACCATACATCTTATCCCTCCACCTAACTCTCCACTCACTCCTTATCCCTCCATAACTTACCTCCCCTTATAACTCCACTACTCCCTCACAGCTCATGTGACTTGTTATACTTTGATCATTTAATGGATTGATTCCAATGGTTTGTTAAAATTATTATATTAAATTATAATATTCATATAATATAATATAATTATAATTATAATTTATATTGTAATTTTAATATAATATAATTTATAATATAAATATTATATAATAGTATTTTAATTAATTATTAAATTTTGTTTAATTGAGGATTTTAATTAAATTTATAATTAATTAGAATTAATAACATAACTGAAATTAATTTGTATTAATTAATTAACATTTGAAATCTAATTTAGGATTAGATTTTTGATCAAAAATTCTGATTTTTAGCCAAGGCAATAGAATTTCTAGAATTCTCGTAGTTATAATTCATCAACTTTGGTAGCTCTTAAATGAAATTTTACTTGGCCAAATGAGGCCTAGGACGACTCATTGGAAAGATAAAATTATGGAGAATATTTCCAAAGTGGTCACAAAGCCATATTTGATCATTGAATGGGTCTAAAATTAAGTAGAAGATCAAGCTCAAAATTTTTAACAAAATCAATTTTCTGAGTTCTCTTTTCTGCATTCTCATTTTCCCACAACTACTTCTAAGTGCAGATCCATTCACCTATGTTATTCTTGACCAATTAAATCTTCACAAGCATCAATAGAAAGCTCAAATTTCTTTTATTTTAATTATAGAATTAAGTTTTGATTATATTTGTTTTAATTCCAGATTTGATATTTTGGATTTATTTATCCATTTTAATTTAGTTTTGATTTGTTTATTTCAGGAAAATAGTTAAAGAGATAAGGAGAAGAAGATCTCAATCAATGAGAATTCCCCAATAATAGAAGAATGAAGTTTTAAGTCAATGAAAATTGATGGAACAAATTTATTCTTCAACAAACTTTTTTGTTTGAGAACTCCTTTGTAAATATTATAAATACCAGATTGTAGAATGTATTAAGGGCTTCTCTTCTCTATAATTCTAGAATTCTAAAAGCACTTATGCAATAGGAATTTAGAGTTGTAGGTGGGCGGAGAGAAAATCTCAGATCTAGGGAATATTGAGAATTTTTATTTTGCATTATGAATTATGTATGATGGGCAGAGTTTGCACTTCTGCAGCTCTTGTTGTAACAACAGAAGTTCAAGCAATTTAAAGGACTGTTGGAGACCAGAGCCAAAGAAATTGATTCAATAAATTGGTATTTCTAATACTATTGTTTTAAATACTAGTTTCATTTTATGATGGCAGGAATGTGTCATTTTATTCATATTTGTGCACTACAGCCGATATGAGTAATGTGTCTCAATTATATATTATTATTTATCTCTTCTCTTATGGGTTGAATTCTGATTTCTGAGTAACTATTTATTCAGAAATATGTCTTTTAATATTGACTTAACAAATAATGATATGTTATGAACTATTTCCTCATATTATTGTTTAATTATTCGAATTACTGATTTAACAATCAATATCATTTTGTGAACTACTTCCTAAATTTTGTTGGTTGATTATTTCAGTTAAGAGGTCTCTTAATAGAATGTGACTTGATATTCATAATCTCAGTTAATTGAACTACTTTGTTAGCTTAATAT
Source organism: Pinus tabuliformis (assembly GCA_031772625.1). Lineage (NCBI taxonomy): Eukaryota > Viridiplantae > Streptophyta > Pinopsida > Pinales > Pinaceae > Pinus > Pinus tabuliformis. The sequence goes on from CM062816.1 coordinate 1,008,525,185, forward strand.
TTATCATAAGCAAGCCATATTTAAATCCCAATCATTTAAATATCTTGCTCTCAGTTGGGTTAGATCTATATCTGCTTAATTCAGAGAGGATTGGGATTTAGTTCTTTTTGCTTTCATTTTAGAATAATTTTGCATTTAGATTAATTTTACATTTCTAAAAGTCCTCTTCATAAAGAGGCAAACTTTAGTTGTGGCTTGGTTGAGCCCCAGATCAACTTAAGGATCACTTTATTGCATGATCAACAAGAGGGTTGATCTGATGTCTCTTCTCCATTGGTGGATGAAAGTCATATCATAAGCCATTTTGGAGATAGAGAAAAGGTAACTGGACCTACTTGAACCAGTCAGAACCACCATTCCAAATGGTAAAGGAGCTGCTTTAAGGTCCAGACCGGGTGGTTATCCTCCAATGTTGTTGTAGCAAATTTCGAGGCTTCAACAGGGACCAAGAGAATAACAACCTTAGCTCATCTTCATCTTCCTTTCGATGTCGGATCTTCTGCTATGGGCCTTGACTAGAAGGCTAGGAATTTGATTGATCTTATCTTCGTCAAATAGATGGTGCATGTTGTCAACATTTAGATTGTTTTCATACTGAATTTGGATATTCTCATAGGCTACATACTCCATGACAAAGTTCCATTCCATCTCCACCACACCCTTATCGCAAAAAATACAAGTTCTCTCTTCCCAAACCTCCTTGGGAATCTTCCACCTGCGAGTCTCACATCTAAGGTGATGTGATATTGTCCTCAATTATGCCACTAGCACCCTTGATTTTCCTTTAATAGTTGCCCCTAAATATGTTTTCTCACCATGGTCACAAGTTGGATTGAACTCTTTGATGTAGTATGCCTTTCTGCTTCCATTGTGATTGGTCCATATGGCAATCCTAAATTTTTCCATCATAATTTTTTTTTTATTTCTTCGTTGGTGCTAGGACATTCATGCAGCTTGATATTCCACTTACTCAACCATTTTTTGTTTTGCTTCATCCAATTTTTCTTCCTACGATCTAATTCCTCTTCCATAGCTATCTTGGGTCAACACTAGTTATCCATGCTTTTAACCTTCTTTAAATAGCTTATTAACCTAGTTATCATTGTTTCCTCCAATGGAAAATTAACTACTTTAGCCAAAAGGATTTCGTACATGATTGTGGCTTTAACTTTGAGATTACTAGTAATTAACTATTTTTGTATTCTTTCTAACTATCTCCAGCTGCAAGTTGACATGCTACTTCCCCATACTTCACAACTGTAGAGAACAATCAACGTAACCAACAAGCCAAAAAGGGTTTTATTGGTTTTCCAATCCCAAAGTTCAAATTTTCTGCACCTATTTTGGAGTAAGTATGAGGCTCTCCATCCTCCTTGAATTATTTTTTCCCTACAAGTCTCCCAACTGAGCTTATGGTGAAAGTCAATCCCAAGATATTTGTATTCTTTCATTATCTCCAGAGGACAACCTTTGAAAAGAAAAGTGCTTGGTTTGTCTTTTCTACTTAAAGAGAAAATCATGATTTTGGTCTTGTTAATGTTCACCCTCTTAACCAAATTGTTCTAAGGCCTTTAAATGTTCTCTTAATCCATGCATTGTTTTGAGATTAGAATAAGATCATTTGCATATAGAACCAACTTTACCACATAGCTTGCTAGATGAACCCCTTCTACCTCAAATTTGCTTAACCAAGCTTCCAACTTATCAATATATAAACCGAACAAAGTGGGGGATAGAGGAAATCCCCGTTTAACGCCAATATCACTACCAAAACATTTAGACATTCCTTCACTTGTTCTGATTTTAGTTATAAACTTCTCATAAAGTCTATGAATAATTTCTCTATACTCATCTGGGATACCCAACTCTTCCATTATGTTCCATAGTTTGTCTCTAGGAACCCTGTTAAAGGATTTCCTGAAGTCCACAAAACAAAAATAGGTCGTTTCACCTTTCTTGTCCCAAACTTTCTCTATCAAATGTCTAAGGGTGACACAATGGTCAATGGTAGAGTGTCTAGGTCTAAATCATGCTTGTCCTTTTGCCCATTTTCCCTCACTTTCTGCCCAACTGCTGATTCTTTGCTCTATCATGCTCCAAAAAAGCTTTCCCATGAGGGGGTTGACCATAATAATGCAATATTTAGAAGGGTTATTGATATCCCCACTCTTAAAGAGATGAATTCACACACTAGTTGTCCACTCTCCTAGAAAACCACCCTGGATGATCCCATTGAAAATCCATTTTAAATGAGGAGCAAGGAGCTCAACTCCCCATTTTAGGAATTCATCTGTAAGCCTGTCTATGTCCTCTGCTTTACTGCTTGCTAAATTCTTTATTCCCTGCTTAATTCTTTATTCTTATGTCTCACTATGAAAGAAATAAAAGGCACACTTATATGCTTTGTCGCTCTCATAATTACAACATTCAACCTCACCACTACCATTTTCTACTACCATAGGCGTGGACACAAAATCCTAGATTCTTCTATGCTATATATACGTCTATACATGGAATGCTTACCTTGATCTGTTATTCTATATTTAATATACTTTGCAATGATATTAAAATTATTTTTTACTTTATTTTTATTAGCACTCTTTGTGTCGAACACATGTTACAAATTAACCATTAAACATCCCTTTACCTAAATATTTTTGCCCAACTTTTCTAATCATTTTCTCTTATCGACGTTCCTTTTCCCTTGATTTGGGGCTATGCTAGTTATATTTTAGAACTCTAATGTTGCTTACATTTTTTTCCTTCGATGCTGATTGTCAAATTCATCGTGACATCAACATTTACAAAGCGATTCCAATTTATTCTGGATGAGGTCATTTCATATAAATAAAATGGCCATGACAGGACTGTAGAAATTCCACTGTAGATCGATAGATTATGCAATATACTAAAACACAATACAAGATCTACTTCTACAACACTTTGCGGAAGATTAATCAATTTGAGCACGATCAATGAGAACACATATCACTGAGAATGAGAAGCAATCACACGTAACACAGAAGAAATAACCCAGGGAAAGCCTCAGCCTAAAACTCCAACTCTGTATTATCATACAAGTGGAAATATAGTCTGAATTACAAAAAGAATCAGCTCACAAGCTATCTTGTTCTCTCTGCAATCCCTCTGTTTCTCATAGACAGTCAAAGGTCTCTCTCAAACCTTCTCCTCTACCCTCTAAGCCTCCTATTTCTTTGCGCAATTTTGATTGGGGTCCAGTGCAGGCACTTGTGTGAATTGGCCTCTTCACACACTCACTAACCTCTAATCCAACTGCGCAATCTTGAAGGAGATAAATCCTTCTCCATGTATGAGTTTCCTTTATAGGAAAAATCCATCCAACTGATAGTACACTGTCTCTCATCTGATCTCAACTGGGTCTCTGTCTGAACTGACATGCATGAGTTATTCATGAGAGAATATTCAATTATCTGAAGAACATCAGTTACATGCATGAAAGCATTAACTAACTGAACTCACATTAATTTAAACAAACTGTTTAAATCAATCTAACTGGACTTGACTCATTTAACTGAGCCAACTAATTATAACTCAAATTAGAACTCATCCTTATCTCTTTAACTGATGGATAAATTCCTCGATTAATAGAGAAACTGTTGCATGTCCTCACATAGACTTCATGTTTGATTTTTCACAACTAATTAACTTATGGTGAATTAATTAATTATTTTCAAACAACTATTAAGTTCAAATTCGAATTTTACTTCTTATTTTAGTCCAGGGACTGACTCAAAATAGGAATCCATCATGAATTGCTAAAAATAGAATGCTATTTTTAGCACTTCCATTTTTCATTCCCTATTGCTCAATCCAGCACTAGTACCCAAACTGCTATTTATAGCACTTCTATTTTTAGCATTTCTTGTTGCCATTTTCAACACTCCCTCTCAAAAAGAAAGGAATTCAACTCGAACCCGATCCTGTACCTTTGGAATGTTCTGCATGCAACACTTCTACCAAATGTGGTTGCTCCAGCAACTCTAGAAGCAAAAAAAACTCCCAACTGACCTCTTTGTTGGGCTAGAAACATACGCTAATGCTGAAGCTCCATCTGCCACTGAAAAGTGCTCCCTCTCTGACCTCTGAGCTGCTGCAACACTCCATGTATCTCGCACCATTGCACACCTTTCTGTACCATCCTACACTGGTGCAACATTCCTGTGCCTCTCGCATTGCTGTAGCCTGCTAGCTCTACACAGTCCTGGGACTCCTGCACTGTAACTCTTTTTGTTGCTCCATCCGCATCTGTCTCTACCCAATTAGTCAATCCTGCCACTCCTCATTAGGGCTCCCATAGCAAGGTCTAATAAAAGAGGTTGGGTACCTCAATGATCTTGCCCCTATTCCAGCCTTCTTGGGACTGTCACTCCACATCGCCCCACCTCTTACCTAGAGGTATGGCTGCATGTGATCCCTCTGCCCACTTGGCTCGAAATTTCCCCCTACTGGAGGTCTCTGCATGATTGGATGCCTCCACTCGGTCTCCTCTTGGCTTCTCTAGTTGTGGCTGCTCCACAAGCTCCTGAATTTGCTTCACCAATTGTGGCTCCTCCACAATTGTCTGAGACTTCTTCTGGTGCTGCATGTTGAGAGGTAATGTACTCTCCCTCTCAACCACCAAGTATCTAACTTTTGCCTTGCTCCTCAAGGCTTTGTATGTATCTTGTACCTCAAGTGCATACAAGTTCTTGGCTAGCACACCAATCTATTTCATCTTTCCTGCTGTCACAAAATTTTCTGGAAAAAAAGCTGATTTTAAATAAGCGATATCTCCCTCATCCGAACTCTGATTCAGCCGATTTCTTTTTTGAATTTGCGTCTTTTTCCGCAAGGAATCCAGATCTGCTATTTGTTTCTGAAAATTTTGCACAAAAATTTTCAGATCTGCTCTGAAAACTTGCAGCCCAATTTTATTTTATTTATTTATTTATTTTCGAATTCTCTTCTTTGTCTTGATCACCTTTGCTCTGATACCATGTAGAAATTCCCATTTTAGATCAACAGATTATGCAATATACTAAAACACAATACAAGATCTACTTCTACAACACTTTGCGGAAGCTTAATCAATTTGAGCACGATTAATGAGAACACATATAACTGAGAATGAGAAGAAATCACACATAACACAGAATAAATAACCTGGGGAAAGCCTCAGCCTAAAACCCCAACTCTGTATTATCATACAAGCGGAAATATAGTCCGGATTACAAAAAGAATCAACTCACAAGCTATCCTATTCTCTCTACAATCTCTTTGCTACTCATAGACAGTCAAAGGCCTCTCTCAAACCTTCTCCTCTACCCTCCAAGCCTCTTATTTCTTTGCACAATTTTGATTGGGGTCCAGTGCAGCCACTTGTGTGAATTGACCTCTTCACACACTCACTAACCTCTGATCCAACTACGTAATCCTGAATGAGATAATTCATTCTCCATGGATGAGTTTCCTTTATAGGAAAAATCCATCCAACTGATAGTACATTGTCCCTCCTCTGATCTCAATTGGGTTTTTGTCTGAACTGACATGCATGAGTTATTCATAAGAGAATATTCAGTTATCTGAAGAACAACAGTTACATGCATGCAAGCACTAACTAACTGAACTCACATTAATTAAAAAAAACTGTTTAAATCAATCTAACTGGACTTGACTCAATTAACTGAGCCAACTAATTACAACTCAAATTAGAACTCATCCTTATCTCTTTAACTGATGGATAAATTCCTCAATTAATAGAGAAATTGTTGCATGTCCTCACATAGACTTCATGTTTGATTTTTCACAACTAATTAACTCATGGTGAATTAATTAGTTATTTTCAAACAGCTGTTAAGTTCAAATTCGAATTTTACTTCCTATTTTAGTCCAGGGACTGACTAAAAATAGGAATTCATCCTGAACTGCTAAAAATAGAATGCTATTTTTAACACTTCCGTTTTTCATTCCCTGTTGCTCAATCTAGCACTGGTACCCAAACTACTATTTATAGTAGTGCTATTTTTAGCACTTCTATTTTTAGCATTTCTTGTTGCCATTCTCAACAAAGACACCACCTGGAATTTTAAATTTATTTTATCTTTCAAGTGAAAATTTAATGGCATTTATTTGTTTTTCATGCCTATTACTTTAAGTTTTATACAAATTTTATGAATGCCAAATTATTTTATATCATTCTAAGAAAATTTCAATATCATAATTTTTTTTATTATATCATAATTAAGAAGTTTTCTATATCAAAAAAATAATCAAAAGATATTCTAGAGGGCTTCGTGTGGTTCCTAAGTACCTAATTTGTGATAATCAATTTCTGAAGATGTTTTAAAAATGAATTTGTGTTTGAATGAAAAGTGAGATGAATAAAGTATAAAATGGCATCCATCCAAATTCTGAAGTTTTCATCCATGTTCTTTGATGATAAATTCTTTCTCATTGAAAATAGATAAACATAGAGTATTTATTCGAATGAAAATCGTGGAAATTCTTACAAATCAAATCTTTTTAAATTTTAAGAAATCTTATTATCAATTTATAGTTTGTATCTCAGATATTTAATTTCTTTTTGTGAATTGGATTTCTGGTAGTGCGAATATGTATGACAACTTTGATTCACCTTAAAAACAACAATATGGTAATTTGTACATATTGGATAACTACTTTCTAAAGGTGCTCCCACATAGTGAACGCTAAGGTTTAATTGGTTAACAAGTCATAAGAAATCCACAAAAATCAAATAAATAATTTAATGGTGATTGAATTCCACTCAGACCAACCCACCCACCAACCAATGGAGATTTATAATGTACACTATGTATAGTTATATTTAAAATAACTTCTTAATCTTAAAATAATTTATTTACAATCATGGTATTCTTTTTTTGCTGAAGCAAGAGCCGATCCTTCTATTCCAATAATTCAAAATAAATTTACATAATGTACACCAACCCATCCATTTACAAGAACTTCGGTCAAAGAGTCCCTTACCAAAAGCAAAAACCCCACACCCATCCCCAAACAAAACCCGATCCGCGGGAAACCAACTCAAAAGATTACAACGGTCACCCCCAACCACACAAACTGCACCAAAGGGTGATCAAAACCTCCGGCCCCACAAAACAACCCGCTCCATCCCAACCGTCGATCCAGGCACCTGGATCCAACGGCCAGGAACCATATCGCTCCACCCAACATGACCAGACTTTAGTAAGCGATGAAGGGTGGTAATCAAAACAACCCTCTGCCACGTGTTGAAGACTCTATGGAATCGCTGCCGAAAAAGGAAAACCGCTTACCATTCAAGCGACGCGCGATCACTAGGAAACCAGCCAGGGCGAGGTTTTCCACATGAATCCGTCCGAAAACCAGGGGAATCCTGTTGATTTACTTCGGGGGAAAAGCGGCCTATCTTTGCTTGCCCACCTTCCACTTAAATTCTAAGAGGCAGTGGAAGCTCTAGCTAGGAAAAATCAATTCGTGCTCGACACCCTTCCTCGATATCGAACCACTTCTCTGTCCTCTGCAGCTTGTTCATCACAGAGAGCCTTTAAACGGTTCTGGGGCATCTCCTGCCACTTCTTCGCCATCCCGCAATCAGCATTATTCACACCTTGGTTGGCCAGAATGTCTGCTAGCTTATTAGCATTTCGACGCACATGATTGAAACTAACAGTACGAAGTCCCTGAAGGTGCACTTGAATTCTTTGATAAACTTGAATTAGTCTCCAATGATTTGAGACTTTCTCTGATTTAGTACCACAACAGATTCTTTTTACAGAGTTGATGGTTATTTCTGAGTCCGCTTCTATAATGACATTTGATCTATGGTTCTGAATCAGAATCTCTAGACATTGCTCCAGAGCCATTAATTCCGCCATATTGTTGGTGGCTCTACCTAAATGGCTGTGGAAGATTAAGATGATACAACCCTCTTCATTTCTTAAAACTCCTCCAAAACTAGCTGTACCCGGGTTGCCTTTTGAGGCCCCATCAATATTGAATTTCAGATAGCTTTTCGGTGGAGGTTGCCAGAAATCCTTCTCTATGACCCTAGCTATATCCTTTCTTTTTAGACCTTGGGGAGAAATCTCTTGCATTCCCAGAAGCCTAAGAGTTCTTAGCTCCGTCTCTGAGGGAGGATTCTTTGGGATGTTGCGAACTGTGGTGCTGACTGTCTCCCTGATCTGATTCAATATCAAATCATATAGCCGCTGAGGGTTGGACCTTTCATTTTTGAAAATTCTTTTATTCCTTTCTTTCCACACATTCCAGATAATGAATCCTGGCGTGAAGGCCTAGGCCAAATTAAGTAATTCATTCTCCGAAAATCTCCTTCTCCACTTATTTAGGGTATTAGTGATACTTCCTCTGTCCCTATCTGTCTGTTGAAAAATGTTGGAGAAAGAATCCCATAGCCAGGAGGTGTAAGAGCAACTATTGAGAATGTGCTCCATAGTCTCCTCCTGCTCTTCACAAAGCTGGCATCTGGAAGGACCCAAAACACCCCTTTTTCTAATATTGTCCCAAGTCAAGATTTTCTTATGATGAACCAACCACATGAAAAGCTTGATCTTCATCCACCCTTGGTATTTCCAGAGGTGCTGCCAGGTTTTTCCTGGAACACTGGAATCAAGCCCAAGGAGAATACCTTTTGCTTCCTTTAGATTAAAGGTACCTTTATTGTTGTTACCCCATCTCAATTGATCCTGCCCCTCTGTAACCAAGATCATCCTTTGTTTTAGTAAGCTTCTCAGTGCCTCTGCTTTTATTTTTATGGGGCTGTCATCTCTGCAGTCAATGCTTCTCCAGCTTCTCCACTTTCCCTGTATTTGAGAAATATCCCAGAAATCCTTTACTTTGTTTAACCCTTGGGAATCTGTTTCCTGTTTGAGACTTAAAAAGTCCTCTTTTAACAGCATTGGTTCTTGTTGCCATTTGTCCTCCCAAAAGAGTGCTAGATCACCTGCTCTGATTTCCCAAAAACTGTTTTTTTGCACTATGCTTCTATTATCCCAGGCCCTGTTCCAGATGTAAGAGCCCTTTATGTTTCCTGACATTCTTATGAGATCATTAGTGTGCCAAGAGCTGGCATATTTTTCTTTCCAGATCCTTGCCCAATGGGCTTTTGGCTCTTGCACCCATCGCCACCAAAGCTTGGCTCCTAGCACTTTACTAAGAATCTCCTGGTCATCTAAGCCTAGACCCCCATGGCTCTTGGGTTTGCAGATTTTATCCCAGGAAACCAGGGCCCATTTCTTCCTTGTTTCCTCCTTCCCCCACAGGAAATCTCTTTGAATATTCCTGAATTGCTCTAAGACACCTTTGGGAGTTGGGAGGGCTGATAACATGAAAACCGGGATGGATTGTAGAACAACCTTTGTCAATACTAGCCTACCAGCCAAGTTCAAGGCTCTGATGGTCCATTTTTTAACTTTGTCCTGCAACTTATTTAGCACAGGTTCCCAGATACTTTTGAGCATTGGTTTAGCCGTGAGAGGAACTCCCAAATACTTTGAGGGGAGGGAATCCCTTTGGAAGCCAAGGATTCTTGAGATATTTCTCTGAATAGCAATGTTAGTGTTTAAGAAAAAAAATTGATTTAGAAAGATTGACTTCCATACCTGTTGCCATTGCAAAAACATTAAGGATTTGATTGTAGGCTGAAGCTTCTTTGACTGTGGGGATTCCTTGCAACATGGTATCATCTACAAATTGTTGGTGCGTCAGTGTCTGACCATTCTCAGTTAATTGAAGACCCTTGATTTTGCCCATGGCTTTGGCATGCTTAATAGACCTCCCAAGTCCTTCCATCATGAGGATGAAGAGAAAGGGAGAGAGCGGGTCTCCCTGCCTAAGGCCTCTAGAAGGAATGAAGATCTCTGAGGGAGAGCCGTTAACCAAAATTGAAAAGCTAGAAGTAGTCACCAGAGCCATAACCCATCTGACCCAATTGTGATTGAACCCAAAGGCCATGAGCACCTTCTTGATGTAAACCCAATTGACCTTGTCATAAGATTTGGCAATATCCAATTGCATGATCATTCCCGCCTACTTTTTGCTAGTGAGAGAGTGAACCACCTCATGGGCTTGAATAATGTTGTTTAAAATTTGTCTACCCTCCACATAACCTGATTGTTCCTTCGACACTAATGAAGGAAGGAGAGGTTTGAGTCTGTTAGCCACTACCTTGGAAATTATCTTGTATACTACATTGCATAAAGCTATGGGTCTGTACTTATCTGCTATTTGAGCTGAGTCCTGTTTGGGAATTAGGGAGATGAAGGAGGTGTTGAGGGCTTTCAGGATGGTTTTACTACCCCTGGAATCCTCTATAACATTCACAATATCCAGTTTGACTATGTCCCAACAAGCTTTGAAGAAATCCACATTAAATCCATCCGGGCCTGGTGCTTTGCCATTCTGCATGTCTTTGAGGACCTCGCTGACCTCCTCTTCAGTTACTGGTCTATTTAGGTTAATATTGTCCTCTCTGGACACCAACTTAGGGATAAATCTTGTAATTTCCTTTATGGATTGCTCCCTGTCTGGATTGTTTTCCTGGGATATGTTTTGGAAATGCTGAACAAGGACCGCTTCAATGTCCTTATGTGTGTTCTGAAACTCCCCATTCTCATCCTTTATCGCCGAGATTCTGTTGAATGTTCTATTAGCCATAGTTGATCTATGGAAAAATCTTGTATTGCACTCTCCTTCTTTGAGCCATTGAACTCTGGACTTTTGCCTCCAAAATATTTCCTCTTGTTTGCATAGATTCTCCCATTCATGATGAAGTTTATCAACCTGCTCATTTTTGTCTTTGTCAAAGCCATCTTTGATCAGTGCCTAGTTGAGTTCCTAAATTTTGGATTCCACTGATTTTTTGTCCACAAAAATGTTACCGAAATCCTTCTTATTCCATTCTTTGAGTCTAAACTTAATGTGCTTTAGTCTTTTATGAAGGAGAAACATTTTAGATCCCTGGAATTGCAAGTCTTCATGCCACCATTTTCTGATGTTACTCAAGAAATCCGGGTGGGAGAGCCAGATATTCTCGAATCTGAAGGGTCTATTCCTGGGAGAATCCAAACCCTTGATTTCCAATTGAATCGGCCAGTGATCTGAGCCTCCGAAGGGAAGAACTCTTGCTGTAATTTCATTATCTATAAGCATAAGCTCCTCTGATATCATGAACCTGTCCAACCTAGAGGCCACCTGTGCTTCCCCTCCTCTCTTGTTGTTCCAAGTAAAAAGGCCATTGCTCGAATCTGAGTCAACCAATTTCATATTATCTGTGAACGATTGGAACGCTAATGAGTCTTTGTTTAGCACTCTGGTACCTCCTTTCTTTTCCGAGAGAGATTTGATCATATTAAAATCCCCTCCCATGATCCAAGGAATACTAGCCTGTCTGTTCCTGAGATCAATGAGGGATTCTAGCAATCTGAGTTTATCATCTATTCTTTGAGGACCATAAACATTAGTGACCAGGAAGGTTTCAGAAACCCCCACTGGTTGAATGACTACTGATAAGTAATTTCTGGATGCCTCTGCATCTATTACGCTGATTTTTTGGGGGTTCCAAAGAGTGAGAATGCCCCCAGCTGTGTTCTTTGCTTTAACTTCTAAAAACTCAAATCTATTGAGCCATTTGCTATGGATTAATTTTATTTTCTGGATGGAACACTTCGTTTCCTGGATGAAGATCATATCCAGCATATCTTGTTTCATTCTAAAACTGAGCATTCGTTGCTTTCTTTTACTACCTAGACCTCTTATATTCCAAGATGTAAACTTCATAATTAAAGATTTGTAAAGGAGTAACTGGTCAGGTCTTTCATCTTACCTGAGTCTATCATCAGCTTTCCACACTCCATCAATAGCTCCTTCTGCTTTTTTCTGCCCCTCTTCTTTCCTGCATTTCTGGTAGCTAATCCTGGAGTTGATTTCATTGTTTTCACACCTCTGCACTCCTGCATGTCGATGATTTTTCCTTTATCTGACCCCCTTTCCTGAGTTTTCCACAAAAACAACTGCTGTATTCTATTGCATTCATCTTGAGGTAATGAATCTATCCCCACCATGGTTCCCTGCTTCAGGAACCCTTCCAGATCTAGGTGTTCTTTATCTAGAATTTCCTGAAGTTCATGATCCTCCAGATCTGTTTCACTCTAGGTCATTTCCTGATCCATCTCTAGCTCTGTTTCATTCATCATGGTTTCTTCCTTATTATTAGTATTTTGTGTTGGGTTGTAGTTTTCCTCCTTCTCCTTTTCGTTAGGGCCTTCCTCCATAGATTGGTCTTCATTTAGCATTTCTTCAATCTCTACCAGAGCTTGGAACTTATTCTGACTGGCCTTTTGCCCCTCATTATGTTGCTGCTTTGGTTCTTTTTTACCTCCTTTTCCTCTGCTTGCCACTTTCTGAAAGGTTTCAGTATCCTTCTTTGTATTCAGTTTGCTTTTGTCTTCTGCTTTACTGAGAGGGCAGTCTCTGATCAAGTGTCCATGTTCGTGGCATTTACAACATCTAAACGGAATATGCTCATAGTCCACCGTTTGCACCCATTCCTCATCAAAAACTTCCAAGATAACTTCGTCCGGAAGAGCTCCTGAAAGATCCATCTCCACACAAATCCTTGCATAGGAAGTATATTTACCCCTTCTGGTGGCTTCCGAGGCTTTGAAAAAATGACCTAGTTTGTTTCCTATGGCCACAAGTGATTCATTTTGCCAATAATCCAGAGGTAGAGAATAGAGCCTTACCCAGACAGGAACTGAAGTGAAAGTCTCCCGCTCTAGAACAAAGTTCATCACCCAAGGCCGCATATAGAGACCAACTGCTGCAAAAAAGTAGGGTCCTCCTTCGAATATTCTATCTTTGTCTTTGATGTTTGTAAACACCACGGTGAAGAATCCCTTTAACCCAAGATGAAGATCGATGCTTCCTTTGGATTTCCAGTGATACTTGATCCATGTCTATCAAGCTTTTTCAGTGGGCCATAATCCCATGAATTTACATATTATGGCGTAAGTCTCCATATGTTCCCTGTGCTCCTACAGTGCAGGATTATTTAATACTACTCTCGGAGTGATTTCCGTTTTGGGTCTGCAAGGTCCCTTTTGTTTTTTTTCCCTTGTTCCCTAGTTTTTGTCTTCTTCCTCCTTGTCCTTTGAGCTGCTATTTTCCTTGGACTTTGCTCCATTTGTCTCCTTTTCATTATTCCTGCTTTCTTCCTCCACAGAACCTCTGACATTACCCAGATGTGACTTGCCTCTGTTGGCCACTGCATCTTTGTAGGAGGGAGTGGAGCTCCCTCCTCTGCGGCCCTCCATTAGGGACAGACCCTGCGACTCTCAGAAACCCCTGCGCGTATTTCGTCTTCCCGCGTTCGGTTTGTCCCCAATTGCAAGGATTGTTTCCATGTCTACAGTCATGGTATTCAATTAGCTAAATGAAATTCAATTTAATTCGAAGGCAATGACATCTGTTTTCAAAGACAACAAGAAGATGATTTTTTGATAATGGATTATCCCATTCTATTAAAAAAGATAATTATAAAGCTTTGATTTATTACCATAAGAAGTGATAGCAGAAGTAGGAGGGTCATATCTGCTATTTCTAAGATCCAAAAGCAAACATGTCTTCTTGATCTCCTTTTTCTTTACTTTTCTTATACTCACTACTACACCACAATAAAGCACTCACCATGCCCTCCATTTTCCATCCATTTCATATATATGATTTCATACTTGATTATTATGATAATTTTTTTTGAAAGTGATAAATATAAACATTGATTTAAGAAGTTTTTCTTTATGTGACACACTTCACTCAAGTAAATTTGATGTCATAAAGTATTTTAGCTTTCCAGCTTCTTTGGCAACACATCAATGTACTCTCTCTCTATATAAACTATATTACATTGCATTTAATATATTCATAATATATATTGAAATGGTATTATATTACATTTACACTAATAATAACATATTGAAATGGTATTATATTACATTTACATTAATAATAACATACCTAAAGTATTAATAAAAATGTTATTATATTACATTAAATACACTTATTATAATATATATTAATGCATTCATTAATATATATTGAAATTATATTATAATACATTTAATACGCTAATAATAACATACCAAGTATTAATAAAAATGTTATTATATTATATTAAATACATTAATTATAATATATACCAACTTATTAATATATTAGTATTAATAGTTAATTCCATTTATATTTTTAATTTTTTGGTTTTTTAGTTAAGACTCCCAACTGTCAACTTTTTACTTTTTTTTCTTTCTCCTTCATTTTATTTATGCATCTTCTTCTCTCCTCACTCTCTCAATCTTTTGATCCTAATGATGGATCCTGTTCTGGACTCGAAATGTCGACTAAAAATGAGTACTGTGGATAAATTTCTAGACTCTAATTCTTCATAAATTTATAGTGTGACTATCTGGACTCTAAAAAAATCATTCTAAGCAAGGGTAACTTTTGAGAAGATTTCAAATTATGACAATGCATGCCTTTTTCCCTATCTATCTAGCACTAAAGGATTCTAACTTATGGTTATTATAGTGGAGAAGCAAGAGGACCATGCTTAGTGGCTAATTGAGTACCATTTCCCAAATTGTATAGATTACTGGCGAAAGCATAGTGCAACTCATGCTATCATATGGAAAATAAAAAAATAATGTGTGAATGGTTAAACAAGCTTAAAAGTACTCCTCTAGTTTTACTACATTGGAGCTTGTATCTCGACCATCGGGTATTATATAAATAATAGAGAAGGAAAAGTAGATCCTAGAATGACCTTTTTCCTTTGCATTACCTTTGTGTCGGACTTGGCCTTTCCTTTCCTAGGGTATTCTATGTGGTGTTTTCTCTTTCTTTGGTAAATTGGGCTACACCCTCAAGCTAATTTGAGTAGTCCACAAAATAATGGAGTGGTATGGGGACTAGAGTGGAGGCATAGGTTTAGTGATACGTGGTTTGGAAAAACTTGTAACTTGGAACGGGTCCTTCTTATCCTACTAAGGGATCTTCTATCTCAGGCCGACCATCAACAAAATAAATATGGATTGTAATTTGGATAACATGCAAATCCATATGCACTAGATAATATGAGGCAACAACAATAAGGCCTTCGACCATGGAATACAGGATCAACCATTGAATAAGGGAGATTTTTTTTTTTTTTCATTATTTGAACATGCTAATGTATAAACAAAACTAAAAATAAGAATAAGTTAATTCTTCAACAATGTCAAAGCAAGTATTTACATGAAAAGATTGAAAATTATCATCAAGGACGTTGTGTTCACTTCATGGATCACATTTCAAAATTTGTGTTAACTGGTGCTCATTTGCTAGAAGAAACAAAGCAAGGGGCTGATAACTGAATTTCCCTGCTTAAGGAAAGTGATGAGAGAATAAAAACGCTGCAAGCCAGTTAGCATACACCTTTTTTCCTACAACTCTGCAGATGTTGGAAGAAAAACAACAACTGATTAAAGAGCTCAATTACATTTACCTTAACATAGCTTATAAGGAGAACACTCTCTAATCATTTACTCCATACACATGCATGCAAGTCTTACTGGCTCTTTAACCTTGGATTTAATAGAAAAACCCCACTATATCCATTGTTATATTAACACAATTTATTCCTAGAAAGGGATTCAATCCAGTTGCAGATTCCACTACCGCTACCTTGTTACATAGACAAGAAAGGCAGAGAGGGTTTAAGAAGAAGCAACGGTGAATGCTTTTCTTCTCCAATCCAAAATTAAATGTCAAATGCCCATTACCGCATATGGTTTTTCTAGTCAAACACTCCATGCCTTATCAAATTCCGTCTGCTAGACATCCATAACTTCTCAGCACATCTTTGCAGATCTCCACATTGCCACAATTCCTCACTTCTTGAAGATTGTGACTAAGTGTCTGATATGAAAAGGCCATTGAGCTTGGGTCAACTAGCGAAAATAACACCAACATAAAAGATCAAATGCACTATATTCTAAATGACTGTCAAACTATAAATGATCACTAAAATAGTACAAGGGCGATACCCATGCCCTTAATGGATGGGACACTTCTTCGATACGTTACAGTTGCTTGTTATTCAAGAAGAGTCAATGCCCAACTGAATACTTCATGGATGACTAGATGTGGAAATAAATGCCATACCTTATCCCATAAATATCCCAAAGGCATGAAGGACATATTATGGTCGTCAATTATCAATATTCTTCCTGCTAGGAATAAGTGTATCCTAGTATTAACAGGATAAGAATTGGATAAGAAGGATACAACATATCTTAATAGTAGCAACAATATTTAGAAAAGCAAGAGCATTACTCCATTACGACATCTAGATAGACTCAATACATACTCATACCTCCAACATGAACTTGAGTTGTTCATAAGAACAACATCAATATGCTGCAACAATATAAACAATAACACCTATTTATTTGATGAGTGGAGTGAGTAACCATGTAATTTTTATTTGGTCTATTACTCGGTTGCTCCTCACCACCTTGTCTTAGTAGCTTTGTTAGGTAACTTGATGAAAATAAAAATATATGAATTTCTCTTTGGCCATCAATATCCTATGATTTGCTGAAAATGGGGTGCAAAGTATGTTGAATTTGTAAATATGGTCAGCCTTCATAACTTACATTTGGTCACTTGATGTAATTGTATTTATCATTGAGTCAAAGAAAACAAATATTTTGAGTCAAAATCCCATTGAGACTTTTTAAAGATGAAAATTTAAAATTTTGAAATGTAATTTTTGGCTCCAAAAGTGACAAGTCGACTTCCCTCCAAGTCAAGTCGGCCCTAGATCCAAAAGACACCCATTCGACCTAGAGAAATCACTATATAAAGGAAACACCTCCTCCTCCACTTGGGAATTTGATCTCTCACACACAAGACAAGTTTTGGAAAGCAAGCTAAGAACAAGATCACTATCTTTTTTCTCTCTTTAGCAACTCACATTTGTGGACTGGTCTCTCTCTCTCTCTCTCTCTCTCTCTCTCTCTCTCTCTCTGTTTCACATTTTTATAGGGAAACTGTTGTAGGGGGATGAAATTTTTGGGTAACTAAGGCAACTATTCCATTGCCAAAATTCTGGGGCAACTGGTAATTATAGGAGGGCCAAAATTCTGGTTCAAGAAGGCAAAGTGAGTTGCCGCATCTGATTGGGTGACTTGACTTAGAGGAGAAGATCAAGTTTGACCATAGGTCTAGGCACATATCTTAAAGATCAAGGAGAATATCTCTATTGAAAAAGGTTGTTGGGTTTGTCCCTTTGGGTGGGTTTTCCCAGGGTAAATATTGTCTTCTTTTGTGCATTGTGATCTCTACTATTCTGTTGTTATTTATGGTTGAATGTCTGAAGTATAATTTTTGAATGATATATTGTACTAAGCTAAAAATAAGATCTATATCAAAAGTAATTATCAAAAATTTCAGAAATATTATTCTAACCCTAATTTCACTAAGAAAATCAACATGGAATTAGAACTTTGGTGAAGTAAGGAAGGAACGTTGAGATCATCTTGACAAAACATAGAAATCATTTTATTCAAGTCCTTCTTGCATATTGGTTTCTATGGCTTCCTCTATGAAATCTGAAAACAAGCTAGAAGGAGCATCAAACTTCAGAGCTTGGAAAGTTAGAATATATATTCTTCTTGCCAAGAACAAGGTTTTGGATATCATTACGGGGTAGGTTACTGAACCATATGATGAAGTAGGAAGAGAAAATTTCAAGGAATATGACATCAATGCTATGAGTATTATAGCGGACCCCATTAGGAATCATTTGGTTCCCTACATTAGAAAACTTGATACTTCAAAGAAGATGTATGATGTCGTAATGAATCTCTACACTATCAAGAACGTCGGTCAATCAATGAGCTTAAAGAATAAACTTTGAAATACAAGGATGACAAATGATGACATCGTGGCTTCTTACTTCATAAGGATTTCTCAAATAAGAGATCAGATTCAAGCAATTGATGGATCCATTACTGATCAAGAATTAGAGATTACAACACTCAATGGTCTTCATGGATCATGGGATGCTTTTGCAACATGTATAAGTAGTTGGAAAGAGGCTCCTACGTTTGAAAAACTATGAGCATCTTGTGCTCAAGAAGAAGCAAGATTGGTTACTAAGGATCATCAAGATGAGGAAGTTCAAGCCCTTACAACTCGTTTCAAGAATAAGGGAAAGAAGAATTTTGGACCTCAACACAAGAATTCAGGAAAGGGATCATATTCCTAGTAAGAATAATAATGACTTGTCAAAGATCCAATATTATGGCTGTCAAGAATATGGATATTTCAAGAGATGTTGAAGATGAAAAAAACAAAGAAGCCCAAAGGTGATCAAGATTTCTTTTACTATTAGTTTTAGACAAGTTCCTTTTTAGATGATGATGACATGTGGTTGGTAGATAGTGGAGCATAAAGACATATGACCAAAGAACATGGGAATATTTCAAGCATGACAAAAAAGAAGCTATCTCAAAGGGTTGAATTGGGAGACAATAACAACTATGCAGTCAAAGGAATTGGAAAGGCATCCATAGAGATGGAAATTGGTATCAATGTACATCTCAACAATGTTCTTTATGTACCAAGTTTGAAAAAGAATCTTGTCTCTATTTCTTGTTTGGAAGATAAAGGAGATAAAGTATCCTTTGTGGATGACAAAGTACTTGTTTGGTCTAAGGGCTCTAGTATAGATGATGCTAAGGTTATTGGGATTCATGATGGAAGACTGTATAGACTTGCGAGTCAACCAGATCAAGCACTAGTACTTGATGAGATAAATCCAAGTGAGCTATTCCACAGAAGGTATGGACATCTTCATTTTAGAGCATTAGCTAAGTTGAGTCAAATAGTGTTAGGGGTTCTTGAACTACAAATAAAGAATGATGGTGTATGTAAAGGCTGTGATCTTGGGAAGAACATCAAAAAAACATTTCCAAACAATGATAAAAGATCTAAGGAAGCTTTGGACTTGATTCATTATGATGTATGAAATCTGATGCTTGTGAATCGCTTGGTAGTTCATTGTACTATGTGACATTTATTGATGATTTCTCCCATAAGACATGGATATATCTCTTGAAGACAAAGGGTGAAGTATTCAAAAAGTTCCAAGAATTCAAAGCTGAAGTGGAAAACTTGACAGGTAGGAAGATAAAGAAAGTGAGATATGAAAATGGAGGAGAATACACCTCAAAGGAGCTTGTTGCTTGTTGCAGACAGACTGGGATTAAGAGGGGGATAATTTTCTCCTATAATCCACAACATAATGGTGTAGCAGAACAAAATAATAGGTCCAATGAAGAATCTGTCAAGGCCATGATGCATGATTTGGACTTGCCATTGTTCTTATGTGGGGCGGCATCACACACAACTGTGTATATTTAAAATAGAAGTCCTCATAGAGTTCTAGAAAGTATGACTCTTGAAGAAGCATTCTCTATGCATGAAGCCTTTCTCTTCTTTCTCCTTATTCATTTTTTCAAAATTTTCATATTTTCATAGAACTGTGCGTAGGAACTTATTTATTTCAGGGGTGGAAGAGGGATCCTGACTTATTGAGAGTAGAAGAGGTTGTTCCTTTAGAGAATTATGTTATTTATACCTCTGACATACTTGTTAATATTTTCCCCCTCACCTTACTCTACTTGATTGAGCTGACAAGGGTTAACCCAAAACAACCAACTAAAGTAGGTGGTGCTAGTTAGAGCATAAGCATTGTTTTTTCGCCAAGACTCACTTTGATTAGAATGTATTTTCCATCAAGGCATCATCGACTGAAGACAACAAGTTCATCATAAAGAGAGAGGGCACCATATACCAGATGTTGATAGTTGCAGAAATCCTATTAGATTCACCTGGCTTGTCTCGAGATCCAAACATGGTTTCACAAGAGGCTAACCTACTGGTACAAGAAAGCAAATAAAGCAAAAAGTAGAAGTAAAGTGAAAGAAAAACAAGTAAGCAAAACAAGCAACCAAGCAAACTAAAGCAAGTAAGCAAGCAAGAAAACATGCAAACTAGAATGCAAAGAAAAGCAATGCAAAGAAGCAAACACTACTCCTACTCCTATGCTAAACAATGCATGGGCCTACTTAGGTGAAGTGATATTTCCAATGCAGCCATCGGCGCATTGGATGGCCCATGTTGGTGAAGGCATGGTTCGCGAGAAGCACAGTCAAGCGAACCAACAAACATAAAATATACAATAATGAAAACCAACACGCTCCGAGTTCTAAAACATCCACAAAAAAGAAAAGAGTGAATGCACAAGACAAACATTCTGCGGACTTAATGTGGTGCTGTGACACACTACGTGCATATGATAAACATGCACACTCTTTGTAATGTGACATACGAGTGAACCTGAGAAAGACCAACAACCTATGCTTTGCAAGCACGCTCGCTGTGTAATATTCCTCCAAAGCTTGAGCGATGGGATCATGCGATTTGAGTGGAGGAAGCGAAATCTGGGTGTTTGGTTGATCTTTAATGCAGAGCAGAGAGTGATGAGGAGCCTCGGGTGTTTCACAAATTTTCTGATTAGAAGTGGAACTAACCTCAGGAAAACGAGGGCCTAACATAACCATCAACTCAGGTTGAAGTGCCTCGACAGCTTGCGGGGTTTCCACTTTGTCGACAGATAGATCATTGGAGACTAGTGTCTTAGACATATTAACAATGAGTGAATCAACATCGTGATCAGATGAATAAGTACAAAGATCACGATAACAAAGATCAGAAAATTCAGGATGTTTTTTGGCATCCTCATGATTCGATGAATCACACAGAGGGGTAGATGAGAAGCAAGAATGTTCACCCTCTGCATTTTCGGAAAAAGGAGATGAAAAATCAAGTGGATGTTCAATGAAGAATTTGTTCTCTCCACTATCCAATGATGTACTAACATCCGGTGTGTTCTGTGAATGATTGGAAGTAGATGCATCCGTGGATGGATTTACACAAGTAAAATCAGAATAACATAATCACCAACGATGTCAGGAAAAAGCGAAGAAGGCGCAGACAAAAGAAGGTCATCCTTCACCACAGGTTCATTCTCAGATGCTTAGTCATACTCTTCATGAATGAGAACACAAGTTGGTTGTGCAACATCAACTCCATCGATGGCTTGATCCTCGTTCACAACAGGTGTAGATTCCGGAATGGAAGAACACAAGATAGTGCAATCTGGAGGCTCAGCAGAACGTAGAGGCGAAGGTTGAGGTAACAAGTGTGTATGACAACTCATGGGACTCCCAAGAAAATATGCACAGGTATTGAGAGTAGTGAGGTTGGGAGGATGTGATAGTTGAACAGACGTGTGCACATGTTCTCCCACGTCACTCTGTGGTGGTGGAGCTGTTTGATGAGGGGAAGGTAGACAATGGCTTGTGAAAGCGACTGTGTCCACTTGTGATTGTGCAACTCCATCATTGAAGTATGTTGAGCGGGGTTTGAGCTTCAAATTCATCTTGGGATAGAGTGATTTGGTAAGGAAATATTCAAATCTATCCATGAGATACTAGAATTTCATCTGACTTTTCGAAGTGTCAAACATGAATAGATGGAAGCGCTGGGAAAAATCCATAGGTGATTCATGTGGGGCCTTCCGTTGTTTTAATTTTTTTTTATCAAGTGCTTCAAGATCAAAATGGTGAAAAACAGATTCAATTAGATCACCGAACTTCTTAAATGAGTGCACGGATTTATGAGGCAGTATGCCACACCATCGCAATGGATGGTCGCGAAGTGTGTGTGCGAGCAACAAACATACCTCTGTTTCATTAAAACCATCGACATTCTCCATGAGCGCATGGAAGTCATCTAAGTGCTTAGGCCAGACTACTTCGCCTTCACAATCATATTTGATTTGTGACAAGTCATCCCAGAACTCCTTCTCAACATGAAAGGTATGTCCATTGGACAAACATTTCATAGGGTGAACTATAACAAACTCCATGATAGATGTGCGAAAATTCAACACAGATTGTGAGGACTCAACTTGTCTGTTGTCCCTCCTTCTAGTGCCAAAATGTTGACAGTGCTGGACCCGACAACATCAGGGGATCTCCCCAGTATGAAGTCAGAACTAGACATCACACCATTTGGTGTAGGAGTCCCATCCAGTACAATGCCCTGGTTTCCATTATCTTAAAGATATGCCTTAGCTCTTGCTTGTCAGCACATGAGAGTGGTCTACTTTGTCTTCGAACATCGAGGTTCGCATGCCCGGTGAGTGCTAGTGTTACTTGTGTCAAGGTTCTTTCACCGTGGAGAGAGTGGGTGGGAGTGAGTCTCAAGTCAGAAGGGATGAAGTCCCAACTCTGTTAGAGACACAAAACACAATAGGACATGCACAACAATCCACACACATGTGGCAGTCACAACACACAAGGGAAGATAACATGTACGACACCCAATAGGACAGTCCGTGTGAGTGCGATGGCCATTATAACAATTTTACGTGAAAGGTTTTGTCTGATGTCCGAGGAGGTAACCAACATGGTTAGGACAACGTTAACAACTTATACAACACATTTTGATAAATATATGTATTACAACAACTGAATGAGTTCAATTGTTTAACACTGGTTAAAGCAACATGTATTACAAGTGTTAAAGATTAATCTTACAAACAGTTACAACACATGTGTGAAAATATGTTGGCCTGTTAGTAGGCTTCTGAATTAAGCAAAATTTCCAAGACACATTGGTACACCATTACATCACTAACCCTGATGGCGGGGCGTTGGAGCCACTCCTCGCTCCTCAAAGAAAAGACTAAAGACTCTCAAGGCTATGTGGGAGGAGCCAAGGTGAAAAAGACTTTTCATGTACAAATGAGGGTTATTTATAGCCAAGGGTAAAACGTGATCTTGTGACTGTTCGACTTCCCTCATGACTGTTTGACTTTCATGACTTTTCAACTTTACATGACTCTTCAGGTTACAAGTGGGTTTCTTGGACTTCCACGTTTCATTACATTGATTCACAACAGTATGGCGCACAATAGTGATGTGATCGACACGACTCAACATGACAGTGCTCGTATGTTCATGTTGGTGGTGGTCTGCATGTCAAGCTGCAGTGCTGGTGAGTGATGGATTCCCTCTTGGTGTATCACAACTTCACCTCTGCATGGAAAGGTGTGCAGAGTCCTTGATGGTCATTGGGTTTGCTTGATGTTGCATGTGCACGTTGCTCCTTGGTTGTCCCTTGGCATGCTTGACATGTTCATCCCGTTCACGAAAATATTTCCTCGCATGTTTGTTCGTTCGTTCATCCGCAATCACATCCTCGCTTATTCGTCTGTTCCTCCGTTCGCGAACACATATTTGCATGTTCATCCGTTCGTGAAAAGTTCTTCTTGCATGTTCGTCCTTTCGCTCATCCGTGAACACATCTCCTTACATGCATCCTTCTTTTGTCCGTTCATGAACACATCCTTTTGCATGTACACTCCTTGTTCATCCCTTATTTCGTCGCGTCATGTCTATTCATGTACCTGTGTCTACAATCACTCATGACGAAACGAAATCAAATCCATAAACCTCCTAGTCTACCATGATGCATGGTCGTTTCATTTCGGATGCAGGCGACTGGGAGAGAGGACAAGGCTACAAAACTGCGTGAGACAAGTTTCAAGCTGGGATGCAAGCTCTGGGCACTGTTGGTGAAAATTGTGTAGAGGTCACTAGGAGACTGAGAAGGAAAATCCAGACTAGTAGTGACTCTCCGTGAGATCTGGCTCGGATGGAGGACAAATCTACGCAATTTCTGGAGGGAAGCAGTGTGGGCAACAGAGGGCCTTGGCAAGAAAAAATGCACAATTTCTAGAGGGAGCTGGCTGTGGGCTCCAAGAGGCTTGGCAACAAAAACTCTGCAATTCCTGAAGGGAGCTGGCAATGGGCTGCGGGATTTCTGGAGACAAAAACTACACAATTTCTGGGAGGTTGACCTACTGAACGCCTTTGTGCAATTTCTGAGCTCAACAGGATGTTGGGTAGCTGAGGGGCTTTCTCATGAAATCTGTGCAGTTTTCTAGGTGAGCAACCGACTATCTGTCTAGGTGGATGGTTGGAAAAACTGTGCAATTTCTAGAGGGAGATAGGGATAGGCACTGGGTGTTTGTCCGGTCTCTCTGTATAATTTTCTCAGTCAGCGGAGAGGATAAGGTCTGCAGCTTCTGTGCAATTTTTGAGGGGAGTGAGTCCCTGGGTGACTGCCTGGTCAAACTCTCTAGTTAACCAACATGAGGGTTGGTTGATTTGCTTGCGGGCAGTGCAAATTGAGATGGCTTGCTGAGGAATTTCTGTGTTGTTCTAGATGACAATCGGTCCAGTCGATTTCAAGATTGCACAGTGTAGGCTGCCTGGGAGACAACCTCAAGCTCTTTGCAATTCTGCGCAACAGTACATGTTCACCGAGTGCTGAAACTACACAATGCAACTCAACGAAGGTCCAACTATTGGAGGGTGATCCGGTTGTCAGAATTTCAGCAAAATGACTAAGTGTGTGAGCAATTGAACTTGTGCATACACGACCTTGTGAACACACACTCAACATGACTCGACAATAAGAAACCTCAAACCATTAAGACAACATATACTTAGTGTGACTGACCGACGGTGCGAGCGACAAGCGCGACACTTATAATAGATTGTTGAACAACTGCAACGACGCTTGCATGACAATGCATACAACGTCATGTGTGAGTGCGATAGATGTTTGCATAGCGAACACAACTCAAACAAAACCTTCAACATCACCAGACCGAGGTCGCAAGCATGACATAACAATCAACACGCGGAAGACGACAGTTGGTTAAACAAGTGAAAAAGAAGCAAGACATGTAGAAGAAACACATAAGATGACTTTTCATGTTTGCACACATGCGTGTTACTGAGGACAGGGTGATATGAAAATGACAAGAAGTCCTGCAAAATCAACTAAGAAGTGTGCTTTAGATGTTCCGTACTTACCATACTTACCCTCAAGATGATCATGCATTCGACGGAGTTTGCATGCGATCCTGATCTTTTCCATTACTCGGTTCCTTGGTCCTTCTCCTCAACTCCTTGGAAGCGATGTTAGCATGTCACCTTTTCCTGTAATCATTGAGAGGTAGATCTGTGCAATTTCAATGGACAATGATTGCTGCCAGAATGAGGCACTGGGAGGTTCGTCTATGTAACTTCTGCATGCAACATCAACAAGAAAACCTGGAAAACACTGCGCAGTTTTCAGGCTCAAATCACTACTACATGACAGGGGTCCCGGGAGGACACCTTCGCACAATTCCTAAGTGCAGTGCAACTGGACTGCTTTGCACATTTATGGAGAGAAGTGCTGGTTGGGACCTCTGTGGGCTAGGGGGTTTTAGCAGGCAAGGTAGGTTGGAGTCTCTGTGCACTGCGGGGTTTCAGCAGGCAAGGGATAAAGCTTGATGGTTGCAGAAACAAAGCACATAGTTCCAGGAAGCTGGATGAGGCTAGGTTGCTTGGGAAAATAGCTAAGTGTGAGATCAGTGAAATGTATGCAAACATTGATAGGACTCGACTGTGATTGCACACAGACACTTAGTGACACAATGTAGACCATCCATAATACATAAGACATACTTTGCTTAATGTAACAACCTTCGTGACGTGAGTGCGTGAGGTGAGTGTGAAACATGTCTATGTGATGACAACCACTCATACGCACACAGTTCCCTTGAAGCAAGACAACATCCCCTTTGCATGACAAACAACAACCCCTATGCCCAAATATGACACATGCTGCATGAAGATGAGAACGTGGACAACTCTTAAGATCAAGGAGGGGAGCTTGAAATCATCAACTTACTAATCAAGTGACCAAGGATAATCAACTGCAGGATCTTAGGTAGGCTTCAAAATTTGCATGCGAGCCAAAATTCTGGAGGGTGGTTGTAGCTGCTACAACACTTACATACACATTGTAAGAGGTAGAAGGGCATGCAAATCTTGATGGCACATATAGAGAGGTGAAGAAACCTAAGAGTTTCTCTAGCTATGCAACTCTCATGACAAAACTTATTGATGCAAAACATTCCACATATGAAGAAGCAACTAGCCAATAGGTGTGGAAGGAAGTGATGGATGAAGAGTACCTATCGATAATGAAGAATGATGTCTGTGAGATTATGCCTAGGCCTAAAAGGAAGTCAGTGGTGAATTCCAAGTGGATATACAAGATTAAGGTTACTGTAGATGGTAGTATTAACAAAAAAAAGGCACATTTTGTGGCTAGAGGGTTCTCCTGTAAAGAGGGAGAAGATAATGATGAGACCTTTTCTCCAGTCTTCATGTACACCTCTATTAAATCCATCATTTCTGTTATTGCTTCGTTAGGATGGAAATTGCATTAGATGGATGTGAAGATTTCTTTCCTCAATGGTGTGATTGAGGAAGAGGTGTACATAGAGAAACCTCAAGGCTTTGAGATATATGGAAAGGAATCTAATGTTTGCAGGTTGAAGAAGGCCTTGTATGGACTCAAACAAGCTCTAAGAGCTTAGTATGCTTGTATTGATAGCTATCTTACGAGACTAGGATTTAGCAAGAGCGATGCAAATCCAAACCTTTACTTTAAGGTTGTGAAGGATTCACCTGTGATCTTATTATTATATGTTGATGACTTGTTTCTGATAGGTGTTGAGCCTCTTATCATTCAGTGCAAGAAGTAGTTGGCTTCTGAGTTTGATATGAAATATCTTGGGTTGATGCAGTATTACTTGGGATTAAAAGTATGGAAAAAACCCGACGAAGTCTTCCTTGGTCAAGGAAAGTATGTGGTAGAGATCCTTCAGAGATTTGGTATGATGGACTACAAATCCATGACAACACCCATGGTGAACAACTTGAAGAAGTTAAGAGGCTTCAACTTTGGATTGGTAGATCCTTCTATGTACTAGTGGTTGATTGGTTCGTTGATGTATTTGGTTAACACAAGGCCAAACATATACTTTGCGGTGAACACATGGAGCCAATTCTAGGTTGAATCAAGACATGGAATTTGGTTGAAACAAAGCACATTTTGAGATATTTGTTTGGTACTATGAATTATGGCTTGATATTTGTTTCAAATAAGAATGTACAACTTCGGGGATATACAAATGATGATTGGGAAGGAAGTGATAAATATAGGAAGAACACCTTGAGAGTATGCTTCATTTTGGGATCATCTTTGATATCATGGATGAACGGGAAGCAAAGATCGATTGCACTCAACACTGCTAAAGCAGAGTACATCATAACTAATGAGGCTTGTACCAAAGCAGTATGGCTTCAGAAGTTGTTTGCAACATTGTTCGACCAAGAGTTGGAACCAACAGTGATACAATGAGATAATGAAAGCTGTGTGAATATTTTAAAGAATATCGTGTTCCATGACAAGTCGAAGCATATTGAGATCAAGTACCACTACATTTGTGACATGGTGCCAAGGAGAGCAATAAGGGTCAAGTACATTTCCACCAATGAGCAGACAATTGATGTTCTAACAAAGGCATTGCCGAGAGACAAATTCATGTACTTTAGAGACAAGTTGGGGCTCGTGGAGATTACCCCTCTTGTTGAGAGGGAGTGTTGATATGTCTACAACATAGATGGAAATTCTCCCAAAAATGGAGAATGGTTCTAAGAGACCTAGAGGCTCAATAGAAAGGGTTGAGTGACTGTCTCTTGGAGGAGGACCTTGATCACACACCAGGAATGTTGGAATGAGGTCCTGGACCCTGATCACACACCAGGCATGGTGGAGTGAGGTCCTTCAACATCTAGACCCTGATCACACACCAGGAAGGGTGGAGTGAGGTCCTAGACCCTAATCACACACCAAGTAGGGTGGAGTGAGGTCCTTTTCAACATCTAGACCTGATCACCAACCAAGAAGGGGTTGAGTCTCTTATTGAACAAGAATAATCTCTACTGAAAAATGTTGTTGGGTTTTTCCCCTTTGGTGGGTTTTCCTAGGATAATTCTTGTCTTCTTTTGTGCATTACAATATCTACTATTCTACTGTTATTTATGGTTGATTTTTTGAAATATAATTACTGAATGATAAATTGGAATAAGTTGAAAAGACTTGCATAAAAAATAATTATCAAAATTTCAGAAATATTATGATGACCCTAATTTCACTATAAATAAATAAATAGAGTAAAACCATCCAAACTTTGAACCATAATTGCTTCACGAGCATGATGCAACGGCCTATAATGGTTATTTGGTAATAGGTATTATGGTATAGGGTTATTAGAATTAATACCGTACCAACAAGAAATAATGCGACTACACATAATAAAATCGCACAACTTGCAAAGTATGAGGTGAACACTTAAACTATATTTATTATCCTTGCCTTGATTTATGACAAGAATCCCATAGATTTAAATGTAAATATGACAAACTCTCTATTTTATGACATGTCATAATTAACATTTCATTTTAATATATGCTTTTCAAATAACGGTTGCAACGACAAATATGTGCTACAACCAGGGGTTAAATTTGACGGGTGACCCTACCCGTCAAGGAATTTTTTTATGACGTTTTTATTTTTAAACTGCCCATCATATGACTTTTAAAATTTATTTGTACAAGTTTCATCTAATTTCAAATTGTACAATAAAAGAACAATAGTTGTGAAATAATTTTCAAACCAAAAACATAATGTGCATGATTTCTCGGTTGGATACAACGACCCTTTTGGTGGCTCCCAGCCTTTCCCAACAACCGACTTTGCAGACAAAAAGTTGTGTTCAACCTCATTTCGGACAAAACCCAACAGTCTAATGCTATTTACTGCACAAACCGCTGTTGAAAGTGCAATCCAATTTTTTACAACAAATACAAAACAAAGCTCAATTTTTTACATAACCCACTACTCAGAATTCAGCTGGTTTAATATCCCAAAACATATCTTGAAGATCTAATGTCAACACAGAAAGAAACCGGGACTCCAGGTAATCCGTCTCGAATTCGTTTACCGTTTAGTTTTATTAGATACGTTAGTACATCTAACATCTCTTGTCGTTGTAGACTGTAGTATAGTGATGACTCGATGAGTATTCCCGCCTATCACGCGGCCCGCGGGTGACCCGGGTTCGATCCCCGGCAACGGCGAGTTTTGATTTCCAATTTCTTCGCGGAAATCAATTGCAAACGGCGTGTTTTGTTTTCCAATTTGCCCGCGGTAATCAATTGCAAAATAACTAATATTTAGTATTTGGTTTTCCAATTTCAAAATTAATTATTCAGTTTTTACCACATTTTCTTGCTTCAACTTACATCACCCAATATTAATATGGTGTTGTAAGACTTAACAGAAGGCATTCGAAATCAAACGAGTCCAAAACCGCAACAGACATGATCTTGATCGAATATGGAAGCAACATGTCGAGTCAATAATCTTCACGGGAATCAGCCCAGAAAATAAGCCCATCACGGATTTTGCCATCATTGTGATTTTAACTAATTCAGAAATGGAGGAAGGCAGCATTGCTAAAACCATTGCAATTCAAAAATGAAAGAAATATACTAGCAAAACGAAAGTAATCTTATAGGGATATTTGTAATAATAGTTAAAAAATATTCTATACATTAAAGTTAAATTCAACTATGTAAAACAGTGCTGCTCATATTTTCACAAAAAATCTGAACATCAAATAGATATTTTGGGAACATCAAATGATAATGGGTAGGAACTAGGAAGCAGTGAAAGAGGGACTTTGCGAAACAGTGAGCCAAAGTAATAAACCATCCTTAGAATTACTGCGTACCTTTTGGCTGTTGAAGAGCGTCTTCAAAAGAAGAGTTTTTCCGGATCCACCCTTGCCAACAACGCCAATGCTCTTCGCCTTGGGTTCATCGATTACCAGCTTTTCGAGAATTGAAAATGCTTTTTGCTGTCCCACTATAAGGGGTTCGTCGATCAATTTCATCATTGCAGACCTCGTTGGAGCCAGAACACCATGGTATGTACTTGCAAAAGTGCTTGAAGAAGTCAAGGCTACGATCTGCCCTAGTTCCTCTTGGAGCTTTTGAGTTTGACCCTCTAGTAGCTCTGGAATTTGGGCCAACGCAACCAGAGGGGACAATTCGATATGTTCATTGATCTCTGAAATCAAACCCCTGATCCTCCGGCTGGTTTGATAACGAGATATAATGTTACACATAGGTATTGTGGAAGTTTGCACCATTTTAGATGCCTGCTGGAGAAGGGCGTCCAACTCTTTAAGCCATCCGTTTACAGCTGAAGCCTTATCTTTTTCCTTCCTGTTTATTGCTGGCCGGTATTTTTGGATCTCCTTAACGATAGGCTTGATTTTCACTACCAGATCTTTCAGAGATGCCATTTCCTTCTGGCAGCGAACCGCAATGTTTATGTGATCAAGAATGTGCTGGATAGTTTTGTCAATACCAACCCCAATAAATCCAGAGCATTGAATACAACTACTTTTGATGCAGAGATTTCAGGGTATAAAAACCAAACGCTATGCGAATGCGATACATATCAAAAGCCGAATGTGAATTGAATGCTAATTTGATAACTGGTAAGCGGTAAACCCGAAGGGCCGAATGTGAATTAAATGTTAATTGAATGCAAAATCTGCATCCTGATCCGATCACTGTCACACGCGGTACACCATATTAAAAATGCCATAGGTTAAATATATATAAAGAAAAATTATAAAAAAAAAATTAAAACTTTTAATTTTTATACATGCCCGTCAATATGACGGTTTTGAAAATGAATGGCAAGTTCCGCATGACGTGGAGGTTTAAAAATAAAACGTATTTTACGGGTAAAAATGCAAAATACGTCCATACGGGCGTCAAATTTAACCCCTGATGGCGAGCCTTATTTCCAACCATATACGTTATTTAATGCTCTTAGAGTACAGGTTCCCGTCCATCCATCCATCGATACCCATACGCCTTTCCGGGTTGCATGAGGTACGTTACATTCAATGCGCCCACAACCCATGCCATACATCCATGGTATATTGAATCACACCCCATGCCGTATCCATACAACCCATGTGTACACGACCCTTAAATCACATCGAATGGCCAGATATCTTAGTAAATCTGGAACGCCGCCATAGCTATTTACTCTTAGATTTACTAAAATATGCCCTGTTCGAACTTCATTGGCATTGACCGCAGCGAAATCCACTGGTTCGAAGTTTGGCATTGGCAGCAGCGAACTATTTCTGAACATTTCTTCCTGAGACTTCTTCCGCTTCTCAGGTAGGTGCATCACTCCTGCAAATCAATGATATTTCGCTTAGTTGTCTATAATGAAAAGTTTGACGTCAACAACTGCACCCAAAAGTAATGTTTATGAATCCTTGAATCTACATAAAAATAGCACTGCAACTATCTTCTGTTCATGATTGATCATTCGTTACAAACAATGCCACTTTCTTTCGAGAGAGATTGATGAGTTTAGAACCCAGAACTCTTAAAATGCAGCTGTAATGTCCACTTGTATTCGAAAATAGATACACTTCCCCTAGTGCGTAAGAGGGGGCCGAGTTTGCGTCAGAGAATAACCCGAGTTGCCTTTAAATGGATCGAACCGCAGAGGACCGAGTTCGCCTCAGAGATACCCGAGTTACTCTAGAAATCGCTGGAATGTTAAATGTTTATTTCTTCGACGCCCCAACAACAGCATGAAAATGGTCTGTCTTTCCAGGCAAGAAGGATTGTATTAGTATAGGAGGTTGTTGTCTAGATTATATGTATAGGAGACTGTTATCTAGGATTAACACAGATGCCTGGGTATGGTTCGGACAAAGACTTACATGGATTCCGGGAAAGACAATATGAAGGGTGGAGAGCACATATAATTATGAGAAAGATCATTGGACTGTTTTGAAGCCATCTGGAATAAGGTTGTTTCTTTGATGCCCTAAGAGCAACTTTAAAATGTTCTGTATTTCCAGGCACAAAGGATTGTACAGGAGTCTGTTTTCTAGAATATATGTGGAGCCATGTCTTTTGATAAATACGGAATCTCGAAAACTTTTAGGCACAATATATTGGTAAGATAGTCGAACCGTGGATGTGAAATACAAATTAGTCTTTTGTTAAATCCTCACAAAAGTAATTTCTTCTGCATTGTTGGTCAGAGGAATGAAGTAACACTGCGGGAATTCAACAATATTGATTGATTGTTACCATCGATTAACCTCAAGACCCCATTGGTTCATAGAAAACAATATCACGAGCTTTATCAAAAATGTCGAAAAATATGTTGAAAAGCGGTTTTCATTAAGTAAAACAGGTGCCTCTTATCCTGAAGCATGCCTTACAATTTAAATAATTCCATGTTGTGGCGGTTTATGGTTGAACTTTTGTGGTCATAGGTGTAATAGATGTAATATTTAGGTTTAAATCTTAATGTAATTAGAATAGCACATGGTTTTAATGTAAAATGATGGTGAGAGGTTTTATATATTTTAAACACATGAAATTCCTCTGGTTCTATCCGCTTGCATTGGTGTTAACAATTAGCGTCACGTTTGGTGTTACAAATTCAATACTTCCTCCTCACATATGTTGGCCATATTACAAATTCACATTGTCTTTTGTGTTACAAATCATGGCTGCATTCATATCCATGGAGACAAATCTCATAATCCGAGTCTAATATGTGATGGCAATGGACTGGTTGTATAGAAAAGTGGAGAAAACATCTAGATGCATATCTAAAAGTGTTTTGTGCTTCAACTACCATTCTTATTTATAAATCTGGATGCACATCTAGAAATTTTTTGTGCTTCAACTACCATTCTAATTTGATTAGTGGAACTATATTATCTATTTGCATGGATCCATGCTAACTCCATATTTATCTAGCACCCCGAGGGATAAAAATCTCCGATAAACTTTCAACATTTCAGCCCTTTGCGAGCCACTTCACATTATGGCGATTTTGGAGCTCAAAACTGGCAATTACGATTTCGTACTGCTGTAATCTTGAATTTGTTTGCTGAGATTGTACGAAGTGGGTACCCTTGTTTACTTTTTGATGTTTCTGAATCCATCTGTGTGTTATTTTCAGCACCCAATTTCATTCATTTCAATGTGTTTTAGGTTGTATTTAATTTATGGCTAACAAAAAAATGCCCGAAACATTGGTTCATTATCCTACTCCATGATGCTAGTTGTTGCATACTATCATACCAACAACTGTACGACATATTTTAACACATTGATTCCACGGAGGTCCTTAGGGTATGGATGGGTGCCCACTTCACTGAAATTCAAAATATCATCTGAAATTGGTCTGAATATTGACTGAAATGCATCTATAATTCCATCTTGGGGTTTCTACTAGAGCTTCCAACCGCACATAAACCGGATTTCAATGCAACTCTATGCAATTTTTACAATGCACAAAAATACATGTGATTTCTATCACCATTTATCAAATTCTTTAATGCATTCAACATTTAACACCCACTTGTATAACAGTGCAGAGTAGGACTTATTATCATACATATACAACATTCATTCCTAGTGAAATCTGGGTTTGTAGGTGCACAATATGGAGTTGATTCCAAATGTTACCACTATAATCTTTAGATGTAGCCACACAAACCCAAGCAAAATCAGCCATGTTGCAAAGAGTTTCTCAACAATAAACTCTATGGCCAATTGTTCTATTGCCAAATATTATAAAACTCAATATTATAAAAACATTAGGAGTAGAATGCATCAACAACAGGATATGTTTCTTTTTATCATGCCATGCTTATGGAAACCCATGCTGTAGTAATGATTTTCCTGCCACTGAAGTACTCATGAATACAATCCCTGAGCTAGGATACAAAGCAACAACATAGGTGAACTCAAGTCTGCTTATAGGGAATCCATTTCAGGGATAACATATTTCTAGTGTTGAGTGACAAATTTATGGTGCATTTTAATAGTTAGTTCCCCTCATTGTGAGTGGATGTGTCATTTTCCATTTAATAAATGGGCTAGCCCCAACCTAGACTCAGCGTAGTAAAAACAAATAAAAAATAAAAAATAGTTAGTTCCTCTAATAACACTCTATTAGAGTATGGACATCTCTTTGTCCCCTCCTAAATTCAAGCTCGGGCATTTCACCTCCATGCATACACTACCATGGGAATCCTTAAAACTAAAGCATAATTATGCCGAGAATATCTACTTGGCAAATCCTTTACAACTGAAGCATAATTGTGTCAAGAATATCCTAGACTACTGAGTATATCTCCAATAGATTTGGTGCAGACAAGAGCATCCACTTGCGAATTTCAGGTAACTAACGACGCTAATAGAGTTGATGCCCAACATGTATTTACTTTGGTTGTATATCCCTCTAAATTTTAGCTCCCGACAATGTAGCCATTTCTTTCTAATAATTGCATAATTGAGACATTTCCATAACTAATATCTTTGGTTTAAGTGTGGGAAAACAAATTTTTGTCTGGGAAAAAAATCTCTTAAAAGTGGAAGGATGATTTATATATGAAGCCTTGCATCTTATATTAGGGGTGTGAATCATTGTGGTATGGAGACAATTAAATTCAAATTTTATTTTAAGAGAAAGTATATACATATTTTTTTCATCATTATTGCATCAAAAGTAGTAAGGTGCTTTACAGTACAGTATGGGGAGATGATGTCACATAACATTATATAATGTTTCGTGACAACAAAATAAACAAATACATATACATTTAGATGACAAGAGTCTAAAAAAATACATCAACATAGATCCATCTTAATGTAGATCCATATTTTTCAATGTGTCCCATTTATAATTTCTTAGTAATTAATGTCATAAAATAATTCATTTTTATTCAATTAAATAATCATATTTCAAGCACTCCCTAAAAGTGGATAATTTTCTTATGAACTAATACCACCAAGGAATCCACTTATAGTTTCCTTGGTCTAGCTTGAAATTTGGAAGGTTGAGATACTAGGGAGTAAGGTCTTAACAACCTTATTGTGCACCCTTCATTGATAATTGTGAAATAAGTACTCCACCTCTTTATTCCCATGATAGAATGACTTAAATTAGGCAAGTTAGGCAAGCCAAGCATGTCTACTCTTTGATAGATTGGTGTTGCCAAACTATCAAGCTTCCTTATCCAACACATTTGTTAAGTTATGGTACGTTCTATGCTTATAACAATTTACTTCTTTTTCTTATTATATTCCACAGATTAGCAATCACGTGTACATAAAGTAAAGTGCAGATAGAACATTAAATGATCGACAAAAAA
Organism: Pinus tabuliformis; assembly: GCA_031772625.1. Classification (NCBI taxonomy): domain Eukaryota; kingdom Viridiplantae; phylum Streptophyta; class Pinopsida; order Pinales; family Pinaceae; genus Pinus; species Pinus tabuliformis. Next base: position 1,008,560,613 of record CM062816.1, read on the forward strand.
CAAGCCAAGACAAGAGACACAAGATGTGGCGGCTAGCCAGGGACAAACCCCACAATGTGTGGGGAAACCCTTTGATCAAATCTTCTTTTATCTTCAATAATTCAGCAGAGAGAAATAGTACAATAAATCTAATTCATATCAGCAGTAGCAAACCCTAGATTAGCAGCATCAACATTAGTGGCTTCATTATCAAACTAGGGCAAACGATATTTCACAAACCGACCGTCGGATTGACTTCATTCCACCACCAAAAGTTGCGGCTTTCAGAGGAGGTTCAGATGAACCTACAGTGTAGTTCAGATGAGGAGATCTTCTAGGCCACGTAGGTCAATCTGCAGTTGCAGCTTCAGTTTTAGCAGTTTCCGGCTTCAAACTAGGGCAGTTGATATCTTGCAAATCGTTCGTCGGATTGACTTCATTCCACCACAAAAAGTTGCGGCTTTTAGAGGAGATCCAGATGGACCTACAACGAAGTTCCAAAGAGGAGATCTTCTAGGCCACGCAGGTCAATCTTTACTTCTGCAGTTGCAGCTTCAGTTTCAGCAGTTTCCGACTTCAAACTAGGGCAGTCGATATCTTGCAAACCGTTCGTCGGATTGACTTCATTCCACCACCAAAAGTTGTGGCTTTCAGAGGAGATCCAGATGGACCTACAGTGCAGTTCCAAAGAGGAGATCTTCTAGGCCACGCAGGTCAATCTTTGGATCTGCAGTTGCAACTTCAGGTTCAACAGCTTCTGGCTTCACATGTGTGAGAGAGAGACCCATTTTTGCGTAGTAGAGAAGAGACTCATTTCTGCGCAGTAGAGAGAGAGATGTGATGAGAAGAGTGAGTGCAAATGAGGAAAATTCCTCTTATATTTATACACAACGTTGGTGTTTGAATAGATGCGACTATTGGGCTTCTGAGCCTACATGAGTTGTAGGTCGACTTGATAATAATTCCATAATCAAAATAAATTCATATCTCCATGAATACTTATTGGAATCAGATGATCTTTATATCAATCCTACACCTCTTGATGAGAGGAATCTAATAAAATTATTATCAGCCATGAATAATATGACCCACATGAAGTTTTTCCCTGGTTGCCAATTTTAACACTCCCTCTCAACTAGGGAGAACTTCATCTGCAATCTGTCCATCGGTCGTTACTATTCATCCATCAAATGCACTGCCCCGTACAGCCTGACCCTTGCCCTGCTTTGCTCTATTCTGCCTGTTCTGCTTTGTCTTGTTCTGCGCTATACTGATCGGTACTGTTTTGCTCTGTAAAGCTCCGCTCTTACATTGTTCTATTCTGCTATGCTTTTGTCCGAATTATGAAGAAGAAGAAATGATCAAGGATGTATCATACTGACTCAAAGTCAGTCTCAGAGTATGTACCACTGGTCCCAGACCAGTCTCAACCAACCCGAAGTCAGCGTCATAGTGAGTACAACTCCACTGGTCCTAGACCAGTATCATCCTCCACTGACTCAAAGTCAGTCTCAGAGTGCGTACCACTGGTCCCAGACCAGTCTCAGCCGACCCGAAGTCAGCTTCATAGTAAGTACCACTCCTACCACTGGTCCCAGACCAGTATCGCAGTCTCAGAGAGTGTACCACTGGTCCCAAACCAGTCTCAACCGACCCGAAGTCAACGTCATAGTATGTACCACTCTCACTGGTCCCAGACCAGTACTGCACTGACACGAAGTCAGTGTCAGAGTATGTACCATTGGTCTCAGACCAGTCTCAACCGATCCCAAGTCAGTTTCATAGTATGGTACAACTCCTACCACTGGTCCCAGACCAGTATCATTGATCCCAGATCAATGGAGGTCATCCTAGCGTAGGGAGTACAGTAGATACAACGATGCGTCCATCGGTACTACTATGGTCCCTAACTTCATTTCCCTGCTCATTGATCAGATGAGAGGTACTTCCCATGAGTCCCAGACTGCATGGGTAGGATGCCTCGACAGGAGAACTAATCAATCCTGTCCTCACAGGAGAACACATCAATCCTGCTGTAATTGCCATGGAGAACACATCAATCCAGGCTGCCATGGAGAACACATCAATCCAGGCCTCACAGGAGAACACATCAATCCTGCTACACAGTAGAGCGAATCATCCTGTTCCACAAGAGAGTGAATCATCTTGTCCCACAAGAGAGCGAGTCATCTTGTTCCAGTGCGCACCACCAGGGGAGGGTGAGTCACCCTGTGGTCGTATGTTGCTCCAGTAAGAACCGCAAGCCCTCAGAGCTCCCAGAGCTCAATGTATGCAACATGCAGAACCCTTGTACAAGGGTTTCTTGACGACTCCAAGTCGTTTGGGAAAATCACAGATTAGATCTTTCCTCAGGGCTTTGACAAGGTGTATCGACCTATACATCATCTTAATGCAATGGAGCCTCCTTGCTCATCGTCTTACCATATCCCAGATGACTTCTATCTACTGGAGCAATCAACGAATACGAGATTCCTCAATAATCGAATCCCACCTCTAGTTGTTACAGAAAATCACAGTGGTATGTGTTCAAACAACTCACTGAAGAGCTTTCCCAACCAGGGAACTTCATACGAGATCATACTCGTAGATATGTATATGGTCTCGGTGGTGCTTATGGCAACCGACTTTTGCTTCATGCTCATCCATTATATCGAAGCAGAATCCAAAGAGAAACAACACTAAAAAGTGCTCCAGTGATCCTCCACACTACTTGCCTAATCAACATTCGAATAATCATGCAGTTTCATATTTCCGGTAGTGTATCTCAATCCATTAGTAATTGTGCCATGAAGATATCTTAGAAGATTCTTGGCATTAGTGTAGTGAGGCTCAACCAAATATGAGTTCACAGTGCTAACTGCAAAAAATATGTTCGGACGGAGGTTCACCAAGAACATCAACGCGAATGAATTTTTGAAACTCAGAGGCATTTCCCAAATCTGGTCTGACATCACTACCATATAACTTCTAAAAGTTAAGATCCTCGAGATAGTCACAGGCTTGCAGTCCATCATACCAAATCTTTCTAATATCTTTACCACATATTTTCCTTCAGATAGGAAAATTTCCCTTGGCTTTTGCCATACTTCAAGTCCTTGGTCCTTCATTTGAAATTCAGAAGCCAACTCCCTCTTACATTTGTGAATGAGAGGGTCTGCACCTGTTAGAAAGAGGTCATCCACATACAGAACCAGTATGAGAGGCTTGTCATATTCAACCTTAAAGTAAAGGTTAGGATCAGCTTCACTCCTAGTGAATCCCAACTTCATCAAGTAGCTGTCGATCCTCTCATACCATGCTCGGGGTGCTTGCTTTAGCCCATAGAGAGCCTTCTTCAACCTGCATACATGAGATTTTCGATCATAAATTTCAAATCCTTCAGGTTGCTCCACGTAGACCTCTTCTTTGATCGAGCCGTGTAAGAACGTAGTCTTGACATCCATCTGATGTAGGTTCCATCCTTGTGAAGCGACAAGGGCTGTGATCGAGCAAATGGTCGTATATCTGGCAACGGGTGCAAATATCACATCATAGTCTATACCTTCCTTCTAGGAGAAACTGCGAGTAACAAAACGAGCCTTATACTTTTCCGTACTTTGGAAGTAACAACTGTCTTGTCCTGGGGTCTGGGAACTACTTCCTAGACATCATTCTTCATGATAGACTCATATTCTTCGGTCATAGCATCCTTCCATACTTGATGCTTGATGGCGTCTGAGAATGATGAAGGCTTATTTTGTATGATCATGCTCATGATGGTCAGGTATCCCTGATACCTATTAGGTTTCTTACTTTCACGAAAGGTTCCTCGGGGTGCAACATGTCCTTCAGCATCATCAAGTAGCCCCCTAAGCCATGAAGGCCTCTTCCTAGAAGAGGAAGGCTCATGTGGAGGAGGATCAATTGGATCCATGGGTTCTTCTACATCAGGCATTGATTCATCATCCTTTTCTTTCGGTTCCCTGGTGTCGGCTTCTTGAGAGCTCCTCAAAGTCGGAAGATTGTTCACCTTGCTAAGAGCCATATCTTCGTCAAAGGTGACATCATGACTAATTATGACTTCCCTTTGACTGGCTACATAGATTTTATAGCCTTTAGTATTTTCACCATAGCCCATGAAAATTCCCTTCTTTCCAGATGCACCCAATTTATTTCTTTTCTCTTTCGGCACATGACAATATACAGGGTTTCCAAAAATTCTAAAATGAGAAACATCAGGTTTCTTACCGGTGAACTTTTATTCAGGAGTCTTGGAACCCAATGCTATACGACAATGTTTGTAGTTTCAACCCATAGAAACTTCGGAAGTCTTTTATCATGTAGCATGGCCCAGACAGCTTCCACAATTGTGCGGTTCTTCCTTCCCGCCACACCACTCTGCTCAAGAGTACGTGGTGTAGTAGTCTCCCTCTTAATGCCAGCCTCAGATATGCCTGAGTGAACCAATTGTAATATATCGGAGGTCTTGCTTTGGCTTGAGGGGAATAGTCCCCTTTTTGAGCTTTCCTTCGGCACATCCTGGACATACATCTTCTTTCTCTACTCGAAATTCGAGCATCCCTGTCACCATTTGTCTTACACCGAGTATAGCTTTATAATGAAGGTGGGAAAACCTCCGATGCCAAAGTTCGGACTAAAGAGATGTGTCATAAGACATGACACCTAGCAAACTTCCATTGACCTGATATAATGAATCAACACGAAACCCAAGAGTAAAGGCATCTTTAACATTATTTTTCCATATACGTACCTTGCCATCGCTAAAGGTTACTTTGTAGCCTTTGTCTTCCATTGTCGAGATGGAAACTAGGTTCTTTTTGAGGTCAGGTGCATTTAATACATCCTGGACTCTCTAGCCTTCTTGAATGGTTGTCCTCTTCCTCGATCCCCAGCTCTCCTCTTACCTTTGCTGTTGAATTTGTCATTCCTTTGATTTGCCATCAGAGGGATTTTGATCATCGTCCTGGTGTGAGTCCTTTCTATTAGGGCACTCCCTTGCATAGTGACCTGCTTTATCGCAGATGTAACATCGTCCTTTTTTTCCACCCTTAGGTCCAGCCTTTCCTTTTGATTTAGTCCCGGAATTATTTCTTTTCTTAGCATGAGAAGAAAAGGCAGTAGGAGCACCTTTAGGCATGGAAATTTCTTATTCTTCTTCCCTTGTTTCTTCTTGAATGCATCTAGCCATTAATTCATCGAAACCAGGAATTACATTATAGTTCAAAAGAGTAGTCCTGAACACGTACCATTCGGATGGTAATCCTCCAAGAGTCGTGAGTGCCATTCCCCTGTCAGTGATAGCCTCCCCAATAGATAGGAGATCGTTCTTGATTTCGGTGATCCTTAAGAAGTATGCTTGCATACTCTCATCTTTACCCTTCTTAATTTCCTTCAACTTGTTTCTAAGAAACAAAACTTGATTTGCATCATTTACTTTAAATAAACTCTCTAGTCTATCATAGACTTCCTTGGAGGTGTCCATTTCAGAGATGTAGGCCACCAAGTGCTTATTGATAGAGTTCCATATGATCTTCTTTGTTTTGATTTCTCTGTTTTTCCATTTGTTGTAGACAGCATCGGATGCATTTGATGGAGGCTCAACAATATTGCCTCTTACATGGTCCAGCACTCTTGGATCTTCTAGGGTTAGATCGATAGACATCTTCCATCCGTGATAATCATCTTTCTTACGAAGATTGCCTTCGACAGAGTGTTGAGGACCCCATAGTTCTTTTAGGATAGCCTCGCCAATCTTCTCTTTGGTGATTGCTCTTGCTCCTGCTCGGGCTTTGTCTTCACCTCAGCTCTGATACCATGTTAAGTTATGGTATGTTCTATGCTTATAACAATTTACTTCTTTTTCTTATTATATTCCACAGATTAGCAATCACATGTACATAAAGTAAAGTGCAGATAGAACATTAAACGATCGACAGAAAACAAGCCAAGACAAGAGACACAAGATGTGGCGGCTAGCCAGGGACAAACCCCACAATGTGTGGGGAAACCCTTTGATCAAATCTTCTTTTATCTTCAATAATTCAGCAGAGAGAAATAGTACAATAAATTTGATTCATATCAGCGGCAGCAAACCCTAGATCAGTAGCATCAGCATTAGCGGCTTCATTATCAAACTAGGGCAAACGATATCTTACAAACCGACCGTCAGATTGACTTCATTCCACCACCAAAAGTTGCGGCTTTCAGAGGAGGGTCAAATGAACATACAGTGTAGTTCAGATGAGGAGATCTTCTAGGCCATGTAGGTCAATCTTTACTTCTGCAGTTGCAGCTTCAGTTTCAACAGTTTCCGGCTTCAAACTAGGGCAGTTGATATCTTGCAAATCGTTCGTCGGATTGACTTCATTCCACCACCAAAAGTTGCGGCTTTTAGAGGAGATCTAGATGGACCTACAACGAAGTTCCAAAGATGAGATCTTCTAGGCCACAGAGGTCAGTCTCTACTTTTGTAGTTGCAGCTTCAGTTTCAGCAGTTTCCGGCTTCAAACTAGGGCAGTCGATATCTTGCAAACCGTTCGTCGGATTGACTTCATTCCACCACCAAAAGTTGTGGCTTTCAGAGGAGATCCAGATGGACCTACAACGCAGTTCCAAAGAGGAGATCTTCTAGGCCACGCAGGTCAATCTTTGGATCTGCAGTTGCAGCTTCAGGTTCAACAGCTTCCGGCTTCACATGTGTGAGAGAGAGACCCATTTCTGCGTAGTAGAGAAGAGACTCATTTCTGCGCAGTAGAGAGAGAGAGATGTGATGAGAAGAGTGAGTGCAAATGAGGAAAATTCCTCTTATATTTATACACAACGTTGGTGTTTGAATAGATGCGACTATTGGGCTTCTAAGCCTACATGAGTTGTAGGTCGACTTGATAATAATTCCATAATCAAAATAAATTCATAACTCCATGAATACTTATCGGAATCAGATGATTTTTATATCAATCCTACACCTCTTGATGAGAGAAATCTAATAAAAGTATTATCAACCATGAATAATATGACCCACATGAAGTTTTGCCCTGGTTGCCAATTTTAACAACATTCTATAAGGAGACTCAACATCTCTCTTGGGATTGAGTGGGTACATTGAAGCACCACTACCTATTCCAATACAACAAAGTGAAAGCCTTCTAACAAACTATGCACTTTTTCTTGGTATGAAGTGGGTAAGTAAAAGCACCACTACTCATCTCAAACAATGAAGCAAAGTCTCTTGATTATGTTGCACACCCATATGTTGGTAACTTGGTAAGTCGTTTCCTTATCTCTTTCACATGCGTGAGCCTCTCATACACACATCAGGTAGATTGACAAGACATATATAACATAATTCAAATCAAAATGCTTAAGTTCACAAGCTTCCCTCTATGGGTCTCACTTTAGACTCCAAACCTAGAGTTCTCCTAGATTGTCAATCATCAAAAGTTACCTTCCATGGACCTTACTGCCAAATTCCCAACTTGGAGTTATTCTAGATAATTAATAACCTATTGTTTGCATCATCAAGATCAATGAACCATAACACAACATATGCATATGGGCATGTAAGATAAGCAAACATCATCATATGAGGTTGATGTCAATTAGGCTTCCTCAACCTTCCAAATGTCTAAACAAGAATGGGTTATGGAGCTCTAACTAACCTACAACAATTCACACTTGCTCAACAACATCAATGATAATTTATTATCATATAATTGATTTTCAAGTCATAAATAAGATTAATGATCAAGTCATCCTAGGACAAACATCTAGGTCATAGACTAACATTAGTGATCAAGTGGTACAAGGACAAACATCAAGGTCATAGGAAAACCCAAGCTAAGTAACATGGGGCATCGCAATCATGCTCTACAACACAAGTACATATTTTGAAAGATTCAATGAAATTATGCTCCACAAGATAATGAAATATTTCCAAAGATTTGATGGGAGAGCTCTAAGCTTGACATGAAAAGATTTAAAGGCATCTCTTTTCTCTCTCATGCCAACATTCCCCTCTTGTTGGTTTGAAGCCCTCAATTTTCTCTTGGCAAGTTGAATTCCATAATTCTATACACATTTAATAATATCATATGTTTTTTTATGTTTTATATCATGTACTATGCCGACAAATATATTTATGTAAAATGTCCAAGCCTATGTCCTCTACTTGGCCCTAGGCCTTTAGCAACCACTAAAACCTTTACAATATAGCTTTTATACACATCAACCCACATAAGTAGAGCCCTTAGAAAACATGTTGAATACATACAGTATTATGTACTCTTATAGATATAATCTAGAGGATCCAAAATAAGGCATTACCTTTTTCATGCCCCCATTTTTCCTCTTGTCAGTTCAAAGCCCTCATTTTTCTTGTAGCAAGTTGAATTCCATACACATTTTTAATTATATCACATGTTAAACAACCATTTCATTAATTGTTTGGACTAATTTTAGTTTTATGTCATTTATGGATAGGCCAAAATCGATGTTTCTAAAGTGTGAAATTAGGATTCCTAAAGTGCAAAATCTAGGTCTACATGTGCCAATATCAAATTCCAATTTTTTTCCAAAATTGGATTTAGAAAGTGCAAAATAAATTTTGAAAATGTGAAATAAAATTCAAAAAATGTGAATACACAATTACCCACTTTAAATTTCCTTTCATTGTGATGTTGATCAACTTATTGTTTCACCTTGTCTTGTGCTATAACTAAGTTATCCTTCAATAGTTGGAGAGCCTCTTGTTTGTGTTCTATATTATATTGCACATCCTAAACCTTAGCTTTTGCACTTAGTGGCAATATGAATAATGGAGGATGAACTCATAAAGTGCCATAAATGGGGACATTTTGAATGGAGCATGAAAGGAGGTGTTATACCACCATTTTTCTAAGGGTAACCACATGACCAATTTTATCTGTTTATCATATGCAAAGAAACAAAGATAACTTTATAGACACTTAATTAAAAATATTAATTCATCTATTAGATTGAGGATATTAAAATGAGCTATGGGCTAATTGAGTACCACAACAAGAAAATAGGCAAGTCCAAAAATTACCTATAAAAATTGGATCTTTGTCACTTGAAATAATATTGGGGTTTCCATGCAACTTCAAAACTATTTCCATGAATGTTGTAGTTATTGTACTTGCTTTAACGGAAAATGAGATAGAGCAAAAGTGGACATACTTTGTGAGTCAAAACACCAAAACCATAATGAAATTTGTTCCTTTAGACTTTGGTATAATTGTAATAAAATCCATTATGGCCTCTTCCCAACACTCACTTGGTATGGACAATGGTTCTAGTAGACTTGGTTTCTTGATTATTCCTCCTTTGTTTTCTTGGAAAACCAAATATTTTGTGAATTCTTACATAAGTTTAGGCAATACACTAAAGTGAATCATTTTTCTACACTAATTTATTTAATACACTAGGTTCCTATTATAGTTGTTGAATAAACTTCCATGCCTTTTAGTTCTACTGCCATTCTATCCTTGCCTCTTCCACCCAATCAACTTTTAATCAAATTCTATGCTTAGTACCAAGCCCTTTCTTGATTATGATTCTCTAATCGAAAAATGTACTAAGCCCTTTCTTGATTATGTTTCTCTAATCGAAAAATGGTTGTTGTTTTAATCAAATGTTATGCTTAGTACCAAGCCCTTTCTTGATTATGATTCTCTGATCCAAAAATGTACTAAGCCCTTTCTTTCACCTCCAAGTTACCGACATGAATTTTACTACTGAAATCAATTTAATCTCCGTCTCCTATGCCCTAATTAAACTGTCACAAGCTTGCATTTCTTGATTTTTCAACTGTGTGTTTTTCCCTGTGTTTTTTCCAAGGAGGAACAAGCTTTTGTCTTTTGCTTCATCTTTGCTTTCCTTCACCTCAAAGTTACCTGCGCGAATTTTACTACTGAAATCAATTTAATCTCAGTCTCCTATGCCCCAATTAAACAGTCACAAGCATGCATTTCTTGATTTTTCGAATTTACTTATTAAACTGCCACCAACTTGCATTTCTTGAACTTTCAAATAAAGTAGTCATTTGAACTTTCAAAAATGGCTTAATTTAAACATTATATAATTTATATAATTTTGGTTAAAACGAAACCATTAAAGGCTTATAGAGGTAAGATATTAACGATGGATGCTGCATAAAATAATCTCTTCTTATTCATTGGAAAATAGTTTTTAATTGATATGAGAATGATTTTTATATATTGGACACGGCCATTTTAATTTTTTACTATAAAAAAACATTGTCCATGATAGATAGGTCACCACTAATACAACTGACAATCATGAAAAGCTTAGCAATATGCAATTTTGAGTAAAACTTCCCTCGAGCTACATTCCTACCATAAATATCCACTCATTTCCAAAGTTTTGAGAAAAAATATTACATAAGGCATTTTGGATTGACTAATAACATATAATTCGTATAATTTTTTATCTCTACATTTGTTTTGCATAGTACTTTGATATTTCTTTCTACTTTGCTTTAATTTCCTTCCACAGGGCCTTGTGTTATTGCTTAGGATGTCATTTAATTTAACTGAATTTATGATAAAGGTATAAATTTTGCCTTTAGTTCTTCAATACTAATTTTTTTAGTGAGATTGTAAATTTTAATTAAATTATTTATAGTATAGTATCATTTATAAAATACGTTGTTCCCTAATCATATAAGTTTTAATCTAGAACATTGATAATGCATATTGCTTATAATCATTCTCACTCTTAATATCTATAATTTTTCTTAGCACTTATCATTTTATTGCAGACTAACACACGGTTCGCTCGCTTGTGCAGAGCCTAACCCGCACGGTTTATAGAGAACAAAAACAATCATTGTAATTTTTCTTTCATGGGTGACTGGCAACCTTTAGTGAATTGCCTTCACCTCTGCAATTTTTTTCCAGATAGTTCAGATTATTTAATTGTTTTACTAATCAGTATTAGTAGGGCAGTTACTTAGCCTTTACTTTAAAATTTTTATATTTCACACATAGCTTAATTAAGGGGAAAAATAAATGGCCATAATCCACACATATTTTTCAATTTGTTTTGCTATTTTACCCAATTCACATAGCTTAATTAGCAAAGGAGTAAGCAACCCATAATCCACACACATTTTTTACTAACCAAAGCATTTTTACTTCATTATCATTTTGATTAGGAACTGGGTGTTATTAAAGAAATGGAGTAGCCCCTTCTTCCCTTGCATATTTTAGACGATCCTGGGCTTGCATATGAAATCTTTCTCAAAGCACTCAGTTTTCCATCTCCCTTTTTAGGCTCACATATTGTAATAGGAAGGAAGTAAGTGGCCCATCAACCAAACATTATTTTCTTTGTAGGTAAGGAACAAACATAACTTAGTGTAAGTAGACGATTTTGTAAAGGATCATCGCATATCCACATCACTACAAACTTTGTATGTCCACTTTGTCACTTACACACACATTGCACTACACACACTAAGCTACTCTAAAATTTGAACAAAGGGAATCAAGTTTAAGGACCTTTTGTATTTAGTTTATTTAAGCTTATTTTTTCACACCATAAGTGAAGGAAGACACCTAAAAGCAATCATAACTTGAACAAACTAAATTTCCCCACATGGGCCACAAAATAATTTATAGTTTAGGTTAGCACTGTTGGGGGTAGGCATCCAATAAGCCGCCATGGTCATGTTACATTTTGAAACATAGAAGTTGTCTTTTAGGGTGTTTCAAATCCTTCAATCATCCCACGGAAAAGACTGCCTGGGCAACACAGAGACCCGATTCAGAGGGGTTTGGCTTAGGCTCAGTGCGTGCGGTACTATATGGGGCTACCCAGCCTGTATAGTGCTCGGTACTGATAACTGATTACCAAGAAGCTAAAGACTCGACTGCCCACGTGAGACAAAGGTATCCTATTGGCCAAATTTTAGGGCATCTTTCCCTATAGGTGGAGGTGTGGGTAGCACTAAAGCCTCATTCAATACCTTGGTTGATTCTTTTGGCTATTGGAAGCGTCACCAATTCTTTCGGGATGTAGCCCCAGTACCCGTCATAAAATATATCTTCGCAAGGCCCAGTTACTTATACAATGGAAAGGACGAATAGGTCTTCATAGGACCTTTTATCATACGCAAAACAAACTAAAACCATTTTCCTTGTTTGATTGATCACATAGCTTAACTTAAAGGGAAAGTAACAATTTATTTTTCACTTTGTTTTATGTATGTAATTTTTTTTATACATATGCCTCTCCTCACCACAAAAGTGACACACATTCCATTTTAAGAATACATAAATACCTTACTTTTTCATATTAAGAATAATAAGACAATGATACACAAAACATTCCAATTCCCGTTTCACCTGAATATACATTAAAATAAATTCTACAAATAAAAATTGAAACGAAACATTTAAGTTTAAGAAAAAAATATTTTTAAATAATAAAAATAATTAATCAAATTATAATTAATTAAGAAAATTGAAACCATTAACTATATTTAATTCACTATAATTATAAATTCTAATTACTTATAAATAATGCTTCCTTTTTGTCCATTAGCTATTGTGGAAATGTAATTATGATTGTAAAATACTATTATTAATACCAAAACTTAATAATTTAATCAAATTCAAATTATCCATTAAAAAATAAATGAAAAGAAGTGTAAACTTACTTCATAATATATCTCGTAGGAATTGAAATATGTTCCCAAAATATTGTTGTTAATATCCAATTGTAAACTTTGTTATACTAAAATGTAAATAATAAACTTACTGGTCATTGAGATTTTCAAATTTGTTACCAAGTGCTATATAACCGGTTATGGTTTATTAAGTTTTATGTCTTAGGAGCCAAAACAGTGTTCTCAACATTTTTTATAAGTGGAGAAAGAGATATGACTAACACAATTTAAAAAACATAGACATATTGAATAAATAACCTACCAAATTCGTCAAATGAAGTGACAAAAATAGGACTACAATTCTCATAACTAAAAAATTTAGTTGCAAAGCTTATGTTTGGTTAGAAAAGTTCAAAATAATAAAACTAGTGCAACCATATAAATGAGATGACTAATAAATATTCATAGACATCAATTTGTAATTAATAACAAAACACATCTTTTACTATATCTCATATTATTAAGATTAAAAAAACATTAAAATTAACTAAATTATAATTAAATTTTAAATTATTATTATTACTATTAATTATAATGTAAATAATAATCATTGAGGTTTTGAAATTTGTTACTAAATGATATATCACTGGTTATGGTTTATTAATTTTTATGTCTTAGGAGCCAAACCAATGTTCTTAACATTTGTTTATAAGTGGAGAAAGAAATATAACTAACATCGTTTAAAAAAAGCACGGTATATTGAATAAATAACCTACTGAACTCATCAAATGTAGTGACAGAAGTAGGACTATAATTCTTAGGAGGCATGTTATTAACATTTGTTTATAAGTGGAGAAAGAAATATAACTAACATCGTTTAAAAAAGGCACGGTATATTAAATAAATAACCTACTGAACTCATCGAATGTAGTGACAGAAGTAGGACTATAATTCTTAGGAGGCATGCCTTTCTCTCTATATATATATCAAAGTATAAATTTTACTTCCAAAGCTCCTGTTTTTGAAAAAAAATGTTTGATTAGAAAAGTTCAGTAAAATTAGTGCAACCATATAAATTAGATGACTAATAAATATTGATAGACATCAATTCATAATCAATAACAAAACACACTACTTTAATATATCTCATATTATTAAGATTAAAAAAAACATAAAAATTAACTAAATTATAATTTTATTTTAAATTCTTATTATTATATTAATTACAAAAAACAAGTAATACAAAAATTAAAACTATATACATTTAGAAAAACATGTAACAAGGTTTTTAGTCATGAAGATTCACACTCACTTTACCATGGAGATTTGCTAATGTAAATAAGTTTTTTTACAATATCAAAACTTATCAATACTACATGACCAAAAACCATAACTTGTTTTATATGACACTTGGTTATGTGACATTTTTTTTTAATTAGTCAATTTAATTAAAAAGACAAAAAGAACATAAAAATTCTAGAATATTAAATCCTTACCATTAATAATTATTAATGATTCAATTAAAATTCTAAAAACTCTACTAATTTTCTTAACTCACTAATTAGCATGTTATAAAGTGGGGTGGTGGGTGATAGAGGGGTTATTACAGATCCTATAGGATTAATTGAAAGTGCATTTTTTTGGGTTCTTGATATTTAAATAATTAATTATGTTGAATCTTGTGCACTATTTGAAGTTTTGAAGGCTTCATTCTACTTTGGTTTTCAAATTTTGAAGGTGGTGATGAATTTTTAGAATGTAACAAGGCGTATGGTTCACATTACTCCATTGAACACTCTTTTGGCTCTAATACTAAAGTGGGTGAAGGAGGTATCCAAGACCTCTCTAGGGTTAACTTCTTGGATGCTTTAAGGGAGAATAATGCTTTGATCAATATATATGCAAATCAATGCATTAGTACTAAAAGAGAGGGGGGATTGATTATTAATGATAAGTTGGGCATTTACCGCATTCCCTAAGTTTCTCATAAAGGACAAGACATGTATCTCTTATTTATGGAGGCACACAGTAAATCTAATAATCATATTGCAGGGCATGTAATGTGAAGATACCCAAATCCCCTCATTGCTTACATGAGCAACTATTTGGTTCCACACAATTTTGATTTGGTGAGAGGTTCCACCCTTTATTCTTCAAGGATGATGGTTATAGGCTTTGGCTTTTTAGCTAGAGGAACTAGATTGCAAAATGAGGTGTGGTTTGGTGAGTCTTGTCTTTTTGAGCTAGTTGATCCTATTCTATCCTAGTTGAGTCCCTATCCTATTCTATAACATTAGTAAGTCACCACCACTGCATATTTTTTCTCAAAAAAGATTTAATAGAGGGGATTTCCTCTTGTCTTAATTCACAACGTTTTTTAGTGGTTTTACTCTTGATATTGGGGGGTTTGTTGGAGAGAGGTTTTATGTCTCTCCCTTTCATCCCTATTTGAAGGGCCTCATTAGCGCACCATCTCATGCATCAGTGTTAGGTAGTTCCCTTTGACCCCTTCCACCTCAGTGACTCATCACAAGTCGCCCCTTGACAATAACATGGTGGCACCACCTCCACAAAGAATTCATATGTCATACATGGTTAGTCTAAATTTGTCAGAAATATTTAAGCTTATTAATGACCCAATATCTTATGATCTTACTTATCGTACAATGTCATCTAAGATCCCCTCAATATTACTTAATCCCAAAGTGGTTTACCTGAAAAGTATAAAATATTTACCTAAAAATGAGACTTCCATGCTTAGTACGCTATGCATTAATCAAGACCATAATATTTACTCAAACTAAATTATTTTCAATGCAATTTGTATAGGTATTTTAAGAATGACTAAGTGGGAGAGGATTAACGAGTTGGAAGTTGAAGACCTGGAAGATATGATACTATTTTCAGCAGAAGACTTAACATGGACAAAGATTGATGGGGACCAAGTTGCAGTTATTCCATATTGTCGACTTGATGATTTCATAAGTGGAGAGGAATCAAATGAAAGTGCACCCACTCAATTTCTTCTTAAGTCTCATCGAAGTCAAAAAATAGAGGATATCAAACACACCTATTTTTCAACATATCTGGAGTACGCTGTGTGAGTCTCTATATACTTTTTCAAGATACGTATAATTTTTTCAATATGCATAAATATTATATCTAATTTGTAGTAATTTTTTTACGTACAGTTATTGGTGTGCATATGGTCCACAATTGAAAAAGAGAATTAGGAGTGCATCCTCAGATCAAAAGATAGACCACAATCGACATGAAAGTATTAAAGTTGGTTGCCAATGTCACTTCTTTGTGCGACGACTTCAACTTAGACCAGATGATGTTGTAATAATATATGCATGTAGGCATATTGATAAATCCAATGTTATTTGTCATGGGACATATGCAATCAGTAGGCCTATGAGATTCAATTATGCACCACATTTAACAAGGGATATGCGATCTAGTGTCCAACATTTCATTCAAAGAGGTTTTAATGTTTTAATGATATGGGACAAATTCATCTCTGATGCGAAGGATGGATATGGTGAGTTATACAGAGGGATATCTCGAGATACATACATGACAAAACAATATATATTAAACATTTATAATGGTACCATAAGGCTAGAGTATGTTAAAGATAAAAGTGATCCAAACAGTGTAGAATGTTGGTATAAGGAACACCCTAAGAGTTTTTTCTTCTACCAGAAACAAGATTTTGTTGAAAATATCCATTTTATCATAGGCATACAAACAAAGTGGATGTGTTTAATGATGCCGAAATACTCTCACAATAATATTATCTTAATGGATTCAACATTTAGTACAAATAAGTATGGGGTGAGTACATATTTATCCTAAATCTGATTCATTTATTCAACCTCATATTAATGCATGTATCTTATATAAATATAATTATGCACATTTTTTGTAATGTAGTATCAACTTTATACCTTAATGGTTTTCGATGAACATCACAATGGGGTTCCAGTAGCTTGGGTGATATCATCACACAATACTATAGCTGATCTTTCTAAATGGATGTTGGCCTTATTTGTAATTGGAAACAAGTAGCAACCATGTTGGCATGTTCTTGCCTTCATCACAGATGATGCTACTGCTGAAATTGAAGCGTTAAGGTGATGTGTTTATTATTTTTATAAGAGGCATAAAAAATATTTTTAATGTATAATCTCTCTAAAAATTATGTTATTCCAGGTCTTCAATCAAGTGTACAATATTATTATGTGTGTGGCATGTTCGTCATGCATGGTTGAAGAATGTTGGAAATAAGGTCCAAGGAAGGGAAAACCAAATACACATTTTTCGTGGTTTAGGAGAAATCATGCACACGTGTAAAGATGATGAATCTGTAAAAAATGAAGTTGAAAGCTTATTTGAAGAATTCAGTGAACAAAAAATGTTTTTGGAATATTTTAAAACTACTTGGTTAGCCAACAACAAAATATGTAAGCTTCTTGTTGGTGGTTTTAATGACTCTATTTTTCATGTGATATGTATACTTATTAATATATAACTAATAAATTTATTTCTATAGATATGTGGGCAAAAGAATACATAAATTTTCCACATTCCAATCAAGCTACGAATAATGCAATTTAATTTTACCATCGGTATATCAAGGAAGGGTACTCAAGTGAGAAGAACAATGCATGCCATAGAAGGGTTGATTGGTTAATATATGTTTTTTTGACAAAGGTTGTATTATATTACAATCATATGCAACGTTTAAAAGAAGCTGATTTTGTACGGCCCAAAAAAATCCAAGAACAATTGAATTCATCCAAGTGTAGAGCTAAGAAAATCCCAAATGAATATTGTGTACCTAATGAAAGAGTAATGATTATTAGGTTCATAGCCAAAATAAGGATACTCGTGACATTTGGTACAATGTCATATATAAGGGTTCTAATCTACACTTCTGCAGTTGCAATTGGGCCCTGAATGGAAATATCTATAAACATGTATTGAAAGTTGAGATGTTGGTGAGTAACACTATTTTGGGTGAAAATGTACTACCTAGTGTCACTGATCCCACTACAAAAAGGCTTAGAATTTTATTTGATTTGAATGAAACACCTATATTGGGCCCAGAAATCCAAACAGAGCTTCCGCCATGCTTTGATTCTCCTCCTAATCTGAATTATCATAATGAAACAAGCATTGATGATTTAGAGAATTTCTCATATAATGTTGAATCAACCAATGTACAATAAGATAGTGCATTCTCTGAAGATGATGAGATGAAACGTGTTAACTCATCAACTCATGAGAAATTGAGATCCATAATACCTACAAATTTGGAACAGACATATGCATTGAACAACTTGGTAGACAAAGCATGTCAAGAATACAACAAAATGTTTTTCAATGCTATAACTCTATCCAAGATCACTACCAAGAGAAAACATAGTTTCTTGAGTCCAGTCAATAAAAAAGGCGATGTAGTCGCAAGTCAAAATCAGGGACAAATAAACTACAATTTGAAAGGGTTGGACAAGTTCATGCAAGAAAAAAAGCATGGATGAACAATTGGAGTTATCTTCTCAAAAACAATGAAATGTCAACCACATGCCTGAGATAATGCAAGATTTTATTATACCCAAAATTGGTATGGAAATTTCATGCTATGCATTATTTTACGTTAAATGCGATATATTATCATGTTCAATACATTTGCACAACTATATGAACTTTTTTATTGTTACAGCAGAGGGACCCACATCTCATAACATTCTAAATTGTCGAATTCATTTATTTGATGAACATGCTATTGAAAAAAGATCTAGCATTGGGAACATTGCTTCAGCCATTAACATCCCAATTTCCTCCCCAAGGGTGCTTCCCCCTATTGTATAACCAATGAGGATGTATCATCGCCCACACCCACCACCTTTTTCCTTCATAAATACTTCCATGCCTATAACCACCTTTGTAATACCTTCCCAATGCTCACTCCTACCCTTTAGTGATCCACCATTCTCATTGTTTCAATCATCCACCCTTAACATTCCAATTCCCCCCCCAGGTTAATCCCTCGGCCTACAGTGATTCCCACTATCGTACAACCGGTGGGGGTGTATCATCGCCCACACCCACTACCTTCTCCCTATTTCACTTCCACCATGCCTTTATCCATCACCCCTGAACCATGACTATATCCGTCACCAAGTGCCCCACCATCTACCCAGGAAGGGCAGTCTTCTCCATTGCCTCATATCCTCACAGTGAGAATGAATATTTGATCAAATATCATCATGAATTAATGAAATTGATTCTATGCCTTTCAATTTTTACAACTAATTGATTATTGTAAATTTTGTAGAAATATAAATTTGGAAATCTACCTTGGAGTGCCAAGAGGGGCGAGGGTGACTTATAGACCCATATTTTAGATCGATCATGATGTCGTTTTTCCATTATGTCATTTATGGGCATGAGCTTCCATTATCTATGTTGGAAATGAAGTTCTATTTTGTAAAAAAGAAAAATGTATAGTTGGACCAATTTTGAATAAAAATACATAAATTTAGACTTATGACAACATCTTCATTGAATTTTAAATTCATGATGTGGATTCGATGTTATATTCTATCAATGTTACATTACTTTTGATGAATGTAGTTATAATGGATTTATTTTATTTTATTTATTTTTTTTTACAAATTATCAAGTTTGCAAGTTAAGTTACTTTTATATTTATATCTTATTTGATGTTGCATGCATGGACGAACATATCATTACCATGGAACTTTGCTTACTTATAATAATAGATTTATCATGTACATGATGTTGATGTAGATGTATCATGTACATGAAATTAATTTTATGCATTTTTTTACAACTAATTGATTAATTAATTAATTAATGTAAACTAATTAAATCATTATTTGTACAAAATAAACAATATGGAAATAAATTATATCGAACCACATAATATAAAAAAAGGGCTTAATTGATCCCTATGGCTCGATTGAGCCTTAACGCTCGATCGAATGCTATGGCTCGATCGAGTGTTATAGCTCGATCAAGGGTTAGTTTTCAACCCTTGATCGACCTTTTGTTTTAATGCCTAAGGAGAATACAAGAAGTATAGGGCACAAAACGTATGTATAGTGAGAATACAAGAAGTGTGTAAGATTTTTTTGAGACATGGAAGAATAAGAGCACAAAAAGTATGTATGGTGAGAATATCGGTAAGAAATATGCATAGTGAGAGTGCACCAAAGAAAATGTACACTAGTAAAAAGATGAAATATCCATGGTATATGTGCATATATTCCGTATATGCACAACTTTTGTATATGCGTAGATCTTTTGTATATGTGCAACTTCTGTATATGCACATATACAAAAGCTAAGAATATATAGAAGTTGTGTGCAAGTTCCGCAATATGCATACACAATAGTCTCTATATATGCACAACTTCTGTATATGCACATATATTTCGTATATGTGCATATCTTATGTATATGCGTATCTTCTGCATATGCACATATCTTCCGTATATACTCATATTTAGAAGATATCTACATATACAAAAGAAACGTATATATGAAAGTTATGCATATACGAAAGATATGTGCATATACAAAATTTGTGCATATCTCATGTGCATGTGCAATTTCCGTATATACGCATATCCTCCATATATGCATATACAACAACCTCCATATGCACATATCTTCTGTGCCTATCCTAAAGAAGTGCATATACAAAAGCACATATATGGAATACATGCCCATATATGGAAGTTGTTCATATGTGGAAGACATGCACATATATAGAGGCTAGAGTTCTGCACAACTTCCTCATATGTGCATATCTTCGTAAATGCAGATTTTTTTTTTTTTTATTTTTTTTTTGTATATGCGTATATCTTCTGTATATGTGCATATCTTTTGTAAATGTGCATACCTTCTCTATATGCACAACTTTCGTATAGGCATATACACAAAAATTGTGCGCATATGGAAAATATGCATATATATGGAAGTTGTGTATATATGAAGGTTGAATTTGTGCATGTGTATGTGCATATATGGAAAATATTCACATATACAAAAGATATGTGTATATATAGAAGTTTCACATATACAAAAGATATATGCATATACAGAAGTTGCGCATATACGGAAGATGTGCACATATACAGAAGTTATGTGTATTTACAGAAGATATGAACATATATAAAAAATATGTATATTTACGAAAGAAGCATAAATTTTATATATGGAGGTAGCACAACTTTATATGTGTGCATCTTCTGTATCGCATATCTTCCATATGTGCAAAACGTATATATATATGTACATATCTTCTGTATATGCACATAAACAAAAGATGCACATATATGGAGGTTAAAGTTGTGCATAGATTTTGTATATGCACATATATGAAAGTTGCGCTTATACAGAAGATTATACGAAACCTGCACATTTATAGAGACCGAAGTTATGCACAACTTTTGTATAAGTGCATATCTTCCGTATATGTACAACTTCTATATATGCTCATATATTCCGTATATATGTGAAATTGACATGTTATATACTTATTGAAGTTGAGTATATAAGAAGGTTGAAGTTATTCTCAACTTTTGTATATGCACATATATGGAAGTTACGTATATACGAAAGTTGTGCATATCTTCCGTATATGCACAACTTCCGTATATACATATATCCTCTGTATATGCACATAAAAATGCACATTTTCTTTCCGTATATGTGCATTTCTTTTGTAAATGTGCATACCTTCTCTACAATGCACAACTTTTGTATATGCGTATACACAGAAGTTGTGCGCATATGTAAAATATGCATATATATGCAAGTTGTGTATATATGAAGGTTGTAGTTGTACATGTGTATATGCATATACGAAAAATATGCACATATACAAAATATATGTGCATATACAGAAGTTTCACATATACACAAGATATACGCATATACGGAAGATGTGCACATATACAAAAGTTATGCGGATTTATGGAAGATATGAACATATATAGAAGATATGTGTATTTACGAAAGAAGCATAAATTTTATATACGGAGGTAGCACAACTTTATATATGTGCATCTTTTGTATCGCATATCTTCCATATGTGCACAACTTATATATGTGTGCATATCTTCCGTATATGCACATAAACAGAAGATGCACATATATGGAGGTTAAAGTTGTGCATAGATTTTGTATATCTACATATATGAAAGTTGCGCTTATACAAAAGATTATACAAAACTTGCACTTTTATAGAGATCGAAGTTATGCACAACTTCTATATAAGCACATATCTTCCATATACGTACAACTTCTATATATGCTCGTATTCTCCGTATATATGTGAAATTGACATGTTATATAATTATTAAAGTTGAATATATAAGAAGGTTGAAGTTATTCTCAAATTTTGTATATGAGCATATATGGAAGTTACGTAAATACAGAAGTTGTACATATCTTCTGTATATGCACAACTTTTGTATATGCGCATATCCTCTGTATATGTGCAACTTCCATATATGAACATATAAATGCACATTTTTTTTTTACGTATATGTGCATATCTTTTGTAAATGTGCATACCATCTCTATAGTGCACAACTTTTGTATATGCGTATACACAGAAGTTGTGCACATATAGAAAATATGCATATATATGGAAGTTGTGTATATATGGAGG
This sequence comes from Pinus tabuliformis, assembly GCA_031772625.1. Lineage (NCBI taxonomy): Eukaryota > Viridiplantae > Streptophyta > Pinopsida > Pinales > Pinaceae > Pinus > Pinus tabuliformis. The sequence goes on from CM062816.1 coordinate 1,008,582,977, forward strand.
TTGAAGTCATGCATGTCTATGTGCATATACGAAAAATATGAACATATATAGAATTTTCACATATACAAAAGATATACACATGTACGAAAGTTGCGCATATATGGAAGATGTGCACATATAGAGAAGTTATGCGTATTTACAGAAGATATGCACATATATGGAGGATAGAGTTTTGCACAACTTCCATAAATGCACATATTTTTATTTTTATTTTTATTTTATTTTACTATTTTATTTATTTTATTATTTATTTATTTATTTATTTTGTATTTATTTATTTTGTATTTTGTATTTTATTTTATTTTATTTTATTTATTTATTTATTTATTTTCGTATATGTGCATACCTTCTCTATAGTGCACAACTTCTGTATATGCGTATACACAGAAGTTGTGCGCATATGGAAAATATGATATGCAAGTTGTGTATGTATGAAGGTTGCAATGGTACATGTGTATGTGCATATACGAAAAATATGCCCATATACAAAATATATGTGCATACACATAAGTTTCACATATACAAAGATATACGCATATACGGAAGTTGCGCATATATGGAAGATGTGCACATATACAAAAGTTATGCATATTTACAGAAGATATGAACATATATAGGTATGTGTATTTACGAAAGAAGCATAAATTTTATATACAGAGGTAGCACAACTTTATATGTGCATCTTTTGTATCGCATATCTTCCATATGTGCACAACTTATATATATGTGCATATCTTCCGTATATGCATACAAACAGAAAATGCACATATATGGAGGTTAAAGTTGTGCATAGATTGCACGCAATGTGCATGATTAGACGGCTGGGGCGGATGGCTTTCGCTCCTCCCAGCCGGGATCGATTCCTGCGGCAGTGTTTCTGTGGACCGCGCTTTGGTCATCTGCTGGCTTCGGCCTTATGGACGATTTGTTACGGCTATGCCGTAAATATTCTGAAATTCTGCTGGCTTCGGCCATATGCTGTAAAAATCTGCTGGCTTCGGCCATATGTTGTAAAAATCTGCTGGCCTCGGCCATATGTTGATTTTCCCTCTGAAAAAAAAAAAGTTGTGCATAGATTTTGTATATGCACATATATGAAAGTTGCGCTTATACAAAAGATTATATGGAACCTATGAATATCTAGAGACCAAAGTTATGCACAACTTCTGTCTATAGCTTTATCCAATCAAGACTATTTGAAATGTTTACATTACATCGTACTCTTCACAACTTAGATGAATAAAAAGATCAATTTAATTATCAAACAATCTTTCTAATATCTATAAGAAGAAATAATTAAAATAAAAGCTACTATCTTTCACTTACCTCCATTTCGATTTCCCAACACCACCCCTCCCCTTCAATTTTGTTCTTGGAATTGACATCCCAAAGGAGAGACACATCAATATCAAGCACTACTTAGGGTAAATACCACTAACATACAATGTAAATTGATATTCCATATGGACTAATGTTAGGGTGGTTCAGGTAAACTTAACTTGGTTAAGTTATTAGTGGTTTTAGGGCTCCAAGTATATGAGCACCCATGGTTTTTCCCATGGTATTATCTTGAATGTAGTCTATGTAGAGGAATATAAGCTCCATATTAAGTGGTCTTAGTGGCCAGAGGGAACAAAGAAATGGTGTATTTAGACACCGCCACTTCTCTCGGTGCTTTGACTAGTTACCCATGTAATCTGGTATGGAAACTTTTTATATGGACTTCAATAGAAAATGATTAGGACCAGGTTAATCTCCCTCAGTCAAGTTTAAGGATGAGGATTGTTAGGGTGGTTCAAGTAAACTTGACTCAGTCAAGTTATCGATTGTTTTAGATCTTCCTATGTATATGCACCCATGGTATTTATCTTGAATGTATTTTATTTAAAGTTAGATAAGATCCATGTTAAGTTGTCTCAGTGGCTAGTGGAAACAAAGCAATATTGTCTTTAGACACCACCTCTTCTCTTGGTGCTTTGTGAACCTAAAAACTTAGACAATTAATTCCTATGGACATGATCATTGTTTAACAAGGAACCTTTAATGCCTTCATGTGTCTCTCCACCAACCACATTTCCTTGCGTGCCACATATTTCATTCTCCTTCACTAGATGTATGAGATAATGTTCAAGTAGATACTTATGTATTTCACAAATTAAATAAGAAATTTATCTCTTCCAATCTCTAATATATTCTTTATGTATTTTTTAAATGACAATCACCTACACATGTAAAATTACATGTGTCAAATATATAATGTATATAAATCAAATATCAACAACTTGTACAACTAACATTTCAATTATAACATTCTAGTTAATTCATGTACTTCCACTTCCATATTTGTGTGGTTTCCATGTGCTTTTAAAATTTCCAATCACATGTAATTGCTTCATTTGTAGTTAAGTGCGCAAGTGCAGTGACAAAAGTTGTTTGATTTGCAAGTAGGGTTTGCAAGTGGAGTAAGAGAAATTACCTAATTTGACATAGTGTTTTCTTGATTTTCATGTAAAGTTTGAAAGCGTTTATTCTAGAAAAAAAATGATAAAAATATTTTTGTAATTCCTTCAATTTTAAAACCACCAAACCAACTAATCAACCACTAAATAATCAAAAACTTGATAAATTCAAATTTAGATATTCAAACACCCTTTTAAGCACAATTTTGAAAGCTAATAAAAAATTAAAATTTACACACCCTTAAACACAACATTTTAAACTAATAAATTTAAATGTTACCCACCCTTAAACTTAATCACTACTTTGAAAACTAATAAAAAATTAAATGTTACACACCATTAAACAAAAACAAAAAGTTACACGATTTGTGTTGTCGTAATATTATATAAAGTTGGAGAAAATACTTTCAATAAGCCAATTGATTACAAAGGTTGTGATGACCTAGCACTAAGTCAATATTGATTAACATTCAAATGCACTTTAGAGTTAAGGAGGTCCATTTAAACAATAAATTATTGGACACTTCAAAGTCATTGTGAAAAGTGAAAATTTATGCTCAAATTAGAGTGTTTTATATGGAAGCTACTTTGATTCTCACTCTTTCAAGATAATTTGTTGAGAATGCAAATATTTCACAATTAATGTTTGAATATGATGGTGTAAAGCCAAAAGATGCTCTAAGGTGATGAAAGTCATTTTCACACATAGATTACATCCTTTAAGTGATAGATGGAGACTGTAAGGCAATGTGATTAATAGAGAAATGTAAAAGAAAAGACTAGTGATTGGCATTTCAACATAAAATTAATGTTTATTAATTTGAAAAACCTTTTTGTATGATAAGTGCACGCTGATTTTACGATATTGTATTCTACCACAAATGAAAAAAAATTAATGAAGAAGAGAAAGAGATCATGACCAAAAGTAGAGATGAAATGTGTGAAGGAATCTTTTCTAAATGTATAAGTATGGGAGGATCATGAACCTAGAAGGAGTATTTTTTAATTATATATTTAGAGGAGGATCATGAACCTACTCTAACATAAGGTAGGTGGGATGCACCAAAGCTATATATATATATATATATATATATATATATATATATAAATAATAAAAAAGAATGAATAAGTGAAAGAGTTATTAACTAAAAACACTTTTAAATGTAAAGTATTATTTTTCAAAAAGAGAATAATTTGATGGAGAAATAATTTGATGGAGAATTATTAGTTCACTTTTCATATTGATAGAAGAAGATGTATTCAAACTAGATAAAAGGGGTTATATCAAAACCAAATTTGGGATATATCAAATTCTAAGTAAGCATGTCCATTTTTAAGTTACAATTTTATTTATTTACAATTTCAAATAGTAAAGCTCATGCACATATATTAAAAATTACAATTTTTTTTATTACCATAAAATATGCTTTATTAAAATATTTTTATAATACATTTAAGTTATATCTTAAAAAAGAAGAAGTTATAACTTAATTACAATTATAACTTTATAAAGTGAATTCTCTTAATTTAATTGAAAAATAGATGGTCATTTGTGAATGATAATGAGGCATATGCCTATGTATAAACTAGAATGGCCATATCAATTAAATTGTTAGTAAATTTTGGTAGACATTTCACATGCTAAAATTTAAAATAAATAACATAAAAATAACTTTATTATTATTATTATTATTAAAATAATTAATATATAAATAATATATTTAAAAGAACATGTAATAAGATTATCAACCATGTAGATTCAACACCACTTTACCTGTAGATTCAACACAATATATTTTGTTACAATATTATGGACTAATACCATGGTATGACATTTTTTAAAAATTTATTAATTTACTTAAAAGAACAAAAAAACATAACTATTTTCAAGATAAATCTCAACCTTTGATTTATGAATATTCTAATATATTTTTAGAGATTAAATCTTTACCATCTACTTTATAGTTATTGATATTTAAATTAAAATTTTGAAAATTATATTAAAAAATAAACATATCTATTAAAATAATAATGCATATCAATTTATTATAATAAACATAAATGACTTAAATTTAAATAATTATAAATATTTATGAAAAATAAATATAAAGATATCACTTGTTATCTCTTTGGATAAGTCCATTTTGATGGGTATCAAGGTTTGTAAAACTCATTTGTAAATGATATTTGAATACTCTTTATTAAAGGAGTGTTGAGATTAAAAAATAAAAAAGTGATGTAAAATTGAGTCTTTCTTTCTTTTTTTTTCTTTTTTTCTTCTTCTTCAGTTTCTTGTTTTGGCCTTTTCGAAGATTCTTGGAAGAAATTTGAAAAATGATTCCTATTAGAGGAATTAAAGTTTAAAATACAAAGCTTCTCACTATATAAGTGTATTTAAATTTAAGTGTATCTATTAAGGATTCATCACTATCTTGTGAGAGCACTACATGAAGGACATCATCAAGCTACTAACAAGCATGTAATCAAAGAAAGAATCATGGCCATATACCTCATTTACTAATTATAATCATGGACATTTAAGTCATGAACTTAAGGAAAATTCCAAAGAATATATCACAAGTATAGTTGATATGCAACTCTTTTAAAGTGTATCATTCATATAGGACAAAATGCATATACAATTTCAAATGTGAAAAACACTTCTCTAATACACCATTCTATATCGAGACAAAGTTTAGTCTATCATTCAAAAATATAATATTCATTACAAAATGAGAAACTTCTTTTTACACAAAACACTAATTATAGCTCTAAACGTGTTCAAGTTACCTAAACATGGTGAATTGTTTTAGTTCTCAAAGTGGTAAGCCTAGTGGGTTTAGTAAGAGCAATACTAGTTGAGCATATATGCTCTATGTATTGTTTTCGAGACTTGAACCCTCGTGCTTTCAAGTCTTTTGGTGTAATTTTCGTTCTTTTCATCATCCCAAGATCATTTTCCCTTTTTGCCTTCTGCAAAAGTTAGAACATAATCAATAATATGCAAATTGATATCAACATAATAGAAAAATGGGTTTAAAAATGTAATATAGTATGGAAATAATTAATAGATGGGCACCATGCAAAATGGAAGAAGACACAATGCATTGAAAAGCTATGCAATTATAATGTATGATAAATTATATGTCAATATATTATGAGTTATGGTATAGGGTATACAACTTCTCCCAAATTCCCTTGAAGACGAGGTGAACATCGTAATTGTTGCGAACAATGTGGCTTTGGATGCAACACTTGCTCGCTATCTATTATATGTGGATGGCTTTGAGGAGATGCATATTCTTTATTCTAGACACAAGAGAGTAAGTAGAGATATATAATTATGAATCTCAAACCAAATTAAATGTAAAAACTAATTAACAATCATAAAGAATTATTTAAATAAATACTTAATCCATCTCACTTACGTTCTTTTCAAGACCATTATCATGTTCTGGTGTTTCAAATGATTGTAATGGTTCCAAAAACAATACCTGCATCCATTTTCCTTATTATCATCCTAGTAAAATATAATAATAAATAAGAAAATAAATCTAAAAAATAAAATATTTGTTTTCTTGCTTGTCATCCTAGTAAAATACATTAATCTGTATGCTAATGTTGATGTGAAATAGTTTGTATGGAAACAAAACTTACTTCTTCCAAAACTTGTTGAAATCTAGGTGAACGTGGCAATGGTTCACAACTTGATGTATGTTGGGTTTCCGAGTTACTGATTTAAAATCAGTGGCCAAATAATGTGGAGATATCTCTATGGAATTATGTTCATTATGCTAAAAATATCAATAAAAATGGGAAATTAGTATACAATTGATAGTAAAAATAAACATGTCATTTAGTGTGAAAATGTCTTGAAAATAAAACCAAGCAAAAATTATACTTATGTGAGTGTGCATCTACCTCTTCTTCCCCTACATCATTAAAAATCCCTTCTCTTTCTTTTTGTTGCAAAGCAATTTCTATGTGCTTATTCGTGTCCATATGTCTACGAGGTAGACTTTGCTCCCAATGATCCATTTTCTCTTTGATTTTGAGTTTTGAGGCATCATCAAACTCATCGATCGTAGAAACTGACTGTATAAAACATTCAACAAATTTAACATGTAATTATAAATTCATGTTATTATAACAAGACACACATAACCATGCCAATAAATACTTACAGTAGAAATAATTTCTTCATGAACGAATCTTTTATATGCTTGTTTGCGTGCACGACATAACCTTGCATCTACATCATATTGTATCTTTTCATTCTGTTTTTAATCTTGCTTGGCCACAATCTTTTATATGCTTGTTTGCGTGCACAACATAACCTTGCATCTACATCATATTGTATCTTTTCATTCTGTTTTTAATCTTGCTTGGCCACTTGATTCGACGTCTAGCATTCTGGTCTCTGTCTCCCTCTTGGACGTGGAGGAATAGGAAGGAGATTGTGCATCATTATGCGATGGTGATTAAGACCACTTAATTTTGATCGAGTGAATACCGACACAATCACCAATTAAACAAGAAAAAATATATTTGGTACCTTGGACAATGACATTCCATTCATGTTTATTTTCCTCCATATTCTCAATTCCCTACACATACATAATCAATTTTTGTTTTAAACAAAAAATATTATAAACTTTCTTTAAAAAAAACCATAAAACACAAGTATATGATAAACAAGGCACAATATATCATATCATGGCAAATGCAGTTTATTGTATAAATAAAAAGAATTTCTTGTGGGTTGTAAAGAAATCCATCCATACATATATAGATAAATTTTGAGTCTAAGTTAGTAACCATTGGACTAATGGACATATAGCATCTATCTCCTTGTAGGAAACAATCCTAAACTCTAGCTAATAGGTCACAGAAAAAAGAAAACCCTCGTTCTCACCAAAACCTTCCAAGACTACATTGCTGTTATTATTAGTTGCACACAATTTGGAAATAGTACCCAAAACAAAAATACATAATAAAATTAATATAAATATGGTAAAAGATATTTTACCATGAAATTTACCATATATATACAAATGAGAGATAAAAGAAAAAACAGTATAACAAATTTAAACATATCAAAATCTTGTAAATGAAAATTACTCCTGCGCTATTGTTGATTATGTTGTAAAAGAAACAGAAATAAATTCAAGTAGCAAAGAGAGCATAGAGTTTTCAAGTAACAAAGAAAATCATAATCAAGAAAGAGCTTGGTACTAAGCATAACATTTGATTAAAACAACAACCATTTTTCGATAAGAGAAACATAATCAAAGAAAAGCTTAGTACATTTTTCGGTTAGAGAATCATAATCAATAAAGCGCATGGTACTAAGCATAGAATTTGATTAAAACAACAATCATTTTAGGCACATTTCTGTATTTCTATGGATTTAACTGTCCTGGCCTATATCTAATAATTGTATATATTTCTATGGAATTAACTGCCATGGCCTATATCTAAATATTTTTATATTACTTTCAATTGCATGGTTTTGGATTGCCGCTTTTAGAGTATTTAGAAAATCTGATTAATAAAAGTAAGGTGGAATGATTGAATTTATTTTTATCTTTTGAATTTTTAAAATATTCCGAAAAATACAATAAATTAATTTCAACCTTAAAAAATAAAGAAGAAATGAAATAAGTAAAGACTGTTACATGATGTTTTCCATTCAGTGCTGCAATGATGGTGGATTTGGATACAAAGAAGGCAATCCATTCAAAACCAACCAAAATGATAATGGAGATGCACGGTACGAAACCCAGTGACTTTCACAAGAAAAGTGAGGCTCTACCATTTGAGCGACATCGTCAAATTTTTTCTTTTCAATGGAGTAAATTGAAATAGCAGTTAGATAAAAGATTGTTTATGTAAGGAGCACTGGTCTTCTTGTTGCAGTTCGTTCCACAATGCTGCTGAAATTTGGAAAGTGTTTATAGACACTGATAATCAAGAAAGGGCTGGGCACTAAGCACAACATTTGATTAAAACAACAATCAGTTTATGCACATTTCTGTATTTCTATGGATTCGGGCCTGGAATTTGACGTTCTGCTGAACGTTTTTCACATTTTTAAACATATTTGATTGGTAAGGAAAATTTTAAAACCTTCGGGAAAAAATAAAAATTAACGACAAGATTCCGTCTAAGTCGTTTAAATTCTAATGAGTCATTAATTATAATGAGTGATTTAGACGTAGATGAAGTTAGACAATTTAGTGAGTGCTTATTCTAACAAGCAATAGATTTTAATAAGTGATTTAGACATAAGTCAGGTTACACATCTACTTAGTCCCGTCAACTATTTTTAGGTTACACAATCTACTTAGTTCCAACACCTATTTTTAGGTAAATCTGCATGAAATAAATTTCCAATATATGTAAAAAGGAATGTTAATAAGGACTGGAATAGTGGTATTTTTTAGTTAGACACTATAACACCTAGTTTTAGGTAAATCTGCATGAAATAAAATTCCTAAGGGAGCAGTCCTCATTCTTGAAATAAGGGAACAAATTTTGCAACAACCGCACATGTAATTGCTTGGGGATAAGCAATGTCCGGAAGGGGACTATAATGTCCTTGGTTGATTAATTGTCCATGGGAGGACAGAATAGTCGATCCAACCAGAGTAAATCCACGTTGGGCATCAACACTATTAGTGTCGCTAGTTACCTGAAATTCGCAAGTGGATGCCCTTGTCTGCACCAAATCTGTTGGAGATATAATCAACAGTCTAGGATATTCTTGGCACAATTATGCTTCAGTTGTAAAGGATTCGCCAGGTAGATAATCTTGGCATAATTATGCTTTAGTTGTAAGGATTCCCATGGTAGTGTATGCATGGAGGTGAAATGCCCGAGCATGAATTAAGGAGGGGATAAAGAGATGTCCATACTCTAATAGCGTGTTGTTAGACGAACTAGCTATTTTTTATTTTTTATTTGTTTTAACTAGGCTGAATCTCGGTTGGGGCTAGCCCATTTATTAAATGAAAAACAACACATCTTCCCACAATGAGGGGAACTAACTATTAAAATACACCATAAATTTGTCACTCAACATTAGAAATATGTTATCCCTGAAATGGAGTCCCGACAAGGAGGTCCTTAGTGTATGGCTGGGTGCCCACTTCACTGAAATTCAAAATATCATCTGAAATTGGTCTGAATATTGACTGAAATGCATCTATAACTCCAACTTGGGGCTTTATTAGAGCTTCCAACCGCACATAAACCGGATTTCAATGCAACTCTATGTAGTTTTTACACTGCACAAAAAGAGATGTGATTTCTATCACCATTTATCAAATTCTTTAATGCAATCAACATTTAATACCCACTTGTATAACAGTGCACACTTGTATAACAGTGCACAATTGAGTAGGACTTATTATCATACATATACAACATTCATTCCTAGTGAAATCTGGGTTTGTAGGTGCATAATATGGAGTTGATTCTAAATGTTACCACTATAATCTTTAGATGTAACCACATATACTCAAACAAAATCAGTCATATTACAAAGAGTTTCTCACCAATAAACTCTACTGCCAATTGTTCTATTGCCCCATGTTATAAAACTCAATATTATAAAAACATTAAGAGTAGAATGCATCAACAACGGGATATGTTTCTTTTTATCATGCTGTTCTTATGGAAACCCATATTGTAGTAGTGATTTTCCTCCCATTGAAGTACTCATGAATACCATCTGAGGCAAACTCGGTCCTCTGCGGTTCGATCCATTCTAGAGGCAACTCGGGGTATTCTCTGACGTAAACACGGCTCCCTCTTACGCAATAGCAGAACTGTATCTATTTTCGAATACAGGTGGACATTACAGCTGCAGTTTAAGAGTTCTGGGTTCTAAACTCATCAATCTCTCTCGAAAGAAAGCGGCATTGTTTGCAACGAATGATCAATCATGAACATAAGATAGTTGCAGTGCTATTTTTATGTAGATTCAAGGATTCATAAACATTACTTTTGGGTGCAGCTGTTGACGTCAAAGTTTTCATTATAGACAACTAAGCCAAATATCATTGATTTGCAGGAGTGATGCACCTACCTGAGAAGTGAAAGAAGTCCTAGGAAGAAACGTTCAGAAACAGCTCGCTGCTGCCAATGCCAAACTTCGAACCAGTGGATTTCACTGCGGCCAATGCCAATGAAGTTCGGACAGGGCATATTTTAGTAAATCTCTAGGAGGTGGGAAGAGTAAATAGCTATGAACCAGTGGATTTCACTGCGGCCAATGCCAATGAAGTTCGGACAGGGCATATTTTAGTAAATCTAGGAGGTGGGAAGAGTAAATAGCTATGGCGGCGTTCCAGATTTACTAATATATCTGGGCATTCAATGTGATTTGAGTGCCGCATGCGCTGTATGGATATATGGATATGGCATGGATCCAATATGGGGTGTGATTCAATATACCATGGATGTATGGCATGGGCTGTGAGCGCATTGAATGTAACGTGTGATTCAATATACCATGGATGTATGGCATGGGCTGTGAGCGCATTGAATGTAACGTGTGATTCAATATACCATGGATGTATGGCATGGGCTGTGAGCGCATTGAATGTAACGTGAGTCCTGCAACCCAAAAGGGGTAATATGATCGGAAATAAGGCTCGCCTAATATTATTCCATATTTTCCTAAGAAAGAGTCACTGAATTAATGACAAAGCCCGCCATTATGAAGAGACGAAATATCTACGTGGATCGAACCTGGGAGAGGACGAGGTGCTCTGAGAGGAATAGGGCAAGGACTGTCTCAAGGCACCTCTAGATGGTTTGTTTTAGGGCAAACTATGGTTTTTATGCCATCCCACCCAAAGAATGAATGATTTTTTTTAATGATATCCATGATAAGGGACCTCCTAATAAAAAATTAATCCCTATTCAGATTCTTTTCCATGCTATTTTTTATTATGAATTTTTAGTAAGAAATTTACTGTTTTGTGAATTTTTGCCTCCTCAAAAAGTTTATTGAGACTATTCACCTTTAGGTTGTTGTCAAACTGAGGGATATTTTCATACGCTCCATATTCTTTGATAAAATGCCATTCTATTTCTATCAAAAAATGCAAGTTTTTTTTTCCCAATCTTCTTTAGGGATCATCTATCTTTCAATTTCACATTTTAAATGATGGGAGCTAGTCCTTAGCGATGCAATTAAAATTTTAGCTTTTCCCTTAGTTTAATGATCTAGATATGAAAGACAACCGATCTGGTCTAAATCCCCTTGGACAAGACCCTAATTCTTAATAGTGATCTTTTGACATGATTGCATTCACAAGCTTGAATCCAAGTACACTTGTGAACATGTAGATAGTCTCTAAATTCATTACTTAATGCATTTAATGATCATAATATGGAAATCAACTGTGTAGATGCTTCATTAAAATGATTTTTATATTATTAATATATTTTTAAATATAATTCAATATTAATTAACTCTCCTATTAGCATATTTGTTTATTAGTAATAATATTTTTCAAGTGCCACATACTAATTTGATATTAAGAATTAAATGAATTACATATGATTTGTTTATTATTAATAATATTTTTTAAGCGGCACATACTAATTTGATATTAAGAATTAAATGAATTACATATCTCCTTCTAGTTGACTTTTTTTTACTTTTAATTACTCTTCTTGCATTAAAACATAACTACTAGTAAACCTCTAGGGGCCTATGGTATGTCCTCCTCTCCCTAATTTTGATCACAACAAAGGGGATTTGAACCTTGAATCTCTCAGTTTTCTCAGGACTCACATTACTTCGATCATCAATTGAGCTGCTGCCTGGGACCTTGCATTGAAATATTTTATTATGACCAACATTAAAATATTTTTTCATTTACATTATCTCCATATATATGCATGTATTTGATATTGAAATGAATTAATCAACATGCATATGTAAATTTTTTATTCAAGTCATGTACCAAAATATTTGTAAAAAGTTTATTTAAGTCATGTTTTGAAATATTTTTCAAAAGTTTATTTAAGTGATGTTTTGAAATATTTTTAAAAAGTTTATTTAAGTCATGCATTGAAATATTTTTTATACAACTTTATCATACTCTAAAGTGAAAATATAAGAGGTTTTTTTTTTTTTTGGTCTCGAGTTTTCTATAAATTTGATATAAGATTATGATATCTCAAATGGAAGTGAGAGGAAAACATGTATCTTTTTTTTGTTTTTTTGTTTTGTTTTGTTTTGTTTTGTTTTGTTTTTGTTTTGTTTTGTTTTGTTTTGTTTTGTTTTTTTTTAGTGGTCATTTTTTTTAAATTTAAATATATATTTTTAAAGGGATATGTGTCAATTCAACGTTGAGCACTCCCTCATACTGAGCTATAGAATGAGTCTCTTGGCTCAATAACCATGTATTATATGGTTATAACGATATATAACCATAAAAGTGGTTATATTTACTATAACCATTTGTTGGTTTTATAAATCCATAATATTAAACCAACATGTACCATACCTTTGTCCATGTGCATAAGGGCTTCAATCCACTTATTGGTGGCTAGCCCAGATTTTAAATATAACATATGGTTGGGTTCAAATGGCTTGGATGGGGTCCCGAGGTCAAATCCACGACCTCCCTCCTATTTTTAAATATTTTGAAATTTAAAGGTTTTTAAATATGACTCTACCCCTTGTAATGTAATGAACCATAGTTTGGTGCAACAATATGTCATTGGGTTTGTTATGCCAAGGTCGGGGGTTCGATCCGTGATCATTACAATTGATTCATATTTTTTTATAGATCAAACTGCCCAATCTGGAGCTGCCACATGGCGGCTCTTGGTTGGTCCACATGTTGCCCACATAACACTACTAACTGTACCAACAGGATGCCACATGTCTCATGATGTTATATTTTTGTATAGATCAAACTAGCCAATCTAGAGCTGCCACATAGTGGCTCCTGGTTGGTCCACATGTCGCTCACGTAACATTGTTGATTATACTAAGATGCCACGTGTCTGCTAATTTTACTTGCCAACTGTGCCCTAACATGTCACTTGGGTCCCACTTCATGTCCCTGTGCCATGTCGGTGGTAGGCCCCACCTACTAAATGTACTTGCTAACTGGGCTGCCACATGGCAGCCTGTGGGAGTGCCATGTGGCACCCATGTGGACCCAACATGTACTTTAATTTTATTGTTTCATAAAAACATCAAATGGACATAAATTTGTCATACGAACTCAGTTTGGGGTGTTGTTAATGCCGCTGGAAAGGTCTCACTAAGTTCTATGACTTGACGTTGTTTCTATCAAATTTTGAACACTTTGATTTTTGAGGTTCCTTGGAGTAACCTGGATTATTCGTCTTAGATGACTGACTTTTGGAGCTCAAAAGTTTACATATAGAGATCATACATGTTTTCTTTGATTTACAATAGAACCCATACTCTTCGTTACCTAGAAAAGGCATAAAATATCACTATGGGCATTCATAAGTGATGTTATACATTTCATCACTTTTACAAGTTTTTTTCCCATTTGTGGGTATTAGAAGCAATAAGTGATTTACAATGATGGCCATTTCTCAAGTATGATATTCATCCTTTCAGTCATGAAGGCATACATGTTTTCCCCCTTAAGTTGTTTCTATAACCGGCCTTCTTCCTGTAGCTGGCTTGCTTCAGGAGTTGCTTCATCGGGTGGTTTCTTCACAGGTGCTTGCCTAATCTTCTTGTCCTTCTTTGGATGCAAATATGGATGAAATTCCCAACGTGTGGATTTTTTATGTTTGCCCTTGTTGCAATGGTTTTTATTCATCCATACTTTCTTGACCCTCTTTGGATGTAACTCTGGATGGGGTTCCTAACATGTGGCTTTTTGATGTCCACCCTTGTTGCAATGGTTTCAATGGTTTTTCTTCATCCACGATTTCTTTCCCTTTTCTGATGTGGGGAGGGATGTTTATGTTGTGTCTCCTTCCTGGTCAACATAACTTTCCTATACAATGCCATTCTTTTCCAACACCTAGCAGCAACATGGTTATTCAGACCACAAAATGCACATTGTTTTCTATGCCATAGCTGTAGGTTTTAACCCTGTACAAAAATTACTTGCAAACGAATTCTTAAGAACAGAAAGTATACAATTGCGAGAAACAAAAATACATAGTTATTTTCCCCTGGATCCAAAAACTGGGACTACTCCTTCCAATAACAGATATTCCTTTCAATGTTACAATACATATATATACATACCGAAGCATTCATAAACCCCAATCCATTAACATTGGATTAGAACATAACCGTAGTTCCCTTGATCGGATCTAAAAAATACCATGGGCAAAAAACCATCATGCCTAAAACCATGTGCAAAACCCATGCACAAAAACATAGGTAGGTCAGCCCACCTAATTTAGGGTCTAATTTTTTTTTTCCTTGGGGCGCTGCCCCGGACCCTGTGTAGGGGGGGCTACCATTCCCCTGTAAATCCCCTGACAAGGGGGACTGCTGCCCCCCCATGACCCCCCCACTGCGCCTGGCGAAATGAAGGAGAGTTGACGTCCCCTTCTAACCCCCCGCTTCGCGTAGAGGACTAGTCGTGTAAAGATTATAACACACACCCACACATTCTCCCACTTGTTGTTTTCTTTTCCACATAGGGGGTCACAAGAGAGCTTAGTCATTGGTCCAGCCCTACAACGACCATTGTTTATCTACACCAAGAAAAATTATAAGTGCTAAAAAAATTCGTCAATGCATCTGCAACATTCTTCAAAGTGTCCACCTTTACGAGCAACACCTTTTTTTCCTCAACCATATCCCTCACAAAGTGATAATGAACACCAATTTGCTTTGTCTTTGAATGATAAGCAGGGTTCTTTGCCAAGAAAATTGCACTTTGGTTGTCACAGTCTATCTTTATAGCTCGATGTACTAACCCCATACATGAACAAAATATATGCAACCAAACTGATTCCTTGCTTGCATGAGTGGCTACAATGTATTATGCCTCTGTAGTTGAAAGTGCCACTACAAATTGTCTCTTGCTCATCCAACTGATTGCACCTCCAAATAGGTTAAACACATACCCACTTGTAGATCTTCTCTCATCCAGATCTCCAACCTAGTCTATATCAACAAAGCCATGGATGTCCAAAACTCTGTCCAATCATGGGCTTCTTTGATAGCACAAACCATAATCACTAGTGCCACGAAAATACTTGAAAACCCACTTCACTATTGTCCAATTCTCCTTCCCTAGTTTTGACATAAACCTGCTCAATACTCCCATTGTATGTCTTATTTTTGGTCTAGTACAAACCATTTCATACATCAAGCTACCGACTGCACTTGCGTATAGAACATGGGACATGTCCTCTTCCTCTTCTTTTGTCTTGGGACACTGTTCAACAAATAACTTTACACCTACAAGAATAGGAACCTTCACCGGTTTACTATCCTGCATATTAAACCTCTGCGGTATTGTCTCGACATATTTCCTCTAGTTTAACCACAACTTCCTCTTTTTAAGATCTCGTTTAATTTCCATGCCCAAAATATAGTTTGCAGCACTGAGATCCTTCATGTCGAATTTGGAGGACAATTGGGTCTTCAAATCTTGGATAATTTCTTTGTCATTTCCAATAAGAAACATATCATCCACATACAAGACCAGATAAATAACACGGTCAGCAATTAATTTAAAATACACACAGTGATCCACTTTGCTTCTGGTGAAGCCAAGTCCCCGTATAAATGTATCAAATTTCTGATACCACATCCTTGGTGACTGTTTTAACCCATACAAATAATTTTTTAACCTGCATACCAATTCTTTCCTTCCCTTCACTACAAATCCTTCAGGTTGCTTCATGTAGATCTCTTCTTCCAAATCTTTGTGAAGAAATGTTGTCTTCACATCCATCTATTCTACCTCAAATCAAAAGCAGCAACAAGAGATAAGATTAATCTAATAGAAGCTACCTTCACAACAGGAGAAAAAATATCACCAAAATCAATTCCGGGCACTTGGGAATAACCTTTTGCTACCAACTGAGCTTTATATTTCTCCACCTTGCCTTCTGCATTCATATTATTCTTAAACATCCATTTGCTTCCAATGGGTTTCCTTCCAGCCGACAACTCCACCAGATCCTAAGCCTCATTTTGTCCAAAGATGCCATTTCATTAACCATGGCCTCTTTCCAGAGTTTGTCATCCTATGAATCTACTACCTCCCTGATAGTTCTAGGATCATCATCAATAATAGATAAAGAAAAATTTGAATAGAAAGCAGATGGACTATACCTTTTTGGCTGCCTTATTTCTCACATTAATCTTCTCATAGATGGAGTTTGTGTCTCTTCATCTTCTGATTCCTCTTCTGTTGTAGAGTCTGATTCTTCCTCCTTTCTCTCAAACTCTATCTTCTCAAGTTCCTTTGGTAGGACTTCATGTTTAATAACATATTTCACCTCTCTAAACACCACATATCGATTGTACACAACCTTCTTTGTTTATGGGTTCCAAAGGTCATAACCTTTCAAACCATCTTTATACCCAATAAAGATGCACCTTTCAGATTTACTATCCAACTTGGTTCTTTTCTCCTTTGGAACATGTACATATGCATCACATCCAAATACCCTCAGATGTGAAAGAGGGTTTCTTACCAGTCCATACCTCTTGTGGAGACTTATCCTCCAACACTAATGAAGGTGTTCTATTAACCAGGTAACATGCAGTCTCCACCACCTCTGCCCATAATTCATGTCCTGACCCGACACCAATGAGCAAGCTTCTTGCCTTTTCCATCAATGTCATGTTCATTCTTTCTACAACTCTATTTTGCTGAGGTGTGTATGGAGTAGTTTTCTTCCGTGTTATACCACACTTCTTATAAATCTCTTCAAATTCCTTCTTGCAGAACTCTCCAACATTATCTCTCCTCAACACCTTTATCTTCTTCTCTATCTGGTTTTCCACCGGAGCCCTAAATTCTTTAAACCTTTCAAAGACTTCATATTTCTTCCTAAGGAAATATATCCATGTATTCCTTGAGAAGTCATCTATAAATGATACATAATATGACTTACCTAATGATAGAACCGACACAGGTCCAAACACATCACTGTGCACAAGCTCTAATATTCCATTCACCCTCTTAGCACTAGAGGGGAAACTCACCTGATTCTGCTTCCCATATACACAATTTTCACAAAAATCATAATCCAGAGATAAATTAGACATACCTTTTACCATAACATTACTAGGAAGTATTCGAAGGCCCTTCTCTCCAATATTTCCAAGCCTTTGATGCCATAGCATGGTCTTTTCTCCATAGACCACTATATTTTCTGCTCCACTCTCAGGAACCACATAACTGTTGCACCCACCAATAACAGTGCTACCCAGAAGCTTATACAGAGTTCCAACCAGAACTCCCCACATCAATAATAGTGCTCATGGAACCATCTTGCAGGTTTATTTCTCGAACACTATTTTTACACTTGCATCATCCATCTTGCTTACATAAATAAGATTTTTGGCCAATGCAAGAATATGAAAAACACTCGAAACTGTTCTAATCCTTCCACCTTGCAACTTCAATATGACGTTTTTGTGTCCAATGATTCTAAACTTTCTATCATCCCCTAAGAAGACATCACTACCATCATATTTCTCATACTCACAGAACCACTCCCTATAGGTAGTGAAGTGAAAGGATGTACCTGAGTCAATCAACCATGCCTCATGATCTACTTGTGTACTTGAAGAAGAAGCCAAGTACACATCCCCACCTTCATATGAGGTGGTTTTCGTCTCTACAGAAGGAGCATCATCATATCCCTTTCCTTTCTTAGGAGCTTTAGATCTAGAGTCCTTTTTGAAGTGTCCTTCCTTTTTGCATTTCCAACATACCTTTACAGGTTTTCTCGAAAATTTAAATCTCCCACTTGAGGACTTATTTTTGTTTCTGTTCTGGACCGTCCTCGTACAAACAATGCATCTCCATTCTGGCCCTCCATATTTTTTTGTCTCATCTCCTCTAACAACAAGGATGAGACTATTTCGTTAAACTTCAAGGTAGTTGTATTGCTACCTATTGCAACGACTAGACTATCCCATGATTCTGGTAGAGAACACAAAAAAATGATGCACTTAGGCATTCAAATGCTTTGTCATCGAGTCTCCATCATTCATGCTCAGGTTACACAACGTTTTCCATAGGAACAGTTTGTTCACTAGAGACTTATATTGGTATAGTTAGGGAGAAAGATCTCGAGCAAGTTATAATTACTTCTCCCCCGTTCCCATAAATATTGATAATACCTCGACCAATTGAATATCCTGACTTTGATCTTCTGGGTGAACTAAAAAATATCTGTATAAAAATACCCCTTCTCCAGGTCATTCAAGACATTCCAATATATGCTAAAACCATTAAAGAATTGTGTGCAAAGAAGTCTGAGGAAAACAAAAATAACACCAACTATCCATGTTGTCAGAACTTTGTCTGATTTATTACTAGGCAAAGAGACACCTATAAAATACGAAGACCCAGGGAATCCCATTGACACAGTCCAAATAATTGGCTGCTCTTTTCCCAATGCTTTAGTTGACTTGGGGGCAGCCATTAACATTCTTACAACAGAAACTTGCGAAGTGCTTGGTATCACAGCCTTAGAACCAACCACTACCTTGCTGGAACTCGTTGATCGTTCAATCATTAGGCCAGAAGGAACATTACAAGATGTGATGGTTTCTGTGGACTCTTGGGAATATCCGGCATATTTTTTGATTATTAACCCCAAAAATCGGCTAGATGGACATCCCTTAATACTAGGAAGGCCTTGGCTAGCAACAACCAATGCTTATATAGGCTGCCGAATAGGCAGTATGACCATAACCAGAGGGAATGATGTAAATAATCTAGCTTTATACCCTCCTGCTCAGCCAAGCCTAACCATTGTAAAAACTAGGAAACAACCAGCAACATATTTAAAAGAAAATATTCATTCACCATTGACTGTGGCAGATGCGCTTGAATTCAAAAACCAAACAGAAGACGATGTCATTAACACCTTTATCAATCACCCTACTGCAGTGTCTAATTTGAGATGTCACATGATTGAAGTAGTCCTTGATAATGATATTGAAGAAGATTCCTTGAGAGAAATTAATGACCAACCGATACCAACAACCACTGTCTATAATAGCAAGCCTATTGAAATCGAGCAAGGGAAAATCCTGAACATTAACAGTAATCTGAGTAATGACCAACAACAAAAACTTATCCTAGTCCTTAGGAAATATAAAGGGTCTTTTTCATGGGACTACCCAGACATGAAAGGGATTGACCCTCAGTGTTGCATGCACCACATCTACACTGAAAAAGATGCAAGACCCATTCGACAGCCACATCGTAGATTAAACCCTCATCTAAAGGATATTCTGAAAGAAGAGCTTCAAAAACTGTTAGATGTGAATTTTATTTATCCTATATCTGACAATATATGGGTTTCTCCATTAGTAGTTGTCCGCAAAAAGAATGGAAAATGGAGGATATGCGTTTACTACAGAAAACTCAACAAAGAAATGCAAAAAGACCATTTCCCCCTTCCATTTATTGACCAGGTCCTAGATACACTAGCAGGAAAGAAATTCTTCTCTTTCCTGGATGGCTTCAGTGGCTACAACCAAATTCAAATTTCCTCTAAAGACCAGGATAAAACTACTTTCACCTGCCCCTGGGGAACATTTTCTTACAGGGTATTTCCTTTCGGATTGTGCAATGCACCTGCTACATTCCAAAGAGCCATACTCAGTATTTTTGCAGACTTGATAAATGAAGGATTGGAGGTGTACATGGATGATTTCACACCCTATGGAGATGACTTTGATTAGGCATTACAAACATTGGAGAAAGTCCTAGAACAATGTATTGCTACTAGGTTATGCTTAAGTCATGAGAAATGTCATATGATGATGACAGAAGGCCTGATTCTGGGTCATTACATTTCAGCAGCTGGAATTTAGGTAGATCTAGCAAAGATACAGGTAATCCTCTTATTAGCTACTCCCTGCACTCAAACAGAGGTACGTAGTTTTTTGGGATTTGTTGGATATTATCATAGATTTATAAAGAACTTTTCGCAAATTGTTGCACCTTTATATGCCTTGACAGGAAATGTTGATTTTATATGGACTGATAAATGTGACACTGCCTTCACAGATCTAAAACGGTTAGTATCGACAACACCAATATTACGAGGCTGAATTGGAATATACCTTTCCATATTTCATCAGACGCATTAGATACAGCAATCAGAGATGTTCTTGGCCAAGAATAAGACAAGAAACCCTACGCTATATATTACATCAGCAAAAACTTAACTCCTGCTGAGTTGAATTACACAGTAACAGAAAAGGAGTTTCTAGTTGTTATTTATGCTATCAACAAATTTAGACACTATATAACTGGATACCCTGTATTTCTGTATATTGATCACTTTGCTATTAAATATTTAGCCAATAAACCTATTACAAATGGAAGAGTGACTCATTGGTTACTACTTTTGCAGGAATTTGACATAACTATAAGGGACCGACCAGGGAAGGAGAACCTCATGGCAGACATCCTCTCCCGAGTGCCAAGAACAGACGATACAATGGTGGTAGAGGATTAGTTCTTGGATGAACATTTGTTTGTTGTGGCCGTAAAAAGGCCATGGTATGCAGATGTAGCAAATTGCTTAACAGTGGGAAAATTGCCCAAACATCTGACACCCAGAGAAAGGAAATTGATTGTGAAGCGTAGCACTAGTTTCTCCTAGATTGGAGGATACCTTTTCCACATGGGAGCTGATATGCACATTTGCAGGTGTATTAGGGAGGACGAAATTTATGATATCCTAAAAGCCTGCCATGATGGACCTTGCAGTGGACACTTTGATCGCAGAACTGGACATAAAATTCTATAGATGGGCTACTACAGGGCCCACTATTTTTAAAGATGCTACGAAATTTGTCCAGGCATGTGATAGTTGCCAAAGGATGGGCCACCCTGGCCAATCTGATGAAATGCCCCTACATCCACAGTTGGTGATAGAACCCTTTGAGCATTGGGCATTAGATTTCATTGGGCCAATCAAACCATCATCCAACCAGAAATCGTATATATTGGTTGCAACAGAATATGTAACTAGGTGGGTGGAAGCAGTAGCGTTACCAAGAGCAACAAAGGAAACTGTTATTAATTTTATTTTCAAAAATTTTGTGCAGTATGGCTTACCTAGAGAAGTAATTAATGATGGGGGGCCACAATTTGTGGGTCACAAGATCACTACTACACTGAAAAATCATCACATCACACACATAATTACTTCTCTGTATCACCCGCAGGCAAACGGGCAAGTGGAGAGCACCAACAAAGTTATCGAAGCTATTCTAACAAAGATAGTCTCATCACATCGATGAGACTGGACTGCTTGACTACCAGAGGCCTTGTGGGCGTATCATACAACTTGGAGAAACACTACTGGATACTCACCGTATCAACTGGTATTTGGTAAGGAACCCATTTTTCCCATAGAATTTGAGATACAAACACTAAAGACAGCCCAAGAAGTAGGACTGGATTTAACTGAAGCCCAGGTTAATAGGTTACAATAGATGAACGAATTAGATGAAATTCGGCTACTAGCTCTACAATGTACGACACTTATTCAACATCAAAGAGAAAAATGGCATGATGCCCTGATTAAGAAAAAGACATTTCATGAGGGCGACTGGGCACTTCTTTACGATTCCAGGTTTCAAGACTTCCCTGGCAAACTGCAGACTAGATGGTTAGGCCCCTATGAAATAAAGCAAGTACACAACAATGGCACTCTTACGCTGGCCACCATTGATGGGTCTGGTTCTTCTTTTAAAGCAAATGGGCATCAGGTGCGCCTCTACCAAAAGCCACTTACCAAAGAATATTTCTATCAACAGATATGTGAGGACCCCACCATGCAAGTTTTAGCTGCAGAAGGAAATCCTTCGATAGCTTCATCTTTATAAATTTTATTTCTTCTCTGTAAAATATGTAAATATGATTGTTGATTTGATTTTTTTTCTTTTTCTCTGCCTATTTTGTTGTTCAGTTAATTGAACAACTGTTGTTCAATATATTGAACACCCACTGTTCAATCTATTGAACAACACTTTCATGCTTTTTATCGTTTTGATGTTCATTTAATTGAACAGGTTTTGTTCAATATATTGAACAACACTTTCTTGCTTTTTGTGGTTTTGTTGTTCAGTTAATTGAACAGCTGTTGTTCAATCTATTGAACAACACTTTCTTGTTTTTTGTCATTTTGCTATTCATTTAATTGAACGACTGTTGTTCAATCTATTGAACAACACTTTCTTCTTTTTTGTCGTTTTACTGTTCATTTAATTGAACAGTCGTTGTTCAATCTATTGAACAACACTTTCTTGTTTTTTGTCATTTTGTTGTTCATTTAATTGAACAACTGCTATTCAATATATTGAACAACACTTTCTTTATTTTTGTCGTTTTGTTGTTCAGTTAATTGAACAACTGCTGTTCAATCTATTGAACAACTGCTGTTCAATCTATTGAACAACTGTTGTTCAATCTATTGAACAACACTTTCTTTCTTTTCATCGTTTTGTTGTTCAGTTAATTGAACAGTTGTTGTTCAGTTTATTGAACAACTATTGTTCAATCTATTGAACAACACTTTCTTTATTTACATTGTTTTGTTGTTCAATCTATTGAAAAACACTTCTTTTCTTTTTGTGTGGTTTCACTGTTCGTTTAATTGAACAGTTGTTGTTCATTATATTGAATAGTTGTTGTTAAATCTCTTGAACAACACCTCTTTTCTTTTTGCGTTGTTTTGCTGTTCAATCTTTTGAATAGTTGTGGTCCAACCCAATTGAACAACAAATTTTTTCTTTTTGTGTAAATTCTCTTCGCTTATCTCAGCTCCATTTTTCCTTTGTTTTTCTTTTCTTTTCTTTTCATGGCATGAAGTACACTACTTTTATGAGGACAAGAATTTATGGAGTCTATTGAAGGGGGTTAATACCATTAACGTTATGATCTTTAACAGGACAACTTCTTAATGATAGATTCTTTTCAAGAAAAGGGACACAATTATTTATATACTACTTTACTGCATCGTTTTCTTCTGTACATGATACTGATTGATCATCTTAAATACCATGCTAGTTCCACCCTTCCTGGTTATAATCTTTTCTGTCTATAACAAATAAGACTATGGGTATACTTTTTCTATTGACATGTTAAAAATTCTTCCACCATCCCTGCTTATAAGGAGTATTGAGCCTCTCTCTATTTATCATAAAAATGTGTAATAACAACAAAATTTTGATTTCAGATGGAGAATAGGGGGTCTCATTACGAGCCAACCTACCATGTTCATAAGGCTGTAGCAAAGTGACATTCCCACTATGGCCACCACACCAGGGTTATGATCCATTGGATAGCTAAAATATCCTTGGAATAGGAGGTCTCATCACGAGCCGACCTAATCACTTTTGCTACATCCAAGTGAATGGCAGTGTGGTTATCTGGTTACCACGCCAGCACACTGATCTCTTCTATAGAACATCACTCGAACTCTCCATTTATAAACTGAGGATCTTGGCTCATATGGGTTATAAAGCAACCCTGCCAAGGCTATGGACGCCTGCTGGCAGCAGAGGCTCTGCTTATGGTATTGAAGTTATATCTTATCGTCAATTATTACTATGATACCCTCCTCTTATTCTTTCTTTTATCGGAGAAATTATTTCCTTAATATTTCTCTGTTTAGAACCTTTATGCATGAGATACTGCTTTTCAATCAATCGTATCATTCTCGGCTAGAATACCATTAGCGAAGCGTATTTTTTGCATATTGTTGTCCTTTTCTTTTTCGCATAACTTATCATCAATCCAAAGCGTCCTATCTCTTATTCATAGCTATCTTTACACACTCCACTCTCATTATAACCATACCTCTTGCTGTCCTATCATTGATATGTGTACTCTGCTTCATTTACTGTTGTATTGTTCACTCCCTTGCCTTGCCGTCAGAACAACCCTTTCCCTGTCTACTTGGTCGTAGGCGACCTCTCTTTTTAAGGAGGGGGGAGGATTCCCATTATACCTTTGTATGTGCTATATTTATTCCGCTTATTGAACCTGATATGTTACTATGATATCCCATGATCAAATGACATGTGGCAGTATGATAGTCCAAGAATTAATATTATTAATTATCATGGACATTCCGCTTGACATTATGGAATTTAGTTGTTACGTCTACTTGCTGTTCCATTTTTACCAAAGCAATTGTTGTTCTCTGCTGCGTTTTTCTGCTGTGTTAATCTTTGAAATTGTAGGGCGAATATTGGAAGAATTCGAGTATTATGGGTGGAAAATTGGTTTGCCGAGAACCCTTAGTGTTGGAAATTTTTGACAGAGACAGGGAAATTTTGGTGCGCGTAGAATGGATGTCATATTTCACCAAGCTTCAGACCCCTAGTAGTGAAATCACTCTCGAATTTTTACAACACTTACAGAATGGGCAGTCCACAGTAAAAGGTATAAGAATAACAGTATCAGAGGCTGTGATAGCTGAAGTTTCCAGGCTGCCGGCAGAAGGAGCAGTATGGCCTGAAATGCACATAATGTTGCATGATGCAATGGATATTTTCAAAGACACAGGCGAAGAATTAACCTGAAAAGGCAAGGGCATTCAACCGTCCTCTCTAGGAGAACCATGGTGCAAATTAGAAAGTGTCGTCTAGAAGTACATTACCTATGATGGTCGATGGGATGTGGTAAAACCATGGCAACTCAAACTCTTAGCCATTTTAAAGAAAAATCTTACTGTCAATTTTCCATTTTTCTTAAATTCATTATTGCATGATACAACTGATAGAGTAAGACGGGCTAAACATCCTGATACTGTAATCAGTCATCATGGTTTGATCAGACTGATTGTTAGTCACAGTCTTGCTCAACAAAATTTAATTTGGGATAATTTTATAGCGCCACTAGAGATTAGGCCAGACCCTGTATTCCAAAGCTCCGCAACCTTGGAAATTAGACAGCAAAACCCAATTCCGAAGAGGAAAAGAAATTCTCATACAGTAATAGGACCTCATAAGCGCAGGTGTTCTGCGAGGCTAAATCCAGTTTAGAAGACTTTTGTAGATATTCAGGGTAGCGCCGAACATCCGGCAAAGCCATCTAGTCCAATTACTGTACAGGACTCTGAACTAGAACCAGAGGAAGAAGGTAATTCTGAATCAGAACAGGGGGAAGAACATGATTCTGAACCTGAACAAGAGGAAGAACCCAATTCTGAACCTGAACAGGAGGAAGAACCTAATTCTAAACTGGAACAGGAGGAGGAACCCAATTTTGAACCAAAACAGGAGGAAGAAAATGATGATGAACCAGAAATTGAAGCAGGGCCTTCTCAAACACCACCTATGAGCCCCCAAGATGATTTCTTGCAGGACTTTGAGGAAGGGATGGCCCAGGTTCTTGCAAATTTAATGCATATATGCAACCTGGAGGATCACTTGGCCATAACCTAAACAAAGTTCAATCCTCAGGAGATTATGGTCACACAAAAATTTTTCCTTCCCCAGAAGCTGCAGACTGGGAAGAGGAAGTGGACACAACAATAATTCATGAATCAGATAATCAGTCAGGTGACACGGTTATATTGGAACATAGCCAAGACGAGCACCAAGAACCCTCAGATACAAAGCCTATTGTTAAACCTGTTCTTACAAAAGATGCTTCTCAGAAGAAGCGGGTAGCCGAAATAAAGTTAAGGAAGCTGAGGAAGAAATACCAGAAGCTTTAGAAGATGGTTAAGTGGCTACGTCGGAAATTAAAAGAAACTACAAATAGGAAAGCTCAGAGCATTATTCCTGAGTTAATCACTGTGGCCACACAAACAGAAATATGTGAAGGTAAGGCAATAGGAACTCAAACCGAATCCATTTCTACTCAGACAGTTGCCACACAAACAAGCCCTCACATAGATTTGATAGATATGGCTATTCAGACAGAGGAATTATCCTCTCACAATCAAAGCACCTAGACAGAAGAGATAGTCAATAACGCGCCATCAAGCAGTGATCCTATTCTTCTAGAGTTACAGGAGGAGATGGTATAAGCCCAGCTTGCTTTAGAGCAATGTAATAAGGAGACGGTTCCTCGGTAAAAGTATCAGGATGTGAAAAATAAATTTTGAGAATTGACCGTAACTGAGAGTGAAACTTTTGATAAGTTCAGGCAGGAGGAAGAAAATCACAAGAAAGTAAAAGCCAAGCTAGATAAGGTCATGGGTTAGATCGGTGATATTTGCTCTCTATATTTTGATGTCTTATCTTGCAGGTCTCTTGCTACGAAGTATGCTCTATTTTTATTAGAAAGATATTTACTGTTGAAAATTAAAGTCGTTAAGGTCAGCAAGTCAGTTGAATTGAAGACAACGGACGAATTCATAAAATGTTGTAAGGAGCATGGGATAAAAGTCCAACGTCTTCTCTGTGAACTTTATTTGCATAATTTTTTACTAGAAGGGGAGGTGGATAATAATCCTAGCCCTTTTGTTGGGGACATTCAGTTCCAAGCCTTCATTTCCTTCGCAGCAAACCAACTCAAGTGGTCCAGGGCTTATAACACCTTTCAAAGAAAAGAACATGGACTGGATTTGTGGGTAAGGGGTGAGCCTACTCAACCCTTGCATCTTTTTGTTAGACACAAAAGGCTCATGACACAGGAGGGCGTAACTAAGATTCTGGGGCCTATACATAAAGAAATTGTGCAAGTAGGAAGGATGTATTTCTTATCCATACAGGAAGGGTCCTTACTTGCATCCAAACAGAGATGGATGGCCTCTACCAATAGTGTCAGGAATAGAGAACCGTTTGGCTACAGGAATTTTAAAGCTGCCGTAGGCTGTTTTGTCACATACAATAATATTATCTTGAGGGAAGGACCATATTGGCTAGGATGTCGATTTAGGAGTCCTATTATTTGGTACCCTCTTGAAGGATACCGTTCTGATTATGAGTTGCTTGAAGGTCATGAAGGGATAGCCTTTGCAGATTTAATACAAAAGCACAGTTTTAGGTCGTATAAAGAAAAGGTCTTTCCTGCTTACTCTTTAACCGCATTACATAATAACTATTTATTTCCATGAGGACATGGAACAAGGTAAGCAGGGGAGTATGTTGGGCCATGCAACAGGTAGAAATTTACCCTTGATTACATTGCCTTTTTCCTCCTTTTTTGCATTTGTGCCATGATGTAATAAGGATTTGATAGAATTTCGATAAGAAGTGAATGAAACTACTTTTGATGCGATTTGGCTGTCAAAACTAACTTTCGTTGCCTTTTATGTAGAAATTAGTGAATGGAACAGCTGTTGTTCAAACTATTGAACAACAAGGGCTAAACAAGGAGAAAAGAGCGCGTCTTGTGCGGTCAAATCAAGAAGCGAATCAGGAGGATCAGTGCAAGATGGAAGATTGTCTGATAATAGCATTTAGTTGCAAATTCCTCAGGATCTCCTAATCCTGAGGAATCACATTTATCTCTTTTCCTTTTTGACTATAAGAGGAGAAAAACAAATAGAATAGGAAGACTTAACTTTTTGCCTTTTTACTTCAATTGTAATTCTGAGATACATAGCGTTATTCTGAGGAACACATCGTGCCCTAATGACATTTGGATTTGATGAATAACATATAATTCGTGTTGTTGTTCACTAAATTCACGAAATTTTGAAGTAATCAAGCAGTAATCATTGGCGGCTTGGGCCCGGTCATTGGTGGATTTCACTGTGTTCCCTGTTTTATAGTTTACCTTTCTTTATTGTAAGTTTAATTACTCTGTTTTATAGCTTTACGATTGGATTACTTTCACTAGTGTTGAGCTTGTGTATTCATTGCATTAATTCTTATTTCTGTTGATTGGCTCCATTTATTTATGTCGTAGATTGATTTAATTATTAGATAAGAATCATTTCTTGTTAATTGAAAGCCAAAGTGTTATTGATTAGATCAGGTGTATTACTTTTATGCATAAGTTTAGATTCAGCTGAAAGAGCTCTGTTATCGCTACGGTGCACTCGATTGATGTAATTGCAATTAGAACTTTTGATTAAGATTGAGTTTTGGTTTTGATTAAGATTGAGTTTTGATGTTTGAATAAGTTCATTTCCTTGAAGTTACAGTTTGATAGTTATGGTTTGATCCGTTTACTCTTGTATTGAAATCAATAAGTTATTTTAAAGTATTACTCTCTGTAGATTCAATGATTTCCATCACTTGCACATATTGTGTACACTCTTGAAACAAAAAGACTTACCCAGGTCGATAATTAATGTGAGCCATTTAGGAGTTCTAAAAGACACCTTATATGCGCTCAACATAGTCGACACAGATGCGACAGTCACAACATACAAGGTAAGATAACACGAACAACACTCACGGATCAGTACGAGACGAGTGTGACGGTTGATATAACAAGGTTCAGAGAAAGGTCTGGCTGGTGTCCAACAGAGCAATCAACACGGACGATGACAACATTAATAACATATGCAACACATTAACAACAAGATTCATATAATTGCATGTGAATCAGTTCATACACAAGTATGTAAGTTAAACAACATATATCATTAAGGCAACCAGAGCAGTCCAACTACAATAACAACATATGCATGAAAATGTGCTAGCTTTTATTATATAAATAAGTGTAAGTCACAATCATACAATACACCATGTAAACCTACTAGCCATATCAGTAGAATGTTACAGCCACATTCGCCTGCTCCTCCAAAGAGATGTACTAGCTCCATGCAGTGGAGAAGCCAAGGCGCGTTACAATACTGTCCAAGCCTTCTTCAAGATAGTCTTATTAGAAGCTTGGCTGACCAAAAGCCTATACAATGAGTTATGGGGGACTATTTATAGCAAAAGGTGGGGTGACCCTTGACATTCCCCTATGTGACAGTTCAAATACCCTCATGACTCTTCACATACTCTATGATTGTTACATCCAACTATTGACACTCGACTTACACTTGACATGACTCAACATTACAATGCACATGTACTCGTGTGATATCTTGTCTTGAGCAAGCCTTGCAAGACATCACTGACACTCGGTCCACTGTGGTGAGACCAACTCTTTGACATGGTTGTGATGGTGTAGCTGGTGAGATGATGACAAGATTGGTCGTCCATGATGGTGTGCATGCACCTCATGGTGACATCTTGTTGAAGCGAACTCTTGCCTCCGTTGTAACCAGTGCATTGGTTCGGCCCCTTCATCCAACTCGTTTGCTAACATGTGCCTGGTATTCTTAGGTACGGTTGAACCGACAACGCACTAATGCATAGTGTCCGTGCTGATCTTCAAGTGTGTATTGGTGGTCATGCGCATCAAATTTCTAAAGTGCATGTTCAACCCCAGTTGGACTTGCTTCTTGTCTTTGCCTTGGTGAGTGTGTTGAATGGGTTGGATTGCATGCGTGCGCTCAATGACATGCATGTTGTTGGATCCTTTGCATGCTATCAAAAACACTGCTCACCATGTTTGCTTTGTGTAAGCTGCTGGGATGGATCCTTAACTTGTACTGGCACAGTTTCATCCGTAAGTGCATGTTATTCCCACTGCTGTTCATGTTCCTGCTGCAACTCATTGGTCTGTCTGTGCAGCTTCATGTTGTTCCTGAGTTGCTGCTTCAGCACATGCAACTCCTTCTTGTTCCATCTTCTGCCTTCACACGATCTTCATGTCATGCCGTCACTTCATAGCCTGAGTCTCCAAAGTTGCTTTCATTATCAGTGGATCTGCTTGATCTTGCAACCTCGCTCTACCTCTATGTTGTCAACAACCTTCCTCTTGCATTTTTTGTGTTCACTTCATTTGTTGTGTTCGTTGTGTTCGGTATGTTGCCTTCAGCTACTGTACATGATGCTGCTTGTTGTGATGTTGTTTCTTGATGTCTATGTCCACAAACAACTTGATGTCTTCGTGAGTAGGTAAGCCCATGGACACTTGATCGACTACATCCCCAAGCGTGCTCTGAACGGTGTCTTCGTCTATGCTATCTTGGGAACCATTGTACCTGTACTACTGAGAGGTAGATGAACACCTTTGATACCTGGAGACATGGAAACACTCATAGCAAGCAATCTATCAATCGAAAACAAAAATGAACATGAGAACTGACTAGCAACATACGTGGGTGAATGATCATGAAGGTTGCGCAATTTCGGTCGGGAGACCAACTGCAAAGACCGCACAAGGCACATCCAGGCTGTTGGGAGACTTACTGACTACTGAAACTGCGCAATGCATAGTCCAGTTAGGCAGTTGGCTGCTGGGATTGCGCAATGAGCAATCCCAACTGGGAAGGACTACTAGCCCAGGGGTAGATTTGCGCAAATTTTTGGCCAAGCAACCACTGACCTCCAGAAATGTGCAATTCAGTCTAGGAGGCCAGTGTTGGGCCAAAATCCACAAATCTGGAGAGGAAGGTGAGCCTTCCTTCTCCAGATTGCGCAATGCAGCCTTGGTGAAGGCAGAGACTGGGCTAAGGTTGGCTCCACATATCGATGGGCAACTGAAAGCAAGTAAGTTGATGAAATGCATGGAGACATCAAGTGATAGAAGAAGTGATAAACAATGCATGCAAAACATGAATGGAGGATTGAGCAAACATATCAACATGCATGCAGGTGAGGTCATTCACCAGTTGGGTGAACATCCGTGCAAAACAGTTTCTTGCATGCGACAACAGTGAGATAACAACGAAAATTGAAACAGAGCTAGGACAAGCTAGTATACATGTAAATGACAGCAAGCATTCAAAGAAATCAAGAAAACTATGCTCATACAAGCGAAAACCAAAAAAGTGACAGAAATGCAGCACAAAGCATGGGAAGCGAGATTACCCCAAAATAGTTGAGTTGAAGTTTCCGACAGCTCCTAGATGTGATGTGGGATGTTAGAGCTACAAGGTTGATGTGAGGAATGAGCTTTGCAGCATCCGTTGATGAGTTTTGATAACATCTAGGTTATGACGCGCATGCCACAAATCTAGGGTAAGAGATACTTGGAGGGAGGTTTCTGAATTACTCCTTGCATGTAACCTCCAACTACTAAACATAGATCCTTGAAACAAGGGATTCATTTTCATGCTGCCTTGGGAGAAGTAGCCTATGCATGCAAGTTTGTTTTGCTCAGCCCCGGAGGGAACTGGTCAACTCAGCTGCAGATGCAAGCAACTACTCGACTGCTGGAGAGAAATGCACATTTTTTACTATTACCTGGGCTGACTGCCCAAGGGGATTGCACAATTTCTGGGCCCAGCAGCTGACTACTGCCCCGATTTATGTAAATCCTAGGCTGAACTGCCTGTTGATGGGAAAAATTGTGAAAATCCTGCTGGGAGGGTTGGCTGGAAGGATTGCACAATCCTGGAGCCTAGCAAGATGTAAGAGATAATTGCACAATTCCTGGAGGGAAAGGCTGGTTGTCCTCCAAGAATTCACAAATTTCACTGGGAAGCTGCTCATCTTGTAGTTGGACCAAGTTTGGGTGAGCAGCCTGTGAAGGGAAAAGATCAAATTGTGATTGACAAGCTGCCTTTAAGCAAGAAAGACACTGAAACTTGAGGACTTGACGAAGCAAGGCAAACTGCTGTGAAGGTTGATAGGGAGGCTCCAAAACATGCTAAGGCAAAATTTTGGAGGGTGTTTGTAGCCGCTACAATAGAAGGCTAAAAGGAGGCCTCCTCTTAGCCTTTGACTAGTCAAACTACACTTTCTAAGTCTTCCTCTCCTTTCTTCATAGTGCATGGCGCAGTCTAAAGCAAAAAACTCACTTTGTCCCTTCAACTTACCTACTACATTGGACCAAGGATATCTCCTCTTCATAGCACATAGAATAGTAAAAATGAACAGTAAAGCCTTCCTAAGACAATGTTGAGTTTGACTACGCCCTCCTAATCAAGCCTCCTTCTTTCAACCCTTCCACAAGCCTCTCATAAGTAGTTCATTCCATGAGCTAGGTAATGATAGAATAATGATTTTAAGACTGATTTTTCCTTGTCATGAATGATTTTTATTGGAAGGAGTACCTTCTTAGCATGAAAAGGTGATGCTCAAATCACATGGAAAGGAGAAAGAATAAAGAAACATTTGTGGAGAAGAATAACTAAAGTGAGCTATCATGGAGACATGAAGCAGATCATGGACCAAAACAAAAAGAAGATATTGTATGATGATTCAGAGGATTCCAATATTGATCCAAGACCCTTTGGAGGGTGAAGATAAGAAACAAAGTGGATCTTTCATGATGATGAAGCATAGAACATATCTACAATCAGGAATGCAAGATGAAGCAGCAAGGAAGACAACTTGACATTTCCACCTCATCATGAAGCCCATGTCATCATTGACAAGTTGTAACTTGTACAAGTGTCATCATAATGGTCAATGTGTGTCCATGTGTTATGCCACATCATGTGGAATTTAATGATGTAATTATTAAAAAGAACAAGACAAAATTTAATGTGTGGAAGTCCAAGGGTCATATGTGGAATATGAAGAGTCACATAGTGATATATGGACAAAATTCACATGAAGAAGTTCAAACGTCACATATAGAAGTCCAAAGGTCATTTAGAAGTTCAAGAGTTGTTTAGAAGTTCAAAGGTCATAATAGAAGTCCAAGAGTCATGAGGGTAGCTCAAGAGTCATGGGGATATGAAAGGGCATTCCTCTTATAAAAGCAACCTCATAACTCAAACAAAAGGATTTTTTGAGGCTTAAGGTTTGGAGAGCTAGTATTGGCTTCTCTAACTTGGCATAGGAGAGAAAAACTATTCTTTGGAGATTAAAGAAGTGACTTAATGTCCCACTATTGGAACTAGTGTCTCACTATTGTAACTGTGTACTCAGATCTTTCACCTAATATTGAATCTCATTGAGCCAACACACTTTCATGCATGTATCATGAATGTTTTAAAACTATTCTTTGGATGTTTGCGGTATATGTTGGCATTCTTATGTAATAAAGAAATTGAACTATTTTGATGGCTTTGGTGTTGATCTTGTTGAATGTGTGTTTTATTTATTTTCATGAATCGTTGTTATCTCGTGAAACTAATTTGTAGGTTAATCAATGAAAATTTCATTTTTCTCATGTGCCTTCTCTAGGATAGTAGTACTATTACTTTCCTTTAGGGGGCTGACTCTTTTCTCTCTTCGTGGAAGTCTCCTTTTACACATTGCAATCAGTGCAACACAATGTCAACTTACTTTCTTATTCAAAGGCTATGTGGATAATCTCTTATATTATTCATGGAAACCAAAGCAAACATTACAATTATGGTGGTTGAGCTGATACTTTGGATGGGACTCCTACTCCAAACGATGTGAGGTCTAATTGGTATTTCACATTAAGGAGATCCCTGTATGTTGGTAGTATCCAACACCATCAACAAATCCTTAGTGGTCTCACGCCATAGTTACTACTTTTTATATTAGTAGTACTCATTGAGTATTGTGATTCTGTCTTCTCATAGATATTTTAGTAGTAACAATAATTTGTCTTTTACAAGGACAACTTTTGTTTTGTAGAAGGCTTGGTTTTCAAGACTACTTTTGATGAATTATCTTGTTGTATTAAAATGATTTATGAAGGCATTCGCATAGAATTAATAAGTAAGCAATCTTCAAATGGTCCAAACATCCTTTATGCATCAACAAGTTCTGTAAACTAGATAAGTATCATCATTGAAATGCCAAAATTGTTAATGACACTTGAAATAAGTGTATTAAAGTGTTGAAATAAGTGTATCAAAGTGCATGTTGCCTCAGCAAGGGACTTAAAAATTTATGCTTCAAATTTAGCAGAGATTATAATCAATCTTCTTTTTCAAACAAAGATTGAATAACTTCTTCAGAGAATCATAACTGTTTGACTTGATGGCTCAGTTCATTCGAATGTCCTTTTTTAACTCCTTTTGGCTCAGAGAAAAACTTCCTTGGTTGATCATTCTGAGATGTATCCTTGTATTTATAAGTCTCTACCATTAGCTAGTACAAGCATACTCATACCAACGTAATGCAAGACATATCATTGAAGTACATGATATTACAAACTTTGCAACTTTAGGGTAGAATTTCATTGAACTTATATCAAATGAAATATCTTATACAAGTTAATGATCTCAACCCTTACTCATATTTTAGTAAACCAAATATACTTGGTTCATCTTTATTATCCATCCAAATGGCTCACATGCTATAGATCAAAGATGTATCTAACCCTTTTTTATAGTTGTACAAGCACGATGAAGATCACTGAATTTTTTTTACACAAGTAGGTGAAGGGTCACTTTATATATAACTGTCCTTGATGGTTTCTTCAAGGATAACTTCACATAATGTGTCATGTCTCCATTTTTATTCTTATTCATAGTACAATTAGGGTGGATTTCCAAGACAGGGGATGGTCAGGTCAATGGAGCAGGTTTATGTTATCAAGGATCTCGATGGAGTTTTGAGGAGTTTTTATGGGATCTGATGGCATTCGCTTGACATATTTCATCATTCGCACAATTTGCCTTTCGTTCCGTCACATTCTGACAACTTTAAAAATGAGCATTATTATGGGGCCAAACTTAATTAATTATACTCGAGGTGGCATTATGGAGAAATTAGTAGATGGAACACCTAAGTTTAGTAGCTCGTTGGAACCGAAACTAGAAGATCTACAGGATGGGATGATGAGAAGTGACTTCAAGTGGCCATAGAGAGTATGGTGGGCGATTTACCATTTTCCTTAATTAAAAATGACTTTCATTAGTCACTTAATTAAGGAAAAATAATTAATTAGAGGAAATGGGCCGAAAGTGACTTAAGTAAAATAAAATAAAATAAAAGGGTCACTTATGATAAAGACAATGGAGGAGATTCTAAAATAATAATAAAATAAGATGATTCTAGAGGCTTGGAGATCTACCATCAGATCTATAAAAGAGGAGAAGAAGATCATTTGGAAACATCTTGGATTTGTATATTGTTTTTGTAGAGAGGTTTGAGAACTTGGTTCTCTACTTCAGCAGCGGCCCTAGGACGAAAACCCTCGGGTGATTCAGTGAGAGTGAGTGAGCACCAATCTCTTCCCTTGGTGAATCTATTCAAGGTTGACACATTGCAATTTATTGATTTTTAGTTTGTTTTGGCGGACGATTGTGGCATTATTGTAGATCTATTTGAGGCCAGTTCTATCTCAGCTATCTCATATATATGGGTTGTATCAACATGTAAAACCCTAGTTTATCTATTATAATAAAGGTGAGAATTTTCTTGTTTAGTGTGTTATGGGATTGCATGCTCTATTTGTTTAATTTTTACATGGCAATATGTTGTTAAGTGAATAGTAATTTTATGTGAAGTGTTTGTTCCAATTTTTCTTCATTTGAGACATTACAGTGGTATCAGAGCTGCCAACTTGAGGGTTTGTTTTGAAGAAAGGTCATGATCAAATTATTGAAGATATTTTCTTTCCATGCAAACCATGTGAAATTGTCGCAAATTTATTAAATATTCGACCATTTCTACTTCAAATTATTGAATTATTTAGCTGAAGGTTTTAAAGGGGACCAAAATTTATTAAATGTTCGACCATTTCTACTTCAAATTATTGAATTATTTAGCTGAAGGTTTTAAAGGGGACCAAGGAGTAATTAAAAGGAGTTGAGAGTGAATGGCCAGGCTAAATTCATTGATCGTTGTGTAGAACGCTTAATCAGTCTATTGGATGACATGCATAGATCAAGTGTATGGGTGTTGTGAGTTTCAACGTTGCTCGATCGGGTCACAATCTGAGTTAATTTAAGTTGGATCGTAGCATTCTTGGTGGCAGAATAGCTGAGAGAAATTGGATAGGGTATATTGACCATGCATCGTATGTCTTAACTCCAGTACGTAGAACAATGTTGTATTGGATGAAAAATAGTGCGTACACCAGGGCTGAGTATTGAACTGGTGCGATAATTATTGTGGATGAGAGAATTTGAGCCAAATTTCTTTTGACCCTGCCACGTTGTCTTTCTTTTATGGGCAGAAGTTAAAAAATCGACAAAGTTTCCAATCCAAGCATTGTAATCTGAGCTGTAATGTGGTGCGTCAAAAGCTCTGCGTGGGCCGGAAAACTCAAGAGGTGCAGTTTGCTGTTGTAGTAGAAAAAAGGGGTCGTCCAAACTTGGTTGAAAGGGGTGAATTTAATATTTTTTGAAGGCCACAAGCAGATCCCGTGGTTGCCATAATTTGTTTGGACCGATAGCGAGCTTCGGGAAGTACTGTTTGAGCCACAACCATAGCGCCAAATAATTATGAAAGGGGCAATGAGCAATTTTAATCAAAGTCAAAGTTATTAAAAAAGAGTTGTGGAGCATCATAACGTACTAAGGGACGCACAGGTGGTGGAGGATCGCAGGGCCATATTAATCAGTGTCAGATCATATTGCTGATTGATCCATCAAGTTTCTGGTGCGCAGTTCATATATTTGGTTCATTGGGCATACATGTTGCAGCAAGGGAATTATATCTTCCATCCGGGAGACTGAGATCGTAAGACACTTCTGAAGCCGTGTTAGAGCCGTAGTCATTCTTGGTGGTGAAGGATTGATAGCTGTCTCAAAGCTGTAGCTAATCGATCAGCAACGTGGAAATCTGTCTAGTTGTTTGAAAGCACAACAAAATTGAAGCATACGTAGAATCGGTTGGTTTTCTTATGTGATTATGGAAGGGACGGGATGTGCGGGAGCTGTAGAGATTGATCCATAATGCATGTAATGTGTGCAGACTGATTGCATCATTGCACTGTATATCTCATTTCATTCCTGAAGCAAGACAAATTTCCAAGCATGCCCTTAGAAGACTAAGAATAATAATTTCCGGGGAAATCAATACTGATAGAGAGTTGAACCTTAATGACGTTCGTGGTGCCATTTGTTCCGTAGCATGGGATTTTTTGCATTGTATGTTGGAGGCATCAAATCACTATGGTTGAGCCTATATTTACATTGACAGTAAAAGAAACTCATGTTTTTCTCTATCATTCTTCTATGTTGTAACTTTATGATTGTTGGTGTTATTTGTATGCCAGTGAATGATCTTACCTTATTCCAAAGACCGTATATCTTCTTGCGAATATTTCTGGGATATGCATAGTTAATAGACTGTATATAACAACACTCCATACTCCACAATCTGACAAGTGACCAGTGACTAAATCATCTAAGTCCACAAACTCAAGAAGAAAACAAAGAAAATTGTCTAGCGGGAATATTGCAAGAGTCTTGATGCATCTTTCAGACATTAATGAAATCATGTTGTTTATGTCTTGTATCTTGCCATGCATTGACGGTTGGTATTATTAGCAGAGGGTTTGTAGCGCTGAGTGAAGGGTACCTTGTATGCTAATTGTGTCACTGTGAGGAAGTGAGTCAAGGTGCAGAGATCTAGTCATTCTTTCTATATGTTAAAATAGCCGTATGGGTATATGAGTGTGACTCTGGAAGGTCTAAATTTTGTCTTCCATTGTATGCCTATGTATCCTAATGTGGTTTGTATTGCTGAGGAATTTTAATGAACACAATTCTTGTCAAGTTTAGAGCTGGGTTGTCACGCCATGTATGCTACCCGTAAAAGACGAGGGGGTTTATTGAGTGAGTTGGTCATTTATTGTATACTTTTTTATGTTGTCAGTCCTAGTCATATATATAAACAACTTGCTATAAGTGCCAACATTGAACAAAAACATGGATCAAACCTTTATAAACTCCCTTAATAAACCAACCGCAGAAATCAGTGGACCCTACTCAAAGAGGCTCTATGCCATTCTTCAAAAAGGACAACCAAGAAATGTGCATGAGGGACAAGAAGTAAGACATAAGATTTTTTCTCTTGGGACAGATTTAAAACACATGAGAGTCACATGGAAAGTCCTTTTCAAACTTGATGAACTAGATGTTTTCCTTTCCAAAGTGAATCAATTAGAAGGGAAGAAACTAATTTGGGCTCTAAAACAAGTTATGCTTGCTCTCATACAACACACGTCCTTGGAGGAACCTTGTGAAAGGGTTAGACTTCTAATTGCATCTTGTCTTAGTAAAATCATGAGACTAACCGCCCCTATAGCTCCTTACAATGATGACGTTACGAGGAGAGTTTTCAAACTGATAATAAAAACTTTCTGAGCTTTGGACAACAGTGTAGACTCTACCTTTGGGAAGAAGCTTGATATTTTAGGAGGCATGGCCATGACTAGGACTTATGAAATCATGCTTGATCTACAGTGTGATGGTTTGATCTTGCAGATGTTCCAATGATTCTTCGGCATTAGGAAACATCATCCTGACACATTCATAGCACACATGCAGTCCATCTTATCGTCATGTATGAGAGGTTGTGATGCCATTTGTTAGGAGTTGCAGTCTTGATTGTTGTCTATTTGGAGGAAAGAGAAGTTGGTCTCACTTGTTGATTAAGAGCTAGCCGAAAGGTTGGTTGAGAAAAACATTGAGTTGTTCAGGAGACAGTGGACCAAGGAGGAGTTGATAAGGTTTGTTGGATCATGTAGCAAGAATGAGTTGAGGAGGAAGGGAGTTTGTTTCATCTGCAAAGGACCTTAGGGACCTAACCACTCATGTTTGAGTGACACTAAGGAGATGACAAGGGTAGAGCAGGAGGAGATTCCTTCCGACTCTCAGCGTGAGGATTCTTCTTTGGACGAGTCCATGGCATTAGGGGAATTTTGAGGTCTAAAATGGGCATTCTAAGAAAAATGTACAACCAAAATAAACTTTATAAGAACCAATAGGATTCAAGATGATGATGTCAACCATGGGGGATGATTCACCATTTTTGGAGTAAAAAAGTAAAAGTATTAAAAAATAATAAGATAATAAAACAGTATGCTTGCTCTCATACAACACAAGTCCTTGGAGGAACCTTGTGAAGGGGTTAGACTTCCAATTGCATCTTGTCTTAGTAACATCATGAGACTAACTGCCCCTATAGCTCCTTATAATGATGATGTTATGAGGAGAGTTTTCAAACTGATAATAAAAACTTTTCGAGATTTGGACAGCAGTGTAGGCTCTACTTTTGGGAAGAAGCTTGATATTTTAGGAAGCATGGCCATGACTAGAACTTATGAAATCATGCTTGATCTATTGTGTGATGGTTTGATCTTGCAGATGTTCCAATGATTCTTCGGCAGTAGGAAACATCATCCTGACACATTCATAACACACATGAATTCCATCTTATCATCATGTATGAGAGGTCGTGATGCCATTTGTTAGGAGTTGCAGTCTCTATTGTTGTCTATTTGGAGGAGAGAGCAGTTAGTCTCACTTGCTTATTATGAGCTAGCTGAAAGGTTGGTTGAGCAGAACATTAGGTTGTTCAGGAGATAGTGTACCAAGGAGGAGTTGAACAGGTTTGGTGGATCATGCAGCAAGAATAAGCTGAGGAAGGGAGTTTGTTTCATCTGCAAAGGACCTTAGGGACCTAACCAGTCATGTTTGAGTGACACTGAGGAGATGACAAGGGTAGAGCGGGAGGAGATTCCTTCTGACTCTTAGCACGAGGATTCTTCTTTGAATGAGTCCATGGCATTAAGGGAATTTTGAGGTCTAAAAGGGGCCTTCTAAGAAAAATGTACAATCAAAATAAACTTTATTTGAACCAATAGGATTCAAGATGCTGATGTCAACCATGGGGGATGATTCACCATTTTTGGAGTAAAATAGTAAAAATATTAAAAAATAATAAAATAATAAAACTACTTTTTCAACTCATGTTTTAAACTTATCTCCCTAAGGTTTTGCTCAATTTTCGAGTGGGAGTATTCATTGGATGCAAAAGTTAATTCCTCATCCAAGGAGTACCCATGTTGCATACTTTTGATTGACCCTGCTACATGAAAAATGAAAAATATATTAAAAACGTGATTGCAATCATGTTTTTTCATGTATTCCTCATTTTTCGTGTAGCAGGGTCCATCGAAAGTATGCAACATGGGTACTCCTTGGATGACGAATCAAATTATGTATCGAACGAGTGTTGCCGCTTGAAATTTGAGTAAACCCATAAGGAGATAAGTTGAAAATATCAGTTGAAAAAATAGTTTTTTCTTTTTTCCCTCTAAAATTTGATGATGTAATGTAATCTTATTTTATTATTTCCACTACTATTTTATAATTTCCTTAGGAGGCCCATTTTATACCTCAAAATTCCCCTAATGATTCATTCAAGGATGCCTTTAAGGAGCATGAGTCATGTGGAGTTGTTAACAGCAAGCCATGTTTATGTTCGGGTGTGTATGGTAAGAAGTCAGTGGACCCTATGGGAGACATTCAGGATAGTGTGTCACCAGTGATGAGTCAGCATGAGCAGCATATGATGGAGCATTAGTCAGTTGAAGAGGACAATATGCATGGTGAGCCTTTTTGGGAGAGCTAGTTGTAGGTTCATATTGAACAGGTGGTGGTGGAGAATGAACAACCACACTTGGGGTCAGCCATTGATGAGGAGAAGACAAATGTACATACAGCTAGCAGGGTGACAATATTCGTTGACACTTGTCCTCAGGAGATGTTGGAGTATGACAGGAAAGTTTGGTAGGAGATTGATGG
This sequence comes from Pinus tabuliformis, assembly GCA_031772625.1. NCBI lineage: Eukaryota > Viridiplantae > Streptophyta > Pinopsida > Pinales > Pinaceae > Pinus > Pinus tabuliformis. The sequence goes on from CM062816.1 coordinate 1,008,624,241, forward strand.
ATTGGAGGAGCGTGGAGTTTCCTATCAGGCGAGGGAGATGACAGTGCATCCATCTTTGAGTCTACCCATTGATGAGGTGCAAACAGATGTAGTGGCAGCCAGCCGAGTTGTAGCATTTTCAGGAAGCAGCCCTCTCCAGGAGTACATAGATGGGGCTTGCAACACAGTTTAGCCACTTGTACCCATTACAGGGAGAGAGGAAGGGTTTTATCGATGGATATTGTTGTCCAACCTAGTAGAGCAACATGAGTTCAACATGGACCAGCATCATCATAGTAGACTTTTTCCTTACACCGGAGTCCATGACTTAGATTGGCGGGAGATCATGATTTGGTATCCTTTTGATGGAGTATCAACCTTAGCTCGAGGCACAGTACAATAGGGGCACTTAGATGAGGGGGTCACTATATGTTTCATTGGGAAATGGGATGTGTACTGACAGTTCATCAGTATTTCAGTAGCACTAGCCCAACATCAGCAGAGTAGGGTTAACCTCGACCTATGCCGAAGGTTGGATTGGAGAGAGGTGATGAGTTGGTATGTAGTGGATGGAGCAACATTCGTGGGTGGAGTTATAGCACAATTGGAGCCTTGGAGCCTGGATACTTGTTCTTTGTGGCATTGGGATCCAGGAGGATTTCTTGATGACAGGGTCAGTGGGAGATTGGTTTGGGATCCAGGAATTGAGGGGTGCATTCATGGTGGGATGACTTGATCTGAAATTGATTGCTAGTTAATGTTGTTCTAGTATCATTTCCAGATATAAAATTTTCTTTGATTTGGTTTGCTTATCCATAAAGAGTTTATCTATGAGCATGTGATTGTCAATTCATCTAACTTGGTGAAATTTAGTGTTTTGCATGAACTTAAAAGCATGAATTTAAATGGTTGAATAGCAGCATGTAAAAAAACATCAAGCACAAATAACAGAGCTCAACACACAAATTTTTGTTGAAGGAGTTCACTCCTCATGGGCTACATCTCCTTGGTTTAGCTTCATAGTGTGGGCCTTTGTATTAGCTTCAATAGTGCTCAAATTGTTGTTACATGCATTCAATGTTCTTGCAGCCTATTCTAATGAGTTTAAAACATTCAAATCTATCATAAATGACTATTTGTTTACTCAATTTGGTTACCAACTGCTCTAGGAATGACCTCCAACACCTGGTGGCCCCAGGCTTCAAAAATATTCAAGTGACCAAAAACACCTGTAAATGACCTCTTCTGCCTCTAAATCCTACTCCAATCAATTCCCAACATGCCAATTAGCCAAAAATTACTATTCCTTTTCGAAATTTGGCTGATAATTGAGTAAGTTATGGCTCAAATAGTTTTTCCTAGAAAAACTCGGCTAAATCTGGAGAGACTCCAATTAAGTCCGCCAAGTTTGGTGGAAGTTCCAGATTTAGTGGCTTCGGCATAAATTCTGCCAACTTAATGACAGATTAATTAAATGCTAATCTTGATTATGGTGTTGATCCCGCTTTCGTTCTGGCCCTTGGTCATGTGGTTGAGGTCACATGGAGAGGGGGTTGGCCCCACGGGGCTTTGTTTTTTACCAAACTTTCAGAAGCTCTCACTTTTGCATACGATGTCACTTTTTAAAACCGTTCACGGCATTGGAATGTTGGCAATGAACTCTATCCATTCATTCAGATCTGAAGCAATTCTGAGCAATTTCATTTTTTAACTAAAATATTGATCCCTAATCATTCCTCCCCACTAGAAGCCTTTTGGACCCCAAAATATACTATCAATTGTTCAACAAGTGAAGGTACATCTCTCTCACTTTTCGGTCTGCAACCATTTAGCTTGAGAAGGCTTTTCTCCCTTGAGTCCCACTCTAAAGTATTCAACATCCCCTCTCTTTGAAGTTCTGGTTCTTTTGTCAAGTATGAGATCTTACTGAAGCCCCTCTCGATATTCTGGAGAGAAATCATCTATTGATGGTAGCTGAACATGCTCTCCTTGATCATCAATCAAAGGAGGCTCAAACAATCTCAAATTTTCAACATTAACAACATAGTATATTTGCATGTAAGGAGGCAAATCAAGCTTGAATGCATTATTACCAATCTTTTCTAGAATTTTAAAAGGACCATAACGGATTGGTTTCAGCGTTTTACCTTCCCCTTGAAGTCTCTCTTTGCTAATATATAACCAAACTTCATCGCCAACTTGAAATTTGTGATCAATCCGGTGTTTGTCATGCCTTGCCTTGTAGCTGCTTTGACTTTTCTCAAGCTGTTCTTGCACTATATGATGTATCAACTGAATTTTCTCTATGAACTTCCTTGCCTTATCGATGTCACTGTGACCTTCAATAGCAACATCTTTCTCAAAGATGAAGTCCAATGGCGATCTTGGCAAATATCCATAACATACCTCAAATGGAAATGTGTTTGTGGAAGAATGCTTTTCCCTATTGTATGCATGTTGTATGTAATGCAATTGTTCATTCCACAACTTGGGAATGCTGCAATATCCTCTAAGAAGATGAATAAATGTTCTATTAACCACCTCGATTTTTCCATCTGTTTGTGGATGAAAGACTGTACTCTTCTTCAACTTTGTGTTCATCATGTCCCATAAATTTGACAAAAAATTCCCAACAAATCAAGAATCTCGATCACTTACAATGGAAGTAGGAAGACCAAAATGAACCCAAATGTTTTGAAATAAAAGAGGAGTTGTTTGTTCAGCTGTAATTTGCTTTTTACATGGTGTTAGTATGTACATCTTGTTGAACCTGTCTACAACTACATACAAGTAATCATGACCTTTCCTTGACAATGGAAGACCTCCTACAAAATCCATTGAGATACTCTCCCATGGACGTGAAAGTACTGGGAGTGGAGTGTATAAACCAAGTTTCCTATTACTAGGCTTACTTGTAGCACATAAAGAGCATCCTCTTATGAAACGAGAAAGATTATGCAACATGCATGGCCAATAACAATACCTTTGAAGATTCGCTATTGTCTTGCCTACACCAAAATGTCCGGCAATCAATGAAGTGTGTGCCTCTCTTATGATACTGTTTCTTTCTCCCTGTGGAATACACAACTTGCGCAAGTGATACAACAAACTGTTATGTACATGATAATCCAACTCTTCTATTTGGTTTCCTTGACTCAAGCTTGCATATACTTCCTAAAAGTCACTATCATTTGCATATTGTTCTATGTAACTTTCATGCAAAACATAATTATGCTTGAGTATAACAGATGAATTTACAATAGGCCTTGAAAGAATATCAACTACCTTATTGTAGATTCCCTTTTTATACCTGATAACCAAATGAAATTGTTGTAGAAAACCCATCCATCTGAATGGCGCGATTGCTGCAACTTTGACTATGACTGTAAATACTGCAATGGTTGATGGTTTGTACGGATAATGGTCTCCTTCCCCATCAAATAGTGCTTCCATTTCTTAACACATTGTACTAATGCATAAAGTTCTTTGTCATATGTGGGATAGTTAGTTACAGCTCCATTAAAAATTTCAGAATGAAATGAAATGGGCTTACCATGCTGCAATAGAACTGCTCCCATGGCATAATCACTTGCATCTGTTTGAATCTCAAATGGCTGTCTAAGATCTGGAAGTGCTAATACCGGTGCTGAACTTATCTTTTGCTTCAAAGAATCAAATGCTTTCTATTGTACATCTCCCCAATGGAAGACTTTCTTGACACTTGTCAATGCATGTAATGGAGCTGCAATAGAAGAAAAATTAGCAATAAACTTTCTCCAATATTGTGCTGCCCCCAAAAAGCTTCTTACCTCTGTAACTGTATTGGGCTTGGGCCAATTCAAAATGACCTCAACCTTAGAGGGGTCTATCTTCAGTTCACCTCCTCCAACAATGTGTCCCAAATACATCAAATAAGTCTTACCAAATTCACACTTTGACATCTTTAAAAACAAGTGTTCTTTTTTCAAGACATCAAGTACTTTGTTTACATGCATGACATGTTCATCTTTTGACTTGCTAAATATGAGGATATTATCTAAGTAGACAATGACAAAATCATCTAGAAATGGCCTAAATACATCATTCATTACACTCATGAAAGTCGTTGGAGCATTTGTAAGACCGAAAGGCATAACAAGCCACTCAAACAATCCTTGTTTAGTTTTAAATGCAATTTTCCAAATGTCTTCTTCAGCTATCCTAACTTGATGATAACCACTTCGTAAATCTAACTTAGTGAAATACTTTGCATACCTCAACTGATCAAGCAAATCATCAATTCTTGGGAGTGGATAACGATTCTTTACCGTGATTTTATTCAGTGCACGAAAATCTACACACATGTGCCAAGTACCATCCTTCTTTGGCACCAAGACAATGGGTGAACCACATGGCGAAGTAGATGGGCGTATGATACCTTTGCTCAACAATTCTTGGATTTTCTTTTTGATTTCCAAACTCTCCATAATAGACATGCGATACATGCCAATGTTCGGAAGTGGAACATCTTGTTGCAACTGAATCTCATGCTGAATTCCCCTCTTGGGAGGTAACCCCTTTGGTTCCTGAAACATCTCGCCATGCTTGCTTACCACATCAAACAAATCAGATTTCAATTTATCATCACAACCTTCAAAAGATTCATAATCAATATCATTCTTTTTCTTGATCATGAGAAGCACAAAATTTTTACTTGCATTTACTAGTCTCTTCATTTGCCCTGCATTAACCAAAGAAATGTTCAGCTTTTTGCGATGGGCTCTCACTATGTACTCCACCCCATTCTTGAGCAATATGTATTTGTTGTCATGGTGATAAAATACTATTTTCCTATCATACAAATAAGGACTACCCAAAATGATTCCTGAGATGTCAAGTGGAACTACATCTAACTCAACTTCATCAATGAACTTTTTAGTAATGGCAAACTTGAATAAACACTTCCTTGTAACCTGTAAGTTTGCATTGTTTACTATCCAACCCAATGGATATGGCTTGTGATGAGGTACAGTTTCAAGGTTTAGTTTTTTAACCAAGTCTTCTGAAATCAAGTTTGATTGTGACCCACTATCAAATAATGCATCAATATTTGTATGATTTGAAATCACTCTAACATGAAACAACTCTATTCTTGACTCTTCATTTGGAGTGTTGTTTTGACTATGTGATGAACTAGTTCTTGCAACAATTTCTTTTCCTTTGGTAACCATGGCTGAAATCCTAGTCTCATCACCAGAGTTTGAACCAAGGTCATGTTGTGTGGTAGCTGTCATCTATTGTTTTCCCTTATTGTTTTGTTTCTTAGGACTTAATTCGGGATGTAATTTCCAATAGTGGGCTTCATCATGCCCCTCTTTGGAACAATGTTTGCATGTGATTTTATCCCCTTCTTTCTTCACACTTGCATTCTTCTTTCCCTTCCATTTTCCACCCTTTGCCTTATCCTTACCCTTGAATGGCTTCCTCTTACTACCCTCTTCCTTAATGTTCTTTCCTCTAGATTCAAGGTGCATAACTTGCACACATACCTCATCTAAATTGTTTGGGTTAAACATAAGTATAGTATGTTTCAAATAGGAATGTAAACCCGCAATATATTTCAACAGTGTATCTTGGGAATTCAAATTCACTCCTAATAACAAAGCCCTTGTTCTAAACTCTTGTGTATAATCTTGGACTGTTTGACCTTTAAGCTGCCTAAAATTCTGCCAACTCATAATGGCTTTTTGCATATATGCTAAAGGATAAAACTATCTTTTAATTGCAGAAACATATTCAACCCAAGAAATGGATATCTTACCTTGGATTCACATTTCCTCTTGAGTCTTTGCTTCCCACCAAACTAGTGCAAATCCTTCTAGCCTCAGTGAAGCCAACTGGATCTTTATGTTATCCTCTTGAAGGTTCTGAATTCTACAATATACCTCCAACTATCGAATCCAATTGTCCAACTTTTCTACATTCACTTCACCATTGTAGATGGGAAGTTCGAATTTTATGTCCAATTTCAGTAATGGAGTTTTTCCTTTTGGAGTTTTTGAATGAGTATGGGTAGTGGTGGTAGTGGAAGATGATGTTGTGTGAGATGGTGAAGATGATGAGGATGGTGGAGATGGAGGTGGCTTTCCACCATTCCCTTTGGAACCCTTCTTCTCATCCTTTTTGTCCTCTGAGATTTCTTCTCCATGTGGAGGTTTAGAACTCTCTCCAACCATTTTGGTGTTCCTCTCTTCGTATAGGACTTTAACCATCTCAGCCAAAGTATAGAAATCTTTCTTGAATTCTTCCTCTTCTGAAGAGGGACCTCCATGCTCTCTTTCTCCAGACATAATGGCTATGGATTCAGGCATAGAAATTTGTATTGATTGTACCTCTTCAATCACTTCAACCTCTTGTGCAATTTGTGCCTCTTCTATCTCAACTGATGGAGATGGAACTTGAGGTGATTCAGGTGCTGCCTTGAGTGGTCCTTTGGGTGAGGATGATGCTTTCTCAACCTTCTTCCTTCTTGTCCTAATCTCAGGACTAGCTATCCATAGCTTCCCTTCTCCTCTCTGTAACTTCAACCTTGTAATCATAACAACAATTGCAACTATTAAACCCTTCAAGCAAATCAAGCAAGCAACCTTGTGCTCTGATACCAACTTGATCTGAAATTGATTGCTAGTTAATGTTGTGCTAGTATCATTTCCAGATATAAAATTTTCTTTGCTTTGGTTTTCTTATCCATAAAGAGTTTATCCATGAGCATGTGATTGCCAATTCATCTAACTTGGTGAAATTTAGTGTTTTGCATGAACTTAAAAGCATGAATTTAAATGGTTGAACAAAAGCATATAAAAACACAACAAGCACAAATAACAGAGCTCAATACACAATTTTTTTTGAAGGAGTTCACCCCTCCTAGGCTACATCTCCTTGGTCCAGCTTCATAGTGTGGACCTTTGTATTAGCTTCAATAGTCCTCAAATTGTTGTTACATGCATCCAATGCTTTTGGAACATGTTCCAATGAGTTTAAAACATTCAATTCTATCAGAAATGACTATTTTTTTTAACTCAATTTGGTTACCAGCTGCTCTAGGAATGGCCTCCAACCCCTGGTGGCCTTAGGCTTAAAAAATCTTCAAGTGACCAAAAACACCTGTAGATGACCTCTTCTGCGTCTAAAACCTGCTCCAATCAATTCCCAGCATGCCAATTAGCCAAAAATGACTATTCCTTTTCAAAATTTGGCTGAGAAGGTTCAAATAGTTTTTCCTAGAAAACCTCCGCTAAATCTGGAGAGACTCCAGTTAAGTTTGCCAAGTTTGGTGGCGGTTCTGGATTTAGTGGCTCCACCATAAATTCCGCCAACTTAATTACAGATTAATTAAATGCTAATCTTGATTATGTCGCTAATCCCACTTCTGTTCTGGCCCTCGATCATGTGGTTGAGGTCACGTGGAGAGGGGGATGGCCCCGCAGGGCTTTGTTTTTTACCAAACTTTCAGAAGCTCTAACTTTTTCATACGATGTTGGTTTTTCGAACCGTTCACGGCGTTGGAATCATGGCAACAAATTCTGTCCATTCATTCAAGTCTAAATCAATTTTGAGCACTTTCATTTTTTTAGCTAAAATATTGATCCCTGATCATGACTCAAGAGTAGAGCATCACCCAATGGTTCATACGGGATCCGGGAATTGGGTCTCAATTGCGTTGGGCCACCATATTAGTCCACATATTTGGATTACTTGAGAGCAAGCAATCTTGGGGCGGGAGGACTGTCATGTCCCCATTTTTATTCTTCTTCATATTACAACTAAGGTGGATTTCCAGGGGAGGGGATGGCTAGGTCAGTGGAGCAGGTTTATGTCATCAAGGATCCTGATGGAAGTTTGAGGAGTTTTAATGGGATCTGATGGCACTCGTTCGGCAAATTTTATCATCTGTACAGTTTGCCTTTCTTTCGTCACATTCTGACAACTTTAAAAATGAGCGTTATTTTTTCTTCTACGTCAGACTAAATCTATTAATGGAAACATAATTTACAATGAGGCCCCGACCTCTGCGGGTCTAGAACAACCAAATAACCAGTGTAAACATCAAAACTAAAGCGAGACTGCCCCGGGAGGGGAAACCAATCCGAAGATGAGAAAAAAACTGCTCGCACAGGGGTTACAGCTCCAAAACTCGGCATTAACTATCATGGTGAATTTCCAAATTTTCCATGTATTTTGAAATAAACAATAGTAAAAAAACAAACATCTAAAAAAATGAGTTGGGCATGTGACCAGTCTACTTGAGAGTGTTAGGTGTCTTATGACGGTGGCTTCTCCTCCACTATCAGACACTTATACTCGCCTGAATCAGTATCCTCTGCCTGCTTGCCACCCGTATTGTCGTGTGTCTCTCTGGCTTCATCTTGAACTCCATTGGCTTTACTAGTGGCCTTGCCGCCCGAAGCCTTCGGTCTGCTGGTGGTCGAATGATCCTGGGCCTCCTGCTGATTACTGGTGCTCAGCACCTTCTGTGCAGTGTCGGGGGGTAGATGTACTAGGTTCTTCGTTGGGTTGTGTTCTGGGTCGCTGTGTGCCAGCTTCCTCCCTGAAATCCACCGAAACGGTGGCTATAATGACAGGTCTGTCCATGGAGCAAAGGAAGCGAAATTGAGCGAACTGGGTGGCAACACTTAGATTGGGCGTCTAGGTGGCCTCATCGACCCGACGAGCTGCACAGGGACGAGCTCGTCCCCTTCCGCTTCGGGTAACTGGATGACTGCCATGGAAACGGGGTGTGGACGGGGTGGAGGGCGGGGAGGACGAAGGGGAAGTCGATGCAGAGGGAGATGGCAGAGGGGGGTGGATGGCTCGTTCGTGGCTGCCGCCTTGCCTGCAACGCATGCGGTGACGAAGTCGCGGCATATTTCTCTGAGTGGCATGCTGCAGCGAGGAGTGAGCCGAAATGGTCAAGTTACAGACTGGGAGCGGGACGAGGGTAGCAGAGTTAACATTGTAAATGATAGGGGGATTCAATTCAGGGACAGACGCAGGGGCCAGGGCATCAAATTGCAAGGTGCAGTGAATAGAGTGGGAGAAGTGAATACCATTTCCCAGGTCGACACAACTGAGAAGCCTGCAATGTCGCCCTGTTGCGGTGCGAGAGCTTGGCTCTGCTGCAACAAGGTGGCAAGAGCAGTTCAGAGGCGTACTGGAGGTCTGCCGATGGCTCGGAGCCATGATTTTAAGATTACAGGGAAGGTCTCGACCCGCACACCAGATTAATGGTGCCGACTGGGTGACAGAGGCCTGCCTTAAATTCCCACAGGTGAGAGCGTGGAAGACCATGTGGCTCGGCCACCTACCAGACCGGCGTCGCATCCGCAATAACTCAACTTCAACCACCCGCATCTGGGGGTGCTGCATCATTTTGCACCAGTGCAATACAATCCTGTTGATGAATGTCATCTTTTATAATGTCGAGCGAACCTGAGTATAGTGTTCGATCACTGTCCACCCCTAAATTTGCCAAGAGGTCAGCCACTTTGTTGCCATCTCTCTTGATGTGTTTGAAGGTGATTGCTCTATTGGTTGCAAGCCATTGTTCAATGTGTTGTAAACGTGCTGCCAGTCTCCAACTGCAGGACAATTTGTGTACTGGAGTCCCCTGTAGAATTTGATTAGCCATATTGATGAGAATTTGAGAGTCTCCTTCAATTATTAAGGGAAGGAAGCCATGCTGTTGAGCTAGATGAAGACCTTGCCACAATCCTTCCAGTTCAGCGGAATTGTTCGTGTCCCATCCTATTGTGCTTAGGAAAATCAGCAGAGGTTTGCCATTGTGATCCCGGAGGAAGCCATTTACTGGAATTTTGGTGAAGTGGGAGGGATCTACTGGGATGATCTTGAGTCTGGTTGATCCTAAGATTCCAATTTTGCGAGATGATCCACTCTTGTGGAAAGGAGGGAAAATCATCACCGTGCCAAGTTTGGAGCACTAGTGTTTCCTGAAGGTTGTTGCAGAGATTGCTCTAGATGATCTCTATGCGAGTGGTTTGATTCTTGAAGATGTGCCAATTCCTTTCCTTCCATATAGTCCAGATGAGGATGCCTCGAACGATTCTCCACAAGGAGTTTAGCAGGTGGTTCTTGTACGGATTTTTAGCCCAATTGCGGATGGTTTTGGTAATCTTTCTTTAACTCTGCCATCTTTTTGACATCTGAAACTTGTTTTTTCCCAAAGTTTGTTTGCCAAGTAACAGGAGTCCATGAGATGCTGTGTGGTTTCCTCCTGTTGCTTGTAGTTGGGGCATATTGAGGGTCCGTGGAAACTTTTTTTCCTTAGGTTTTCCCATGTGAGAATGCTTTTGTGACATAACAACCATAGGAAAGTGGAAATCTTGGACCATATTTTAGGAGACCAGACTTTGTCCCAGAGAGGATCCTTGTTATTCTGAGTACCAATCAGAAGGTTGTACGCCTCTTGAGTGGTGAAAGTCCCACGTGGTTTGTATCCCCAACGTAGGATGTCCTTTTTTCCAGAGAACCTGATTTTCCTGTTGGTAAGTTCTATGTCCAACTCCTTGTACATTAACTCTGTTCCTTGCCTAATGATGTGCTCTGCTCTTTTCCATTGTCTATAACCCTGATCAAGGGTGGGAGTCCAGTACTGGTTGACCGTTTTCCATTGATGAGCATCCCCATCCTCTGTTTGTGGTAGTGTGATTATGTTGTTGAGCCTGGGTCTTTGCTGCCAAGAATCCATCCAGAAGCGGGCATTGTTGCCGTCTCTTATTTCCCAGAAACTGTGCTGATGGATCATGTTTCTGTGTTGTCTAGCTGCATTCTAGATAAGGGAGCCCTTTTCCGTTTCTGTGAGTCTGATCAAGTCATCTGGCAATTCGTTGTTAGCGTATTGGCAGTCCATAGGATCGCCCAGGGCGTGTGCGGAGCTGAAAGCCACTTCCACCAGATTCTTGCTCCCATGACTGCATTACTGTGTTGAGGGTCCCGAAGACCAATACCCCCAAGGTATTTTGGGAGGCATACTGTTGCCCATTTGACCAGTGCCCATTTGCGATTATGACTAGAAGATCCCCATAAAAAGTTCCTTTGAAGATCTTTGATTTTTTTTAGCACCCATTTAGGCACATCCAGAACAAAGAAGAGATGATTAGAATTAGACGACTTGCCATGTTGAGGGCTCTAAAATTCCAGGAGGTGAGGCGGGCTTCAAGCTTGTCTAGGAGCAATTGCCAAGAGGTGTGCTTAAGAGCAGAATCAGTTAAGGGGGCACCGAGGTACTTGGAGGGGAGAGAGGTGACAAAGAATCCAAGAATGCGGGCTATAGAGTTTTGAGTTATAGGGGGAGTGTGAAAAAAGAAGATTTGGGATTTAACAGTGTTGATGCTAGCTCCAGAGGCTGCCGAGAAATCATCTAGAAGGGACTTGAATTTTTGGGCTTCTTGGACCGAAGGATGCCCAAATAACATGTTATCGTCCACAAATTGTTGGTGGGTGATGGCAGGGGAATTATGAAGAGATATTCCTCTAAGCTGATGCTCATGGAGAGCATTCTTGATGATACAACCCAGCCCTTCAGCCATGAGAACAAAGAGAAAGGGGGAGAGGGGATCTCCTTGACAGATGCCTTTAGTGGGTTGAAAAGGGGTTGAAGGTATTCCGTTAACAAGAATGGAGAAGAAAGTATAGGAGATTAAACTCATTACCCATCGTACCCAGGCAGGAGAGAAACCAAAGGCTATCATCATTTTTTGAATGTACATCCAACTCAACTTATCAAAATATTTTGAGAGGTCGATTTTAAGAAGCATACCTGCTTTTTTGTGGTGCTTGAAGGAGTGGATGATCTCATGGGTGAGGATGATGCCGTCTATGATTTTCTTTCCTTCCACATAGCCCGATTGTTCTGACGAGATGAGCAGGGGAAGCAGCGGCTTCAATTAGGAAGCAATAACTTTAGATATGATTTTGTAGATGATATTGCAAAGGGCTATAGGCCTGAATTTGTCCGGAGTATTAGAATGCTCTTCTTTGGGGATGAGAGCAATGAATGTTGCGTTTAAAGAGGGGAGCATCTAGTGGAGGGTTCTTGATTCTTCCACTACCTGCCAGACTTCATCTTTGATAAGATCCCAAAACCTATGAAAGAAGTTGGAGGTAAAACCATCTGGACTAGGTGCTTTTCCTTCCTTGAGCTGTTTCATAGCTGATTCAACTTCCGGTAAAGCGACTGGACGTAGGAGCAATTGATTGTGTTCATCTATTATCACTTTCGGGATGTGTAGGAGAATCTTTTCAATTTCTGGCTGTTTGTTGATTTGAGGTTCTTGATGGACTGCTTTGAAGTGCTTAAGGAGTTCTTTTTCAATATCCTCATGTTCTTCCAATTGGTCTCCCTGCTGATTTTGAATTTGGGTAATGTTGTTATGCATTCGCCTCTGTATGGTGGTGCGGTGAAAGAATTTTGTATTCCTCTCGCCCTCTTTTAACCATCTTATTCGGGATTTTTGTTTCCAGAGGATTTCCTCTTGCTTTTCTCTTTCTGCAATCTGTGTTTGAAGGTTCTTTTCCTGTTTTAAGAGTTCTTCAATCCTTCCTTCAGTTATGATGGTTTGCTGGATTTTCTCCATTTCTTGAGCTAGAGCTCTTTGAGCTTGGAAAATGTTTCCAAAGGTGGCTTGGTTCCACTGCTTGATGTGCACTTTGAGGAATTTAAGCTTTTGCTGGAATTGAAACATTTTTGAGCCTGCTGGGGGATGGAAACTTTTCCACGCAGACTGAATTAGATCGTTGAAATTTGGATGTGTCAGCCAGAATGATTCAAAGCGAAAGGGTCTTCGAGTGGAATTTCCGGGCCTTTTCCATTGAAGCGAAATGGGCCAATGGTCTGATCCAAAAAGTGGCAAAATTGAGGCTGAAAGGTCTCCTCCCATGTGGATAACATTATTTGAAATCAGGAACCTGTCTAGCCGAGAAGAAATCTGTTGGGTACCGGATCTTTTGTTATTCCAAGTATAGATTCCATTGTTGAAAGGCAGGTCAATTAGCTAGTTGCTTTGAATGAACTCCTTGAAGTGCTCACTTTCATTATCTAGTCTGATTCAGCCTCCTCTTTTTTCCTCTAATTTAGTGATCATATTGAAGTCACCCCCCGTTATCCAGAGTGGATGAATCCGGGTGGAATTGAGCAGTGTCAGTGTGTCCAGAATTGTTGACTTGTTCACAGCTTCCTGTGGAAAATATACATAAAAAATGAGCATTATTATGGGGCCTAACTTAATTAATTATGCTCGACGTGACATTCCAAAGAGATTAATTGATGGAACACCTCAATGTAATAGCTCATTGGAACCAGAACGAGAAGATCTACAGGATGGGATGTTGAGAAGTGACCTCCAGTGGCCAAAGAGAGTATGGTGGGCGATTTACCATTTCCTTAATTAAAAATGATTTTAATTAGTCACTTAATTAAGGAAAAATAATTAATTAAAGGAAATGGGTCAAAAGTGACTTAAGTAAAATAAAATAAAATAAAATAAAAGGGTCACTTAAGATAAAGTCAATGGAGGAGCTTCTAGAATAATAATAAAATAATAAAATAAGATGCTTCTAAAGGCTTAGAGATCTATCCATCAGATCTATAAAAGAGGAGAAGATCATTTGGAGACATCTTGGATTTGTGTATTGTTTTTGTAGAGATATTTGAGAACCCGGTTCACTGCTTCAACAATAGCCCTAGGATGGAAACCCGTGGGTGATTCAATGAGAGTGGGCGAGCACCAATATCTTCCCTTGGTGGATCCATTCAGGGTTGACACGTTGAAGTTTATTGATTTTCAGTTTGTTTTGGCGGACGATTGCAACAATAAGGTAGATCTATTTGAGGCTAGTTCTATCTCAACTATTTCAGCTATATGGGTTGTATCAACATGTAAAACCCCAGTTTATGTAATATAATAAAGTTGAGAATTTTCTTGTTTAGTGTGTTATGGGATTGCATGCTCTATTTGTTTAATTTTTACATGGAGATCTTCTGTTAAGTGAATAGTAATTTTATGTGAAGTGCTTGTTCAAAATTTTCTTCATTTGGGACATTACATAATGCACAACTTTTGTAAGGCAAAATTTCCAGAATATTCACACAATCCTTTGATCTTAATAAGGAACAATTCACAATTTTGTTTTGCAGAAATGGATTTTTTTTAATCATCATCTTTCAAGGCACATTGAGATCAACCTTACTTCATCGGATTAGAGATCAACAACTTCAAAGAAAAATAATTGATATTAGTCTTAATACAAACTTTTCAACCAAGCCTATGCTTGATCCTTATTTGACAAGTGATCATAATCTACAAGAATGTTTGTCAAAAGAACCTTGATCTCTCAATAATACATACCTTGCAATTCAATCATATTTAGTAGACTTCTTGAAGACACCTTTGTTTGTTTGAGGCATCTCAGATTGTTTTCGATCACTTGAGAATAGGTATTTGAATCTTTCATCTGAGGTCTTTCGTCGTTACTAATAGCCTCGACATTTATCCTTCTTCCAAAGATTTAGACTAGAGCTTCTAGTGTTTGGATTGAGATAGATAACCTTGAAGTATAAAATTTGCTTAAACAATGAATCTCAATCTTGAGAGGTAACCTTCCTTTTGCAAAGATCATCAATAACTTATGTTTAATCTTCTGAGGCATCTTAGTCTTTCTGAGATTCTTCAATCCTCCTCCTGAGACCTTCTCGACCTATTGTAACACACTGAGGCCAACCCTAAGGCCTCTTAACTCTTTCGACCTACCTCATGTTAACCTTCTGAGGAAATTTGGCCCTTCACAACAGACTAATACGAGGCTTTATAGGTCTTATTCCATGGCTCGACACTCCTCGTCTGGTCATAGAACAAAGACAAACTTCAAACAAAATTTTATGCTCCTTTTCATGGCCTAGACAAACCCTTGTTAGGGCATGGATTACACACAGTGTTTTGGTGGCATCTCTTTCTAAACTTGGCCTGAACAAAACCCTAACTTGATTTCTCTTTAACCTTACACCTTCAAGGCCACTCTTCAACCATAGCTCTGATACCACGTTGAATTTTCAGAGGGTCTTCTAATTTGATAATTACTTCTAATGATTTATTCTTTTTTGTATTCTTATTTATCATTAAGCAATTACACATAAGACATCAACAATAGAAGCATTTATGACAATAGGTTCATGAAGAAATTGTGAAACAAGAAACACAAGAACTTACCCTAGGAAAACCCACATGGGGGAAAAACCCAACAACATTTTCCTTAGATAAATTTTTTAATTCAACATAGATACATCTAATTCTTCAAGTTAGTAACATAGCTTTGGTCACACTTGGTCAAACTTCCCTCTAGACATATCATTCTACTGCCCAAACAATTCGACCTTGTTAGTTTGCCTCAGAATTTGGTCCTACTGCCATCTTAGAAATTCGTCCTGCGTCATCTTAGAAATTTGTCCTTATCTGGATTAGAATAGTGCCTTAAATGATATGAATTCTTCCTCAAAAGTGATTTGAATTCATGTCTTGTGGAGGAGAACAAATGACCTATACATAGACATTTCAAGTGTGTGAATGGGTGCATCCCTTCACTAGGGCCGACTTGTCATTTGGAGCCAAAATTTTAACTTTTTATAAATTCAAAAACATTTATCTTTTTGAAACCGACATGAAGAACATGTCTTATATTAATTCAAGGGCGAAAATATTAATTATGAAGACCAACCATAGCTACAAAATTCAACATGTTGAAACAATAATCAAGTCCATTTTAACATTTTAGTTAGCTATGCATGATAATTTACTCTATTTATGAACTAACTTTGTAGTGATGGATTTTGCTAGTATTTTTGCATTGCTTTTTTAATAGCTAAATATTATTTATAACCAAACCAAAATCATCAAAATAAACAAAATATTTGTTTACAAGAACAAATGTATGATGCAAGTTGAAATATAATATATATATTTTTAAACCATTATGGAAAATATTATATTAAGGAATATGCACCTAAGAGCACAATGTTCCATTAGAGATACAGAGAGATATAGAATGTAATAATTCTGGATATCAACATCTAATTATTTAAAAATGTTGATAAGAATGATTTTAACAAGAAGACTTTCATACTACAGTGCCTAATAGTATAAATTCTCCAATATAACCCTAATATCAAACAAAATTTAAATTTCATACAATAATAAGTCTAAACATTTTCATATTCCTCCTATTTGGAGATTCACTAACTCATTGAAGGAGTTGCCCACATATACACAAATGTCACTTTCCCAACTGCCTACCAACTCCAACATTTGTCTCCACGTGTCATGATATTATAGAATTGGCAAGTAATACACCCTCTCGCTTACAAGAAGGGGTTCAATTTCTAATGATGTCACATATTTACTTATTGGTCGGCTATAATGTTGTTATGCCACAAAACATGGTCCAATGTAAACTCATTCAAAATTTTCAAATGGAGCCGAATCCTTTTAAATAAGATGTTGAGTTTGAAATCTGTTGGAGGAGAACCAAAAAGAAAGTGCCAAATTATAATCTTGGATTCCCTTGATATGATTAAATTGGAGATTAAATGCACTGGATTAGAGAAACCCCTGAAATAAAGCATAAACCACTACTTGGTTGTTGGTTGCTTTCCCGAGACACCATGAATAGGATAGCTCAACGTTTCCACTAAGGTGTAAAGCACCCCCTCGCAATTTTTTAAATATAATATTTATTAAAATAACAAGAACAATAAAGAGAACAACCACTCTTTATAGTTTTGAAAGAAAAAAAAAAAAGCAATGCTCGTGCATCACAGTGAAAGTTTTTATCTTGATATTTAATATCACATAAAGAAATATTAAGCCATGTATCAATATTTATATCCAAGTTGCATACAATATATGAAAATTTTATAGAATCCTTTTGCCTTCTTCCACTTATGTGGTGGGAAAATGCTTTATGATACTATCTTATCCATTTGTTAAATAATTTCTAAGATTTTATACATAAAAGTTAACAAAGAAGTTGACGGTTGATAAGTTTCACTGCTTGAAGTGCAAGATGAAAAACAAGACTCTAAAAATTGTTTCTACTTATACTTCAAATAAATAATTATATAAATATTAATTATTATCCTTCTACTATGTGGTTGGAAAAACATTGTGAGAGTTATTTTTCTAATGAACATTTTACAACACCCAATTAATTATCATGGGTGACTGCAAGTTATAGTTGTTTCAAGAAAATTCAATGTCACAAATGTGTCATTTGAACAAGCAAAGTATCTAGGTTGTAGCACAGTTGAGCATCCAATGGAATGGATTTTAAAAATCATTTGTAGTTGTTCAAGTGCTTTTATTAGTGAATTCATCTTCTTTTTTAATAAAGAAATTTACTTATTGAGACGTTGTGTACCCTTTCAGATCCTTGGAAGAAGCAATAGAGTAACTCCAAATTTAAATAAACTCATTTTAAGGTTGAATTAATTTTTCATCAATTGGAAGCAAATATCCCTCAACTAATGAAGTGGTATCATATGCTGATAAATTAGGGTAACTTCAATTTAAATAAACTCATTTTAAGATTGAATTAATTTTTCATCAATGGGAAGCGAATAGCCCTCAACTAACGAAGTGGTATCATATGCTGATGAATTAGAGGAATTAATACAACCTCCAAATGGTACCACGCTAGCAGAAAATGAAAGCTCAATCAATTAACCATGACGATATCCAGGAAAAACGAACTTTTGTTCAAAATGATTTAGATGTGTTCATATACCATTCCAACTGGGATTTCCATGCTTGTAAATTGACCCTGTTTACTACAACGATACCATACGGTTTCACTGAATTTCACCTAATGAAAAACAGCAAGAATTCTCATGACAATAATTCATCCACTTAAACCTGAGAGCTCATGAAACTAAGAGGTCGGTAGTGATGCCTTCACAAGTACTGATTTGTTCATCTTAAACATGAAACATGAACCAAGTCTCCATAAATATCCTGTTACAATGGATTTTAGTTCGTGGCAATCTTTACCAAAATCTCAATATTATTAATTGACAGTCAATTTTAATTTTACTTGAAAACTTTTTCAAAAAGTGATATGATTGAGAATCCAGATAAAAACTATACAAACTCTTCGAAAACAACGCATTCCATATTAGTGCAGTTCTAGTTCCTTTAAAAGGAGAATTCAACATTTTAACAATATGATAAATATATTGTCATGAATTATGCTCATGTTTTCAACAATGATGGTGCTGGAAATTTATAAATACGCTTTTGAGTATCTGTATTTACAAATAAAATCAACATTAAGTGCAAAATAGACACTGGTTTGAATTCCTTTTATATCAAAAATAAAAAATCCATTGACAAGCATCCAAAACAGTGCATGCTCCATCACTGAAGAGATTGTATTAACTATTGATGACTGTAATAGAAGAACATTTCACAACATGTTGACTTTAATAAACTCCTACAAAAGAAAAGATACATCTATTGGCACCTTCACTATGCAAGCGTTTCCTTTTAAAGTGTCAAATATAAATACAGATATATCAATATACTTATCAACATGGCATGACAGATTTTGCATGAGTTGAAAGACAAAACCACCCGACATATCTGGGCAAGAAGCCAGCAACAATGTGACCGGTACACTCTCCAGTGTATCAATAGTTCTCTCTTTGACTCACAACATGTTGACTTTAATAAAGAACTTCTACAAAAGAAAAGATACATCTATTGGCACCTTCACTATGCAAGCGTTTCCTTTTAAAGTGTCAAATATAAATACAGATATATCAATATACTTGTCAACATGGCATGACAAATTTTGCACGAGTTGAAAGATAAAACCACCCGACATATCTGGACAAGAAGCCAGCAACAATGTGACCGGTACACTCTCCAGTGTATCAATAGTTCTCTCTTTGACTCATCAATTAACCTATTCAATACAAAGATCTCCAATGTACAGTTTGCCTAAAACATAGACCCAAAACAAATTACATAAACTTATATCACCGCGTAACATCTGACATGTTATCACTATCAGATTTTCTTCGGAGCTGGGCTGGTCTGTTGGATGGCGTGCTTGGATTTAGTCCATCTCTCGATGGTTCCTCCTTTTCAAGTTCTGATAAAGTGGTTTTCATTGAAGGAACTCTCATAGCTAATGTTTTGTACAGTCGATAATACCTTGCCCTGGTCCCATCAGCCGTTCTTGCTAAGGCAAGCTGGCTCAAAGAATCTGGAAGTTGTGAAATCACTTGTTTCATCTCTGTAAAGTCCATATTCGTTAAGACTGATGGCTTCGGCACAACTGTAACAATCTCCTTACCGTTCTTGTCCTGGCTTTTAGTGTGTGCTTTAACAACAAGCTCAGAATTAGAAGTTGCACCACACTTAATCACAAAAGGTGTGGTTGAACCTGTGTTAAACTGTAATACACTCCACTGGACTACATCATTCCCCACTCCAAGTGATCCATCCATGGAAGAAGACTGGACTGGCCCCGTTTTCTCTTCCAGTGACTGTAACAAACAGCCAGAACCATTAACCTATGATCCTCTCAAAACTTCTGAACTGATTAATTGTAACGTAAGAAAAATTTAGCTTGCAAGAAAATAAAGCACTGCTAGCAATTTTAATTCATCTAAATCCTTACGAATGCACTTACAAGTGTGCAACTCCTCTGGAAGCTAGTGGAAACCTAAAACACCGGGAATCTCACCTCAACAAGTTTCCTGGCATTTGCAAGGTGCCTCTGCACGCAAGGATGATCAATAGAAAGAAGTGAAGGCATTCGCTCTGAAAGTTCATCCAGTATTCTGAACATTGCTTCCTTCCTATCTGTGAATACAACTTTACATGAAGCTTCCTTTTGTATTTCCTGCAAACATATTCATAAATATATTGCTTACATCCATATACCCTAGACCATTTAACAAGACAAAGATCCCCATATTAGGTTAACTATTTGCACCTACTAATATTTTTATTCCCTAGATTGTGTACAAATGTACATCAAGAAATTTCTGGTCAACAATGGATACATCAAAAGGTAGTATAGCATTAGGGAGCAATAACCTCAACTTGCTTCAAAATATCCTCCAGTGAAATAAGTGACGCTAATCGGGAATCTTCAGCTGAAGTTGAAGGATTTCGTACAGGTGATCCTCCTCCTTCCTTGGTCAGTATTGCAACATCTGTTCTCATCTTTTGTAACAGCTGAAAATCAAAAACTTAAAAAATTTAATAAATAAATGGAAAATTTTCAAAAATAAATCATTATTGAAATTAGTCTTCTTTATCTTGATATGGTCTAGTAACTAACATCTAAGTCACATTGGATTTGCAGCACTATATGGTCAAGAAGTAAATAATCTCTAAATGGCTCTGGACTTGCAGCATGGATAGGAAACATTTCCAGGATGTGCATCAACAGGAAGGCATATAGTCACTTCATTTCTAGTTGTGGTCATTATAGTTAAAACTGGGAGAAGCATCTCAACAAACTAAGATAAAATGCTTTAACAGGAAATTCCGTTAGTCACCAAAATAGATTCTCATGCAACATCAGACCCATATGAACATTACATTTTAATGCAACAAGCAAAACCGTTTTAACAATATCTTGATTAACATAGATTAATCTTGACCTTTCTGCGTTTATGGTCAATTGATTCAAGAGCAGAACGCAATTTTGTGATTTGGGGCAAGTCCTCAGCCTCCTCAGTTGCCAATGTACCTGCAACATCCTGAAACAAAACAAAAACCACTACACAATAAGATATCAGACTTTTGTTATAAATAAAGTTAATCATTTATATACATCTAAAAATGTTTGGTTGAATCAGAATATTTACACAGAAATGTATAACCAGTTTATACAATGAATAATAGTCAAATTATATGTTGGGTAACTTGCTAGGGTTCAGATTCCTACTCAAAAGCACCACTAAAATCCTACCAACGTGCTGATCTGGGGATGTAAAATTCCAACGTAGCTTTCAATTCACCTTTCTTCAGAAGAATGGGCGATGTTATATTTCATATTTTCTGTGTTTATGCCATAGCAAATCAAAAGAACACTTATCTGTTCAAAAGGAATTACCGCTACAAGTCTGCTAGCATTCCAGCATCTACCATTCACTTGCTAAAATGAAGAGATCAGAACCCCAAAAACATCAAACCAACTGCAGAAAAGCAATGGAATAAACCCAAAACAAAATGAGAGAGGATGGGGAGTTAGCCTATCTCGTGTTGCAATGGGATCTCTTCCAATCAACAATCCTACAGATGCACTTAGAAGTTAGAACACCAAGATAAACCCACAAGCAAGGAGACAACTTAGACTTGGCTGAAAACTCAATTCATTACTTGCTCTATTGCTTCCAAGATGGAAAGGAACGAGTATTTATATAAGCAAATTAAAAATCATGAAGGTTCATAATGGCTTTTGGATAGATGCCGTTCGATAAATAACTCTAACTAATCACTATGCATGGTCATTAGTGTTACCTGCTCATATGTACATGGCAGGAAACGAAGATTCCATTTCCCAATGGACAAGGCACCTACAAAAAATTTTGAAGATCAGGTGTCCAGCAAGGCATATTTGCCCCTTTTCTCTCTCTTCTCTCTCGAATTGTAATGAATGACACTAGCATGATGAACTTATGTAACAGACTTAGACAACTTGGGACCTGGTTACTAAGTGAATCCACTCTAGAGTGTTTTTTTCACTTGACTAATTATTTTCACTCTTTAGCGATAAATAACTAGTCGAGTTTTTTCACTCATATACCTCCAAAGCTGGAGTGTGGCTTAATAGCTAGGCCTTGAGTGTGTTCTAAGTCTAGTGTCAATGTATATATAATCAATGTTCCACCAAGTTTCCGGGACGAGGAGGCGAGGGAGTGGGGTTATGCAAGAGAGGCCTATGCAAAAGCTCCCCACCAATTTTTAGTGAACGTGGGGGGGCGTTGGGGTCTTAAAAACTTATAAATATAAAATATAAATCGATGAATCATATAACTGAAACAAATTTAAAACCAAAAGCATGATCATTGATATCATTAATAATTATCATATAAACTATTAAATTATAATCATACATCATTAATAATTATCATAAATTATAAATGTTTAAAGTTTTAAACTTTATACCATATTGATGTTCCACTTCCAACTATGAACATTGAATGTTGAATATTGAAATAAAATTATAAAATTAAAAAGTCAAGTTTGATCAATGTTGTGAAAATCGCGATCGGGATTAAATCGGCGCGGGGAACAAATCGGAAAAATCGGAAAAAATCGGAAAAAATCGGAAAAAATCGGGAAAAAATCGTTTGGTACAAAAATATTCTTTTTTTTTTCATTTTTTTTCAATTTTTTTAATATCTAAACCATCTACAACATAAAATAAATACATTGAAACATAAATATGATAAAAAAAACTAATATATAAGATGTTTAATATCATTTCTAGCGCTAAAATCACACATAACATTGAATCATGTCCTGAATAGTAAGTCCTGACTCCTAAGTCCCAACTCAGCCTCAAAATATCAACAAAAAATATGATAATGTATCTCATCATGTCATAATGTCATATACAATAAAATGAAAGTCTAATCTTATTGATTTCCTCTACCCCTCTTGCGAAAAAATGCCACAACTTTCCCTTTCCCTCTAGATGTAGATGCTGGTGCTTGTGCTGGTGGAGATGGCAGTGGAGTCTGATGTGCTCTAGAAGTTGAAGAACTAGAAGTAGGAGCTATAGGAGGTAGACCACGTCCTCTACTGGTGGCAGGGGTAGCCCGGGCAGGTGGTGTCACCTGGAAACATTACAATCTCCCAATCCTGAAATCCTGAAAAACTGATAAGTCTGCTGGATTTTAAATGAAATCTAAAATTCTACTTTCTCCATATGAAATCCAATGAGGCTGGAACCACTCTCAAACATCTCGAGTCATTTCATGGTAATGTTAAAAATTTAAGTAAAAGGATGAAAATGAAGATTAAGGAGAATGTCACTTTTACTTTAAGAATTTAACATTACCATGAATAGCATATCCATACTAGGGCCTAGACTTGATCATTAAGCTGCCCCACTCAAAAATTATTTGTTTCTTTCAAAAAAAATTGCATGAAAAAACCCAAAAAAACATTATAAAACTATGCTGTCGCGACCCCCGACGATTTTTTAAGTTTTTATCGCGATTTTTTCATAAAATAGCGATTTTTTCAGTAAAAATCGGCAAAAAAAAAATACTGGCGATTTTTTCGTATAAAAATCGCGATTTGATCGGCAGAAGGAAAAAATCACGATTTTTTCATTAAATTGCGATTTAATCGCGATTTTCACAACACTGAGTTTGATACATCAAGAGTAAAAAAATTTAATTTTATAGAGTCAAAATAACATAAGAACATATCAAAAGATAAATAAGCATAATTGCTCAAGGTAATGCCCCGCTAGTCTTTGCATCCATCTGTTGCATGAATAAATCAGGATCAACCATATCACCCTCTGAATCAAAATCACTTGCATTCTCAAACATGCTAAGTGGCACACCAACCAACCCCATCTATGTCTCATCAAGTCTCTCCTCCATATCTACATGTGCATCATCCTTTGGATCAACATCCCATCGTGTTGTTGGTCCCTTCAAATACTCAAGTGTCTTCCTATGCTCAAGACGTAGGGCACTGTGCACAACAACTAACTTCTCAGCTCTTTTAGAGGTAAGCTTGTTCCTCTTGATAGAGTGAATGAAGCTAAATGTGGACCAATTCCTCTCTGTTGTAGAGGAACTAGTAATCTGAGACAACAAACGCATAGCTAGATGTTTGAGCTCTGAAGCACCATCCCCATGCACCCTCCACCAACCAATCGGGTCATCTTGGGCTAGATCTATGCGATCTGCCTGCGCACCACGTGTGTTGAAGGAGCCACTAAGAAATGCAAACTGAACAAACTGTCTTCGAAATCTTGCCGCCTCCTCCTCATTGTACATCTTTGCAATTGCATCTAGGAATCCATTCTTCACCTCAGGATCATCAATAGGAGGCACCCGCCCAGGCCTTTCAACACACCATTTTAGGTTTAATTCATATGTTGCCATGTGTGAAGGTGTGTTCATGCGATCCCACCTACACTAAATGATGGGTCGAATTTGAGATGTATAGAACTCTAATGAGGGCTCCCTCTGCTGAATGGCTACCTTCACACGACCCAACATGCCATCAAAGGTCTCATAGATTTCTCCAAGACTAGGAGCATCTGAATCAGTGTAACGAATGACCTCCATAATAGGGCCCAAGAATGACACCAAATAAGAACAATCTGCCCACCAATCATTGTCCAACACCTGAAGCCTGACCTTTTTCCCCGTGTCTGTCTTTGATTCTGACCACCTTCCCCACTCTAAACTCATAACCAAGGATTGTAGAGGTGCTTGTACCTCTAGCATCCTCTCCAATAAGAGAAAATAGCTAGCGTATCTAGTATCAATGGGCTTGAGGAATTCCTTCCTTGTGTGAGCCCTGTACATGGCCAAGGAGGTGTGGTGGTTGCAGATAAACATTTGCACATCTCTAACAGTTGTCACCAAGTTTGATATCCACTGAATCTTGTCAATGTCCTTCAGTGCATTATTGGGTGCATGCACACAACAAAGAGTCCAAAAAATATGTTGATACCTGCTTTGAATCAATAACCCAGTTGATCTACAAACTGTTGTTGCATTTGTCACAACCTGCACCACACTATTAGGCCCAACATCCTCTATAGCTTCTCGAAGAAGCTCAAATTGGAAAGATGCATCCTTGCGCTTTCCAGAGCAGTCAACAGCTTTAAAAAAGAATGGACCTTCTGAAGATGTCACTATGATGTTGATTAGTGGGCGTTTTCAGATGTCAATCCATCCATCCATAACAATAGAGCAACCAAACCTCAACCATGTTTGTCTCATTCTCTCTTTTTGCACATTAATTTTGGACACTTGTCTATCTAAAATTGTTGTTCTTAGCTTATGTTCTTCGGGTGGTACATATGAAGGCCCTATTCTTGCAATTGCTTGGACCATTTCCTTGTAATAAGGAGAACAAACAACATGGAAGGGAATTCCATTGGCAAAAAGAAATTTGCCAATTGCATCATCTGTGTCATCTCGATCTAGAACATTGTACATCCTAGACATTGTAGCACCCATTGCACAAGAACGAGATGCACCAGTAGAACCCTTTGTCTTTTTTGATGAAGCACTGGATGGAGGCATATTTGTGGATGGATCAACATTTCTACTAGAAAACAGTCCTTTTCCAGTGGCTGCCCTTTCTAGCCTCCAAAGTTGCTCTCTTTGAGCTGAATTCAGGTTCTTTGAGGGACACATATTGACTCCTTTACATGTAATAGCCAAAATATGTTGCTTCACCCTGGTATAGCTGCCAACAAAGTGATGTCCACAAATATTGCAGACCCAATCACTTGAGCCACCACCAACTTTTGGATTTTTTTCGAAAGTTTGGTTACATAGATTAGAAGCGGTTTTAAAGGATTAAATGTCCCCTTTGCAAATTTTTCCAGATCTCTTGGTGGGCCTTCAAAATCTACACCATGCAAAGGCCTATTCTGATTTCTTGCCCTCCTATGATTGTTTTCAATTTCTTCTTGTGTGTCCTATGGCTCACTACCACTGTAGGTGCTATCACTGTTCCTACTGTTCCCAGAATAACTCTGACTCATAGTTGTAAGTTGAATGTAACTTGTAGCCTGTAGGTTGCAGCCTGCAACAAGGGTTTACCATTTAAATTTAAATTTTATTTTTAATAAAACTTTTAGGCTTGCCGCTTTATGGCATATGCATAGTGATTATTGATACATAGATCAGGAGTTCATCCAACTCTTTCAGAACTATCTGAACATTTTGTTTATATATCCTCAATATAATATCATGATTTTCTTTCTAGAAAAAAAATAAAAAAAAAAAAAATTACACAAAGTGACTAATACTAACAACACACATTCAAAACTAATTTTTTTTTTTTTAATTTACAAGAAAAATTTAAAATTAATACACAGTCAACACTGAAACAAGAAACAATCAAATAAATAAACAAAACAAAGAAAAAAAAATTACAAGAAAAATGAAAAAAAAACACAGTGAGGGGCAAAGTCAAGTTTCAACACCGAAAATTTTTAAAAATTTAAAATTTACAAAAAAAATCGAAAAATAAAACGCAATGACAACCTAACGGCACACAGTCAACATAGAAAATTTTAAAAAAATTACAATTTACAAAAAAAAAAATATGAAAAAAACCAGCAGTGACAAGCTGCACTCATCAATGTTAAATTGTTAATATTACTTACTGTGCAAACTGTGGCCAGGTAAAGTCGATGGGGGCTGCAGTTCAACTTCAAAGTTGATGGGCTGGCCACTGCCTGCAGTTAAAGTGCAACTGAAAAAAAAACTTCAAAGTCCCCAAGTCCTTGCGCTGCCTGCAGTTCAAGTGCAAACTTTGAATTCGCGAGGCAAGTAGTGATTCAAGAATGAAGAATCAACACTAAACGGTGAGGTGGTTTTGTCGTTCGACGGCGTGCAGCAGTGAAGGAGGTTTCGACAGCGTGCAGTAGAGACAGAGGTTTCAACGGCATCCAGCGTCCAGGTCCAGTTCTAGCAACGATGGCGTCCAGTGTCCAGGTTTCGATGGCGTCGACGTCCAGCAACAGCGATGGCGGTGTTAGAAAGTTGATGGGCATCGAGCTTCAACAATGAAAAAAATAAAACCCTTGCACCTAGAAATAGTCAAAACAATTTAAAAAAAAAATCATGATTGAAAAAAAAATCGTTAAAAAAATTCAAAATTAGTCAATGGAAACGACCCCCGACGACCCCTTACTACCCCCTTTTGCAGAAATGACCCCAAAATGGAGGAAACAACCCCTGGCAAGTTTCCTTGCATACCCTGTTTTTTGGGAGCGTGGGGAAACGACCACCTCTTGCCCCCAAGTCCCCGGAGCACGGGGGAGCTAGGAAACTCGACCCCCAGGTGGGGGGACGCAACCTCGTGGAACACTGTATATAATATTACCAAGCTAGGCATTCCCCAGAGTTTTATCGAATTTGACTAGGTATTTTAGTGTTACATAAAATTAGTTATTTGTAATTAATAGTTTATTTGGCAAAGGGCATGCTCATTCACCAAGAGGCACCCAAGGTTGTATTTAAGCTAGGGCCTCTCATTCTGTAAATCATCCTTGAATCATTATAAATAAATATATATATTCTAGCCCCAAGGGTTAGCTCAACTAGTCGATTCCCCATTGTTAAGTACCTCACCAATCGGGAGGTGATAGGGTCAATTCTCCTCGACGCCCTTAGGGTTAGGCCTTGCTAGTCTGGTCGATGGGCTTTAAAAGATTCCTTTCAGGATTGATTTGCCCAGATTTTTCCAAGGGAATATATATATATATATATATATATATATCTATATATATATATATATATTCTATTTAATACTGAGTTTATTTGTACCATGTGTTATCAGAGAAGTTTGGTTCTCCCGCAAGGCACTAAACAAAAATGTCCACTCCATTGTTAACGGCCACCATTCACTCCACTGTTAACTCCCATCATTCTGATTACACTCTGTTGCTCATGTCACGTCTCGATTCCCTCTGCATCTCCCGTTGCCTCCTTGTCTGCATCCACCCTGTCGTTTCTTTCTTATCATCCCCGTTCTCTACTTGTTGTCCTGTTAGCAGCACCTGTCCGCAATCCCCGCACTCTCTGTGTTCCGTTCTTACCCTTCGTCGTCCGCACTAGTCCCAACCACCTCACCCCACCGCTATCTCCACCACTATTCCCACCGTGCGTCTGTACCTCATTCCCCGCGCCTGCATCTCAGGTTGACCATCGCTTGGTTGAGCTACGAACACCACTATCTAAACCGTGGGCATACAAGATTAGAGAAGCTCTTGAAATTATCAAACATCCACATAATCTCAACAGAGACAATGGCATGGAGATTAGTGGAAGCTGGCTTCCCTTAATCAGAGAAATTAAGATCACCAATACATCTCAGGTATAGCAATCAGTGGGTAGGTATCCCTCTCCTATTCTAATAATTAGTAGTTAGTAGCTTTGCTATAATAATTTAAGTATAATAATAAATAATAACAATTAGTATTTAATTACAACATTTACAATAATAATTATGATAATAGTTATTACTATTAGAATTAACTATTATTATAATTTGTTATCATTAAGTATTAATTAAAATCTATTAATAAATCTATTTATTAGTTAAACTAGTTATAAAAATTAAGCATGTCCTAGAAAATTTTTCATAATAATGATTACTATTTTAATTATTAATATTAATTATTTATTATTAATTATTAAGTGATTATTAATTATCAATTATTAATATTGATTTTAATATTATTAATATTAATTAATTTTAATATATTAATTATTATTAATATTAATATATTTTAAATAATTTTAAATATTAATACAATATACTAATATTACTAAGTATTAATTAAAATCTATTAATTAGTTAATCTATTTATAAATATTAATTAATTATTAATTATTAATTATCAAGTATTAGTTATTAATTATCAAGTATTAGTTATTAATATTGATTTTTAATATTATTAATATTAATATATTTTAAATAATTTTAATATTAATACAATATACTAGTATTACTATTCATTAAATACTAATATATATTAAAAATAAATATTTCACATACTAAATTAAAATTAATAATATTATACTAACATTTATTAAATATTAAATGCTTATATGAATTATTAGTATAATAATTACTAAATATTTATAATAATGATTACTACCTTAGTTATTAATATTAATTATTAAGATTATTATTAAGGTTTAGTAATATTAAGATTAAGGATTATAATAATAATAATTTAGATTAATAAATTAACTCATCAATAATCAATCAAAAAATTATTCAAAAATCTACAATTAATATTATTAAAATCATCCTAAAATCTACTCTCCTCATAACTATTTAAATACCTAAATTAATCTCTTCTACTATCAACATTCAAGAAGTCCTGATGATGGATCCCGGTTGGGATTTGAAACGTTGATGGAAAATGGTTTTTACTGTGGATTCTCCAATAACTAAGTCAAAAAAATAACTATATGTTATAAAAATAATTTCAATATATCATTAATTTAATTTACAAAAAAAAAAATTAGTTCAAATTAAGGAAGAAAGCTTAAACTGGCAAACAAATATACATCCCCACAAACTTGTTCAATGTCGTCGATGACAATGACCGATTTCAGCAAAATATTGATTGATCTTGAGAATAGAATTACTAGCCATTCCAATGATTTTAACCAAAAATTAGTCGATCTCGAGTGTAAGGTTACCGAACATTCCGACGATATCAAGAAGCTTCAAGATACGACAAATTAGATAGAAAGACAACTCGGGCAGAAACATATCGAATCCAAAATGTATCATAATCAGAGAACGACAATACTTACCGCTATTTTTGACAAGACAAATATTACACCTGAACAAATATTCCAAAATGATGAAGGTAATCAACAACACAATTCACCAGACTCAACAAATTCAGCTGATTCTCATGGAAAAACCAAGTCCCCAAAAAAAATCATCCACACCATCAAGAAAATAGTAACGCAAATTTTCAAAATAAGCATCTCCAGAATCCATTCACTAATCAATACCCTTTTTTCACTCCACCGTTAGCGACATATCAACGAAGAGAAAAAATTTTGGCTACCCAAGTTCGACGGTAACGAAAAACACAGCATTGCGTGCCTCGATAAAGCAGAATAATATTTTGAGATTTACGATATTGATAATGATGACGAAAAGATTAGGCATGCTTCCATGAAAATGGAAGGCGAAGCATATAATTGGTATATGTGGTGGAAGAAGACGACACTCACTATCAGTTGGAGAAAATTTAAGCATGTGTTCTTTAAAAGGTTCCAAGGTGTCAAGAAAGAAGAGTTCTTTTCAACACTCATCAGATTGCGACAAAAAGGAGATGCGGATGAATACACTCGAGAATGGGAGACCTTAGCAACACGAGTACTTGGGTTATCAGAATCTCGTCTAATCCAATCGTACATCTCTGGACTTAAAACCCATCTACGAGTAGAATTTGAGCTTCATGACATTACATCGATAGAAGTAGCCAGACAAAAAGCAAAAGTTTAAGAAAGAAATTTGAAAAGATACTATGGTCAAAGTCGAAAAGAGTATATTCGACACGAATATTTCCCCGGGCTGCAAATACGGATAATACAAAATATGTTCCGCGACATCTTCGTGAAGGAGAAAAATCTAACGTGGAAATGCAAAGGATGAAAGAAGGCAAGTGCAAACGCTGTGGCGAAAAGTGGGACCCTAAACATAGGTGTGCTAAAGGAAAAGAAACAAAGAACCTATATAACTGTAAAGCAACTAATGATTCAAACAGTGATGAATCAGAGATAGAAGGAATAGAAGATGCCCCAGAATTCTATCTAGAACTAGATGACAAAAGCATTCCGCAAGTGTCATTATTGGCTATGACAAGGATATCACAACCCCAAACTTTAAAATTTAAAGGACATATCAAGAAAAACAACGTAATGGTTCTCATCGACACGGTAGCACCCACAATTTTTTAGACTCAACCATGGCAAAGAGACTCAACATTTTCACATTTCCCATGCCCAACATGCAAGTGATGGTAGCCGACGATAAGAAGATTGAAAAGGTAGGGAAATGCCATAAGGTCAAATTGCAGATTCAAGACTTCAATTTAGAATCTCTGTTCTACATTGTACCATTAGGAGGAGTAGATGTGGTCTTAGGTATCCAATAGCTACAAACCCTAGGCACTTTGCCAACCATCAAAAGTAGTTTATAAGCTTTAAATGGGAAGGGAAGAGGTACAAGTTATACGGATTCCAAGCACCAAAAAATCAAATCGTGTCGTCATCCCAGATGATGAAAATGATTCGAAAAGGAGCACCAACCTATGTAGTACAATGTCACCAATTAGAAATGTTATCTACAAAAGTGATCAGCGAAGAGTCACCAGAAGTACAAGAGCTAATTCAGAAGCACGAAAAAGTATTCCAAGATCTACCCATGAAAATGTCGGCTAATAGGGAAATCGAGCATACAATAGAAGTCAAAGCAAGATCAAACCCCATCAACATCAAACCGTATCGATATCCGCATCACCAAAAGACTGAAATTGAGAGATTAATCCAAGACCTTTTAAAATGTGGGATCATCTCAAAAAGTAAGAGTTTGTATGCTGCTCCAGTGGTATTGGTAAGGAAGAAGGATGGATCGTTCAGGCTATGCATTGATTATAGAGGATTAAACAAAATAACGATTAAAAACAAATTCCCAATTCCCTTTATCGATGAAATGTTGGATGAACTACATGGCGCAAAATACTTCTCAAAATTGGACTTAAGGTCAGACTATTACCAAATCAGAATCAGGTTGGAAGACATACCAAAAACTATGTTTCGAACACAAAGGTCACTACGAATTTAAAGTAATGCCCTTTGGGTTAACAAATGCACCAGCAACATTCCAAGCCACTATGAACGAGTTATTCTGTCCATATCTTAGGAAGTTTGTATTAGTATTCTTTGATGATATCTTAATTTACAGTAAACCTTGTAAGGAGCACCTACAACATCTAGATAAAGTTCTTACACTACACCAAGAAATCCAAATGCACCTTTGGGAAGGAAGAAATAGAATATCTCGAACACGTAATATCCCATGAAAGAGTAAAAGTGGACCCTAATAAAATCAAGGTTATAAAGGAATGGACCAAACCAATTACTATATCCAAGCTAAGAGGGTTTTTAGGATTGACTAGATATTACCAAAGATTTATTAAAAACTACGCACATATAACTACACCTCTAACAAACTTTTTAAAGAAGAATTAATTTCAATGGAATGAGGAAGCAGGAAGTTGCTTTGAAGAATTGAAGAAGTTATGTCTAATGCCCCTGTATTGGCAACTTATCTAAACCATTTATCATTGAGTGCAATGCTTTCGGGTTCGGTATAGGAGCAATGTTAATGCAAGAAGGGTGTCCAATAGCTTTTGAAAGTAGGAAGCTCAATAAATGAGAACGTCTTAAATCCACATACAACAAGGAAATGCTCGCTATTATGCATGCACTGGCCAAGTGGAGACAATATCTTTTGGGAAGTAAGTTCTCCATTCGAATAGACCATAACAGTCTCCAACACCTCCTCCAACAAAAAACACTTTCCGAAGAACAACAAAAATGGATTGAAAAAATTGTCGCCTTTGACATGGAGATATTATATAAAAAGGGAAAAGACAATGTAGTAGTAGATGCCCTATCCAGAAAGGACGAAGAACCAACAATACCTGCAATCTTGGTTGTTGTTCCTGAGTGGCTTAATGAGATTCGAAGTGAGTATGCCAAGGACCCAGAAATAACTGCGATAATCAATAACCTTTTAGACAACTCAAAATTTGAATGGAAGAACGATATTCTATGGTACAAAGGAAGAATCTATCTGAATTCAAACTCTAAGTTTAAATCCAAGATACTCAAGGAGTCACATGATTCACTGTCAACCAGACATGTGGGATTCTTTATAACTTACTACAATGCACATCAATCATTCTTTTGGAAGGGGATGAGTCACGATATTTAGAAATAGAATGTGACAAATGTCAAAGAAATAAAAGTGAAAATATTATGACAATTGGATTACTTCACCCCTTAAACATTCTGAATCAGAAATGGGAAGAAATATCAATGGACTTTATTGAAGGGTTACCTGTACCCGATCGCAAAGATAAGATTTTCATAGTAGTCGACAGACTCACCAAATATGCTCATTTTATTGCAATGAAGAAATCAGACTCAGCTAAACAAATCACTGAGATATTTTGCAAAAATATTTATAGATTACACAAATTTCCGAAAGTCATTATGAGTGATAGAGATGCCAAATTTTAGGGTAATTTCTGGAAGGAATTGTTCAACCATATAGGAACCTACCTAAATATGAGCTCCACTTACGACCCTCAAACAGATGGACAAACAGAGGTTATCAATAAATGTTTGGAAGCCTACCTACATTGTTACGCTACAGAAAAACAAAATAAGTGGGTTCAGTGGTTGCATCTCGCTAAATGGCAGTATAATTCTACTTACCATACGTCAGCAAAAATGACTCCATTCCAAGCTTTGTATGGATACGAACCTCTGAAATGGAAGGATCTACCTACTGTCTAGACAAATCTACCAGCTGTTAAAAACCAACTAGAAGAAACCCAAAAAATCGTTCAAACTCTAGTAGAAAATTTAAATAATGCAAGAAATTGTATGAAGCAGCAAGCTGACCGAAACAGAACCAAGAGAGAATTTGAAGTTGGAGAATGCGTATTTGTCAAGGTCCAGCGATACAAAAAGGAAAAAATAAATTGGCACCAAAGTTCTATGGACCATATCAGATCAACAAAAAGATCAGCCAAGTTGCATATAATTTAAGCCTTCCGGATAAAAGTCGTGTCCACAACATCTTCCATCTATCCTGCCTTAAAAGCGCACTTGGTGACCATCTAAGTCACTGGATTCGTCCTAAACCCCCTGCGAATCCCGAATCCGGCGAATCCGACACAATTCGGTCCGGATTCGTGTCCAAATCACAGGACACATTGTGTCCGAGGGCGTGTCCGATTTCCAAAAGCGTGTCGCGATTTTAGGACACGTGTCCGGTTTCCAGGACTCGCTAAGCTCAGCGCGGGAATGAAAAGGGCGTGTTTTCTCATTAAAATTGTCATTTGGCAAGTGATTTGTGCTGTTGGAGCAAGGAGTAAAGCATTTTGGCAGCTTCATGATCAAGTCTAGGCCCTAGTATTGATATGCTATTCATGGTAATGTTAAATTCTTAAAGTAAAAGTGACATTCTCCTTAATCTTCATTTTCATCCTTTTACTTAAATTTTTAACATTACCATGAAATGACTCAGGATGTTTGAGAGTGTTTCCAGCCTCATTGGATTTCATATGGAGAAAGTAGAATTTTAGATTTCATTCAAAATCCAGCAGACTTATCAGTTTTTCAGGATTTTAGGATTGGGGGATTGCAATGTTTCCATTGAATTTTGTCATGTATTAGGGTATGGAACTCGTATTTAATCAAGAGCACCAAACCAAGAGCTTCTGAATATGTCGCTCCCGCTCCCCGCTTTCGCTCCCGCTCCCAAGTAACATTGTTCCTAATGATATGGGTTTGGACACCATTGTTGAGTTGGCATTGGCCAACATGGATCTCAATGATCCAGTGCTAGAGCCTGTTAGATTTGATGACTTAGAGGGGTCAACCTCCATACCAGCAGATGCAGAGGCGACTATGGATACAGCAGAGTAGGAGGATGTAGAGGAAAGCAGTGGGGACCATGATGATGGGGACAGTGATGCTGATTCTGATGCAAATTGATGCCTTGAGGCTTGTATACCTGTAGTTGTTTTATATTTTCTATTTCTATTTGCCATTAGCATTGCACCAACACTACCTATGTAACACATTTTGATTTGATGACTTAATGAGAAAACTACAGTTGTCGGTGTGTTTATCTTACTATCTTGTAGTTGTAAGTTGTCTTTCAGTTATGAATTATGAATCATGATTTAAATTTTGATAGATTTATCATTTATGTGACCAGTACCACTGACATTTATTTGAATTTTGTATGTACTATGCATGCTAATAGCTATAGATGAAGATCTATGTTTGAAATCAATAAATTTGTATCATTAATTAAAATTTGTGTAAGGAATATGATAATATCCAATTTTTAATATATAAGTATATTTTTTAAATATATATATATATATATTTAATAAAATAATATATAACGTGTCCTGTTCCGGGGGATCAGCGTGTCCGAATCCGACACCACGAATCTCGAATCCTACGTGTCCCGAATCCCCGTGTCAGGTGACTTAGGTGACCATCAATCAGCACAAACAACGCTTCCAGCTTTAGATGATGAAGGAAGGATCATTTAGAGCCAAAAGGTATCATATCAACCAGGGAAAAAAAGCTTTGATCTCGTATAATCAAGGAATACTTGATCAAGTGGAAGGACTTACCAGAAGAAGAAGCTTCTTGGGAGACTGAAACATTTCGTCAACAACATCCGTCGTTATGTATGCTTCGAGGACAAAGAAATTTTTGGGAAGAAGGCAATGTTATATAAAATTAGTTATTTGTAATTAATAGTTTATTAGACAAAGGGCATGATCAAAGATCATGGCCATTCACCAAGAGGCACCCAAGGCTGTATTTAAGCCGAGGCCTCTCATTCTTTAAATCATCCTTGACTCATTATATATATATATATATATATATATATATACATACATACTGAGTTTATATGTACCATTTAGGAGATTTTTAATAATTAAAAATTCCCAGCGTAATGGGAATTTTTAATTAATCTCTACGTAATAATGTAAAAAGTGGCACCATGAAATGTTGTATGGCATTTGAGTGCTCAAAATTCATATTCAAAGCACCAATATTATCCTAGCACCCACTTTGGGGTACAAAAAAATAATTATTTCCTCATGAAATCCCCACTTTTACTCATAAAAGTAAAAAATAAATATAAAAAACAGGGAAATTAAAAAATTAAAAACTGGGGACAGCCCAGAAAAGTGTCCTGAGTTGACTGTGTGTCACAAATAGTCATGTCAAGTGAAATGGAAAATAAGGCTGAGTTAAAGTAATGACATGGAAGCTGATTTAGTGTCCCACAAGGGAGGGACGAATTGCTCCTTTCCAGAGCCTGTTAAGGGGACCAAATACCACTGAATGAGGGCCGAGTTCAGTCAGATGGGGGGCCGAGTTTGAGGTGGCAGCTAAGAGGAAGATCACTCCCTGTTTGGTGCAAGTTTTCTACATGTGGCTGCCCCATACTCTAGCTCTCCTACGCTGCCAGTTAATAGTCCCCTCTACAGGCCTACACAGCTTCTACAGGCAGTCCACATGCCAATACACAGGCCAGACTAGAGGATCCACACAGCAAGCTTACGACAGCAGGGGTAGGATGGATTTTTTCAGGGGATTTGTTGAGCTAAGCGGGGAGAACCCCCCTATCTCCTCACTCTTTTCGACACCTGTAAACACTCGGCAAACACATAGCCAGCAAGAAGAGATATGCTGCTTCTAGCAGCCAGTATGCAGGGACTGTTGTGACAGCTGCTCAGGCACTTGGAAGTTCATTGGCAGCCTTGGGATCGTCACCAATGGCACTTGGCATTCCATTCCTTCTTGGAATTGTCTCCCAAATTTGTATAAATAAACCCCATTTGCTCAATGTTCAGGATGGTTTTGGGTGAAATATGCCATTTTGTACTGTCATATTTTCTTCATAAATAAAAAGACTTTGGAGGTCAATGAATTGTGTTGTTGGTTTAATCATATGTGGAGTAACTCTGTGTTTGTTCATGTTTTTATTGCTCTAAATCTTGTAAGTGTAGGCCTCAGGGGCAGTCACGCAGTGTTGTCCAAGGAGAGAGTAGTAAGTACTTACTATTTCTCTTGTTGATTTGGCAAAATACTTGTGAATAGCATATTTCAACTTCTTTTTGTAAAAGTCACACTTATATTATTAATGATTTGTGGGCAAAATTTTTAGTGTTTTACAGGGTATCTCCCAGCTTGAAGTTGGTCATATCCTCCGCTGGATCAACCACCTTCAAGACACTAAGAAGCACTTTACTTCACCAATCCAAGCATCTCCAAACGACTGTCCAAGGATCTGCGAAACAGAACATTGAGAGGACTTTCAAAAACCCCAAGACTCTCCGCCTTTACTTTCTTTAAATCTTAAATTCTCTTGGTTACTTTTCATTGGGTGTTACATTGAAATTCAAACATATGAGGCTGCAAAACTATTGCTGTCCTAACAGAAGTATATTGACTGAGGAAAAACCAAGTTT
Organism: Pinus tabuliformis; assembly: GCA_031772625.1. Lineage (NCBI taxonomy): Eukaryota > Viridiplantae > Streptophyta > Pinopsida > Pinales > Pinaceae > Pinus > Pinus tabuliformis. The sequence goes on from CM062816.1 coordinate 1,008,661,342, forward strand.
CCTTGGTTTCCCCCTTGGTCAAGTAGTGTAGAAACTAAGCATTTCTTACATAGAATTTTGGCATAGCATATGAAGGTAGTCTTAGGTAGTTTTAACCTCTTTTAGACATTTTTCTATCATAGTTTGTTTGATGATTTTTGACAGACCTTCACATTCACAAGGGGAAGTGCTGGTGGGTTTTGCTCAGCTTGGAGGAACTGGAGCATATAAAGGCTACCTTGAAACCATTCCTTGTAAAAAAACCAGAAATACTTGTTCCTGTGACCCTCTTCAAGAGGCCTTACTTCACCCGATGACTTTCCAAGGGACCTAATGCATTTTCAAAGGAAATTTTTTTCCCTTGATTTACCAAGGGAATTCATTGTAACTTCCTCAAGTTCCTCTCCATTCCCTTTGTTCATAGGGGATTTTTCTCCACCCCAGTCCCTTGTTTCCAAAAGGGATCTAATAAAATATTATATTTCTTCTTGGGAGTTCGGGAATTTTCCCCCTAAGCATCTCTCTCCTGATTTGGGGATTGTCTTGTGTGGTTCTCTTGTGTGATTTTCTTTCTTGCAGTGGATCTAAAACTAACTTAGAGTAGGTAATCACATTTTGCATCTAGCTTAGTTTCCCTTTTATTTCATGCAATCTAATGCAATCTAATCTAGTTTCAAGTTTTCTTCATTAATTTGTTCTAATTGCAATTTAGAGTAGCAATTGCTTTTCATTTGAGCAAGTCACTTTTCTTTGATTCAATTCACATTCCACTTTAAGCTCATTAGATTAATTGCAATTTTGATTTTGATTTAATTAGTTAGATTTCTTTCCCTTCAAGAAGTAATTTACTTCCAGCAAGCCCCAACAATTTACTGGTCAAGTAGTCTAATTAGGGACCGTTACCGTTCTAAGACTTCTTATTCTGAGATCAGGGCCACGACAAAGATAAGGCCTGAAGGGAAAGTTTCATTTCTAAATTATTCTAATTTTGCAATCACAATTGCATGGCACACATACCCACCTTGAATTAACTTAACCTCAAGTGACAACCTATTTCTAATTAAAACGAATCAAGACAAACTCCATCACTTGTATTCATGCAGTATATTTTGTGCTTGATCATATTTTAGTTCTCACTTCACTTTCAAGTCAATTGTTATTTGGGCATTTACGTTTTAAGTTAGAGTACATTTCACAGCACTTTCATTTCAAGTATTTACAACTTCAAGTACTTCAATTGAGCATCTATTGGGCACATTATTGGCACTAGTCTTTTATTTCATATCTTTACTTGCCAAGCTTTTGCTTAACATCATGATATCTATGGCTTATGAATGAATGTGATGCTTATGGTTATCATTTACATGCCTTGAAGTATATGTTGTGACTTATCTTTGTTGATGGTGGTTGTATCTTCTAATTAACTCCTAGAACTTACTTAATTTAGATTAATCAAGCCTTAGTTTATTTCAAAAGGTCCAACCCCCTTGGCTTCGCTAGGAGTTAGCCTAGACGGAGGAGTTGAGATTTGAGTGACAGTTGCTCAACTCGAAACTTGCCCCCAAGGCCACACCAAGTGGAGTTAAATATTTTCTCCATGTTAACCCAAGTGTCAATTTAGGCGGTAACATGTAGTAAACATAATTGTTTGTCACTGAAATTGCAAGAGATTTCTACAATTGTATATAGAATAATAAATTATTTATAGAATGAATGGCGATGTTAAAATGAGCCTCGTGACAGTCTACTTACATGCATTAACTGGTCATGAGGTGAAAGGGCACATTCCCTTTGACTTGTCATTAAGCTAACTACATTATTATTTATTATATTTTATTATTATGTTTATGACATTGCCACCCTCTTAAGGAATCCTTTGTTCTCAAAGCATAGTAAATAGGATTCTCTCTAGTTGAGCATGTTTTCGTGGTTGAGTGAAATTTATTTGTTTTTAGAAGTTTGACACCATTTGTTCTTTGAGTGGGGTTCCTTTGTACTGTTTGCATTATAGTCTAAAGTCTTTTGACCTCATTCTTTAAATGAAAGCTTTATGCTTCATGGTAATATATTTTCCTTGCTTTCAATGTTATGTGTTTGATTGTGTTTCATGCCCTTTTTTATTAATTGTAACTGATTTTTTTAGTGTGGAATATTCAAAACCATATAATTTATAATATTGACCTTGCTAATTAAATTGCATGAATTGTTGTTCAAGGTTGGTAGCATAATTCCCAACTGCATCAACTATTCCACATCTTGCACCACATCCATCTCTTCAAGCAGGAGAGCATATAGTCCTATTTTTTGTTCCAATTCTGGTATTTGAATTGAAACATTATGGTATATTCCTACTTCTTTGACCTTGTGTCCTTTAGCAACCATAATGGTTAGGTCCTACCAAAATATATGAGTATTGTTCCATCTCTGTCTTATATGATTCCCTTAAGTTTCAAAGTCTTAGGTTGTGGTTTCCCTATTATGGTTGCCAGCGGAACTGTAAGTGTGCTTTCTTCTTCTCTTTGAAACTAGGTCGTATCGTTTCTGAGATGTGGTGGAATATATTTTGCAATCAATTGTTGTATTTGGTCTTTTGGAGTAATTATCTATCTTTGAAATCCATTCTCTTCATTTTTATTTTGCTATGCACATGAGAACGAAACAAGTGATGCTTTCTACATTGCTTCATCCAATGTTTTAAAACTCCGACTCGGGCGAGGGTCGACTCCGACTCCGACTCGGTATCGGCTCGGCCAGCTTGATTTCAATGACTCGGTCATTGTAAAAAATACATTAAATATTTATTTTTTATAAAAACACATAATTTTAAAGATTTTCATTCATGTTTCCAAACACATAGCATTAGAATATAGATAGAAGACAACATATGATCAAAGTAGGCTCATGAATATATACATTATATTAAAATGGCACCCAGTGCATTGTCCAATACATACACGATGATGATATAGAGATCAAAACAAAAGCACATAACCAAGGAGGCTAGAAATGGCCTCTACAACAAAATTCTGTGACCAGTACTACTGGCTACTGCTAGAGTTGCCAACATCATCTGGCTCAATGTTACTTGGGAGCGGGAACGACATTTTCGGAAGCGACATTTTTAGAAGCTCCCGGTTCAGGAGCGAATCCCAAAGGAGTTCGACAACCAATGTCACTAACATCAAGGTACATAGAGGGATTGGTGGTCTTGATTAAATATGTGTTCCATACCCTAATACATGACAAAATTCAATGGAAACATTGCAATCCCCTAATCCTGAAATCCTGAAAAACCGATAAGTCTGTAGGATTTTGAATGAAATCTAAAATTCTACTTTCTCCATATGAAATCCAATGAGGCCGAAACCACTCTCAAACATCCCGAGTCATTTCATGGTAATGTTAAAAATTTAAGTAAAAGGATGAAAATGAAGATTAAGGAGAATGTCACTTTTACTTTAAGAATTTAACATTACCATGAATAGCATAGACTTAGTAGGGCAATATGATCAAATACTAGGGTTTGGGAGAGGGGAATGGACCCCAAGGACCAGCAAACTAATTCATAAACCCCTTTGGAGTCCCCCACACTTAGAAAAATTAAAAATAAATAAAAAAAGGCGTGTTTTTATGGTTCACTAGCCACCGTCAGCTACCCGGCTAAGTAGTTACGGATCCGGCTGAGTCGGCCGTGTTATGACTGACTCGGCCGGGTCAATCATAACTCGGCCGACTGAACCGAATTTTCTACATGGTTGAAAATTTTCTTCCCGACTCGGACCAACTCGGCCGAGTCGGTTTCGAGCCGGCCGGATCTTACAACAATGGTTTCATCATAGTCACAATCTATGTTGTATGCTATAGCGATTTCATCAACTAGTTTTTTGACTTCTACTTGCTTTCCATCCACTATTTTATAGTATCGTGATAATGTGTCTTCACATCTATGACTTAGAGCTCAAACTTTTTGAAACATATGGCCGAAGATTTTCTAAACAACATATGCCAATTGTTTTGCCTCATTTTCTCCTTTTTTGATTGGTAATTTTAGAGGTGTTGTAATCACTTGTTGCATTGTAATTGATTATCCTCTTTGAAAATCCAGAGGCTACCTCATGTTGAGTATTGATCTTTCTTTCAATTACCTTTGCCAATGGTTATGCAAATAACGCATCTACTCTTTAGGTTAACTGGTCAATTGTTTCATTATGATCATCAAGTATCCTTGATGTTTCATCTTTGTCATTAATGCTCGTTCCTAATAGGGTTTTCCATTGTGTTTCAAACTCTTCTACTAACCTATAAATTTTGTCCTATGTTGCACGAGTTTCCGATATGCGGGTACTTCAACTACAGGGAAACAAGTATCTGGTACGACTAGAAGCTTAGCCCAAATTTACAGGAAACGTCAAGTTGGGAGCGGCCATAATATAATATATTAAAAATAAAAATAAAATAATTTATTTATTTATTTCCATCTAAAACTTGCCAATTAAATTTCATCTTGTAGATTCCATCTTGTAATGAAATATGTAAAAAATTGAACTTTGAAACACTGCCAGAAAAAATTAAAATATTAATCAATCAACAATTTTCCAATGAAATTCCTTGCCAACAAAGAAACATGCGGAACCTCCAAACCGAAAAAAAAGAGGCTATTATTACTTGATTATTATGTGATTTCATGCAACACTATATTATATTCAACTTCGAAATTCAAGTTTGGAAATTTATAAAATGAAACTGACTAACATGCTACTCTTTCTCTTTCTCTTTCTCTTTCAAGATAGACTTCAAGAAAGTAGACTTAATTGCAATTGTTGAACTTTAAGATTTGCCATAGAAGCTACCAAGGAATGACTGGAAATTGTCTATATTTTGTTGAAACCTTTGCTACATCTCCACGTCTTTGTCACTTTACAGAGCCCATGCAGTCTAGCACCCTGACTTGTCATGTATCACTTAGAAAATAAACAAATGGTACTTTCTCTGCTCAAAATAGGTACCCGAACAGTGAAAATTTGCTCAAAATAAGTACCCGAAACGTCAAAATTTGTTGTAGTGAAGCTCCCGGCGATTTTGGAAAGTTTTCTACCAACTCCCAAGCTCCCAGAAGCACGGGAGCGTGGGGTACGTGCTCTCAAATGCCTCGGAGCGGTACCCGTGTTACCATGATTTTTGTCTTGTTGAATTTTCAAAAAGGTGTGCAGTAGAAAACAATTTCCGATCTGATAATTACTACCTAATGATCTTCAAACAATTTATCTCATGCTACTAATATCATTGAGAAATTATACAAAAAAAAATATCAACAATAAATGTAGCAGAAACAATAAAGATCATCGAAAGACAGCTATGCACAAAAGAATATTTTTTACCCTGGGAAACCCAATGTTGAGAGAAAACCCAACAACTTTTCTTTTAGTAGAAATTATTCTTTAGCAAGATTTACAAATCCAGTTAGTCCAGAAATCTATGCCAATATCCAAGTCAAAAATACCAGTCAAACCTGGACAATCTTTAGTAAGTCTTCACTAGTCAAAACTAATCAAAATTCAATGTTGGTCAAACTACAGTTTGTGGTCAAATTCAACCATGCGGCCTGCGGTCAAACCCACACATGCATCCTATTGCTAGTCAAACCTGTGATCAACAATCTGCACATGCAGCCCTCCTATGGTCAACAATCTGTGGTCCATCCTTAGTCAAAGAACTCGATCAGGACCTGGTCAACTCGGCCCAAAACAACTCGATCTTCTCCTCACACATGCAGCCAAGAGAGAGAGATAAAGGACAGAAAAATGATCTGCAAAATGTTGAAAAATATGGTAGCCATGGTTGGTATTTTCATCATGACGAAATTAAAAATTTAAATTATATGTTTGCCTCCTAAAAGATGACAGGTCGGCTCGACTAAATGATAGGTCAGTTGGGCCCCATAGTGGCACCCATTCGACCCCCTATAATGACTATATATACATGATAATTGCTCCTCATTTGGGCAATTCGTTTTTGGAGCATCTATCTCTGTTTTCTGTGAGTTAGAGAAGGGATTTGAAGGATGAAATTTGTGGAGAATATGGAGGCTTGTTTCATTGTCTTGTTCTGGTCAGTTATAATGATTATTATTCTGTTTCTAGATAACTTTGATGGACATTGGATTCTCTCATAAGGAAAGTAGTTTTGGGTTTTCCCCTTGTGGGTTTTATCATTAATGTGGGGATTCGGCAAAAAGAATGGGCTAGGTCTTTGTTCTTGTCCCCTCAGCCCCTTTCGATATTAACCTTGGATTCTAGTCCCGTGGGATCTCTTTTACTGACCATTCGGCTTAGGGTTGTTATTTCACGAGAAACCCTGATTTTGGTTGCGCAGTCCCGTTCCCTTATCCGTATATATTACCCCCCTTCACTCATTATTACCCTATTCATCATTTCTCCCACTTAGGTCCACATTCCTCCACTGGGTCCACATAGGGTTAGCTTGCCCCTTCCCCTTGCCCACACCTTGGGTTATGCCTGGAATGATGTTCCGGAGGTTGATGCAGCTAAAAAGAAAGATAAAAGCATATTTGGCCACATCCAATAGGAAAATGTACCACAACATGCAAAATATGGTCGAGACAAACACATTTAGCACGCGGACAAAAGCCAATACATGAGATCTACCCCATCATCATGGCCATCACCCTGGTTCCTACAGGTTCTATGAGCTTCCTTCATCATATAGGAACCCATGATTGTCCCAACCCTTGGTGGGCAATGAACCACCCTACCCTAAAAAGGGGTATTCACTGCTATATGCCATACATCATGCTCTTACCCCTTGAGCCCTGAGCAGTTAATCAAAGAAAATCATAAAAAGGCAAAAGGCATATAAAGAAGGGTGGAAAAATCAAGGTCGGGGCACCTCATGTACCACAATTGCTCCCTCCTATACATTATAAACCCAAGTGTGGGCTTCCCTTTTATTAGCTACCCTTGTACCCCAACATGTGGCCCAAGGTTGCCCCTTCTCATCCCCTACTTCATTCACTTATCTGTCACATGCCACCACCTTTTGAAGGATGTACCTTGAACATATTATCCCCTTTAGAAGTAGAAACCACCTAATAGGATACTTGGTTAACCCCATTTGGAGTTTAGGAGACATTGGCACATCCCGAAGCCCATTATGGAAGGGTAGGCCATTATGAAGTCCCCACCTGTGGTCCATGGTTGGTAAGCTCATTTACTCAATTTCTCTAATGACTTGTTGTACTGGAAGGCTAGGGGGCGCATTGGATCTTATGCAGGATTGCAAATGGTCTCCATCTTAGGTTTGGTCTCCCTATACGGGTCCTAATCCTCCAGAGGGCTACATTGGCACATGTAGGGTGTGTGTTGAGAGCCATGGGCCTCCACAACAGTAGAAAACACTCCATGGATCCCCGAGGATGGTCAGAGATGCTCGAGATACTCCTATTGGACGAGGAAGATGCACCTGGTTCACCTTTGCCCAACCGGCCCCACAGATGTACCATGCACTTGGCAGCTGACCCAGGACTTGTAGGATGATGTGGCATCCCCTACACCATCATCAGAGCCCTTGCAGACGATCTACAGGCATCTTCAACTCATTTGGAGACCCATGAGGTTATTATTGTGCCCCCACACCCATTGGGAGCACCACAAGTTTATTGTTTGGAGAACAAGGGGCCAACCCCTTGTCCATCACTTTTGAGGGTCCTACTCTTCATTATGGCACCCATGGACCTCATCAGGCCTCTTAGAGGGCCCTACAACATGTATTATTCATCATCTGACCTCTTAAGAGGCTTATTCTTTCATTTGTGAGCTAGTTTGGTGGGCTTGTCACCAAAAGTTAGATTATTAGCACATTATTTTATTTTTGGGGCTTATGTAGGCCAAGGAGACTAATTAAAACTCCTCATTAGTGTATAAATACAAGTGAGATGAGTTCATTTTCTCATCATCACTTTGGATTGGATCTCTTCTCTCTCTTGAGAATTTCGCACTTTTTCTTGGAGGATGAATTGGAGCTTTATGGATGAATTTTGATGTGTGGATTTGGTTTATCTTATCTTGGAGCTTCTCTATTGTCAAAATGTGGATGGTTGGATATGTTCTATTACATGTAAGTACATGCTTTTAATGTTATTCTTGTTTTACTTTGTCATATACATTGGATTGGGATTTTCGCTATTTTTAGGGCTAATTGTTGCATGCATTTACTACTTAAATTGTGGAATTTTGTCTCTATATAGCATCTCTCAATGTATGGGCCATGTAATTTGAATGAAATCTCCTAGGGATAATTCTATCAACGAATTCATCTTGATAAGCCATCACCTTTTGCACATCGAAGTATAAAAGCTGCAAGATTGCTTCTCTTTGCCCTAGAAGGCTAGTGAGGTAGTCTTGAGGCCTCCTTGACTAAGAACCAAGGTCTTCATTCATATTTATCATAGACTCCATTCTCCCAAGACTAAGGCACTAATCTACCAAGAGGTGGTCACCTAAAATCAACTCTTTTTCACATTTTCCTAGGTCTAGCCAAGTTGGGTCACCTAGGGCATCATTTTCCTAACAAAATAGCCCTCCAAAAAGTTTGATCTCCTAGCCTCTCTTGCGCTGGTGTCTCCTTAAGGCCTCCTCCAATTTTGAAGCCATTTTGACGATAGGGTTGTGAGAAAAGCCAAGCCCTAGCTCCGAGATCAAACTTTTCCCTAGTATCCCCAAGGTTAGTGCCTCATAGGATCAATTCAACATCTTTAAGTGAAAATTCTTTCTTTGATCCTTTCCCCTCCTTGTCTGGGTTAAGAACATCATTGGTTGTTAGACTCATACCTCCTAACCTAGGCCGGGTCCACTTGGCCCCGTGTGGTCTCATTCCTTTGAAAAGATAATTCTTCAAGAACCATCTGAGAAACCAATTTCAACAAGGATTTTAGGGATTGGGAAACTCTTTTACAAGTCATATTCCATAAACCTAACCCTCAAAGCCTCCCATCCTTCTCCTAGAAGACATTGTAACTTGCTTAGAAAGCAAGCAAGCTCTATTCATCAAACTCTTCTGGAAAAGGGATTATTTGGGTCACTTCATATCCACTTATTGATTTATCCTTCACCGATGACTCCATAATATGTCGGGTCTCCTCCCATTGATGAAAGTTCATAAATAGTAGGGAGCCTTAGCTGAGGTGACAATGGGTTAAGCCTCCATTTGTTGCCTTTAGTCTAGCATTTGCCCTTTAGGAATCCCCTTTAGGTCCCCTGCTAATTTGATTGGTAACATTTTGGCGTCATTGTCGAGGACACGAAATGTGTGTTTTGTTTCCCATACAACATATTGACATATCATTATTGGCAACTCCATTGGAAGAACGAAGCCTTAGTTCTTCATTGAAATTTAAGGTCGATGCTTGTAGGGTGAAGCAAGCATTTTTCTAGGCATCTTTAATTTCACCCTGGCGAATCCTACATATTTTTCATGCATACCTCAAATAGGTTGTCTTTCTTTGATAAATTTCCCGCTTTGGACATTGCTAACATCCCTGGGCATCCTAATCATGTCATGGGAAGGATGGTACATGGGGTGCCCGTGTTTGATGGTGATCCACTCTCCGCAAAGGACCACATAGAAAGATTTAATGCACATTCTTCAAAAGAGAAGGTTGTTCACCAAGATGTCCATATGTTATTGTTCAAGGGATTTCTCGGTGGTCATAACTCATGGTTGCATGATAATGAGCATAAGAGCATCTCATCTATTAAAGAGTTTGTTGATCGCTTTCTTAGACATTTTCAAGTACACCCTGCATTAAGCATCCAAGAGGAAACCTTCATCGAGCATCATCAAGACATTAAGAATCTAGGTAATGAGCAAGAAGACGAGTCCTCCTTGGGTCCACATGATGAAAATAATGATTTTGAGGACACATGTGCTAGAAAAGATGAGTTTATGGAAAGTGAAATTGAGACCAACCTTACATTTCTCAAGGATATTACTCCCGATCAATTATCTTTTGAAAACCTTGAGAAAGATGATCCCATTAGCCCCTTGGAAGATGACATTGAAGATTATTTCCACATTGAAAAGGAGAAATGGGAAATTATTGGTCCTCAATTTGATTGTGCTCCTATTTACGACACCGACAAGGAGGAAGAGGATGAGATTGATCTTCCCTTCCCCTCACGCACTATTTCTGATGACATACCCATTGATACCCTTGGGAAAGGGAGTCTTCAGTTTCCTTTGCATAAAGAGGGGCAATTGGAAGTGATCAATTCTCCTTTTAGGGGAGAACCAATCTTTGATACTAAGGAAATTACTAAGGCTCCCACTTCTCCCGAGTATGATTCTATGTTCAAATCACTTGAGCCTTTAGACTATGATTTTGGGAAAGCAAAACCTGTTGAATACAATGCTTCTTTCTCCCTTTCTCTTATTGGTCATCATCTTGAGTCTTCATCAAGTGATTCCCTCACCCCTGGTCATATGATCTGAAGTAATTGTGAGCCCTTCCCCCCTCCCGAGTATAGTGTTAAGGAAAATCCCTTCATTGATTATACTTCTTCTCCTTGGATGCACCCTCAAGGTTTTGAACACTCCATAATCTCCCCTCTCTAGTGTAATCATCATGTGCAACCTACTTGTGTTTCTCCATCTCGTTGGCCTCCCTTTCCTACTAATCATAACCCGATGAAGGCCATAAGCCATGACATAAATAATAAGGACAATGGTGGAAGTCATATGCCAGAGGTTGCTATCCATCAAAGCTTTATGAGCTTGGTCGTTGACATCTTTATATTTTGGTTGCAAGAGAAGATCTCATGGACTAGATTACATCCTTTTCTTACCTCTTCTCACATAATCATCCATGTGTGGGCATCATATTTTCCCACCTCCCGCCCACAGCATCCTCCATGTGTTTGGGTTTACATTCGCTTTGGGATTTGCTACATGAGTAATCATATAGGCAAGCATATTTATATTGACTTGATGATATGTTGGTTGCACTGGATTTATGATTACACTTAATAATAGCTTCGTAATATGCATGTTAGGGTAGGATGTATTGCATGCTCATTTTTGCATTAGAACTACTGTCATATGGTATTTCTCATGGTAGATAGGTGCATCTTTGCATATTTTATGTTTCTGTTAATTTTATGGCCTAACATTTAACATGTGCGATCATGAGACGTTACGAAAGCATGCTACCCCGTGTTTTTCATCTATTGTATGTGCAGGTGACAGGTCTACAGTAACCAAGAGATTGTTGGAGTTCTCGTGACCTTCCGTTCGAGTAGCTTTGTCCACTTCTTCGAGAGATCACGTCCTAGTTGGAGTTGATGATTTTGGGTAGCATCAGATGTGCTCTAGCTCCGAAATTTTGTGGAGCGGCCAGAATACATGAGATCTCCAGAACCCAAAAATTGTTTGGGGAAATTCCCCTTGGATGAAAAGTTATTAAAATAATTAATATTTTTAATGGGTTCCTAAGTCTAAACTTTGGAAAATAAAAATATTGGTGAGAAGGTTCTAAGTGACAAGCATCAAGCCTGTTTTAATCTTAGTCATTGATTAGAGATTAAATCACGGTCATTGATTCATCAACAGGAAAAGTATAAGAGGAGGCTTGAGGGTCAGTTGGAGATACACCAAAAGATCAAAGAGTTCGTATTTTCTGGGGCGAGGTTTGCTCAGAAAATCGAGCTAGTGATTTGAGTTGCAGTGAGGGGCAGATCGACAAAGGGACCTCAGTGCAAGGTCGAAGAATACATAGCAAAGAGGCAAAGTGGCATCGAGAGAGACAGTGCAGCTCTAGAGAGGGTGACGCAGAGGCCAGAGGGGCTAATGCAGAAGCTGGAGGGGCTGACGCAGACCCTTAGAGGCAGCGCTGGGGTTTTTCTATGGGGCAGAGAGAGAGCAGTTCAGCATATCGACTTTCTGAGCAAGGGAGGCTCACTGAGAGGGTGATGCAGCTCCTAGAGGAGGTGACGCAGTTCCAGCGCAGAGCTTGGAGCAGCCATCACTGCCCAGCACTGGGGACAACATTTGTCATTTGTGGAGTTTGATCATCCAGTTGTTGGATTTGCCGAAATATCTGTCTCCAGATAGAGGTACTTCTGCCAAGGTTATTCTCTGTTGGGTGAGCCGCATTTGGCACCCTAGTTGTATTCAAGAATCTACTTAATAATACAAAAAACCACTATATGTTGCACCGGTTTTCCCGAATTGGGTTTTTCCGAGGATGATTGTCCAAAAATAACGGTGCCCCTTGTGTGATTGTCTCACTTTATTTCAGTTCATGATCTGTATGCATGTGTACGCTGCAATAGTATTTTTCATCGATGTTTATGTAATTAAATAACTTGTTAAATGCAAAGAACAAGTAGGAGATGATAAACCAATGATTGCACTAGGTGTTTTTGATGTGTAGTTTCAAAAATTTTCACAGGAGCCAGATGTTACCCACCATTTTGTGGGTGATATCCCAGGAGAATTTTTTCTCTAAGATGGTCCTCAGCCAATAGCCCCTTGCTCATTGTGGCATTTCTCCGCCACTTCAGCTAGCCATGTGGTCTCTCACCCATCTGCCATGATCGTATGTTTGAAGGTGGGCTTCCTGAACCTAAAGGTATGCCTTGTCATTTGGTAATTGAGTATTGTAGTTTGCTTATCATGGACACTTCTAGGCATGGAATAATGGGAGGATTCAGTGGAAAGAATGGACAAGGTTTGTGCTTTTGTCCCCTAGACCCCTTTTGGATATCAACCTTGGATTATAGTCCTGTGCGATCTCTTTTACTGACCATTCGGCTTTAGGGATGGTATTTCACGAGAAACCTTGATTTCGGTTGCGTGGTCCCGCTCCTTTATCTGTATATATTACCCTCTTTCCACTCGTTATTACCCTATTCATCGTTTCTCCCACCTGGGTCTAGATAGGGTTAGCTCGCCCCTTCCCCTTGCCCACACCTTGGGTTAGGCTTGGAATGATGCCCAGGAGGTTGATGCAGCTAAAAAGAAAGATAAAAGCATATTTGGTCACATTCAACAGGAAAATGCACCACAAAATGCAAAAGATGTCTGGGGCAAACACATTTAGCACGTGGGCAAAAGCCAATACATGAGCTCTACCCCATCATCATGGCCATCACCCTGGTTCCTACAAGTTCTATGAGCCTCCTTCATCATATAGGAACCCATGATTGCCCAACCCCTAGTGGGCAATGAACCGTCCTACTCTAAAAATGGGTATTGTGTTCAAACTTCATATACTGATATATTCATGAGTCTATTTTGATCATATGTTGTCTTCTCTCTATATTCTAATGCTTTGTATTTGGAAACATGAATGAAAATCTTTAAAATTATGTTTTTTTATAAAAAAAAAAAAATATTTAATGTATTTTTTACAAAGACCGAGTCATTGAAATCAACTAGGCCAAGTCAATATTGAGTCGGAGTCGACCCTCGACCGGTTCAAAGTCCGAGTCGGAGTTTTAAAACATTGATGTGAACTGGTGGCTGAACTATAGGGAAAATTGACAGTGATTGGCAGCAATGTACAGCATTGTAATTTGCAGGTTTAACCAACATTAGTGAAGACTGAAGAGTTAGCTTTGATACCAATGTAGTAAAAATAATTGTTTTTCACTAGATTGTAATAGACTGCAAGAGATTTCTGCAGTTGTATGTGGAATAATAAATTATTTATAAAATGAATGATGATGTTACAATGAGTCTGATGACATTCTACTTATAAGCATTTAGTGGTCATGAGATGAAGGGGTATGTGCCCTCTCACTTTTGTTAAGCTAATTACAATATTATTATTATTATTATTATTATTAAACTGCTAGGGATTTTTGCAATTGCATACTGTATATAGAATAATAAATGACTTTAACAAAATGAATGATGATGTTACAATGACCCTCATGACAGCCTATGTATACACATTGACTGGCCACAGGGTGAGGGGCTATGTGCCCTTTGACTTTTCATTAATCTGATTACATTATTATCATTATTTATTATTATATGTACAACATTATGTAATTAAAATACTAAGATCAAATACATATTTAATATAGACTGCCTTCACCCTCAAGGCAAAGGCAATACATGAAATGGGAGGCAAAAGTAGACAACGAAGGCAAGCATAAAGTGGGAGCTAAGATCTTCCCTTCACCCTGAAATGTGAAAGCAGTCATCTCATCATTCAGTATGTCTGGCAAAAGATGTAGGTCCCACAGTTGACAATGGTGTTGCTGCTCTATAGATCCTGACTTCTAACATCTTTTCTGCACTCAAAATGGTCCTTCAGGCACACAAAGATGGTCAAAACTGGTTCTGGATTAGATGTATGACAGACTCATTTTAGAGACCATCATTTCTCCCTTAAATTCACTCATCCCAAGTAAACAGTAAGCTGCCAAGGAATGATATCCGAAAAGTGGACCAGGCAACCTGCATATCACCATCATCTTCAATAGGCATAAAAACTCGTAAGAAAAGATAGCCAAAAGGGGATCCATGCTTACTGCTCTGTGCATGTGCTGAAACTAGCTTTATTCTGTTCCCTTCCCCTGCTGATTCCTCTTATTACAAACCTGGTAGCAATGATCTTTGCTATGGCTGAGGTGCAACAACATGATGGCACAGGAATATGTGCCTGTCTTATTAATTAAGACTTGTTGTAACAGGGATTACTGCCATTATCTTTTGGCTATCCCACTCTGGTGTTATTACCAATCTGAGGTTAACTCAGAATAACAATGCAGGATTTGCTGAAGGCATTTTGATGTTTAAGTAAGATACTGCCCTAACTAGTTGTCTATCAATTCTGCGCACCCCTTCCTTAATTCACGACAACCATTGGCCTCTTAACTGGAGAAAGGAAGGGAATAGGCAGCAGACGATTCAAAGGCCTCAAAATCACAACCAACAACACTAAATTTCTGCAAAAAAGTTGAATATAACATGAATGTTTTGAGCCTTGAGGCGAGATACTTCAATGCACAAGCTTGTGTACCAGTTGGCAAAACATAGATTATGTAGGCCAGAGCAATGTTGCACGAAGCGGGGGCGAAGCAGAAGCGTTTTTTGGAAGCGGGGACGCAGAAGCGTCATTTTCCAAAAATCTAGGAAGCGAAGCGTCTGCTATATATATATATATATATTTATATTTTTTTGCATTTATACTCAAAACAAACATCCCAAATAGCAAATTAATTGTAGAAGACATGAAAACATGCATATTTTTGCATAAATCAAGATAGATATAACATCCATTGTACATTAATGATTAATTATTCGAGCATCAACCATTTAGATGCATCAACCATCTAGAATCTAGAATCTTCTCCTCTTGTCTAGCCTTTGCCTCTACCTTGATTGTCCAGGGATATTAGTCAACATTGCCCAATTTTGATCAAACTACCTAATTCAAGACTTAAAATATGGTAGAAAAAGCTTAACATGCTTGATCGATGATTTTGACTTGATTGAAAGGTAAGTTTTTGCTAAGGGCGTGCCGCGTGACAAAGGAGTTCAACAATTAACACCACCAACACTAGGGTACATATAGGGCTTGGTGCTCTTGATTAAATGCTAATCGCATACCTTCATACTTGATATAATCTAATGAAATGCCACAATCCCATTGATCTTGAATTCCTGAAAACTGTTAAGTCTGCTGAATTTTGAATAGGATATGAAATTCTATTTTCTCCATATGAAGTCCAATGAGGCTGGAACCACTCTCAAACATCCTGAGTCATTTCATGGTAATGTTAAAAGTTTAAGTAAAAGGATGAAAATGAAAAATAAAGGAGAATGTCACTTTTACTTTAAGAATTTAACATTACCATGAGGGAGCATCTGCTATATTTATATTTTTTTTTTGCCTTCATTCGTCACCCTAACCCAAGGTGGACCCACCCCCCACAAGCAAACTCACCTAAAATTAAAAAAAAAAATGAAAAAAAAAACGATTTTCTAAACGCTTTTCCAGAAGCTTTTCTGGAAGCGTACGCTTCCTCCTCTGAAGCACCATACGAAGCGCGCTTCGACGCTTCGGAAGCGGCGCTTCCGAATTTCGGAAGCACGCTTCCGGCCAAGCTTCCTAGCCACTTCCGTACGGGACGCGCTTCGGGGCTTGGAACCGTGGGGGGGGGGGGGGGGCGCTTCGTGCAACATTGGGCCAGAGTAATAGTAGGGTTTGATAGAACCAAATTCGCATAGTTTTTCAGTGAATGTTAGATAAACAAAGTACCATTGTAACTTCAACAGAAAACTAATTTTACGGTACTTGGATTTTAACGTGTCACTAATGATTGTGTTTAACATTGTCTTAACAGCTCCATTGACAAGAGATCATAAGGATTTGTTGTTCTCTGAAGTAATCTTTAGAAAACATAAAATACATATTATAACAATAATAACAATAAATATGAGTATCTGACATGAGACATGGCAACACCAGGAACAGGACACAAAGGACACATTAGTGAATCAGTGAATTACACATAAAAATGAAATATAAACAAAGATTCAATTTAGAAACTGAAACATTTAAATGGTGATGATACAAATTCAATCAAACAACTAGTACTACATCAATGATGATAAACAGACACACAAGAAATTAAAATCATAAATTGTAGTTTTCTCATTAAGTCATCAAAATCAATAGTATCACATAAATACAAACTCACTGAGTCATTGCTACTATAGGTGGGAATGCTAATGGAAAATACAAATAGAGTAGATAATAGAACAATAGATCAAGAAGGAAGAATCTCATAGCTCATGAATGTCAGTAGCACTGTCATAGGATCCGTCCCCCGAGTCATCGGAGCCCAGAACTGCGCATTGTGTGAAATCATTATCGAAGCACCCCTGCAATTGCACTTCCAAAAAACAAAACCACACTTAAGCCTTGAATTGTGTGCTTCCGAGAAATTTGGAACCGCCAACTGCTGAACTACACTCCTGTCATGCTTCCTGGACAATCCCAAGATGCTTCCAAGACACTCCCTAATGGTAATGTTAAATTTGTAAACCTCAAGTTAAATTTTAACAATACCATTAATTGTTTCAGGATGTTTGAGAGTGGTTCCAACCTGATCGGACTTCGTATGGAGAAAATATAACTTCATACCTCATTTTCAAGATTTCAAGATCAATGAGCTTGTGGCATGGCATTGGATTCTATTCTAAGTCACAAGACACGTCCCTCAGGGTCTCGTGTCCCATATTTCACATGTTGGACACGAAGCATGCCCTAAAACATGTCGAAAACGTTTTTTTCGTGTCCTCCAATCAAGACATGTGTTTTGGACGTGGCGAAAACATGCCCTAACGTTTTTGGCTCTTAGGACACATATCCCATGAAAAGTGACATTTAAAACCTGCGACATGGTTTATTTTTAGGTTTTTTTTGTCATTGTTAGCCACTGAAGTCAATTTTGTTGGCCACAAAAATCGAATTTGTTGTGCAGTGTGAGGAATTCCCCCAAATTTGAGCACAGTGCTCACAACTTTACATTGAGAGCACAATTCACGAGTTCTTCTAAATTTTTAGTTTTATTTTATCAATCATGATATTTCTAAATTTATAGTTAGTAGTTTCTTATGTGCTTGAACAATTGTTAATAACATGAACAATGAACATTGAATTGTGAACATCACTGATGTAGTAGATTAATAAGCTAGCTAATAAATTACTAAATAGATATCATCATGATTCATATCTGCAGATGTTCTAATTTCTAAAAAATATGGATTATGCACTATATTTCAGTATTTTTAACACGCACACACACACACATATATAACGTGTGCCTCGTGTCTTGTTTCTAGGGTCATTGTGTCTCGTGTTGAATACTCGTTGTATTTATGTGTCCTCTGTGTCTTGTGTCCTAGAGTCATGTGACTTAGATTATATCACATATGAGAGTATGTGATTGCCATTCAATCAAGACCACCAAGCCCTATATGTACCCGAGTGTTCGTGGTATTCATTATTGAACTCCTTTGTCAAGGCCTTCGCAAAAATATACCATTCACTCAAACCACAATCATTGATCAAGCAAGTTAAGCTTTTTTTACCATATTTTAACGGTTGGATTATGCAATTTCATCAAAATTGGGCGGTGTCAACTAATGTCCCTAGAGAATCGAGATAGCGACAAAGGCTAAACAAGAATAGAAAAATGAAGGATGATGAAGATTTTGGTATAAGTAATGGTGAAACACTGTTTGTCAAGGAGTAGTTGAACTTGCATGGTGGTGCTACTCCATAGCTAAAACATTTGGCAACATGGGTGCTTTCGTGCTTTCACAATTGGTGAACACTTCTTCTGTAAAGAGGTGTTTAGCAATTAGCTCAGTTTATTGTTTTGGACCTTTTTTGGCCGTGTAGATGGCCGCTTTTGTAAACATAACTATTTGGTCATGTTATTGTTGACAGTTGCTAGATAACCTATTTCATTCCAGAAGTTAATAGTCCACTTGCTATTCTGACTTAAAAATTTGTGTGTTTGTTTGTATTTGATAGAATCTAGATTCTGGATGGTTGATGCTCGAATAATTAATCATTAATGTACTATTGATTCCATTTCTATCTTGATACATGTACAAACATGCATCTTTTCATATATTTTATTACTTTGAAACTAATTTGGCATTCTAGATGTTTTTTTCAAATATAAATGCAATAAAAAACTCTTTTGGCACAATTTGCTTCCGGGTATTTCTGGAAAATGACACTTTGCTTCTCAAAAAAATTCCAACGTTACTCTATTGTAATATAATATAATATAATTAAGTTAATAATAACTCTATAGTAACAATACGAACAATTGTCCAAAGGGGTTAGATCCACTCATGAGAAAGGAGGAGATTGCTACATGGTTAGGTTCATTAGATTCCGAAAGCTTGTTATTTTTAGTAGTTATCCTATTTTCTAAGAACCAGAGTTTCAGAAGGTACATGTCAAAGCTAAATATTATTGTCCTTTAGAGCTCATGATTCTTATGAGTTTTGTTCTAGCTATGCAGGTTGTTTCAAAAGAATGCTATTTATAGCAACTGGGGTTTCAATGCTTGCATGGAGATTCAAAGCATGCATTTGGGTTCCTTGCAAATAAACAAATTTAATGAGATTGTTTTCATGAACATATGATACACTACTATTTTTAGCAGTGTCTATGTTTAGATGTGCTATTTATAGTTCCATCATAGCAATTATCTTCACATTTCGAGCTTCATATTTTTTAGGAAATGTAATGTTATTTTTCGCGTGTCTACTTTAAGAAAGACTATACTTGGAAAGTGCAGTGTCATGGTTCCAGTGTACAATGGTGGACTTGCTAGTTTCCATTTTCAAGGGAGCATGCAACGTTGGATTTATAGATGATCATCCACAGGTCATTGTAGACCATGGTGACATTTGGCATATTTTTTATCGTTTGGTGGATTTCTCTATGGTTTAATCCAGTGCAGTTACTTGTGTTGAAATTCGAATAGAGGCTCTTATTTCTAATCATGACAATTACTTGTGATTGTTTATATATGTTTTTCGTTTAACATTTACTTCATTCATTAGGTCATCAAGCAATTATACAAGTACAATGCACAAAAATATAAGGGACACCAAAAATTAGGCTAAAGGCCAGTGCAAAACCCACGAGGGGAAAACCCAGAAATCCTTTCCTTATAGAATCTTATTCAACAAAAGAAATCCAAGTTAATAACCCAAGTGCCAAGCCAACCCTCCATCAAGCAACAACGATCCACAACATTGTTCACAAGATGCCACTTAAATCAACTTCATCCCACGAGAGTATAGTTCATAATACACAAAGATGTAGTGCCATAAAACGCTTGCATATACAGAGGAATAGGCATCATAGGAAGCTTGCATCATCACAGAGAAAGGTGCCACAAAAGCTTGCATCATCACCAAGAAAACATGCCACAGAAGCTCGCATCATCACAAAGAAAGTGTGTCACAGAAGCTCGCATGACCACAAAGAAAGTGTGCCACAGAAGCTCACATCATCATAGAGAGAAGTGTCACAGGAAACCTGCTTTACTTCAGAAGAATGTGCCTCAAATTCGCATGCCATAGACCCAAATTACTTTCCATAGAGGGAGACCCGAATTGGTTTCCAAATGGTGGAGAAAAAACGCCAATATATAGTTGTTTGAGTTTCCATGTCCAAAAAGGTGCCTCTAAAGGGTAAGCCGACTTGTCATCTGAAGGGTCGATTTTGTCAACTTGGAGACACAAAAACATATTAAAAATTCAATTTTCTTTTTCTTTTGAATGTCCAAATGGAACATGTAAAATATAATTTTTCTTTTGACTTATATAAATTCCTTTTGACTTTTATAAAATCATAATATTATGAGGACTGAAACTAGTTACCATTTCATCGGTCCCTATTAACTAGGGAGGTATTCATAATGACTCATCGGGATATTCTCAAGGTAAAGACTTCTATAAGAAAGGATCCAGATTGATAAGCATCGTTGATGATAACATCATCATAACCAACATTGCCAAAATACCAAGGCCTTTACAAGTAAGCTTTATCTCTCCACTACATCAGAGCACAACGTTGAGAGGCATTTAATGGGACACCACACAACCGCATCTCTGAGGCACATACTCCACCTAGGTTCACCAAAGTATGTCCTCCACGAGACCATTTCCTAATCCATTGTCACAATACTTGACACAAGGAAAAGTTGGTCCTTCAAACCATTCTTATACCAGGTCAATGTACTTAACTTACAGCTATTAGTCCTAGCTACAATACATGACTCGAGAATGTCGATCCATGATACTTATCCAATCTACCATTCACCCTATCGTGTTCATGTACTTGACTTACGGTTGTTAGTCTTGGCCACGATACATGACACATAGAGAACTAGGTGTCCATCCTCATTCCCTCTCAACCTGGGAGGAGTAATCCACAAGCCCAAGCTTGTCTCGAAAGTACTCATACTTCCCTTACATTAGCTACCTGTTCATCTGTGGAGATCTATTATAGCTTCTTGGCTCCTATCTGCACCATACTCTCGAATCATAAAGCGCTTCAACCTTCCATGAAAAACTAGGTTCTCTGTCAATCTTCATACAGTGTCAAATCCAGCATGCCATCAAATAGCCCATCAAACATTTTATTGTTTCATGGCTAATTGTACAAACTGCCATATGTTTTGCCTTCACAGTGCAACAGAATCTTGCTTCATGCTCTTCCAAGAAACCATACAAGATCCTAAGCAGGACCAACCATCATTAGCATCTCTATTCATCAACCGCATTGCTAGCCCAATCAATGTATCTTTCTTTCTCAGGTTCCAAATGGTAATGTATCAATCCAGGATCCTTCAAGTCAAATTTTGCTTCTAGCTCCCTTTGAAAGCAATACCTTCATTAATCCCAATTTTGTTAGAAACACATTATTGAGATCATTCCTCAATCATTAGCCTCTATTTTCGCGTCCTTCAAAAATCTGGGGTAACTCTTCCAACTGAGGCAATCGTCCTATCGTAATTCTCTTACTCTTACTAAGAGAGCTTTCCTGTTTCTAGGCCAGTATCTTTTGTATGCTTGACTTATCAAATAATCCAGACATATACTTTAAATTGCTTGCTCCCTCTAAACTTGGCTCTTCTTCTAGTACATATCAAGAAAATCCTCTTTGCTTGAGCAACCCTTGTCATCAACCTGCAATCCTCACTAGGAGGCCATGAAAGAACAAATACCATTAAGCAAAGTTCAAAGACAAGAGATTATCCAAAGTTAAAGACAATAACGATAGTAGTAATTAAAGAGAGAATATATAGAATAATTATCTTTTGACAAAAATCAGCTCCCTCTTATTCTTTGACTTCTTGCATTTATCTTGCAACTTCATCATTCCTATTTTCATAATCAGTATGATGTCATTTATGTTATTCCCAAGAGTTGGGGCTTCTTCTTTATGCGGAAATTATCAGTCCAAGAGTTTTTTCCACGAACCCTAGAGTTTTCTTGGTTAAATCCTCACTAGGACTTATGAACCCTAGATACTTCAAAAAACTAGGTTATCCAACTATTTAATATTATAGATGAGTTATCATGTACTTCCTGGAATCTCATATTGTCCAAGATTCCTCTTGAGAGATGACTCTCCACCTTTCTAGGACACTTCAATGTAATTTGAATCTAGGGCTTCCCAGTCCTCGTACAATCTTGATCATTATTCATATGGAAGACAAATTCATTAGCATTAGGAAATATTGCATACATGAAACATATTCACAAACATCAAAAATAAGAAAAAGGAGTTACAAAAGTCTTACCTCCAATTAATTGGAAACCAATAGTTCTAGTGGAAAAACTCTGATGCAAGACTCATAGCAGACCTATGAGGATTTATAAGGATATGTACCATTATTAGACAGATCGGCTTCATGGGTGTAATTCGACCTTCTTTTATGTAAAGAAAGGTCATCCTGATATCATGGTTCTTTCACAGGCTTGTGCCATAGAGATGAGCTCGGTATAGCTCGTATAGACTTCGTAAGAACTTTGGATACCTTATAACTTGGATCACAATCCTTTCATGTAGATATGACATTGTTTCTTAATTTGCACAGTTCCTCAACTTGTGCACCATTATCAGTGATATAGTGCATCAGGATTTTAAACCAGACTTTGATGATAGAATTGGCCACATAGAGAATGTGATAATTCCCTTTAGAAGGATTGCTTTAACACCATGACCATTTGTTATGTACTTTGCAATATGTATAATGGTTCTATTTTTACTTGTGGAATCATCTGGTGGTTAGTCAAGATGTGGCCCATGAATGAAATTATCCACTTCTGGGTTCTCTTGTCGATGTTGTAGCGGATCACCAGTGGAATTAAATCTTTTGAAGTGTTCTCGCCTTGGATTTGGATTGCCTAAAGATAGTTTTGTAAAACTTTCTTGCATTTCATAAAACCCTGAACCAGCCTTTGATGCTAGACTTTGCCACATAGAGAAAGAGATAATTCAGATGTCATACATGTGTTTCAGACTTCTGGTTATATCTTTAAAAATAAGGGTTGTATCTTTTCATTGCTTGGACTAGTGCTTTGACTTCAGATCCTTTTCACAAATCTTAGACGAGCGTTATGGTCTTCTTCAAACTCCTCATTCATATTGATCTCCTATCTGACTTGTCTCAAACGTCTTCTTGATTGCTCAGAAATTTCAAATATCTTAAAGAATATTACCAAAGAGAGAGTTTTGGATGCCTAGGACAGTTCAGACTATGGAGATCACTTTGCTCTGAGGTAACTCAGACCTTACCACAAAGACTTATCACAAAACACAAAATTA
This sequence comes from Pinus tabuliformis, assembly GCA_031772625.1. Taxonomy (NCBI): domain Eukaryota; kingdom Viridiplantae; phylum Streptophyta; class Pinopsida; order Pinales; family Pinaceae; genus Pinus; species Pinus tabuliformis. The sequence goes on from CM062816.1 coordinate 1,008,684,725, forward strand.
TTAAGCCTTCCAAAGCAGCTCAAATCATAGCTTACAGATTTCAGATTATGCTTCAACATTCTACCAGGCCTTCGCAATATCTCTGAATGTTTAGTAATGATCTGATTTGAGATGGAGTAATATTTGCACCTTCGGTAGGTCACAATGTAAAACCTTGCACTACTTCGCTTTGTAGGCCTCATAATCATCTTTATTATTGTAAGTGCTTTGATGAGAAACGATTACTACTCCTTCAAGACTTGTCATTGGTTCTGTATAGTGCCCTGTAATATTCCTAGTGGATATTAACAGTGATAAACAAAGCAAATACAACACATTCAACACAATAAATTGCACACACGATTAGATAACCAGAAATGCTCTAGAAACATGCCAAAATGGGCCAATTTCATTATATAATAGAGGGAGTACAATATGAAATGGAAGGAATGCACCTGGGCTTGCTCAAGGCAAGCTACAAGCCCCAGGTGATGAATAACAACTACCCAAATGTTGTAGAATGGCTCCCCTCCAAGAAGTTTGTGTTGGCCCTTGTGGAACTGCACTGCTGGCTGGAAGAACTGAAGATTTGACCCACTTCTAGTGCTCAGAAAATTCTGCAAAATTAGCCCCGATCTCCTCTCACCAAACCCACAAAACCCAGAAAGGGTTTGGGCTAATTCTGACCTCCCAAAATTACCCTATTTTGGAGCTACACCCTCCTAGCCAAAGACTACGTCCCCAGTAGCACAATCTGCTGAAAAATCCTCCTTATTCCTCCCCAAGCTGTTGTAGAAATGCTCCAGGAAATTCCTCCTGAAGCGAGACAGAGACTTCACCACGAGTTTTCGACACAAATGGTTGAGCCCCAACACCACGAAATCTTTGTCTAATGACCCCTACGCAGGCCCAAACTTGACAAATTCGTCTCCCTCAAAGGCAGTCACCTCCAACTCCAAAACTCTCCACAAATGTTGGCCTACCCCTTAAGCAACTTCTCCAAATTTCTCGAGGCAAAACACCCCTAGGGACTCGCTGAAATGAGTGGCACAAATTAGCTTCTGCGTCCTCCCTGGAGTACAAACTGGCTGAGGGAATTGGCTGAAGAACACTCCAAGAATCCACAAATCCCTCTCTCTATGGTAGTAGAATTTACCTCCCTAGGGTGGCACTCGAAGTCCACCAAAAGAAGGGTGAGTTCTCCCCTTGGAAAACTTTGTGCTAAGCAGCACTTGTGACCCAACTGAACAACTTGAGCAACAATGGAAGAATGAGTTAACAAAAAGCCCCAATAGCTGTCATCCTCCTATTTATAATTTTCTCCTTGCCTCCTCATGTGGGTCCCTCCATCTAGCATTTCGACCTCCTTCCTTGGCAATTCGAGTTTCTCTCCAAGGGGTGCGTATTTCATTAGGGGTGGCCCCCACATTCCACTAGCTAAGTGATTTCGACCTCCCCTTCTCCTAAGTATTATTTCCAAAAACACGTGGGTCCCCCATAATAGCCAAAAATGCAAAATTGTGAATCTTTCTTTAGCAAAAATTATTTTAGGAAGGAGCATTACAGTCCTCCCCTCCCAAATGTTGCTTTTCCCCAAGCAACTACAATGTCGAATGTTGAAGTATGTGCTCACCCTCCCAAGTGGCATCCTCATCCGGTAAATTCTTCCAGCATACCAAATATTCTCTGATAATTCTGCTCCTCAACTTCCTCTCTCTAGTCTCCAAAATGGCCTCCAGCTCCAACACTAGGTGCCCCTCATCATCAAGTGGGGGTAACTCTGTAGCAGTTGTCACATGTTGTCCCAACACCTTCTTGAGGCATGAGACGTGAAAAACATTATGGATCTTGCTTCTTGGTGGAAGCTCCAGCTCATAAGCCACCTCTCCTACTCTCCTAATCACCTTGTAAGGTCCATAAAAACGTGGCTGTAACTTCTCAGCCCCCTTCTGCTTCAGCGTGGACTGTCTGTATGGCTGCAAATGCAAGAAGACCAAGTCCCCCTCCTCAAAATGCCTCTCAACCATGTGCCTATCTACATACAATTTATGTTGGTTCTGGGCAGTCTATAGGTTGTCCCGGAGAGCCTTGAGGATGTCTTGACTCTCTTGTATCCAATCTTTGGCCTTTGGGGCCTTGTTGTCTCCAAAAACAATGTCAGCGAAAGATAAAGAATCATATCCATACAAGGCTCGGAAAGGTGACATACCGATGGACATGTGGTAGGTGGTGTTGTAGCAGTACTCTCCCAAGTGCAGCCACCTCATCCACGCTCGTTGTTACCCCGTCACATAGTTCCTCAGATACCCTTCTATCCATTTGTTGACTGCCTCGGTCTGCCTATCTGTCTGAGGATGGTAACTAGTGCTAGGAGTGAGCTTTGTGCCCACCAGTCTGAAGAGTTCTTGCCAAAATGCTCCCATAAAGTGGTTGTCCCTGTCACTGACTATGGTCTTGGGAAGACCATGCAGCCAAAAAACCTCCCTGAAAAATAGCTCTGCAACTTGCGAAGTAGAATACCGAGTGGGGATGGCGAAGAAATGGGCGTACTTCGTCAATCTGTCCACCACTACATAAATGCAATCTCGACCCTGTACAGTGGGAAGTCCTATAATGAAATCCATCGAAATGCTTTCCCATTTCCCCTCCGGAATGGGAAGCAGTTGTAGCAGCCCAGCTGGATGGGTCAACTCCCCCTGTTCCTCTGGCAGGCCTCACACTCCTATACATGTCTCAACACGTCCCCCTTGAGGCCTTTCCATGTGAAATGCTCCTAGACCAACTTGTACGTCTTCAAGAATCCTTGGTGCCCAGATAAAGGAGAATCATGTGCTACCTGAAGAATCCTCTCCCTCAACTATGAGCCTAACACCAAAAATATGCACCCCTTGTAGTAGATGACATTGGCCATCACCCAATAGCGCTCATCCCCATGAGTGCCCTCCAAGATCTCACATGCCCTCGGATCCTTGGAGTACTCCACTAGAAGCTGTGCCTTCCAATCCTGACATATACTCATGAGCGAAAGTGTCGAGGGCCTCCTAGACAAGGCATCTACCACCACATTGTGGTTGCCCTTAACATACTCTATGCCAAAGTTCTAGGCGTGGCGCTTTGCTGATCCATTTTGTTGTCTGTCATTGAGGCCCTTCTGCCCCAGAAAGTGGCGAAGACTGTTGTGATCAATCTTCACTCTAAAACTATTGCCCACCACATACTGTCGGAATTTGGCCCAAGCATGCATAATGGTTAACATCTCCTTGTCGTAAATAGAGTACATCCTCTCATGTAGAAGGAGCTTCTGGCTCTCAAAATCAATGGGATTACCACCTTGTGATAGTATTGCACCCACATATTCACCCGATGCATTGCACTCCAAGGTGAACGGTTGAGTAAAATCGGTGAGTGCCAATACCGGGCAACTGCTGATCACTTCCTTGAGGTGCTCAAATGTTGCATGTGCTCTGTCTGTCCATGTGAATGCCCCCTTCTTGGTCAAATCGATGAGGGGAGCTTCCAACTATGAGAAGCCCTTCACAAACTTCCTGTAATAAGTGCATATGCCGACAAAACCCCTCAACTCGGTCACATTTTGGGGCACTAGCCAATCCCGGATGGCTCTAATCTTCTCCTCATGCACCCTCATGCCATCCTCTCCAATGATATGCCCCAAATAGAGCATCTCTGTCAACCCAAACTCACACTTGGACAGTTTGGCATAGAACTGTTGCTCCTCCAAAATATATAACACCACCTCCAAGTGTTGTAGGTGCTCCTCCCAAGTTCTGTTATAGATCAGAATGTTGTCAAAGAATACCAACACAAATCTTCGCAGTCGTTGACGGAACACGTGGTTCATGCAAGATTGGAAAGTGGCAGGTGCATTGGTTAGCCCAAAGGGCGTGACCAAAAACTCAACATGCCCATAATGGCAATGAAAAGTTGTCTTGGGGATATCCTGCTCACACACCTTGATCTGGTGATACCTCGAACGCAGGTCTATCTTAAAGAAGTACTTAGCTCCTCTAAGCTCATCCATCAACTCATCAATTCGGGGAATGGGGTACCAGTCCTTCAGAATCTTCTCACTGAGGGCTCGATAATCAATGCACATCCTCAGCGTGCCATCTTTCTTCTTCACCAGGACAACTGATGAAGTGAAAGGGCTAGAACTAGGCCTGATATGCCCCAATGCCAACAACTCCTAAATGGCCCACTCGATCTCATCCTGGTAGGCCTTGGGATGTCTGTAAGGGGTTGTAATGACTGCCTGCACCCCTGGCTCTAGCTCAATGGTGTGCTCAAATCCTTTGTCAGGTGGTCGTCCTGGTGGGATGTCTCCAAACATTGTTGGGTACCTATCCAAGATAGCCTGAATATCTGGGTGAGGTGGCTTGGGCTGACCCCCAACCTCAGAAATCCTCAACTCCACTGCCCACTCGAAGTCCCCATGTCTCAAATCGGCCTCCATCTAATGTGTCGAAACTATCTGTGGTGGGTATGAGTGCATGCCCCTCAAGACCACCAGCTTCCCATCTAGCCCCACGAACTCCATCTCCAGCTTCCGCCAATTAGTAGTCACTCACCCTAGAGAGTAGAGCCACTAGACACCCATCACCACATTGGTGTCTAGTACATCCACCACGAAGAAATGATCAGTCATTGAGTAGTTCCCCATGGTCACTGTCAAAGCGGGGACATATCGGGTACACTGCATGGTCCTATCCCCCGACACAAGAACTGAAAACCCCTCAAACTCCTCTATAGTAATGCCCCGCCTTTGAACCATCTATGCATCAATGAAGTTATGGGTGGCCCCACTATCTACCAAAACTAAGACACACTTCCCTTGCACTGTGCCTTGAATCCTCAGTGTCAAAAATTTGGGCACCCCACGCAATGAAGCAAGCACTCCCCCAGCTAGTGCGAAAGGTGCTCCCCCAGGTGGTGGTGGTGGAGGTGGTTCCCTCGCTGCATGTGTATCACGGTCACCCCCATCAACCTCCAACTCCACATCATCCTCTTGGTCACTATCAGAGAAGACCTCAATGTAATGGGCCTTGCCAGCCATGCATCTATGACTTGGTGCCCAAGGTTCCTGACAAGTGAAACATAGTTTCCTCCATCTAAGGTCTCTCTTGGTCTCCTCATCCAACTACCCATGACCCTTGGTTAGCTCTTGGTGGTGGAGCCCTAGTGTCAGCCCCTAGGAGGGAAAGGAGCTCGTGGTGGGATCGGTGCCCTAGTCTTTGGGATTGCATCCTGCAAATCCTGGGTACAAGTCACGACCTCCAGTAGTGTGACTAGTCTGCGAGATCTCACCAACCCGCATAAAGGCTCAAGCAACCCCTCAACAAAAGTGTAAACCCTCCTAGCCTCTGAAAAATCCGGCACCATCACGGATACCCTCAAAAACTCTGATATGTACTGCTCAGGGTTGTCGGTTTGTTTGAGTTGCGTGAGCTCTCTAAAGTGGGCCTCTGGGTCCTTCCGGTCAAAACGCTCTATCACCCTCCGTGTGAAGTCCTCATAAGAGGTTACGCTTGCATGCCCAAGCGTAGTCAGCCCATGAAACCACCAGTTGTGGGCTTCACCCTCCAAGTGTAAAGTAGCCATCTTGATGGCCTCTACCTCTGTCATCCGGCTGAGCTGGAAATATGTGTCTAGTTTCTCCACCCAAGCCCTAGCCGTGCACTTGGAAGACCCATCGAATGTGGGAAGGTACATCCTTTCGACAGTGCACTGTAGCTCTGTGCTCGTGCTGGAACCCCCTGTGCCCCTTCCCTTCTCGTTCTGCTTGAGCTGGCAGAAATCTCTGAAGGAGAGGGTAGCTCAAAATTCATCTCCCATTCCCGGAAATAGTCTCCCATGGGCATCTCATCCTACCCACCCTGCTCACCAGGTACTGAGGGTAAAAACGTGCGCAGAGTAGTGAATGGTGGTCATACTAGTGGGAAGCCCCTGAAGTTTCCCCAATTAGAAATTCCCGATGCAAGCTCTTGTCCCAATTCTGTTGCTTGAGTTCATCCAACATCTCCTTCTACCCTTTGGCCAAATCATTTAGGGCCTTTAGGAGGCTGTCAAATGTTGCCTCCTCTTTACTCCTTGGCTCCCCCATATTTACCTCCACTGCCTGTTCTGGTGCCTCTGTATCAAGGGTGATTTCCAACTCTCTTTCCCTACTTCGGTATCTCTACCTCCGGTAAGTCACGTTCTACCTGTCCTCCAAGATCATAAAAAAATCCCACAGCTAAGCCAAAATCTGCGCTCAAATAACCAGAAATACTCCAAAAACACGCCAAAATCGGCCAATTTCATTATATAATAGAGGGAGTACAATATGAAATGGAAGGAATGCACCTGGGCTTGCTCAAGGTAAGCTACAAGCCCCAAGTGAAGAATAACAACTGCCCAAATGTTGTAGAATGGCTCCCCACCAAGAATTTTGCACTGGCCCTTGTGGAATTGCACTGCTGGGTGGAAGAATTAAAGATTTGACCCACTTCTAGTACTCAGAAAATTATGCAAAATTAGCCCCGATCTCCTCTCACCAAACCCACAAAAACCCAAAAAAGGTTTGGGCTAATTATGACCTCCCGGAATTACCCTATTTTTGAGCTACACCCTCCTAGCCAAAGACTGTGGCCACAGTAGCACAATATGCTGAAAAATCCTCCTTATTTCGTCCCTGGTTATTGTAGAAATGCTCCGGGAAATTCCTCCTAAAGAGAGAGAGAGACTTCACCACGAGTTTCCGGCACAAAATGGCTGAGCCCCAACACCACGAAATCTTTGTCCAATGACCCCTGCGCAGGCCCAAACTTGACAAATTCGTCTCCCTCAAAGGCAGTCACCTCCAGCTCCAAAACTCTCCACAAATGCTGGCCTACCCCTGAAGCAACTTCTCCAAATTTCTCCTGGCAAAACACCCCTGGGAACTCGCTGAAATGAGTGGCACAAATTAGCTTCTGCGTCCTCCCTGGAGTACGAACTGGCTGAGGGAATTGGTTGAAGAACACTCCAAGAATCCACAAATCCCTCTCTCTATGGTAGTAGAATTTACCTCCCTAGGGTGGCACTCGAAGTCCACCGAAAGAAGGGTGAGTTCTCCCCTTGGAAAACTTTGTGCTAAGCAACACTTGTGACCCAGCTGAACAACTTGAGCAACAATGGAAGAGTGAGTTAACAAAAAGCCCCAATAGCTGCCATCCTCCTTCTATTTATAATTTTCTCCTTGCCTCCTCATGTGGGTCCCTCCATCTAGCATTTCGACCTCCTTTCCTTAGCAATTTGAGTTTCTCTCCAAGGGGTGCATATTTCATGAGGGGGTGGCCCCCACATTCCACTAGCTAAGTGATTTCGACCTCCCCTTCTCCTAAGTATTATTTCCAAAAACACGTGGGTCCCCCATAATAGCCAAAAATGCAAAATTGTGAATCTTTCTTTAGCAAAAATTATTTTAGGAAGGGACATTACATGCCTTTAATGGTTAAAAGGATATATCTCATGGCATTGTTGGTTCAACAGACAGATATGTTTTTCAAAATTCTTCTGAACTGCTTTCAAAGTTACTCAAACTCGGCTTCCTTAATTTATCCTTTCAATAGTTATTTCTCAGAGATTTCAACAGCAGAAATATATTCTTTTACTTCAGCTGCAGTGAGCATAATCAGTAATGAGATTTGGTTTGAGAATGTTCCTTCTCGGTCTTCTGCAACATTCTGAGGTCTTGGTACTGAGACATATTATGAGACCTAGAGTTTTAGGGCTTCGACTTTCTTCTAAACTTTTCTTGCACCAGCACATTGTTGACCTTTCTTACTGATCTATAACCGGACTGCTCTCATATCCTAGCTCTAATACCATGTTGAAATTTAAATAGAGGATTGAATTTCTAATCATGATAATTACTTGTGATCGTTTATATATGTTTTCCATTTAGCATTTACTTCATTCATTAGGTCATCAAGCATTTATAGAAGTACAATTACAAAAATATAAGAGACATCAGAAATTAGGCCAGAGACTGAGGCAAAACCCACAAGGGGAAAACCCAGCAATTCTTTCCTTATAGAATCTTATTCAACAAGGGAAAACAAAGTCAGTAACCCAAGTGCCAAGTCAGCCCTCCATCAAGCAACAACTGTCCACGACACTGTTCACAAGATGTCACTTAAATCACTTCAGTCCACAGGAGTATAGTTCATTATATACAGAGATGTAGTGCCATAAGTAGCTTGCATATACAGAGGAATAGGCATCATAGGAAGCTCACACTATCACAGAGAAAGGTGCCACAGAAGCTCGCATAATCACAGAGAAAACATGCCACAGAAGCTCGCATCATCACAGAGAGAAGTGCCACAGGAAGCTTGCTTTATTTCAGAAGAATGTGCCCCAGATTCACATGCCACAGACCCGAATTACTTTCCAGAGCAGAGAGACCCAAATTGGTGGAGAAAAGATGCCAATATAGTTGTTTCCATGTCCAAAAGGTGCCTCTAAAGGCTGAGCCAACTTGTCATCTGGAGGGCCAACTTGGTCAACTTGGAGACACAAAGCATATTAAAATTTCCATTTTCTTTTTCTTTTGAATATTAAAATGGGACACGGCAAAAATAATTTTTCTATTGACTTAAATAAATTCCTTTTGACTTTAATAAAATCATAATATTATGAAGACCGAACCTAGTTACCATTTCAACAACCTAGTGTCCTAAAACAACTAGGTCTGTTAAATTGTGGATGGGAGGTAAAAAACCGTCTCAAACATTCTGAAACAATTAACAATAATACAAAAATAGAAGTAAAAGCTAAGAAAGAGAAATATAAAGAAAATGGAATTCTCAGTTGGCTTCTGTGTCATGCAAAGTTATATTTAGGTCCTGGAGAAATTCTCCCTAGCCTTGGATATTTTTAGTTTGCATGTGTTTCCCTTGAGGGATTCATGTAGCCTAATCTCACTCATGCATGCTTTTGTGTTAAGAGGTAAGAAATCAACTTTACAATTTTAAATTTTAGCACATTGAAAAAGAGTCTATCTCAGTAGGATTGATTCCTTCACCAGAGTTTATTCCATGAAGGAGGTCGCTTAAGTATGCCAGATTTAGAACAAATCCATTCCAAGTTGTCTCATGCAGAAAATTTTCCCTAGAGGAAGACGAATTACATTTTAGCAATTTTCTGTTGTATGGTGGTCATGGAAAGCAAAGAACAGCAACTCTAATAGTAATTACACTAACAGTGAGATCTGGAGGCTGTAGCAGCCTATTTCCAGCAGTATAGCGAAGACATAGCACTCTAATATGATTCTTTTAAGCAGATCTCAGCATTGTATTGGAAGTAGTGCTTATTGTGTGAGAGGGCATTCTCTTCCCAGGCCCTTTCCCAGCATGCATGACAGATATTCCAAGTAGAACAGCACTTAGATATCCTTCAATGACCTTGCATTTCACCTGCTGTCATATCCTCCAGTATGTGCATGCTCAGAAAACGTCATACAGGAGTACAAGGTGCACCTTCGTCAAGCTATTTCAGTCTATTTCATATCACAGACTTAGTAAACAGCACTTTTCTTGTGAATGTGGTGTTCTGGAGTGTTTATTACTTAGATTTTATGATTATACCATACAAAAAGCAGTGTTATTTTTAGAATGCTTGAATGAGGACTCGTCCACCAAACTTTGGGGTTATGTTTGTGGAACCGGAGAGATATTCTAGAAGGAAATTTTGGTCACATGCAAAAGAGTGATACTTGGACTTCAGTCCTTTCTATCCCTCATTCCTAGGGTGAAACCGCCCTCTTATCTCTCTTTCTTCTAGGTTCTATAAAACAAGGCTGCAAGTCAGTGTTCAGGGGTTAGACATTTGTGACAAGTTACAGCAGCAGATCTTCAGCGCGTTTTCTTCCATCCTGCTCTTTTCCATCACAGCATGCCAAATATTGACTAAGCAGCTCATGGTGTATTGGTGACTATGGTTTTGTTCTATTCCCTCTTTGTTAATACAATAAATGCATATGTTTTGTTTCAAACTCTTCAATTTTGTGTTGTTGATTACTTGTGCACTCTTGTTGCAAGGATCTAGTCTGTTATTTCGTGAACTTAATTTGACTTGTTCTTTCACTTAAGGAGCACATTCCTCTTGTTTAATTCACTTAATCACTGCAGTAAATTGGATAATAAATCTTATCTCAATCGTTGTTATTTTATTTGTGAATATACCACTGTTCTTTATTGTTTTCAGGCACCTAGCAGCAGCTTAAGTGTGTTTGTTTACATCTAATTATAGATGCATATTTACTAATTAATGAACAGCAAACGCACATCCTAGGAGCAGCCCACCAACACTGGAAAAGAACCAGAACAAATGAAGAGGCATCCAGAGGTGACAAGGCTAGATCACCAAAAATAATCACCTGCATCTGTTCTCTCCTGGTGCAGATTTATGTGATACCACAACAACAGTTTTACCAAACACTAACCCTTACAGCCATTAGTAAATTTTGGACATTAAAAATTGATAGTCTCAACAGCATGGAGATCAGATCCACAATGTGTTGCCAGGGTGAAACCCTAGATATCATGCTCTCAGCCTCTATCCATGGTGCCTCCAGTAATCGACAATGAAGGATGTCCATGACAGCTATCTCATGTGCCTCTTCTAGTGGTGGTGAATTGAACTTAGCTTGTGGTGCAATTCTCCCCCTCACACCCTACAACAGTTTCAAATCCAAAGTTGTTATCACATGCCCCACTTCTGGCGGCAGCAACGAATTAAACTTAGTTGATGGAATTCTCCCCTTGGTATCCACAAACACCCTCCCATCCAAATTGGCTCCTCCTCTGCATTCTTCGAGCATGAGCAATGTCACTAGATTGAAGAAGCTGTTCAAAGAAGATCTCTCTTGTGGATCCAGCCTAAATTCCTAAGTTACCAGGATACGGATACGGATCCAGATACGGATACGGATACGGATCCGTTGGATTTTTGAAAAGCCAGGATCCGGATACGGCGAGTACAAAAATATATAATAATATTTTTAAAAAATTTTAAAAATACATTTGATGTTTAAAATCAAAACCATTCATGAATCTTGGATCTTTATTGACATTTATTCCTTCACTAGATTCATGTTGTAATGGTTCCATGTTTATCACACCTGCGTTGATAACCAAATATAAATTAATAAAAATGTCATTCTCAAAACAAAATTCTAAAGTGGTACAGGGCGAAATAAAATTAAAAAAAAAAATATAAAATTCTAAATTATTATTTTATAATAAATAATTTTAAAATTTAAATTTAAATAAATAACTAATTAAATTATTAATATTATATATATACATAATTTAAAATTTTAAAAACTAATAAACATATAAAATTTAAATATTAATAAAAAAAAACAATACACATATTAAATAAATGATATAAATTGTAATTATTAAAATAAAATTATAAACATAAAGTTATAAACATAAAATATTTTTTAATTAAAAAAAATATAAAATTCTAAATTATTATTTTATAATAAATAATTTTAAAATTTAAATTTAAATAAATAACTAATTAAATTATTAATATTATATATATACATAATTTAAAATTTTAAAACTAATAAACATATAAAATTTAAATATTAATAAAAAAAACAATACACGTATTAAATAATTGATATAAATTGTAATTATTAAAATAAAATTATAAACATAAAGTTATAAACATAAAATATTTTTTAATTTTTATTTATAACTTACAAATTATATTAATATACTATATGGTTTACGGCCCACGGGCCTACCATATTTAATTTTTATTTATAAATTTTTTTTTTAATATTTAACCCACACTTTAGTGATTATGTTTTTTGAGCACCCGTGGAAATGGTATTAATACATATCATAAATTAATAAATTAATACATAGACTTATTCTCCTGCGTAATGATTAATTAGTGATTTAAAGTTCAATTAATTTAATAAATTTATATTTTGCATGGAGCTAGCAATTACCACGATAAAATCATTAAAGACAGGTAATCCGGGATAACGTAAATTCATATAAAGTATTAATTAAAAAGTATAAATTCGAGGAAGGGAATAGAGATTGTGAAACGCATGGCCGTGGATTCCGTTTTGAAAGCCGAAATAAACAATAACGATAGCGATACCTACACACAGATTTATACAGAAACCAAACTGAGAATTGAAACCCAACTGAACTGCGTGATGAACATTTTGTTAAGTGACCGTACGGATCCCACCGTATCCGTACCCGTACCCGTTTCGGATTCGGGGATCCGAGGTATCACCGCATGCCCCCAGCGGATCCGGTAACGGAGCTAAATTCCTTAGAGAAAACCATTTTGATTTCTTTCAGACAAGCAAACTTGATACTTCTACATTCCTGGTGAATAGTGATGCCCTGGTGCAGACAATGTTCTACACTAAACACAGGATGATATATCAATTTAATGGCTTATGGCCACAATTGCTAGACCTTCACCCATGGATCTCTCAATTCCAGAAACCCTTTCTTAAACCAAAGGCTTTCATATACCTCGATTCCTGCAGCTTCCTTTTAGTAGAGTTTGATTCAATGGCAGAAAAAGATCTCATTTTTCACTTGAGGCCATGGTTTTTGGGTTTTTCTAGCCTATCGATAATTCCACGTTTCCCCAGTTTTAATCCCTCCATGGACTCACTTTCCTTTGCACCCAATTGGTTGCATCTCCCTAACCTTCCTCTCAAAATTGGGCATTGAATTTTTTGAGCAGGATTGGGAATGCACTGGACAAGGATCACTTACGTTGCCCAAAGACCAACAAAAGGCACATCAAGCCCAAAGACTGACAAAAGGCACATCAATACCCCTAGACACGGATTTGCATTGGAATTCATCTTTCCAAGGCACTACTAAAAGAGATTTGGCTAGACCCCACAGACTGTGTGAAAATAGAAACTAGACTATAAGGCTTGAGCAAGCTACTTTCTAGTGTAGAGCATGCTTTGATGTATAGTGTTCACTGTCCTAGATGTCGTCCTAGAACCTCTTCAAAATCCCTAGAAATAGTTCAGCAATCAATGTTCCACAACATGTTCCCCACAGTACGGAGCACACTTCCCATGTTTCCCACACTCCCGAGATGCGCCTAGGGAGAAGTTTCGCAACGTCCCCTTTTCGTGGAAACTGAAGGAGAAGTGAGGGGGGGACATTTCGCCAATGGGACAGATGCATTTCTCCAAAAGGGGTGCTCGTGGACATCCCCCTTGGTATCCACAAACCCCCTCCCATCCAAAATGGGTCCTCCTCTGCATTCTTCGAGCATGGGCAATGTCACTAGATTGAAGAAGTCGTTCAAAGAAGATCTCTCTTGTGGATCCAACCTAAATTCCTTAGAGAAAACCAATTTGATTTCTTTCAAACAAGCAAACTTCTACAATCCTCATGGTGAGTGATGCCCTAGTGCAAACACTATGTTCCACCAAGACTCCAGTGCGGGGAGACGCGGGTGCGAGGAGACGCACAGGGAGGTCATATAGGAGTACCCTCAAATTTTAGGGAAATTTCAAATACATTGATCCATTTCATTCATCATTTTATAATCTACATTAATTTAAAATTAAATGCATCATTCATCATTCTAGAATCTAAATTAAAATTTAAAAGCAAAACAAACTAGTATATTACTATATACTATATACTAGACACTAAAGTTTGAACACTAAAATAGTAAATTACTGAATTCAAAATTGATATAACTCAAACTCTCAAACTCAAAAATAGTTAAGAGCGAGGAGTCAATAATTGGTCTAAGGTCATCAATATCTAGTGTCACACAAAGGTAAAATTGAAAAGTAAAAATGGACAATGAGGACTGAAATAAAATCAACATCAAGGAGTTGATCTCAATGATTGGTCCTCTACATTAAGACTTAAGTGTTATTAGACAAATTTGAGGGGGCGTGTATCCTCCCTCAAAAGGGGACGCCCAAAAGCACCCCTTTTGGGGAGTCGCGTGCCCCAAAGGGGACGTCCAGAAGCACCCCTTTTGAGGGGGGATGCCCAAAAGCACCCCTTTTGGGGAGTCGCATCACCCACACTAGGAAAATGCACCTCCCCACGTCTCCCCAAAAGGGGTGGGTGAGGAAACGCACCCCCAGACGTCCCCCCGTCCCAGGTGCGTGGGGTGCGAGGGGTGCGTGCACCCGACCCTAGGGGACGCGTGCCCGTGGAACACTGTGCAAACAATGTTCTACACTAAACACAGGATGATATATCAATTTAATACCTTATGGCCACAATTGCTATACCTTCACCCATGGATCTCTCAATTCCATAAACCCTTTCTTAAACCAAAGGCTTTCATATACCTGTGCTCTTGCAGCTTCCTTTTAGTAGAGTCTGATTCAATGGCAGAAAAAGATCTCATTTTTCACTTGAGGCCATGATTTTTGGGTTTTTCTAGCCTATGGATATATCCATGGTTCCCCAATTTTAATTCCTCCATGGACTCACTTTCCTTTGCACCCAATTGGTTGCATCTCCCTAACCTTCCTCTAAAATATTGGGCATTGAATATTTTGAGCAGGATTGGGAATGCACTGGACAAGGATCGCTTACGTTGCCCAAAGACCAACAAAAGGCATGTCAATAACTAGACACGAATTTGCATTGAAATTCTTCTTTCCAGGGCACTACTAAAAGAGATTTGGCTAGAGCCCACAGACTGTGTGGAAATAGAAACTAGACTATGAGGCTTGAGAAAACTACTTTCTAGTGTAGATCATGCTTTGATGTACAGTGTTCATTGTCCTAGATGTCGTCCTAGAACCTCTTCAGAATCCCTGGAGCCAGTTCAGTAATCAATGTTCCGCAACATGCCCCCCATGTTGCGGAGCACGCTCCCCATGTTTCCCACACTCTCGAGACGAGGGGATGCCTAGGGAAAAGTTTCCCTACATCCCCTTTTTGTGGAAACTGAAGGAGAAGTGAGGGGGGAACATTTCCCAAATGGGACATACGCATCTCTCCAAAAGGGGTGCTCGTGGACATCCCTTCTAAATTTTGCCTAAAAACAATAATTTTTTAGTGGGAAAACCTAATATTCAAGTCTAGGGCCCTGTTACCGCTCAAACTAGCAAGGGGTCCTAGAGGGGCACTTTCTAGGTTAAGAGCAACAATGAAGCTAAAGCCCACTGTCACCACAACTAAAACTCTTTTACCCGATTATTTTAATGACTGGTTGTATTGGAAGCCTAGGGAATGCATTGGATCTTATGCAGGATTACAAGTGGCTTCCATTTGGGTTTGGTCTCCCTATACAGGATCCTAACCCCCAGAGGTCTACATTGGCACATATAGGGTGTGCATAGAGAGCCATTGGCGGCCACAGTAGCAGACAACACTCCACGGATCTTCATCGATGCTCAGAGACTACAAGCAATCCACTTTTGCGATGATGGTCATATGCTTGGTACATTATGCCTAGCAAGCCCCCACAGGAGCCCCACACTCTTGGCAAGTGTCCCAGGACTTGTACAATGTCATGGCTGTATTTATTCCACCACTCGCCCCTTGCAAAGGATCTACACGCATCTCCGATTCATATGGAGACCCATGGGGTCATTTATGTGCCTTCAAACCCACTGGGAGCACCACAGGTCTACTACTTGGAGAACAAGGGGCCACCCGCTTGTCCATCATATTCCGAGGAATTTATTCCTTAGTATGGCACTTCAGGTGATTTTTAGGCCTTTGCAGAGCCTCCCGACATGTACATATTATTATTTGGCCCCTTGTCAAGCTTATTTTTACACTTGTGAGCTAGTTTGGTGGGCTTGTCACCAAAAGCGGTTTTATTTGCACATTATTTTAACATTAGGGGCCAATGTAGGCCCATAGGCTAGTTTGAACTCCTTAGGAGGCTATATATTGATGTTAGATACAGTCATTTGGATCATCACTTGACTTGGGATCTCTCTAATCATAGAGAACTTCGCATTTTTTCCTTGGAGGACATTTTTTGGAGATGGATGAATTTTGACGTATGGATTTGGGCTATTTTTCTTGTCTTGGAGCTTTGTCTTTGCAAACGAAATGTGGGTTGGATATATTTTATAACGTTGTAAGTAAATTCTGACGTTGTTATTCTTGTTGCTTCATATTGCTAAAATTAGGGCTAGTTGTTGCATAATTGAAATGTGGAATTAAGCATGTTTCAGCTAATTTAATATATGGGCCAATGTTATATGAATGAAATGTCCTAGAGATTATTTGTCTCAATAAGCTTGCATCATTTGCTTTGAAGTATAAAAGCTCGAAGGTCACTTTTCTTTTCTTTCTCTCAACATTGGATGAAGCTGACTTTCTAGGTCTCCTTGATCAAGAAACCAAGTTCTTACTCATGATCATCCTTGACTACATATCCCCAAGTGAATTAGGCACTGATCCCTCAAAAAAGGTGATCATTTTAACCCTCTTTTTACCCTTTTCCCCTTTTTCGCTAGGTCCAGCAACATTAGGTCACCTAGGGCATCAATTTCCTGGGAATTGACCAAAGGAAAAATTTCAAACTCCTACAAGCTACTGCACTGGTGGGTCCCCTCCCTCTCCTCCAAATTTGAGGCAATTCTAACAGTGGAATCTTCGCGAATCCCAAGCCCTAGCTCTAGGATCGAATTTTGCCTAGGCCTCTCCAAGGCTAGACCTCAACAGGATCAATTAAACCTTTTGAAGTAAATATTCTTGTTTAGTCCTTTCCTTTCACCTTGTCCAGGATATGAACATCATTGGTTGCTACATTCCATCCTCGAACCTGGACTGGGTCCACTTGGCCCCGTGTGGTCCCATTTCTCATTAAAGATTATTTGTCAAGGACAATTTGGGAATCCAAGTTTCCCAAGGATTATAAGGATTGAGAACCTCGTCTATAAGCCTATTCCTTCTCCCTCAACCCTCCAATCCTCACCCCTTACCCCTAGAGGACCAAGTCCCTTACTTAAAGAACAAGCAAGTTCCATTCTTCACTCCATCCTTGGGAAAAGGTTTCCAAGGTCACTTTCCACTTATCCATTGACATATACTTTACAAGTAATTCCTACACTACCGGGACTCCTCCCATCAGTGAAAGTTCGTAAAGGGCAGGGAGACTTAGCAGTGGTGACAATGCACTAAGCCTCTATTGTTTCCCTTAACCTAGCAGTTGCCCTCTTAGGAAACCCTTTTAGGTCCCTTTTTGGTTTGAGTGGTAACAAATCCCTAATGTGGCTAGACCTAGAATAAAAAAGGAAAGGTGAAGAAAAATGGTTCTTTAAGAGATCACCTTATGGTAGACCAATGCCTAATACTTTGGAGAGATTGGAGTCAAGAAGAATATGAGAATGGACTTCATTTCTAGGTCAAGGAGGCTTCAAGGACAACTTCACTTGTCTTTCGGACAAAGGAGAGTGACCTTAAAGCTTTTACACTTCGATTTGCAAGGTAAAATGGCTTGTTGAGATAAATTCAATCGTAGAATTATCCCTAGGTGAATTCGTTCAACATATATGGCCCATACATAGAGAGATGCTATATAAAAACATAATTCCACAATTTCGTAGTAAATGCATGCAGTGATTAGCCCTAGTATTGCGAAAATCTCATCATCAATGCATGTGACAAAGTAAAAGAAGAAATAGCATTACATTTGTACTTACGTGTAAGAGAATATATCCAACCATCAATAAACTTGCCAATCAAGAAGCTCCAAGATAAGAAAAGATAATCCAAACATCAAAATTCATCTATGCTCCAAAATTTCGTCCACCAAGAAGGAATAGCGAAAATCTCTAGAGAGATACAAATCCAAACCAAGTGATGACGAGAAATGAACTCTCATCAAGTGTATTTATACACTCCTAATGAGTTTGATTTAGCTACTTGGGCCTACATTGGCCGCGAAAATAAAACAATGTGCAAATAACTAATTTTTAGTGACAAGCCCACCGAACTAGCTCATAAACAAAATAACAAGCCTCTCAAGAGGTCAAATGATCAACAATACATGTCGTTGGGCCCTCTAAAAAGCCTTATGAAGTCCATAAGTGTCATAATGAGGAATAGGACTCCCAATAGTAATGGACAAGGGGTTAGCCTCTTGTTCTCCACATAATAAACCTATGTTACTCCCAATGGGTGTGACGGAACACAAATGACCTCATGGGTCTCGAAGTAAGTCGAAGATGCCTGTAGACCATCTGTAAGGGCTCAGATGATGGTGTAAGTGATGCCACATCAACATACAAGTCCCGGGTCATCTACCAAGTGCATGGTACAATTGTGGGGTCAGTTGGGCAAAGGTGAACCAAGTGCATCTTCCTCGTCCAATGGGTGAATCTCAAGCAATCTCTGAACATCTTTGGCAATCCATGGAGAGTTGCCTACTGTTGTCCAGGCCCATGGCTCTCAACACACACCCTACATGTGCCAATGTAGCCCTCTGGAGGGTTAGGACCCCATATAGAGAGACCAAACCCAAAATGGAGACCACCTACAATCTTACATAAGATCCAATGCATCCCCTAGCCTTCCAGTAATCCAAGTCATCAAGGAAATCGAGTAAAAGAGCTTACAAACCATGGACAACAGGTGAACACTTCATAATGGCATGCCCTTCCATAGTAGGCTTTGGCATGTGCTAATGTCTCCAAGCTCCAAATGGCGTTAACCAAGTATCCTATTAGGTGGTTTCTACTTCTAAAGGGGATAGTATGTCCAAGGTACATCCTTTAAAGGGTGGTGGCATTTGATAAAGATATGAATGGAGTAGGGGATGAAAAGGGGCAACCCTGGGCCACATGTTGGGGTACAAGGGCAGCTGAAAAAAGGGAATCCCACAATTGGGTATATTATGTATAGGAGGGAGCAATCGTGGTACCTGAGGTGCCTCTACTTTGATTTTTCCACCCTTCTTTATATGCCTTTTTCCTTTTATGATTTTTTATTTAATTCACTGCTTGGGGCTGAAGGGATAAGAGCATGATGTGTAATATATAGCAGTGGATACCCACTTTAAGGTAGGGCGGTTCATTGCCTACCAGGAGTTGGGACAATCATGGGTTCCTGAATGATAAAGGAGGCTCATCTAGGGCCTATAGGAACTATGGTGATGGCCATGACGATGGGGTAGAGCTCATGTCTTGGCTTTTGCCCACGTACTAAATGTGTTTGTCTTGACCATCTTTGCATTTTGTGGTACATTTTCCTATTGAATGTGGCCAATTATGCTTTTATTTTTATTTTTAGCTGCATCAACCTTTGGGGCATCACTCCAAGCCTGACATAAGCTATGGGCAAGGGGAGGGGGAAGGCTAACCCTGTGTGGACCTAGTGGAGGAATGTGGACCCTGGTAGGAGAAATGATGAATGAGGTTATAATGAGTGTAAGGGGAGTGATATATGTGGATGACAGAGTGGGACCACACAACCAAAATCAGGGTTTCCCATGTACTACCATCCCAAAAGCCCAACGGTTACTAAAAGAGGTCCCACAGACTAGGGTCCAAGGTTAACATCCAAAAGAGGTCAAGGGAACAAAAGCACAAACCTAGCCCACTCTTTCCGCCGAATCCCCCCATTAATACATGCCCATAAGTATCCATGTCAAGCAAACTACAATATTCAATTACCTAATGACAAGACATACCTCTAGGTCCGGAAGGCCCACCTTCAAACAAACGATCATAACAAAAGCGTGAGGGACCACATGGCTGGCTCAAGTGGTGGAGAAATCGCACAACGAGCTAGTTGGTGGTTACAAGGGGTCGTTGGCTAATGCTTGAGGACCATCTTGGAGAAAAAAATTCTCCTAGGAATATCACCCACAAATTGGTGGGTAACAGGCCCTACTAATGTTATGTAATTAATGGTAAAGTTAAATTCTTTCATTTTCATCCATTTACTTAAATTTTTAACATTACCATTAATTGTTTCAGAATGTTTGAGATTGGTGTTGAATTTTCTACAAGGTGAGTAGTAGAAAACAATTTTATGCTTTGATAATACTACCTAATGATATTCAATCAATTTATCTCATGCCATTGATATCATTGATCAATTATAATCAAAACATATCAACAGTAAATGCAACGAAATCAGTAAGGATCATAAAAAGACAGCCATGCACAACAAAGACAATATTCTTACCCTAGGAAAACCAACCGTGGAAGAAATCCCAAAAACTTTTCTTTTAGGAGAAATTAGTCTTCAACAAGGTTTCCAAATCCAATTTGTCTAGAAATTTGTGTCGTACAAATTCAAATACTAGTCAAAACTTGGTCAAGGTAGTTGAAAGTCAATGCTAGTCAAACCAACCAAAATGCTCAGAAGTCAACACTGGTCAAACAATCAACCTGCAGTCAAATTTCGGCCCTGTGGCTCTTGCAGTCAACTGCAATCAAATTCTGACACACATGCACCCCTCTTATAGCTCAGTCAGCTCTAGTCAAACTCAACCCAAAACAGTTCAATCAACTTGTTATGAAACCAGCTCAAGAAAAGATAGAAAACATAGATCAACGCCTTAGAATTCAACCTCTTCGAGGGGGCAACCTCCTTTACATTACATAAATGAACAATTCTTGGATGATACAAATGACAAAACCTCCTTTCTATATATAGGAGTCTAAGCAGTCACAATATAATCCAGCCGACCTAACAATAATAATATAAAGCCACAAAAATAACAATAGAGGGATTCTAAGGGGCACAGAAATAACAATACGGGGGTAATAGGGGCACAACAATATAAATAAGGGGTATAACTACAATAGTAATGGGGTAATCACTAGTATTATAGGGACCCAACATGCCCCTCTCCTTCAAAAAAGTGTTGTCCTCAACGCTTGAGCAGTTCTGGATACTTTTGCATAAAATTCTCATCCTCCCATGTGGAATCTTCAGCGGATAAGTTCTTCCACTTGATAAGATACTCTGAAA
The DNA here is from genome assembly GCA_031772625.1 of Pinus tabuliformis. NCBI lineage: Eukaryota > Viridiplantae > Streptophyta > Pinopsida > Pinales > Pinaceae > Pinus > Pinus tabuliformis. The sequence continues at coordinate 1,008,705,679 of CM062816.1, forward strand.
TTGATCGATTTCGTAGCTGTCGAGTTCTTGTTTCTGTGACTGCTTCCGATTCCAATATAATTTTTCCTTCCTCGTCAAGTTCTGGCAATATTGTTTGAACTGGGAGCTTGTCGCCTATAACCTTCTTTAAACATGAAACATGGAAAACTGGGTGCAATCGAGAAGCTGCAGGAAGCTCCAATTTGTATGCCATAGTACCAATCTTTTCCAACACCTTGTACGGACCATAATACTTTGGTGATAATTTATTATCCTTCTTAGCTTGCTTTAGGGACATTTGCTTATATGGTTGTAGCCGTAGGAATACCCAATCACCTACATCAAAACTTCTTTCACTGCGATGTTGATCTGCCTGTTGTTTCATTCTATTTTGTGCCAACACGAGGTTATCCTTTAAGAGTTGGAGGACTTGTTGTTGATGTTCGATGTGATGTTCCACTGCCTGAACCTTAGAATTTTCTCTTAAATATGATGTGATTGATGGTGGTTGATACCCATAAAGTGCCATAAATGGGGTCATTTTTGTTGCTGTATGGAAGGAAGTGTTATACCACCATTCAGCCAGAGGCAACCATTTGACCCATTGTGTCTGTTTATCAGATACAAAGCAACGAAGATATCCTTCCAAACATTTGTTTACTATCTCAGTTTGCCCATCAGATTGAGGATGATAAGATGAGCTATGAGCTAACTGAGTACCAAGACAAGAAAATAATTCTGTCCAAAAATTTCCAGTGAAAATGGGATCTCTGTCACTTACAATAATCTTTGGGTTTCCATGTAGCTTTTGAATTGTTTCCATAAATGCAGTAGAAACTGTACTGGCTTTAAATGGATGTGATAATGCACAAAAGTGTGCATACTTGGTAAGTCTGTCAACTACCACCATGATGACACTCTTTCCCTCAGACTTGGGTAAACCTGTGATAAAATCCATTGAAACCTCCTCCCAACGTTGGCTTGGAATGGATAAAGGTTGTAATAGACCCGGTGTCTTAATTGTTTCAACTTTATTTTGTTGGCAAACCAAACATTCCGCCACAAACTTTTGAATATCTGATTTAAGGCCATCCCAAAAAAATTCCTTCTTAACCCTGTGGTAAGTTTTTAAAAATCCTGAGTGCCCTCCTAAGGGAGAAGTGTGCAATTCCATAAGAATCTTTTGTTTTAGCTGGGAATTCTTACAGAGGTATAAGCGATCTTTGTACCATAACGAATCATTTTGCCAGCTAAATGTATCAGAAGTACTGGAATCTTGTTGTAGCTTTCGAATAAGTGCCCACACTTCTTCGTCATTCTTCCATTCCTCCTTTGCTTCATTTATCCAATCTGGTTGGATAATAGAAATGGCACACAACAATGCTTCCACATCCTCATCCTTTCTTGAGAGTGCATCTGCCACCACATTTTGCTTCCCTTTTTTGTAGATGATTTCAAAGTCATAACCCAACATCTTTGTGACCCACTTTTGTTGCTCTTCAGAGGATAATCTTTGTTCTAAAAAGTATTTAAGGCTATCATGATCCGTTTTTACCTTGAAGTGTCTTCCCATTAGGTAGGGTCGCCATTTCTTAAGTGCATGGAGTATTGCCAACATTTCCTTCTCATAAATAGCTTTGCTTAAAAACTTTTCCTTGATTGGACGACTTTCAAAAGCAATGGGTCTTTCATCTTGCATTAGAACAGCACCAATTCCATTTCCTGAAGCATCACATTCCACAATAAAGGTTTTTGTGAAGTCCGGTGTAGCTAAGACCGGTGCTTGGCACATTGCCTCTTTAAGATGTTCAAAGGCCTTTGTTGCTTCCGGAGTCCATGAAAATGAATCTTTCTTCAATAATGTTGTTAGAGGTGCTGCTATTCTCCCATAATTCTTAACAAACTTGCGATAATACCCTGTCAACCCAAGAAATCCTCGCAGATGCTTTATGGATGTGGGGATTTTCCATTCCTTAATGGCTTTAATTTTGCTAGGGTCTACCTTAACTCCTTCATGAGATACAATATGACCCAAATATTCCACCTCCTGGACTCCAAAGAAACATTTGGATCTTTTTGCATATAATTGTTTCTCCTCCAATAGTTGTAACACCTTGTCAACATGTTCATTGGTAAGGCCAAAAGGCATGACCAAAAGGCATGACCAAAAAGGCATGTTGAAGGTGCATTGGTAAGGCCAAAAGGCATGACCAAAAATTCATAATGACCCTCATGAGTTCTAAATGCCGTTTTCGGAATGTCTTCAATCTTCATTCTGATTTGATGATATCCCGAACGAAGATCCAACTTGGTGAAGTAAATTGATCCATGCAATTCATCCAGTAATTCATCAATGACAGGAATGGGGAACTTATCTTTAATAGTGAGCTTGTTGAGCTCCCTATAATCTGGACACATGCGCCATGATCCATCCTTCTTGTGCACCAATACTACTGGAGCTGAGAAAGAACTTTGACTCGGTTGAATTATACCAGCCTCTAGCATTTCTGCAACCATACGTTCAATTTCACTTTTTTGGACATATGGATATCTGTACGGCCTGATGTTTGGAGGAACACTTCCTGGAATCAGATGAATAGCATGATCATGATCACGCATAGGTGGGAGACCTTTGGGAGTCTCAAATACCTTGGAATGATTGTCCAGGACTTTTTGGAGATCTGGAGAAATAGATGATTCCAATGTGGAAACATCTAGCGAACATAATTGTGCAATTACACCTCTTTGCTCCTTTTTTAGAAGCTTTGTCATGCCATTAGAGCTGATTATCTTTCCTGGTTTCCCTGCAATACCCCTTAATTCAACTTCCTTTCCTTCCACAGAAAATTTCATGAAAAGTTCTTGAAAATTAAAAGCTATTGTACCCAAGGATTGTAGCCATTGGACTCCTAGTACAACATCAGCACCTCCCATTGGAATGGAAAGCATTGGGCTAGTCAATACATATTCTCCCATGGATAGCTTGATATTATGGCACTTTCCAGAACAATTTATTGTTCCTCCATTTGCAATCATCACTTGACACTCTGGTGCTGGATATAGGAAGCAATTCAATTCTTTTGCTACCCTACAATGAATAAAATTGTGGGTGCTTCCTGAATCAATCAACACTATTACCTTTTTCTTCTTGATTTGTCCTTCTATCTTGATGGTTTGAGGAGTGGTAATTCCCGCCAATGCATTACAAGATATGGTCGGATTTATTTGTTCTTCATCTAGGCTTTGTTCCTGGAATATATCCTCTTCTTTTGACCTTTCTTGCTCCTTTTCTTCTTCCTCTTCACAATCTATGTAGAATAATTTCTTCTCAGCACACTTATGACCTTTTGTGTATTTGCTATCACAATTGTAACAAAGCCCTTTTGCTCTTTTTTCTTCCAATTGTTGTGGTGTCAACCTTGTAGGTTGTGGAAGACTATGGGCAACAACACTTCCGTCTTTATAGTTGTGAATGGTATGCTTCCTAGTTGCCATAATTTTGCTTTCCATTTTTCTTGCTAACCTGAATGCCTTCTCTAATGAATCAGGTTCCCAAAGGCACACATCATGTTGGATATTATCCTTTAAAGACCCTATGAACACATCAATCCTATGCTCCTCTGGAATATCTTTTACCCTTATGTTCAATTTTTGGAACTCCTCAATGTGCTCCATTATTGAACCCTTTTGTTTGAGACTTATCAATTGGCTAAAAAAAGTGTTGCTTTTTGTATCCTCATAATGTGCTATCAATTCTTCCGTAAAAATTGCCCAAGTGATAAATTGTTTACGAGAGCAAAGCCATTGATACCATACAAACTGATTTGGTTCCAAATATAAAGTTGCCATACGTACCTTTTGTGTGTTTTGCACATTATTGAGATCGAAAAATTGCTCCATCTGTAATATCCATGTGGCGGGATCCTTGCCATCAAACTTCCTCATATCGATTTTTGGAATATGGTGGGTCTTCGATCCAACATTAGAGTCTATGGAATCATGATTAACATTTCTTTTGTTCACATCATGAGTTTCCTTTACAACCTTTTCACCATTAGTAAGTATTTCTTGTAGAAAATTTGTCAAATCTGTCTTCAAATCTGCCATGTCTGTCTTCAAATCTGTCCTCAAATCTGTCTTCAGATCATCCATCTTAGCTTCCATGCCCTTTATCTTAGATTCCACGCCATTTATCTTAGATTCCACGCCATTTATCTTAGCATCTGTTAGCTTTTGTGAGCGTGACATTTGTTGCACTTGTTCTTGTAATTTTGATATATCATGTAGCATTTCTTCCTCTTCTTCATGAGTCATGCTAGAGCTTTCAGGTTCCTTACTAGGTGTTTGCATTTTCTTTCCTCGGGGCATCAGTTACTGATAATAATGCTTTACTATGCCCTTTGAATTCCTTCAAATCAAGCTTATGCAAAAATTTAAAAAAAAACTACACACCTTTTTTTTACTTTGTAGAAGCCTGATATTGAATCTGATGTATCTCTGTAATTTCGAATCATCCAGTTTTGAAACTGTGACCTGTAGTAGCCTTCTATGTCCTCTTTCCAATGCCACTAGTCTGATCCAAATTGGATTCTCCAAGAAAGAGTTATGCACAATCTCCCGCAGTGACCTGATTATAGACTAGTTCAGTAGAGCGAACTTGTATGAAGTGCCACGTGTCACTGTTCCAACCTTTGACTCTGAAAAATATATACAAGAAAACTACAGTCCGTCCTCTTTCTGTACCTTCTTACGAAATTTCAATCCGATGCTCAAAAAGAAAGTTATGACGATTTTCCCCAGGTCACCTGTTTTGAATGTAATTCAGGAGTCTGCAAAAAGACCAACTTCCTCAGATCATATCTCCGAAAATATCACGCGAAATGCTCTGAAATTCGGACCCAAGGTTCAGCGCGATGTCTTCTCAAATGGGTTTTTTTTGCGACTTCTGAAACGTCACAGAAAAAAAGTTATAGCGAAAATGCCACGATGACCTGTTTGGAGCAGCGAAACCCTAGAATCCAAAGCTCTGATACCAAATGTTATGAAACCAGCTCAAGAAAAGATAGATCAACGCCTTAGAATTCAACCTCTTCGAGGGGGCAACCTCCTTTACATTACATAAATGAACAATTCTTGGATGATACAAATGACAAAACCTCCTTTCTATATATAGGAGTCTAAGGAGTCACAATATAATCCAGCCGACCTAACAATAATAATATAAAGCCACAAAAATAACAATAGAGAGATTCTAAGGGGCACAGAAATAACAATATGGGGGTAATAGGGGCACAACAATATAAATAAGGGGTATAACTACAATAGTAATGGGGTAATCACTAGTATTATAGGGACCCAACACAACTCAAGTCAAACTTGGCCAAACAAAGAGAGAAACAACTCATTCAAACTATCAACTCATCCTCCTTTTCTCCACACGTGGAGTTGTCCAAGAGACCTCAAAAAGATGAAGAAACTCACTTTTTTGGTGGAGAAAATGAGATGTCACATCATCTATATATACTAGTCGAATGGGGGTAAATTAACCCCAAAGGACACCCTTTCATGAGTTGGGTAGACTTGGAAACCTCTTTGGCATTCGGGGATACCTCCCAATGCTACACAAAAATCAACAATTGGTTCCAAACTCACTGGATTGCATATTGAGAAAGTAGAATTTTAGATCCCACAAACATCCAACAAACTTAATAATTTTCAGGTCTTCAAGATTGGAGGAATTGCAACATTTCCATTCAATTATATCATGTAAGAGGGTGTGGAACTAGCATCTAATTAAAAGCACCTAGCCCTCTATGTACATTGATGTTGGTGGCAATGATTGGTGAACTCCTCTATCATGAACATAGTGAAATTGTACCTATCAGTCAAAAAAAAATTTGATTTAACATGTTAAGCTTTTTCTATCTTATTTCAATTCTTAAAGGGTGATATTGATGATGAAAATCCTAATATAGGAAATGATTTTGATGACATGTAGGTATTTATTGTAGCATCATTTTTTTTTACTATAGAGGCCATCTAAAGACTCTTTGTTGATGTATTTTTGGTTCAAAGATGGATTGCACTCGATGTTATTTTGGTTATATGCACCCTTGCTATATATATGAGAAACTTTGCATATTTGTGTATAATGGTTTGGATTCATATGGATGGACATGAAGATTTATGTTTTTTTTCAAAATCTGAATATTTTTGTATTTTTGATCGACTGGCTCTTTCGTCCAATTTTTTTCTCATTCCTAGTTCTAGGGTCAATCGGTTTGATGATTGCTCTGGTTCTAATAACATTGGTTCATTGTCCATTGTTCATTTTCATTTTTAACTTACGATTCTTTTGACATCTCACATTTTACTACTTTTGAGATTTAGTAATTTCCATTTACTATTCCAATCTTTGAACTTTAGTATCTACTACTTTGCTTAGTACTAATCAGATTCTCGAATAATGAATGATGAATTTTAAATCAATGTATACAATGTTTTACTATTTCTATTTCATTGAATTATTTATGATGTATGAATCAATGTATTTCATTATTGAATTTGAATGATACACACACCCTAACATCCCATCATCCCCCGTGAATTTCCCTAAAATTTGGGTGTGCTTCCAAACATCTCCTCACCCCCACCCTCTGCATCTCCCCATTCTCACATCCTCCCTTCCAATAAACTTGGTTAAGCATTGTCAATAACAAGTCATAAACGAAGGTTAGTGGCATGCCTACTTGGTGGCACAACACCTCTGATCATCAACAACTAGTAGATCCTGCAACTGAGGCCCTAGTGAAAGCATAAAAATAAACCTCTTCTAGCTCTAGCCCTATTACCACTCAATCTAGTAGGAGTCCTAGGAGGGATACCTAAGGAACAACTACTAGACCAAATACCAACAATGGGACAAAGACCCACTTGTGAAAATTTCACCATTGAAATCCTATTGCAGCAACTGGAAATTATTTTTCGAATTGTTAATTAATTTAACAATCTATCTACTATGGAAAATACCAAATAATTCACACTGCAACCTTCACAACTAAAACTGTGGAAAATAATAGCACTAAAAACTGAGAAATATGTTAGCACACACAAATCAAATTAACAAAGTTATTTTTGGACAAATGTTCCCGAAAAAACCCAATATAGGAAAATCAGTGCAGAAGCTGAGGGTTTTTATTATGCAGCAGTGAATTTCTGAGTACAATCTATGGATGCCCCATCTAGCAATCCAAACGGCACGAAAATCTGGCCAAAATTATCTAAGGGAATTTCCCTTCCTCCACAAGCAACCTCGGCACAACTCTGCTTCAGAAAACTCGTCCTTTTGGACACTCTATGCAGACCCTTAGACGTCCAACCCAGAATTGCCTCTGATGAAGTCGTTATGCCCGTCTCTGCTAAGGAAAACGATTCTTCGGCCTTCTAAAAGAATTTCCAGGCCTCTGGACGCTGAATTGATTTCCCCCCCAGCTAAATCGAATTACCCTCTAAAGTTGACTATGCATTCCTCTACGCTACCTCGCTAGGAATAACTCAGCCTCTTGTTGCTACCTCTCTCTCTTGGGATACTGCTACCACATCATCTATATAGGCTTTCATGCCATATTCATCTAGAAGGAAGGACATCCTAGCCTTCCAAATGACATAGTTTGAGGCTCCCACAAACCTATCCTAATCTTTAAGCCCAGTTGTGCCATCTCAACAAACCTGTCGAAAACTCCCTTTTTCCTGTTGCTTGGCTGCTAGATCTGCGATACGCACTCCCTGCTGGAGTGAGAAGATCTACATATAGCTACTGCCAATCTGCAACTGGAAAAATCGAACCACGAAAACTCGAAGTCCCTTGAGAGAAATTTTCCCTTTGTGTGTGTTTTTCTCTTTCCACCCTATGTTGATTTTGCTTCTGCAAATTGCAGTAAAACCCTTTGAGCCCAAACAAGGAATCTGCTCAGCGAAAATATGATGTTGCTCCCTTTGCCTATTGGAATCACTGAATCTGACAAGCCGAACATTTTTGTCAATCTGCACTAAAAAATCGATCTGCCCAGCAATTTGAACTGGATGGCTTACGCTCTAGGCGGCCTCCAGAAATTCGTCTTGTTGGTCCCTCTGAACAACGAGTTTTTTCCTTCATTTTTGAGCTTCCCCGTATGATCAATCACGCTCTCATACCATGTGAAAATTTCACCAATGAAATCCTATTGCAACAACTAGAAATTTTTTCTAATTGTTAATTAATTTAACAATTTATCTACTACGACAAATACCAAATAATTCACACTGCAACCTTCACAAATAAAACTACATAAAATAATAGCACTAGAAACTGAGAAATATGCTAGCACACACATCAAAATTAACACAGTTATTTTTGGCCAAATCTCCCCAAAAAAACCCAATGCGGAAAACCAGTGTAGCAACTGAGGGGTTTTATTACTATGCAGCAGTGAATTTTTGAGTAGAATCTATCGATGCCCAATTGGCAATCCAAACAGCAAGAACATATGGCCAAAATTATCTAAGGGAATTTCCCTTCATTCACAAACAACCCTGGCACAACTCCGCTTTAGAAAATTGGTCCTTCTAGACCCTCTGTGCAGATTTCTACGCAATCCTTGTGTAAACCCTTATCTAGCTTGGAACTACCTCTGATGAAGTCATTATGCCTATCTCTGTTAAGGAAAATGATTCTTCCACCTTCGAAAAGACTTTCCAAGCCTCTGGAAGCTTAATCGATTTTCCCCTAGCTAAATCGAATTGCCCTCTGAAGTTGACTATGCAGTCCTCTGCACTGCCTCACTGTGAATAACTCGGCCTCTTGTTGCTGCCTCTTTGGATCCGGAAAACTTCCTTAGGATCATTGTCCCTACGCCTCTCCATTCATGCTTCCTTCTAAAGCTCGAACTCTTCTCACAACTGTTGGCTCTTTGGAAAAATCAAACACTCTAAGGAAATTGAACCCCTCGAGTATATCCTCCATCTACCAATCGACTTCTTCTTATAATCTTCTATTGGACCTCTAACGACCAAGAAGAAAACTTAATCAAGGGCCCATATTAATTCCTTGTCGATCCGTATGAGTTTCTGGATGATTCACATCTTATCTAAATTAATTTTGATTAATTACCAAATTTCATAACTTTAGACTTAAGAAATATTTAAAAAGTAGGTTAATAATATGATTGGGACACTTATAGGTGGAACTTTTAGAAACAATTTCTCGATAATTGAGAACTCTTGTGTTTTAGCCTCTCCACAATGTTTAGAGACTAGAACACTTTCGATGCTATAGAAACTAACACCACTATCACCTTAGTCAATGTCCCCTGCTCTTTACAGACTTTCACCAATGGGAGGAGTCCCGATATAAAGGAAATCATTTGAAAGATAGGATCAATGGCAAGATATGATGTGATTTCAAGGGCCCATTCAAAGGAGAGGCTCAAATGATGCCCCAATGCTTTAAGAAGAAGCTAATGGCTCTCCAAGAAAGGCCTATGAAGAGACCTAGACCTAGGAGAAACAACTATTCAATTACAGGATATACTCCTAGACTTAAGGCTTCCTAAAGAGGAAGGACCTCCCTAAGGGCTTTGTAGGATGAAAAACCATATAAGGTTTTAACACCAATAGAGAGACCCAAGGAAAATCCAAGTGAGGCCTAGAGCTTACAATGATTGTAAGAGAATGATCTTCAATGTGACTACTAGGTCAAGCAAGGAAAAAGGAGAAGGTCGAAATGATTAACTTCCTTTGAGTTTTCAAGTGCAAGTGACCTTCAATGCTACCACTAACCAAAGAAGTTTAAGGGTATAATCAGTGTTGGAGCTAGGGCTTGAGATTTCTCTCAAACTAACCACGGGAATCGCCTCAAATTGGGAGGGCTAATAGAGGACATTATAGCGTAGTAGCCTACCAATTTGCTCTCAAAAAGACCCCTCCTAAAGCAATTTGCTCCAAGCCCTAGTTGACATTCTAGGATTAGGGCAGAATTTTGTGAAGGTTGAAAAGGAAAAGATTTTAGGTTGATCACCTAAGATTAAGACCAGCCCCTTATCAATTTGGAGAAATGGTGTGAAGATTTCCTTTAATGAAGGAACTTCGCTCTATCAAGGAAACCTATACAGCTTTCGCTAACCCTAAAGAGGCAGCAACACAGCTACACAAGATATTTATACTTCACTTGACAAAGGGTGGTGGAGATTCAAGGATGTAATATGCAAAGGGAGCATCTAGGAACATTCATCCACATTATTTGTGAGTAATGCATGCAATACTTCAATAGTCTCATTAGATTAGCGCACATACAAGATCATTACAAGATTTTCCATACATTAGATATGTAACAATGCAAAGATAGAGCATCAAATAACACTTGCAAGGTAATGTGAGTATATCCATCCATCAAATTTGCAAGTAGAAGCTCCAAGACAAGATAGCGAAAATCCCATACATCAAAAAGCATAAAAAAATACCAATTTCGTCCATCAATTGCATGTCTGAATTCTTTTACAAGAGAAATCTCAATCCAAATGATGACGATCAACTACAAATGACGTCTCTTCAATTTATATGAGCCTCAAATTCGAATGGTCTAATTGGCCTAATTAAGCCCCTAATAACCATTTTAACGCGCAAATAACAATAACTTTGGTGACAAGCCCACCAAATAAATCATATTTGCAAAATAAGCCATCCAGTGAGGCCAAAATGATAAAATAAGCGTGCAAAGGGTCGTTGGAAGGCCAAAATAAGTCCTATAACTGAAATAATGAAGAGGAGGGCTCCCAAAATGATGATCAAGGGGGTGGCCCCTTGATTTCCAACCAAAACATCACGTGATGCTCCCAAGTGATTGTGGGTTATAATCAATGGGCTCAAGGGAAATCCAGTATGCAGAAATTCTGGGGTAGAATTCATTGGGATGATGAGAGGTTGGCCCAATTGAGGAGGGTGACAAACCAAACCCATCCTCACCCTTACAACATAGATGTTAGAGTTGGCAGAGAATGTTGGCACATCGAGCTATATGGTGGTTGCAAAGGGCTGCTGGCTGAAGACAAATCTAGGAGAATTTTTCTCCTATAGGGGTCACCCACTGGTGGTAGGTAACAGGCCCAACAATGGACGCTGAAAAACTAGAGCACTCAGAGTACCAAACAAAGAAAAACCTGGCAAAGAGGAAGAAATCATGATTGAAGAGGAAGATGCACCAGCTCAAACCATGATAATATTAAAGCCCCGAGCACATAGCCTACAAATATGTTACCCAAACGTAGAAAGGAAAAGGTAGCAACAAGCAACGAAGCAGTTACAACTTCTTGCATTGGCAACGCCAACTCATAAGAGAAATCACACGAATAGACCTAGGTAAAGATTAGGAAAGTTAAACAGACTTGCAAGCTCCCTTCAGAATCTCTAACTCAATCCAAAAAGAAAAAGGTTCATCCACCCAATAGTTCACTGTTCATCTATTGTTTATGTGTTTTTCTATGCAACCAATTTGTAAAGCAGTAGACCTCTTGGAAGGGCAATAAAAAGAATTTTGTAGGAAAGTTGAAATTTTCAGAAACATCCTTATCCCAGAATGGGAGAAGAATCTCAATTTAGAACCTCTATTGTCTGAATCTTTTAGGAAGGTATCAAGGCCATACAGGTAAAGCTGCAGCCAGCTCTTAACAAATACAAATATCTATTATGTTCAAATTTCAAAATAAAGCAATATCAAGAACATGCTCCTCCAAATTGTCAATTTAAGGACAAGTTATAATCAAAAGCGCATGTAATGAGATAACATAAAAGCAAAATTTCCATGAGTTAAGTTCAGACAAGAGAGGTATAATGAGCATAAGGTACAACCTTCAGATGTTGCAACTGAGCTGTGTAAACTTGCTTTGTATACACAGATAGAAGCTGCCCCAATGCATCAGTGCTTGGGTGTTGAGGAACCCCAAGTCCAGACATCCAACCATCCATAATAGCAGTTGAAAGAAGTTCCAGTTGTCCAGGAACTCCTCCCAAGGAATCTCCACCAGTTACTGAAAGGAAATCAAAATTTTCTGCAAGCCAAGATCGAATCTGCCGCTGAAGATCACCAGCAGGGGTGTGGACAAAAAGTGCAGCAAGATCTTTATTACCCATAGCATAGTTCCGTGCATCATCAGTCATCTCCCTCAACTTCCCACCAGTTACATGTTGTTGCCATGTCTCCTGATCCAGATTCCAAAAATAAATTATCTCTGATGAATATATGTTTGAGAACATCAAAATTCAGCAATGGTCAAGCACATAATTTGCAAACAAAATAGTCCTTTGCAGCTTCAAATTACTATAAATATCTGCAATTTTATACCACAATATGTTTTCACTCGTGATCTCACGTCTCAAAAAAAATTACTCAAGACCAATTCGAGAAATCAGCATCTATTTTGGAGTCTGGAGTGTTCTTCACACTGAATGTAGAAGAGGTTTACATCATTAACGACTATAAACAGGTTTCAGAATTTTGGGGCTTTGATTTTTCAACTTAATTAGCAAGCTAGCTATAAAAATTCATTGCTGGCAAGAAGCAACTGCTATCATGCACTTTAATAGTTAAGGATTCCAGTTCCAAAGAAGAAGAAAATGACAAGTCTTGCTTCATTCATTTCCAAGAATTGGAAGAAGAAAAAAAAAAGTTGTATCAATTTCAGAAAATAAGCCAGGAACAGGCAACACTTTAAAGCTTACAGATAAATGCAAATAATGGCTTGTGTCTCTGATTACCTGGTCGATTCCTCTGAGCTTCAAGACAATAGAAGAAAACTTTGATTTCTTTTCTTGCTTGATGTTCACCTTAAAACCTTGGATATTATCAGCCATCAAATCTTTTCTTGCATTCAACTCATGGCGAAAAGGAGACCTCCCTGGGCTGCTACCCCGGCTGGAGCTTCGGCTGCGTCCGGCAGCCTTTACTAGGAAACATTCAACTGGAAGGGCCTAAAAATAGAAAAGAACATAAGAATTTGAGAAATATACAAAACCAGGTGTGCTGTTACTTTTAAATAGTAGCAATTCATCCTAGTATAACACTTGCTGACTGCATGCTACCTTTACTGACTGCAACTCTGGTGATCTGGACAGTAGAGAGCGTATGTATAAAATCCGCACACGAGAAACAAGCATAGCATCCATCACTCTCAGAGCTTCCAGTTTATGGATAAAAGCAAAAACAGGATCACGAATTTCTGCAAGCATCTCGTGCTCCCTCGCAGCACCTGCTTTGATGACTGCAGCCAAAACCTGCAACATTGGCCATCTTTAGTTACAATACATTTAATTTATTTATAGCCAAGGAAGATTGATGATATGAAAAAGAAATGCTATCCAACCGCACAGAAAATCTATTCCCAATACAGAGACCAAGAATATAGAGGAATGGAAAAAAGAGTAAACGTTCACAGTTGGTGAAACTACAGTCCATGTAACTTGTGGTTACAGACATACAATATTCAATCCCTTGGGTATCCACCATCTACATCTAAACTAAATGGAGAGATGATATGAAATGAAATTGATATTAATGTCACAAAAGACAATTAGGTTAAAAGACAGCAAGCATTTATAACCAAAAAAAGAAAAAGAGAAAAGGCCAGTGAAAGAACCGCCCCCTAAAAGGAGACAAAAATGGGTAAAATATAGCAATTTGAGATTGCATACTGCTGTAGCAGATCTCTCCTAAGGATCTCACTACCACTCCAGAAGTGTGGTGGGAATGCGCTCTGGACCTACAATTTTGCACTCACAATAGCCTGCTGTTCTGGTTCTTTTTTTTTTACTCCATCTGACCTGCCATTTCTGATCAGCAAAAATAGCCTCATCCCTTGACTACATCTCAACTGTCAGATACTCTCCGAGCCTTTTCAACAGTCAGCTTTACCTCTTGTAAGTAAATTTTTTGTACAGCCGCCATCTTCTAATAATTCCAGATGCTGGCTTGCCGATCCTAAACATTTCATTGTTTTCTAGCCGAGCCAAGTCTATGAGTGTTGTTCAGCACACAAGGTTTCCGAGGGGAAATCTCAACTCCTTTTTCGGTGGACTTCGAGTGCCACCCTAGGGGAGCCTTTGCTACATTGTGGAGTTGTTCCGGGGGAGATCCTACAGGGAGATTCGATTCATTCTGGAGCAGACAAGGCGTAGAAAGGACACGCACTCTTCTAGGGAGTGAGCTACAGAACAGAGCTCATACTGGGAATTTAGGGGCACATTCTCTCGGTGTTTAGCAACATTTAAGCAAGGGATTGACAAGTGGATCAAGTGGCATTTCTTCAAGCCGAATTTATCGTTCCTGGGCATACGCAGAGGTGGCTGGATTGGGGCCTCCGCAGTCATTTGTGAAGCCTATTCATTGAGAGAGCTTGGCCGAGAATTTGGGGTTGAGTTTTGTTGGAGGACAAAAGGAGAATAGTTGTGGAGTTTGCTCAGCATTTTGGAGGGATTTAGCAGCAACATTTCCAGGTGGTACGAATTACCCAACTGGAGGAGGTATATGCTATAATTGGGGGTAGTATCGGAGGATGGAACTAGGCCCAACCCTTTCTGGGTCTTTGTGGGTTCATTGAGGAGAGCTTAAGGCTAATTTTGAAGAATTTTATAAGCACTCTAGAGGGGTCAAACAATAGTCCCTTCCAACCATATTTCCAGAGCCAACACAGAGCTTGAAGAGGAATCACCTCCTAGCATCCGGGTAGCACAATTTCTCACTGTTAATCTAGGTTGTCATTGTTGTCAATATGGCAGTGTTTGTGATGGCAAATTCTTGTGACATGTGTGGTTGCCCATTGATGCCCATTGATCATAATACTGCTCACGGAGGAACCAAGGATTGAATACAGACGTAATAGAAACAGTGGAACCAAGGAGGAAAGATATCGGAAGCCATCAGAAGAGAAAGAGAAAGAGTAAAGAGGAGAAGCCATCATGAAGCCAAAGAGTAAGAGGAAGAGTTCATTGGAAGCCATCAAAGAAGCAAGTTATCGGAGCAAGAGAAGCAGGTTATCGCATATGCCCAAGGGTAAGTGCTACCGGAAGAACAAAGAAGAACATTACGTTGGAGGAGTAGAACTATCGGAAGAGCGTAAGAGTGAAGAGAAGTTAGAGGAGCAACAATATCGAAGGAGCAAAGAAGAAAACACCGAAGGAGCCATATTGGAAATATCGCATGTAATGTATGCCCAAGAAGAACCGAAAGGAAGAAAACAACAGAGGAGCATAAACAGAGTTATCAGAGAAATCGTATCGGCAGTATATAATATCGACGTTTTCTATTTTATGCCACTGCTCAAAACCCGCCGATTGTGACATAAGTTGTGGACCTGATGGTCCTATTACAACACGCCCTAAAGAAATATTGCATCCGCTATACCGCAAGGTTTTAAAGTCGTGTCACGTTGCAATCTTCGATTGCGATTTGAGTTGCAGATCCGAAACAGTTTATGATAACAACCCTAATGCAATATCGCATCCATTCAAAAGTTACGTATCGCAAAGCCTTGTTACATTCAAATCCTTTGATTGTGATATGTATTGCGGACCCGATGGTTCCATTGCAATACGCCTTAATACAATATCACATCCATCGCAAATCGCAAACCATAAAGTTTATTATGTTTCACTGCCCCAAATCTGTCGATTGCGATTTGTGTCTTGCGAACCCGTCGGACCATTACAATACTCAATGAAATATCGCGTCCGTATCGGAACGTTCATATTATAAGTCATAAAGGGAAGTATATCCAAATCCTCAGATTGCGATAACATTGCAGACCCACTGCACCATTATAGCATGACCTAATGAAATATCACATCCGCATTAATTACAAGTTTCAAAGGGTTGTCACCGTCGGACCGCCGATTGTGGTATTAGCTATGGACCCGACGAATCTATTGACGATGGTTTAATATTATATCCCGTATGTTTCATTGGCAATGTGAATATCGGCCATGTTACATCGATGATGTTAAGAATTGCAATTGCGGGACCTCCGAAAGTTGCGATTGCGATTGATGACGTGGATGTGGGATCTCTTTGGGTATAGACTCTCCTATGAAATCTTCCATAAATAAAACAAGTTTATGAGTAATTGGATGAATATCCATAAGTCGAGATCTCCTTCCAATAGTCGTGTTTTTTGGGTATTGGTGAAACTCGTATAAAAACGAGTTAAAACGCTTCACTTCTGCGCATCGATCTCGGGCATCAAAACAGAGTAGAAAGAAAGTTCACAATTTTTGAACTTGAAGAACAGAGGAAGCCGAAGGTCGAGCAGACATAGAAGGTGCAACAGAAACTGAAGGCCGAGCGAAGAAGGAAGTTGAAGACATAGCGGGAGGACAATCTTTGAAACTAATTCATCTTCAAAGGATCGGACCTGAAATGAAGCCATAGCACAGACAGTGACCTGTTCCAAAGACCTAGCGCAAATATCTTATTGAAAAACATCAACAAATCTTGGAGACTTTATTGAAGATCTTGATGCATTGTTGAGGTCATCATGAGGTAAACTTTGTAGACTCCGTTGGAGAGTATGAAGAATTGTGAAGACTCCTTCATATGAAAACAGGTTGTCATTGACGATGTAGCATGGAGACTACCGTGAAATTGTAGATTGAAAAAATTCAGCGAAGAAGATTTTGGGAGCACAAAATATAGCAGTGGGTTGGAGCCCAGAGGGTTGGTGCCATGAAGGTTGGAGCCTCGAACAAACAAGGTAGGTGCCTTGAAGGATAGGGTTGGAGCCCTAGAGGATCGGTGTCCTCAAGAAACCAGGTCGGAGCTTGTACCAGAGAAGGGTTGGAGCCTCTAAACACAAGGTTGGTGCCTTGAGAAGATAGGGCCAGTGCCCTAGAGGTTGGAGCCTCACAAAAGACCAAGTTGGTGCTTGGCAACAGGTTGGAGCCTGGGAGATTGAAGATCGGTGTCTTCATCAAGGGTTGGAGCCCTATATATATATTGTACCTGATTTATCGTAAAGATTATATTAATAAAAGTATTTATTCCTATTGTTAATTTTGTGTTCCCAACATAATTGATTTAACTAGTAAAAGTAACAATTGAGAAGAAATACTGATTCACTATTTATTCCTATTGTTCATTTTGTGTTCCCAACATAATTGATTTAACTAGTAAAAGTAACAATTGAGAAGAAATACTAATTCACCCCCCCCCCCTCTCCATATTTCCAACACTCACCTAGGGTTTCTCTAGCTTGCTTTAGCAAGCCTAGGTGCACATATTCCACACATATATTGTGCATCCCTCTTTGGTAATAAAATGGCTCAGCTTGGCGCAGTTTTTGGCTGAATTTGTGGGTGTCAAATTGCATGTTAAATTTTGTGTTGCATGTGGAGTTTTGCTTTATTTATCATTGTTATTTCCTATTAGGAATATTACATGGCGCAAGCCCTCTAGGGCCTTATTTCTCCCTTTGATTTTAAGGTGCTAACCCTTGTTAATTTTGCAGAGGTCAACGAATTTTTGGAAGGGTTTCATCATAAATTTTCTTTGCATCAAAATCAAATTTGGAAGGCTTGATTACATTGCAAAATTTTTTGGAGGATGTAGCATCATTTTGAACCCTTTTCCTCAAGGTCGAGAGCTCGTAAAGGATGCCTCGTTCACCTGGTGCAAAAGGCTAATTGGTAATGGAGAGACCAAAAAATTTTCAGAAATTTGAGCCTTGATCCTTAAGAAATCACTATAAAAAAATTTAAAAAATAAAAAATAAATAAATAAATTTAATCAAAAATTAAATCAATTTTATGAGTTGGTCATGAGCCCTTGGATGCCTTTCCTTCACCTTGCCGAGAGCATTACTATCATTCATCCTTGTTGAAGGCCAAGGGTTCTTGGAGGGTTAGATCAATTGGTTTGGTTAATTTGCAATCAAAATCATAAGCAGATCTGATCTATATCAGCCTTGTATCTCGAGGAGATTGTTGTTGTGAAGCTCTTTCATTGTTGTAAATCTCCTTGAGTTGAAGAGTCCTTCCTCTTTGTCTAAAGGACTTTTTCCTTTGTAATATAATAACAAAGATCTTGTTCTTTGAGGAAGTTTGGGATTTCAATACAATGGTATCCCGCCTCCTTATTTAAAAGGGGCGGCTTCACTTCTTCTTCTCTTAGTCTTTAGATCTAACTTACTAACTTGTTATCTTGCATTCATAGTTTAGATCCGATCTCTTAAGTTGCATTGGCTATTGGATCTATTGCATTTGGAATAGTTCTTGTCTTTGTTTCACTTGCAATTGTAGATTTAAAGTAGTCTCTCTAATCTTTGATTTCTTGTTAGCAATCTCATTTGCCATCATTCACTTGTGCTTCATCATATAACTTTACTTGTTTCCATTGTCTAATATCAGTAAAGAACATCCTAAGAAGCATTTCTTGTTAAAGGCATATTGAGACGTTGCTCTAACATCCAAATCTAATTGCATCTCTCTTGTTTCATTGAGTAATCTTAAAATTTGCTTCATTGATCATCGTTGTAAGCTAATAATCTTGTGTTTTAAGTGACTATCATAAATCTTGGTTATAAGTTTCCTTTATTGAAGCAGTATTGTTATTGAATCTCATTGAAGCATTTACATTCTCACCCTCGATCTAGATTTGCATTTCTAAAATTTACCTCCAAGCATAAGCTTGGTTGATAGAAAGATAAGGCAGCATTCTTTATTATCCAGTTTGAGAAGCTTGGCCCTTAAACAACGGTTGAAACGAGTGACTTTGGAGTTCTCTTGCGGTCGAGCCCTTGTAGGAACAGAGGCACTTGGGTTGCTAGAAGTCATGGATAGGTATCGTTAATGAGGCCTTAGCCTCCTTCCCCAACACTTCTCTCAACAACCTTGTTTAAGACTTGCTTCGATAATTGAGGAGAAGGCCTTTCACCCTTAGCTTAGGCATATAATTAAAATTAACCAAGACTTTGCATCTCACATAGATTAGTCTTGCATTTACTCATTGCATTTCAATTGATTATCTGTAATTGGAATTGTGAGTTCATTCTATACCTGCAAGTTTTATATTGTTACACTTGTCAATTTAAAGCTTATTTTCTCTTGAATATCATCTTTACTTGAAGTACAAGTTTCATTTCTCTTGCAAGATCGTCACTTGTTTCTCATATCTTTAATTACTGGTGATATCATATCCTGATGATGAGTCATGTTTGAGACTCGAAACGTAGATATAAAAATGACTATTATGGAATTATCTCTTAATCCTATCCCATTAAAACCCTACCACATAAATATTCAAAAAGAATTTCTTGATTTCTCATACTAACACCTTTCTGCAACATTGCCTATCTTAATGCTTCATATTGTATTGTTATCTACAAGTACTTTAAATTGTATTTCAGCATTGTTAGGGCACTAGTCTCTCATTTTTTTAAATCTCAATAAGTGTCATATTGATTTAATCAAATCTATCTTTTAACATTCACCTTACTCAATAATAATAATCTTACTTGCTAATCCTTAATCAAGTTGTCTAGGGAGGTGATTGCCTTGCCCTTAGTCTCCTAGAACATGTCATTTCAACAAGTTTTCCTTTTGCATTCATCTTTAGGAACTGTTTTCGCTCGGAATGTACAGACACTGCGACAACAACTCAAGTCGGGGGTTGTCACTCTGATCCCTGACCTCTTTGTTCTAGTTGTCTCCCAATAGCAAGCTATGGGGGTTAGTCCCTCTAGAAATGTGAAGATGAAAAACAAGTTGGTAACCAACAATTATAGGAGACACGATTGAGTGGCCTAGCTACCTGGTTAATTTTAGCAAGGTTAAAAGATTAGATTCGATTGAATTGTGAGACCAGTGCCTTATGGAGTCAACTTCTTGTTTATTACCAATTAAATACCAAGTAACCAGATGGACAATTGTTGGTTGAATGCTTCACTAACCAATATACTATACAAATCCTAAGACCTAGGTGTGATGCAAGAATCTTGGTTACTTTTAATTATATGCCTCTTCTAAGTACAACCTTCCTCTTAATTATTTTGGAATTAGTCTCTAGAGTAGGTTGTGGGATGGAAGTCAATGGGAAGCAAGCAAACGCTTGATTAATGATACCTCCCCCTGTGTTCCAACCACCTGATGCCTCCGGCTCTGTAGAGACTGTGGCTTTTGTTGGAAATAATACTGAGAGGGGTGGTGAATCAGTATTATCAAGTCAAATATTCCCTTTTTTAAATCCAGATAATATACGCTACTTCAGTTAATTAAACCTGCGTATATACGCAACTATGTAGAAGGAAACCCGCGTATACAATGCAAACTTATAATTTACTTTATCTTTCAGATGTTGATTGTTAATCTGTGTATCAGAATTAAATAACCAGTAACCAGAAACAGTAAAACAGAGCAAAAGACAATCACACACAAGAACACAAGATATAAGGTGGAAACCCAATGTGGGTGAAAACCACCTGCTGCAGTTCGTCTCTATCTTCTTTTAATTAGAAACTTCTTTTTACAATGTACTGGTGCAGTCCTTTACCAGTACGCAAGCTCCAACCTACAGAGAGCTACAACCCTCTCTCGTTCTCTAGCTTCTCCTGGAAGGGAGCTACAACCCCCTTAGCTCTTGCACTAGCCAAGATACTAGTACGTAGGTGCTGGCCTACAGAAGGCTACAACCTTCTCTTTCTTCCAGGGACCATGTTTCATAAATTTTCATACTGGATCCACATCAATCAAATATCAATAATTTCTGCATCAACCAATCACCTTTTCACCAATCAAAACTGAATCAAAATAAACACTTCTTTGACAGCTGTACCCAGAACATAGTAACTGTAACCACACACCAATTCTGAACCCAGACCACTACAGCAATAAACAGAAGCAGCTAGAACATAAAATAAGAGATGTACGCTACTTCATTGTTCAAAAACCTGCGTTTATACGCTTCTCTGTCAAAGCCAACCTGCATATACGCTTCTTTCCCTTACCAAAACTGCGTGTATACGCGCCTTCGCTTCACTGAACCTGCGTATAGATCTATAAAGGGTAATTCACTCTCTCAAAAATTCAGACACTGATTAGCCCAGAGAATCAGATTTATAGATCAAGCATGCGCCACATATAACAGATCAAAATCATACAAAGATACTATCATTCAAGCCTTAAGATTATGTCCCATCAATAGAACTTATCCTTCTCTTTGCGCATAACCAACTATTCAGGGCATAGAAGCTGAGGAACCCATAGTGGGTCATCTGAAGATTTATCATCCGAAATAACAAAAGGGGTTTTCTCACCATTTGCTCTAGATCAAATTTTAGCTATCTTCAAAAATCTCTCAAAATTATTTTTTAGAGCCTTAATGAATAGATCTGCTATTGAAGAGCCTATTCTTGTAAATTTGTAAATAGGTCTTGCATATATTTTCCTCTAACCTTGTATATAATTTCTATTTATTTTGTATATATTTGTGGGGTTTTGTTGAGTTTTTTCTTCAAATCTGAAGAGAGGAAATCAAATTTTGGATTGGATCTCGTTGTAAATATTTTTTGCAGGATTGATCCCATCAATTTCAAAGGAGAATCATTCTTTTGAAGCCGCAATCACCCTCCTAGCCTATACGGCTAGAGTTTCAAGGGCACTGAAAATTTCTTGACGTCATCTAGCATTTTCCTTGAGGTCGCAAGGATTTGAAGGCCTCTTATACTTCAAGATCGAATCCTTTCAAGGGTTTCTCACTTCATATAATTTTGTAAATTTTTCTTGAGGGTTTCGCTTGGGGTTTTGATCATTTTTGTACTTTAAATCTCTCGTGATAGTCACTAGCCTTGAAGGCTTGTTTTTGGTATCTAACAAGGGTTTGATTTCAAATTTTGTTTTTGGTATCTGGCAAGGGTTTGATTGCATGTTGAATTTCATGTTGCATGTGGAGTTTTTCTTTTTTAATCATTGTTATTTCCTAGTAGGAATATTACAATGGTATCAGAGCACTGGTCCTGGCTCAACCGTGGGAGAAATCTTCTATGACCACAAAAGAGAAGCAGAACATTACTTACAGGAGGCATAAATACAGGAGTCGAGAGAGGGAATTAGAGATTAAGCCGGATACTAAGAACTCAAAATAGTTGGTAGTAGAAGCAAGCATGGGGCAACAAGCAAGCAAAGAGGAGGCAGCGTTCAATAGTCTCTTGAAGGCTTTGAATAACCTGGCGAAGGGGCAAAAGGAAATGTTGGAGGAGCTTAAGCAGCTAAATGAAGACAAGAGTGTCCACAGGGATTTCATGTATGGGGAGACTGCAGGGGCTTCCCACCAATATGACCACCATTCCCCTTTGACTCACCCACACGCTTTCAGTGGGCCAACCAGAACCACATTGCCCACGTTTTTACCTTCAAGAGCTGGTGAATGGGTTGGGCAAGACGAGATGCCCATGGGAGAGTACTTCCAGGGGTGTCAGTCGATGGGGGAGGATTTTCATGCCGCACTGAGTTTCAGGGACTATTGCCAACTCAAGCATAATGACAAGGGCAAGGGCGCAGGGGGCTCAGGCACGCAAAATTTTGAGTTGCAGTGCACCATTGGGACGATGTACCTCCCCACTTTCGATGGTTCCTCCAAGTGCAGTTAGATACATATTTTTAGCTTAGCCGGTTGACTGAGGTGGAGGCCATCAAAATGGCCACCTTGCACTTGGAGGGGGAGTCACACGAGCATTGGTTCCATGGGTCGTCCACACTAGGGCATGCCAGCGTGACTTCTTATGAGGACATCACACGTAGGGTTGTGAAGCATTTTGATAGGAAGGATCTATAGGCACACTTCTAAGAGTTGACTCAGCTCAAGCAGACAGGTATCCCCAAGCATTATATTCTAGAGTTCTTTAGGGTGTCGATGATGGTGCCAGATTTGTTAGATGCCATGAGGTTCTACACCTTCATGGAGGGTTTGGTCGAGCCCTTATGTGGGCTAGTGAAGGCAAGCCAGCCAACTACTTTGCAGGACATAGTGAATTGCACAAGGGATTTGCAGGACGCAATCCCAAGACTAGGGCACCATTTCCACCACAAGCTCCTTTCCCACAAAGCGATCGTGACAGGGCGTGAGCAGCTAGATGATGAGACCAGGAGAGACTTCCATAGGAGGAAGTTGTGCATCACTTTCCAAAAGCCATGGCACCTAGGCATAGGTGTACTAGGGGCAAGGCCCATTAAATAGAGGTGTTTTCTAATAGTAAGCAAGAAGATGGTGTAGAGCAAGAGGATGATGTAGGAGATGGTGAGTTGCAGACCATTGGAGGTAGTGGAGGAGGAGGAGCACCACCCCCACCTGATCGAGACCTCTTCAAACCCGCTTGAGGGGTCATCGCTTCACTAAGGGAAGTCCCCAAGTATCTCACACTGAGGATCAGGGGCAATGTACAGGGATAGTGTAGCAATCTTGGTGGACAATGGAGCACTATTATTCACGCACAGATGGTGGAGCAGAGAGGCAGACAGACGGAGAGCTTTAAGGGATTTTCAAGCCTGGTGACGGGAGACAAGACTATGCAATGCACCCGATATGTCCCTAGTCTGACAATGACTATGGGAAATTATTTTATGACCGATCACATTTTTGTGGTCGATGTTCTAGACAACAACATTGTCATGGGTGTCCAGTGGCTCTATTCTTTGGGGAGAGTCACTACAAATTGGAAGAAGCCAAAGAT
This sequence comes from Pinus tabuliformis, assembly GCA_031772625.1. Classification (NCBI taxonomy): domain Eukaryota; kingdom Viridiplantae; phylum Streptophyta; class Pinopsida; order Pinales; family Pinaceae; genus Pinus; species Pinus tabuliformis. The sequence goes on from CM062816.1 coordinate 1,008,729,396, forward strand.
GAAATTCATGGGACCAGATGGGAAGCTAGTGTTGCCGAGAGGGATGCACTCGTACCCACCATAGACAGTGTCAGCACATAGGATGGAGGTTGACTTATGAGTCCAACATGGAGATATAGAGTGGGTAGTGGAGCTCAGGATCACAAACGCAGGGACTCAACCACATCCGATACACCTGGACATCCAAGAGATTTTGGATAGGTACCCAACAGTTTTTGGAGCTATTCCTCTAAGGAGGCCACTTGACAGGGGATTTGAGCACACGATCGAGCTAGAGGAGGGCGTGCATGCAGTGATCACCGCGCCATATAGACATCCCAAGGCATATCGAGATGAGATTGAGTGTGTCATAAACAATTTGTTGTCCTTGAGGCACATCAAGCCCAATTTGAGTCTCTTCGCTTCTTCAGTTGTACTAGTGAAGGAGGATGGGACCCTCCACATGTGCATCAACCACTGGGCCTTGAATAAGAGGACGCTAAAGAACCAGTAGCTATTTTCGCACATAGACAAGTTGATGGACGAGCTTAGAGGAGCTAAATACTTCTTTAAGATTGACTTGCGCTCGAGCTACCACCAGATCAGAGTTCGGGAGCAGCACATCCTTAAGACAGCCTTAGTGCTCTCAAGGATAATTTACAGACAGCCAAAATCAGCAAAAGATATATGCAAACGGGCACCGGTTTGAAAGGCACTTTGAGGTTGGGGACTTAGTCTTTCTGAGGCTCTAACAATACAGACAATCCACTTTGAAGGAGAAGGAAGCTGAAAAGCTCAAACCGCATTTCTATGGGCCTTACAGGGTGACTAGGCGAGTTGGACAGGTGGCCTATGAGCTGGAACTCCCACCAGAGAGCAAGGTACACAATGTCTTTCATGTTTCATGCCTAAAAAAGGTCGTGGGACAGAAGGTGATAGAAGCTATTGATTTACCCCCTTTGGATGATGAGTGGCATTTGGTGTTGTTTCCAGAGGCCATTTTGGAGGTGAGAGAGAGGAGGCTCAAGAACAGGACAGTTCAGGAGTTCTTGGTGAAGTGGAAGGACTTGCCAGGGGAGGATGCCACTTGGAAGGGTGAACAGGTACTCCAGCACCCACCATTGCAGTTGCTTGAGGACAAGCAACATTTAGGTGAGGAGGATTGTGATATTCCTACTTAGCAATTTTGCTAAGTAATTATCATTTTTGCCAATTTTGCAATTTTGCCATCATAGACTTAGGAAGAGTGGGTTAGGAGGACCACACTTGGCAATTTTGACTTGAGGATGCTCCAGCATAGGAGAAAGGAAGGCAAATCGATTTCTTAGTGGGAAGTGGGGGGCACCCAAGAGGAATACGCACCCCTTGGAGGAAGGCATACTTGTTGAGAGAGAAAAAGGGTAAAAGGGGTCAATCTATGGGGCCCACTTGGAGAGGGGAAGCTCAATGATAATTAGGGGGAGAATACTTCATTTGGGGGCTTTTGAACCTTTGACAAACAAACTCACCTTGTACGCTTGAGTTGTTGAGCCAAGTCTATGAGTGTTGTTCAGCACACAAGGTTTCCGAGGGGAAATCTCAACTCCTTTTTCGGTGGACTTCGAGTGCCACCCTAGGGGAGCCTTTGCTACATTGTGGAGTTGTTCCGGGGGAGATCCTACAGGGAGATTCGATTCATTCTGGAGCAGACAAGGCGTAGAAAGGACACGCACTCTTCTAGGGAGTGAGCTACAGAACAGAGCTCATACTGGGAATTTAGGGGCACATTCTCTCGGTGTTTAGCAACATTTAAGCAAGGGATTGACAAGTGGATCAAGTGGCATTTCTTCAAGCCGAATTTATCGTTCCTGGGCATACGCAGAGGTGGCTGGATTGGGGCCTCCGCAGTCATTTGTGAAGCCTATTCATTGAGAGAGCTTGGCCGAGAATTTGGGGTTGAGTTTTGTTGGAGGACAAAAGGAGAATAGTTGTGGAGTTTGCTCAGCATTTTGGAGGGATTTAGCAGCAACATTTCCAGGTGGTACGAATTACCCAACTGGAGGAGGTATATGCTATAATTGGGGGTAGTATCGGAGGATGGAACTAGGCCCAACCCTTTCTGGGTCTTTGTGGGTTCATTGAGGAGAGCTTAAGGCTAATTTTGAAGAATTTTATAAGCACTCTAGAGGGGTCAAACAATAGTCCCTTCCAACCATATTTCCAGAGCCAACACAGAGCTTGAAGAGGAATCACCTCCTAGCATCCGGGTAGCACAATTTCTCACTGTTAATCTAGGTTGTCATTGTTGTCAATATGGCAGTGTTTGTGATGGCAAATTCTTGTGACATGTGTGGTTGCCCATTGATGCCCATTGATCATAATACTGCTCACGGAGGAACCAAGGATTGAATACAGACGTAATAGAAACAGTGGAACCAAGGAGGAAAGATATCGGAAGCCATCAGAAGAGAAAGAGAAAGAGTAAAGAGGAGAAGCCATCATGAAGCCAAAGAGTAAGAGGAAGAGTTCATTGGAAGCCATCAAAGAAGCAAGTTATCGGAGCAAGAGAAGCAGGTTATCGCATATGCCCAAGGGTAAGTGCTACCGGAAGAACAAAGAAGAACATTACGTTGGAGGAGTAGAACTATCGGAAGAGCGTAAGAGTGAAGAGAAGTTAGAGGAGCAACAATATCGAAGGAGCAAAGAAGAAAACACCGAAGGAGCCATATTGGAAATATCGCATGTAATGTATGCCCAAGAAGAACCGAAAGGAAGAAAACAACAGAGGAGCATAAACAGAGTTATCAGAGAAATCGTATCGGCAGTATATAATATCGACGTTTTCTATTTTATGCCACTGCTCAAAACCCGCCGATTGTGACATAAGTTGTGGACCTGATGGTCCTATTACAACACGCCCTAAAGAAATATTGCATCCGCTATACCGCAAGGTTTTAAAGTCGTGTCACGTTGCAATCTTCGATTGCGATTTGAGTTGCAGATCCGAAACAGTTTATGATAACAACCCTAATGCAATATCGCATCCATTCAAAAGTTACGTATCGCAAAGCCTTGTTACATTCAAATCCTTTGATTGTGATATGTATTGCGGACCCGATGGTTCCATTGCAATACGCCTTAATACAATATCACATCCATCGCAAATCGCAAACCATAAAGTTTATTATGTTTCACTGCCCCAAATCTGTCGATTGCGATTTGTGTCTTGCGAACCCGTCGGACCATTACAATACTCAATGAAATATCGCGTCCGTATCGGAACGTTCATATTATAAGTCATAAAGGGAAGTATATCCAAATCCTCAGATTGCGATAACATTGCAGACCCACTGCACCATTATAGCATGACCTAATGAAATATCACATCCGCATTAATTACAAGTTTCAAAGGGTTGTCACCGTCGGACCGCCGATTGTGGTATTAGCTATGGACCCGACGAATCTATTGACGATGGTTTAATATTATATCCCGTATGTTTCATTGGCAATGTGAATATCGGCCATGTTACATCGATGATGTTAAGAATTGCAATTGCGGGACCTCCGAAAGTTGCGATTGCGATTGATGACGTGGATGTGGGATCTCTTTGGGTATAGACTCTCCTATGAAATCTTCCATAAATAAAACAAGTTTATGAGTAATTGGATGAATATCCATAAGTCGAGATCTCCTTCCAATAGTCGTGTTTTTTGGGTATTGGTGAAACTCGTATAAAAACGAGTTAAAACGCTTCACTTCTGCGCATCGATCTCGGGCATCAAAACAGAGTAGAAAGAAAGTTCACAATTTTTGAACTTGAAGAACAGAGGAAGCCGAAGGTCGAGCAGACATAGAAGGTGCAACAGAAACTGAAGGCCGAGCGAAGAAGGAAGTTGAAGACATAGCGGGAGGACAATCTTTGAAACTAATTCATCTTCAAAGGATCGGACCTGAAATGAAGCCATAGCACAGACAGTGACCTGTTCCAAAGACCTAGCGCAAATATCTTATTGAAAAACATCAACAAATCTTGGAGACTTTATTGAAGATCTTGATGCATTGTTGAGGTCATCATGAGGTAAACTTTGTAGACTCCGTTGGAGAGTATGAAGAATTGTGAAGACTCCTTCATATGAAAACAGGTTGTCATTGACGATGTAGCATGGAGACTACCGTGAAATTGTAGATTGAAAAAATTCAGCGAAGAAGATTTTGGGAGCACAAAATATAGCAGTGGGTTGGAGCCCAGAGGGTTGGTGCCATGAAGGTTGGAGCCTCGAACAAACAAGGTAGGTGCCTTGAAGGATAGGGTTGGAGCCCTAGAGGATCGGTGTCCTCAAGAAACCAGGTCGGAGCTTGTACCAGAGAAGGGTTGGAGCCTCTAAACACAAGGTTGGTGCCTTGAGAAGATAGGGCCAGTGCCCTAGAGGTTGGAGCCTCACAAAAGACCAAGTTGGTGCTTGGCAACAGGTTGGAGCCTGGGAGATTGAAGATCGGTGTCTTCATCAAGGGTTGGAGCCCTATATATATATTGTACCTGATTTATCGTAAAGATTATATTAATAAAAGTATTTATTCCTATTGTTAATTTTGTGTTCCCAACATAATTGATTTAACTAGTAAAAGTAACAATTGAGAAGAAATACTGATTCACTATTTATTCCTATTGTTCATTTTGTGTTCCCAACATAATTGATTTAACTAGTAAAAGTAACAATTGAGAAGAAATACTAATTCACCCCCCCCCCCTCTCCATATTTCCAACACTCACCTAGGGTTTCTCTAGCTTGCTTTAGCAAGCCTAGGTGCACATATTCCACACATATATTGTGCATCCCTCTTTGGTAATAAAATGGCTCAGCTTGGCGCAGTTTTTGGCTGAATTTGTGGGTGTCAAATTGCATGTTAAATTTTGTGTTGCATGTGGAGTTTTGCTTTATTTATCATTGTTATTTCCTATTAGGAATATTACATGGCGCAAGCCCTCTAGGGCCTTATTTCTCCCTTTGATTTTAAGGTGCTAACCCTTGTTAATTTTGCAGAGGTCAACGAATTTTTGGAAGGGTTTCATCATAAATTTTCTTTGCATCAAAATCAAATTTGGAAGGCTTGATTACATTGCAAAATTTTTTGGAGGATGTAGCATCATTTTGAACCCTTTTCCTCAAGGTCGAGAGCTCGTAAAGGATGCCTCGTTCACCTGGTGCAAAAGGCTAATTGGTAATGGAGAGACCAAAAAATTTTCAGAAATTTGAGCCTTGATCCTTAAGAAATCACTATAAAAAAATTTAAAAAATAAAAAATAAATAAATAAATTTAATCAAAAATTAAATCAATTTTATGAGTTGGTCATGAGCCCTTGGATGCCTTTCCTTCACCTTGCCGAGAGCATTACTATCATTCATCCTTGTTGAAGGCCAAGGGTTCTTGGAGGGTTAGATCAATTGGTTTGGTTAATTTGCAATCAAAATCATAAGCAGATCTGATCTATATCAGCCTTGTATCTCGAGGAGATTGTTGTTGTGAAGCTCTTTCATTGTTGTAAATCTCCTTGAGTTGAAGAGTCCTTCCTCTTTGTCTAAAGGACTTTTTCCTTTGTAATATAATAACAAAGATCTTGTTCTTTGAGGAAGTTTGGGATTTCAATACAATGGTATCCCGCCTCCTTATTTAAAAGGGGCGGCTTCACTTCTTCTTCTCTTAGTCTTTAGATCTAACTTACTAACTTGTTATCTTGCATTCATAGTTTAGATCCGATCTCTTAAGTTGCATTGGCTATTGGATCTATTGCATTTGGAATAGTTCTTGTCTTTGTTTCACTTGCAATTGTAGATTTAAAGTAGTCTCTCTAATCTTTGATTTCTTGTTAGCAATCTCATTTGCCATCATTCACTTGTGCTTCATCATATAACTTTACTTGTTTCCATTGTCTAATATCAGTAAAGAACATCCTAAGAAGCATTTCTTGTTAAAGGCATATTGAGACGTTGCTCTAACATCCAAATCTAATTGCATCTCTCTTGTTTCATTGAGTAATCTTAAAATTTGCTTCATTGATCATCGTTGTAAGCTAATAATCTTGTGTTTTAAGTGACTATCATAAATCTTGGTTATAAGTTTCCTTTATTGAAGCAGTATTGTTATTGAATCTCATTGAAGCATTTACATTCTCACCCTCGATCTAGATTTGCATTTCTAAAATTTACCTCCAAGCATAAGCTTGGTTGATAGAAAGATAAGGCAGCATTCTTTATTATCCAGTTTGAGAAGCTTGGCCCTTAAACAACGGTTGAAACGAGTGACTTTGGAGTTCTCTTGCGGTCGAGCCCTTGTAGGAACAGAGGCACTTGGGTTGCTAGAAGTCATGGATAGGTATCGTTAATGAGGCCTTAGCCTCCTTCCCCAACACTTCTCTCAACAACCTTGTTTAAGACTTGCTTCGATAATTGAGGAGAAGGCCTTTCACCCTTAGCTTAGGCATATAATTAAAATTAACCAAGACTTTGCATCTCACATAGATTAGTCTTGCATTTACTCATTGCATTTCAATTGATTATCTGTAATTGGAATTGTGAGTTCATTCTATACCTGCAAGTTTTATATTGTTACACTTGTCAATTTAAAGCTTATTTTCTCTTGAATATCATCTTTACTTGAAGTACAAGTTTCATTTCTCTTGCAAGATCGTCACTTGTTTCTCATATCTTTAATTACTGGTGATATCATATCCTGATGATGAGTCATGTTTGAGACTCGAAACGTAGATATAAAAATGACTATTATGGAATTATCTCTTAATCCTATCCCATTAAAACCCTACCACATAAATATTCAAAAAGAATTTCTTGATTTCTCATACTAACACCTTTCTGCAACATTGCCTATCTTAATGCTTCATATTGTATTGTTATCTACAAGTACTTTAAATTGTATTTCAGCATTGTTAGGGCACTAGTCTCTCATTTTTTTAAATCTCAATAAGTGTCATATTGATTTAATCAAATCTATCTTTTAACATTCACCTTACTCAATAATAATAATCTTACTTGCTAATCCTTAATCAAGTTGTCTAGGGAGGTGATTGCCTTGCCCTTAGTCTCCTAGAACATGTCATTTCAACAAGTTTTCCTTTTGCATTCATCTTTAGGAACTGTTTTCGCTCGGAATGTACAGACACTGCGACAACAACTCAAGTCGGGGGTTGTCACTCTGATCCCTGACCTCTTTGTTCTAGTTGTCTCCCAATAGCAAGCTATGGGGGTTAGTCCCTCTAGAAATGTGAAGATGAAAAACAAGTTGGTAACCAACAATTATAGGAGACACGATTGAGTGGCCTAGCTACCTGGTTAATTTTAGCAAGGTTAAAAGATTAGATTCGATTGAATTGTGAGACCAGTGCCTTATGGAGTCAACTTCTTGTTTATTACCAATTAAATACCAAGTAACCAGATGGACAATTGTTGGTTGAATGCTTCACTAACCAATATACTATACAAATCCTAAGACCTAGGTGTGATGCAAGAATCTTGGTTACTTTTAATTATATGCCTCTTCTAAGTACAACCTTCCTCTTAATTATTTTGGAATTAGTCTCTAGAGTAGGTTGTGGGATGGAAGTCAATGGGAAGCAAGCAAACGCTTGATTAATGATACCTCCCCCTGTGTTCCAACCACCTGATGCCTCCGGCTCTGTAGAGACTGTGGCTTTTGTTGGAAATAATACTGAGAGGGGTGGTGAATCAGTATTATCAAGTCAAATATTCCCTTTTTTAAATCCAGATAATATACGCTACTTCAGTTAATTAAACCTGCGTATATACGCAACTATGTAGAAGGAAACCCGCGTATACAATGCAAACTTATAATTTACTTTATCTTTCAGATGTTGATTGTTAATCTGTGTATCAGAATTAAATAACCAGTAACCAGAAACAGTAAAACAGAGCAAAAGACAATCACACACAAGAACACAAGATATAAGGTGGAAACCCAATGTGGGTGAAAACCACCTGCTGCAGTTCGTCTCTATCTTCTTTTAATTAGAAACTTCTTTTTACAATGTACTGGTGCAGTCCTTTACCAGTACGCAAGCTCCAACCTACAGAGAGCTACAACCCTCTCTCGTTCTCTAGCTTCTCCTGGAAGGGAGCTACAACCCCCTTAGCTCTTGCACTAGCCAAGATACTAGTACGTAGGTGCTGGCCTACAGAAGGCTACAACCTTCTCTTTCTTCCAGGGACCATGTTTCATAAATTTTCATACTGGATCCACATCAATCAAATATCAATAATTTCTGCATCAACCAATCACCTTTTCACCAATCAAAACTGAATCAAAATAAACACTTCTTTGACAGCTGTACCCAGAACATAGTAACTGTAACCACACACCAATTCTGAACCCAGACCACTACAGCAATAAACAGAAGCAGCTAGAACATAAAATAAGAGATGTACGCTACTTCATTGTTCAAAAACCTGCGTTTATACGCTTCTCTGTCAAAGCCAACCTGCATATACGCTTCTTTCCCTTACCAAAACTGCGTGTATACGCGCCTTCGCTTCACTGAACCTGCGTATAGATCTATAAAGGGTAATTCACTCTCTCAAAAATTCAGACACTGATTAGCCCAGAGAATCAGATTTATAGATCAAGCATGCGCCACATATAACAGATCAAAATCATACAAAGATACTATCATTCAAGCCTTAAGATTATGTCCCATCAATAGAACTTATCCTTCTCTTTGCGCATAACCAACTATTCAGGGCATAGAAGCTGAGGAACCCATAGTGGGTCATCTGAAGATTTATCATCCGAAATAACAAAAGGGGTTTTCTCACCATTTGCTCTAGATCAAATTTTAGCTATCTTCAAAAATCTCTCAAAATTATTTTTTAGAGCCTTAATGAATAGATCTGCTATTGAAGAGCCTATTCTTGTAAATTTGTAAATAGGTCTTGCATATATTTTCCTCTAACCTTGTATATAATTTCTATTTATTTTGTATATATTTGTGGGGTTTTGTTGAGTTTTTTCTTCAAATCTGAAGAGAGGAAATCAAATTTTGGATTGGATCTCGTTGTAAATATTTTTTGCAGGATTGATCCCATCAATTTCAAAGGAGAATCATTCTTTTGAAGCCGCAATCACCCTCCTAGCCTATACGGCTAGAGTTTCAAGGGCACTGAAAATTTCTTGACGTCATCTAGCATTTTCCTTGAGGTCGCAAGGATTTGAAGGCCTCTTATACTTCAAGATCGAATCCTTTCAAGGGTTTCTCACTTCATATAATTTTGTAAATTTTTCTTGAGGGTTTCGCTTGGGGTTTTGATCATTTTTGTACTTTAAATCTCTCGTGATAGTCACTAGCCTTGAAGGCTTGTTTTTGGTATCTAGCAAGGGTTTGATTTCAAATTTTGTTTTTGGTATCTGGCAAGGGTTTGATTGCATGTTGAATTTCATGTTGCATGTGGAGTTTTTCTTTTTTAATCATTGTTATTTCCTAGTAGGAATATTACAATGGTATCAGAGCACTGGTCCTGGCTCAACCGTGGGAGAAATCTTCTATGACCACAAAAGAGAAGCAGAACATTACTTACAGGAGGCATAAATACAGGAGTCGAGAGAGGGAATTAGAGATTAAGCCGGATACTAAGAACTCAAAATAGTTGGTAGTAGAAGCAAGCATGGGGCAACAAGCAAGCAAAGAGGAGGCAGCGTTCAATAGTCTCTTGAAGGCTTTGAATAACCTGGCGAAGGGGCAAAAGGAAATGTTGGAGGAGCTTAAGCAGCTAAATGAAGACAAGAGTGTCCACAGGGATTTCATGTATGGGGAGACTGCAGGGGCTTCCCACCAATATGACCACCATTCCCCTTTGACTCACCCACACGCTTTCAGTGGGCCAACCAGAACCACATTGCCCACGTTTTTACCTTCAAGAGCTGGTGAATGGGTTGGGCAAGACGAGATGCCCATGGGAGAGTACTTCCAGGGGTGTCAGTCGATGGGGGAGGATTTTCATGCCGCACTGAGTTTCAGGGACTATTGCCAACTCAAGCATAATGACAAGGGCAAGGGCGCAGGGGGCTCAGGCACGCAAAATTTTGAGTTGCAGTGCACCATTGGGACGATGTACCTCCCCACTTTCGATGGTTCCTCCAAGTGCAGTTAGATACATATTTTTAGCTTAGCCGGTTGACTGAGGTGGAGGCCATCAAAATGGCCACCTTGCACTTGGAGGGGGAGTCACACGAGCATTGGTTCCATGGGTCGTCCACACTAGGGCATGCCAGCGTGACTTCTTATGAGGACATCACACGTAGGGTTGTGAAGCATTTTGATAGGAAGGATCTATAGGCACACTTCTAAGAGTTGACTCAGCTCAAGCAGACAGGTATCCCCAAGCATTATATTCTAGAGTTCTTTAGGGTGTCGATGATGGTGCCAGATTTGTTAGATGCCATGAGGTTCTACACCTTCATGGAGGGTTTGGTCGAGCCCTTATGTGGGCTAGTGAAGGCAAGCCAGCCAACTACTTTGCAGGACATAGTGAATTGCACAAGGGATTTGCAGGACGCAATCCCAAGACTAGGGCACCATTTCCACCACAAGCTCCTTTCCCACAAAGCGATCGTGACAGGGCGTGAGCAGCTAGATGATGAGACCAGGAGAGACTTCCATAGGAGGAAGTTGTGCATCACTTTCCAAAAGCCATGGCACCTAGGCATAGGTGTACTAGGGGCAAGGCCCATTAAATAGAGGTGTTTTCTAATAGTAAGCAAGAAGATGGTGTAGAGCAAGAGGATGATGTAGGAGATGGTGAGTTGCAGACCATTGGAGGTAGTGGAGGAGGAGGAGCACCACCCCCACCTGATCGAGACCTCTTCAAACCCGCTTGAGGGGTCATCGCTTCACTAAGGGAAGTCCCCAAGTATCTCACACTGAGGATCAGGGGCAATGTACAGGGATAGTGTAGCAATCTTGGTGGACAATGGAGCACTATTATTCACGCACAGATGGTGGAGCAGAGAGGCAGACAGACGGAGAGCTTTAAGGGATTTTCAAGCCTGGTGACGGGAGACAAGACTATGCAATGCACCCGATATGTCCCTAGTCTGACAATGACTATGGGAAATTATTTTATGACCGACAACAACTCAAGTGGGGGTTGTCACTCTGATCCCTGACCTCTTTGTTCTAGTTGTCTCCCAATAGCAAGCTATGGGGAGAGTCACTACAAATTGTGAAGCCAAAGATGAAATTCATGGGACCAGATGGGAAGCTAGTGTTGACACGATTGAGTGGCCTAGCTACCTGGTTAATTTTAGCAAGGTTAAAAGATTAGATTCGATTGAATTGTGATATAGAGTGCCTTATGGAGTCAACTTCTTGTTTATTACCAATTAAATACCAAGTAACCAGATGGACAATTGTTGGTTGAATGCTTCACTAACCAATATACTATACAAATCCTAAGACCTAGGTTGATGCAAGAATCTTGGTTACTTTTAATTATATGCCTCTTCTAAGTACAAACCTTCCTCGAATTATTTTGGAATTAGTCTCTAGAGTATTTGTGGATGGAAGTCAATCAAGCAAGCAAACGCTTGATTAATGATACCTGGGACCCCCCTGTGCATCCAACCACCTGATGCCTCCGGGACTGTAGAGACTGTGGCTTTTGTTGGAAATAATACTGAGAGGGGTGGTGAATCAGTATTATCAAGTCAAATATTCCCTTTTTTAAATCCAGATAATATACGCTACTTCAGTTAATTAAACCTGCGTATATACGCAACTATGTAGAAGGAAATCCGCAAAATACAATGCAAACTTATAATTTACTTTATCTTTCAGATGTTGATTGTTAATCTGTGTATCAGAATTAAATAACCAGTAACCAGAAACAGTAAAACAGAGCAAAAGACAATCACACACAAGAACACAAGATATAAGGTGGAAACCCAATGTGGGTGAAAACCACCTGCTGCAGTTCGTCTCTATCTTCTTTTAATTAGAAACTTCTTTTTACAATGTACTGGTGCAGTCCTTTACCAGTACGCAAGCTCCAACCTACAGAGAGCTACAACCCTCTCTCGTTCTCTAGCTTCTCCTGGAAGGGAGCTACAACCCCCTTAGCTCTTGCACTAGCCAAGATACTAGTACGTAGGTGCTGGCCTACAGAAGGCTACAACCTTCTCTTTCTTCCAGGGACCATGTTTCATAAATTTTCATACTGGATCCACATCAATCAAATATCAATAATTTCTGCATCAACCAATCACCTTTTCACCAATCAAAACTGAATCAAAATAAACACTTCTTTGACAGCTGTACCCAGAACATAGTAACTGTAACCACACACCAATTCTGAACCCAGACCACTACAGCAATAAACAGAAGCAGCTAGAACATAAAATAAGAGATGTACGCTACTTCATTGTTCAAAAACCTGCGTTTATACGCTTCTCTGTCAAAGCCAACCTGCATATACGCTTCTTTCCCTTACCAAAACTGCGTGTATACGCGCCTTCGCTTCACTGAACCTGCGTATAGATCTATAAAGGGTAATTCACTCTCTCAAAAATTCAGACACTGATTAGCCCAGAGAATCAGATTTATAGATCAAGCATGCGCCACATATAACAGATCAAAATCATACAAAGATACTATCATTCAAGCCTTAAGATTATGTCCCATCAATAGAACTTATCCTTCTCTTTGCGCATAACCAACTATTCAGGGCATAGAAGCTGAGGAACCCATAGTGGGTCATCTGAAGATTTATCATCCGAAATAACAAAAGGGGTTTTCTCACCATTTGCTCTAGATCAAATTTTAGCTATCTTCAAAAATCTCTCAAAATTATTTTTTAGAGCCTTAATGAATAGATCTGCTATTGAAGAGCCTATTCTTGTAAATTTGTAAATAGGTCTTGCATATATTTTCCTCTAACCTTGTATATAATTTCTATTTATTTTGTATATATTTGTGGGGTTTTGTTGAGTTTTTTCTTCAAATCTGAAGAGAGGAAATCAAATTTTGGATTGGATCTCGTTGTAAATATTTTTTGCAGGATTGATCCCATCAATTTCAAAGGAGAATCATTCTTTTGAAGCCGCAATCACCCTCCTAGCCTATACGGCTAGAGTTTCAAGGGCACTGAAAATTTCTTGACGTCATCTAGCATTTTCCTTGAGGTCGCAAGGATTTGAAGGCCTCTTATACTTCAAGATCGAATCCTTTCAAGGGTTTCTCACTTCATATAATTTTGTAAATTTTTCTTGAGGGTTTCGCTTGGGGTTTTGATCATTTTTGTACTTTAAATCTCTCGTGATAGTCACTAGCCTTGAAGGCTTGTTTTTGGTATCTAGCAAGGGTTTGATTTCAAATTTTGTTTTTGGTATCTGGCAAGGGTTTGATTGCATGTTGAATTTCATGTTGCATGTGGAGTTTTTCTTTTTTAATCATTGTTATTTCCTAGTAGGAAATATTACAATGGTATCAGAGCACTGGTCCTGGCTCAACCGTGGGAGAAATCTTCTATGACCACAAAAGAGAAGCAGAACATTACTTACAGGAGGCATAAATACAGGAGTCGAGAGAGGGAATTAGAGATTAAGCCGGATACTAAGAACTCAAAATAGTTGGTAGTAGAAGCAAGCATGGGGCAACAAGCAAGCAAAGAGGAGGCAGCGTTCAATAGTCTCTTGAAGGCTTTGAATAACCTGGCGAAGGGGCAAAAGGAAATGTTGGAGGAGCTTAAGCAGCTAAATGAAGACAAGAGTGTCCACAGGGATTTCATGTATGGGGAGACTGCAGGGGCTTCCCACCAATATGACCACCATTCCCCTTTGACTCACCCACACGCTTTCAGTGGGCCAACCAGAACCACATTGCCCACGTTTTTACCTTCAAGAGCTGGTGAATGGGTTGGGCAAGACAGATGCCCATGGGAGAGTACTTCCAGGGGTGTCAGTCGATGGGGGAGGATTTTCATGCCGCACTGAGTTTCAGGGACTATTGCCAACTCAAGCATAATGACAAGGGCAAGGGCGCAGGGGGCTCAGGCACGCAAAATTTTGAGTTGCAGTGCACCATTGGGACGATGTACCTCCCCACTTTCGATGGTTCCTCCAAGTGCAGTTAGATACATATTTTTAGCTTAGCCGGTTGACTGAGGTGGAGGCCATCAAAATGGCCACCTTGCACTTGGAGGGGGAGTCACACGAGCATTGGTTCCATGGGTCGTCCACACTAGGGCATGCCAGCGTGACTTCTTATGAGGACATCACACGTAGGGTTGTGAAGCATTTTGATAGGAAGGATCTATAGGCACACTTCTAAGAGTTGACTCAGCTCAAGCAGACAGGTATCCCCAAGCATTATATTCTAGAGTTCTTTAGGGTGTCGATGATGGTGCCAGATTTGTTAGATGCCATGAGGTTCTACACCTTCATGGAGGGTTTGGTCGAGCCCTTATGTGGGCTAGTGAAGGCAAGCCAGCCAACTACTTTGCAGGACATAGTGAATTGCACAAGGGATTTGCAGGACGCAATCCCAAGACTAGGGCACCATTTCCACCACAAGCTCCTTTCCCACAAAGCGATCGTGACAGGGCGTGAGCAGCTAGATGATGAGACCAGGAGAGACTTCCATAGGAGGAAGTTGTGCATCACTTTCCAAAAGCCATGGCACCTAGGCATAGGTGTACTAGGGGCAAGGCCCATTAAATAGAGGTGTTTTCTAATAGTAAGCAAGAAGATGGTGTAGAGCAAGAGGATGATGTAGGAGATGGTGAGTTGCAGACCATTGGAGGTAGTGGAGGAGGAGGAGCACCACCCCCACCTGATCGAGACCTCTTCAAACCCGCTTGAGGGGTCATCGCTTCACTAAGGGAAGTCCCCAAGTATCTCACACTGAGGATCAGGGGCAATGTACAGGGATAGTGTAGCAATCTTGGTGGACAATGGAGCACTATTATTCACGCACAGATGGTGGAGCAGAGAGGCAGACAGACGGAGAGCTTTAAGGGATTTTCAAGCCTGGTGACGGAGACAAGACTATGCAATGCACCCGATATGTCCCTAGTCTGACAATGACTATGGGAAATTATTTTATGACCGATCACATTTTTGTGGTCGATGTTCTAGACAACAACATTGTCATGGGTGTCCAGTGGCTCTATTCTTTGGGGAGAGTCACTACAAATTGGAAGAAGCCAAAGATGAAATTCATGGGACCAGATGGGAAGCTAGTGTTGCCGAGAGGGATGCACTCGTACCCACCATAGACAGTGTCAGCACATAGGATGGAGGTTGACTTATGAGTCCAACATGGAGATATAGAGTGGGTAGTGGAGCTCAGGATCACAAACGCAGGGACTCAACCACATCCGATACACCTGGACATCCAAGAGATTTTGGATAGGTACCCAACAGTTTTTGGAGCTATTCCTCTAAGGAGGCCACTTGACAGGGGATTTGAGCACACGATCGAGCTAGAGGAGGGCGTGCATGCAGTGATCACCGCGCCATATAGACATCCCAAGGCATATCGAGATGAGATTGAGTGTGTCATAAACAATTTGTTGTCCTTGAGGCACATCAAGCCCAATTTGAGTCTCTTCGCTTCTTCAGTTGTACTAGTGAAGGAGGATGGGACCCTCCACATGTGCATCAACCACTGGGCCTTGAATAAGAGGACGCTAAAGAACCAGTAGCTATTTTCGCACATAGACAAGTTGATGGACGAGCTTAGAGGAGCTAAATACTTCTTTAAGATTGACTTGCGCTCGAGCTACCACCAGATCAGAGTTCGGGAGCAGCACATCCTTAAGACAGCCTTAGTGCTCTCAAGGATAATTTACAGACAGCCAAAATCAGCAAAAGATATATGCAAACGGGCACCGGTTTGAAAGGCACTTTGAGGTTGGGGACTTAGTCTTTCTGAGGCTCTAACAATACAGACAATCCACTTTGAAGGAGAAGGAAGCTGAAAAGCTCAAACCGCATTTCTATGGGCCTTACAGGGTGACTAGGCGAGTTGGACAGGTGGCCTATGAGCTGGAACTCCCACCAGAGAGCAAGGTACACAATGTCTTTCATGTTTCATGCCTAAAAAAGGTCGTGGGACAGAAGGTGATAGAAGCTATTGATTTACCCCCTTTGGATGATGAGGGGCATTTGGTGTTGGTGCCAGAGGCCATTTTGGAGGTGAGAGAGAGGAGGCTCAAGAACAGGACAGTTCGGGAGTTCTTGGTGAAGTGGAAGGACTTGCCAGAGGAGGATGCCACTTGGGAGGGTGAACAGGTACTCCAGCACCCATCATTGCAGTTGCTTGAGGACAAGCAACATTTAGGTGAGGAGGACTGTGATATTCCTACTTAGCAATTTTGCTAAGTAATTATCAGTTTTGCCAATTTTGCAATTTTGCCATCATAGACTTAGGAAGAGTGGGTTAGGAGGACCCCACTTGGCATTTTTGACTTGAGGAGGCTCCAACATAGGAGAAAGGAAGGCAAATCGATTTCTTAGTGGGAAGTGGGGGCACCCAAGAGGAATACGCACCCCTTGGAGGAAGGCATACTTGTGGAGAGAGAAAAAGGGAAAAAGGGGTCAATGTATGGGGCCCACTTGGAGAGGGGAAGCTCAATGATAAATAGGAGGAGAAGACTTCATTTGGGGGCTTTTGAACCTTTGACAAACAAACTCACCTTGTACGCTTGAGTTGTTGAGCCAAGTCTATGAGTGTTGTTCAGCACACGAGATTTCCGAGGGGAAATCTCAACTCCTTCTTCGGTGGACTTCGAGTGCCACCCTAGGGGAGCCTTTGCTACATTGTGGAGTTGTTCCGAGGAGGATTCTACAGGGAGATTCGAGTCATTCTGGAGCAGACAAGGCGTAGAAAGGACACGCACTCTTCTAGGGAGTGAGCTACAGAACAGAGCTCATACTGGGAATTTAGGGGCACATTCTCTTGGTGTTTAGCAACATTTAAGCAAGGGATTGACAAGTGGATCGAGTGGCAATTCTTCAAGCCGAATTTATCATTCCTGGGCATGCGCAGAGGTGACTGGATTGGGGCCTACGCAGTGATTTGTGGAGGCCATTCGTTGAGAGAGCTTGGCCGGGAGTTTGGGGTTGAGTTTTGTTGGAGGACATAAGGAGAATTGTTGGGGAGTTTGCTCAGCATTTTGGAGGGATTTGGCAGCAACATTTCCAGGTGGTACGAATTACCCAACTGGAGGAGGTATATGCTATAATTGGGGGTAGTATCGGAGGATGGAACTAGGCCAACCCTTTCTGGGTCTTTGTGGGTTCATTGAGGAGAGCTTAAGGCTAATTTTGAAGAATTTTATAAGCACTCTAGAGGGGTCAAACAATAGTCCCTTCCAACCATATTTCCAGAGCCAACACAGAGCTTGAAGAGGAATCACCTCCTAGCATCCGGGTAGCACAATTTCTCACTGTTAATCTAGGTTGTCATTGTTGTCAATATGGCAGTGTTTGTGATGGCAAATTCTTGTGACATGTGTGGTTGCCCATTGATGCCCATTGATCATAATACTGCTCACGGAGGAACCAAGGACTGAATACAGACGTAATAGAAACAGTGGAACCAAGGAGGAAAGATATCGAAAGCCCTCAGAAGAGAAAGAGAAAGAGTAAAGAGGAGAAGCCATCGTGAAGCCAAAGAGTAAGAGGAAGAGTTCATTGGAAGCCATCAAAGAAGCAAGTTATCGGAGCAAGAGAAGCAGGTTATCGCATATGCCCAAGGGTAAGTGCTACGGAAGAACAAAGAAGAACATTACGTTGGAGGAGTAGAACTATCGGAAGAGCGTAAGAGTGAAGAGAAGTTAGAGGAGCAACAATATCGAAGGAGCAAAGAAGAAAACACCGAAGGAGCCATATTGGAAGTATCGTATGTAATGTATGCCCAAGAAGAACCGAAAGGAAGAAAACAACAGAGGAGCATAAACAGAGTTATCAGAGAAATCGTATCGGCAGTATATAATATCGACGTTTTCTATTTTATGCCACTGCTCAAAACCTGCCGACTGTGACATAAGTTGTGGACCTGATGGTCCTATTACAACACGCCCTAAAGAAATATCGCATCCGCTATACCGCAAGGTTTTAAAGACATGTCACGTTGCAATCTTCGATTGCGATTTGAGTTGCAGATCTGAAACAGTTTATGATAACAACCCTAATGCAATATTGCATCCATTCAAAAGTTACGTATCGCAAAGCCTTGTTACATTCAAATCCTTTGATTGTGATATGTATTGCGGACCCGATGGTTCCATTGCAATACGCCTTAATACAATATCGCATCCATCGCAAATCGCAAACCATAAAGTTTATTATGTTTCACTGCCCCAAATCTGTCGATTGCGATATGTGTCTTGCGAACCCGTCGGACCATTACAATACTCCTCAATGAAATATCGCGTCCGTATCGGAACGTTCATATTATAAGTCATAAAGGGAAGTAAATTCAAATCCTCGGATTGCGATAACATTGCAGACCCACTGCACCATTATAGCATGACCTAATGAAATATCACATCCGCATTAATTACAAGTTTCAAAGGGTTGTCACCGTCGGACCGCCGATTGTGGTATTAGCTATGGACCCGACGAATCTATTGACGATGGTTTAATATTATATCCCGTATGTTTCATTGGCAATGTGAATATCGGCCATGTTACATCGATGATGTTAAGAATTGCAATTGCGGGACCTCCGAAAGTTGCGATTGCGATTGATGACGTGGATGTGGGATCTCTTTGGGTATAGACTCTCCTATGAAATCTTCCATAAATAAAACAAGTTTATGAGTAATTGGATGAATATCCATAAGTCGAGATCTCCTTCCAATAGTCGTGTTTTTTGGGTATTGGTGAAACTCGTATAAAAACGAGTTAAAACGCTTCACTTCTGCGCATCGATCTCGGGCATCAAAACAGAGTAGAAAGAAAGTTCACAATTTTTGAACTTGAAGAACAGAGGAAGCCGAAGGTCGAGCAGACATAGAAGGTGCAACAGAAACTGAAGGCCGAGCGAAGAAGGAAGTTGAAGACATAGCGGGAGGACAATCTTTGAAACTAATTCATCTTCAAAGGATCGGACCTGAAATGAAGCCATAGCACAGACAGTGACCTGTTCCAAAGACCTAGCGCAAATATCTTATTGAAAAACATCAACAAATCTTGGAGACTTTATTGAAGATCTTGATGCATTGTTGAGGTCATCATGAGGTAAACTTTGTAGACTCCGTTGGAGAGTATGAAGAATTGTGAAGACTCCTTCATATGAAAACAGGTTGTCATTGACGATGTAGCATGGAGACTACCGTGAAATTGTAGATTGAAAAAATTCAGCGAAGAAGATTTTGGGAGCACAAAATATAGCAGTGGGTTGGAGCCCAGAGGGTTGGTGCCATGAAGGTTGGAGCCTCGAACAAACAAGGTAGGTGCCTTGAAGGATAGGGTTGGAGCCCTAGAGGATCGGTGTCCTCAAGAAACCAGGTCGGAGCTTGTACCAGAGAAGGGTTGGAGCCTCTAAACACAAGGTTGGTGCCTTGAGAAGATAGGGCCAGTGCCCTAGAGGTTGGAGCCTCACAAAAGACCAAGTTGGTGCTTGGCAACAGGTTGGAGCCTGGGAGATTGAAGATCGGTGTCTTCATCAAGGGTTGGAGCCCTATATATATATTGTACCTGATTTATCGTAAAGATTATATTAATAAAAGTATTTATTCCTATTGTTAATTTTGTGTTCCCAACATAATTGATTTAACTAGTAAAAGTAACAATTGAGAAGAAATACTGATTCACTATTTATTCCTATTGTTCATTTTGTGTTCCCAACATAATTGATTTAACTAGTAAAAGTAACAATTGAGAAGAAATACTAATTCACCCCCCCCCCCTCTCCATATTTCCAACACTCACCTAGGGTTTCTCTAGCTTGCTTTAGCAAGCCTAGGTGCACATATTCCACACATATATTGTGCATCCCTCTTTGGTAATAAAATGGCTCAGCTTGGCGCAGTTTTTGGCTGAATTTGTGGGTGTCAAATTGCATGTTAAATTTTGTGTTGCATGTGGAGTTTTGCTTTATTTATCATTGTTATTTCCTATTAGGAATATTACATGGCGCAAGCCCTCTAGGGCCTTATTTCTCCCTTTGATTTTAAGGTGCTAACCCTTGTTAATTTTGCAGAGGTCAACGAATTTTTGGAAGGGTTTCATCATAAATTTTCTTTGCATCAAAATCAAATTTGGAAGGCTTGATTACATTGCAAAATTTTTTGGAGGATGTAGCATCATTTTGAACCCTTTTCCTCAAGGTCGAGAGCTCGTAAAGGATGCCTCGTTCACCTGGTGCAAAAGGCTAATTGGTAATGGAGAGACCAAAAAATTTTCAGAAATTTGAGCCTTGATCCTTAAGAAATCACTATAAAAAAATTTAAAAAATAAAAAATAAATAAATAAATTTAATCAAAAATTAAATCAATTTTATGAGTTGGTCATGAGCCCTTGGATGCCTTTCCTTCACCTTGCCGAGAGCATTACTATCATTCATCCTTGTTGAAGGCCAAGGGTTCTTGGAGGGTTAGATCAATTGGTTTGGTTAATTTGCAATCAAAATCATAAGCAGATCTGATCTATATCAGCCTTGTATCTCGAGGAGATTGTTGTTGTGAAGCTCTTTCATTGTTGTAAATCTCCTTGAGTTGAAGAGTCCTTCCTCTTTGTCTAAAGGACTTTTTCCTTTGTAATATAATAACAAAGATCTTGTTCTTTGAGGAAGTTTGGGATTTCAATACAATGGTATCCCGCCTCCTTATTTAAAAGGGGCGGCTTCACTTCTTCTTCTCTTAGTCTTTAGATCTAACTTACTAACTTGTTATCTTGCATTCATAGTTTAGATCCGATCTCTTAAGTTGCATTGGCTATTGGATCTATTGCATTTGGAATAGTTCTTGTCTTTGTTTCACTTGCAATTGTAGATTTAAAGTAGTCTCTCTAATCTTTGATTTCTTGTTAGCAATCTCATTTGCCATCATTCACTTGTGCTTCATCATATAACTTTACTTGTTTCCATTGTCTAATATCAGTAAAGAACATCCTAAGAAGCATTTCTTGTTAAAGGCATATTGAGACGTTGCTCTAACATCCAAATCTAATTGCATCTCTCTTGTTTCATTGAGTAATCTTAAAATTTGCTTCATTGATCATCGTTGTAAGCTAATAATCTTGTGTTTTAAGTGACTATCATAAATCTTGGTTATAAGTTTCCTTTATTGAAGCAGTATTGTTATTGAATCTCATTGAAGCATTTACATTCTCACCCTCGATCTAGATTTGCATTTCTAAAATTTACCTCCAAGCATAAGCTTGGTTGATAGAAAGATAAGGCAGCATTCTTTATTATCCAGTTTGAGAAGCTTGGCCCTTAAACAACGGTTGAAACGAGTGACTTTGGAGTTCTCTTGCGGTCGAGCCCTTGTAGGAACAGAGGCACTTGGGTTGCTAGAAGTCATGGATAGGTATCGTTAATGAGGCCTTAGCCTCCTTCCCCAACACTTCTCTCAACAACCTTGTTTAAGACTTGCTTCGATAATTGAGGAGAAGGCCTTTCACCCTTAGCTTAGGCATATAATTAAAATTAACCAAGACTTTGCATCTCACATAGATTAGTCTTGCATTTACTCATTGCATTTCAATTGATTATCTGTAATTGGAATTGTGAGTTCATTCTATACCTGCAAGTTTTATATTGTTACACTTGTCAATTTAAAGCTTATTTTCTCTTGAATATCATCTTTACTTGAAGTACAAGTTTCATTTCTCTTGCAAGATCGTCACTTGTTTCTCATATCTTTAATTACTGGTGATATCATATCCTGATGATGAGTCATGTTTGAGACTCGAAACGTAGATATAAAAATGACTATTATGGAATTATCTCTTAATCCTATCCCATTAAAACCCTACCACATAAATATTCAAAAAGAATTTCTTGATTTCTCATACTAACACCTTTCTGCAACATTGCCTATCTTAATGCTTCATATTGTATTGTTATCTACAAGTACTTTAAATTGTATTTCAGCATTGTTAGGGCACTAGTCTCTCATTTTTTTAAATCTCAATAAGTGTCATATTGATTTAATCAAATCTATCTTTTAACATTCACCTTACTCAATAATAATAATCTTACTTGCTAATCCTTAATCAAGTTGTCTAGGGAGGTGATTGCCTTGCCCTTAGTCTCCTAGAACATGTCATTTCAACAAGTTTTCCTTTTGCATTCATCTTTAGGAACTGTTTTCGCTCGGAATGTACAGACACTGCGACAACAACTCAAGTCGGGGGTTGTCACTCTGATCCCTGACCTCTTTGTTCTAGTTGTCTCCCAATAGCAAGCTATGGGGGTTAGTCCCTCTAGAAATGTGAAGATGAAAAACAAGTTGGTAACCAACAATTATAGGAGACACGATTGAGTGGCCTAGCTACCTGGTTAATTTTAGCAAGGTTAAAAGATTAGATTCGATTGAATTGTGAGACCAGTGCCTTATGGAGTCAACTTCTTGTTTATTACCAATTAAATACCAAGTAACCAGATGGACAATTGTTGGTTGAATGCTTCACTAACCAATATACTATACAAATCCTAAGACCTAGGTGTGATGCAAGAATCTTGGTTACTTTTAATTATATGCCTCTTCTAAGTACAACCTTCCTCTTAATTATTTTGGAATTAGTCTCTAGAGTAGGTTGTGGGATGGAAGTCAATGGGAAGCAAGCAAACGCTTGATTAATGATACCTCCCCCTGTGTTCCAACCACCTGATGCCTCCGGCTCTGTAGAGACTGTGGCTTTTGTTGGAAATAATACTGAGAGGGGTGGTGAATCAGTATTATCAAGTCAAATATTCCCTTTTTTAAATCCAGATAATATACGCTACTTCAGTTAATTAAACCTGCGTATATACGCAACTATGTAGAAGGAAACCCGCGTATACAATGCAAACTTATAATTTACTTTATCTTTCAGATGTTGATTGTTAATCTGTGTATCAGAATTAAATAACCAGTAACCAGAAACAGTAAAACAGAGCAAAAGACAATCACACACAAGAACACAAGATATAAGGTGGAAACCCAATGTGGGTGAAAACCACCTGCTGCAGTTCGTCTCTATCTTCTTTTAATTAGAAACTTCTTTTTACAATGTACTGGTGCAGTCCTTTACCAGTACGCAAGCTCCAACCTACAGAGAGCTACAACCCTCTCTCGTTCTCTAGCTTCTCCTGGAAGGGAGCTACAACCCCCTTAGCTCTTGCACTAGCCAAGATACTAGTACGTAGGTGCTGGCCTACAGAAGGCTACAACCTTCTCTTTCTTCCAGGGACCATGTTTCATAAATTTTCATACTGGATCCACATCAATCAAATATCAATAATTTCTGCATCAACCAATCACCTTTTCACCAATCAAAACTGAATCAAAATAAACACTTCTTTGACAGCTGTACCCAGAACATAGTAACTGTAACCACACACCAATTCTGAACCCAGACCACTACAGCAATAAACAGAAGCAGCTAGAACATAAAATAAGAGATGTACACTACTTCATTGTTCAAAAACCTGCGTTTATACGCTTCTCTGTCAAAGCCAACCTGCATATACGCTTCTTTCCCTTACCAAAACTGCGTGTATACGCGCCTTCGCTTCACTGAACCTGCGTATAGATCTATAAAGGGTAATTCACTCTCTCAAAAATTCAGACACTGATTAGCCCAGAGAATCAGATTTATAGATCAAGCATGCGCCACATATAACAGATCAAAATCATACAAAGATACTATCATTCAAGCCTTAAGATTATGTCCCATCAATAGAACTTATCCTTCTCTTTGCGCTAAGGTTCCTCCTTCATTCAGATCCAGATCTGCATCATAACCCCAATCACTAATATTTCAGATCTAGCACTTATCACAAGCCTAATGCACAAGTAGATGAGGAAATATCCCATTAGGTACAACCCAAGTCAATTGATGTGCCAATGGTTGTGATTTAAACAGCTACATTCCCACGATTGGACCTCATTTCTTTGTGTAGTTATTGCATGCAAAAACTAGTGCGACGTTTCCTTGAGCAATGATCTTCATTTGTCATTCAACCTATTCTTAGATTAGTTGTCTTAAAACTTGGATCTATCTAAATATAAGAGAAATGCAAACACGATAGATGATTAACGAATTGTGATTATTATGTTGTTATATCATTGAACATATCATTTAAGGTTTATGATGTTACATGTAATGGTGTGTGTTACTCGCATATTTTTAGGTATAATATTTCAATGATTTATGTTTTAGTTTTTATATATTTAATTTTAATTTTCTAGCATCTTGAGTGGGGTCACCCATGTAAGAGACCCAACAGATCCTCTACCATTCCTTGGAATTTTGGGGGTGCTTCCACATGTCCCTCTATGCATTTAGCCACTCTGAAGTCTCTGCATCCCAAGACTATTGTTTCTATCTTCTATCATTTTTCATCCTCTTGATGTATTACATCTTCCTATTGCCAAGTCATCCTCTTGGTGTCTTTTATCTTCCTACTCCAAGATGTCATCTATACCAATGTAATGTTGGTTTCTTCTCTCGATCCACTGAGTAAACACATTCCTCAAACTTTCACTTCGTTGCTAAAGCTACCATTTCCACACCCTCCTCCCCCACACCAAATCTATTTCAACTTTTAAACAATAGGGTTAAATAATGCATAATGCCCAATCTTACAATGTGAGGGCCAAAAATCTAAATGCTTCTCATTTTTTATAACCTTCCCATCCTTATAAGTTCCATGGCCATGTCCTATGTATCTCTCTCATTATGGTGAATGTTTTGATTTCCTAAAGAAAGGCCTCCTTAGCAATACAATTAATGAATCACTATGAAGTCCAAAATGAAATCTTTCTCTACCAACTTAATGATTGCTGCATCGATATGCTAATATGACCCATTCCTTGGATTCCATGAAAACTCGAATTTCCATAATATCGCCTTTCATAAATAGCACCACTAGTGTTCAACAAGATGTTCACATCATATGACCATACCCACCACCCACAATCACACTCTCAATGGTGATCCTACTAATTTTTATGTTAACCTTTCTTTTCTTAGATTTATAGATTGAAAACATTTAAAACTCACATGAGTTATCCAACAACTCAATCTGATTAAGAGGTTCCATCGACAAAAACTCTATAACAATTATGATTTTTTCTATCTACACAACATTTTAAATTCTAGAATATTGTTTTAAGTGTCTCAACTTTTATAGAAATCTAATTGATGAATGTTTATCTGAATTATTTGTCTGCTGATTTTGCAAGCATGTGTCATTTCCCCACGATATTGTATCCAACTTTTTCTGAAAAATGTGTCACCCACCAATCTACAATCTATCCATCTATCTATATATATCCGACTTTACTGAAATTTTGTTGTATCGGTCTTCCCCATACCCCGCCATCCAAAAATGTGTCACCCACCAATCTACAATCTATCCATCTATCTATATATATCTGACTTTACTGAAATTTTGTTGTATCGGTATTCCCCATACCCTGCCCTCCCCCCACTCTATCCTTCCATGTATCCGCGTGTGTGTGTCTGTTGTTTCCCCACCACATCAGATCTGATTTTTTTGAAAATTTGCAGTATCAGTTCCGACCCCACCTCCACACCAACTGAATCTGTAACTGTTTCAGTGCAATTTAGCCAGTAAGTAATTGCCTGGGGTTTGACAAATTGGAAAGGAACTCTCTGTTCTTCTCAGTAATTTTCTATTTGAGGGAAGAAGAAACAAAAAATAGTCCATTTTAGCAGGTATTTGCAGTCTGTAATTGATCTATGCATTTCTCAGCAGATTTATCAGTTTTACGGCCACTACTTTTGTTTTTATCTCCATAAACACAGTTTTCTTGGCTGTAAATCTCTATTTCAGTTATGGATTTGAATTTCAGCAACATTAAGGTTGAATTTTGTGCTGTAATCACTACTTTGTCTAACATTATATTGGAGGGTAACCAGAAATTTTATGTGAAGAATTATGCTATGTGGAAACAGCATATGTTGGCCATTATTGGGGAAAGATGTTTCAATCAGCTTGTGTTGGGCAAGGAAGCACAACCAACCACTGTTGAAAATGATCAGAGCCAGTTTGATGAGCGCAACAGAGAAACAGTGAAGCTGATATAGCTTTTAATGACTGATGAAATGCTTCCCAAAATTCAAACAGTTGCTTGCATTGCAAATGATGGTGATTGTATCAACACTCTCATGTTTGTGCACAATTTGGTACTGACATACCCATTGTCTACATAGTGTGGGATGGATCCAGTGCACTTATAAACTAGATTATAGATTGATTTAGACTTATACACATTCCCTAGACCCTAGCCAAACTGTGGTGACTGACTCAATACTCTCATGTGTGTACACAATTTGGTACTGACAGACTTATTGTCTACATAGTGTGGGGTGGATCTGGTGCACTTATAAACTAGATTATAAATTGATTTAAACTCATACACATTCCATAGACCCTAGCCAAACTTCAAAGAAATATATTCCATTTCTAATACAAGATCCCCCTAAATTGCAGTGGGTGTGTAATATCAATTGGATGTCCAAGAAAAAAACTAGATCATGTAAAAATTTTGCAAAATATGGATATGTTCTCTCATAACATACTAAACGAAGCTACCTATCATGAGATAATTCACCATTTGAATGGTCCACATTTCTCTTGTTGATATCCAATTCACAACACCGTTTGTAAGTGAATGTAAATTACTAGATATAATCATTCACTAATCTTGAACAATAAAACTGGAATTCAGCTCTACTGACAGCCAGAAGATCATAACAACATATTTCTGTTAGAAAGCACTTCCAATGAAGCACATGCATTCTCCCACTTAATATATCTTAATCTTTTACAACGAAATCAATAATTTGAACAGAATATATTTACAATTATTCCACATTTCAACAAAAACTAATCTCTAAACCCCTTTGTAATTACTAACAGCAGAAATGGGGAAAACATGTTGATTATACAGCTTCAAATATTTACCAGCATTAAAAGTTTGTTTGCCCCATCAGCAATAGCTGCAGGACTGTCATACTGATCAGGATTGAAATCCAGCAATGCAGCAGTCAGATATTCTCCAGCCGGTGTGCTTTTCACTTTTTCAGAATCTGATTTTATCAGAGACACAGTTTGTGTCGCTGCACCGACTCCAGAGTTTAACTGGTTTGGAAAATTTGTGTTTGCACCATTGCTCCTGTGTATATACAGACCTTAAATAGCTATACATAAAGATAAAATGAAACAAAATCAACCTTAATATTTGACAAGAAAAAATGATAATACCTGACTGAACTATCTGACTGGCAGCTTTCCATCCCTCCTGATGCTAGTCTCGAAACCTTATTACATGCAGAGGGAAAACCCTTAGGATCACATACGAATTTACATAAGATAAAGCACAGAGATTAATGAGGAAAATCTTCATTACATTTTTAGAAAATATTGCAACGAAAACCAAATTTAAGAAAAAAAAATACCATTCCATGGTAAGCTCTAAAAATATTCACACTAAAGGTTGAGATGTTAAAAGCATAATTCCACCACATTAACTTAACTTTAAGTTAACTTCATGATTAATGACTGTTTTCAGCATTAACATGGCGAAAATATGAACATGGGATACAACAAATTTTAGTTGAGAAAGAAAATTATAAATGAGGAAAACAATCAATTTTAGTTTATTTCAAGCAAACAGCTTTTCTTAAATAAGACATGGCTACCAATGCATCTAAAATATATCTCTTTGTGAATGGTCATGTAGGAGCTCAAAATATATAAAAAATTGAACTTCCACTCTTGAAATCCTTTTTAAAAAATCAACTAAGAAGGGGGGTGAAACACTAAACAATCTATTAGCTAGTGCCCCGATTTGCAAAAGTTTATAACTTGGATATTGAGCCAAAAATGCAGTGTTTCTAGGTGAGAATGCAATTGGAGTGTTTTTTTTTAGCATATACACACCAATAACTGAAATTATTTTAAACAAAAGCAGTTGAATGCTACGGCTTATTTTTAGTACAAACTTAGATTACGGCACAACAAATTATTGAAAAGGACCCTGAAATCAAGCAACATAGTCTTGGAGTTATCCAACCATAATGAATTTTTTGCTTTTTATCCTTCTTTCAACATCTTTCTAAATGATGATTTGTCTTCTAAAATTGAAGACGGGGATGAAGATCAAACACTTCATCTCCATATCTCCAACTCTGATTCTTTTTAGTACAACCTTAGATTACGGCACAACCAATTATTGAAAAGGACCCTGCAATCAAGCAACATAGTCTTGGAGTTATCCAACCATAATGAATTTTTTGGTTTTTATCCTTCTTGCAACATCTGTCTAAATGACGATTTGTCTTCCAAAATTGAAGACAGGGATGAAGATCAAAATACTTCATCTCTGTAATCACCAACTCTATGATATGCTGTTGTTTATCAAGAATTTGCTGAATATTTTAAATTTTTACCATCAACCATGTCATCAACATTCTTCATTAACCCCTTCATTGACTTCTAGAGCCTTAAAATTTTCATCAAGAAATCCTACACTCACAAACTAAACCAGTTTGGACTAATCTGAAATATGATAGTTGTTACCTTTGCCATATCTAATCCATGTCAATTCCTGTTACATTGCATTTCTTCCCAAGGTCTAGCAATCATCTTGGAAAGATCATTTTGTATTTTTTTATGCTTTTCATAAAAGTTTTCTTTTGTAACTCCAAATTCGCACTTTTGCCGCTGCTATCACTGTGTGCTTCTACTTGTGACCCATCTTCAACATAATTTTCCTTCATCAATTCACTACTGATGAATGATTCCATCTCATAACCTAGAAAGGAATCAACAACCATCTCTTTTGATGCATTTTTATCAGCCATTTCAATTAGATCATTTGTGCCACAAGTAGCATCAAGCATTTGGATTAGATCATCTGTGCCAAAAGCAAAATCCATCATTTTCATTAAGGCATCTATATCACAAGTAACATCAATCATTTGCATGAGGTCATTTGTGTCATAAGTTGCATCAACAATGTTCTCAATTTGCTGCTCATTTTCAATTAATTTTAGTTGAAGAGCTTCAATCAATTTATCATTCCAATCAATTTGCTAGTAAGGATTAAGAATCAAATTATTAAAATCATGTAAATGTCTTGTAATTCTTTGATTTCTTTATTGGCATTTTGCAAAAGCCTTCCTCCTTTACCGATATTGTTAATTTTTGGTATGTTCTATGCTTAAGAGCAATTTACTTCAATTTCTTATTAGCCCAATATCAATTTCCAGTTTAGCAATCACATCAACATGATAGTAAAACGCAGATAGTACATAAACATAAACAGTAGAAGACAAGACAAGACAATCGGACACAAGATATGGCACCAGCGAGGGACAAACCCCAATGTGGGGAAACCCTTGATCAATTCTTCTTATAATCTTCAATAATTCAGCACAGAGAAAGAGATAGTACAAATATACAGAACTGATATTTTATGACAGCAACAGCAAACCCTAACCAGAAAAGTCAAAGCTGGTCAAACATGTCAGATTTGACCTCCAATCAAGCTTGGTCAAAGCTCAGTCAACACAGCCTCCAACAGCAAGAAGTATCAGCCCAAAACAGTCCAAAAATCCCAGTCAAACTTTGGTCAACTGCAGTCAAGCCTGTGGCCAGCCCTAGCACAGTCAACATTGGTCAACGCAGGGTCAAAGTGGCTGTCCAGAACTGCAGCCTGCCAAGGAGAGGCATCCTAACCCAATCCGCAATCAAACAAGATTCAAAGTTGTCCAAATAGCATTCCTGCAGCTTCGGTCAAACTCGGTCAACGCAGCCCTAAACAGAAAACAGTCTCCTTCCTTTCACACGTGTGAGAGAAGTTGCTCCAGATATGCGTACCCAAACAAGAGAGGAGAGAGAAGGATGTGAGGATGAGATGGTGAAATAATGCCATGAAGTCTCCTCCTTTTATATGCAACGTTGAGGTTAAGTTGGGGGTGAAAATCACTGTTTTGCTTGCTTGCCAACCTTGACAAATTGTCAATAATATAAATAAATTCATATCTCCATATATACATGTCGGAATCAGAGGATGTTTAGATCAATCCTACACCTCTCGGAGAGAGGAATCCAATTCCTAGGTCCTAGGTCCTTCATCTCAAATTCGAAAGCCAACTCCCTCTTACATTTGTGAATGAGAGGGTCTGCACCAGTCAGAAAGAGGTCATCCACATAAAGCACCAGTATGAGAGGTCTATCATCTTCAACCTTAAAGTAAATGTTTGGATCGGATTCACTCCTAGTGAATCCCAGCTTCATCAAATAGCTATTGATCCTCTCATACCAAGCTCGAGGTGCTTGCTTCAACCCATAGAGAGATTTCTTCAACCTGCATACATGAGGTTCCCAATCATGAATCTCAAACCCCTCGGGTTGTTCCACATAGACTTCCTCTTTAATCGAAC
Organism: Pinus tabuliformis; assembly: GCA_031772625.1. Taxonomy (NCBI): domain Eukaryota; kingdom Viridiplantae; phylum Streptophyta; class Pinopsida; order Pinales; family Pinaceae; genus Pinus; species Pinus tabuliformis. The sequence continues at coordinate 1,008,760,015 of CM062816.1, forward strand.
CATGCAAGAAAGCGGTCTTGACATCCATCTAATGTAGTTTCCATTCTTGCGAAGCAGCAAGGGCTATGATCGAGTGGATGGTGGTGTATCGGGAAACAGGTGCAAATATCTCATCGTAATCTACACCTTCCTTTTGAGAGAAGCCTCGAGCAACAAAGTAAGCCTTGTACTTTTCTGCACTCCATCAGCTCCATGCTTGATTTTTTAAAGCCATTTAGAGGTGACAACCGATTTGTCCTGGGGTCTAGAGACCACATCTCAGACATCATTCTTCATAATGGACTCGTTTTCTTCATTCATAGCATCCTTCCATACTTGATGCTTCATGGCTTCTTCGAATGATGTAGCCTCATTTTGAATGATAGTACTCATAATGGTCAAGTATCCCTCATACCTGGTCAGCTTCTTGCTTTCACGGAAAGTCCCCCTTGGTGCACTATGTCTCTCGGCATCTTCGAGAGTCTCCCTAAAGCCATGAGGGCATCTTCTTGGAGGAGGAGGATCAATAGGATCCATAGGTTCATCAACATCAAGCATCGTTTCATCTTCTTTTTCACCCTGCTTTCTGGTGTCAACTTCTTTATCCTTGCTAAGAGCCATATCTTCCTCAAAAGTGACATCATGATTTATCTCAACTTCCCTTTGACCAGCGACATAAATTCTATAGCCCTTAGAATTTTCGTTATAGCCCACAAAGATTCTTTCTTTGCAGATGCACCCAATTTGCTTATTCTCTTTCGGCGCATGAAAGTATATGGGACTCCCAAAAATTCTAAAATGAGAGACATCGGGTTTCTTACCAGTGAACATTTCTTCAGGAGTCTTGGAGTCCAATGCTTGATGGGGGCATCAGTTTTGACATACACAGCGGTATTCGCAGCTTCGGCCCATAGAAACTTCAAAAGCCTTTGATCATGAAGCACGTCACAAACAGCTTCCATAATAGTACGGTTCTTCCTTTCAACAACACCATTATGCTCAAGAGTGTATGGTATTGTGGTCTCCCTCTTAATGCCAGCTTCTCTGCAATAGTCATGGAATTCATTGGATTCATACTCGGTCCCATTATCAGTCCTCAATATCTTGATTCTCTTCTCAGATTGATTTTCGATCATGGCTTTGAAGTGATGGAACCAGGTGAACACCTCATCCTTCTTTTTCAAGAAGTAGATCCAAGTCTTGCAAGAATAATCATCTGTAAAGTGAGATAATATAAATTTCCTACCAAAGAGCTTACGGGCATCATACCAGATATGTCGCAGTGGACCAACTGCAATATATTGGTGGTCTTGCTATTACTAGAGGGGAATGGTCCCCTTGTAAGTTTTCTCTCAGCACATCCCGAACATATACCTTCATGCTCTACTTTGAAATCGGGCAAACCTGTCACCATCTGTCTCACATCGGGAAGAGCCTTATAATGAAGATGGGCAAACCTTTGGTGCCATAGTTCGGATTGTAGGGATGTGTCGCAAAACATGGCCCCAATGGACTTCCTCCAACTTGATACAAAGTGTCAACCCGGAACCCAAGAGTAAAAGCATCTTTAAAATTCATTTTCCAAACACATACCTTTCCATCAATTAATGCCACCTTGTAACCTTTGTCTTCCATTGCCGAAATGGACACCAAGTTCTTCTTAAGATCAGATACATATAGAACTTCTTGTAAATGAATCGTGTTACCCTGATTTAATTCAGGGTAACATTCCCTATACCCTTTACGGGATAGGTGGCATTGTCTCTAAGAATAATCTCCAAATTTGTCTCCTTCTCTATCAAATTAGAGAGAGCTTCCTTGTATCTGGTGAAGTGCCTTCAAGCACCACTATAAATAAGCCAATTCCCCAAAGTGTCTGGAGGAGAGGTAGTGGAGAGGGCCGATATAAGATAATACTCCTTTTTCTTATTGTTAACAACATTTGATTCTTCATACTTGGAGTTCCTTGCTTTCTTGGAGGGTTGACCATTTCCATGATGTCCCACATTCCTTTTTCCTTTGCCATTGAACCTGCCATTGCTTTGATTGTTGTTGTTGAAGTTGCCCCTGGAGTGATTGTGATCATCATGTGATGTGTCCTTTCTATTTGGACACTCCCTCGCATAGTGGCCAAACTTATTGCAAACAAAGCATCTGCCCTTCCTTCCACCCTTAGATTTGGGCTTTCCATTGAAATGACCTTTAGACCTTGCATTATTTCTCCTTTTGGCATGAGCGAAGAAAGTAGTGGGGTTGCCTCTATTAGAAGGCATTTCTTGCTCCACCATTCTTGTTTCTTCTTGAATGCATCTTGACATCAATACTTCAAATCCCGGAATTCAATCATTATTGAGAATAGTGGTTCTAAATATGTACCACTCAAGTGGGAGCCCTCCAAGGGTAATGATAGTAAGTTCCATCTCAAGAATGACTTCTCCAATCGATAGAAGATCATTCTTGATCTTAGTGGTCCTTAAGAAGTAGGATTGAATATCCTTGTCCTTGCCCTTCTTAATATCCTTCAACATATTTTTGAGGAACAAAATTTGATTTGCATCACTAACCTTGCACATGCTTACCAATATGTCGTAGATATCCTTGGAGGAGTTCAAATAAGAGATGCAGGCCACCAGACGCTTGTCAACAAAATCTCTGATAATCTTCTTCGCTTTGACTTCAACCTTGGTGTACTTGTTCTTTGTAGTAGTCGGTGCATTTGATGGAGGCTCAAGGATTTTACCCTTCACATAATCCAACACTTCTTGTTCTTCCAATGTTAGATAAAGAGACATCTTCCATCCACGATAGTCAGACTTTTCACGAAGCTTGTCTTCAGCCGGGAAGTGGCATGAGGAACCCATTGAGCCTTTTGTCCTTTCCAATTGTCTTCAGTGATTGCTCTTTCACTCTTTCTTGGGCTTTGTCTACACCTCAACTCTGATACCATGTTAAATTTTGGTATGTTCTATGCTTAAGAGCAATTTACTTAAATTTCTTATTATCCCAATATCAATTTCCAGTTTAGCAATCACATCAGCGTGATAGTAAAATGCAGATAGAACATAAACATAAACAATAGAAGACAAGCCATGACAAGAGGACACAAGATGTGGCACCAGCCAAGGACAAACCCCAATGTGGGGAAACCCTTGATCAATTCTTCTTATAATCTTCAATAGTTTAGCAGAGAGAGAGAGATAGTACAAATATACAAAACTGATATTTTATGACAGCAACAACAAACCCTAACCAACAAAGTCAAAGCTGGTCAAACAAGTCAAATTTGACCTCCAATCAATCTTGGTCAAAGCTTAGTCAACACAACCTCCAACAGCAAGAAGTATTGGCCCAAAACAGTCCGAAAATCCCAGTCAAACTTTGGTCAACTACAGTCAAGCCTGCAGCCATCCCTAGCACATTCAACGTTGGTCAATGCAGGGTCAAAGTGGTTGTCCAGAACTGTGGCCTGCCAAGGAGAGGCAGCCTAACCCAATCTGCAATCAAAGAAGAGTCAACGTTGTCCAAATAGCCTTCCTGCAGCTTCGGTCAAACACGATCAACACAACCCTAAACAAAAAATAGTCTCCTTCCTTTTGCACATGTGAGAGAAGTTGCTCCAGATATGCGTACACAAACAAGAGAGGAGAGAGAAGGATGTGAGGATGAGATGGTGAAATAATGCCATGAGGTCTCCTTTTATATGCAACGTTGAGGTTAAGTTGGGGGTGAAAATGATTGTTTTGCTTACTAGCCGACCTTGACAAATTGTCAATAATATAAATAAATTCATATCTCCATATACACCTGTCGGAATCGGATGATCTTCAGATCAATCCTACACATCTCGAAAAAAAGGAATCCAAGAAAAATATCAGCTGCCATAAATAAGGTGACCCATATGGAGTTTGGCCCTAATTGCCAATTTTAACAAATATTTTATTCACCTATAACGCTTGTTTGTATTTGACTCCAAATATCCTAGGGTGTTGGCTACTACTGATAACGCACTCTTGTAACAAGAATATTAGCAAATTATTATTATTATTATTGTATGATATGAATTGATAATTTTTTACAATAACCCCCAATTATAAATTTATAAATACTAGGCAGGTACTTTTTCATTTGAAGGGACGTGTCTTTTCAATAGGACCAAAGTTGCACGAAGCGGGAACGTCTTTTGGAAGTAAAGCGTCGAAAGCATCATTTTCCAAAAATCATCAGAACCAAAGTGTCTCAGAAGAGTCTAATATATATGTATATTTATACATATATGTATATGTTTGCATTTATATTTAAAAAAAAAACATCCAAATACCAAATTAGTTGTAGAAGATATGAAAACATGCATATTTGTACATAAATCAAGATAGATATGCCATCCATTGCACATCAATGATTAATTATTCGAGCATCAATGATCTAGAATCTAGATTCCTCTCCTCTTGTCTAGCCTTTGCCCCTACTTCAATTCTCTATGCATACTAGTCGAGACTCAACATTGCCCAATTTTGATCAAATAGCCTAATCTAAGCCTTGCAATATGGTAGAGAAATTTTTGCACGCTTGATCAATGATTTTGACTTGAGTAAAGGGTACATTTTTGCTAAGGCCATGACAAAGAAGTTCAAGTATCAACACCACCAACACTAAGTTACATATAAGGTTTGGTGCTCTTTATTAAATGTCAATCACATACCCTCATACATGATACAATCTAATGAAATGCCACAATCCCATTGAACCTCAAATCCTGAAAATTGTTAAGTTTGTTGAATTTTGAATGGGATATGAAATTTTATTTTCTCCACATGAAGTCCGATGTGGTTGGAACCACTCTCAAACTTCCTCAGTCATTTCATGGTAATGTTAAAAATTTTAGTAAAAGTGACATTCTCCTTTATCTTTAATTTTCATCCTTTTATTTTAAAAATTTAACATTACCGTTAGGAAGCATCTAGAAAGCATCTAGGGAGCATCAAGAGGGCATGATGGGAGTGTTCGAGAAGCATAGTTCCTCACATAACAACATGAAAATTCCAAAAAAAGCCCCGCGAAATTGTGTGAGCGGTTTTTGGAACCATGGCAGAACCGTGGTTCAAGATTGTGGAACTGTGTTAAAACTATGGTTCAAGCCTGCAAAACTATGATTCGGAATCGTCACGATTCCAATTTTTTTTGGAACCATGGTTTCACCCGAGGATTGCCAACAGATCTTTCTAGGATGCGAATTTTTATCCTAGACCGAGGGGGACAATTCCTGCAACATTAGGTAGGACACATCTTATAGTTAGCTACTAATTAATATTATGTTTGTAACATTACCACCCCTTTTAAAAATTGTTTTGTCCCCAAAGCAAGGGTAATTGAGGGTATTGTTCGCAAAAGATTTCTATTTCCCATGATGAAGCTTCTTCTAGAAGGTTTTTCCATTTGATAATATATTCTTTGATGGTTCTAGAATGTAACACTTTTTTCCTAGTGGCCAAAATACCTTCTAGTTCTAAAACAATTTTCCTTCATCATCAAACTCGGGAAATTGGGTTTGTCCCAACATCTTCTTGAGGCATGACACATGAAAAACATGATGGATGTGACAATTGTCTAGTAATTACAACCCATGGGCTACTACAATAATTTTTTTGTTGATTTGAAAAGTCGCATAGAATTTTGGAGCCAATTTTTTTTGCCTTGTTGTTTAATGGATAATTGTTTGTAAGGTTGGAGTGTTACAAAGACCCAATCGCCTTCTTCAAACTTTCTTTTGATCTATGGTTGTTAGCTTGTTATTTCATTCTGTTTTGAAATGTTGCTAAATTTTCTTTTAATATTTTGATGATCTTTTGTTCTTCATCAAATTGATTCTTTACCGCTTGGACAATAGCATCAATTACTGCAAATTCCTTCCATTTTGGTGGTTCATTACCATATAAGGCCTGGAAGGGAGTCACTTTGGCATATTTGTGGTAGGTATAATTATGCCACCATTCAACTAAATGAAACCATTGGGACCACTTCCTCTGCTTATATGTCACAAGGCAAGGAAGGTAAGTTTCCAATCACTTATTTACAATTTTTGTTTGAACATCCATTTGTGGCCGGTAAGCTAAACCCATACTAACGAATATTCCAATTTGTTTGCAAAATTCCTTCCAAAAGCTCCCTTAAAAATTGGGATGTCTGTCGCTAACAATGATCTTCGGAAAACCATGCAATTTATAGATGTTCTTATAGAAGACATCAAAAATTTGTTTTGTTAAATATGTCTTTCTTATTGCGATAAAATGTGCATATTTAGTTAACCTATCAACCACGACAAAAGTCTTATTTTTTCCATCATACATGGGTAATCCTTCGATGAAGGTCATTGATAACTCTTCCCATTTTCGGTTAGGAATGTGTACGGGGTGAAGTAACCCCAATCTCATGTTCTTGTTTTTATTTCTTTGACATGTGTCACATTCAACCATAGTATAAAAAACCGATCAAAAAACCCAGTCAACAGCCCTACCTCGCCGTTTTTTAAGACAAACTAGGCATAAACCAGCCAATTTCCCATAAATCGGTCGGTTCCGTCATAAACTGGTCGATTCATTGCCACGTCAACCGCGGACCCACCAAATGCATTCTTGGAGGCTTGTGAAGTGGTTCAGAGGGAAAATAACGGTTGTTTCCCACCAAAAATAGCCCCTCCAAGCCAATAAAACGAGGTCTCCCCTCTCATTTGTCTCAAACATCTCATTTGCAGTTTTTGTGAGCTTCATTGTGAGATTGAAGAGTGTTATGTTTCTGCTGGAGTAATGGGACAGCAGAGAGTTTGAGCTAAGTAGTAGTACCATGCCTCCAAAATCCAAGGATACTGCATGGGCTCATTGTGATATGATTGATGGCAAAACGATCTGCACATATTGCCAAAAATCTATTGAAGGAAGGGGTATATTAACGCGTTCAAGCAACACTTGGCTTGGATAAGATCATAGGAGGCCATGTAAATCCATGTAGAGCACCAAATGAAGTAATAGGGCATATTAGGGCAGAATACCTTCATAAGTTTGAGACTCAAGTCACTAAACCAACAGAGAAGCTTATGACTCAAGCAATTGCAAAGTTTGGGATTTGAGACTCAACCAATTGAGTTTGATCATGATGAGAAGTTTCAAGTGATAATGTTGATCACTAATATCATATATGTAGACTTGTAGTAGGCCAGTGCACCATAGATTGTAGGCTTTGCTTTTGGACTCTAGAGGCCATTCAAAGCCTCATTGATTATATATTTTGTAGCTGATATGTATTGTACTTGGTGCTATTTTCATATATTCACCTTTACATGGTATATATATGAGCAAACTTTGCATATTTTGTGTCTATTGGTTTGGAACTAAGTTGCACGAAATGCCGAAACGTTTCAGAGTTTCTGAAACAGGTACGATTACGTCACCTCCCAAAAATGGAAACGTTAGTCGAAACATCAGCTGAAACGCCATATATAGATATAAATAAATAAGTGAATAACACATTATCTTGCAAGAAGAAAGGGAATAATTCTTAAGACCCATAGGTGGCAATTTAGAAGGAAAAACAAGCCTATATTAATTTTTATAGACGATTACATGATGGTCGAGTTTTGGTCGAGTTTCAGCCCAGTTTTGGGTACGGATACAGGTACGTCCCGAAATGTTGGGTTCCTAAAAGGTTCATGCAACATAGGTTTGGAATCATGTTTTTAAATCATAAAAATAGCTTTTTTTCATTGAAAATTAATTATTTCATGCATTTTTTTTAAACTGGTTCATTGAAATCTAACCAGTTTTGGTTTAACCGATTCTAGTTTGAAACCCGGTTTATTAGGTGGAACGGTCTGATCACCGATTCCGGTTTTGAATACTATGCATTCAACGACAAATGTTTGAACATCTTTACACATCCCCTTCTCGTAAAAGGATTTTCATGCATTATAGTATATATTAAAAAATCCAACGTGTCCCATTGTTGCAAAACCATGTGACTCCTTTAAGACTATCCTTTTAACCTTTGAAGATGGAATTAGGTAATAACTATTCTTGCACCATGAAATATCATTTTTTCATTTAAATTTTGGATTTTGGTCCAAATTGTCAATTATGGAATAAGATTCAAGATCCTTAGCATATTCAACCCAAATTTCATCTAACCAATCGAGAATCACCACTCTTGTCCCACATGTCATTTCATCAATCTTTCGTGACAATGCATCAGCAACTACATTGTCTTTCCCTTTTTTGTGTAATATTTCCATTTCAAAGGTGAAAAGATTTTCCATCCATTTTTGTTGTTTGGTAGTTAATGTTTTTTATTGTAATAAGAATTGAAGATTGTTGTGATATGTACATATTGAAAATTTACTACCTAAGAGGTATTGTCGCCACTTGGCTAGTGCATAGATAATGGCTAGCATCTCTTTAACAAATGTAGATTTTAGGTTTTCCATCTCGTTGAATATTCAACTCTCAGAATCTATCAGATGGTCATTTTGCATTAATATTGTGCCTATCCCAACCCTGAACCATCACATTCTACCACAAACGATTTTGTGAAATCTAATGTTGCTAATAGAGTTGTAGAAGACAATTTTTTCAATGCCTCAAAACACTCCTCTTCTTGGTTACCCCATTGGAAGGAATTTTTCTTCAACAAGTTAGATAATGGTGTTGTTAACTAAACATAGCTCTTAATGAAACTTCTGTGATAATCTGTTAACCCTAGGAATGCTCTTAGTTTTGATACATTATTTGGCCTTGGCCATTCAATGATTGCTTTGATTCTACTAGAATCCACCTTAACTCCTTCCTTGAATATGACATGGCCAAGGTTTTTGACTTCTTCCTTACCAAAAGTACATTTTGATATTTTTGCATGGAATTCACTTTCTTCTATGAGAGAAATTACTTGCTCCAAATGCTTAAGATGTTCCTTCCATGTCTTCCTACAAATAAGAAAGTCATCAAAAAATACTAGTTTGAGCATTCTTAGGTTAAAGAGTTCATTCGTGGTCGCCCGGAAGGTGGTAAAAGCGTTGGTTAACCCGAACGACATCACCTTGAATTCGTAGTGACCTTCGTGACTTCTGAAAGCAGACTTTTCCACATCTTCTAGCCTTACTTGGATTTGATAATACCCTAACCTTAGATCTAATATTGATAAATAATTTTGTTCCATGGAGCTCATCCAACATTTCATCTATAAATGGGATAGGTAACTTGTTTTTTATAGTTATCTTGTTCAGGCCCTACTAATCTATGCATAGTCTAAAGGACCAATCTTTTTTCCAAACCAACATTATTGGTGTTGCATATGAGCTCTTACTCATCGTATAAGTCTTGAATTAATCTTTCTCTTTCTATTTTATGGTGGTGTGGATATCGATATGAATTGATATTCATCGGTTCTAAGTCTGGTCTAACTTCAATTATATGTTCTATCCTTCTTTCCAGAGGTAGCTTCATGGGTAAGTCTTGGAATACCTTGTCGTATTTGTGGATTAATGCTTTAATCTCAAGGTGTCGAGAATGCACTATTTTTGGTGCTACTATCTCCATTTGATGGCATTGTGCGATGTAGACTTGTGGCCCCTTTCTAATTAGTTTGGTCATTTGTTATGAACATTGAAGATCAATGTTATGTAATTAGTTAATTATGCAATTGGGGTGCCCAAGGGCTTATTTAAGCCACGGCCCTTCTTGTAAAAAGCCAGCATTCATGCATTCAAGTATTAATAAGATTATTTCTTCTATCTATTACTGAGCGTGTTTGCTCTAGGTGGCATCAGAGCCAGCCGTTACTGAAGCTCTTGTACACTGTTCAACCACCGTTCGTTGCTCGTACAATTTTGCATCGTCTAGTTGCAGCCATTCTCCCCGACACCCTTAGCCACGGGATCATTCCGCTACTACGCTCTCTGCCCGTTCATTCTTCCCGACACTCTCCTGCCGTCAAACTCTCCTCTGTCCCCTCTTCTCCGTCGTCGACCCCTCCCGACCATTCGCGTGTTTTTTCCCTGTGTTTTTTCCTCCTGACAACCTGATGTCTTGCCACTCCGCATTGTTCGGCAAACTATCTCAAAAAAATTCTATTTAATTGTCCTTGTCAATATAGTTATATAGTACAACTTTTTAATAATTATATAGTTGATATATAATTAATATATAATTAAATTACAAAAATAAATATTATTATTTAATAAAAAAATAAAAAATAATACATAATACATAATATTTATAAAAAAAAGGCTCAGGTTAAGAAAAGTTACGCTGGATAAGTATACTCCACCACATAACTGGTCAATGTCTTCGTCAATGTCGATGGCAGATTTCAATAAAAGATTAATAGATCTTGAGACTAAGGTGACTGGACATGGTGAACAAATCAAGGCGCTCTAGGATACATCAAAGAGAATAGAGAGTTAACTCGAGTAGAACCATAATGAATTTAAAAAGGATCATGCAATCCTTTCAAATACGGTGAATCTGAATCATAGTCAGGCAATGGTGATGTTGATTCGTATTTGTGACAAGTTAAAGATTACACCCAATCAAATACCCCAAAATAATGAAGCTAATCAACATATTGTTTCTCTGGATTCGTCAAACTCGTCAGACTCACATGAGAAACCCGAGTCTCCAAAAGCATCGTCCATACCTCATCAACAAAATACTAACACAAATTTTCAAAATATGCATCTTTGGAATCAATTATCAAATATGCAGCTTGCGAATCAATAACATCTCTTTACTCCAACAGTCGCGACATATCAACGAAGAGCAAAACTTGAACTCTCCAAATTTGACAGTAATGAGAAGCGCAGTGTTGCATGGTTCAATAAAGCAGAAGAATATTTCGAGATTTACGGTATTGACAATGATGATGAAAATATCAGACATGCATCCAGGCAAATGGAAGGCAAACCATATAATTGGTATATGTGGTGGAAAAAGACGACACTTGATATCAGTTGGAGGATTCACTACGACAAGTATCGGGCTGTGAGTGATATCATTTACTATAAAAACAGAATCTATTTGGTACCACAATCACAGCTCAAGGAGAGAATTATGCAAGCAGTTCACAGCTCACCCTTAGCGGGGCATCCAAGGTACGTAAAGACCACAAGAAAATTAAGGAGAGGTTCACTTGGAAAAGCCTCAAAATGAATGTGTTGAGGTTCGTGAGGGAGTGCAACACTTCCCTGCTGAACAAAGCGGTACACACTCATTTGGTAGGTTTACTGCAATCGCTCCCTATTCTTGAGCAAAAGTGGGAGAGTGTTTCCATGCAGTTTATCACCGGGTTACCTTAGGCGCGGGGCAAAGATTGTACATATGTGGTGGTAGATCGACACACAAAATTTGCTCATTTCTTTGCTATATCATCAAAATATTCAGCATCTCTAGTGGCCAAGTTGTCTTTCAAGGAGGCCTTCAGATTACATGGGTTGTCGAAGACCATTGTCAGTGACAGGGATAGCAGGTTCATGGGCAGCTTCTGGCAAGAGCTATTTAGACTTGTGTGGACTGATCTAACACTAAGCACCAGCCACCACCCGAAACTGATGGACAGACAGATATAATCAACAAATGGCTAGAGGGCTATCTCTGGAATTATGTAATTGGCCAGCAAAAGGCATGGATAAAGTAGTTGCACCTGGGAGAGCATTGCTACAACACCACTTTCCACATGTCCATCAGCATCACTCCCTTCAAAGTGTTATATGGGTATGACGCCCCAACATTTGCAGACAGGATATTTGGGGATAGTAGGGCACCTCTAGCCTGAGACTGGATTCAAGAAAACAAAGATATTTTAAAGGTCCACAAGGATAACTTACACATGGCTTAGAATCAACAGAAATTATTCGCAGAGAGGCACAGAGTGGGGTGCAGCTTTGAAGTAGGAGATATGGTGTACCTCCATATTCAGCCCCATAGAAAATCATCACTCAAGAGTCAAAACAAAATGGGCGGAAAAGTTGGAACCCAAGTTCTATGGGCCATTTAGAATCTTAAGACGAGTAGGTGAAGTGGCATATGAACCGGAGCTTCCTGAAAGATATAAGATTCATAACGTGTTTCATGTTTTGTGCCTAAAAAGGCCCCGAGACAACATGTCATCACTTCCACCGAACTCCCTCCATTGGACGAGGTAGGAGAGTTGAACTTGGTTCCAGAGAAGATCCTAGAAACAAGGGAGAGGAAGTTGCGGAGTAGGACAATGAAGGAGTACCTGGTAAAATGGAAGGATTTACTTGTTGAAGATGCCACATAGTAAGGTAAGCATGTGCCCAATTGCTTGAGGGCAAGCAATCTTGGGCGTGGAGGATTGTAATGTCCCGAACAACTTAGGAAGCTTATGACGGAGTCTGCTAGCCTAACATGGTTCCCGTAAGAGAATGCGGGGTAAAAATTAATAAGGGGACTTAATTTGCTTAGGGAAACATTATAAAAAGTCTAAGAGGTGAAAAGAGGGCATCTCCTAGGCAAGTGAAAAGAAAATTCAACTTTATAAAGTGAAAATATTATAAAGTGACTTTGTTGTTAGGATATTCCGACACAGAAGCATTAATTAAGTATAACTTGGTCTAGTGTCTAGTTAGGTAAAGTGTGTTTCTTTAGTATGTACTTCTTGTAACTTACAATCCGATGGTCATGATATGTTCTAGACATGAAGTGATCTGACGATTCATTCTTTCATTGGTATTATCGACACTTGATCCATGGCTTAACACCTGATTGGTCCATGATCTCTATTTAAAGAGCATGGAGGGTCATTTGTCAAAGACAGTTTATGAGAGAAGCTTATGTAAATTTTCTTTCTTTTACACTAATAATATTGCCTGAAGTGGCCGCGTTGGCTCAAGCCGTGGATTGTTTCCCTCTTTGAGGGTTTTAACCACATCAAGAAATGTTGGTGTATTGATTTGTGATCTGTTTGTGAGTGGTGTCCTTTGGTGTTCAATCTAAGGAACTTACGCTGTAAATTCATACATGTTATCACAGCCATTGGAGGGTCGCATCCGTTGGTGATCCAAATCCGAAGTCCGTACAACTACATCCGACTGTCGTTTCATAGATCTATTGTTTCTGACAGCTTTCAGGCCGAGAGGGCTGCTCTATTGTGTTAAGAACATCTATTCCAAGGAGGAAACCCTTTTGTTTCACGCGAAAAGATTTCCGGTAGCCCTAACTACGTCATTTTTAAGATTTGGAGGTACATAGTCTTTATTTGCAGTTAGTTATTTATCTCTCTGCTTATTTCGGTTTATAGTCATCTATAAAAAATTTCATTATCGGATCTATACCTTTCATTTCTATGTATGCTCTTTGCCCCGCGACTCTGTGTGATCTGGGCAAACCAGGAACAGAAAGAAAGGATTTTTCTCATGTGTATGCTCTTTTTCGCCGCGCCTTAGTGTGATCTCAGAAAATCAAAACATTGAGGAAAATATCTAGTTTCCAAGGCACTAACCCCTAACTTTAAGTTGTAAGGCTTGCATATGTTTGCTTGTTTATTTGGTTTGTGTGGTTCTTTTTTATTTTGTCGGCAAAAAAGGGGTTTTTCAAATAAGCATGTGCCCGAAAGCTTCGTTCAACAAAAATCATCCCTTCCTCCTTTCCAACAATTACTAAATCTTCTAACTAGCTCAATTGGTCTAAATTTACTTTATGAGAATAGAGGTCTTGAGTTCAAGTTTTTCTTTTTGTTGAATTATTTTTTCGAAGTAAAAGTGTTCTCACCCATTATAAAAAGTGAGTCACTTATAATTCTAAAGTCACTTTATCTTTTATTTAAGTTACAATTTAGTGGATAGTTCATAAAGTACCATTGTAAAAGTGACTTTCACTTATTTATAAAAATGGGTCACATAAAATAACCTTTTTAAAAGTGAGCTAATTAGATTAAGTTTGGAAAGGGGGGATTTTTTTTAAATATAATATTATCATCAACTTCCCAACATTCACGTGGTTCGTTGGCATCTTCAAAAAGCCATAACTTCTTCATCTAGAAGCCGTTTTCAGAGCTGTTTTTTTTAATCATCATAATTTTTTGAGATCTTTCCATTGGAACACTTAGTTTCAACATATACAACTTCAATTTCTTTTAAAATGGAGAGTCCATGCCTAGTTATTCTTGACAGCACCAACTACTCCCAAGGTCTTTATAGAATAGCCTCAGGCCAAGAGTCTAAACCTCAAGATGAAGATAAGCTAGCCAAATGGGAAAATAAGCAAGATCAAGCACATGGGTTGATAGGAATGTCTATTTCTCCAGACCTTAGATTCCATATCACAGAAAGTGATAGCCCCAATGAAGCAATGAAAAAGCTCAGTATTGTTTTTGGAATTAAAAATGAAATTAGAGCCCATCAACTCAAAAATGAGTTGTTTACTTTCGACCCCAATAATTTTTCTTCCATTGAATATTTTTTGTCCAAGTTCAAGACTTCTCTTGGAAAGTGTTAAGGTTAAGAAGGAAGATGGTAGCCTTATCTATTCCATTCTTACTAAGTTAGGACCAGTCTAATCTGTGTTTGTTTCCACCTTCCATTCTACTCAAAAAGCCTGTATTTCTCAAGGACAAGACTACAAGTCCTCCTCTTTTGATGCCTTATGTGATTCTTTAATAAGAGAACAAGAAAAACTCTTACATCTTGGTCTTCTTAATACTAGAAACTCTTCGAAGAAAACCTTAACAGCCTAGCAGCAACCAGGTTCAATGAATCCTAAGAAGCAGCGTCCTAAAAAGAATGGTCCTAAACCAAACAAGGGTCCTAAGCAATTTCAGTCTCAAAATGAAAAATCAGCTCAACAAAATGACAAGGCAAATATAAGCAAAGGGAAGAAGACTGATAGACATTGCAACTTTTGTAATCATGATGGCCACTTAGAATCCAAATGCTTTAAGAAGATGGAAGCCTTGGAAGCAACAATGAAGAAGCATAACATCCATTTGGAGCACTCTTCAACTTCATCTTCAGGAATAGCACTTTCTGGATGTGGTTGTCAAGCATCTCGGTCTGGTTATGCACTAAATGTATCTTGTTCTACTCATTCTCATGAGTGATTCATTGATTCTAGAGCTTCTTATCACAAGGCCAAAAACAACGCCATGTTTTCATCTTTAAAAGATTGTAACACCAAAAATATATATGTTGGTGATGATAGATCTCTTAGCGTTATAGGGACTGGAACTATTCATCTAGACAATGGTCAATTTAATAATCTATTATGTGTTCCTACCTTATCCTGCAACCTTCTATCTGTATATCAGATAACTCATTCAGGTGAAGGTAAAACCGTTGAATTTTCACCTCATGATGTTGTAATTAAGGACATAAGAGATCCTAGACAAATTTTAGCTACTAGCATTGCTAATGATTCTACAAGGTTGTATAAGTTTAACAACTTTGGGTCATCAACTCTTTCCTCGGTATTTGTTGCTCATAATGATGAAGTGAGCAAACTTTGGCATGAGCGATTTGGTCACTTAAACCATCGCTCCCTTCAAAATCTATGTAAAGAAAATATGGTGACAGGTCTTTCTATGGTATCTTGCAAAGATGGTGTTTGTTCTGGATGTGTACTCGGAAAACATCATAGGGACAGTTTTGAAAAACATGCCTCTTGGCATGCCTCAGCCCCCTTACAGCTTGTGCATAGTGATTTATGTGGTCCACTTCCAATTGTTTCATTCTCTAGTTACAAGTATTTCTTAACTTTCATTGATGATTTCTCTAGACGCACTTGGGTATACTTCTTAAAACTCAAAAGTGAAGTCTTTAACATGTTCTTGGCCTTTAAGGCCTTTGTTGAGAAACAATCTGGACATCATATTCTTAAGTTAGGATCTAATAATGGCGAAGAATATGTTAACAACAAATTCATCAAATTTTGCACTAACCATGGAATTCAATTGCAACATACTATTCCATATACTCCACAGCAAAATGGTGTAGCTGAAAGGAAAAATCACACCTTAAAGGAAATGGCTAATTGTTTGCTTCAATCTAAAGGACTTAGTCTTAATTTTTGGGCAGAAGCAATTAATTGTGCAAATTACATAGTAAATCGCACTCCTACTAAGGTTTTAAATAATATCACTCCAGAAGAAACATGGAGCTCAATTAAACCAGATGTAAGTCACTTTCGTGTTTTTGGAAGTGAGGCATGGACCCATATTCAGATGAGAAACATAAAGCCTTAGAACCTAAGAGTGAAAAATGTATTTTTGTTGGATATTCTGAAGATGTCAAAGGATATTGACTTCTTCAACCTAAATCCAAAAATATAATCATTAGAAGAGATGTAAAGTTGATGAAAATATATCGGCCTACGAGCCTAGTTTGGCAAATGTGCCACCTCTCTATCTCTTCTACTTCTGAAAATATTCCTTCTTCAGATGATGACAGCGAGGATGAAAATCCTCCCCCACCTTCTCAGGATCTTCCTTCAGCTCCTCAACTTCCGAAATGGGTCTGTGCTACTCGGGATGCAGCAGGTGCTCTTGCAGGTGATCCTTCAGATCATCATCATACACATTCTCAATTCGATAGAGCCTCTTCTTTACTGGATCAAGTTTCAGTGAATTATGATCCTGACACCTTTGCAGAAGATTTAGGCCATCCAGATTGGGACGCAACTATGAATGAAGAATATCGTTCATTATTGGCAAATAATACATGGGACGTTGTTGCTCTTCCAAAAGGATGAAAACTTGTTAGATGCAAATGGGTTTACAGAACCAAGTTTGGACCAAATGGAAAAGTTGATAAACATAAAGCTCGTTTTGTTGCTAAGGGTTTTTCACAAGTTGAAGGCATTGACTATACTGAAACCTTCTCCCCTGTTGCCAAAATGAACTTTATCTGCCTTGTTCTTTCCCTTGCTGCCTCTTTCAAATGGGAAGTCCATCAAATGGATGTTAAATCTGCCTTCTTGCATGGGGACTTGCATGAAAAATCTATATGGAACAACCTCTTGGCTTTCTCCAAAAACACTCTAGCCTTATATGTTGGCTTAAGAAATCCCTTTATGGTCTCAAGCAAGCCCCTCGGGTTTGGTATGCCAAAATGGATAGCTTTCTTTTAGATATTAGCTTTTCTAGGTGTCATTCTGACAATACTGTCTACACCAACAAAGTGGGTAAGTCCCTTATCATTCTTGTTCTTTATGTTGATGATCTTATCCTTACTGGTAGTAATCCTAGCCTTATAAGCCATGTGAAGTCTAGCCTTAAAAAGCAATTTGAAATGTCAGACTTAGGACACTTGCATTATTTTCTTAGTCTTCAAGTCTTGCAATCCA
This sequence comes from Pinus tabuliformis, assembly GCA_031772625.1. Classification (NCBI taxonomy): domain Eukaryota; kingdom Viridiplantae; phylum Streptophyta; class Pinopsida; order Pinales; family Pinaceae; genus Pinus; species Pinus tabuliformis. The sequence goes on from CM062816.1 coordinate 1,008,777,330, forward strand.
AAGAAGGGATTTCCCTTTCTCAGTCCAAGTATGTCTGTGATCTTCTACACCACTTTCACATGGAAGATTGTAAGCCAACCCCTTCTCCCTTTCAGTCTGGAGTCAAAATTCCAGTCACTTGTACTTCCCTTGAAGTTGATGCTACCTTATACCATCAGCTTGTTGGAAAACTTTTGTATCTGACCCATAACCGTCCTGACCTTTCCTTTGTTGTTGGCCTTGTTGTTCGGTTTATGTACAAACCACATGAAAGTCATTGGAAAGCAACTAAAGAATACTTCGTTATGTTTGATGTACAGTTCAGTTTGGGATTCATTACAGTGCAGGAGCATCTCCTCTATTGGTTGGTTTCACTAATTCTGATTGGGTTGGTGACCCTAATGATCGGAAGTCTATTGCTGGTTATGTCTTCACTCTTGGTTCTGGACCTATTACATGGGCTTGCAAGAAACAATGTGCCATTTCTCTTTCTTCAGCAGAAGCATATAATCGTAGCGTCGTTGAAGCTAGTAAGGAAGCCCTGTGGCTTCGTCAAATCCTGTCAGAGTTTGGTTTTCAGCAGCAGCATCCGACTACACTTTGGTGTGATAATCAAAGTTCCATTCAACTATGCAAAGATCCAGTGCAACATCAGCGCGGCAAACACATTGAACTACACATGCACTTCATCAGAAAGCTCATTCATGACAATGTTCTTGAAGTACAATATTGTTCAACCGATGATCAAGTTGACATCTTTACAAAGGCTCTCACAGAGGCGAAGTTTACTAAACTTCGATTTATGGTTGGAGTTCAGGAAGTTGTCACTAAGGGGGGATAGGCTCTAGTGCCTCCCTCCTTCTCCTATTGTGTCATCTTTGTACATCCTTCAATCCTATCCCAAAGTGGGGGGGGTGTTAGGATATTCTTACACATAGGAATTAATTAAGTATAACTTGGTCTAGTGTATAGTTAGGTAAAGTGTGTTTCTTTAGTATGTACTTTTTGTAATTTACAATCCGACAGTCACGATATGTTCTAGACATGAAGTGATCCGACGGTTCATTCTCTCCTTGGTATTACCGACACTTCATCCATGGCTTAACACACGATTGGTCCATGATGTCTATTTAAAGAGCATGAAGGATCATTTGTCGAAGACTGTTTATGAGAGAAGCTTCTGTAAAAAAAAATATTTTACATTAATAATATTCCCCGAAGTGGCCGCGTTGGCTCAAGCCGTGGACTGTTTCTCTCTTTGAGGGTTTTAACCACGTCAAGAATATTGGTGTATTAATCTGTGATCTGTTTGTGAGCGGTGTCCTTTGCTATTCAATCGAAGAAACTTACCTTGTAAATTCCTACATTTATGAAAGTTAAAAGGGTAAAATGGCGGCAAAAGTGGTCATAGCTTTATAAAAGAGAAAAAAGTGAGGGACTCCCTTCATTCGTTCACTTATGTTTTTGACGAAAAAGCTCTTGGAGAGAGTTTTGGAGAAAAAACTGAGGGTTTGAGAACCCTACCCACCATAGTTGGTTTCAGTGTTGAAACTTGAAACTATACACTTTCACTGGTTCAAGGAGTGGAATCACACACATTTCACCATTGTGCTTCAATGGAATAAAGGATTTTGAATATTGAGGTATTGAGGTGTTATCAATGGATTTTATTCACTATTATTGCGTTTTATATGAATCTTCTCATACAGGTGACAACTACGGCCAAATATGGAGATTACTTTCAGTGGGAGAAGTCCCTTCAAGAAATTTGAGTTTCTTAGCCTGCTCACTGGAGGGTTCGAATAGCAAAGGAGCCAGTTCTCTGCTTCTGAAGTGGGTCGAGTTGCTTGAGCACTTGGGTCGGTTTTTACTGGTGAAGAGAAGGACGAATTGCCACTTCTCTAGTCTGAACGAGTTTACTGTTGGAGGGTTCGAACTGCCTTAGTTGGGAGGCCGAAATCCTTATCATATCTTTTGCTGGGTGTATACAACTATGACAGACACATTTTGGGCGTGAAAGGAACATTTTCTCTTGGCGTAACTGGGCCGTGTCTCTCCCTTGCTCGCTGGAAGTGTCAACGCAGAGATAAAATTGAGTTGGAATGATTTCCTTGGCTGAACCAAACCAGAGATCGAAACTTCCCTTACTGTGTGCATATATGTCCCTAAGTATACATTTCCGAGCCATCTTGATGACAAAGAGAGCGTATATTACTGTTGATAAAGGAACGTAGACATTGGAACTTTCATCTTAAGGTCCTGTAGCTATCTCGTCCATAAAGAGTCCCTATAATCAATTTATGGGTTTGTAATTGACCACTGGGAACCTAGGAAACCGGATTCGTCCTAAACCCCCTGCGAATCCCGAATCCGGCGAATCCGACACGATTTGGTCCGGATTCGTGTCCAAATCACAGGACACGTCGTGTCCGAGGGCGTGTCGCAATTTTCAGGGGCGTGTCGCGATTTTAGGACACGTGTCCGGTTTCCAGGACTCGCTAAGCTCAGCGCGAGTATGAAAAGGGCGTGTTTGCTCATTAATATTTTCATTTGGTAAGTGATTTGTGTTGTTGTAGCAAGGAGTAGAGCATTTTGGCAGCTTCATAATCAAGTCTAGGCCCTAGTATTGATATGCTATTCATGGTAATGTTAAATTCTTAAAGTAAAAGTGACATTCTCCTTAATCTTCATTTTCATCCTTTTACTTAAATTTTTAACATTACCATGAAATGACTCAGGATGTTTGAGAGTGGTTCCGGCCTCATTGGATTTCATATGGAGAAAGTAGAATTTTAGATTTCATTCAAAATCCAGCAGACTTATCAGTTTTTCAGGATTTTAGGATTGGGGGATTGCAATGTTTCCATTGAATTTTGTCATGTATTAGGGTATGGAACTCGTATTTAATCAAGAGCACCATACCAAGAGCTTTTGAATATGTCGCTCCCGCTCCCGTTTTTGCTCCCGCTCCCCGCTTTCGCTCCCGCTCCCAAGTAACATTGTTCCTGATGATATGGGTCTGGACACCATTGTTGAGTTGGCATTGGCCAACATGGATCTCAATGATCCAGTGCTAGAGCCTGCTAGATTTGATGACTTAGAGGGGTCAGCCTCCATACCAGTAGATGCAAAGGCCACTATGGATACAGGGGAGGAGGAGGATGTAGAGGAGAGCAGTGGGGACCATGATGATGGGGACAGTGATGCTGATTCTGATGCTGATTGATGCCTTGAGGCTTGTATACCTGTAGTTGTTTTATATTTTCTATTTCTATTTGCCATTGGCATTGCACCAACACTACCTATGTAACACATTTTGATTTGATGACTTAATGAGAAAACTACAGTTGTCAGTGTGTTTATCTTACTATCTTGTAGTTCTAAGTTGTCTTTCAGTTATGAATTATGAATCATGATTTAAATTTTTAATAGATTTATCATTTATGTGACCAGTACCACTGACATATATTTGAATTTTGTATGTACTATGCATGGTAATAGCTATAGATGAAGATCTATGTTTGAAATCAATAAATTTGTATCATTAATTAAAATTTGTGTAAGAAATATGATAATATCTAATTTTTAATATATATATATATATATATATATATATATATATATACATATATATTTTTAAATATATTATATATATATATATATATATATATATATATATATTTTTAAATATATATATATATATATATATATATATATATATATATTTTGATAAAATAATATATAACGTGTCCTGTTTCGGGGGGTCAGCGTGTCCCGAATCCGACACCACGAATCCCGAATCCTACGTGTCCCGAATCCCCGTGTCAGGTGACTTAGCTGGGAACTGATATCTTCCACCAAGTGAATTATAGTGCCCATATCTACTTGCTGGAGCGAATATCAGGTTAATTCATCCTTGCTCTCTGTACATTCAGTTTTTAAGAAAGAAAGGGTTGTTTTTGTTAATGTTATTTCCCCATTATCATATATGAGCTGAATGCTCATTTCTCGGTCTAATGTGAGTGGCATATGTTTATTTTGAAGTCTGTCCAGTACATATTAAGTGTTTCATAAGCCATTCTGGAAACAAAATTTGTGAAATTCATCTACAGCACTGTGTACTTAATTTGTTTGACAAAATGTCTAACTGGAAACCTCACTGAAAACTCAGAAAATCTTGTGACCATTTGAGAAATTTCTAAAAGCGGTATTTTACAAATGAAGATGCAAAGAAATACTCTCTGATATAATACAAATCAATTGCATCTAAACCATTGAGAGAAATGAAAGAATGATGACATTGTCTTTGTCAAGAAGGGTGTCCAAATGAATCTGTGTAGAATTCCTATTCTTTTTTTCATGCTCACTGGGAGCTGATATCTTCCACCAAGTGAATTATAGTGCCCAGATCTTCTTGCTAGAGCGAATATTAGATTCATTCGTCCTTACTTGCTCTCCGTACATTCAGTTTTCAAGAAAGAAAGGGTTGCTTCTGTTAATGTTATTTCTTCATTGTGATATATCAGCTGAATGCTCATTTCTGGGTCTAATCAAAGCGGCATAAGTTTATTTCATAGTTGCGGGGGAGCGCCCCCCCCCCCCCACGATCCCGCTCCCAATCCGCGCTCTGGGTGGGAGCGACTCGGGAGCGGGATCGAGGGCGCGCTCCCTAAAAAAAATTTCGCTCTCTGCCTTTTCGGGAGCGATTTCGGGAGCGTTTTGCCTTTTTTGCAATTTTTTTTTGTAGTAATGTTTGAAATGCAGTTTTTTTTTAAAGAAACAAATATTTTTTGAGTGGGGCAGCTTAATGATCAAGTCTAGGCCCTATTATTGATATGATATTCAAGGTAATGTTAAATTCTTAAAATAAAAGGATGAAAAAAAGTAACGTTAAATTTAAGTAAAATGATGAAAATGAATATTAAGGAGAATGTCACTTTTTTTCATCCTTTTACTTAAATTTTTAACATGACCATGAAATGACTCAGGATGTTTGAGAGTGGTTTCGGCCTCATTGGATTTCACATGGAGAAAGTAAAATTTTAGATTTCATTCAAAATCCAGCAGACTTATCAGTTTTTCAGGATTTCAAGATTGGGGGATTGCAATGTTTCCATTGAATTTTGTCATGTATTAGGGTATGGAACTCATATTTAATCAAGAGCACCAATCCCTCTATGTACCTTGATGTTAGTGACATTGGTTGTCGAACTCCTCTATCATGACCCTCCTAAAAATGTACGCATCACTCAAACAAAATCTTGACTTGACATGCTATGCTTGTTCTATCTTATGTTAATGCTTAGAGGGTGATATTAATGACAAATATCCCTATACAGATACAGAGGTAATGACAAAGATACCTCTGGATATTAATGCTTAGAGGGTGATATTAATGACAAAGACCCTGATTTTCCAACAAGACTAAAAAATTAGACATTTCTCGTGGTGGCAAGAGGCCCAAGCATAAGAAATAGATAATAGATTTACTTCTCTTTTCTAGTTTCTAGTAACTTTTATAACTATTGACTCTTTCATATTTATTATGATATTTTTTTAAACAATATATGACAATTTAAGTTTGAAGTTGGCAATTATAACTCATTAGTAATGAATTATGAATATGATGCTTCATGAAAGTTGAAAGTTGTTTCATTCCATTTCATTTTATAACATTTCATTTCATGTTAGATATTATTTGTTGTAATGGTTACACTTAGCTTACAAGTACAACTTTGGTGATCAATGATGATAAATGTTATATATTGAATTTTGAAAGCTTGAAACTTTAAGATTGATGAATCATGAGACTCAATATGTTGTATGTTACTATGTTACTAACTTGTAGATGTGGTTGATGAAGGTTATAACTTCTAGATGATTGTTGTTGTATGGTTCAATCTATGTTTTTTTATGTTTTTTATATCTAATTCATTATTCTACATGTTTTTGTTGACATATAAGTATCAAAATATAAAAAATATATATATATTATATAAAAAACGCGCCGGAATTCGCTCCCAAACCGGGAGCTTCTGAAAATGTCGCTCCTACTCCCGTTTTCGCTCCCGCTCCCAACTAACATTGGTTTATTTTGAAGTCTGTCCAGTACATATTAAGTGTTGCATAAGTCATTCTAGAAACATAATTTGTGAAATTCATCTATAGCACATGGTTGCGGGGAAGCCCCGGCCACCCCCCCCGGAACCCACTCCCAAAGCGCACTCTCTTCAAACAAACATGTCCCATTGCTTTTTTTGCAAAACATTTTATGTAAACACATTACAAATGCAAAAAAAATTCAAAGAAACAAAAAATTTTGGGTGGGGCAGTCTAATGATCACACCTATGGCCCTAGTATTGATATGCAATTCATGGTAATGTTAAATTTTTATCCTTTTACTTATATTTTTAACATTACCATTAAATGACTCAGTATGTTTGAGAGTGGTTCCAACCTCATTGAATTTCATATGGAGGAAGTAAAATTTTAGATCTCACTCAAAATCCAGCAGACTTATCTGTTTTTTAGGATTTCAGGATTGGGGGTATTGCAATGTTTCCATTGGATTTTGTCTTGTGCTAAGATATGGAACTTGTCAAGAGCACCAATCCCTCTATGTACCTTGATGTTAGTGACATTGGTTGTCGAAATCCTTTATCATGACCCTACATAAATGTACCCATCACTCAAACAAAATCTTGACTTGACATGCTACATTTTTTCTATCTTATGTTAATGCTTAGAGGGTGATATTAATGACAAAGATCCCAAGACAGGCAATGATTTTGATGATATGTAGCTATTTGTTGTAGCATGACTTTTTTGGATGATAAAGGCAATCTAGAGCCTGTTTGTTCATGTATTTCGGTTCAGAGATGGATTGCTCTTGATGCTATTTTGGTTATGTGCACCCTTACATGCTATTAAAATCAAAACTTGTAACTTGTGGATTTGTGGTTGACAAAGATTGTAGCTACTAGATTATTTATGCTATATGGTTTAATCCATGTCTTTATGCTTTTTATAACTAATTCATCATTCTACATGCTTTCTCATAAATTAGACATTTCTCGTGGCAGCAAGAGGCCCAAGCATTAGCAATAGATAATAGATTTACTTGTCTTTTCTAGTTTCTAGTAGTTTTTATAACTGTTGACTCTTTCATATTTATTATGATATTTTTTGTAAACAATATATGACAATTTAAGTATGAAGTTGGAAGTTGGCAATTATAACTCATTGGTAATGATTATAAAGATGAGGCTTCGTGAAAGTTGAAAGTTGAAACATTTCATTTCATGTTAGATATTCTTTGTTATCATTTGGTTACTTGGTAATCGTAATGGCTACAAGAACAAGTTACAACTTTATTGATCAATGATGATAAATGTTATATATCGAATTTTGAAAGCTTGAAACTTTAAGATTGATGAATCATGAGACTCGATATGTTGTATGTTACTAACTTGTGGACGTGGTTGATGTGGATTATAACTTCTAGATGATTGATGTTATATGGTTCAATCCATTTTTTATGTTTTTTATATCTAATTCATCATTCTACAAGCTTTTGTTGAAATATATGCATCAAAATATATATAAATATATATTATATAAACATTTGCTCCCAATTCACTCCCAAACCGGGAGCTTTTGAAAATGTCGCTCATCACTCCCACTCCCAAGTAACCTTGCTATAGCAGTGTGTACTTGATTTGTTTGACAAATGTCTCATTGGAAACCTCACTGAAAGCTCAGAAAATTTTGTGACCATTTGAGAAATTTCCAAATTGGTATTTCACAAATGAAGATGCAAAGAAATACTCTCTGATATAATACTAAGCAATTGCATCTAAACCATTGAGAAAAATGAAAGAATGATGACATTGTCTTTGTCAAAATTTAAAAAGGGTGTCCAAAGGAATCTGTGTAGATTTCCTATTCTTTTATTTCATGTTTAACTTAGCACCATCATCTACACATTGAACCTCTCGTGGATTACAATATCAAACCTCCCATAGCACACAACCATGAGGAGCTACCAGGCCCCTAAGACTAAAAGAGCATTGATTCCATGATAAGAAATATAGCAAACACAACACAAGACAATGATTGGAAAATATGGCTTCAAGTCATCTCTCAACACGTAATCGTCCAATGATATCAAGATATATTACATGTATCTGACCACCTCTAGAACTAGATCTTATTGACAACCCATCAATGTATAAGGATGACACCTCATCAGTAGGTAAGATTCAAGCATGATGTAATGTCCCTAATGAAATAAATTTGGAACAAACACTTCACATAAAAATATTTCTTCAAATTGTAACCCAAAATTTCTTCAGATAGAACTTGTATTCATAAACAGAAGATTGCCATGTAAAATTTAACAACTAGAGCATTGCGATCTCATAACACGCTAAACAAGAAAATTTCTCAGCTTTATTATACTAGATAAATTGGGGTTTACATGCACATACAACCAATATAGCTAAGATAAACTGGTCTCAAAGAGATCTACAATAATGCCGCAATTGGCCTCCCAAAACAAACTGAAAATCAATAAACTGCAACCTGTGAACCCTGAATGGATCAACCAAGGGAAGAGATGGGAGCTCGCCCACTCTCACTGAATCACCTGAGGGTTTCCGTCCTGGGGCTGTTGCTGAAGTAGAGAACTGAGTTCTCAAACCTCTCCACAAAAACAATATACAAATCCAAGATGTCTCCAAATGACCTCCTCCTCCTCTTTTATAGATCTGATGGATACATCTCCAAGCCTCTGAAGCATCTTATTTTATTATTTTATTATTATTCTAGAAGCTACTCCATTGACTTTATCTTAAGTGACCTTTTAATTTTATTTTATTTCACTTAAGTCACTTTTGGCCCATTTTCTCCAATTAATTATTTTTCCTTAATTAAATGACTAATTAAAGTCATTTTTAACTAAGGAAAATGGTAAATCGCCCACCATACTCTCTTCAGCCACTGGAAGTCTCTTCTCAACATCCCATCTTGTAGATCTTCTCGTTCTGGTTCCAACGAGCTATTACATTGAGGTGTTCCATCAATTAATCTCCCCGGAATGCCACCTCGAGCATAATTAATTAAGTTATGCAAATAATAACCTCATTTTACAAGAATTATCAGAAAGTCGTAGAACCAAAGACAAGATGTGGGGAATTGCTCATGATAATGAATATGCTAAGCGAACACCATCGGACCCCATAAAAACTCCTCAAAACTCCATCGGGACCCCTCATGACATAGACCTGCCCCACTGACCTGACCATCCCCTACCCTGGAAAACAACCTGGTTGTACTATGGAGAAAAGTAAAAATGGGGACATTACAGTCCTCCCACCCCAAGATTGCTTTCCACTCAAGCAATCCAAATCTGTGGACCAACCTGGTGGCCCGACGCAACTGAGAACCAATGCCTGGATCCCATACCAATCATTGGGCGATACCCTGCTCTTGTGTCAACCCACCATGAACGGACCCCTCAATGCCCGGATCTCAGACCAATCTCTGACTGAACCTGTCATCAACAAATCCTCTTGGATCCCAATGCCACCAATAACAAGTATCAAGGCTCCAAGACTCTCGTTGTGCTATAACTCCAACCATGAATGTTGCTCCATCCACTGTGTACCAACTCGTCACTTCTTTCCAATCCAACCCCTAGCATAAACCAAGGTCAATCGCATCATGTTGATGTTGTGCTAAAACACTGACGGGTGGCCCGCCTACATCCTGCTGCCAACTAAAGCATGTAATATCCCTCACCTCTAAGGGCTCCTACAATACAATGCCTCTGACTGAAAATGATACTCCATCAATAGGGTACCAGCTCATGATCTCTCGCCAATCCAATGCATGGATACATGTGTAAGGAACAAGTCTACAGGGATGATATGGGTCCCTGCTCAACTGATGATGCTCTATCTAGTCAATATCTAATCAATCAACCAGACCTGTCTAAAGAAACCTGCCCCTCGCTCTATAATAGGGAAAAGAGGGCAAGGTATGCTACAAGCCCTGTATATGTACTCTTGAAGAGGGTTGCCCTCTGAAAGTACTGCAACTCTACCAACTACCTGTGCAAGTACCTGCACCTCATCAGAGGGTCGGCCCAAAGATGGATGCACCACCATCTTTAAAAGATCCACCCTCATCTGGCTGAAAATTCCATGCTCATCCAATCTACCAACCTCCTGCAAAACTATTCCGTCAGACCCTCACTCCTCCTGACATATGTTTGCAAATACTGCCACCCTGCTAGTTGTCTGTACATCTGTTTCCTCCTCATCAATGGCTGACCCCAAGGGTAGCTTCTCAGCCTCCTGCATGACAAGCTCAATATGAACCTCCAACTAGCTCTCCCAAAAGGCTCATCATGCATATTGTATGCATCATCTGTCTCATGCTCCTCTATGTGCTCTCTATGTTGAATCATCAATCACTCATCTACTCCTGGATCTCCTTCCCTCATGGGAACAATTGGTTGCTCATCATACTCCTCTACCACACATGGATGCATATTTGGGCTACTGTCATCAACTCAACATGACTACTCGTTCTCCTCAGAGGTATCATCGTATGAACCCATGGACTCGTCCAAAGAAGAATCCTCACCCTAAAAGTCAGAGTAAATCTCCTCCTGCTCTACCTCTGTCATCTCCTCAGCGTCACTCAAGCATGAGTGATCAGGTCCCTTGCAGAAAAAGCAAAGTCCCTTCCTCCTCATCTCATTCTTGCTATACATGATCCCCCAAACCGGAGCAGCTCCTCCCTGGTCAACTGTCTCCCAAACAGCCCAATGTTCTGCTCAACCAACCTCTCAGCTAGTTCATAAGCAGCAGGTGAGACCAACTGTTCTCTCCTCCAAACGGACAACAATCGAGACTGCAACTCCCGGCAAATGGCATCACGACCTCTCATACATGATGACAAGATGGACTGTATGTGTGTTATGACTGCGTCAGAATGATGTTTCCTAATGTTGAAGAAGCATTGGAACATCTACAAGATAAGATCATAACACTCAAGATCAAACATGACATCATAGGTTCGAAGCTTGGCCATATCCTCCAAAATTCGGAGATTTTTCCCAAAGGTAAGACCCACCGTGTTATCTAAGTCCTTAGAGGTCTTTACTATCAACCTGAAAATTCTTGTCATAACATTATCATTGAAAGGGGGTATGGGTGTGGTCAACCTCATAAGGTTACTGAGAAAAGATGCAACTAGAAGTTTGACCCCTACACAACGTTCCTCCACGAACTTGGGTTGTATTAAAGCTAGCATGGTTGGTTTCAAAGCCCACATCAACTCCTTCCCCTCTAATTGACTCACTTTGGAAAGGAGGGCATCTAGTTCATCAAGTTTGAAGAGAACTTTCCATGTGACCTCAAGTGCCTCAAATTTGTTCCAAGTGCAAATATTTTGTGTCCTATCTCTGATTTATGCAAATCCTTTGATTGTTTTTATTGAAGGATGGCATGGACCCTCTTTGAGAAAGGTCTGCCAGTTAAATTTGTTTATTGGTCTATATTGCAGCACATTGAGGTATTGCTTTGTTGGTTCATGAAGTGTTTTAGAAACTCCATTTTTATTGTAACAATACAAGTCTATGATAAGCAATGCAAGGCAAGACCAATCACCCTACATAAATCAGCAATACATTGTCCAACCATCTATGGAAGTAATAACAATGTTAGAAGCAATGACAACTTTCAGGCACCTTGGCAATAATTATTCCCTCAACATCCCTTGATAGGAAGGTCTATATCCAATACATGGTTATAACCGGGCTTAGGTAAGTTTTTATCATGATACATAGTCAACAGTGCTACAAATTTTACTCAGCTCAACCAGCATTTGACTCTATAGATGGCACTATGACACCCAGACAGTTATGACAATGCTCAGATTTTGCTTACAGCATAACAACTTCAGGACCAATGCTTCAATCTTGTTGATTTTGTGACTGGAAGGTGTTAATACCTATTCAAAAACAAGCTTTCAAAGAATCTAGCTAACATATTTACCGGCCCAAAAATTTAGATGGAGATGATAATTGGTTCACAAATATAGCAGCCAGAACCTTTTTATTCAAACAACACGAAAATTTTTAAATGGATTAGACGAACCTAATTTCCACCAGTAGTTTGAACAGGTCTTCAAAAAGAAGCACCCACAGTCAGAATCCCCGCCAGCAAAGACCATGCATATTCAGGTAAAATAGACTTACACTCCAGTCATGACCTACCAAAATTTGAGTTAAATGCACAGGTATGCATTGCACCCACGATTTGAAGTGACTCTGCCTCACCAGAATCGGTCCCCACATAGAGCAATCTAGTGATGAAAGAGCGATGGCAATCGTCTAATTTGTTTGTGGCTTCTTCAATCGTGTGAAGTTCCCACCGAACTATCCCCCACCTTTGCTACAGTTAACGTTGGTTCTGTGTTTTACTTCCGAGACCGACCATGCTGCCAAGAAAGCAATTCGATTGACTTTGATTTTGGCAATAAGTTACACCTAGTATTTTATAAACAAGAGACTTGGCTCCGCACGACTCGAGTTTAATTTGGCAACTTGGCAAGCAGAAGTGTCTGGGTCTGCTTGTATCGTTGAATAAAATTTAGGTGGAGACCTGGTTTTCTTTGCAATCGAAGTGGCCCCAGAACGACACGTTGCCTCAACCCTTTGTATATATAAATTTGCAAATTTGGGTTATGCTTGCTCCAATGGTTCCACAATACTATTCCCTTTTAGATAATGTTTGCATGGCTTCAGAAATTTAAACTTGGCCCCTTTACGAAAAAATAATACACATGGGTTTTATAAAAATTCTTAGCCCACCAGTAGTCTCTGTCACGCACTCTCAACAGCAATCCTGCAATTTCAATTTGGTGGTGTCTCAATGAATCGAACTATCACACAGTTCTTGCCCGGATTTTATCAACAAACTCCCCGAATATGTTTACGGCCCCTCTATATAAATGGCAGCTTGCGCTCAAACAACCACATTGACCCACCACTCACAAGAGTATAGGTTTGGATTTACCGATCCGTTGCAGTTGACCTTGCCAATAAGTCGAAACCTCCTTAATGCACTGCAGGCAGCACACGTTCAGATATTTGGCCTTATATTCAAGAAATCGACCAAAAGGATCGTGCAGCTCTCCACAATAAATCGAGTTCCTTCCCAGTATGACAAATTTGCCAAATAAAATCTAGTGCTACACATATAAGAATTCCACTAAAATAGCACGCACAACAACATCCCCAGCAAATTTATCAGTCGACTCTCTATGTTGATGCAAATTCGTCCTAGCAATCCGTTGGATTTTTACCTCCGTAGTGGACGGCTTGACTTCAATGAAAACCCTCACTTACTTTACGATAATGAGCCACAGCCCCACTTAAGACAAATGAAGGCAATCAAAATTAAACCATGAACTTAATAAAACCATCACCATCATAAAAAAAAAAATCGCCCTTAAAAATTCCATCGCTTCCTCAAATCAATAACACTTCATGCGGTCGAGAAAACATATTCGGCCTTTTGCGACAAGTCAGCAGTTTTCGCTTTTGAGAGGAGATTTTGGCCTCCAACTCTTGGCACAAAAATAAAAATTATGCAACAAGGGATGACTTTGGCACCTCCAAAAGAAAACCTCGAATACTTAAAATTGAAACTAAAAACCCGAACCCACAAGCTGAGCCAACTTCGATGCTCTGATACCACTGTAATGTCCCAAATGAAATAAATTTGAAACAAAAACTACACATAAAAATATTTCTTCAAATTCTGACACAAAATTTCTTCAGATAAAACTTGTATTCATAAACAGAAGATTTCCATGTAAAATTTAACAACTAGAGCACTGCAATCCCATAACACACTAAACAAGAAAATTTCTCAGCTTTATTATATTAAATAAATTCGGGTTTACATGCACATACTACCCATATAGCTGAGATAAACTAGCCTCAAAGAGATCACAAAAACAATATACAAATCCAAGATGTCTCCAAATGACCTACTCCTCTTATATAGATTTGATGGATAGATCTCCAAGCCTTTAGAAGCATCTTATATTGTTATTTTATTATTATTCTAGAAGCTCCTCCATTGACCTTATCTTAAGTGACCTTTTAATTTTATTTTATTTCACTTAAGTCACTTTTGGCCCATTTGCTTCAATTAATTACTTTTCCCTAATTAAATGACTAATTAAAGTCATTTTTAACTAAGGAAAATGGTAAATCACCCAGCATACTCTCGTCGGCCACTGGAAGTCACTTCTCAGCATCCCATCCTATAGATCTTCTCGTTCCAATTCCAACGAGCTATTACACTGAAGTGTTCCATCAATTAATCTCCCCGGAATGCCACCTCGAGCATAATTAATTAAGTTATACCAATAATAACCTCGTTTTACGGGAATTATTAGAAAGTCACATAACCAAAAACAAGATGTGTGGAACTACTCATGATGATGAATATGCCAAGCGAATGCCATTGAACCTCATAAAAATTCTTCAAAACTCCATTGGGGCCCCTGATGACATAGACGTGCTCCACTGACCTGGCCATCCCCTGCCCTAGAAATCAACCCTGGTTGTACTATGGAGAAAAGTAAAATTGGAGACATCACACATGATTACTCATAATAAGTTTATCTCAGACTTTGTGATTGTCTAGCGACACACAGTCCAACCAGATAAACTAACAGTATATCTTGATTCTTCAGCCCTCTGGTTCTTGCAATTGTGGTGAAAGCTCATTTATTTGTCGTTTGTCTTTTTCTGTGTGTGTGTGTGTGAGAGAGAGAGAGAGAGAGAGAGATTTTAATTATTCTTTTCTGCTTGGGGGGTTAGTGTTGATTTGGGTAGCATCGCACGTGCTCTAGTCATGAAATTTGGTGGAGAGGCTAAAGCACATGAGATCTCAAAGACCAGAAATGGTTTGGGCAAACTCTAATCGGTTTGGGAGATATTAAAATAATTAATATTTTTAATGGAGTTACTAAAGTCTAAACTTTAGGAAAAATATAATATTAATGGGTATTAATATCAAATTGGGTTAGAAGGATCCAAAAGTCATGGATCAAGCCAAATCTAATCTCAGTCGTTGATTAGAGATTTAATCTCGGTCGTTGATGGACCAACGAGAAAAGTATAAGAAGAGGTTTGAGGGTCAGTTCGAGAACACACAAAGGGAAACCAGTCAGTTCAATTTCTAGAGCGGGGTTAGCTGAGAAATTCGAACTTCAAACTAGTGGTCTGGAGAGCAGTAGGAGGCAGCAAGTACAGAACAGAGAGTCGGGAGCAGCACCAAGAGACCAACGCAGAGGCAGCAGCAGACTGTGTAGTCACTGGAGGGCCTGCGTGGGTGATGCAAAGAGGCCCAGTGCTGACGCAGAGAAGCAGGGGCTGACGCAGAGTGTCTGGGAGCTACGCAGAGGTTAGCCAAGCTGACGCTGAGACTGGGAGAAGCACTGGAGAATTTTTCTCTGTTGGGTAAGTTAGTTTGGCACCCTGTTGTACGGAAGAATTTCTAAATAATAAAATCCTCCCTTGCTGCACCGGTTTTCCCACATTGGGTTTTTCCGGGGACTATTGTCCAAAATATCTACGTCGATGTGTTGATACTTGTACATGTGTTTGTTTCTGTATTATGGTGTGATATCTACAGCAGAATTCATTTTAATGTTTATTGAAGGAATTTCATAAATAACTTATTGGAAAATAAGTAGGTAAAGTAAATTAGTTGTTGTAGTGATAGAATTTTCACATGGTATCAGACCAAGTAATCAGACACAGGAAGGGAAAATCAATTATGAGTCGAGACCATGATGCAAAGGCATCTACATCATGAGACTCGCAAAAATTTTCAGAAAGTTACACAAGAGAAAGTGCTTTCGATTTCTCTATGTTGGCTTCCAGGCTGGAAGAAGAAGTGGCTTGTATGACCAGTTCTCCATCTTCAAACGTATGGTATAAAGCAATGTTTTAAAACTCCGACTCTGACTCGGTGTCGACTCCGCCGGCTTGATTTCAATGACTTGGTCATTGTAAAAAATACATTAAATATTTATTTTTTTATAAAAACACATAATTTTAAAGATTTTCATTCATGTTTCCAAACACAGCATTAGAATATAGATAGAAGACAACATATGATCAAAGTAGGCTCATGAATATATCCATTATATCAAAATGGCACCTAGTGCACTGTCCAATACATACACGATGATGATATAGAGATCAAAACAAAAACACATAACCAAGGAGGCTAGAAATGGCCTCTACAACAAAATTTTGTGACCAGTACTACTGGCTACTGCTAGAGTTGCCAACATCATCTAGCTCAGTGTTACTTGGGAGCGGGAGCGAAAGCGGGGAGCGATAGCAAAAACGGGAGTGGGAGCAATATTTTCAGAAGCTCCCAGTTTGGGAGAAAATCCCAGAGGAGTTCAACAACCAATGTCACTAACATCAAGGTACATAGAGGGATTGGTGCTCTTGATTAAATACGAGTTCCATACCCTAATACATGACAAAATTCAATGAAAACATTACAATCCCCCAATCCTGAAATACTGAAAAATTGATAAGTTTGCTAGATTTTGAATGAAATCTAAAATTCTACTTTCTCCATATGAAATCCAATGAGGCCGGAACCACTCTCAAACATCCTGAGTCATTTCATGGTAATGTTAAAAATTTAAGTAAAAGGATGAAAATGAAGATTAAGGAGAATGTCACTTTTACTTTAAGAATTTAACATTACCATGAATAGCATATCAATACTAGGGATCAAAGTCAGACAGGGAAACCCATGAGTCAGACAGGGAAGCCCAGGGAGTCCCCAAAAATTAAATTTCAAAAAAAAATTGCCACTTAAGTGACTTGACCGGCCGTTGTTACCGAGCCAGCCGAGTTGGCGTTGTTACTAAGCCGACCGAGTTGTTAGCCAACTCGGCCGAATCAGAGTCGAAACGGCCGGTTTTTAAAACAGTGGTATATAGAGAGTGGAGCCTCTTGGCATATGACGGGAATCCGGGAATGTTTCTCAGATTATCGGGAGGAGAAGATGAACTTTCAAATCACCATGGGGAACAAGGAAAAGTGTACTCCATTAGGGAGGGGTACCATGTGAAAATTCTATCACTGCAGCAACTGATTTACTTTTCCTACTTATTTCATCATAAGTTATTCATGAAATTACTTCAACAAACATTAAAATAAATACTGCTGCAGATATCACATCGTAATGCAGAAACAAAAATATGCACACATTGACACAGTTATTTTGGACTAATGTCCCCGGAAAAACCCAATGTGGGAAAACCGGTGCAGCAAGGGAGGATTTTATTATTCAGCAATTTTCTTGTACAACAAGGTGCCAAACTGGCTTACCCACAGATAGACAAACTTCCAGCACTTTCCTAAACCCAGCGTAGGCCCTACTAACCTCTGCTACAGCCTGAAACCCTCTGCGTCAGCCTACTGAGGCTCTACGCAGCCTCTCTGGGCTTCTGCGTCACTCCTGCAGCCTCTGCGTGGATGATGCAAGCTCTGCGCAGTCTCTGTTGCCTCTGTGTGGCTTCCTTTGGTTCTGCGTCTGCCTCTTTTGTGCTGATCTCTCACCTCTCTGTTCCGTATTTACTGCCTCCTGACTGCTCTCCAGACCACTGGTTCAATTTCTCAGCAAACCCCGCTCCAGAAATTGAACTGACTGGTCTCCTTCAGTGTGTTCTCTAAGTGCCCCTCGAGCCTCCTCTTATACTTTTTATGTTGACATCCCAACGGTTGAGATTAAGTCCCTAATCAACGGCTAAGATTAGATCTGGCTTGATCCATGTCTTTTGGACCATTCTAACACAGATTCATATTAATAAACATTAATATTTTATTTTCCCTAAGTTTAGACTTATTGACTCCATTAAAAATATTAATTATTTTAATATCTCCTGATCTGTTTAGAATCTGCCCAAACCCTTTATGGGTATTGGAGATCTCATGTGCCCCAACCCCTCCACCAAATTTCGTGGCTAGAACACATCCGATGCAACCCCAAATCAACATACCATAGTTTTTCAAATAGAATAGGGAGAGCGGTTCCGTGCTACCAATGTGTTGCATGTACCATGATTAGGGATGAACTTATTTTCCATGTCGCAACTTCAAGGCAAAGACTATGACATCTTCTTCATCAAGGAGAAAGTATACGTCAAACACTTGATCTAATAATGACACTATGAGTGATATCAGTTAAAGAATTAATGAATGAAGGTATTACAGACTCATGTGCTGGTCTGTGTCTACGTTATTTTAGGCGATGGATCGATCAGATTGCAAAATACACAGACACTCGGAAATGGAAAACAACAGAGAAACACAGTAAGCAAATACAGAAACACAACAAATTAATAAGGAGTTCACCCTATCCTCCAGGGCTACGCCTCCGGTCCAGCTTTCAGTGGTGGCCTTCTTTTATTGTGTCTTAAAGCAGAGAATTACAATGAAAGAGCTCAATATGAGTCTCCTGAAACAAAATTCGCTTGGCAGGGTGGTTCTTGGATTCCCCAAGCCACTAGAGTGCACAGACTCGTTTCCATACCAGCTCTGGACCTTTCTGGTTTTCAATGGAAGGAGCCCAATGTGGTGCTCAGCTTCCGACAGATACTCTCAAGGATGGCTTGAACCTCTCAAGCTCTCTGGAGCTCGATGCTGCCTGTGGTTAGCTCGGCCCTCTGTCTTCTTTCTGCTTTTTGCTCCACTGTCTTCTTCGCTTTTTGCTCTCTCTGTCTTTGTTTCCTTCTTTTCTCTGTTCTTCCTCTCCGTGTCTTCGGCTTTGTTTGTTCATGGCTTTAAACCTATTCGATCTCATGGTTGTTCAATTCCCCTTCCACCTCTGTCGAATCGCCTGCTGCAGCTTCACTTGGAGTTCCCTATCTCGGCATCATCATCAGGCTCACAGGGAGTGGCCACTTATCTTCCAACGAACGGCGCCAGCTTTTCCTCGTCGGTTCGGTTCTTCAGTTACGTCGTGGAATGAGTCATCCGCCACCTTGGCGGTCAAATCGGACGTCTAACCTCTCTCTGTCACGGCTTAATCCCCTGTTAAATCTGGTTTTTCCATCGGGCGCGATCTCAGCCGTTAGATCTGGAGCCCCTAGATCCGACGCCATTCGCTCATTTCGCGCGGTTGACTTGCTCGACCGTTAGCACGCGATGAGCGGCGATTTTCTCTCTCCTCCGCTTGCGACGCATCGAGCGCTGAGTGGAATCGCTAGGTTTCGGCCAAATCCGCTTACCACCCAAGGGTGCCCCCGATCAATACCGCTGGTTTTGGAGCGCGGGTCCCGCTTTTAGCGCTTTTCCCCCACGGTTCTCACAGCTCCCATGCGACCGAGCGCTCGGGGCCTCTCCTTCTCGAGGGGTTTTGCCCAACTTAGCGAGATTAAGCGCTAATCGCGCATCAAAAACAACCTCATTTTCCCAATTTGGGCTTCCCAAGAGCTATTTTCGCCTCTTGCGCGGTCTCCATGGGCCTCGATCAGCGTGCTTTGACCGAGGTCCTTGCCGTTCCACGCTGGCTACCAACTGCCACTGTTCAGAGGTTTTTCTGATCGCTTTGTGCTCTTGAATTCGAAGTTTGTCCTGATCTGATACAGTCATGGTTCTCTAATAATTCTTCATGGATCCAATTCGGATCATGGCCTTCCCACTGAAAAAGCTTTTGGACCACCAAAAGTTGGTTTTCAAACATCGACTAAGTGAGGGTACTGTTGTCTCACTTGTCCAATCTCAATCCACTTTGCACTGCTTGGCTTTGAACCCTTGAGTCCTATTCTGAGGTACTCAACGTCTCCTCTGCGCGTCGCCCTCACCTTCCTATCCAAGAATGTGTCTTCCTACAATTCATTAAGATATTCAGGTAGCAGGTCATCAATAGAAGGCAATTGACTCTGCTCTTCGAGATCCTCAATTAGAGAGGGTTCAAACAATCTCAAGCAATCTACATTTATGACTGAATAGATGTGCATGTAAGCTGGTAGATCAAGGCGAAAAGCATTCTCACCTATCTTCTCAAGTATTTTGAAAGGTCCATACCTGATGGGCTTTAACTTTTTTACCTTCAACTTGCATCCTATCCTTGCTGATATATAGCCACACTTGGTCACCAACTTGAAAACTATGCTCCATTCGATGCTTGTCATGCCTAGCCTTGTACTTGGCTTGGGTCTTTTCCAGCTGTTCCTGTACTGCCTGGGGGATCTCCTAGATTTGTTCAATGAACCTAGTTTCCTTGTCCACATCACTGTGTCCCTCAATTGTGGTATCTTTACCAAAGACAAAATCCAAAGGAGACCTTGGTGTGAAACCAAAACAGGTCTCAAAAGGAGATCTCTGTGTAGAAGAATGTTTTGCTCTGTTGTAAGCATGCTGCACATAACACAAATGTTCATCCCAAAGCTTAGGATGTTTGCTGCAATATCCTCTGACTAACTGGCTCACTGTCATGTTAACTACTTCTGTCTGGCCATCAGTTCGTGGATGAAAAGCTATGCTTTTCTTCAGTTTGGTGTCCATCAGTTCCCACAGACTTGACCAAAACTTCCCCACAAATTAGGGGTCTTGATCAGATATAATGGAAGTGGGTAATCCAAAATGAACCCATACATGTTCAAAGAACAGTTTTGCAGTTTGTTCAGCTGTAATCTGTTTGTTACAAGGTATCAAAATACACATTTTGTTGAACCTATCCACAACAACATATAGATAATCATGACCTTTCCTACATTTAGGCAGTCCTCCAACAAAATCCATGGAAACACTTTCCCAAGGGTGAGAAGGAACTGGTAATGGAGTGTACAAGCCTAATTTTCTGTTGCTGGGCTTGCTTTTAGCACACATAGTACACCCTCTTACATATCTAGAAACTGTCTCATTCATTTTTGGCCAATAACAAAATCTTTGCAGCTGTGCAACAGTTTTACTTACCCGACAGTGACCTGATATCAGAGAAGTGTGTGCCTCTCTAATTATCTTTACTCTCTCAGTTTGTGGAATGAAAAGTTTCCCACAATGGTATAAGAGTCTGTCATTTACATCATAATCCAATTCTTCCACTCGTTTGCCTTGACTTAAAGTTGCATATACATCTTTGAAATCTATATCTTGAACATATTGTTCAATGTAGCTTTCATGTAGCACAGAATTATGCTTAAGTATAGTAGATGCATTTATAATGGGTCTAGATAACATGTCTACAACTTTATTATGTATGCCCTTTTTATATGTGATGACTAGATGAAACTGGTGTAGAAACCCCATCCATCTGTAGTGTCTTGATTGCTACAACTTAGTTTGGGAGTATAGATATTGAAGTTGTTTGTGATCAGTATGTATTACTGTCTCTTTGCCCATTAAGTAATGTTTCCACTTTTTCACACTCTGAACTAATGCATACAATTCTTTATCATATGTAGGATAGTTAACTACTGCAGGATTAAAAGTCCCAGAATGATAAGATATGGGTTTACCGTGCTGTGTCAACACTGCTCCCATGGCATAGCCAATGGCATCTGTTTGGATCTCAAATGGTCTTTGCAGATCAGGCAGTGCTAGTATAGAAGTTGTACTAATCTTTTCTTTCAAGGTGTTGAAGGCTTTCTGATGTTTGCCTCCCCACTGAAACACCTTGTTCAATCCTGTCAAAGCATGTAAGGGAGATGCAATTGAGGAAAAGTTAGAAATGAACTTCCTCCAATATTGTGCTGCCCCTAAGAAGCTTCTCACTTCTGTAGCAAACTTGGGTTTAAGCCAGTTTACAATGACTGCCACTTTAGAGGGATCTATTTTCAATTCACCACCTACTATATGACCCAAATAATTTAGAGATGTTTTGCCAAATTCACATTTTGAGAGTTTAACATGAAATTTTTCTCTTTTCAAAACATATAATGTCTGCTTAACATGCTTTAAGTGTTCTTCCCACGTTTTACTAAAAATCAGAATGTCATCTAGATACACAATAACAAAATCATCAAGAAAAGGTCTGAGTACATCATTCAGTAATCTCATGAAAGTAGCAGGAGCATTGGTCAAGCCAAAAGGCATAACCAACCACTCATACAATCCCTGCTTTGTTTTGAAAGCAGTCTTCCATGCATCTTGTTCTGCAACTCTAACTTGATGGTATCCACTGTGCAAATCCAGCTTGGTGAAATAAACAGCTTCTTTCAATTGATCTAAAAGATCATCTATGCGAGCAAGGGGATAACGATTTTTTATTGTTATCTTATTCAGTGCTCAATAATCAATGCACATTCTCCATGAGCCATCTTTCTTTCTCACCAAAACGATTGGTGACCCACATGGTGATGTGCTAGGCCTGATGAACCCTTGCTCGAGCAACTCCTGCACTTGCTTCTTGATTTCAGCATTCTCTAAAGCAGACAACCTGTACATTCCAATGTTAGGCAATGGAGCATCTTGCTGCAAAATAATATCATGTACTATTTCCTTCTTGGGTGGCAGACCTTTAGGTTATTGAAACAAGATATCATACTCTGAAACAACCTTTTTTATATCAGCTTGTTGTTTAGCATTACAGCCCTCAAATACATTGGTTTTATCAGGTTTCTTTTCCTTTACAACCATCAGTAAGAATTGTTTGCATGAGTTTATCATTCTTTTCATCTGCCGTGAATTTATGAGAGTATAATTATTCTTGAGCTTATGAGCTCTTACAAAGTATTCGATTCCATCTTTAACAAGTAGATACTTGTTTTCAGCTCTATAGAAAATAGCTTTTCTATCATACAAGTAAGGACTTCCTAAGACAATTCCACATATATCCAAAGGAATTATGTCTAACTCAACCTCATCTACAAATGCTGACCCAAAAGAAAACTTGAGTTTGCACTATCTAGTCACTTGTAGTTGTGCTTTATCATTCAACCAACCTAATGGGGATGGTTTCTTGTAAGGTGTAGTTGCTAATCCCAATTTCTTTGCAATTGCTTCGGAAATCAAATTTACTTGTAAGCCACTATCAAACAAAGTCTCAATCTTTTGATATTTGGAAACAACTCGAATATGGAAAAGCTCATGTCTTTTTCTCTCATTTTCTTCATCATTAATAGATTGAGCAGAGTTACTAGTAGATGCTTCAGAATTCTTACCTTTTATACCTGTGGCTGCAATGGTTGTTTCATCTCCCGAGTCTGACCCCAAATCTTTCTGAATAGCTGCAACAGTCTTCTTCTTCTTGCCCTCGAACTTCTTAGGTCTCAGCTCTGGATGCAGAATCCAACAATGCTCATCATCATGCCCATCCTTTTTACAGTGAGTGCATGAAGCTTTGCTCTTCTGTGCAGTGTTAGCCTTCCTTGCTTTCCACTTCTGCTTTCTTTTCTCCTTGCTCTTGCTTGCAGTGGGTTGGGATGGTCCCCCAACTTCTGGATTTCCATTCTTTCCTCTAGCTTCTAGATGAGTAGCTTGTATAGATACTTCATCTATACTAGTGGGATTAAACATGAGAATGGTATGCCTCATGTAGCTGTGTAGACCACCAATGTACTTCAAAAGAGTCTCTGGTGAGTCTAATGAGATTCCTAGAATCAATTCCCTCTTTCTAAATTCTTGAGTGTACCCTTGCACACTTTGCCCTTTCAACTGCCAAAGAGTTTGCCAACTCATCATGGCTTGTTGCATGTAGGCCAATGGATAGAACTGCTTTTTAATTGCAGACACAAATTCACTCCAAACAGAGATAGTCTTACCATGTCTTTTCATGTCAGCTTGGGTTCTGCCTTCCCACCAAACCAAGGCAGTGCCTCCTAGGCATAGGCTTGCCAGCTGAATCTTGCTCTTGTCCGAGTCGATATTCTGCACTCTGCAATACACATCAATTTGTCTAATCCAATTGTCCAATTTTTCTGCATTTAGCTCTCCATCATATATAGGCAAATCAAATTTAACATCTAGTTTGATCAAAGATGCTTTCTTGTTATGCACAAGGCTATTAGGAGGTGTGAGAAAGCTTTCCTCTTTCCCTTTTCCTTTGGAGTGGTCATGGAAGTGAGACTCATCTTCTTCTTTGTCTTGTTTAGAGCCTGATGAATCTTCATCCTTATGTTTTCTAAAGTCCCTATACATTTCTTCTACCATGGACTTTATGGCTAGGAAACTTTCTATGAATTGAGGGTCTGGCCCCATAGAACCTTCTTCTAACATTGTCTTCCGAGGATAGACTCTCCCAATTTTGGAATTAGTTTCGACCAACTCTCCTCCTAATTTGAGCTTTGGTTTAGTGAGCATTCACAGCTAAACCAACACAAGCTTGTCTAACCTTACAGCCTAGAGCTCTGATACCACTTGATCTGATAATCACCCTATGAGTGACCTCAGTTAAAGAATTAATGAATGAAGGTATTACAAACTCATGTGCTGGTGTTTGTCTATGTTATTTTACACAACGGATGGATCAGATTGCAAAATACACAGATACTCGGAAATAGAAAACAGCAGAGAAACACAGTAAGCAAATACAAGAACACAACAAATTAATAAGAAGTTCACCCTATCCTCCAGGGCTACGTTTTCGGTTCAGCGTTCAATGGTGGCCTTCTTTTATTGTGTCTTAAAGCAGAGAATTACAATGAAGGAGCTCAATATGAGTCTCCTGAAACAGAATTCGCTTGGCAGGGTGGTTCTTGAATTCCCCAAGCCACTAGAGTGCACAGACTCGTTTCCATACCAGCTCTAGACCTTTCTGGTCTTCAATGGAAGGAGCCCAATGTGGTGCTCAGCTTCCGACAGATCCTCTCAAGGATGGCTCAAACCTCTCAAGCTCTCTGGAGCTCGATGTTGCCTGGGGTCAGCTCAGCCCTCTGTCTTCTTTCTGCTTTTTGCTCCACTATCTTCTTCGTTTTTTGCTCTCTCTGTCTTTGTTTCCTTCTTTTCTCTGTTCTTCCTCTCCGTGTCTTCGGCTTTGTCTGTTCATGGCTTTAAAGCCATTCGATCTCATGGTTGTTCGATTCCCCTTCCACCTCCGTCGGATCGCCTGCTGCAGCTTCGCTTGGAGTTCTCTGTCTCGGCGTCATCATCAGACTCACAGGGAGTGGCCACTTGTCTTCCAACGAACTGCGCCAGCTTTTCCTCGTCAATTCGGTTCTTCGGTTACACGTGGAATGAGTCATCCGCCACCTCGACAGTCAAATCGAACGTCAAACCTCTCTCTGTCGTGGCTTAATCCCCTGTTAAATCCGGTTTTCCCATCAGGCGCAATCTAAGTCGTTAGATTTGGAGCCCCTAGATCTGACGCCATTCACTCATTTCGCGCAGTTGACTTGCTCGACCATTAGCGCGCGATGAGCGGCAATTTTCTCTCTCCTCCACTTGCCACGCGTCGGGGGATAAGTGGAATCGCTAGGTTTCGGCCCAAGGGTGCCCACGATCAATACCGTCGATTTTTGGAGCGCAGGTCCAACTTTTAGCCCTTAGCGCTTTCCCCCACGGTTCTCCCAGCTCTCATGCGACTGAGCGCTCGAGGCCTCTCCTTCACGAGGGGTTTTTCCCAGCGATGCGCAATTAGCGCTAATCGCGCATCAGAAACAGCCTCCTTTTCCCAATCCGGGCTTCCCAAGGGCTAGTTTCGCCTCCTACGCGGTCTCCATGGACCTCGATCAGCGCACTTTCATAGATGTCCTCGTCGTTCCACACTAGCTACCAACTGCCACTGTTCAGAGGTTTTTCTAATCGCTTTGTGCTCTTGAATTAGAAGTTTGTCCCGATCTGATACAGTCATGGTTCTCTGATAATTCTTCATGGATCCAATTCGAATCAACACCCAAGTTGGAAAAAGAAAGTGTAGAACGGGATCAAAAGTAACAGGTTGTATAGACTACAACTAGAATCACCAATGGCACTAATAAGTCGTCATGGAGACAAAGATTTGAACGAACTATGGCACAGAAGAATGGGACATTTGCACCATGGGGCTCTGAGAATTCTCAGGAGCACTGTAATAGGAGTTCCAGATCTTAGTACAGAACGAGATGATGCACGCAGAGGATGTGCTCTAGGAAAGCATGCCAAAGCAGCATTTCCTAGAAGTAAAAGCAGGTCCAAGAGTGTAATAGGATTGATACACTCAGATATCTGCGGACCTATGTCCACTAAAACTCTTAGTGGTGCCGAGTACTTCCTTACCTTCATTGATGAACACTCAAGGAAAACTTGGATTTATTTTCTGAAAACCAAGGACGAGGTTTTCTATCGATTCAAAGAGTTCAAGGCTCTGGTGGAGAATCTGACTGGGAAGAAAATAAAAGTTTTGCACTCAGATAATGGTGGAGAGTATGTCGATAAGGACTTCACTGATTTTTGCGCTAAGGAGGGCATCAGAAGAGAGTGGACAACTCCTTACAATCCGAAGCAGAATGGAGTAGCAGAAAGGAAGAACAAGACTATTGTAGAAGCAGCTAGGGCCATGATGTATGATCAGGATATGCCAAAATTCCTGTGGGCGGAAGCATGCAACACAGCAGTCTATGTTCAGAACAAGACTCCTCATCGGGCATTGGGCAAGATTACTCCAGAGAAATTTTTCACAGGGAAAACGCCTGAAGTCAGTCATTTCAGGATGTTTGGGAGTTTAGCATATTGTCGCGTACCCGAGGAAAAGAGGAAAAAGCTGGATCAAACTGCGGAAGAAGGGTATCTAGTGGGATATAGCGAGAACGATAAGGCATACAGAATATATCTTCCAAGGCACAAGAAGGTAGTGGTTCGACGAGATGTGAAGTTCATGGAGGACAGGGCTTTCAGAAAATCTCGTGAAATGCTTTCCAAGGAGCAATCAAAAGAGGAGTCATTGGATAAACCTCTACAACCAATGGAAGTAAAGAATTCTTCCTTGGGTCAGGAAGATTCACAGGATGAGGAGGAGCTAACAGAAGCACCTGCTGGCAGAGGAAGAACTAGCAGGGAACTTCGCCAAATTCTACGAGATGCAGAGGACTTCATTGGTGCGCCAAGAAACAATAAGAGGGAGCGAAAACAACCAGATAGATATCAGGCATTAGTAGCTCAGTATTGGGAGCCTACAAGTTTCCAAGAGGCAACTCAACATCAGGGTTGGCTAAATGCGATGGTAGAGGAGTACAACTCCATAATGGTGAACGATGTCTAGGAGGTAGTGCTAAGGCCTCAAGACAGATCAGTGGTAGGTTCGAGATGGATCTACAAGATCAAATACGCTGCAGACAGCAATGTAGAGAAATATAAAGCCAGGTTTGTGGCTAAGGGGTATGCTCAGAAGGAAGGAATTGACTACGAAGAGACCTTCGCCCCGGTAGCCAAGTATACATCTATTAGAACCGTGATATCTCTTGCAGCATAGATGGGGCGGGGGATTCATCAGATGGATGTCAAAATGGAATTTTTGAACGGGGTGATAGAATAAGAGGTATACATTGAACAACCAGAGGGCTTTGAGGCACATGAGAAGAAGTCTCATGTATGCAAGTTGAAGAAAGCCTTGTATGGGCTGAAACAGGCACACCTAGAGCATGGTATAGTCGAATCGATGGCTACTTGCAGAAGATGGGATTTGTCAAGAGTGACGCAAATCCAAATCTACTATCTGGTTGTAGAGAATGAGCCACTAATCTTAGTATTGTATGTGGATGATCTCTTTCTGACAAGGTCATCCAAGCTCATCGGAAACTGCAAGAAGTATATAGCCACAGAATTCGATATGAAGGATTTGGGACGAATGCATTATTTCCTAGGGTTGGAAGTTTGGCAGCAAAAGGGAGAGATCTTCCTTGGGCAAGGGAGATATGCTACAGAAATCCTAAAGAGATTCAGGATGGAGGACTGTAGACCCATGGCTACTCCAATGATCACCAACTGGAAGAAGATTGATGCATCAAAAGACAAGGATGTTGATCCCACCTTATACAGGCAGCTCATAGGGTCCCTGATGTATCTGGTCAATACCAGGCCAAACATTTGCTACGTTGTCAACACCCTCAGTCAATTCATGGTGGAACTGAAGAGGGCGCATTAGGCAGCAGCCAAACATGTTCTCAGGTATTTACAGGGAACAGTCGATTATGGACTCTTGTACACCAAGAGTAAGGATATCAGATTGAGTGGATTTACTGATGCAGATTGGGCAGGAAGTTCAGTGGATCGGAAAAGTACCTTTGGGTACTATTTAAACATTGGATGTCACGAATGACCCCCTGGTACAATAGGAAACAAAAGTTCGTGGCTCTGAGCTCATCTGAGGCAGAATATATGGCGGCGAGCACAGCTTCGTGTGAGGCCATATGGCTCAGAAAACTGCTTGTGAACCTATTGCGAAGAAAAATGGAGGCAACTAGGATCATGTTCAATAATCAGAGCTGCATCAAGCTCTCTTAGAATCCAGTGTTTCATGATCGGTCAAATCATATTGATATCCGGTGTCACTTTGTCAGAGACTGTGTCCAACGAGGAGCTGTACAGTTGAGCTACACTCCCACAAGAGAACAAGTGGCAGACATCCTCACCAAGGCCCTTGGAAGAACAAAGTTTGATTATTTTAGGGAAAAGACTGGGATGATAAAAAATCCATTTCAGTAGCAGAAATGGGGGTGATGTTGCAATGCGATAGCAGTCAGTAGTATCATGGTGCAACATGTCAGAGGGAGTTGCAGTGTAGATGTAGTGTTGGAAGAAAGGACCAGCAGCAGCACGGATGCAGAGGGAGTTGTCGTACAAATGCAGCGGTGGCAATGACAGGACCATGGGCAACAATACAAAATGCAGCAATGTAGAGAATGTTGGGCAGAGAGACCTAGCATCAGCACAGGGACCGATGTTGGATGATCAAGGTGATACTCAGTGAGGAGTATTACTAGAGCACAGTCCTCACTAAGAGGGAGTGTTGATTTGGAGTAGCATCAGATGTGCCCTAGCCATAAAAATTGGTGGAGAGGCTAAAGCACATGAAATCTCCAAGACCCAGAATGGTTTGGGCAGATTCTAACCGATTTGGAAGATATTAAAATAATTAATATTTTTAATGGAGTTCCTAAGTCTAAACTTGGGAAAAATAAAATATTAATGGGTATTAATATAAAACTGTGTGAGAAGGGTCCAAAAGTCATGGATCAAGCCAAATCTAATCGCAGCCATTGATTAGAGATTTAATCTCGGTCGTTGATTGACCAACGAGAAAAGTACAAGAAGAGGCTTGAGGGTCAGTTGGAGAAAACACTAAAGGAGACCAATCAGTTCGATTTCTGGAGTGGGGTTAGCTGAGAAATTCGAACTAGTGGTCTGGAGAGCAGCGGGAGGTAGCAACTACGAAACAGAGAGTCGGGAGCAGCACCAGAAGACCAGCATAGAGGTTGGGGAGGTAGACGCAAAGCCTCTCAGGCAAACGTAGAGGCAGCAGCAGACTGTGGAGTCACTAGAGGGCCTATGTGGGTGACACAGAGAGGCCCAGTGCTGACACAAAGAGGCAGGGGCTGACGCAGAGTGTTTGGGAGCTATGCAAAGGTCAGCCAGGATGACGCTGAGACTGGGAGAAGTGCTGGAGAATTTTTCTCTTTGTTGGGTAAGTTAGTTTGGCACCCTGTTGTAATGAAGAATTTCTGAATAATAAAATCCTCCCTTGCTGCAGCGGTTTTCCCACATTGGGCTTTTCTAGGGACTGTTGTCCAAAATATCTGTGGCAATGTGTTGATTCTTGTGCATGTGTTTGTTTCTGTATTATGGTGTGATATCTGCAGCAGAATTTATTTTAATGTTTATTGAAGGAATTTCATAAATAACTTATTGAAAAATAAGTAGGTAAAGTAAATCAGTTGTTGCAGTGATAGAATTTTCACAATTAAAACATGGAATTTCATCCAAAAAATAACAAGGATCCCATGCAGATACTTGTTATATATCTTCCATACATGGATCCATGGAGAATCCAAGACATATCTGAGACAAATTTGGTTATAATATGCGTCTAGGCATATCCAGAAATGAGTGGCTAAGGATCATAGCATAGAAACATTTTACTAAGATGATATCCCAATAGCTACCAATTCTCCAGCATTGTAATTTGATGAAAAATCTAAAGCACATTCCATACTGACATCCAGCATGCAAGAAGCTCTGCATTTTCATTAAAAACAGAACAAGAATCCAGCAACAAAATATACAAACAAACCTGCATGTGAAATTTTGGCTATAAGGGCATTCGTAGGACATAAGGGATTTTAAGTAACCACATCTCTTCTAGTTTACAAAATGATCACAGACAGGGCTCAAACCTTTGTTGAGGTTTCTGATACACTTCGGTCAGTAAGTCGTTCAAAAAGTTTCTCATTTTCCTCATGCAAGCGCTGCATCAATGAAAGTGAAATATTATCACCATATGTAAAAACAGGTATATGAAAAACGACATCTAGATATGGCAAATTATTGATAAACCAATAAATAATCTGTCAGAGAAACTAACACAATCCAAGAAGTAATAAAATAAGCAATCTATATGACAAAGTTGCATAAGATGTCAGTTTTTACGTTTACTTTCAACTTTGTCCAATGAGCTTTGAATCAAAAAACTTCTTTGGTACTTGTTCATTTCACAGATATACATTAAAGTTCACGTCAGAATAAACCTAGGTCAAAACGATGAAAACTAAATTCATTGAAGCATAAATCTTAGTGGTGGCTGCACCATACTCCTTCCCCATTTCTTAGATAATATCATGCATTACATAGCACATTGTTGGAGGAGCTTGCAAAAGAGCCACTGCTAATGGATCTGTTTATTACAGCAAAGTGTGACTTAGTCAATATTAAATTCAAACCTTTCATGCATACATTTTTTTCTATATTCCACCAAGTTGCCAGCACCAGGGAGATGCACAAGGGATATGCGTGGGAGGGAGAATCCCCAAATTTTACGGAAATTCAGGGGGGATGTTGGGGTCCTTAGCATAGGGATCCCCCTCTCTAAAATTATAAGAATATAAGTATTAATGATAAAATCCCAAAAATAACAATATATCCCATGCAAATTCATAATTATGCAATCAAGTGGAAATGCTATAATCCTGCCAATCCTAAAAACTATTAAGTCTGGTTAATTCTGAATGGGATATCAAATTCTACTTTCTCCATATGAAGTCCGATGAGGTTGAAACCACTCTCAACCATCCTGTAACAATTAATTGTAATGTTAGAAATTCAAGATAAAGGAGAGTCACTTTTACTCTGAGAATTTAATATTACCATTAATTAGCAAGGTCATAGACTCTTCAAAGCTCTATCCCCTATCATTGTTCTATCTTCACGGGTTGTGGGAGTCAGGACATAATTCTGGGCAGGGCGTGCACCCAGACATCCCACTTTTGGAAAAATGTGTCCCCATACTAGGGAAACGCTTCCCCATGTGTTCCCAAAAGTTTCCCCAAAAGGGGGATGTGGCAAAATATTTCCCCAAACACACCCCCTTGCCTCATCCCCAGAGCGTGGAAAATGTGGGGGTTGTTTCCCCGCATCCCTGGAGCATGATAAATGTGGAGCACCCCCCACCCTACGGAATGTATCCCCATGTAACACTGAATATTTGTGCAACATCATGGTAATAATTCTATGCATGTGGCGTTACAAACCACCCATCTGTTGCAAAACCTATTTTCACCAGGTCATTTCCAACTAACAATATGAGTCATTCTCTTATATCGTGAAAAAATACAGTTATTTTCTATATTTATAGCTCAACATAAACTAAAGTGAAATGCTGTACTGGCAAGAGGCATTCACTGGATGACAAACTTTTGGACAGTTACAAGGATAAAAGATAAAATTACAACTGAAATGTTTGATTCACCCCAACACATTTGGACATTAAAATAAAATTTTGCTACAATTCTCTCTTATGGAAGAGTTGAATTATTTGTGGAACAATTACGAACTCTTGTCTTTTATCAATTCCTTTTTATAATATTTGTTTCTGACACCATTGCTTTGGTGAATCACCATTTCCAAGTATTCAGTCATTCCAGACATGGCATGCATAGTTTTGCGAATTTGTTCTAGTGCACAACCGACTAATTTGAACTCAGAAACTCAAGTTCAAACCTTTTGGTTCCACCAGTAAAATATTTTTCATCTCCAATGACTCATGTTACTTGGTCATCATGGCTGCATACATTTCTCTTCATTGCCAATAATATGTTCTTGTCTTTGCATATTCAAAATTTAGACTGCTTGTGAGAATGCAAAAAGGAATCTGTATGCACAGCTAAGTTCTCTAAAGAAATCTTAAAAGCAATCTCCTTTATCACTTATATAGAGAATCTGCATTTGTGGACACTGCAACCATATGCAGAGGATGATATTGTTATAAATGAATAATAATTAGTCAAAATTGAAAAGTCATAACTTTGGGTCATGACTGTTCAGGAAAAGGTGCCCTAGACCATATTTAAATTTTAAGCCAGGCAAAGGCATTGTAAAAATCATCCATTACATATATATATATATATATATATATATATATATATATATATATTGATATATTGTGTATTTAGTTTTTACGTATCATTTGGTATCAGAGCTTCGTTCTCTGATCCCATCCTCTGCCACTAGACTTTTAGCCAAAATCTGTTTCCCTTAGCAACAACCCATTGGCCCTTTGCCACGCTCTTATCAGAGCCATTCGAACCTGGCCTTTGAAGTTTGGCCACAGTCTCTCTTTGTCAGAGTTCTTCGGTTTTCTGCTCATTGACCATAATCAGGCCCTTAGCCAAGTTTTGCTCTAGAAAAAGAAGAAATAAGTCAACTGCAGGGTCAAAGAAATTTTGTTGAAGGATTCAAATGAATTTGTTTCCAGATCCATCGCATGAGTTTTTAGATTATCGATGTTTCGAACTTAATTATGAGGTTTATCATCATGATAAGAATGTTGAAAAAATAAGGGATCATGCCAACTAGTAATATATAGGAAAAGAGGGGCAGGTAGAAACAAGCTGACGCATAAAGAACCCTAAAATATGGAAGAATTCTTAACATTTAATAATAACAGTAATATAAGGGGTGGCAGGAGCGAGGGGTAATAATATGCCCCAACAAACAAACCAAGATAAATATGTGTGGGGATTAGGAGTGGCCACTAATAACAAGGCAGAGTTGTTTGCTTTGTGGAAAGGATTGGATCTTGCTCTAACTCTAGGAATAAAGAAAATAAATGTTGTAGGGGTTCCCTAATGGTAATTAGAATGTTCACGTCCCCAAATCATCAATATGATGATAACAAGTCCTTTCTTATTAAAAAAATAAAATATATTTTGCGAAAATTCGAAGAGCACTCGCTCTTTGATCTTCTTCGCCACCCCAACAAGGATGTCAATGAGCTGCAAAACCATGGAGTGCTTCTGGGTGCAGATAAATACGAGGTTGATGGAAGAGATCGGGGCCATCTTCCCATACCTTAACAACATGTTGGACAGGGTAGTATTCAAGACCATCATTGATGGTGCTGACAGAAGGATGAGGCATGGACGTATAATAGGCAAGTGGGACAGGTGGGGGAAGGTCATAGCACAATTAGCGCTTGGCGCCTTCTCGGATTCCCAGGGCAACAACTTGCAAGACATGAGGAGGGTTTGACTCAGCTCAAGGTTGCCATAGAGAAGTCGTTGTTTCAACGATTTGGGAGGGCCGCATATCGCACTGGAGAATTAATGGTGAGGGGATGTGGTAAGGATCTGTCTCGTATCTCAGCGAACTGGCTACATGGATGGTTTGGTAGATCCCTCGAACAGGATGCCTATCTAATGGGTATGAAGATCGAAGATCTGCATGCGATAATGGCACAAGCTAATGGTAATTACGTGGGGAAGGAAAGCCATCTATTTAAGGATTCACAGTGTGTTTCCAAGTTATCCACTATTTCAAGTTTGGAGCGCAGGTTTGATAATTGTGCAGTTTGGAGAGATTCTGGGTATGTCTACACGTTAAGGCCAAGAAAGGCAATCCTCCAAGGATGATTTGGCTCGCTAGAAAAGCGCTGCCAAATTCTTGTTTAAATTACTAATGGGAAGGCTAGACCTTATAACTCGTCGAGTAGAGATGTTAGAGAAAGATCGTGCCTCCAACGTCGAGCGAATTAATGCTAAGTTTGAGAGTATTGAGGCGTCCCTGCAGCAGACGATAGTTAAGATGGAAAGTGACCTGCTCACTTCCAACTCGGATTTGATCAGTCACAGTGTATTTGCAAAGGTGAAGGAGATCATAGCGAGGTTACCTGAGATGATTGTTGCCCAATTGCAAAATGATGGAGGAGAAGGCGCTTCAAGAGCTAGTCCAAGCGGTCAAGGAAAAGAAGTTAGCGAGGATGCGGGGAAGTCGAATCCTGGTTAATGTTTTTTCATGTATTGTCACTATGTTTTGATTTTGGGTTTGTTCTTTCGGGTATATGGTAGATATCAGTGCTTTGTTATAATTTATAGGGCT
Source organism: Pinus tabuliformis (assembly GCA_031772625.1). NCBI lineage: Eukaryota > Viridiplantae > Streptophyta > Pinopsida > Pinales > Pinaceae > Pinus > Pinus tabuliformis. The sequence goes on from CM062816.1 coordinate 1,008,811,877, forward strand.
CGTAGGGGGAAGAAAATAGATTTATGGTTGTACTGGGATATGGAAGCAGTTGCACCAACTGAAGCAAGTTTTGATATGGTGATGTAAAAACCTAAGTTACAAGGATTCAAATCCGGATATGGATACAGATTCGCTTGTTTTTCGAAAAGCCAGGATCCAGAGACGGCAAGTATAAACAATATAAAATATTTTATAATTTTTAAAAATTAAATTTATATGGAAAAAATAACATATATTAATGTTTCAATATATAGTTTTTATATATAATACTTATATAAATATTTGTTAGATGAAAAATATCATAAATAATATATTATTGATAAATATTAATTAAATTTATATAAAATAAAAATTTATATTTTAAATTTTAAATATTAAACTTTTATATAATACTTTTAAAATAATTATTAATTTAATAATATTAAAAATAATGTATCATAATATTCAAACATTAATTACTATTATTATATTTAAATTAAATGACCATTAAAATTACTTTATATTTAAATTAAATGACCATTAACCATTATTATATTTAAATTAAATGATCACTAAGTTACTTTATATTTAAATTAAATGAACATTAAAGTTACTTTATGAAACTCACTTTTTTACGCTTTAAATAAAAATAAAACTTAATTATAATATCTAAACAGTCGTAGCTTATAATTTATAATATGGTCAACCAAAAGAAAAATTATGCACTATCGCAGCCAACTCCCTTGTTAATTATTAGCTACACTGGTTTTTCCATTATCACGTGATTCGTACGCTGACTTGGAATTTTGTGCTGACGTCGAATAGTTTTAGACATGTACAGATGTTGGGCGAATCTAAATCTGTCTCTGATAGTTGGATCCGTGGATCCAACCATTGGCGTTGACAAATCCCGTAACATAGGTAAAAACGGTTCTAGTTGTGTAACCCAAATTTTGAATATAAAGTATCCGTCCCATTTTAAAAAAGAAAATAATAACAGTAATATTTTTTGATGTCAGCGAATATTTTATGTTAATAGTAGTAATAATAATTAATATTAATAATCAGTATGCAATAATATACTATTATTGATATAGTATTATTGATCAATTTACTATTATTAAGTCATTAATATACTAATAATTAATCAATTTTCCACCAAGACTATGGGATGGAGAGACGCGGGTGCGGGGAGACGGACAAGGGGGACGTGTGGGAGTACCCTCAAATTTTAGGGAAATTTAGGGGGTACGGGGGACATCAAGGTATATAATTTTTTTCCTTTTTAATATTAATATATATATATATATATATATATATATATATATATATCAAAATCAAATTCATATTCAATAATGAAAGCATAAATACAATGATACATACATAATTGAACTAAATAATGAAATACATTGATCCATACTCATCATCCTTACCAATAAATACCAATGTTCCACCAAGGTTCCAGGACGAGGGGGCGAGGGAGCGAGGGGGCGCGGGAGCGGCCTATGCAAAAGCTCCCTACCATTTTTTAGGAAACGTGGGGGAGCGTCAGGGTCTTAAAAATTTATAAATATAAAATATAACTTATTAATTGAGTCCACTATGACAATTTGGTTTGAATTGAAAAGCTGCAAAGCATGATCATTGATATGAATATCATTTGACATTATCCAAAATTATAATATCATATAAAATAATAAATTTAAAATTCTAATTCAGCTTGGTCAAATTCTAATTTAGATTTTGGTCAGACAGAGGGAGAGCTTCAGCTTGATAAGGTAGCCACTGAATTCTGTGAAAAGGTAAATGAATAGATCAGGAACACTACATTGGCAGTAGAAGGGGCAACTACAATGGGTTGTCCAGCTGTATTGGATCCAACAGCTAGAAAGTTTGTTATATTTTATATAATATAGACAGTACACCATATGCTGAAAGAAGAGTTTTAGTTCCGGGAGAGATGAGAAGATCACATGAAAGAGTTTCTGACAGTTTACTATCAAATGACATTAACTGCAGGATGACCATCTGCGAACCAACTTGGGTGACCAACGATGGCATGGATAATTTGTCTACCTTATTAGAGCAATGCCATGCAGTTCAAACTTCAAACTAGCAGTGTATTTCAGGGGTGAAAATAATTTTCAAACCTGAGAATTCAAACTGAGCCACTGTGCTCTGTGTAAATTTTGTAACTGTATAAATTCATATATAACGACAGTTCCTGAGATTTCTTGTTGCCCATAGTATTTTGTCATGCTTGCAGTAAACACATGTTAGTCTATAGTCCACCCAATTATTTCCCACATGACATAGGTGTTGCTTCCATAGTTTGTATGTCAAATGTCATGCAAATTAAAAACACAAACTGAATGTCTCATATTCTTTGCCTGTCACTCCAGTTATCTCCCCACTGTAATCCAGCCATCACTTGAGAAAAAAAGGAGAAGTTTTAAAAGGGAAAATTCATGTACGTGCTATATGGTCCAGCAAATTTCCATGATACTGACCCTCTAAAATAACGCTTGTTGAAACCAAAAGACAGCACAAGACGTTATCCCCATACAGAACATGAGTAGCTTTGTACCACTTTAGGTCTATTAAATCATAAACTATAAGCAAGGCCATTTTTTTGGGAGCGTGGGGAAACGTCCCCTCAGGGAAGGGAAACGTTTCCCTAGCACGTCCCCCCGAGTTTCCTCCATTTTGGGAGCGTGGGGAAACGTCCCCTACTCGTCCCCAAGTCCCCGGAGCGCGGGGGAGCGAGGAAACTAGACCCCTAGCGGGGGGGGCGAGTCCCCGTGGAACACTGATAAATACATGATTCATCCTTAGACCACGAGATTCAATAATGAAATATTCTGATCCATATTCATCATTCATTATTCACCATTCTAGAATCTACATTGATTTAAAAATTAAATTCATCATTCATCATTCTAGATTCTAAATTGATTTGAAATTAAAATTCACCATTCGTCATTCTAGAATCTAATTAGCGCTAAGCAAAATAGACTATAATAGATACTCAAATCTTAACGCTGGAATAGTAAATTGATATAACTAAAACTCAAAAATAGTGGAGTGAGGAGTCTAAAAGTCACTCTAAAGTACATAGAGGGCTTGGTGCTCTTGATTAAGTACTAGTTCCATACCCTTGTGCATGACAAAATGCAATGGAAACATTGCAATCCATCGAATCCTAAATTCTTGAAAAATTGTTAAGTCTGCTAGCTTTTGAGTGAGATCTAAAATTCTACTTTCTCCATATGAAATCCAATGAAGTCGAAACCACTCTCAAACATCCTGAGTCATTTCATGGTAATGTTAAAAATTTGAGTAAAAGGATAAAAATGAAAGATAAAGGACAATGTCACTTTTACTTTAAGAATTTAACATTACCATGAATTGCATAGCATTAGTAGGGCAATATGGTCAAATACTAGGTTTCCCTTGTCATAAATCATTGATTACAAGAAAATTTAAGGGGGGACACATAACCCATTTTGGGCATCCCCCTTTTGGGGAGTGGCGTCCCCCACACTGGGGAAACGTCCCCCTTTTGCGGAGTGGCGTCCCCCACACTGGGGAAACGTCCCCCCTGCGTCTCCCCACATCTCCCCAAAAGGAGGACGTGGGAAAATGTTTCCCCATACGTCCCACCGTTCCGGGTGCATGGGGTGCGAGGGGTGCGCGCACCCGACCTTGGGGGACGCGTCCCCGTGGAACACTGTAATTAATTCTTAATACTAGATATTAGCAATCAATTAATAAGTCTTATCATATTTTTTATACGTTAAATAGACAATTGATATATCAATTATTAATACTAATTATTACTATTTTTAATATTTATATAATACTACTAATTAATTAAATACTAGTAATTAATCATTAATACCAGAACTGAAAATAGATCAATCAATTATTATTACTAATTATTATGATTATTAATATTTATATACATAATACATTATATTTATATAGATATTAATATATACTTATCATTAATATGAATTAATATTATTGTTTGTATTATTTGTTAATATTACTAGTAATTAATCATTATTATTAGATAACAAATATAGGTGTAGCCTAAATTATAGATGAAATAGACTTTTTCACTGAAATCCAGTAAAACAATTTCAAGAAAGAATGTGATCTTTTGTTGTTTAAAATGCATTTTTGAATGAATAAACAGATTCAACGCCCTAAAAAACCAGTGGGGCACTCGAATTCTACAAATTAAACACCTTAAAATCAAATGTTTTTAAATCTCTGTCAGATTTTGGTTAAAATTAATTAGTAAAAATGTCATGAAAATGTCATTTCATCTATAAGCTAGACTACGCCACACACACACATTCTTATTTTTTATATATATTAACATTAATTAATCAATAATATTAGATCAAAAATATATCAATCAATTATTATTAATATGATTTAATATTATTATTTATATTAGCTAATATTGCTAATGATTAATCATTATTATTAGATAATAAATATAGTGTTATATATTATTAATACTAATTATTACTATTGTTAATTAATAATACATGATATATATATATATATATATATATATCATGTATTATTAATTAACAATAGTAATAATTATATATATATATATATAGACACACACACACACACACACTCTGATTATTAAGATTACTACTATTAATATAAAATAATCCCTAGCATTAAAATCTATTGATGTTTTTAGGGTTCTTTACGTGTTAGCTTATTTCTACCTGAATCTTGTCATGTCCCTTCTCAAATGAATTAGTCACGGGATGCAGCAACACAGTTTTGGTAGCGTTTTTGGTTTAAGAGTACCCCACACGCAGAAACTTAGGAACTATAGGCAATCTGATTTATTTCTGGCAACTAGTGGAATGTGGGGGCCACCACATGCATAATTCGAAATTGGCCAAGGAATACGTTGGAGGGAATTCGAGCTAGTGGATGGAGGGGCCCACATGAGGCTAAGGGGGGCCAAGGAGCTATAAAGAGAGACCAGCTCTCATTATGAAGGCATTCTGATTATTTGACAAACAAACTCATTTTTGTACGCTATGTTGTTCAGCGAGTCTACTGGCTGTTTAGCCATGTCTCTCTCACGCAGGAGATTCAACCTCTTCTTCAGGGGACCATCCGTGCCCGCCTTAGGGAGGTTGTTACACAGGAGTTTCCAGGGAGTCCAGTATAGACACACTTCAGCCATCAGCACAGGGAGGAACTGCGTATTCCGAGGCATCCAGAGAACACGCAGGAGGGGTTGGAAAATCAACAAGGGGGATTCACAACTTGCTGGGAGAGCCGGGAATAGATCAACAAAGGGATTCACAGCTTGCTGGGAGAGCCGAGGGTTGAGGAGGCAACATAGAAAAGGCCATTTTGCTGGAGTAGCAGCCAGCCAGACCAGCGCAACAGTGAGTCGAAGTTCTGGACAGAGGTGCTGCGCAGAGGCCACTATAGCAGCAAACTCGTGGTGTTGGGAGAGCAGTCATCCGAGCCAAGGGTCATCCGGGGAGCAAGGAGTTAGTCAATACAGGTGAACCCAATGTTCTAAGGGTATTTTCAGAGGGATTTGCAGGCTGTTTCCTGCAAGTAGAATTTGGTTGTAGCAACTGGGGAGAGGCTCCAAGGAGGCCGAAAATCCAAAGTCAAAATCTGAGAAATTCCCTTCTAGGCTTTTCTGGGTTTTGTCCAAGGAGTCTAAGGCTGGAATGACAGAATTTTCTAGGCAGTTTTGGGGCACATTCCAGCAGGTCGAAGTCAGCAAATCAGTAGTTTTGCTAGGACAGCGCAGTGCAAGTGGTGCAGCAACTGAACAGCCATCATCTCAGCTATTCCATCACCTGGGTTTAGTCCAGTTTGTCCTTGAGACAAGCCCACGTGCACCATTTCATTTATATTGTACACATTGCTCTTAGATTTTATAATATATGGCTCAGCAGTTCTAAATTTATAGTGTTTCCATGGATGTGTAATGCCTGTTTTTAATTTTATGTTGTTACATTGTTTATTTGTTTAAATATCACTCACATTCCTACTTAGGAACATTACAGTGGTATCAAAGCCTAATTCTTGGCTCAATTGTGGGGTTGGTTTCCTATGAGAGGAGAAGACCGGGAGAACATCACTTACTAGAGGCAGAGGTACAGGAGTAGAGAAAGGGAGCTGGAGATTACACTAGATACGAAGGAAAAAGGTAAAGCAGTAACCGAAGAGGAGGAAATGACAGAGCCCAAGAGCAGGGAGGAGATGGCTTTTGATAGCCTCTTGAGGGCTCTGATTGACTTGGCCAAGGGGCAGAAAGACATGCTGGAAGAAATCAAATCACAGAACCGGGATAGAGCCACAGCTAGAGGGTTCTTCTGTGGAAAAACTTCAGGGTCTTCTCATCCTTTTGATCAACCCTCACCAGCAACGCAGCACCCTTCAGTGACTATGCCCACTAGGGCTACACTACCCTCTTTTGTGCCTATAGCACAAATCGAACCAGCAAGAGAGGAGGACACTCCCCAAATGGGGGACTACTTCAGAGAGTGGCAGGCGATGGACGAAGATTTAAAAGAAGCCCTCTCCTTTAGAGATTACTGCAAGCTCAAGCAGAATGAGAGGAACAAGGGGTACGGAGGACAAGGAACCCAAAACTATGAGTTGCAGAGAACTATAGGGAGGATGTACTTCCCTACATTTGATGGCACTACCAAGTGCAAAGCCAGGGCTTGGGTTGAAAAGATGGACACATACTTTCAGCTCGACCGGATGACGAAACAAGAGGCCATTAAGATGGCAGCGCTGCACTTGGAGGGGGAAGCCTATGACTGGTGGTTTCACAGCCTGACCACTTTGGGGCATGCCCAGATAGTTTCATAAGAGGACTTCACCAAGAGGCTGTTGGAGCGATTCAAACAGAGGGATCTGAAAGCATCCTTCAAGGAGTTGACACAACTATGCCAGACAGGCAACCTGGAGTAGTATTTTTCTGATTTTCTGCGTGTCAGTGATGGTCCTGGATTTGTCTGAGGCCAGGAGGGTATACACTTTCATTAAGGGTTTGCTTGAGCCTCTGCGTGGACTGTACGTGGACTTGTGAAGTCACGCAGACCCTCTACGTTGCAGGAGGTCATGGTGTGCACCAGAGATTTTTAGGGGGCCATCCCCAAGACTAGAGTGCCATTCCCTCCACGAACCCCTTTCCCACAGAAAGGGCATGAGACTAGACCCCCGCCACCAAGGACCACACAGGGGAGGGCGCAGCTAGATGAGGAGACACGAAAGAACCTCCCGAGGAGGAAGCTATGCTTCACATGCAGAGAGCCCTGGGCACTAGGCCATAGGTGCACAGTGGGTAGAGCACATTACATTGAGGTCTTTTCTGACAGTGACCAAGAGGACGAGGTGGAGTAGGATTGTGGTGCGACAGATGGAGAGAGTTCATGGGATAGAGGGCCACCACCACCACCACCACCACCTCCTCCACAAGGAGAGGCATCTCTTGCCTCATCAGGGGGAGTCATTGCTTCTCTATGCGGGATTCCTAAGTTTTTTACACTCCCGATCAGAGGTACGATACAGGGACAAAGGGTGTCGATACTGGTGGACAGTGGGGCTACCCACAACTTCATAGATGCACAGCTGGTCTAGAGGAGGGGCCTCACCACGACAGAGTTTGAGGGATATTCTATCCTAGTGCGAGGTGATTGTACCATCCAGTGTACCTGATACGTCCCCTCCTTGACAGTAGTTATGGGAAACTACTCGATGACGGACCACTTCTTTGTGGTCGATGTGCCAGACACCAACGTGGCGATGGGTGTCCAGTGGTTGTATTCCCTTGGGAGAGTTACAACAGATTGGCAGAAACCTGAGATGGAGTTCATGTGGCCAGACGACAAACTGGTGGTTTTGAGAGGCATGCAGTCTTATCCACCTCAGACAGTTTCGGCCCACAGGATGGAGGCAGATCTTTGACATGGGGACATTGCATGGGCAGTCGAGCTGAGGATCTCAGAGGTTGGGGGACAGGCACAGTCACCACCAGCAGACATACAGGTGCTTCTGGACCGATATGCAGTGGTGTTTGGGGACATTCCACCAGGGCAGCCACCAGATAGAGGGTTTGAGCACACCATTGAGCTAGAGCCGGGTATATAGGCAATCATCACTACCCCTTACAGGCACCCCAAAGCCTATAAGGACGAGATAGAGAAGGCTATTCAGGAGCTGCTTGCTTTGGGTCACATCAGGCCTAGTTCCAGTCCCTTCGCTTCTTCCGTAGTGCTAGTGAAGAAGAAGGATGGGACCCTCAGGATGTGCATAGACTACGAAGCCCTTAACAGGAAGACCTTCAAGCACTGGTACCCCATTCCCCACATTGATGAGCTGATGGATGAGCTTAGAGTAGCCAAGTACTTCTCTAAGATCGATCTGCATTAGGGGTACCACCAAATCAAAGTTTGGGATAAGGACATCCCAAAGACAGCATTCCGGCGACACTATGGGCATTTTGAGTTTCAGTTCATGCCATTTGAGCTGACCAACGCTCTCACCACATTTCAGTGTTTCATGAACCACATCTTTTGGGGGCAGCTGAGGTTTGTGCTAGTGTTTTTTGATGACATCTTGATCTATAGCAGGACATGGGAGAAGCACCTCCAACACTTGGAGGAGGTACTGCGCATTCTGGAGGAGGAGCAGTTTTATGCCAAGCTCTCCAAATGCGATTATGGATTGACATAGATGCTCTATCTCGGGCATATCATTGGAGCAAGCGGGGTGAACGTTCATGAGGAGATCTGGGCCATCCGGGATTGGCGAGTACCCCAAGACATGACTACGATAAGAGGCTTCTTGGGCATTTGCACTTAGTACAAGAAGCTTGTAAAGAAGTTCTCACAGCTGGCAACACCCTTGACCGACTTGACCAAGAAAGGGGTCTTCGCATGGACAGAGGGAGCACAGGTCGCTTTCGATCACCTCAAGGAGGTGATGAGCAGTTGCCCAATTTTGGCACTCCCGGATTTTCCCAGCCATTCACAGTGGAGTGTGATGCATCAAGGGTGGGAGTTGGAGCCGTTTTGTCACAGGCGGGGCACCCTATAGCTTTCGAGAGTCGGAAGCTCCTACCACATGAGTTGTCATATCCCATATATGACAAGGAGATGTTGGCCATCATGCATGCATTGGCCAAGTTCCGCCAGTACTTGGTGGGCAACCAATTCAGAGTGAAAATTGATCACAATAGTCTTCGACATTTCATGGGGCAGCAGGGCCTCAACGACAGGCAACAGAGATGGGTCAGCAAGGTGCAGGCCAAAGAGTTTGATATTGAGTATGTTCGGGGCAAGCACAACGTTGTGGCCGATGCTCTATCCAGGAGACCGGCAGGGATATCTCTTATGAGCATCTGCCAAGATTGGAAGGCTCAGTTATTGGTTGAGTACTCCAAGGACAGGAAGCCCTGCGAGGTACTCGAGGGGGCACATGTAGATGAGCATTACTGTGTGATGGATCAGGTCATCTATTACAAAGGGCGCATTTACTCAGTGCCCAACTTGCAGTTGAGGGAGAGGATACTCCAGGCTACTCACGATTCACCACTGTCTAGACACCAGGGGTTCCGAAAGACTTACATGGTTGTTCAGTAGAGGTTCATGTGGAAAGGCCTCAAGGAGGACGTGCTACAGCACATAAGGGAGTATGAGGCCTGCTAGCGGAACAAGGGGGAGTTGACTCACCCTGCACGGCTATTATAGCCACTTCCCATTCGAGAGGGGAAATAGGAAAGTATCTCGATGGATTTCATCACGGGGCTCCCCACAGTACAAGGGAAGGATTGCATATATGAGGTGGTCGACAGACTGACCAAATTTGCCCAATTTTTGGCCATCGCCACTAGATTCACAGCAACCCAAGTTGTCGAGTTGTTCTTTCGAGAGGTTTTCAGACTACATGGACTCCCTAAGAACATTGTTAGCGACAGCGACAGTAGATTCATGGGTGGCTTTTGGCAGGAGCTTTTCAGGTTGGTTGGGATGGAGCTTACTCCTAGCACCAGTTACCACCCTCAGATGGACGGCCAGACAGAGAGGGTCAATCAGTGGTTGGAGGGGTACCTCAGGAACTATGTGATAGGTCAGCAGAGGACGTGGATTCGGTGGTTGCACTTGGGCGAGTTCTGCTACAACACCACACACCACATGTCTATCGGTATGACTCCTTTCCATGCCCTCTATGGTTATGATGCTCTAACTTTTGCTGATGTTATTTTCGGAGACAATCGGGCCCTAAAGGCCAAAGACTGAGTCCAAGAGAGCCAAGATATCCTCAAAGCTCTCAAGGATAATCTAGCGATAGCCCAGAATCAACAAAAACTATATGCAGATCGGCACAGGGTAGAGAGGCACTTTAAGGAGGAGGACCTAGTGTACCTCCGGTTGCAGCCTTACAGACAATCTACGTTGAAACATAAGGGGGCCGAGAAGCTACAACCACGTTTCTATGGGCCCTACCAGGTGACTAGGCAAGTTATGGAGGTGGCCTATGAGCTAGCGCTACCTCCGGGGAGCAGGATCTACAACATGTTTCATGTCTCATGCCTGAAGAAGGTGTTGGAAAAACAGATGACAACAACAGCTGATCTACCCCCATTGGATGATGAGGGCCATTTGGTGCTAGAACCAAAGGCCATATAGGAAAGCAGGGAGAGAAGACTGAGGAGCAGAACCATCAGGGAGTTCTTGGTACGCCGAAAGAACATACCGGAAGAGGATACCACCTGGGAGGGTGAGTACATACTAGAGCACTCGGCTTTGAGGTTGCTTTGAGGGTGAGTACATACTAGAGCACTGGCCAAGGAATACGTTGGAGGGAATTCGAGCTAGTGGATGGAGGGGCCCACATGAGGCTAATGGGGCCCAACGAGCTATAAAGAGAGATCATATCTCATTCTGGAGGCATTCTGATTATTTGACAAACAAACTCATTTTTGTACGCTATGTTTTTTGGCGAGTCTACCGATTGTTTAGCCATGAATCTCTCACGCGAGAGATTCAACCTCTTCTTCGGGGGACCATCTGTGCCCACCCTAGGGAGGTTGTTACACAGGAGTTTCTAGAGAGTCTGGTGCCGACACACACTTTAGCCATCAGCGCAGGGAGGAACTGCGTATTCTGGGGCAGCTAGAGAACACGCAGAAGGGGTTGGAAAATCAACAAGGGGGATTCACAGCTTGTTGGGAGAGTCATGAATAGATCAGCAAAGGGATTCATAGCGTGCTGGGAAAGCTAGGGTTAAGGAGGCAGCATAGAAAAGGCCATTTTGCTGGAGTAGCAGCCAGCCAGACCATTGCAGTAGTGAGTTGAAGTTTTGGACAAAGGTGTTGCGCAGAGGCCACTGTAGCAGCAAACTCTTGGTGCTGGGAGAGCAATCATCCGGGCCAAGGGTCATCCGAGGAGCAAGGAGTTAGTCAATAAAGGTGAACCCAGCATTCTAGGGGTAATTTCAGAGGGATTTGTAGGCAGTTTCCTGCAAGTCGAATTTGGTTGTAGCAACTGGGGAGAGGCTCCAAGGAGGCCGAAAATCCAAAGTCAAATTCTGGGTTTTTTTGGGTTTTGTCCAAGGATTCTAAGGCTGGAAGGACAGAATTTTCTGGGCAGTTTTTGGACACATTCCAGCAGGTCGAAGTCAGTGAATCAGCAGTTTTGCTGGGACAGCGCAGTGCAAGTGGTGCAGCAACTGAACAACCATCATCTCAGCTATTATATCACCTGGGTTTAGTCCAACTTGCCCTTGAGACAAGCCCAGGTGCACCACTTCATTTATATTGTACACATTGCTCTCAGATTTTATAATATATGTCTCAACAATTCCAGATTTACAGTGTTTCCATGGATGTGAAATGCCTGTTTTTAATTTTATGTTGTTACACTGTTTATTTGTTTAAAATTTTAAATATCACTCACATTCCTACTTAGGAACATTACAAATCTCTTTTCCTATATATTACTACTTGGCATGATTTTTTTTTCAACATTCTTATCTTGATGATGAACCTCATAAGTAGGTTTGAAATGGGGATAATCGAAAAAACCCATTCGACAGATCTGGAAACAAATTTCCAATAGAACTCAAATCACAAAAGCCTCAAATCTAAAAAAACTCGAGGAAGGTTTGTAACATATAATCACAGACACAACTAGCAATCCTCAACTGCAAATTCTTTTGCTATTGGTTTACAATTCCATTTCAAGAAAACAAATCAGTCCATTGCCACTTTGAAAATTGAAAGAGATATTAGAGAAAATAGAAGTTTAGACTATCTACTCTGCTGCAAATTGAAGAAATACCAACTCAAGTAAATTACTGAACCAAAAGGTATCAATACCACCAGAGAAAAGAAATTACAATCATGAAGAATTAAAGAATATCTTATTAAGTGGAAGAGCTTATTGAAAGAAGAATCCTCTTGGTACATAGAACATTTTTGTCAACAACACCCTTCACTACCTATGCTTTTTGGAAGGCAATGTTATAAATAAATAATGATTAATTAATATTAAAAATTCATGACATTGGGCTATGATTATTCAAGAAAACATGGCCCTAGGCTATATTTAAGTCGGGCTCAAACATTATAGAAATCATCCATCAATTATTATTCATTCAATATATATATATATATATATATACATATATATATATATATATATATATATATATATATATATATATACATATATATATATATATATATATATATATATATATACATATATATATATATACATATATATATATATATATATATATATATATATATATATATATATTGTGTATTCAATTTTTATGTATAAGATATGATGTTTGGTATAGTTGATAAAAACAATGAATTCTTGGCCAACGTCGCAAAAATTGTGATGTGAAATACTCCCCAATAAAATCACGTTGTTTGGGAAAAAACTTAGTTACATGATTTTTTCAAAAAACTAAAATCTCAAAAATATTCTGCCATGTAGCAAAAATATCACGCAAGGCACATTTGGGCACCTTAAAGGTCAATTTTTGGATTTTTTTTTTTAGGTGGGAGCATTCCTCTTTACAGTTGTTCGTAAATGATAGGTAAGACTTTACCATCATCAACAACCAAGTTTAAGAGGGCCAAATCATCATTCTCATCACCATCAATTTCTTTCTTAATGGAGCAGTGATCAATTGATATTTGCCTACATTGTTGATATTTTCAAATCCCAGGTGTTTCTTCAAAATCCACCCACATAACTCTAGAGTCTGTGTTTTTTAAACCAACATAATGGTTTTTCCTTCCAACAGTGCTTGATCATCAAACACCGATCAAACCAATGTTATCAAAACTGGACCGAGCATCGAACCAATGGAACCCTAGGACCGAGAATTAGCCAAAACTAGATCGGAAACAGTAAAAAAAATAGACCAAAAAACCAATCAACCAAAGATACATAAAATATTCAAATTTAAAGAAAAACATATATATTCATGTACATCCATATAAATTCAAACCCTTTATACACAAATATGAAAAATTTCTCATTTATATAGCAAGAGTGCATAATACCAAAATAGCACTTAGTGCAATACATCTTTGAAACAAAAAAATCAAGATAAAGGCTCTATATGGCCTTTGGAGTCCAAAAATAAGCATATTACTAAACTAAAATACTATTAGTACTAATCGGAATCATAATCCTCATCCTCCCCCTCATCTTCATCCTTAGAATTAGTAAACTGAGAATCGACAATGGAATTTCGACTTGATTCCCCTGACGCTGAAGATGGAGGTGGATCCAAGTCCATCCAAGAAAGATCTTCATTGTCAAATGTTGGTTCCTAGGTCTCCACAACGCACTTCGATGATGGATCACAATCATCCAAAGTTACGTTGCTTGATTCACATGTCTTGTTCAGCAATTGGTTTCGCCTCAACCTAAGGTTGTACTAAACATAAGCCATGTCATTCAATTGTTTATGCTCCAAACGGTTCTTCTTCTTGGTGTTTATTCGCTTAAAAACACTCCAATTCTATTCACACCCCAAAGCATTGTATGTTTGGCTCAATATCCAAATTGCAATTTTTTGCAAATCAGGGCATTGGCTACCAAAATGTTGCCAATAATAGGCTACAATTTATGTTGAAGGAAAATAAGTGTTAGCAAATGACTTTGAAAGTTTGAAACTTGGATTGAACTTCTAAAGCCTTTTAATGAGCAAGATAATTTCAAAACTTTGACATTTCTTATAAGGTGGATCCGTTGTTCTACTTCTTATAGCCATAGGCATGGCAAAGATACCAATACTCTCATTGAAATGGAAGAGTTGGCCATGTATTTGGTCCTAAGTCTCGAGATCTTGGACCATGCGCTTAATGGATTTGTACAATCCCTGATTTACCTCCCCATATGTTTCAAAATCTTTATTGAAATGGTATCTTCAAAGTTCAAAAGACAAAACATTCATCGATTGATTTTGAGCGTTTCACAAAGCATTTCTAAGCTCTAATGAATAATAGAACTTTTAAACTTCGAAAAAATTATATTCCATACCTTGTGTATAGGTAATAGCTCGCTGCATGTAAAGGTCTATGGATTTGTTTGTTCCATCTTTCATCGATGATTCTCCAATAAGGAAGATACATTTGCCTTTTATTCCCGTATGCTTCCTTTATTGCCTAATTGGTCTGATCCATAACCTCATAAACAAAACCCGTGGCAAGTTTATCACCGTCCACCATCAACAACACTCACAAGAGGCTCGCTAAATAGCAATATCTCTTCCACCTTTCTCCAAAAAAATATTCAAACAATTTGTCAGCCACCTCTTTCCCTTCAACATTTTTTCTCCACTAAGAAGGATTCTATTCACCACAAGCAAACATCTTCCTCAATTTTCCTTTTTGTTGAACAAGAGATTGCAACGAAAGAAATTTTGTTGCAAATTGTGTATTGGTTGACTAAAGTTTGAACAAGCTCTTTACCCTCAATGTGTTTGATCTTGGTGAAGCCTAATCCAAATAGGTACCCATCAATCCTAGAGTACCATGCGAGAGGTGTCTACTTAAGTGCATGTAAGGCCTTCTTCAATCTGCATACATACAACTCCCTCCCAAGCACCTCAAATCCCTGAGGCTACTCAAGATACACCTCTTCCCCAATCACTCCATTGAGGAAGGCAGTCTTCACGTCCATTTGATGAATCTCGCACCCCATCTATGAGGCAATAGATATAACTGCCCTAATAGATGCATATCTGGAAACAAGTGCAAATGTTTCCTCACAATCCACTCTCTCTTTCCAAGAGAAACCTCTCGCCATGAACCTCACTTTGTACATTTCAACACCGCCATTTGTTGTATGTTTCATCTTTTAGGTCCATCGAAAAGTAACCACTAACTTTGCCTCAAGCCTCAGTACTATCTCCCATACATCATTCCTCATGATGGAACTATACTCTTCCACCATGGCATCCCTCCAAACCTGTTGTTTTGTTGCCTGCGGAAATGTAGACGGCTCAGACTCACTAATGTTTCTCATCAAGGCCATATAGCTAGAAAATTTGGTTGATGGTCTACTCTCCCTGAAGGTCCTGCTAGGAGCATCCACATGTTACTCTACATCCCTCAAGGTCTGCTCAGCCCATCTCGAACTCCTCGTGGTAGAGCTCGAAGGAACATTTTGCTCCTCTTGATCAAAACGTTGTAATTTTATTGTTGGTGTTGTTGGTCCTTGCTCAACCTTCGGAGCCTCTCGCTCCCAATCCTCTGCCACTATTGGACATGTCTCATGCAACCTCCTAAAGGTCCTACCCTCGTCAAATCTGACATCTCAACTAACTAATATCTTCCTCTGCCCCAGAATGTGGAACCTATAGGCCTTTGAGATCTCATTGTATCAAAAAAACAATCCCTTTCTCAAATGAGGGCTCTAGCGTAGTCATGATCTCTTATGGAATATGGACATACAATAGGTTGTTGAAGATGCGAAGATGGTTGACCTCCGATCTCACTCCTGTAAATGCAACGTTGCATGTAAAAAGCAAATAGAACATAATCATCTCATCTCATCATCTCTCTCTCTCCTCTTGTGATTGGGTATGTCTCCTCTAGAGAACTTTGTGGAAAGGAGGATCTCAAGCCCTAGTCGTAACAAAGAAGGAGCCTAAAGACAGTGTGAAGGAGCCTGGAAGAACAGCGTGGGAGTTTCTGTTTGTTGTAGGTGACAGTGTGGTGAATGAGGTTGTTCTAGGGCATGAGTTAAGGATTGTTTTAGGTGTGTTTGCAAGGCAGGGAAGCCGCAGCTATAAGGAGAAGTTATGCGTTGAAGAGGTCTGCCTTAAACAGCGTGGAGTGTGTTGTAGGTACAGCGTAACTCTCAGATCCGTTTTAGGCTAAGGACAGATCAGCGTAGGGCTTGATGTGTATGCGGTTGGGTGCTTGAAGGTGCAGACAGCTAGGCCGAGTTCTTGAAGGCTAAAATGCTGCTGATTTGATGGTGTTTGGGCACTATTTTGGGGACCGTTTGCTACAGGGGTTGCTGTGTGCTAGGCCGCAGGCCATAGCACCACAGCAAGGGCTGCGTAGGGTAGTCAAGGGCTGGCATATGCCCTAAGGCAGCATCGTAGCAAGGGAGGAGCTCCTCAAGGGTGTGTCGCAGCTCTCTAAGGGACTGTTTGGAGACTGTCAAGGGAGTTTAGGGCTGCAACAAGTGCCCTAACCAGAACAGCAACCAACAGCGAAATGCAAACAGAATTATGAGCAGTGTTTTGGGTTGATTGAGCTTGTTGTTGGAGGCCGAAGTTGACTAGGTTTGCCCAAGCTGTTTAGAGGAAGAATTCTGCCCTGTTTGACCAGCAGTGTCTTTTCTGGTCATAGTTTTTTTGCTGCTGTCATAAATTATCAGATTTGTAAATTTGTACTCTCTCTCTCTGCTGAACTATTGAAGAATATAAGAAGAATTGATCAAGGGTTTCCCCACATTGGGGTTTGTACCTGGCTGGTGCCACATCTTGTGTCCTCTTGTCTTGGCTTGTCTTCTGTTGTTTATGATCATGTTCTATCTGCATTTTACTATCATGCTGATGTGATTGCTAAACTGGATATTGATATTGGGCTAATAAAGAAATTCAAGTAAATTGCTCTTAAGCATAGAACATACCATTTTTACCTAAATTAACATTAACAGAGTCCAAAATGATTCTTCTAGCCTTCACATCCTTTAGATTGTGTCCAACAACTTGTGTAGAATCTGAAGGAACTCGGATCTCTTTTCTCACAAGTTCCCACAAGCTATTTGCCATCAAAACAATGGTGATCATCTCCTTCCATGAACTAAAGTTTGCAGCCCCTTCCATCCTATCTTCAAATCTCAAACTTGATGATGCCATCTCACCAGATCAATTTTGGCCACAAAATCCTAGTTGCAAAATAAAAAAATTGCTGGTAAAATAATCTAAATATTGTAAAACCCTTGTGTTGTATGATCTCCTCCACAGAGTTTCTAGTGCTTCGATACCATGTTAAATCTCCAGTTCCAAATCTGATTTATTTATACCTCAACAATTATTTTATACCCAAAAATTATTTACTCAATAAAATCTAAACGCTGCTGAAAAATAAATTCATTGGTATTTTCACTTTCATAAATTAAATTTGCAGAGGAAAAAAATAAAATAAAATAAAATAGGAAAATCAATCACACTATAGCAGAAAATTATGCCAAGACAATCTTCCTACACTTTACATTACTCGAGGAAATTAGGACCTAGACCCATAGAGAATAAACAAACAAAAAATTACAAATGCTTGGAACCTAGGAATCAGCCCCTCTAGAAAATTGGTCTTGAGGAATTTGACCCTCTTGGAAGATTTTGGCCCTAGAGAATTTAACCTCTCTCACCAGCAAGCTTGGCCCCCTTTTCTCACCTTGTACCACCCCTGCGCACTTGAGAAAAATCAGCCCTGGCAATTTTGGCCCTACTCCAAAACTCAGTCCTCCTCTTCAACAAGTTGGCCTCTCGTTGTTAGACTTGCCCTCCCTGAAATTTGCTACCGAAATTTCTTTGCTACAATCCTTTTCCCTTCCCTTCAATCCTGGAGTCTCTCACTCCTTGAGAAAATCGCTCTCTCAACAATAGCAATGTAATATCTCTCCATCCTCTCCCATACATTCTCTTTATAATTTTTCCATGGGGAAAATCCCTAATCTCCAAAGTGATGGCTAAAATTAAATCCCAACCTTCTTAGATCAACAATGAAGATTAGATCTAAATCACTTAAATAAATTAATATCTATGCTTAGATAAACATTAAACCAAAGTCAACATTAATTAAATAATTAATCAGTGTACTTTTTCCTAGGTTAAAAACTTAGAAAGGAGATCATATTAGTTGCTCCTCTCGAACAACCACCTAAAGAAGACTTATCTCCTGCATGCCAAGATACCAAGCCTATGTAGAGGACCTTTCGAAGCTACAAAATCAACAAGCATTAGGCTTCCCCACTCATTATTTATGCTTTTTAATAAATTTGAGTTTTGTGGGTCCTTAGTCACATTGTACAAATTCTATGAAATTCTATCACTAATCATGGTACAATAATACCTGTTCTCTCACTAGTTCTAGAGTAACATGCTTCAACTTCATCATTAGGTTATAAAATCTTTTTTTAAATTGTTTCGCTTCCACTTATGCAATCGTTTATCCTCAATGGCAATGTGTAAGGCTCTATGATAATCATGTTGAAAATGACACTTCGGAAGAAGCCACCAAATATCAGCCAATGTAACAAAAGTAATGAAGGTCAAGAATAATTGTAAGAGACTATCACGTAAACCAAAATAGTAATCACTCGATGCTTATCCATATTTAGATATTATCAGGTGCTTGTGCCTAGAACTAAACCCACTATCCATAAAACAAATTATTGCTCAAAAAAATTAAGAAAAAAATATTATTAAATATAATTTAAAAAATAAATAAAAATAAAACTCAACGCGACTTGCCCAGTATCAATATTTAAAGGCAACCTTTTGTAGATATTTCAGAATTCTGACCTTTAATGTAATTCTGAAATTTCACCTCACACAAGAGGTTTCCTGGATCCAAACTATATGAATATTCAGCCTTGAAACCGGTCTGAAATATAAATTACAGCAAACAACATTTCAATTCAACTCAACCCCAATCCACTAAGAAATTCAAGAGTAAGGATACCAAAAGAAAGCCAACAAGTTTCAGCCTTAGGACACACTTTCCAAGCAAAAACCAGTTCTGAAATCACTTTAATTACTGCAGATTTACCATAGTAAACATCCATTATTATCTTCTAGAAGTTTGTCAAATCACTCAAGAATTTCAGCCCTTGATATGTCAAAAACACATGAAAAATAAGTGCTGGAAATTACCCAATCAAGAAAACAATGAAAGCTGAAAATCAAATATGCAATTACACTAGTATTAGATAGCTGGAACTGTCATATATATATATATATATATAAGAATGAAGTACATGTACATACCACAGCTTTATCACAAGGTCAGTACAAGCATTCAAGCTCTCCAAAGCACTAGCTAGGGAAATCATGAAAAGCCCTAGCCACCATCAAAGATCTCCAACAACCAAGCATCAACACCACCAAATCCTCTTTGGCTTTAACAAGAAGCTTGTGTCACACAAGCTCTCCACACTAGCATGATTGTCATTCTTTGGGTTTGCAAGCCCCATCTATGTTCCCATCATACAAGTATATGGAAAGACAAGTCTAGTGCTGGCCTACAAATCTACATGTACGTCCTACGGTTTGAATCCTCACACCCTAGGTCTTCCTTGCATCATCACAAGAATCAAGACCTGCATGGATCATCAAGAATACAGGAACTCCATGCTCTAACCCTACCGTATGTCCAATTAGAACAAAGCTCCAAAACCATGCAAGGCATTATCTCTACTTTGCATGCCTTCTACTAGGGTAGAAACCATGGTGCTACAATAAAAACCACAAACCATCATCATCTTCAACATCATGTTCTACTCTAGGGTTTACATGTATAGCATAGACCCTTATCATCGCAAAAGAAGACCCTAACATCACACGAGTAATATCTCCAAGAACATCCAAGACATCTCCTTTTCCCCTTATCTTCTCCTAGGGTCACTTCATGATCCCTAGCGTCTTGCTACTAGGGTTTCCCCATGGGCCTTAACGTCTCCAAAACAAGTAAAACTAAAAGCATAAAAATGACGAAGGAATACAAGAGGTCTCTCTTCCCTTATATATAAAACTAGGAGAGGGAGGCTAACATAAACTAAGGACATGTGTCCATCCAAATAACCAACAAGGCAACCCACATGAAACCATCTATTATAAAAGGATGCACATGTCAAACTATGATTTATCCAACCCCCAATGTGAAACACCCTCCAAGTCATGATCTTGGGCTCAACACCCCTCCTCCAAGATGGCATATACTCCAACAAGGTGTTAGTCCAACACTCCCTCTTCCACAACAACTCTCTATCGAAGTGTCCTCATGCAAGGCACTCCTCGAATCATGTGCCACATGCCCTCTAATGTTCCCAATGCTACTCTCATGTCTATCAACATGGTCAATAAGCTCCAATGCTCCTCAAACCTCCATTAATTATTATGCTCAACTCAAGTGTCCAAACACATCACATGTTCCTAAGTTCCAAGGGCCAAGTGCCCTCCTAGGCATACACCTCCACTGATTGAGCAACCAACTCCCCAATTGTGTCACACTCAATGAGATAGCCAACATGCCAATCAAGTTAACAATCTCCTAAGTAAGGGTGTCAGGCCAACACTTTAACGAAGGTTAGAAATCCACCCAAACAAAGTCATCTATATGTCCATGAAGCATTCCAAAGGGGCTAGGAGACATGGTTCTCTATTAGCAAGGTGAAAACACTTTTGATGTAACCCTAAAAACCTAACATGTTTCACTAGTGATTAAATAAGCATTCAATAAATCAAGACATGTACCTTTATTTAATGAGAAAGAGAAACAAATAAAATCCATGGTCCTTATATATATTTAGATCTTATCAAGAACCTTGCCCTTCCCCTAAATCCCTTATCCATTTAAGGGACCATCACTAATAAAAAAGTCTTCAATCTAGAAAAACAAGACTTCCACTTATATTTGAATTAATTTTCACCATGATCAAACAAGCATTTAATAAACCAATACGTGTACTTTCTAAGAAATCCATAATGCATAGCTTCTATTATATTTGACCCCATGGGCAAGGGCACAATTGTATTGAGAGTTGCTCACCTCCCACAATAGACAAATTTTATGGTCTACCACCCTTGAACTACATTCAAGATGACAATAAGAACACTTTAAATACAATTATCATCTCC
Source organism: Pinus tabuliformis (assembly GCA_031772625.1). Lineage (NCBI taxonomy): Eukaryota > Viridiplantae > Streptophyta > Pinopsida > Pinales > Pinaceae > Pinus > Pinus tabuliformis. The sequence goes on from CM062816.1 coordinate 1,008,833,288, forward strand.
AATAAATGAAAAAATCCTTGACCTATATTCACTAATTAAAAGCATCATTCTCTATTTTTCCCCCTCGCTTGATCTATACCTTATCTACATCCATTTGATAAACAAACTCAAACAAATGCACATCCACCAAAAAATATTTCGTTTGTGTCAACCTTGTTGATAAATATAAATTGATGCATTAATTTATTGAGCACTAATCCAAACTTCAAAGCATATTTTTATCTAACGAGCAATAACTCTAATTTTATAGGGCTATATTAATGAATTTGGTTTACTTTGTCTATGAAGAACCATCCATACCACCTCTAGAGCTATTGTGCTAAAGTTCCTACGATACACATCGAAGAAAGAAATAATTGAGGATCTTAAACTCAAGACGACATAAACATCAAGGAAAAAATCAACAAACTTCAAAAAGTACAAAATAAATTCAATTTTTCAATTTTTCTTGAATTTAAAGTAATAACAACATCAAATAATCACATTTCCACATAAAAATGAAAAACAATATATAGACATAGAACATGTATAACATGTTAACTTATATATAAAACATTGACCATCAATACAAATAGTTGTCAGGACTCGCAACTAAAAATGGGAGATTCAATAAAACGCTTCACATTAAAATGAGACAAACAACTAGCACGTGAAGCATTTAAACATGGATCACCAACCATGATTTCAACTTGATACTAAGACAATGTAGAATGCTTATATGCTATAACTTTCATGAAGACATGCCTCTACGACAAAAGCGATGAATAGAAAAGAAATTAGGCATGAGGAAATTAGCAAATAAAGTTTTATACAATATGCAATTAGATCACCTAGATGGTTCAAACTTCATCATATTAGACTTTGGGCCAATTAAGGTTAATTGACAAAAGGAGGGAGAAGCATGTTTGTTGTTACAAATTCATGAGCTTTGGTCTTCAAGCTACGAATTTAATGCCTTGTGTTAATATCTTGATAATTGGCTTCTAATGGTTGGCCACACCCATTATTGCCTTTGGTGTATGGTCCCTTGGCCATCATTTCACAACCCAAGGACAAGAAAAAGATCATTTGCACTCTAAAAATGAAGGTAAGGCCAACAATGCCATGCAATCAACAAGCAAGTTTGTCCACTAGACAATTATTGTAGGGATTGCTTTAGTGAATATGTCATCGAGGGTCTAGAAAGAAACTTGTTGGAAATATTGGGGAGAATATTAGCAATTATCGAAAAACACCAATAAGAATAAACCTAGACCTTTAATATCTTGATAATTGGCTTCTAATGGTTGGCCACATCCATTATTTCCTTTGGTGTATGGTGCCTTGGCCATCATTTTACAACCCAGGGAAAAGAAAAAGATCATTTGCACTCTAAGCCATGCAATCAACAAGCAAGTTTGTCCCCTAGACCATTATTGTAGGGATTGGTTTAGTGAATATATCGTCGAGGGTCTAGAAATAAACTTGTTGGAAATATTGGGGAGAATATTAGCAATTATCAAAAAACACCAATAAGAATAAATGTAGACCTTGAGAATTCTAAAAATATCTGAAAAATCAACAACTTGAAGAACTCGAGGGAAAATCGAAATGTCAAGGGAAATTGGAGATAAGTGCAACATTAACTAACACTAATCATAAAGTAACATCCAAGAGCCTAAATGTGCATCATATGATAGTGTCACAACTTACATCCCCTTAATTCGCCATTTTATTGGGCACACACACACCCTAACAACTATCAAGTCAAGAATACAACTTACTTGGGAGATATATGGTTAGAATGTTATTTATTTGTCTCCACACATTTTCCAACACCGAACACAATGACAAAGTCATGGATCAAGGACCAAAGTTGTTTTAATTATTCATGTTGGAGAAAACATTCACAAATAACAAGTTCATGTTTCAATGAGATGGAACAATTGACATGAACACCAATAAAAGAAGTTGACACCAACAAGAATCGAATTAATTTGTGGCATAGTGATCAACATGGTAGGAGAGCACACGGATTTAGTTAGTGATTGGTGCAAAGTCGCCATCAATTGACTATTCAAATGTAACACCTAGCTAACAACCTAGTTCATAAATACATTGTGCATTCAATGTAGAATGACATCTTGAACCTCTTGTTCATGCACCATTGACCTACTGACTAATGATTGACCTACAATTAGTTGTGTACTTGATTGTAAGGTAGATATTTATTCGATGGCAACGAGAATACTTATTTGGCTCTCCTCACATCAACCACAGACGATAAATTCCTTTGTTCTCAATCCTTGATTGCTACATAAAAAATAACCCGAAAAATCCACTTTCAGGTTTCTATAGCCACTTGTTTCATGGCATCAACAACTTTTTCCTATCATGGTGCAATATATACTAAATAATGTGATGTCCCTAATTTTGCATAATGATTTGTTGCATTGTCCTGAACATACCAAAAAATCGCCACATTAGTGATAAATCACATTGCCAAAAAATATGATGTATAAACAAGCGAATTTTGCAACACTAGTGATGGTTTCTACTCCTCCATATAATCAATCATACCAATGCACGTAGCATTAGATAACTCTACCAAATGGAATTTCCTTCTCACAAACCAATCTACTTGGCACCAATCAATTTGCAATTTTGCACATTGATGAATTCAAATCCAACAACTCACTACAAGAGCTCTCCGCATATGTGACCTCTAAATCCCTCTCTATCCACTTGATAAATCTTCAATTACCTCCCTTGAATAAAGGATTTGGGTGAGTTTTACTACTACTTGGGTATTTAACTAACTATGTTAAACTATAGCCTCATTCAAAGCCAAGAGGGGTGCCCGAATAATTTTCTTGAATGATTTAGGATGAATGATGAAGAGCCCATTTTAACATATATCAAGAAATTTTACACTTTTTTGAAGGAAATGGATTCAAAGATTGATGATGAGATGGCACAAATGGATAAAGTTCTTTATCAAAATAAAAATGAAAGTATGATTCTCCAAAATTCGTAACAATATATATTTTTATCCATCCTAAAACTTTTGGGGTGGAAAATCAGAGTCATGGCCTTGTTAGACCCATTTTAGGGGTTTTTCTTGATTTCATGATGTCTTCTTGAAACTTCCAAAGCCTATTATAGGCATTAAATGATCTAGGGTTAAAATCTTGCGAACAAAGTTCGTAACCCCTTAAAGTTGTTCTACTCAATGAGAGTTTTCCAATGGTCCAAAGAGTGCCTCAATCAAAAAATTTATGATGAAATATGCCTCCTTATTCTTTGGCCACCACAATATGAAGTGGATGCCACATTAGCTCTCATTACTCACATAACTAGACCTAGTAATATGTAAAATTTTAAGAAGATTATAAAGGCTCCAAAATCCTAAATGTGATTGAGAGTTGGAATATGCAAAAACCCTAACCCTAAACCTAACAACTATTAAGACATGTTAAAAACTGAGCCATAAAGACAGAAAGGGTTTTGTTCCTATTCTAATAACTTAGTGTTCCAATGCTCAACAAAGCAGAGTGGGATATCAAAGAAGCAAATGGAATAAGGAAACCTTGTGGCAATGAATTGTTGATTTTTTAGGGCACGTGCTAGAATAAAGTTTTTTCTTCAACGGATAACTACTTCAATGATCAATTAAACATTATTTCACATGGTATTAAATCCAATATTATTTAGGAAGTTTACATAAGAAAAACATCAACTAATAAACATGAAAGAGCAGTAAAGTAAGAGCAATAAAATAACCATGAAATAATAAAACAGAAGACATAGAAATTAGGCCTAAGGCCAGGGCAAAACCCACAAGGGGAAAACCCAGAAATGCTTTCCTTATGTGAGAGAGAGAGAGAGAGCTCTAGATTCTTCAATACAACAAAAATAACCATAACAAGATAATAGTCAAATCACTAACCGAGATTATGATCAAGTGCCATATCAAAAACCATGTTCCTGAAATTTCGGCCCTCGCTAGAATTTCCGCCTGCTCCTGAAATTTCGGCCATCCTATAATTTTGTTGGCTCAAAGATGCATGAGAGAAGTTCATGTGCTAATCAAGAGAGATAGTCTCCTTTATATAGCCTTCAAGAGGGGGTCAAATGGGTACCTCTTAAGGGACCATCCAACCTAACTAAATTAAGGCCGACTTTGAAGATTTTGGAGGCAAAAATAAAATTTAAGTTTTTCAATTTCTTTTCAAGATGAAAATACTGATCACTACCATAATTTCCAACACTCCCTCTTAGCCAAGGAGGTATTTTTCATTCTTTCTCTCTGAAGATCAATCTTCCCGACCAATCATAGGTCTCACAGCCCACAGCCTAAGGAACATCACCAGTCTCATCATAAGGAAAGATACATGGTATCCAACTCATCTCAATGCATCTCCCCGACCACAAGGTCTCACAGCACACAGCCTAAGGGAGGTATCAATGCATCTCCTGGACCACAAGATCTCATAGCACACAGCCTATGGGAGGAATCATCAAATCAATACATCTCCCAGACCACAAGGTCTCACAGCACACAGCCTACAGGTGGAATCATCAAATCAATACATCTCTCTGACCACAAGGTCTTACAGCACACAACCTATGGGAGGAATCATCAAATCAATACATATCGCGGACCAAAGGATCTCACAGCGCACAGCCTACGGGAGTGACAATCTTCCCGACCAATTCATTGGTCTCACAGTTGTAACTTAAGGAAGATTTAAGATGTTATGTAATCAATGCTTCCTCTCCAACAGGATTCTCAGTCGTTCCAGTTTCTTCACATAAACATCAGTAACCAGCTCAACATCAGAAATGTAGCCATGGTGGATCTCAGTACTTTATCAAACATTTCAACAAACAAGGGCATTTAGTAGTTCATTCAACTTCAGTTGAGGCTTCTCTCAAAATCAAACATCAACATCTATCAACAAACAATAATAGACTTCAGCATGGGCTTGTCACAGAAGCAATCATCGACAACCAAAGTAAACTCCAATAGACAATAATTGGCTTCTCACAAAAGAGAATATCAGTACCCATAATTGAATCTAGCAGATAATAAGTGGTTTCTCACAAAGACAAATATCAATATCCATAGTTGAATCCAACAAATAATAAGAGCCTTCTCACAAAACTGAATATCAATATCGATACTCGAATCCAACAGATAATAAGCTACTTCTCACAGAAGCAGGGATCAACAACCATAGTAGAATAAAACAGACAATAAGAGGCTTCTCACAGAAGTAAATATCAATATCCATAGTCGAATCCAGCAGATAACAAGTGGCTTCAACAAAAACAAACATTAGCATATAGATCAACTAACCCATCAGAGAATTAACATCAAAGTCTTGTAGCCTCTTCAAATCATTCATGAGGGAGATGTCGATGGACTCGCAATCCATAGTGCCAAAGATATCACCAGGCTCATGCCATTACAAAAACAACTTCCTCTTACACAGAAGTCCTCTACATGGCAAAATAGTCACAGGCTCATCTTCAACATATCTAGATCAACATTAATCTTCAAAACTTCAAGCCATCTTCATAAAAACGTGCTTCAATCAGGCAAATCTTGTTTGCTCCTTTTGAGTACAATGCCTATCACAAGCCTTCTTGTCATATTGTTCTTCCAACACTTCCAATGATTTCCATACATTGGCAATCTTCATTATGTGCCTGCAATCCTCACTAGGAGGCCATGGAAGAACAAGAACAACCAAGCAAGCCAAGAGACTCATAACGAAACAATGAATACAAACAATTAAGATAATACTTATATTTAGAGAGTGTATTAGCTCCCTCCTGATCATAGCCTTCTCAGATCTAGTCAACATTCTCCACATCCCCTGTATCATCATCAATGAGTCCACATCAACAATATCATCATCAACATGAGTCCACATCATCAATATCATCATCAACATGAGTCCACATCACCAATATCATCATTAGAGAGTTCACATCATCTTTATCATCATCAATAAGTCCAAATCGTCTTTATCATCATCAACGAGTCCACATCATCAACATAAGTCCACATCATCTTTATCATCATCAACATGAGTCCACATCATCACTATCATCATCAACGAGTCCACATCATCACTATCATCATCAACGAGTCCACTTCATTAGTAACAATTTAAAAAATAACAAAACAAAGTACAAGATACTTATCATTTGAGAAATTGTTAGCTCCCTCTTGATCTTAGCCTTTTTGCAATCAACATACAAATCATTCTCATCATTAAGATGTCAAATTTTCTAAAAACTAGGGTTTCTTTATTTAAGCAGAAGCAATCAATTTTTAATCCAGTTCTAACTTGATAGGGACAGCACACTGTATAGCAAGGGTTTTGATTTCAAACCTTAATAATTTCTCAAATTTTGGTATAGGGTTTACAAAATATTCACCTATGCATTCTTGACCAACTTTATTATTCTTGATTAGAATGTTAGCATTATGAAAGATTTGTCCATAGACATCGTCACTAGGGTTTCCAAAATATCAGACAGACATTCAATACTTCAAGAAACTTAGATGATGCAATCTTATCAGATTTTAGGGAACTTTGTCCTCTTAATATTTCTTCCTTTATTTCATATAGATTACAATATCAATGTCATTGTTTTTGCAATGAATAGGACAAAGCTTATTTTCAATATTCATGACAGCATATAGCTATATAGGATTTGAAGCAGATCTTTTAAACAATCTCTGGAAATTCCAAAGTAGAGATTCAATTCTTTTACACATATTTGCAACTTCCTTAATTAATGGGATATTGACTCACTTAGGCTTGCATCCATCTTCTTAGGACAAACATTTCAATTTTCTAGACTCCAGGTTTCTCAAGAAATTTTAAATTGATCACACTTTAGGATCATGATATGTCAATCTTGCTTTTGACATTCCTGCAATTTATTTCCAACATTCAAATCAAGGAATGTCAATGTAACAACTATGATGCCTTGGTAATAGATTTCATCATTCAAGTCAAATACCCATGCGAGCAATCATCAAGAGAGACATTTGTCTTCAATACAGGTAATGTTTATTGGTAAAAATATATAATATAGATTTTCTTATAAGGCATGGTCGGCTTCATTACTTCCTGATTAGGTCGGCCCTATTTTTCAGTGGTGACGTCCTTTTCTTATGAATAGATAGAGCCCAACAACCAGATCAATTCTCCAATTTCATTCCTAGAGATCATTTTGCAACAAAAAGTCGATGAATGGAACTTAAAACAAGAGTCAAATGTAATAACAGTCAAGAACAAGACGGTTAATGTTGATATCATAAATATTAGCAGAGTTCAGATGCCAAGAAGGGAAGATCAAAGGTCACAAGAGAGGTAATGCAACTTGGATCTCAATCAAACTTTCGCTTAAGATTACAAACTTTCGATGCCATAGAAATTTGGATTGTATGCCACAGTCTTGTTTTTAGTCACGAAGATGATTCGAATAGGTCCAAAGTCATATAATGTGATCCAAAATCAAAACCTCAAGCTTCAGAATTCCAGTATAAGTATCACAAGCTCGCAATTTTAGACAATTGATGTCACTCGTGTCAAAAATCTGCACAAACTAGGTGCTATAGGTCATTTGAACAATAGAGATAGGAAACAAAGTATAAGGCTTCCATAACATATTGCCCTTATAAACTCGCACGAAATGCTTATTTTACATTGTACATGCAGACTTTAGCATCACAGAGACTCTATCCTTCCAAAAAATAAAAAACTTCAGCTTTAGCCTAGCAACAAGTTTTGGACCTAATCCATACCTTGCCATTATAGAAGAAGAGAGAGACTCAGATCATGATCCTCAGATCATATCACACCACAGAGTTAGGAGGGTGCATCTTATTACCAAGTCAGTTTACTGTCGTCGGGTTATTCCATTACATCGCAAGATCGCAGAGGAGAAATGTGTTAAGAGCTTCCATATCATGGAGAATAGGCCTTGCATACCACCGAATCTTGTATATAGAAGCTCGCATGCCATAAAATAGTTTGCATGGATGCAACAGAGAAGTTAGTTCGAATATAACAGTCTTGCATACCTCTGTCACAACTTTAATTTTAGGTTCAACCTTCATGAACAGACATAGAGACTTTTCGAATTACTTCTTTATTTGATTTGAATGCCCAAAACAGACTCTTGTCAACTCGTCCTTCTCTTCAAACTGCTTTTTCAACCCACTCTAATGCCATGTTGATTTTCTAGGGCACATGCTAGAATTAATTTTTTCTTCAACAGATAACTACTTCAATGATCAATTAAACATTAGTTTCACATGGTATTAAATTCAATATCATTTAGGCAGTTATACAGAAGAAAAACATCAACTAATAAACATGAAAGAGCAGTAAAGTAACCATAAAACAATGAGACAAGAGACACAAAAATTAGGCCTGAGGCCAGGGCAAAACCCACAGAGGAAAACCCAAAAATGTTTTCCTTATGAGAGAGAGAGACTTATAGATTCATCAATACAACAAAAATAACCATAACAAGATAATAGCCAAACCAGTAACCATGATTATGATCAACTGCCATGTCAAAAACCAAGTTCTTGAAAAATCGGCCCTCCCTAGAATTTCGGCCTCCTCCTGTAAATTCAGCGTCCTCTTCAAATTTTGGCCCTCCTGTAATTTCGCTAGATCAAAGATACATGAGACAAGTTCACGTGCTAATGAGGAGAGATAGTCTCATTTACATAGCCTTCAAGAGGGGGTTGAATGGGTGCCTCTTAGGGGCCCAGCCGACCTAACCAAAATGAGGCCGACTTTGAAGATTTAGGAGGCAACAATAAAAATTAAAATTCTCAATTTCTTTTCAAGATGAAAATACTAACCATAACTACCATAATTTCCAACACTCCCTCTTAGCCAAGCAGGTAACTTTTCATTCTCTCTCTCAAGATCAATCTTCCCGACCAATCATAGGTCTCACAACCCAGAGCCTAAGGAAGAGATCATCGGTCTCATCATAAGGAAAGATACATAGCATCAAACTCATCTCAATGCATCTCCCTGACCAAAAGGTCTCACAACACATACATAGCCTAAGGGAGGTATCAATGCATCTCCCGAACCACAAGGTCTCACAACACACAGCCTACGAGAGGAATCATCAAATAAATACATATCCCAGACCATAAGGTCTCACAACACACATCCTACAGGAGGAATCATCAAATCAATACATCACTCAGACCACAAGGTCTCACAGCACACAACCTTCAATAGGAATCATCAAATCAATACATCTCGCGGACCACAAGGTCTCACAGCGCACAGCCTACGGGAGTCACAATCTTCACGACCAATCCATTGGTCTCACAACCGTAGCCTAAGGAAGATTTAATATGTTATGTAATCAATGCTCCCTCTCCAAAGGTATTCTCATCCATTACAAGTTCTTCACATACACATCAGCAACGAACTCAACATCATAAACGTAGCCATGGTAGATCTTAGTACTTTATCAAATATTTCAGCAAACAGCAACATTTAGTTGTTCATTCAGCTTCAATCGACGCTTCTCTCAAAAGAAAACATTAGCATCTATCAGCAAACAATAATAGACTTCAGCAATGGCTTCTCACAGAAGCAATCATCGGCAACCATAATAAAGTCCATCAAACAATAAGTGGCTTCTGACAGAAGCAAATATCAGTATCCATAGTCGAATCCAGCAAATAATAAGTGGCCTCTCATAGAGGCGAATATCAGTATCCATAGTCGAATCTAGCATATAATAAGTGGCTTCTCACAAAAGCAAATATCAGTATCCATAGTCGAGACTAGCAGATAATAAACAGCTTCTCATAGAAGAAAGCATCAACAACCATAGTGGAATCCAGCAGACAATAAGTGGCTTCTCACAAAAGCAAATACCAATATCCATAGTCGAATCCCGCATATAACAAGTGGCTTTAGCAGAAACAAACATTAGCAGATAGATCAACGAACCCATCAAAGGATTAACATCAGAGTCTTGCATCTTCCTCAAATCATTCATCAAAAAGATGTCAATGGACTCGCAATCCATAGTGCCAAAGATATCACCAACCTCGTGCCTTTACAAAAACAACTTCCTCTTACACAAAAGTCCTCTACATAGCAAAAAAGTCACAAGCTCGTCTTCAGCATATCTAGATCAACTTCAGCCTTCAAAACTTCTAGCCATCTTCATAGAAACGTGCTTCAATGAGGTTGATCTTGTTTGCTCCCTCTTCACGAGTCTTCTTGTCATATTGTTCTTCCATCATTTCCAATGATTGCCATACCTTGGTAATCTTCATTATGTACCTGCAATCCTCATTAGGAGGCTATGGAAGAACAAGAACAACCAAGCAAGCGAAGAGACTCATAATGAAACAATCAAGATAATACTTATCTTTACAGAGTGTATTACCTCCCTCCTGCTCTTAGCCTTCTTAGATCTAGTCAACCTTGTCCATGTCATCTTTATCATCATCAACAAGTCCACATCATCTTTATCATCATCAATGATTCCACATAATCAATATCATCATCAAAATGAGTCCACATCATCATTGATTCCACATCATCTTTATTTTCATCAATGAGTCCACATCATCGTTATCATCATCAACGCATCCACATCATCAATATCATCATCAACATGAGTCCACATCATCAACGAGTCCACACCATCATTATCATCATCAACGAGTCCACATCATTAGTAACAATTTAAAAAATAATAAAACAAAGTACAAGATACTTATCTTTTGAGAACTTGCCAGCTCCCTCTTGATCTTGGCCTTTTTGCAATCAACCTACAAATCGTTCTCATCATCAAGATGTCAAATTTTCTAGAAACTAGGGTTCCTTTATTTAAGTGAAAGCAATCAATTTTTAATCCAATTCTAACTTGACAGGTAGAGCACACTATATAGCAAGGGTTTTGATTCAAACCTTAACAATTTCTCAAATTTGGTCTAGGGTTTACAAAATATTCACCCTTGCATTCTTGACCAACTTTATTATTCATGATTAGAATGTCAACATTATGAGAATTATGTCCGTAGACATCGTCGCTACGGTTTCCAAAATATCAGACAGACATTCAGTCCTTTAAAAAACTTGGATGATGCAATCTTATCAGATATTTCTGTCTTTCTTTCATATTGATCACAATGTCAATGTCATTGTTTTTGCAATGAATACGACAAAGTTTATTTTCAGTATTCATGAAGCAGATCTTTTGCACAATCTCCGGAAATTCCAAAGCAGAGATTCAATTCTTTTATACTTGGATTTGCAACTTCCTTAATTTATGGGATATTGACTCACTCAGGCTTGCATTCATCTTCCCAGGACAAACATTTCAATTTTCCAGACCCCAGGTTTCTCAAGAAATTTTAAATTGATCACACTTTAGGGTCATGATATGTCAATCTTGCTTTCAACATTCCTGCAATTTATTTCCAATGTTCAAATCAAGAAATGTCAATGTAGCAGCTATGATGCCTTTGCAATAGATTTCATCATTTAAGTCAAATATCCATGCGAGCACTCATCAAGTGAGACATTTATCTTCAATACTGGTGATGTTTATTGGTAAAAATATATATAATAGATTTTCTTAGAAGACATGGCCGACTTCATTGCTTCCAGATTAGGTCTGCCCTAATTTTCAGTGGCGACATCCTTTTCGTGTAAATAGACAGAGCCCAACAACCAGGTCAATTCTCCAATTTTGTTCATAGAGATCCTTTTGCAACAACAGTCGATGCATGGAACTTAAATCACGAGTCAAATGCTATAGCAATCATGAACAAGATGGTTAATGTTGATATCATAAATATTAGCAGAGTTCAGATGCCACAGAAGGGAAGATCGAAGGTCACAGGAGATGTAATGCAATCTGGATCTCAATCAAACTTTAGCTTAAGATTACAGACTTTAGGATGCCACAGAAATTTGGATCATATGCCACGGTCCTAGTTTTAATCACAGAGATGATTCACATAGGTTCAAAGTCATATAATGTGATCAAAAATCAAAACCTCAAGCTAGAGAATTCCAGAATAAGTATCACAGGTTCGCAATTTTAGGCAAATGATGTCACTGGTGTCAAAAATCTACAAAAACTGGGTGCTATAGGTCGTTCACTTCAAACAATAGAGATAGGAAACAGAGTATGAGACTCACATATCATATTGCCATACATTAAATTGCATGAAATACTTACTTTAGAATTTGTACATAGAGACTTTATCATCACAGGGACTCGGCCTTCCCAAAATAAAAAAACTGCAGCTTCAAACTAGCAACAAGTTTTGGACCTAATCCATACCCTGTCATTACAGTAGAAGAGAGAGACTCGGATCATGATCCTCAGATCACATCACACCACAGATTTAGGAGGGAGCATCTCATTACCAAGTTAGTCTATTGCCTTTGGGTTATTCCATTAAGCCACAGCACCGCAGAGGAGAAATGTTTTAAGAGCTTCCATATCATGGAGAATAGGCATTGCATAGCACCGGACCTTGTATACAGAAGCTCGCATGCCATAGAATAGTTTGCATGAATACAACATAGAAGTTTGTTCGAATATAACAGTCTTGCATTCCTCTGTCACAACTTTAATTTTAGGTTCTGCCTTCTTGAACAGACATAGAAACTTCTTCGTACCGCTACTTTACTTGATTCGAATGCCCAGAACAGACTCTTGTCAACTCGTCCTTCTCTTCAAAATGCTTCTTCAACCCGCTCTAATACCATGTTGATTTTCTAGGGCATGTGCTAGAATTAAGAATTTCTTCAGCATATAACTACTTCAATGATCAATTAAACACTAGTTTCACATGGTATTAAATTCAATATCATTTAGGCAGTTATACATAAGAAAAACATCAACTAATAAACGTGAAAGAGCAGTAAAGTAACAATGAAACAAGAGACACAGAAATTAGGCTTGAGGCCAGGGCAAAACCCACAAGCGGAAAACCCAGAAATTCTTTCCTTATGAGAGAGAGAGAGAGAGAGAGAGAGAAATAACCATAACAGAATAATAGCCAAACCAGTATCCATGATTATGATCAAGTGTCATGTCAAAAGCCAAGTTCCTTAAAAATCGGCCCTCCCTAAAATTTCGGCCTCCTGAAATTTCGGCCCTCCGTAATTTCGGCCTCCTCTTGAAATTTCGGCCCTCTTGCAATTTCACTGGATTAGAGATGCATGAGACAAGTTCATGTGCCAATGAGGAGAGATAGTCCCCTTTATATAGCCTTCAAGAGGGGGTCGAATGGGTGCCTCTTAGGGGCCCAGACGAGCCAATGAGGAGAGATAGTCTCCTTTATATAGCCTTCAAGAGAGGGTCGAATGGGTGCCTCTTAGGGGCCCAGATGACCTAACTAAATTGAGGACGACTTGAAGATTTTCGAGGCAACAATAAAGTTTAAATTTTTTCAATTTCTTTTTAAGATGAAAATACTTACCATGACTCGTAATTTCTAACATGAATCACAAGCCACAATGTCCATAGTGAGACAATATTTCTCTATAGCTTATAATTTAAGCTGACAAAAAAAAAAAAGAGGAAGTCACTGTCCTAATTTCTTGTTGAGTTCTCCCACATGATGTTTCCTAGGGTACATCTTGTGTTCAATGTGTTAATGGTATGCTCTATAATTATGATTGTAGTTTTTCTCTTATGTCCCTAGTTCATTTCAATACTTTGAGAGATACGCTTCTAATAAATTTTGATCATAACTAGTTGTGGCATAGTAGAGTATAACCTCGCAATATTTGCAATAGCAATTCAAGATTTGTGTAGTGGAATATCCACGACAATTTACAGATCATATGATGCATGACACCAAATAGTGGTCATGCAGTGGGGGTGATCAATAGATTCGTAATAAACACTAGCTTGCATCGTTGGTTCGCATTCAAATAATGATCTTCATGTACCTAAAAGGCACTAATGGATTTGGGTATCAAGTATAAAGGAGATTGAGGGTTTGAAAAATAATAAAAGTAGTGGTCAAATTGTTAACCTAGTTGGATACAAGATGTTGACTGATTAACAAGAGAAAATCAATGATAGGGCATGAATTTAATCTCCATGGCAATGCAATTAGTTGGCATGGAAAAAGATAACAATTCATTACTTTCTCAAGCACTAAGGTTGAGCACATGGTTTTTTCAGAAGCAAACAAGGAAGCAATGTAGTTTCAAATATTGTTAAGGGAGATTATGAAAAACTAGCAATGGTAATTCACTATGACAACTAAAGTGCAGTGGCCTAAGCAAAAAATTTCACCAATTTGTGATTTAGCAAAGTCAATAAAAAATTTCCAAAAACATTGCGATACTAATCAAATCTTGCAAATGCATGAACTGATGGAATGATGGTTGACAAGTTGAACTAGTGTCAATGGCATATGGGAGTGCAAGAGGGGTGCAGACAAAAGCCTAAAAGCAAGGTCTTCACTAGTGACTTGGTGGCTGGTGACCTTGGCGAAATATGATGTGGAAACTGTTGAAGTTTGAGGCAATTAGTGACCACAAATCCCCAAGCCCATGGGTTGACAAGATGATCAAAACAACAATGACATCAATAAGTGACGTCAACATCAATGACGAGGTTGACATAGAGAAGTTGACAATCTACAGTCAAAAAGATTTAACTGTAACATTGACGTGTTATCTCCATTAGAACGGACAGATAATTGATGTATGGTCATCATCAGTCGGTTATTCAGTTATAACCATTGGTTGACAACCCAATGTAAATAATATTTAAAAGGTATACACTTATACCTAGAAATGTTTTTGTCTCATCATCATTAAATGTCAACTGTGTGCTTAATAGCATCAGGTAGACGATCCTATGTATATGCACAGCAAATAGATAGATCGTCTACTGCTTGTCTTGCCTGAACAGGACAAAAAGGTTTTTCTTAAAAGTGTTGCCAATGTTTATGGAAAGAACAAAGTTCGTATACTCAGAGGAATGCTTTGATACCAATGTAATGAACAAAGTTTGTATAATCAAAAGTTAAATACTCCAGAAGCCTTGGAATATGAAGATCTCTATTGAAGAAACAAGAAGATATATTAAAATATATGAATAAGAATGATTATACAAATGAGTGATGGCCTGCTTATATACCCTAAGCAGGTACCTTTTCACATATGTTCATGTCCTTAGAGACATGCTTCTTCATTATTAACTACTAGATAACTAATCATTATTTATGTTTATTACTGTGTACGTTTTTATTATTTTTATATAAATTATATCCGTAACAGTTTACTACAAAGGCAATGCATGACTTAAGCATCACAGTATTGCAGTTGAATAAGGAGGCATGCAGTACAGTCTAGCCACTATAACTATCTCTCTGGTTCTTGTGATTTTATTATTAGACTAGCCAAGATACTAACACAAATTATTTATACGTGAATGTGAGAAAAGTAAAACTAAACTTTTGTAAGCTTCAGCAAATTCACTTCCAAGGTGACAATGAACATGTAAAGAAAATTCAAAATAGATCCATTTAGAAACAAACACGGGGAATTCCTTCAGAGTATAATTAAATAACATCATTAAACCAATTCAATAAAACCTCAATAATACAGTGCAGTTCCACAAAGCTTCATGATTGTCTCATTTTCAACTTTTAGCAGCATAAGCAAAATGATTGACTGGCAGGCCAGGCCTACAGTTTGATGACAACTACAAAAAGAACAAGAAGAAACTAATACAATTGAAGAGAATACCAACCTTAATGAGTTCATCACGTTTCGAGAGTTCCTGTTCTAACCTGGCTGTAACAGAAAAGGTCTCTCCATTATCTTCTCTAAGCTTTAGCACATTTGTATCAGGATCATTTGCAGATCCCAAGTTAGCATGAAAACCAACCATTTCTCTATCCCTGAAAGTTTGCACATCTGAAACATTTTGTTCAAGTTCCTGCACTTTATCCTACAAATAAGCAAGCCATAAACAATGTCAAAACAACAAATCTACTATAAAGGGATAAACAGCCTTAGAAAAATCAACACAATAGAAAATGCAAGGAAAAGGCAATTTATTATTCAAGGTAAAAAAACACACAATGGAAAATTTTAAAAATTTATGATGTATCCATGGCCAACAGAACGATCTTTTCAGCTAGTTGTATGCTATTGTCAATAAAATGTCTTAAGTGGAATCTAAGTCATAAAAATGATTGCACCCTATATTATATAATATGATATCCCTATGTTTGTATTTGTTCATTCAACACTATTTGGAGAAAGGGGACACGGTGATTCCATAAAACAGAACATGCCTAGCTAAGCTATGACTTTGTTTTTCCAGCATTGAACCCAACATCAATATACTATAGCATGGTATGCTGTATTCTTTATGACACACTAGCACAGCATTAACAAACAAGTGTTCTGAGTCCTGACCATTTCACCAGTGTTGTGAAAATCGCGATATTATCGTTTTATCGCGATTTTTTCCTGAAGCCGATATTATCGCGAGTAATAATCGCAGATTTTTTTTATACCCGATAATTTCGAAAAAATCGCGATAATTTGGAAAAATCGCAATTTTCCCCAATTTATCGCCGAGGGTCGGGGCAGCGCGGTTTTATAAGGGATGCTAAATGTTCGAAATGCAATTTTTTTTAAAGAAACAAATAATTTTTGAGTGGGGCAGCTTAATGATCAAGTCTAGGCCCTAGTATTGATAAGCTATTCATGGTAATGTTAAATTTAAATTCTTGAAGTAAAAGTGACATTTTCCTTAATCTTCATTTTCATCCTTTTACTTAAATTTTTAACATTACCATGAAATGACTCGAGATGTTTGAGAGTGGTTCCGGCATCATTGGATTTCATATGGAGAAAGTAGAATTTTAGATTTCATTCAAAATCCAACAGACTTATCAGTTTTTCAAGATTTCAGGATTGGGAGATTGTAATGTTTCCAGGTGACACCACCTGCCCGGGCTACCCCTGCCACCAGTAGAGGACGTGGTCTACCTCCTCTAGCTCCTACTTCTAGTTCTTCAGCTTCTAGAGCACAGTAGACTCCACTGCCAACTCCACCAGCACCAGCATCTACATCTAGAGGGAAAGGGAAAGCTGTGGCATTTTCTCGCAAGAGGGGCAGAGGAAATCAATAGGATTAGACTTTAGTTATTTTCTTCATTTTATTGTATGTGACATTTTGACATGATGAGATACATTATTATATTTTTTGTTGATATTTTGAGGCTGAGTTGGGACTCAGGAGTCAAGACTTACTATTCCAGACATGATTCAATGTTATGTGTGATTTTAGCACTAGAAATGATATTAAACATCTTATATATTAGTTCTTTTATCATATTTATGTGTCAATGTATTTATTTTATGTTGTAGATGGTTTAGATATTAAAAAAATTGAAAAAAAAATGAATATTTTTGTACCAAACGATTTTTTCCGATTTTTTCCTCGCGCCGATATTATCCCGATAACGATTAATGCAACATTGATTTCACCAATCCATTTGCATCTAGCTTGTTTCTTTTCACTTTCGGCACATGAAAATATATGGGACAACCAAAAATTCTAAAACGATCAACATCAGGTTTCTTACTGGTGAAAACTTCTACGGGTGTCTTGAAGTCCAATGCTTGATGCGGACATCTAATTTGAACATACACAGCGGTGTTGGCAGCTTCCCCCATAAGAACTTCAGTAGGCCTTGGTCATGAAGCATGGCACGAGTGGCTGCTATGATAGTTTGATTCTTCCTTTCAGCAACTCCATTTTGTTCAAGAGTATATATAATAGTGGTCTCCCTCTTAATGCCAACATCACTACAATAGTCAATGAATTCATTTGACTCATATTCGGTCCCATTATCGGTCCTCAATATTTTGATCTTTTTCCTTGTTTGATTCTCGACCAAGGCTTTGAAAGAGCGGAACCATTTGAACACTTCGTCCTTCTTCTTTAAGAAATAAATCCATGTTTTGCAAGAGAAGTCATCTACAAAAATTACATACTACAAATATCCTCCCAAAGATGTTACACGTAACATACCTGATAGATCGGAATGGACCAATTGAAGAATATCGGTAGTTTGACTTTTGCTTAAGGGGAATGGTCCCCTTGTATGTTTTCCAACTACAGAACCTTGACAAACTCATTCATGATCTATGTTGAACTCGAGCAGACCTGTGACCATCTTCCTTGCATCAGATAATGCTTTGTAATGAAGGTGAGCAAATGTTCGGTGCCATAATTCGGTTTGAAGAGAAGTATCGCAAGTCATTTCTCCCAACGGACTTCCTCCAACCTGATAGAGACCTTCAACCCTGAATCCAAGAGTGAATGCATCTCTCGGGTTCCTTTTCCAAACACAAACCTTCCCATCAACGAATGTCACCTCAAAACCTTTATCTTCCATCGCAGAAATAGAGACTAGGTTCTTTTTCAGATCAGGTACATACAATACTTCTTGTAGATGAAGGGTTTGACGATTTAAGTGAAGAGTAACAGTCCCAATTCCTTTCACGGTATAAGTGGCATTATCCCCAAGTATAATCTCCATATTAGTCTTCTTTTCAATCAAGTTTGAGAGGGCCTCCTTATAACCAATGAAGTGCCTTGAGGCACCACTATCAATTAATCAATGATCCAATGTATCTGGAGGAGAGGCAGTGGTGAGGGCAGAAATAAGACAAAATTATTTTTTCTTTTCTACAACATTAACTTCTTCATACCTAGAGTTTCTCGACTTCTTGGGAGGACGACCATTCCCATTTCAAGCAACAGCAGCATTCCTCTTTCCTTTGTTGTTGCACCTATTGTTCCATTGATTGCCATTGCCTTTGTAGTTGTTGTTATTGTTGTCATCATCTCTTGGAGTATCCTTCTTGTGAGGACATTCTCTAGCGAAGTGGCCAACCCTGTTGCAGTTGAAGCATCTTCCTTTTCTTCCTTCTTTGAATCCCGGCTTGAACCCTTGACCTTGTCTTCTTGGACCAGCATTGTTCTTCCTTTGAGAAGGTTGTAGGATTGTTTCCATTTGAGGGCTTGTCTCTTTCCATCATCCTAATTTCTTCTTGAGTGCATCTAACCAACAATTAATCAAATCTCGGAATCTTGTCGTTGTTCAGGATGGTAGTGTTAAACAGTCCCAATCTCTTGTAATGCCTCCAAGTGCAATAAGAGTGAGCTCCCTGTCACTAATAACTTCTCCAATAGATAGGAAATCATTCTTAGTTTCGATAATCCTCATGAAGTAGGATTGAATGGATTCTCCTCTATCCATCTTGATTTCTTTCAACATGTTCTTGAGAAAGAGAACTTGATTTGCATTATTTACTTTGAACATCCCAACCATCTTATCATACATCTCCTTAGATGTTTCCAAATCAGAAATATAAGCAACTGAAGGCTTGTGAATAGAATCAACGATAATTTTCTTAGCTTTAACCTCACCTTTCTTGTACTTTGTTTGTGCAGCGGCGAATGCATTTGAAGGAGGCTCCACTACTCTTCCTTTGACATAGTCCATAGCATCATTTTCTTGCAAAGTCAAATCTAGAGACATCTTCCACGCATGATAGTCGGATTTGTCCTTAAGCTTGTCCTCGGATTTGAAGTAAGATGTAGTCGTCATTGGGACTAGTTCCAACAGCTTCCCTTAGTGATTGTTTTTCCTCACTCTTGCTTGGGCTTTGTCTTCACCTGAGGTCTGATACCATGTTAATTTTAGATAACAATGGTATGTTCTATGCTTAGCACAATTTACCTCAATGTTCCTTTAATAGCCCAATGAAAATTTCCAATTATTTCTACTAGCAATAACATTAACTTAATCACATTGACAGTAAATGCAGATAGAACATAAAACATAAGCAGAAAAAAAAGCCAATGACAAGAGAACACCAAATTTGGTAGATACCAGGGAAAAACCCCAATGTGGGGAAAATCCTTTGATCAAATCTTCTTATTATTATTCAATAGTTCAGCAGAGAGAGAGAGTACATAGATCAAGTACACTTGCCCAATACACAGTCAAAACAACCCTATCAAAATCAGCAGTCAACAGCAGCCCTAACATTGATGTTTCAACGCTGATATCTCTTATGAATTAAGACGTGCTAAACTTCCTGATTACAAGGATTGTCAAGCTTTAGCCGCAGAGCTCGAGAAGGATAAGAAGCCATATGGAAAATCTAAGATTTTGGGCTTTGATAGAGCCTCCACAAAGCTAAAGGAACCAAAGGGTAAAAAAGTTAAGGAATCTGAAGATGATCCTATGCAGAAGTTACTTCAAAAGTTGGAAAGCATGGAACTTAATCAAGCAAAATTAATTTCTAACCATGCTAAGGAAATAAATACTTTGTAGTCTAGGTTGGTTCAAATGGAAAGAGCTCAAACGCAGAATTTCCAGCCTAGGAATCATAATAATAATCAAAATAATAATACTTGGCAGAAAAAAGGCCAATCTAGTGAGCAGAGACCGCCTAATCCGCTTGAATCTACTAATCTGGTCGATGAAGATTCGCCTTATTGTCAGGATTGTGATGCTCTTCATGAGGAGGCTACTTGCCCCGCGGTTAAAAGGATCATGGATAGTGGAATGCTTGGGGCAAGTAATCAAATAAATGTTGTGGGTAAAGAGTTTTCTTTGTCTGTAGAAAATTGGATGGAGACCAAGGAAAATAGTCAAGATGTTAGGCCCTCCACATCATCCTTTAGTATAAATAATTTTGATCATAAAAAGGATGTGATGGTTAAATTATTCGGTGAAAAGCCTTCTCCAGAGCAAGTCATGGAAATTGCTAAAGACAAGGGTTTAACTTATCAAAGAAGGGATAAGGATCAAAGTGGAAATCAAATTCCCCCTCGAAGTTTTAACTCTAGATTGGATATTGATTTGGGAAGTTGGTTTAATAATGCAAAAATATGGGTTCATGTCACCGAGATTGTAAAGATTCCTTCTCAAAGAGCTAAGTTACTAAAAGTTGTTGAAGCTCCTCAAGTGAATGTCTCTCAACAAAAGGCACCTGAAACTAAGTATCAAGATGCTCCTATATATTTGCAAAGTTTGGATTCAGATAACAAGGATCATCAACCATTCTTCATTACTTTGATGGTTAATGAATATAATTAAATAATTGTATGCTGGATTATGGTGCATTAGCTTGTGTCATGGCCAAGAAGGTCATGGAACAGCTTAATTTAAGAGTTTCTAGACCTTACTACAATATATGTGCCATGGATTCTAAGAAGATTGAGGTTCACGATTTAATCAAGGATTTATAAGTTCATTTATCGGTTTACCTTTACATTATGATTGTTGTGGACATTCTTGTTGTTGATGTCCCTGATGCTTGGGGTATGCTTTTATCTAGAAAATGGGCCTCTGATCTAGGAGGGAGTACTCAGATGAATTGGTCCTATGCTACGGTTCCTTCTCATAGAGGTGATGGATTTGTAAGACTTAACAGAGAGCCCGAAAGAAGATTCCATGTTGAAGATCCTAAGATACTCCATAATGAGATAATTAAAGAATAATCTGACATTGGGAATTATGTTATTCTGTCTAATTCCATAGTTCTTCCTGATGATAAGGTTGATGAAAAGATTGGGGATCTGAAGGATAAAGTGTGGTACATGTATTTTGACGGTGCATCATCTAGGCATGGTAAAGGTGTTGGAATAGTATTGAAGTCTCCCCTTGGTCATGTTTTCAAATTTGCCTATAGATTGGAATTTGAAGCAACCAACAATGTTGCTGAATATGAAGCTTTGTTGTTGGCTCTTGAGTTGGCGAAGGATTTAAGAGTTAAGTTACTTGGTATCAAGGGAGATTCTGATTTAATTATCATGCAGATTCAAAAAAAATTACATGTAAAAATCAAAGGTTAAGGAATTAGCGAAATGTTGTATGGAATACTATGGAATACTTCGATGCCCTAGATCTTGAAGTTATCCCAAAAAAGCAGAATAGTTTGGTGGATGAGCTTGTCGTAGTTGCATCTACTTTGCAGTTATCTAATGAGTTGATCAAGGATAAGATAAAAATGGAAGTTATTTTTAGACCCTTTGTTCCAGATAATTCAGAGCATTGGCAATTTTTTTATGATGAGAAACAAGTGATTCTTTTTCTTGATAATTTGGATGAGTTTGAAAAATTTTAATAGATTCTGAGGATGGATCTGATGATCATGAAGATATTATAAATCCTACTCTTAGGAATGTTGTTGCTTTAGAGCAACACTTGATCGGCATGATGCCACAAAGATGAAAGAGGAAAATAAAATGGATCCAAGTGATATCATCGAAGTAAACATTGGTACCTCTAGTGATCCCAAGATTTTCAAAATTGGTAAGGGTACTAATGACGAATAAAGGAAAAGGTTAACCAATTTACTTCGTGAATATCGGGATGTTTTAGCATTTTCTTATAATGAATTAGAAGGTTATAGGGAAGATGTCATGGAGCACACTATCCATTTGAAGGATGAAAATGCTAAACCCTTTCGTCAAAAGCTTAGGCAAATAAATCCTAAGTTAGCCCCTTTAGTTCAAAAAGAGCTTTCAAAGATGCTTGCAGGAGGAATTATTGCTCAAACTAGGCATTCAACATGGTGTTCCAACCTGGTGATTGTTAGGGAAAAGAATGGTACAATTAGACTTTGTGTCGATTTTAGAAACCTTAATCTAGCATGTAAAAAGGATAATTACCCTTTGCCAACATGTAGACTATGTTGCAAACAGTAACTGGTTCTAGAATGATGTCATTACTAGATGGTTTTTCTGGATATAATCAGGTATAGGTTAAGAAAGAGGATCGTCACAAAACTACATTCACCACACCATGAGGTACTTTCGAATATATTAGAATGTCGTTTGGATTAACCAATGTTGGGGCTACTTTTCAAAGGGCTATGGATTATACCTTTAAGGGTTTAATCGGGAAGATTATCGAAATTTATCAAGATGATCTTACAATTTTTTCTAAGGATGGTATTCGTCATATAGGTCATCTTAGGTAAGTTTTTGATAAATGTAGAGAGTATGGGATTTCCTTAAATTCGGCTAACTCTGTTTTTGGAGTAACTGAAGGGAAATTACTATCATTTCTAAAGATGGAATCAAGATTGATCCTGAAAGAGTTGAGGCAATCCAAAAGATTCCTCTCGCTCATAACCTTAAATCCCTTCAATCTTTTCTTGGAAAAACATATTTTCTTAGAAGATTTATTCCAAATTACGCAGAAGTAGCTAAGCCTATTCAAAGTCTTCTGAAGAAGGATGTAATTTTTTTATGGAAAGAAGATGGCAAAAAGGCTTTTCAAGAAATCAAAGGTGCTATTGCCAACGCTATTGTTTTAGTTAGTCTTGATTATTCAAAGGATTTCATGATTTTCTCTTTCGCTTCTAAAGATACCATTGTGGATGTCTTATTACAGAAAAATAAGGGTGGTCACGAGCAGCCTATTGCTTTCATGAGTAGAGCACTTCAAAATTCTGAATTAAATTACACTACCATGTAAAAGAAAACCTATGCCTTAGTTAAATCTCTTAAGCATTTCAGGACTTACATGAGTTATTCCAAAATCATTGCTTTTGTCCCACAGTCTGTGGTTAAAGATATATTAACTCAAACTGATTGCTTAGGGACTCGTGTTAGGTGGGTTACTAAAATCCAAGAATATGACTTAGAGATTAGACCTACAAAGTTAGTCAAAGGTCAAGGCTTGGTTGAAATGATGACCGAAGGTAATGAGAAAGCTCTTGGTTTGATTTGTCTTAACTATTCATCTTCCCCTGAACTGCAAAGATTAGGAGAGCATGAATGGTACAAGGATATTATTTATTACTTATTAAATCTTACATGTCCTGACCATTTAGTTGCTCATAAGAGAAGGGCTCTTACATTAAAAGCCACTAAGTATTGCCTCATAAAGGATGGCCTTCGATGGAGAAATCTTGAGGGCATAGTACTTAGGTGTGTTGATGAAATTGAGTCCAAGAGGTTAATTTCTGAGTTTCATTCAAGATTTTGTGGTGGTCATTATGCTACTAGAACTACTACCCAAAAAATTCTGAGAGCTAGTTATTATTGGCCTTCGATTTTTTCTGATGTGCATAAGTTTGTTAGAAGTTGTCAAGCCTGCTAACTGTTCACTGGGAAACAGAAGTTTGTTGCCCTGCCCTTACAACCTGTGGTTGTGGAGGCACCTTTTCAGCATTGGGGTCCAGACTTCAATGGGAAGTTTCATGAAAATTCTAACAATGGTTACTCATGGATTTTAACTACAACTGATTATTTCACTAAATCGGTAGAAGCCATCCCTGCTAAGAATGCCACTGAAAAGGTCATTATGGACTTCATTGAAAATAATATCATTACTAGATTTGATGTCCCTGCCAAGATCACTACTGATCATGCCAAGGCTTTTAGCTCTTTAGAGTTGTCAACTTTTTGCTTCAAGTATGGCATTGTCATATCTCATTCATCTAATTACTATCCTCAGGGTAATGGCCTTGTTGAATCAAGTAATAAAAATCTTATAACCATTATCAAGAAGATAGTAGGAGATAATAAGCGATCTTGGGACAGTAAAATTAAGGATGCTTTATGGGAAGATAGGATTACTAAAAAGAAAGTTACTGGTAAAAGTCCTTTTGAATTAGTTTATGTCTTGGATGTGACTTTACCTGTGCACCTTAAATTGCCAGCAGCATTTTTCTACTGATAAGGATGTTGTTTTCTAACTTGGTAACCGAGGAACCCACAATAAAAACCATCTTTCCGTCAACGTTTCAAATCCCAACAGGGATCCATCATCAAGACTATTATTGAGTGTTGATAGTAGAAGAGCTCAATTGCAAGATATCTGCAGCTCTTCTTGCTATCTTCACCCTAAATTTTTTGAGTAATTCACTCCATGTATCCCCTCCGCATAGGGAAATGATTTTGGATTTAAGACTTCTGCGGTTGATATCTAGAACCCACAGTAAAAACCATCTTTCCGTCAACGTTTCAAATCCCAACAGGGATCCATCATCAAGACTATTATTGAATGTTGATAGTAGAAGAGCTCAATTGCAAGATATCTGCAACTCTTCTTACTATCTTCACCCTAAATTTTTCGAGCAATTCACTCCATGTATCCCCTCCGCATAGGGAAATGATTTTGGATTTAAGACTTTTGTGGTTGATATCTAGAACCCACAGTAAAAACCATCTTTCCGTCAACGTTTCAAATCCCAACAGGGATCCATCATTAGGACTATTATTGAGTGTTGATAGTAGAATATCTCAATTGCAAGATATCTGCAACTCTTCTTGCTATCTTCACCCTAAATTTTTCAAGTAATTCACTCCATGTATCCCCTCCGCATAGGGAAATGATTCTGGATTTAAGACTTCTGTGGTTGATATCTAGAACCCACAGTAAAAACCATCTTTCCGTCAACATTTCAAATCCCAACAGGGATCCATCATCAGGACTATCTGTGGTTGATATCTAGAACCCACAGTAAAAACCATCTTTCCGTCAACATTTCAAATCCCAACAGGGATCCATCATCAGGACTATTATTGAGTGTTGATAGTAGAAGAGCTCAATTGCAAGATATCTGCAGCTCTTCTTGCTATCTTCACCCTAAATTTTTCGAGTAATTCACTCCATGTATCCCCTCCGCATAGGGAAAGATTCTTTCCGTTAACGTTTCAAATCCCAACAGGGATCCATCATCAGGACTATTATTGAGTGTTGATAGTAGAAGAGCTCAATTGCAAGATATCTACAGCTCTTCTTGTTATCTTCACCCTAAATTTTTCGAGTAATTCACTCCATGTATCCCCTCCGCATAGAGAAATGATTCTTTCCGTCAACATTTCAAATCCCAACAAGGATCCATCATCAAGACTATTATTGAGTGTTGATAGTAGAAGAGCTCAATTGCAAGATATCTGCAGCTCTTCTTGTGATCTTCACCCTAAATCTTTCGAGTAATTCACTCCATGTATCCCCTTCGCATAGGGAAATGATTCTTTCCATCAACGTTTCAAATCCCAACAGGGATCCATCATCAGGACTATTATTGAGTGTTGATAGTAGAAGAGCTCAATTGCAAGATATCTGCAACTCTTCTTGCTATCTTCACCCTAAATTTTTCGAGTAATTCACTCCATGTATCCCCTCCGCATAGGGAAATGATTCTTTCTGTCAACGTTTCAAATCCCAACAGGGATCCATCATCAAGACTATTATTGAGTGTTGATAGTAGAAGAGCTCAATTGCAAGATATCTGCAGCTCTTCTTGCTATCTTCACCCCAAATTTTTCGAGTAATTCACTCCATGTATCACCTCTGCATAGGGAAATGATTCTTTCCGTCAACGTTTCAAATCCCAACAGGGATCAAAATAGGATTGATTAGATTGTGGAGTTGGATGAAACTCGTAGGAAAGCTTTTGGATAATATGTGTAAAAGTCAATCTAACATTAAGAAAAGCTTTGATAAATCATCTCGATCTAGATCTTTGCAGGTTGGAGATATGGTACTTCTTTGCGATCGCAAGAATGAAAAACCATGAAAACATAAGAAATTCGACAATTTGGGGTTGGCACTGTACATTATCCGAGGCATTGCAAGGCCAAATTCATTTCACTTAAGCAAATTGGATGGCGAACCACTTGACTAACCTGCAAACAGCCAATTACTCAAGCTATTCTTCAAAGATAACATCTTATGCCATGGGGCATCCTTTGTATCGTATTTCTAACCCTACAACTTGTCATTTTAGCATTTCATTTCTGTTTCAGGATTAAATTTACTTTTCATGTTAATAAAATTATTGATGAGCTTTTATTTCATGTGCTTAATGTTATATGATGATATTTGAATGGACCGCTACTTATGTAATTTTGTGTGTTGCTTGGATGCAGATAATAGATTCTCACATTCCTTCGATGAAGCAAAGTGTCCCCAAGTAGAACTAGATGTTGACAACTTTGTGTCAATGACCCCATAGCAGTACACACCTTTTTTTGCAAAAGCAATCTATCATGTTCGAGTGTTCACGCCTTTCCAATTTCATCATCAGCCGACAGTTTTGTTAAATATGTAAACCCATTCTGCATGGTTATAATGTAAATAATCTTAGTAAGACCATCATATATGTAACAACCTAGATAAGCATAATATTTTGACGACGATTTCTACCTTAGGTGGTTTTTTGTCTCACTGATTCATTTGTGTTTCTAGACACAAATGATCGGCAGAGTTTTTCCCTCCAACCTCACCGCAAAGCTAAGGTGGATTTTGTCGACAAAATATTAAGTGAGTCCTAGTGTCTTTTATCGAGTCTTTGTAAAATAATTTGAGAATAATCCTAGTTAATAGGCTAGATTATTTTATTACAGATTACTTGGTCTACTAGATCATATTTTGTGTCGCAGAAATGGGTAAATGTCGAGGGTCTATAATGAACGGGTATTCCCCCTTTATGTATTAAATTGTAAAATCTTGATATAAAAAATATATAGTGCATGGTCCCTCATAGCTAGACACCATGGCTAAATATTAGAGGGTTGGAAAATAATATTAATCCCTTCATAAGTCAATTAATTAAATTTTCAAGCAAAATTAAATTAAATCCTAAGCCATAAATTTAATTAATTTTGTGTCCTAGGTAAAATTAATTTCTCCAAACGTGAAATTCGTGGGTTTTAAAGAAGTTAATTTTTGGAGGTCCCCTTCCAAGGGAATATTGAGGAAATAAATATTGGACCCTTGGGCCTTGATGGTTAAGTCAAAGTCAATTTTTTGAGGAAATTAACTCAAAATAATTAATTTTGAGTTTAATGAAAAATCAATTAAATAATAAATTCGATATTTCCTCAAAAATTAAATAATATCGACAGTGATGATTAAAGATTAATTAATTCTTTATGAACAATCGAGATTTATTTGACAAGAATCAAGCCAACTAGCCATTAGAGATTTTACCTATAAATTAGAGGTCAGTGTCAGTGTGTTTTTTCATCCGATCTCTGAATCATGTACTGAGTTCTCAAGCTCTCTTGTATACCTTTTGAATTAATGCAAAAGTCTTTGGGGTTTCAACGTGTTGTGGTGTTCCTCTTCACAAATTTATGGTAACATTGTTTTAATTTTTGCCAAATGTTATGTGAAAACTATCAATCAATAGCTCTTTTAGAATAATCTGAATACATATATCTTATTCAATTTGTTGGATCTAGGGTAACATTCTTAATTTTGATCGAAGTAGTAGGTATCTCTATTTCTTCAGAATTTCATTATTGTTCTATTTCTCTACTTGGTTTGATGGTTGATCTAGTGTTTGCAGGAGATCTTTCAAGTTTTCGTTGAACATTTGGGGATAGTTCTCGGTTGGACTAGCCAACTCTCAACGTATATTTTTTGAAGAACCTACTTCACATAAGCTCTTGGACTTATCTTAAGGTTAAATTATTTTTCCTGTGGGGTGTTTTTGGGCTAGTACCTCTCCAAAATTTTCAAAAATAAAAATTAATATTTTGTGAAAAATTGATAGATCTGGCTATTGAAAACCTTAGATTATTAGATTTGGGAGCGGAGTTGGACTCATACTCCTCAGATCTGATAGATCTACCATCTTTGTGCATAGATCTGTAAAAAAAAATAGTTTTTTGACTTGGTTTTCTAGGGTTTTATTTATTTTTGTATATATGGGTTATGTGTGTTTTGTTTTCGTTTTTGCAGGTGCGGGCAAGGAAAATTTTTATTTGAAACCAAATCTAGGCCCTAGAGGGTAAGATCTGACCTCAATATCATTTTGCAGGGGCATTATTCCAAAATATTTTCAGTTTGAGGGTTTCAAAATTTAGACTTGAAAATTTTACAAGTGTTTCAAGGACAAATCTTTAGCAGAAGATCAAAAATTTCTAGGAAATTTTTTAGGTTTTTGGGCTACCATTTTCTACTACGTTTTTCTCCTATCTAGGGAAATTTGGAAAAAAAAAAAAAAAAAAATTAAGCCATACTCTTTGTTGCCTGCGTTTTTCCTTTTCTATCCATCACTACCTCCTTCTCGCAGACCTGCACACTGCCTTTCTCCTGAAGGCGGCATCCCTACCTGTGTTTTTACCTCCGCGGCTCCTTCAAACCCTGCTCTCTTAGCTTTCATTTCTTCGTCGGTTGGCCAAGTTCCTTTCTCCTCTTCGTTGCCATATGTTGTTGTGGCCTCCCTCTTCGCAGCTCCTTCAACCTGCAAAAGGCTCCATCCCTCGACCTGTTGTTCCTCATCCTCGAGCTCCACATCCTTTTGATCCATAGCATCATTCCCCCTCAATGCCATTCGTGCTCATCTACATGGGTTTCTCCCTCGAATCCTTTGCCTGCAATCTGCGTCGAAGTTCGAGCTTCACTCCTTTGCTGCCGGCGTCAAAACCTGAAATCTTCCCCTTCCTTTGTCGTCGTCAAGTCTACCTACACACAAAGCCTAAACAATTTCATTCTTTATTTTTATTTTTATTTGTTTCTTATGTTTTAGTTTCATTAGGGTTAAATTTTTATTATACAATTCGATTTCTTTTGTTTTATTGCTTTTTTTTCATTTCAATTTTTGTTTTGATTTTTTTTTAGAAGGGAAAACTTAAACATTTTAATTTTAATTCTTTTTTATTTTTATGAGTTTGATTTCTTTTAGAAATTGAACTTCATTTTTTAATCTTCGCTTTTCTTTTTTTATTTTGATATTTTTTGAAATTTTGATTTTGCTTGAAACAAAAAAGTAAAAATTTAAAAAATAATCATCAATGTGACTTTGATATTTCTAAAGATTTAAATCAAAAGAGGACTTTGTGCTTTCACATTAAAAAATTTAAATTTTTATGTGGCCTTTGGCCCATTAAAAATTTAAATTATTAAACCCTTTTGATTTTTTACTTTTCTCACATTAAAAAACTTAATTAATCATTTGCCACATTAAATTTGCTTCATAAAACTTAGCACATTAAAAATTTGCCTAAGGAATAATTAAATTTTAATCTAAAGTTCCTTTTTGGTCTTTTTTTGTGTTAGGGGTAAAATCTAAAAGGAAAAATTTGTGGTATTAAAATTTTTTCTCTATAGTCGAACACGTTCAAATAATTTTTAAATCGTCTCTAAAGATTGACTATAGGAAAATAATTTTTAAATCGTCTCTAAAGGCTGACCATACGAAATTGACATTTTTTTCTAGATTTGGGTCACTAAGGAAAAATCATTTTAATTCTAGGATTGTGAATTGCTTAGCATTTGAATTTCATGGTTCTTCATGGTATTTAAATTTTCGAAATTTAATTGCTAGAATATTTTGCATGCTAAGGTTTTGAGCAATTTCTTATATTTTGAACATCTATTTAGATTGCTCATCATTTTAACTAGCTCTAAACGTCATCTAATTACTTGAATTATTTGATGTTTATTGCATATTAAATATTTTGTGAATATTTCGAGTAATTATTAAAGTGCTTTGTCATGGAATTGTGATAAATTGCATATCGTTTGTTTCTTAAAATGAATTTTTGAGCATCTATTGGCATTGGTTTTAGATTGTGAAGAAGTTTTCATTTTTTGTGAACTATAATTTTATCAAGAAGATTTGAATCTTGCGGTTTAATTGTGATATTTTAAGGGGTTTATCTTTAAATCTTTGTCTAGTGAAGTGAAAATTTCATTTTGGTGATTAAAGGGCCTTTTTTTGCGACATAAGCATTTCTAATCCTCAAATCTAACTTCACCTCATCTCGTGTATTTGCATATCAAGATAGTTCTGCATAATTAGAATTTACTTCCAAGCATAAGCTTGGTCGATAGAGAGATAGGTACCCATCCATGTTTACTTGAGAAGCCTACTTTTAATAGTACTTAAAATAGTGACCTTGCAGTCGTCAGAGCCACAGCTCTCTGCAACGCCGGAGACACCAGGTATGTTAGATTTTCAGGAGAGGTATCGTTAATCACACCTTAGTGTGCTTCACCTTATCTTCTCTCTGCCAATTAGTACGAAATCGGGCTCAATATAGAAAGGATCGAAGGGTTAAAATTTAGATAGGTATTTAACTAAAATTAACCAAGATTTCTGCATCTCACATTAGTTTTAGGATCTGCATTTCATATAATATAGTTATTCATTCAAACAACGGTTGCTAATCAATTACTTGGTCTTAATTTCCCTAGCAAGATTGTTGACTCCATAAAGCATTGGTATCAATCGTTTAAATTTAATCAAATCCTATAAGTCTTGCTAAATCTTAATCAAGTACCTGATCGCTTCACTATGTCTCCCGAACGGGTTGGTTCCCAACTAAGTTCTTATTCATTCCATTTCAATAGGGTCTACCCCCCTTAGCTTGTTGTAGGGAGAACTTAAACAGAGAGATTGCAGATCAGGGTGACAACACCCGATCTGAGTCGTTGTCCCAGTGCCTAGACATTCTGTGTGAGAACACTTCTTTTTCATATTTAGAATAAAAGATCCTAGTGATTCCATCCAGGGTGAACCCATAATTATATTACTATTGTCGCAAAATAAGATTTTATCAGTGAATTGCGAGGCAAAAATATAGTCTTCAATGCTTAGTTGTAAATTGCTTATGTTATATTGTTTATTATTCGTTGAATCCATCATTTCAATTATGTTCGATTCAAAAATCACTAATTGGTTAGAACTTAGCACATTTAGCACTAGCGTAATTGTTATCTTGAGTAGGATCGATAAAGATTATAACATCCCTTCCTGGAAGTGACCCTTTGATTTTAAATAATGCATTAACACACATCATAAAAGTTTTAGGAAATCTTCCATCACTAGTTTCCATTTTTTTTATTTTTTTTATTTTTTTGTTCTTCGAAAATGGATTTTCTTTTGTGTTCGCCAATGACCTTAGGGTTTAATGATAACTCATTTCAACTTTATAGTAATACCTCTTGTCTTTTCCTTATATTTTCTCTTTATATATATCTCACTTAATAATTCCTTTGCTTCAAATAGTATTTTTTATAACCTTAATGGCATCTTTTTATTGTTCTTTTCTATATATATATATATATATATATATATATATATTATGGGTAAATAACTCAATACTCTCATGCACCTTGTACGTTATGCTATAACAAATTGTAATTTCCACAAATTTCCAAAAAGGGACACTTTATGAAATACCATTTTTATAAATAAAAAAATTCAAGGGGACCTTAATCACCTTTTTTTTCTTTTACTTCATATAACGTTTGTCTAATGTTTCAGTGTTTCTCCTATATTTTATTATTCCAACAATATAATATCTCAGGTATGAATGGGTTCACCTTTGGAACATTCAATTTTAAGATTAAAAAATAATGTGGTTTGATGAGCCGATTTTTTTTTTTAATTGCAATTGTATGGATATGTGACCATACAAGACACAACACTTAACTTTTACGTTGTGACTGTATGAATCCGGTAAATTCAATTGTGTAAATTGTCGACTATACAAACTAAGAAATGTTGTGATTGCACAGGATGGTACGACGATGGTGTATGTGGTAGTCATACAAACACAAACAACAATTGATACAGATTTGTTACTGTAGGGAACGATAATATGGATGATAGCTGGCATAAGCGACCTGTCTACAAGTAGCAAGATGTCAGACGGACGGTAGCGGAGTGGACATGGAATGGCACGGGTGGTTGTTGCTTGAGCAGAGCGAACAAAATTGGTAGTCGGCAACGGTGGCTAGAATTTGGCAGTTGCAAGTAGATGTTGGTGTGAATGTGAATAGCCAGTCTTCGACCAGCGGTAGTGATTTCGAGTTTGCGGTGGTACTGAGGCCAAATGCAACAAAGGTTGTGACGGTTGTTTGGGTCAATGGTTAACGATTTAAGTGGAAGGTGATGGTTGCGAAGTGCCTTTTGACCTTTCTTTTCTTTTCTTCTTTTTATAATTATAATATATATATATATTTTTTATAGCCCAAATTTCTAAATTCCTTTTTCCTTTTTTTTATTTTTTTTATTTTCTTTTATTTTTTTTATTTTTAACTTCTTCTTTTTTATAGACATTATTTTTTCTTATATATTTTTTTTCATTTCTTTATATTTGATTTTTTTAATATATAATGTTTTTTAATAATATTTTTTTCATTTTTAATTTTTTTTAAAGTGGCCAAAGGCCTAACGACAAAATGGAGAAACTCCAAACCTGTATAGTGAAACGCTCTAATCACGACGGCAGCAGGTTGATGAAAGTTCGATGGCCAAAAGTTAGATCAGACTAGCTCTGTGCGGCGGTTAAGCGACCAGAGGATTGAACAGCTCTTATAGCAATGTAATGAACAAAGTTTGTATACTCGGAAGAATTCTCTGAAACCAATGTAACGAACAATGTTCACATACGCAGATAAATACTAATAATATCTGATATATAAGAATGTCCATCATGGGCCAAATAATATATTATATAATAATATTTGAATACAAGTGAGATGATTACAAATGAGGGTCTACTTATATACCTAGGCAGATACCGCTTCACTAACGGTCATGTCCTTAGGGACATACCTCTTCATTAACTAATTACAAGTTAAATAACCATTATTTATTATTATTATTGTTTACAATATTTGTATTATTTTATATATTTTTTATTCATAACAATCTATAGAAAGGATAGTTGGTAGGCCCCAGAGGTAGAGTGGTAAAGATGAGAACTATTGAAATATGTAACTAGGCTCGCTCTTCATAAAGACATGTAATCATGATTTTATGTATTTAATGTAATGAGAAAAATAAATTTATTGTTATTCTTGAGGCATGGGTTTCATGCTCAAAGAAATTTATTTTATGAGTCAAGTTTCCATCGAGAACTTCTAGGACTTGTCATTGAGTCCACAAGTCAAGAAAGTCATTGTCATGTATCAAAGTCCCTTCTTGGGCATATTACATATTGTAAAAATAATTTATTTGAGTCAAAGTTGAGTCAAAAGACCCTCCAAGACCTCGTCATGATGCAAAGTTCAAATCATCCTACACAAGGTGACATGTTGGCCTAGGAGCAATCTCAAGTCGACCTCCTAGCATGAGTGAGAAGCCTATATAAAGGAGACCTCAACCTCACTTGGAAGACACTTACTCAAGCATCGAGAATACCTCTTGTCTTTTCCTTATATTTTCTCTTTATATATATCTCACTTAATAATTCCTAGCGAAGGAGCCTACTACCTAGCGAAGGAAAGGAAGGAAGAGCAGAGCATCTTTTGGATTGTTTTTGGGTTGTTTCTCTCCGCGCGTACAAAGGAGTTCGGACACCCCTTGTAGCAAGAAATGACCGAGTTGCAGAAGTCAAGTTAGGGCATCAAGAAGGACACTTTGCAAGCCAAGTTCTCTAGGAGAGAGAATCATCTCAAGCAAAGAGGAAAAGAAGAAGAATCTACCATTATTTTCCACATGTGCAAAGGCTAGGGTTTCTGCAGAAGAAATTACTGGAGGTCTAAGTTGCAGAAGAATTTGTTGGGGGAGGTCGAAGCCGCAAAAGAATCTGTTGGGAATCGAAGCAGCTGAAAAGAAGGAAAGATTTGACTTGGTCTTGGAGGGTCTTGATCAAGGGTCATAGGTCTTGTAACTCATCAATTAAGTGTTCTATAAGAAGAGAAGAATTCTTGTGGGTTTTCCTCTCAGTTGGAGAGGTTTGGCCCTTGATGATCACATATATCTTGTGTCCTCTTGTCTTATTGTTCTTCATGGTTTGTTAACTGTTTGATGAAGAGAATACTAATAATAATCAAGTGAAAGAAGAAGCTAATCAAGTTAAATAAAAAAATCACAAGCAGTTATTAAGTAAGAGAAATCAGTCAAATCACCTCATCTAGCTGGCCCTAGATTTCTCAACATGGTATCAGAGCTAAGGTAACTACCTCAAGGAAAGGCAGCACAAGGAAGAATACTCAAGGGCCGAGGCACAAGAAGATCATCAAGGAAACATCAAGAGCATCAATCATCAAAAGGGACTAGCCCTCTCATCATCTTGAAGAAAGT
The DNA here is from genome assembly GCA_031772625.1 of Pinus tabuliformis. Lineage (NCBI taxonomy): Eukaryota > Viridiplantae > Streptophyta > Pinopsida > Pinales > Pinaceae > Pinus > Pinus tabuliformis. The sequence continues at coordinate 1,008,868,390 of CM062816.1, forward strand.
AATTAAGGAGCATTAGATAAGACCTCAAAACTCTAGCTCATTCAAAGATAGGGCTTTCCAATTGAAGTATTCTCGGGAAGCTTACAATCTTCATCATAAAGGAAAGAAGACCACAAGGTCCCGACATCAACTCAAACAAAGGAAGACCCTACATTTGAAGCACCTTGGGAAAGCAACTTCATTCTACACTATCATCCAAGGAAGCAAGAAGAGGCATTGTCATCATCATCAAAGGAATCAAGGTGATCTCCCTATTTTTTATCTAAGCATCACTTTTGAAGGAAGACATATTTTATCAACATCATCATCAAAATCGAGAAGGCACCAAATTGAAGATATTGTCATCAAGGAGTATCTTCACAAGTAAGTATCTTTACATCTATGTCTAAATCTATCAAAATGACTTCATTTTGCAAGGAAAACAACAAACTAGTTGGGACATCAACCTTTCTTGCATGGAAGAAGAGCACAGATTTGATACTCATAGAAAATGAAGTCGTTGGACATGTTAAGGGTTTAATCACTAAACCTCCAAAGGAAGAAGCTCAAGCTCTAGCCAAGTATATGAAAGGGGAAATAAGGGCTCAAAGGATCTGTATAGAATCCATTAAATATCCCCTCATACCTTATGTTGCAAAGTTGGAGACATCAAAAGAAATCTACGAGAAGTTAGTAGAATTGTTCTCTGTAAGCACCATTGGAGAAGTCATATCCTTAAGAACTAAGCTATACAAGATGAACATATCAAAGGAAGAAGGAATAGCCTCATACTTCATGAGGGTATCAGAAATACAAGACCAACTACAAGAGTTGGGAGAAATAATGTCCGATAAAGAGATGACCACAATTGTGCTCAATGCACTACCTGATGAATGGGGCAACTTTGTATCAAGTATCTATGGAAAGAAGGAACAAACCCCATTCAGTGAACTCTGGTCATTATGTAAGATCGAAGAAACTAGGTTAAAAGCAAAGAGTGAAGTGGGACCAGGTGAACAAGTTCAAGCATTTGTTGCCATGGCTAAGAGAAAAGGAAAGTTTGGAAAATTTGGTCCTCCAAAAATATAACAAAAAAAAAGGATATGTCGAAGATCCAATGCTATGGCTATTAGGAATATGGGCATTACAAGAGAAATTGTCTGAAATTCAAGAAGGACAACAAGAGGAAAGAAAGAAATGAAGCTCATATCACCAAAGAAGTGGAAGAACCTGATGAGAAGAAATCCAAAGGGATAAATCTTCACTATTAGGGTTTCTCTTGTATATAGCAAGGATAAGTGGGAGGTGAAAAGACCTCCACCATGGTAGTCAAGGTGAGAAGCATTATGACAAGAGGCATCTTAATAGAAGATGGCATCATACTAGAAGCATACCATTGAAGCAAGATCTCATGACATCATTAATGAAGCTTGAAAGAATAGTTGAAGTAGATGTCTACATGGATATAGCAGTCATCATCTAAAGGAAGTAGCTCTTGGTAACCTCATTGAAAGCATATATAGTACATATGGTTGAAAGAAAGTCATCTAGCATGATAGAAGGAATTCATCATACATTATCATCATGAGGAAGGAGAATTTGCAGGATGAGGATAAATCAAGATCCTCAGTTGGAATCTTCATTAGAAAGTTCACCTCTACTTGGAAGAAGCAAATGTCTAGCTGATCATTCCACCTTGTGTGGGATCCAAAGGATGATGGTATGATGACAAAGGAGTGTAGCATGTCAAGATAGTTGAAGTACTTTCAATCAAAAAAAATAAGTTACCGAAGGAAGTCTAGATGACCAAAAGGAGAAAAGAGGTATGTCTATATTTGATAGATTACGTCATGTTATCATATAGTTGCAGATAGCATGGGTAAATGCTCCACCTCATGTGCAAGATCAAAGAAAAGGGATCTCTTTCTTTGGAAAGATGCATGAAAATCATGATTCACATATTGACAGGATGAAATCAACATAATATGTCATCATATGGAATATGAAGTAGTTGATAAAGATGAACTATCAATGGAAGTTCCTCGGAGCAATATGTGAAGAAAGAAGAAATCATGAAAGATGCAACTATGGTCACGTAAGAAAAAGGAAAACAACATGCGATGACTAAATGAATTGATCATGACATCTCCATAGAAAAGAAAACCATGATATAGTCTATAAAGAAAGGAGACCCTTGGCATATCAAGTCTTAGAGATGTGTTTATGAATGTGCAAGATGTTGATGTTGCAAGACACAGATGTCATGGTGAAAGGCCATCACAAAAGGTAACTTTGAACTGATAATTCATTTTTTTTATTTTTGAACAACATCTAGATGGGTTGATACAGGGCTACCTAAAGAGAGTTGTAGATGTCACCTACAACTACCACTCATGATATTGAATGGAAGATCATGAACATGACGTGGAAAAGGTAGCAGTATGAAGAAAAACCATATGTGGACTAGAAGATCACTTTCCAATGAAGTAAAGGATGACATGACTGATGTAGCTCGTGAAGGAAAGTGATGGATGGCCGATGCCCTACAAATGATCCAAGCTCTATAATGAAAACGATGAACTTCATGACATCAAAAGAAGGAGCCCCACAAGCAACTGATAGTATCATGAACTACACCAAAGAGCATAAAGTAAGTCCCTAGTTAAGAGGGACCTTGGACAAGTCCCTAGATAAGAGGGAGCTTGGGTACATTCCTTTTATAGGAATGGATACATTCCTTCATGGGAATGGGTATATCTTCCCTAGTTAAGAGGCAGAGATAGCCACATCATTCTTGTCTTCATATTGAGAAGAAAGAATGGAGGATTGGGTAAGGATCTGGCATCCAATACTCTTTGAGAATGTGGTAGGGCATCCAAGATAAGAGTAGTTGAAGAGGACCGATATTCTTTGAGGACTGGGAATCCAAGATAAGAATATTCTTGGAAGGACATACCCTGTGAACACCCAGGTGGGATATGTACCTTGAGAGACAATGATGATGGTGTCTATTAGTCATTGGTCTCACCAACATTGTGCTCTAATCTTGTGGAGAGATAGAGTTGCTAGTCAAGGCCTTACTATGTGACAATCTTGGTTGGTATGATGCAAATAGATGGCTTACCAATCCAACTATTATGAGAATTCTTCAGATTGAGAATGCCCATGTACCTTGTATGGATTATGAATACCTCCCTAGTTAAGAGGGAGTGTTGAAATATGTAACTAGGTTCGGTCTTCATAATGACATATGTAACCATGATTTTATGTATTTAATGTAACGAGAAAAATAAATTTATTGTTATTCTCGAGACATGGGTTTCATGCTCAAGGAAATTTATTTTATAGGTCAAGCTCCCATTGAGAGCTTCTAGGACTTGTCATTGAGTCTACAAGTCAAGAAAGTCATTGTCATGTATGAAAGACCCTTCTTGGGTGTGTTACATATTGTAAAAATAATTTATTTGAGTCAAAAGACCCTCCAAGACCTTGTCATGATGCAAAGTTCAAGTCGGCCTACATAAGGTGACATGTCGGCCTAAGAGCAATGTCAAGTCGGCCTCTTAGCATGGGTGAGAAGCCTATATAAAGAAGACCTCGCTTGGAAGACACTTACTCAAGCATCGAGAAGTTCAATCTAAGAGAAGGAGCCTAATACCTAGCGAAGGAAAGGAAGGAAGAGTGAAGCATCTTTTGGACTGGTTTTGGGTTATTTCTCTCCACACGTGCGAAGGAATTAGGATACTTCTTGCAACAAGAAAAGGCCAAGTTGCAAAAGTCAAGTTAGGGCATCAAGAAGGACACTTTGCAAGCGAAGTTCTCTAGGAGAGAGAATCATCTCAAGAGAAGAGGAAAAGAAGAAGAATATACCATTATGTTCCACATGTGCAAAGGCTAGGGTTTCTGCAGAAGAATTTGTTGGGAGGTCAAAGTTGCAAAAGAATTTGCAAGGAGGTCGAAATTGCAGAAGAATTTGTTGGGGAGGTCGAATTTGTAGAAGAATCTGCTAGGAAACAAAATTGTAGAATTTCTTGAGGTCAAGTTGCTGAAAAGGAGGAAATATTTGACTTGGTCTTGGAGGGCCTTGGTCAAGGGTCATAGGTCTTGTAATTCGTCAATTGAAGTTCTATAAGAAGAGAAGAATTCTTGTGGGTTTTCCTCTCAGTTGGAGAGGTTTTGCCCCTGGCTGCTTGCATATATCTTGTGTCCTCTACTCTTATTGTTCTTCATGGTTTGGTAACTGTTTGATGAAGAGAATACTAATAATAATCAAGTGAAAGAAGAAGCTAATCAAGTTAAGAAAAATTACACCACAAGCAGTTATTAAGTAAGAGAAGTCACCTAATCTAGCTTCCCTTAGATTTCTCAACAAGAATTGACCTTGTTTCAAACGAGTACGAGCCCAACCCAGTTGCTAACTCTTGTGGTTACAAAAAAAAGGTGGGCAATGGGATTGAAGAGTGCAACCAATATAATACAATGTGGGAGTGCAAAAACAACTCCTAGAAAGTGCTGAAAATAATGCAAAGAAAGAAACCTACATAAGTATAACATCATAATCATATGAACAAAACCATGACAAAGGTAGGGTGATACAAAACACAGTATGTACAAGACCAGAAAGGTAGACATCCCAACCCAAGAACCAGTCAAGAGAGAGAGAGAGAGAAGGATCAGACAATGAGGCCGATGATGTCAAGGTCTCCTAAGTCTCGTGGCCAAGGGCGATGGGGGCAAACTGGGCATTGGCACGGTGTTGGAGTCCTCTGGAACCATCGAGCAGTCAATTGTATGATCCTGGGGGGAATGATGATTTGCAAGATATCTTGTCACAACAAATATACCACATCATTGACTCGTCACAAATGTGAATAGTTCTGACCTTTGGTGATTAATTAAAAGAGTTTATCATTGTTATATATATATATATATATATATATATATATGTAAGTACATTACATCATCAGGCCTATCAGCGAGGGATATAAAGTTATAAATGCATTCAGCAGAATCAGCCAATAGTTTTATTGTCCACCTAAATATTGAGATATCTAAAGGAGACAACTAGGGGAATAGAAAGACACCACAAGCCCTATGAAGTCAAAATAATCATGCTAGGCATTTTTCTTCAATAAAAATTGCCTAGAGTATTGAGTTACATAGATTTGACAAAAAAAAAGAGCTGGTATTTTGTAAAAGTTACCTGAAGGAAATGAATTTTTGCTGTCCGCTCTTCCAACTGTACCTTCTGATCCTGTTCTACTTTCAACAACTGAGCTACTTGATTTCTCAACTGTATATTTTGTTCCTTTTCAAATCTTTGCCTCTCTGCTAGCAGTACACTCTCTGTCTGCAAAAATATTCATAGCAATATATTATTTACATTCACCATATAATGCAGCAAAGCACAAATGCATAAGCATCATAAAACTAATGTTGCTCTATTTATAAACTCACCATATAGAGGTGCATGTTACACAGAAAAGCAAAGTCACACACCTTCAGATCTGTCTGTAATGTGAACGCAACTTTCCAGGCCTTTTGAACTTCATTGAATAAGAGAAGGCACTGGTCATCTGCCTCTTGAAGTGCCTTTTTCAACCCGATAACCTCCAAGCTTAGCTCAGAAACTTCCTTCTCCTTTTCATACAATTCTTTGCGAGCTTCGTTTGCCTTTTACACCACATCAAGAGATTGAATTTGTGCTTTAGCTCATCAATTCCAGAAAACAAAGAGAAAAAAAATGTACTAATGTCAGAAATTTACAAAAAGCTTTGTATGAATGAAAATAAGATAATATGTGCCATATAGAAGATGTATTAGAGATCACAGACTTAATAAAACAAAGAAGTTTTCATGATTGGGCTAGGCCAATGGCTCCAGCTTAACCACTATCAAGGCTACTTCTATGTTCTAACTGGCAGAAAATTCATTTACGTTCAACTATTTGTGTAGCTTTCCACTATATTCTGGTGCATATAACAACTACTTTCACCAAGTTATTAGTTGTCTCTTCCTCGTAGATGCACCTTTTAGTATTACTCACCTAATTAATGTCATTTGTCAGACATTAATAAAGTTATCTTCTCTTATTATGAGGAGCTCCTTAGAGAAAATCAATACCTTTATTTCCTTTAAGAGAAAATTCTCTCATTATCACATGCCTTGCAGTAAAACATAGGATAACGAAGGCATTCAATAGAAATGGTACTAGTCCATAATACATATTGTCCAGTACAACAATTACTATTAAGAATTTAAATGTTACAAACACTTGTATGCAGTCAAGAAGACCGTCATATTTATACAACATAAGAGACAGCTATTCTAAAAGGTGTGACCTGTCATAATTCAATATGTAGATTAGGTAGATTACATGCCTTCCCTAGGAAGGATTCATCCTCAAAACGCAAAAGAAAACAAAATGAAACGTGTGTCAAAGCTCCAACCAAAACTGATGCATTTTAGAAGCATTATTCTATCCTAGGTTGACTTTTATTGGAATTATCCCTTGAGAAGATTTTGGGATGGAACTTTCCTTAGTATGACTCCAAGTATGTCTTCTTTAAGATGCCGTCTTCGAGTTCTGATTCTTTGCAACATAAACAAAGATAATTAGGGTGACAATAAGATTTTAATGAAAAAAACAAATCTTCTTGAACTCAATCTTAGGACAAGCTTGATTAACATTAACTTGTATCAATATTTCCATCAAATATTTTAGTTGTATTGTCAGTCGATAAAATGTTACCAATAGGAAAAAAATGATTATTTTAATTCATCTAGGTCTGTAAACATTTTTTATTAACAAATTGCTTTTCAACTTTGGAACTAGATACCTTCTTCGGTTTTAATCGTTTGACTTCAGTAAGCAAAGTTTGCTTGTGGCTTTTTTAACATAAACTTTCTTTATCTTTTCCTCACTTGAGTCAACAGATTTCTTCACCCCAGCCCACCCTGCCACCTCCACTGATCTGTAAACTTCCGTGGATATTCCAGTGGACAGTTCATCGCAACAGATCTGAGAAAATAAACTGAAATCTATACTATGAAGGGTTAATACAAAATAAACCCTTAAATACATCTTAAATACAAAATTTATTTTCGTTCTTATGTCGCAATACAGTTATTTGATGTTGATGTTGTTTAGAAGTTGAAAAAAATGAAAAAAAATTATTACTTTTGTACTTTTTAAGTTTTCAATAATTTCTGATATTTTCCAAAATATTGCCGATAATTTAAATTTTGGACCCCCAGCTATAAATTGTTGATAACGATAAATGTAGCATTGGTCAATACAAATTCAATCACCTCACAACTTGCCGCTAGACCACACCACTGTTAGCTATGTATTGAATTATCAGTGTTCCATGGTGACATACCCCACATCATGCTCCGAGGGTGTGGGGTGCACATGCAGAAATGTTTCCCCACATCTCCCTTTCAGGGAAATATTTTTACAAGTGTGGAAGGCATGTTTCCCCAGTGTGGTATAATATTTGTCACAAAATATATTTGCACTAAAAATTGAAAATATTTTCAACATGTGTTAATCATGTCTGTTCCCTCAATGTTTGCAGGATGAATATCAGCAAAAATAAGATGCATATTATAAATCACCATAACATTTTATCGTTGATATTAATTTAAGAAATTTATTATTTTCCAATCTTTCATGTGTGTGTGACACGTTCATTGGTTTACAAAAAGAAGAGAATCGAATTATGCATATGCACAGATAAGATTGAGTGATTACGGAAAATTCAAACACAACCATTTCCAAAACATTTAGATTTAAAAGTATTTAATGCCTCTTAGAAAAATGCCACATGAATGACTTGATAATAATGTTGAGAGACTTATCAAATGAAAGAGGCATATAAAAGGATGAGTCAGTAAAAGTACCACATCTCTCCACTTCTTTATCGTGTCACGGCTTCCAAGGCTTAATTCAATGTTTCGAACTCTAGCTGCAAAACTAAGAGAAGAGATTGTCTCCTGAACATCTGCATAGCTGGGAGTAATGTGAACAATTATCAATGTTTTCGAATCAAACCCTGCAAGATAAGATACAACCTATCAGCCATATAAAACTAAGGCTTTAACAGCATCTACTGGAGCCAGACAACTGTGCTTAGAAAAATAAATCAGACTAGCAGGAATGAAACATTTAGATAATAGTCTTTACATACTAAAGTATAGTCCAGCTCGAAACTTCTATTAAAAACAGCAATTCATCCTTAATGGAAAAAAAAAAATGCATATCTTATATTTACATAAAAATATTTATAAACAGCAATGCAAAAAGTGGAAGGGTATATATATAATTGACAACATAACCTCTCCTGGAGAGCAACTAAAGCTGAAATAAAAACAGAATAAACTGTGGGATCAAGAGATTGGGCATTCTTGGTCAACAGAACACCATTAGCCAGGAGATGATAACGTATCTCATTCCGCCACAGAGGAAAAAGCAGACAGCAAGCTACTTTCATTCTCAAATACAGACTTACATCCGACTTTCCAAAGGACAAATAATACTGAAATCTGCAAGCAATGTCATTTCAAAGAGAAAGTCTGATCAATAAACAGCCATCTCCAAAAATGGCATTACACCAATGCAACCTGCCGGGAAGAAGAACTGAATTTTTATCCTCAAAATAACTCGAGCAACATTTGGAAAACAAACACTCCTAGAAAATAAACTCTAGTCTCTAAGCAGTGACAAACAGGACATAGCCCATCTGAAGACATTCTTGGCCAACCAGGCCTTTGGGTGGGATCCCCTGATATATCACCAACCAAGCAAAAACTCGCAGCTTATAAGAAGTTTAGACCACACATTGTGAAGTTCATGCACCCATATATTCTCTACATCAATGGACACTAATAGGGACACTAATCTCACATAAAGGACGCATCAAATACAAACATTCAGAGTCATACTGGAAAAACGACAAACCGAAACTCCACAACTTAAACTACAGAATAAGTCTCCTCTCCTCCATATAAAAGGATGACAATAGGCAATCAACCCATAATCTTGAGCAAGAAAGTGCCACTCCTTCAAACCATGAGTGGATGAATCCCACATATCACTCCAAAAGAAAATGCCTTTCTTACTTAATATGTGAGCCTAAAAACGAGGCATCTTCAGAACACTAGACCTTAGAACTAATGTTAACAGAACCACTAGGAGCTGGTTGAACTGGTTGATTCAACGATTTACATGCCCTAACCGATCCGACTAGTGGCACCAAATTAAATGGAAAAGGCTGGTTTGGTGCTGAACCAGCCTTTTTTCACAGAACTCGCCAGTTTAGTAGGACATGACTTAGGACCAACAAAATCAATTTTATTTTAAAAGAAAACGATAATTTATGACTGGGGCAGCCTATACTCAACCCTAGGACCTTGCTAATGCTATGTAAAAAATGGTAATGTTAAATTCTTTCATTTAATCCTTAATTTTTCATTTTCATTCTTTTACTTAATTCAAAATTCAGCAGACTAACATTTTTCAGGATTTCAGCATTGACAGGATTGCAATATTTCCATTGAATTTTGTCATGCATGAGGGTATGGAACTAGCATTTAATCAAGGGCACCAAGCCGTCTATGTACCTCAATGTTGGTGGCATTCATTGTTCAACTCCTCTATCATGGCCCTAGTTAAAATGTAATCTTCACTCCAGCAAAATCGCTGATTTGACATGTTAAGCTTTCTCTATATTATTTTAATGCTTAGACGGTCATACTGATGATCAGGATCCCAATATACTAATATAGGCAATGATTTCGATGATATGTTGTGATTTGTCGGAGCATGTTTTTTTCTAGACTCTAAGGCCATTTAGAGCCTCTTTGTTTTTGTATTTTTGGTTTAGAGATAAAATGCACTGAGTGTTATTTTGGTCATATGCACCCTTGCTATATATATGAGAAACTTTGCATATTTGTGTATAATGGTATGGATTCATATGGATGCACATAAATATATTTTCTTCTCAAAAGTTGAATATTTAATGTATATTTTGATTGATCAGTTTTTGGTTTGGTTTTTAAACAGTTCTGGTATAGTTCTTGGTTTTGGAATCGACTGGTCCAATTTTGATAACATTGCTTAGAACTCTCTGGCTCCTAGTGGGACGACTAGCTAGATCCCATCTTGCTATACTACCCTCCTAATGCCAATGTCCCATATTTACAATAGCCCTCCAAGCTGACTAAATACTTTGGAAAATAAGGGAACTGAAGACCAAAACAATCAAGAAGAAGAGACAATGGGAAGAAGAGATAATGTCACATAAACCAAAATCCCCTCCAACATAACCAAGTTGCTAAGGAATCATCACCCAGAGCCGAACTAGAATTTGTAGAGTCAACACTTCTATAGATCTCATCATCCACATGGCCACAAGAACACTATCATGAATCATGACATCAATCAAACTAAGGCACCCTACACCCTTCGGCATAGTACAAACATCCCAAGGCACCAATGGAAAACCCCTCTAGCCACCATACTTATACCACAAGTATGATAATAGAATCTACTCCAATGTTGCGAACATCGCAATCGGGATTAAATCAATCAGGGTCCGAAACCGGAAAAAATTGTAAAAATCGGCAATAAATCAGCAAAAACAAAAATATTCATTTTTTTCAATTTTTTTAATATCTAAAGCATCCACAACATAAAATAAATGCATTGACACATAAATATGAAAAGAGAAATAATATATAAGATGTGTAATATCATGTCTAGTGCTACATCACACATAACAGTGAATCATGTCCTAAATACTAAGCCATGAGTCCCAACTCAGCCTCAAAATATCAACAAAAATTATAATATTGTATCTCATATCATGAGTCATAATGTCAAATACAACGAAATGAACCAAATAACTAATACTACTAATTTCCTTTGCCCCTCTTGCGAGAAAATGTAACAGCTTTCCCTCTAGATGAATAAGGCGATGGGGCTGGCAGTGGACTCTGTTGTGCTCTAAAAGTTGAAAAACTAGGAGCTATGGGAGGTAGACCACATCCTCTACTAGTGACAAGGGTAGGTGGTGTCACCTCCTCCTCCTCTACCCCCTCCACTACCTCCTGCTCTAACCAATCAGGGGCCGACTCCATGAAAGGCCTCTCGGCCTCAACCCTCCATGCAGCAGTGGTGTCAATCCCATCCAATGAGATGGCCTCCACATCAGCTGTCCTCTCAAGTTGCCTCCCCCACAATCGAAGATTGTAGTAGACGTAGACCATGTCATTAAGTCGTTGGGACTTCAACCTGTACAAGGGTCATAAATTAATAAATTAATAATTATAAAAAATTATTATTTAATGAATTCAAAAAATTAATTGGAAATTTGGAATATTTTAATTTTTAACCTATTGCGCTTCTTGGTGTGTATTTTTTCAAATATACTCCAGTTGCGCTCACATCCTAAAGAGCTACATGTTTGGCCGAGCACTCGAATGGCAACCCTTTGGGGATTGGTACCTACCACCATAGCTTCTCCACCATGCATCTACAACAAATAAGATAAAAATAAAGAAAAAAATGAAATTCAAAAGTTGAAGCAAAGTATGAACTTGAAGAGACAATGAAATTTGAAACAAGCTAAATCTTACCTGGCATTTTTGTCTTCTTATCCACAACATCCATGTCAAAGCTAAATGTGCCACTTGCCATCTTGTATATCTCCATTTCTTTGGATATTTCTGCACGTTCTGCTGGAGATGGCACCATCCTCTAAACACAAGTGAAGAATCCATCCATGACCTCAGCATCAAATAAGAAACCACATGAATAAGAAAATGTGGGGTTCAGGAAAACCCCTGCAACATGAACGGGATGATGGAGTGTATTGTTCCATCGCTCATCAATCACTTCCCATAGGAGTCGTTATTTCTCAAACCCCTCATCCCCCTTATCATCATAGTAGCTCTGAATGGATTCCCTGGCCCTATTCATAGCCTCATACAAGTAGCCCATTGCAAGCTTGTCTCCATCAACTAATCGAAGAACCTTTACCAAAGGTTCAGTAATGCTACACACCTCCTACACTCCCGCCCAGAAGCTTTCCTGGTATTGAACTAACCTGCATATGGCCTCTCCCTCTGGTTTGTAGCTATACGCTAAAACACGTCACTCCTCTGAAAGAAACATTCTCTTCACATCCCACATAGAATTCAAGAGGGATTGAAGAGATATGAAACTAGTGGTAAACCGTGTAATGGAAGGATGCACCAACTCCTTGTTGTTGGTGAATGTTCTCATCAAATGAAGCACAGATGCATGATTATATATAAATTTTGTAACGCTTTTTGATGATTCAACAATATCCTTGACAAAAGGAATTTTTCTTATGTCCTCCAACATCACATCAATGCAGTGTGCAGCACAATGTGTCCAAAATAAGTTAGGATGTCTCTCCATAAGCATCTTGCCAGCAACAACATTATTTGCAGCATTGTCCGTTATGACTTGGACAATATGTTGTGGACCCACTTCTTGAATGCACATCCAACAAATCACATAATAATCGTGCATCTTTGATATGTGCAGATGCATCAACAGATTTCATAAACATTGTCCCCTTGGGACAATTAACCAAGAAGTTAATAAGGCTTCTACCTTTTTAATCGGTCCAACCATCTGACACCACAGTGCATCCTCTGTGTCCCCATGATTCCCTAACCTCCTCCAATCTCTTAGTGTATTCAACCTTTTCATTTTGAAGAATGCACCCTTTAAAGTCATTATATGAAGGGACTTTGTACCCTGAGCCAACAATAACAATAGCATCAACCGTAGGCTAAAAAAATGGATTGTTCCTGGCAACACTGAAAGGAATATAACTCCAAAGAAGAAACTTGTCTAACAGCTTGTCAGTTTCTTCCTTCTCCCTTTTTTTAATAACTAATGAGATAGATGGTTGTGCACCAAGTGTGGTTCTAGGAACAAAAAATGATGAGGTAGCTACAGGGTTGGGTGTAGATGTTGATGGTGAAGTAGAACCAGTACCACTCTCACAGTCACCTCCCAATCCTGACACTCTACTCCCTGCTATTTGACTCTTCAAAGTTGCCTTGGACAATTTGGTTGTCTCTATTTCTTCCAATGATTTGAGGGCTCTTCGGATGATTTCTGGATTTGTATTTGAGCAAGGCCCTACCTCATGTCCAAGAATTTGTGCAAGGTGATACTTCAATTTGTATACCCCCTATCATATGATGCCCACATAACTTGCAAGTCAACTTTGATCTTTCAAACCCTCCATCAAGTTCACCAAATTCCCACAAAGGGTCCAATTTCCTTAACATGTTTGTAACTTTGTTGAATCTTGAATTTTAATGCAAGATTGAAGTTTGAAGTTTGAACCTAAGGCACAAGAAGAATTGCAAGTTAAACAAATGAAATTAAAATTTACATACAAGATTTTGAATTTTTGACAACCAAAAAAAAACTTCAACTCAATGCAACAATAATGGCAAAAAATACACATTCAAACCCAAACAAAAATGATGGAAAAAAACTAGGGCACAAGAAAAAATTAAACAAATAAAACTAACAATCAAGATTTTGCATTTTTTACCAAAAAAACCCTCTCCACTAAATGCAACAAAAATGAAAAAAAAAGAACACACTCAAATCCAAACAAAAATCGTGGAAAATAAATGGGTAATAGAAACCCAAGGAAAAACAAAAAACAAAAAACAAAAGTGGCCAAATTTGATGCCCATACCTGAAAACCATGCTCTGCTGAAGAACTTGGTCCAAACTTAATTTTTTTTTTTGCTTGGGATACTAAATTCCTTCACTTTTCTCCTCTCTTAGCCTTGTAGATGAGTTCTCCTCCTCCTTAGCTCTCACTCTTGCTCTCTGTCTGCAAAATGAGCAAAAAAAACGAATTTAGCTTTAAAAGTTCATTGTTTTCCGCCCCTTCGATTTTTAACGATCAGATCGCGATTTTTTGAAATTGAAAATATCTTCGATAACATCGTTCGATAAAATCCTTCTCTTGAAAAGCTTGCTATTTTTTCAAAACATCGTAATAAAATCACGATGTTCGCAACACTTTAACTACTCTAACATTGAGTCTTGTTAGGGAACCAAGAGGCATAATAGACATGTGAAGCCTAAAGAATGCATCCAACAACAACGAACTTCCCAACAAAGAGGTAGTCCTTATGATGCCAAACATACAACTTGCTTTAATGCCTCTAAAGACACAGTTCCCACATAACTACTAGTCACAAAGCCAACCCCAGAAGGGGTAGCCAAATACCGCACAATGACCTTGAGACAAATATAAGTCTAAGCTTCAAGAATCCAATCTGATGGTACATACAACCCAACCAACTAATAGTCTGTCTTATGATCACTAACCATAGAACTTGAATCAACACAAAACACGTCCAAGCAAGCAACAGCTCCATCAATCAATCCTTGTTCAGCACTCAAAGAGAATAGAGTCATCGACAAAGTTGTTAACCATCTCAAAAACATCCAACAATCAAATGAATCAAACCTACCCTACAGTGGGAGTAGACTCCGACAAGTAGCCTAGAGGATCAACCATCAGATCATACAAATAAGGAGCCAATGGGAACCCCTAACGAATGGGCTAATGTAACAAAATCCATGGGGATTGTTGCCTCAAAATCTAGCAAGCTTTTTGAAATGCCATACAAAGAAAGAGCCAAATTAAGACACGACAATAAGATGGTTTCCATTGTCACCTTAACACTCCATCTCCTGCCCTTTCGTGGAATTTCACCACACGAGAGGTTTTTTTATATATATCACCTAAAAGGTCTTCAAAGTCAACAAGTTCAAGTTGATATGAGTTGCTTAATCAAAGGACTTCCTATTTGGAATAAGGTACAAATCTGCATGTCAAGGAGCAATGTACCATAAATTAAGTTGAGAGAAGAGAATAATTGAGGCCTAGTGTTCCAAGATATGATTCAATGAGAGAGAATCTAGGCATATATGCATAAAGAAAAGGTTTACTTTAAAGGTATGATCAACAATAAGGAATGGTAAACCTTCAATCAGCCCTAAGTTGAAGCCTTGTGTAGAACTAGGGTTTTATGAGGTCCTAAATTGCCTAAGGTTGATGACGTCAACCCTAATGAAGCACTTTTCACCATGCAATATGCTATATTTTGAAACTATGAGGTCAAGCAAGGTGATAATAGATATAATGCCAAATCAGCTCCAACATTACAATATTTCAAGCCCTAGTTGAATTCAGCCCTTGCTCTAGCCCTAGTGGCTTGCCTTGAAGGGTTGAAAAAGTGAGAGAGGAATAAAAGCTAAAAGTTTTGAAGAGTTTTGATCACCAATGGGATCCTAGTGACTTTTCCCTACTTAGGTGATGGAGTGTTAGGGATTTAAACCATAGAGATATCAAAAGTTTGCATAGAGTAAAGGGAAAAGCCCTTGTTTTCACTTTCTAACCCTAGCTATCTTCTTATAAGGGGGGATATTGACTAAAATAATGCTTAGTAGGAGGTTTTCTAAGTAGTTCAAGGAAAATGGATTAAACATGCAACAACTTACCAAGAATTTCCAATAAAAATTTGCAATTAGACAAGGAACAAGTAAAAACCCTAGCAATATTTCATTACATGTAAAACCATAAAAGATATGTTGTAAATACTCACAAATTTTCCAAGAACATGCCTTCTTTCAATCCCAAAAAGATGTCTTGAACACAAAAACTAGTCCTCAATAGAAAAAAATCCACATAAGATCACATCTCCTCATGTAGAGAAATCATAGTTTTAAAACTCCGACTCGAATTCGGAACTGGCCAAGGGTCAACTTTGACTCCGACTTCGACTCGCCCTAGTTGATTTCCATTACTCAATCGTTGTAAAAAATACATTAAATATTTATTTTTTATGAAAAAATATATTTTGAAAGATTTTCATTCATGTTTCCAAACTCAAAGCATTAGAATGTAGAGAGAAGACAACATATGATCAAAGTATGCTCATGAATATATCTATTATATCAAAATGGCACCCAGTGCATTGTCCAATACATGTAATATATAGAGATCAAAACAAAAACACATAACCAAGGAGGCTCTAAATGGCCTCTACAACAAAACATCACTAGTCACTACTGCTAAACAATGCAAGATCATCTGGCTCAGACTCTGAATCAGAGTCAAATGGGGAAACCCATGGCTCCTCCTCACTATTGCTCCAAAAACCAACTCCAACTCTTCACAAACTCCTCACAAATGCTCACACAAATGCAATGAGATAGTTGTGAGTAAATGTGAGGGGGTTGGGACACTTTTATAGGCTTGGAAGTGTTGAAGAATCTAGGGCAATTCTATATAGTGTGATTCTTCTCGACTTGATAACAATTTGTGAAGCACTTTTACAATTATCTTAGCTTGATCTTCTTTTTAGTATTAGTGTGTGTGTTTCATCAAACTGCTACCAAAAACATAAAGGCAAGAACACAGATGTTGGCTCTCTACCAGGGCCAAAACCTCTCTCTCTTAGAGAGGAAAACCCTTCGGTAAGTTTCTCTTATTGAAGCTTCTTATTGATCACTGCCAAACCCTAGACCTTTGACTAGGGTGTCCTTCAAGCACAAGTCAAGTCCTTCCTCTTTTCTGCACTTGGTTCCCTGGCACATAGACTTCCTCCTCCCAGCACTTTGCTCCCCAGCACTCTGTCCTTCTTCTTTGTTTCTTATCTAAAGATAGACCTTCCTTGAGTGAGCCTTCTAGATGAGATGTTCCTCTTTTACCCTTTGCTCAAGTAGACTTCTTTTTGTTGACCAAACAAGATCCTTCTTGAGGTATGGGTGTATGACTGTAATGTTGCTCTGTTGCCCTAGTTTTCCCATGTGTGGAGGTTACCCTTAGTGAATTAGGGTCCTTTCACATTCACTAGAGAGAGAGACTTCTTCACTTGACTTGGGAGGCCTTGTAGGCCTAATATCTAGCCCAAACACTAATGAATTTGCACTAAAATGCTCTTGTTGTTATATATGCAATCTATCCTCCTTCTCTTCGCACGTGTGACTGTTTCTAGCCCTAGAAACAGTCCTCTACCTTCGCTGAGCTTCCTCCTTCCTTCGCTGCACTTTTCGGGACCCTTTAGACTTGCTTCTCCTTCCTTTTCTCGGCTTATCTCTTCGTTGTTTTCAGAGCTTGCGTTGTTAACTTTATCAGGGAGTGGACAGCCTCTATATATAGAGGACTATCCCTCCTCTAGGCCGACATTCTGTCTTTAGGCCGACCTGACCATATCTTCATTATTTTCCTCGTTTTGCTTCTTTTGGAGAACAATGTTGCATGGAGAGGACTTGCACTTGTCTTGGAGATATTCCTTTGACCTTATACATAGTGTAACATGCCCTCTAAGGGTCTTATATAAACACATTGACCTTTTGACTTCCTAGTAGCACTTAACCATGTGCTTGACCCAGTGTTGCACGAACCCCCCCCAAGGATCCAAACCAAGATCCGCGACCCGTACTAATCCGTGGGCGATCCGCAATTCAGAGTTTCAGAACCGCAAATCGGGCCAACGAAGACGGTTCCTGACATTCGGAACCGTGTCAACCCGAACCACCGTTTCGGATTTCTGAACCGCAGATCCAACGACAGATCCTCCTCAGATCCACGGTGGATTGAGCACAGATCCCAAGCAGATCCGAAGGGAGACAGGCGGTTCCACAGGGTTTCATAGGGTTCTAAATATTTTATTTCATTTTTTCTTTGACTTAAGTTGGGTTGGGGCTTCTCAAACGCTCCCAAGGTGCTCCCTTGATGTTGCTTAGATGCTTCCTAGATGCTCCCTCATGGTAATGTTAAATTCCTAAAGTAAAAGTGACATTCTCCTTTATTTTTTATTTTCTTCCTTTTACTTAAATTTTTAACATTACGATGAAACGACTCAAGATGTTTGAGAGTGGTTCCAGCCTCATTGGACTTCATATGGACTCTGCGTCCATGATTGCTCCCTCCATTACATCTATACTCTAAGGATGTGGATTCTCATTAGATAGTCCCTTGACCATGGCACTTGGCCATTAAGTCATTCCCCATTTGTTCCCACCTATTCTCAGTAATACTTATGGATTGAAGGATTGACCTTGGGAATGCCATCTTCCCTTGGGGGTTGGAAGCACTTGATAAGGTTGATTACCTAACCACCTCTACAAAGGTAGGGAACACTTTTACGTGACTTGGTCTAGTTAGATATTTGAAGGTGATCCTGGTTTGAAGTATTATTATGCCATTAACAATTAAGTATGTTTCACTTAGATGCATCTACAGTTATTGTCTCTAATGAATGGTTGCTTTCAATTGAGTTTGAGATGGTTTTTCAGGGTGGTTTTGAGCAGTTGTGGGCTTAAGGGCATATTATTCCACTCCTACTCCACATGATGCCCATGCCATACTACACTTCTGGAGAGCATGATGAACCTGCAAATGCAATGGTGCCCTTATTCGGTAGAGTGTTGGGCACTTAGATGATCTTGGCAATTGATGGACACAGCAGAGCACCCTCAAATTCTAGAACACTGTGCTTATCTTGCTTAGCATTGAGGATTCTTGATGATGTACCAGTGGATCCAACATGCCACTAGGCTGGCCTTGACACTACTTGATGGGAATGCCTTGATCCAGAGCCCATATGAGGTTGATTATGCCTCTGGATGATTGGGGAGGGCTTGTTGTACTTGATGGAGCCCCAAGACAGGAGAGAGAGTACACCATATTGTCTACATGGCACCCATAGAGATGACATAGGGCACCTAGAGTTGGCTTTTGGACACATGGAGATGCTTTGAGGCTTGATTTGAGGTCCTTTCCTCAAATTGATGGTTGATCATGATGCTTGGAGACTCATTTAGCCCTTCCAATGCACCTTTGGAGCATTTTGAGTCCTAAAAGGGCATGATGTCATGCTTATTAAGGGCTCACGACTCACACCTGTGGGCATTTATTGACATATTTTATTTGTTGAGCTATTGGGTTGGCTTGTAACCCATTTACTTTGTGTCTACTCAAAATTAAACTTGTTTTAGGGGCTTTTAGTGGATTATTAGAGGTGATAGACCTCCTATAAAAGGAGGATCACTTCTTTTCATTTTTCATCATCACACTTGTGGATTTCAGCCTCTCTTAAAGAGCCTGACCTAGCCTATTGTATTTCTCTCGGTGTTTTAAAACTAGGCTAGTCCGAATCAGATTCGGCCTAGTTGACCGAGCTATACCCCTGCCCAGGTCGGCTAGGTAGAAAAACCGGTCCCATGGCCAGTTCGTTATCGAACCTGCCGAGCCAGACACTAATTCGGTCGGTTCGGGTTTGCGGGGAAAAAAGGCGGCAACTCGGACTTCAAACTCAATTTGTTTTGTTTTTTCCTTAATGCCTCTACCCCTCTCCCTGTTGAAGAACGTGTAACTAGGTTCGGTCTTCATAAATGTACTTTTGATATTTGTATTTATTCAACAACAAAAAATATTATTTTTATATTATTTGTCAACGAGTTTCTTGCTCATTGAAGTAGGTCAAGCCAATGTTGCACGAAGCAGGGACGATTTTCGAAAGCGGGGACGTGGAAGCATCATTTCCCAAAAATCTAGGAACCAAAGCATCTCAAATGTGTCTACCATATATATAATTTTTATTTTTTTTTTTATTTTTTTATTAATATTTTTTTATATTAAAAAAACATCCAAAATACCAAATTAGTTGTAGAAGATATGGAAGCATGCATATTTTTACATAAATAAAAATAGATATGACATCCATTGTACATTAATGATTAATTATTCGAGCATCAACCATTTAGATGCATCAACCATCTAGAATCTAGATTCTTCTCCCCTTGTCTAGCCTTTGCCTCTACCTCGATTGTCTAGGGATATTAGTCACCATTGCCCAATTTTGATCAAACTACCTAATCCAAGACTTAAAATATGGTAGAAAAATCTTAACATGCTTGATCGATGATTTTGACTTGATTGAAAGGTAGATTTTTGCTAAGGGCATGACAAAGGAGTTCAACAATTAACACCACCAACACTAGGGTACATATAGGGCTTGGCGCTCTTGATTAATTGCTAATCACATCCCTTCATACATCATATAATCTAATGAAATGCTACAATCCCATTGATCCTGAATTCCTGAAAACTGTTAAGTTTGCTGAATTTTGAATAGGATATGAAATTCTATTTTCTCCATATTAGTGTTGCGGGGGAGCGCCTCCCCCCCCACCATCGATCCCGCTCCCAATCCGCGCTCTAGGCGAGAGCGACTTAGGAGCGGGTCGGGAGCACGCTCCGGAAAAGGGAGCGCGCTCCCTAAAAAAACGCTCCCTGCCTTTTCAGGAGTGCGCTCCCTACCTTTCCGAGAGCGATTTGCCTTTTTTGCAAAAAAAAAAATGCAATGATGTTCCAAATGCAATTTTTTTTCAAAGAAACAAATAAGTTTTGAGTGGGGCAACTTAATGATCAAGTCTATGGCCCTAGTATTGATATGCAATTCATGGTAATGTTAAATTTTTAAAGTAAAAGTTACATTCTCCTTGATCTTCATTTTCATCCTTCTACTTAAATTTTTAACATTACCATAAAATGACCTCATTGGATTTCATATGGAGAAAGTAGAATTTTAGATTTCATTCAAAATCCAGCAGACTTATCAATTTTTCAAGATTTCAAGATTGCAATGTTTCCATTGAATTTTGTCATGTATTAGGGTATGGAACTTATAATTAATCAAGAGCACCAACCCCTCTATGTACCTTGATGTTAGTGACATTGGTTGTCGGACTCCTCTATCGTGACCCTCCTAAAAATGTACGCATCACTCAGACAAAATCTTGACTTGACATGCTATGCTTTTTTCTATCTTATGTTAATGCTTAGAGGGTGATATTAATGACAAAGATCCCTATACAGATATAGAGGTAATGACAAAGATACCTCTGGATATTAATGCTTAGAGGGTGATATTAATGACTAAGACCCTGATTTTCCAACAAGACTAAAAAATAAAACATTTCTCGTGGTGGCAAGAGGCCCAAGCATAAGCAATAGATAATAGATTTACTTGTCTTTTCTAGTTTCTAGTAGTTTTTATAACTATTGACTCTTTCATATTTATTATGATATTTTTTTAAACAATATATGACAATTTAAGTTGGAAGTTGGCAATTATAACTCATTAGTAATGAATTATGAATATGATGCCTCATGAAAGTTGAAAGTTGTTTCATTTCATTTTATAACATTTCATTTCATGTTAGATATTATTTGTTGTAATGGTTACACTTAGCTTACAAGTACAACTTTGGTGATCAATGACAATAAATGTTATATATTGAATTTTGAAAGCTTGAAACTTTAAGATTGATGAATCATGACACTCAATATGTTGTATGTTACTATGTTACTAACTTGTGGACGTGGTTGATGAAGATTATAACTTCTAGATGATTGTTGTTATATGGTTCAATCTATGTTTTTTTTTATGTTTTTTATATCTAATTCATCATTCTACATGTTTTTGTTGACATATATGTATCAAAATATAAATATATATATATATATATATATATATAAAACGCACTAGGATTCGCTCCCAAACCGGGAGCTTTTGAAAATGTCGCTCCCGCACCCGTTTTCGCTCCCGCTCCCCGCTTTCGCTCCCACTCCCAAGTAAAACTAAGGCATGAGTTACCCCTTTCCTCGACTTGCTTTTACCACCCCTTTGATGCACCTTTTACTTCATTTGGATAATGCTTTTAATGGTGCATTGCTCAAGGATCAAAGCTTGCTCTTCATAATATAGCATTTATTTTACCCTTCAAGATGAGGCAGTCTCTCACTCATCATCAATGGGACATGCAAGGGTTCCTTAAGATGAGATGGAGCATCAAGTGCTCAAGAACTAGGTGATGGTTAATAAAAGGGTGGAGCTCATGTTAGGCTTTTTCCCACGCACCAACTTTTGTCCCAACCATCTTTTGCATCTAAACTTTTTTTTTTCCTTTTTTTATTGTCACCATCTTATGCTTTTTCATTCTTTTAGTTGCATCAACCTCCATGGAAAAGTTTTCAGGCCCCATTCAAGGATGTGTGAGTGCCAAACCACAATGAACCAATGACAATTAACCTGAAGGACTGAGCAAGTACAAAGGAATGTTCAAAGATTAAAGATGTTAAGTATGGAAAGGGTGATGGACATGCTATTTCAATCCAAGTATTACAAGTAGTGCCCCTCCTACAACCCCAAGGCCCTAGAGGAGGTTCCACTGGACTAGGGCTAAAGACTAACCCCTCGGTAAGGTGACGGAAAAAGTTTACAGTCAAGATCAGTCAATCATCTTGATCACCCCTTATCCTGTTGATTTTTGTGTAGCATTGAGAGGTATTCCCGCATGCTAAAGAGGTGTCCAAGTCAGCCTATATATATATATATATATATATATATATATATTGAGAGGCACCAAGCCAACCAAGCACATGAAAGGGTGTGTCCCTTGGTTAATTTTACCCCAATCAACTAGTATATATAGATGATGTGACATTTCATTTTCTTCACCAACGAGGAGCGAGAAGGACTATATATATATATATATATTGAGAGACACCAAGCCAACCAAGCACATGAAAGGGTGTGTCTCTTGGTTAATTTTACCCCCAATCAACTAGTATATATAGATGATGTGACATTTCATTTTCTTCACCGACGAGGAGCGAGAAGGACTATTCTCGTGTGTAGAGCTAGTAAGAAAGAAGTCACAGCAAAGCATAAAGTTTGTGGAGAGCCAAGGAAAATTAGCAAGGAGCCGCAGCCAACAAGCAAAAAAGGTTGAGCTTCTATGGTTGAAAGGGGGGTCGAGGGCCGAGGCAGCAATTTGGAGGGTTGAATAAAGGTGTTATGCAACCACAAGGTCATAGGGCTTTAGGCCGCAGGGTGGAAAATTAATTGTTCGACCAGCATTGATTTGTTGGAGTTTGACCAAGTTTGAATGGTATTTTGAATTGGATATTGGCATAGATTTATAGACAGTTTGAATTTGTAAACCTTGCTGAAGAATAATTTCTCCTAAAAGAAAAGTTGTTGGGTTTTCTCCCAAAGGTTGGGTTTCCCAAGGAAAAAATATTGTGTCTATTGTGCATGGTTGTCTTTCTATAATATTTATTGTTTCCACTGCATTTTCTATTAATATTTTCTGAAGTGTAATTGCTCAATGATATGTGTAATGTCCCAAATAGAAATATTTGGGGTTTTCTTGAAATTCCAACTCAAAAATTCTTCAAATAAAAATTCCATTCATAAACAGAAGATTGCCATGTAAACAGAACAAGAGAATGCATGTAATTCAATCATACAATGAGCAGAAATAATTCTCAGCTTTTATTATAATCTATAAACTAGGGTTTTACATGCTGGAATAACAAAAAAAGCTGAGATAGCTGAGCTAGAACTAGCCTCAAGGATATGCTCCAATGCTACACGGGCCCTCCACCAAAATTTAACAGAACTGCCACTGCTAAGCTCTCCTGCGAATTCTGGATGAACTCGCCAAGGGGAGATGGGTACTCGCCCAATCTCACTAAATCACCCGAGGGTTTCCGTCCTAGGGCTACCAATGTAGTAGAGAACCAAGTTCTCAACCTCTCATACAAGAAACAATATCAAATCCAAGATTTCCTCCAATGGCCTCCTCCTCCTCTTTTAAAGATCTAATGGACCCCTCTAGAACCACCTATTTTATTATTATTATAATCATGGAGCACTTTTCCCTCTTTTATTTTAATTAAAATACTCTGTTTAATGCGGGAAAAGGGTAAATTGGCAACCATGTCTCCTCAAGTCACTGAGACTCACATCTAGCCATCCCATCATGTAGATCTTCTCGATCCAATTCCAACAAGCTATTACGCTAAGGTGTTTTGTCAAGTATTCCTCCCAGAATGCCACCTTAAGCGTAATTAATTGAGTTAGGCCCAATAATAACTATGTTTTCTTAAAGTTGTTGGAATGCGCTTGAACAAAAGGCAAATTGTGCGGATGATGGAATATACCAAGCGAATGCCATCAAACCTCATAGAAACTCCTCAAAACCCCTCCAAAAGCCCTTGGGCCCGCTGATGACACCAACCTGCACCTGTGACCTGTCTGCCCCCAACTCTGAAAGTCCATCCTAACCATGTCATAAGGAACACCAAAAAAAGGAACATTACAAATCCTCCCGCCCCAAGATTGCTTGCCCTCAAGCAATCTAAACCTGTGGACCATTCTGGTGGCCCAATGCAACTGAGACCTAATGCCCAGATCCCATACGAACCACTAGGTGATGCTCTGCCTCTGTGTCAACCCATCATGAATGGACCCCTTAATGTCTGGATCCCATACTGATCTCCCACTGTACATGTCATCAATCAATCCTCCTAGATCCCAATGCCACCATGGCCAATCATCGCCCAAGCCCCATGGCTCAGAACGTGCTATGTGTCCGGCTATAATTGTTGTTGCATAAATCATTAACTCTCTCCAATCTCGCCTCTGGCATAGGCCGAGGTCAACCCCTCTCTGTTAATGTTGGGCTAGTGCTACAGAAATATTGATGAACTGTCGGTCCACACCCCACTACCCACTACCCATTAAAACATGTAGTAACCCCCTCATCTAAGCGCCCCTGTTGTATTGTGCCCCGGACTAGGGTTGATACTCCTTCAAAAGGATACCAACTCATGATCTCCCGCCAATCTAAGGCATGGACTTCAGTGTAAGGAACAAGTCTACTATGTTGATGCTGGTCCACACTCAACTCATGTTGCTCTACCTGGTCAATCGATAATATCCACTGAGAGAACCCTACCTCTCTCCCTACAATGGGTACGAGTGGCCAAACTGTGTTGCACACCCTGTCTATGTACTCCTGGAGAGGGTTGCTGCCTAGAAACACTGTAGCTCTGTTGGTTGCCACTACACCTATTGGCACCTCATCAGTGGGTAGGCCCAAATATGGGTGCACCACCATCTCTAGAAGATCCTCTCTCATCTATCTGAAAGTTCCATACTCCTCTGGTCTACTCGTCACCTGCAAAACTACCCTGTCAACCTTCAACACCTCCCGAGGGCAAGTCTCTGTAAATACTGCCACCCTGCTAGTTGTTTGTACATCTGTCTGCTCCTCATCAATGGCTCACCCCAAGGGTGGCTGCTCAACCTCCTCCATCACGAGCTCAATATGAACCTCCAACTGCCTTGCCCCAAAAGGCTCATCATGCATATTGTGCCCATCGTCCTCCTCAGTTGACTCATGCTCCACCATATGTTGCTCATGCTGAATCACCGTGGATGACTCATCACCCTGAATGTCTCCCATGGGGTCCACTATCTACTCATCATATAGATCTAGCCTGTTGTCAACATCTCTACATGACTCATGGTCCTCGGAGGCATCCTCATATGAACCCATGGACTCGTCCAAAGAAAAATCCTTGCCCTGAGGGTTAAATGGAATCTCCGCCTGCTCTACCTCAGTTATCTCCTTAGTGTCACTCAAGCATGAGTGGTCAGGTCCCCAAGGTCCCTTGAAAATGAAGCAAAGTACCTTCCTCCTCATCTCATTCTTGTTGCATGACCCACCAAACCTGAGCAGCTCCTCTCTAGTCCTTTGTCTCCTGAACAGTCCAATGTTTTGCTCAACCAACCTTTCGGCCAGTTCATAAGCAACAGGTGAAACCAGTTGTTCTCTCCTCCAAATGGTCAACAATCTAGCCCGCAACTCCCTACAAATGGCATCACGATCTCCCATAACTGAAGACAAAATGGACAACATGTTTGCTTTGACCGTGTCAGGGTGATGTTTCTTAATGCTAAAGAAACATTGGAACATCTGATGGATCAAGTCATCACACCCCAAATCAAGCATGATGTCATAAGATCTAACCAGGGCCATGGCTTTTAGAATCTCAAGCTTCTTCCCAAAAGTAGGACCCTCACTGTTATCCAAATCCCGAAAGGTCTCTACTATCAGTCTGAAGACTCTCCTCATTATGTCATCACTGTAAGGAGGTATAGGTGTGGTCAACCTCATAATGTTACTGAGACAGGATGCAACTAGAAGTCTAACCCCTTCACAAAGTTCCCCCAAGAACTTGTATTGTATGAGAGCAAGCATAGCTCGTTTGAGAGCCCAAATTATTCTCTTCCCTTCTAATTCGTTCACTTCGAAAAGAAATGCATCTAGTTCATCTAGTTTGAAAAGGGCTTTCACTGTGACCCTCATGTGTTTCATATATGTCCCAAGTGAAAAGATATTGTGTCATATTTCTTGCCCCTTCTACACATCCTTTGGTTATTCTTTTTGAAGAATGGCATAGACCCCCTTTGAGAAGGGTTTGTTATTCTGCTGATCCAAAGTGGTAATGTTGCTTGCGGGTTTAAGTTGTTGATCAAGCTCCTTGAGGATGCCCTCAATGATTTCTAGTGACCTTTCAAAGTACATATTAGAATCATGGCCTTGTTTTGCTATCATATTCCCATTCTTTCTAGAAATTGTCACTGTTTTTTCGTGAGTGTTTGGTTTTGTTTTAAAAGACACAATGGTACAGGAATGCAACCATATCCTCACCAGCAACCACTATAACATTCAACAAACAAAATTAATACCATTCACTAATAAACATGTGTACTGTGGACAACCTGGAAATTGTGGATTACCGTAAAAATATACAGTGGCAAATATGCTCCAGCATAAAAAGGAGAACTGAGATTATAAATATTGGTGAATAGAAGCACCAATAATGGTTGTAAATGCCTAAGCCAATAGTGGGATACCACCAATTGTTCAAGATAATCTTTCCACACCAAATAAGCATACCCAATCTCAAATACGCAGAGAGTCCACAATGAAATAAATGTGTCATCCAGTATCCCATATAAGCTGCACTGTTGAGTAGGCAACTCAATGATACAAGTTGGAGTAAGCATGCCCAGGAAACCTTGATCTTCACTAGAAACTGACAGGGATAGGTCTAGTTGCTTATTTGTCTTTGTTGAAGAGTTTGACCAAGTTAAATTGCTCAGGGAAGTGCTTGATTCGCTCAGCAACTTGTAAACAAATGATTGGCCTCCAAAACATAGTAAACTCGGATTCCAATTCCTCTGAAATAATATGGTCCTCCCAGAGTTCTCGTCGTAGCCCAATAATTCAGCTTCCAAATATTCCAACCCGGTTCACTGACAATCACATTTTGGCAAATGAGATGATACGGCCTCCTTCAAAATAATTTGGGCACCATAGGGAACAACCCAGTTGTACGAGACCTCTGCAACAGTATATAAAGCTCTAAATCGGTTTGACCATAGAGATTATGCTTCGCCTTTATATCTTTGTTCACACAATAGAGATCGTGCTCTTCTTTTACACCTTCAACCCACGTTACATGCGCACCCGCACTCTGGCCAAACAATCAACCTTTTAGCTAACCAAGGAATGGAGCCACGATATAACTTGCCTAATCACCAATATTCAATGCTCAGCGCAAGCAATTTTAGCCTCTTCCCATGCGCTCTGCTAAATTTTATATATGCGTACTGTCTCCTACCTGTCGACAAATATGTTCTTTCTTTAGTCGTGATTTCCTTGTAGGTTCTAGAGCTACCCAACTGCGGCATAGTTGGTCCAATATTCAAGCTGGAATACTTCGTATTAGCAACTAGATCTCTTAGCGGCCACGATCTGCTGCTTCCTTTGACTTTACCTTATCAAACAAATGACTTTGTAGTTGTTTGATTTGATCGGTCTTTCACGTGCATGGTGCTTCCGAACTTACTCCACGTGATAAGGACACGTGCAATAATCGGTAGAGTCAGTCGATATCAGCCCCTATTAAGAATTATCCGACCCAACAATTTATAACATGTGACTTCGCTTGTAGAAAACGAAATTGGCACATCGTTGATTTTCACGGCTTCCTGATCTGTAGCGTGCACATTCGACTTGCATAAGATCGAAACTACCGCCCAAGAATTACGAACTTCAGATTTCCCCAACAATTTCATGCTCGACCCCTTCACTTAAAATTGTGATCCTCGTTGTGTGATCAAGAGCTACTGCAAAGTGCAAGTCGTTCTTATTTTTTGTCCCTTGACTATATTGACGATTCCATGAATGATCTCCTCGTTCCACGAACACGGACCATGAATTTGTGCACAACCTTTGGTCTGCTTTAGTCAACAGTACAGGAAGGCGACTTTTATAAAATCAACGTATATTTTAGCCCAAGAAAATTGTATAAATTCGATTTCTTAGGGAAGCAATCTCGGCCCCTTCAAACTGGTGTATTCAACCTCAACAAACTTACTTCCTCCAATAGGATAAATTCAATCCTGGAAATGTGGTCAACGCAATCCTTAAAAAAACAGGATTTGCTCTTCACATTGCATCATAGTTTAAGATCGATCCCTAGATTCTTTTCAAAATTGATCAGTTTTGGGTCGAACTGTAATAAAAACCCTCACGCTGGCAAGAAAACCAGCTTTGATACCACTGTAATGTCCCAAATGGAACAATTTGGGGTTTTCTTGAAATTCCAACTCAAAAATTTCATTCATAAAAAGAATATTGTCATGTAAGCAGAACAAGAGAATGCATGTAATTCAATCATACAATGAGCAAAAATAATTCTCAGCCTTTATTATAATCTATAAACTGGGGTTTTACATGCTGGAATAACAAAAATAGCTAAGATAGAATTGGCCTCAAGGATCTGCTCCAATGTTGCGCAAGCCCTCCACCAAAACTGAATTGAACTGCCACTGCTAAGCTCTCCTATGAGTATTGGATGAACTCACCAAGGGGAGATGGGTACTCGCCCAATCTCACTAAATCACCCGAGCGTTTCCGTCGTAGGACTACCAATGTAGTAGAGAACCGGGTTCTCAACCTCTCTTACAAGAAACGATATCAAATCCAAGATGTCCTCCAATGGCCTCCTCCTCCTCTTTTATAGATCTGATCGACCCCTCTAGAACCTCCTATTTTATTATTATTATAATCATGGAGCACTTTTCCCTCTTTTATTTTAATTAGAACATTCTTTTTAATGCGGGAAAAGGGTAAATTGGCCACCATGTCTCCTCAAGTCACTGAAACTCACATCTAACCATCCCATCATGTAGATATTCTCGTTCTGGTTCCAACGAGCTACTATGCTAAGGTGTTCTCCTCCTGGAATGCCACCTGAAGCGTAATTAATTGAGTTAGGCCCAATATTAACTTTGTTTTCTGAAAGTTGTTGGAATGCGCCAGAACAAAAGGCAAATTGTGCAGATGATGGAATATACCAAGTGAATGTCAACAGACCTCATAGAAGCTCCTTAAAACCCCTCCAAAATCCCTTGGGCCCGCTGATGACACCAACCTGCACCTGTGACTTGTCTGCCCCCAACTTGAAAGTCCATCCTAACCATGTCATAAAGAATACCAGAAAAAAGGAACATACAATATCAGTGGCATAAGAATATTGTGCGAAAATCATTAGGTAGTAATTATATGGCAAAAAATATTGTGCTCTTGTAGAAAAATCAACATGGTATCAGAGCATTGTTGAAAAAAGAGCCATTGAAGTCAACAACTTGAATGGCTTTTAGATCTCTTGTCAAAATGGCACCAAGTCTCAAAGTTGAAGACAATTTAGATGGTGCCATCAACTTCAGATCTTGGAAGACCAGAAAACCCCTTATCTTGGAAGAGAATGAGCTTCAGTAATATGTGGAGAAAGTTATACTAGAGCTAGAGGGAGCTAAGGAGAAAGCCAAGTATAAGAAGAATAAGCCAACACAAAGAGAATCTTGGTAGATTCCATCAAGGACCACTTCATTCCTCATGTTGTTGCATTGAAGACTGCCAAGGAAGCATATGATGCTTTGGTAGGATTATATGAGAGCAGCAACACTAGTAGGAAGTTAACCTTGAGAAATCATCTATGTAATGCCATGATGACTAGATCAGATTATGTTGTCTCGTATCTTATGAGAGTCTCAAAGATCATAGATGAGCTTGTAGCCATTGAAGATACCATTGATGATACAAAGCTAGTTACAGTGACTTGCAATGGATTCCCTTCTCATGGGAGTCGTTTATTTAGAGAAATTGTGCACAAGAAAAACTACCCAAGTTTAATAAACTATGGATTAATTATGTCCAAAAGGAGGCCAAATTATTGCCCAGGAATAGCTTGCAAAATTTGCATGATGAAGAAACTCAAGCTCTTGTAGCTCACACAAGGAAAGTTAAAGGAAGGAGGAACTTTGGAAAGTTTGATAATAAGAATACAGGTAGAAGACCTGCTCCTATTCAGGATGCAACAATGTTTTAAAACTCTAACTCCGACTCCGACTCGGCCAAGGGTCGACTCTGACTCAATATCGACTCGGCCGGCTCGATTTCAATGACTCAGTCGTATAAAAAATACATTAAATATTTATTTTTTATAAAAACACATAATTTTAAAGATTTTCATTCATGTTTCCAAACACACAGCATTAGAATATAAATAGAAGACAACATATGATCAAAGTAGGCTCATGAATATATCCATTATATCAAAATGGCACCCAGTGCACTGTCCAATACATACACGATGATGATATAGAGATCAAAACAAAAACACATAACCAAGGAGGCTAGAAATGGCCTCTACAACAAAAGTCTGTGACCAGTACTACTGGCTACTGCTAGAGTTGCCAACATCATCTGGCTCAGTGTTACTTGGGAGCGGGAGCGAAAGCGGGGAGCGGGAGCGACATTTTCAAAAGCTCCCGATTTGGGAGCGAATCCCGGAGGAGTTCGACAACCAATGTCACTAACATCAAGGTACATAGAGGGATTGGTGCTCTTGATTAAATACGAGTTCCATACCCTAATACATGACAAAATTCAATGGAAACATTGCAATCCCCCAATCCTAAAATCCTAAAACACTGATAAGTCTGCTAGATTTTGAATGAAATCTAAAATTCTACTTTCTCCATATGAAATCCAATGAGGCCGGAACCACTCTCAAACATCCTGAGTCATTTCATGGTAATGTTAAAAATTTAAGTAAAAGGATGAAAATGAAGATTAAGGAGAATGTCACTTTTACTTTAAGAATCTAACATTACCATGAATAGCATATCAATAGTATTAAATAGGGTTTGGGAGAGGGGAATGGACCCCAAAGACCAACAAACCAATTCATAAAACCATTTGGAGTCCCCCACATTCAGAAAAAACATTAAAAAATCAAAAAAATTGTGTTTTTGGGGGTTCACTGGCCGTTGTCCGTGACCCGGCCGGGTTGATACGGACTCGACCGAGCCAGCCGAGTCATGTAATGACTCGGCCAGCTCGGTATTAACCCGGTCGACTGAACCGGTCTAGAGGCCGAGTTGAAATTTTTTTTACCGACTCGGACCAACTCGGCCAAGTCAGTTCCGAGCCGGCTGGGTTTTAAAACACTGGGATGTAGGCAGAAAACTCTAGTAAGTAAATCATTAGCGTGTAGATCCTCTGTAAGTATGTAAGTAATTGTATTATTGATGAAATATGAATGGTGAGTTAAATCCCCTCAAACGGTGTGCCTAAATAGGCATTGATTGGCCACGAGGGTTTGATTGGTCATTCCTTTTAACCTTTCATTTACATAATTAATTTTTTATTAATGTTAATTGACTAATTAATTAATTAATTATTATATTATTTTTTTATGAACTATTTATTCATAGCATTTCCACCCCCTTTAGAGATGCATTGTCCTCAAAGCATAGACAGAATTTATCTTTTACTTGAATTTTTCCTTTTGAAAATAGTCTCAATAATTTTTCCCCACTTGGAGGGTAATTAATTTTTCCCTTCATTTTATTTTTTGACAATTTCTAACTAATTTTATTTTTATTTTTGCGAGAAAATATAATTATAGACTGAAGAGGGAATTAAATATTTTTCCACCCTCTAAGTGTATCTATAAAATATTTTGGTAATGGTGTTTTAATTATGATGAACCATTCACCAAAAATATTTCTAAACACACTTTTACATCAAGATAATTATAATACAATGATCAACCCTTAGAAGGGGAATTTAACATAGACACAGTCTCTTAAGACTCAACCAAATTCTGCGACACAAGACGCGTGATCTGATATGATAAAATACATTGACTCGAAAACACTAAGACTCACCTAAGACCTTGTCAATGAGTTCCACCCTAGCTTTGAGGTATATTTGGGAGAAAAACTCTGCCAGTTATTCGAGTATAGAAACACAAGTAATTGGGGAGGTTAAAAAACTCTCTAGAGTGAAACACTTTAAGAAGAATGATAGGCTTACCTAGGTGTTGTTACATGACTTAATAGTCATACTAGAATCATTTTTACAATACAAAAGCAGAATTTGGGATTACAATTATGATAATGACTGAAAAAAATTGACCATACTTTTGTACTCTGCTTCTTGGAACTGTTGACATGTACATAGTCAACAAGGTCCAGTAAGGCAGTCAAAGTATGGTGAGTAACCATTGTCAATCAGTGAAGGATGACATGACATGAAAAGGAAAACAAAAAAGGTAGACTGTAATTACATTAGTTTCCAACCTCAACTTGAGAGTCAAACAAATGTTACCTTAGTTTGGGTAAAGTCTGGTTAAGACAAATGTGGAGTACCACGACACAGTTCTAAAAGTTCTAACTTGCAATAGTAACGGCAGACTGAGAGAGGCCAACCAAGAGAATCAAAGATACTTCATCCTTAGACTACGAGAGGCTCCTGACATAAGTATATGTAATGAAAAAACTTTTCAATAGAGGTCCCTCTCGAAGGCTGACATCACTAGTATAAAAGGAGATTGCTGCAGATATCCTAAGACATGAGCAGCCAATTAAGCAGACCAGCAATCAATCAACCAAAAGAGCCAGCCAATCCAGATAGCTACTCAGCAAGTCTTGTTTTTGCTCAAGGACTATGTGTTGTTTTTGTGGTTAACAACAATTTTGTCACATGTCCCTTTTGATATGATGTAATGGAGCCAGATAGATATTTTGTCAAGTCATTGTACTGGAAAGGTAGCAATAACAGTCAAGCTTAGCAACATAAGAGATACCTCAAAGACCCTCTGTTTAGACTCCATATATAAATGGCAGGACATTTTTGTATTACTACTGTAACTCTTCTGTGAACATTACGAGAAGATTTTTAATACCCAAAAGGGGACCAGTAAATGCAGTTTGAGGGTTTTGTCAAGCACGAAGAATAATTTCCTGGCGCTTCCCAGCTGCTGATACCTGATTTGCCATTAGCTCCATGTAGAATGTTGAATGCACAGCAGGGCCCAGCAACAGGAGTGGAATCTTTCAAAAAGAAATTTCAAAAATATCAGCCTACACAGCATGTAATGCATGATGCTACTTGTTTGCCACAGTATTCTGGTAGTACATAAGTTGCTAAAACACCAGAGTGTGGTATTCAGGATTTTGGGCTGAAAAGAACATGTCTCCATCTCCCATTGTTATTTCCTCAAAAGTGGTTTTGGAATAATTGAAAGAGCTGTCAGATTCTGGGTTTACATGTAGAGTCAATGGCTTCTGGCCAAATTAACCAGCTCTTCAAAGTCAGTAGAGACACATAAGACAAATTCCAATTACCTCATCCGTTGTTTCTATACAGGTTTTTTGGTTAAATTTGATTGAGAAGCTCAGAAAGAAAAAGCTTTAGAAGGAGATCTATGATTGTGGGGAATCCAAAGTACTAGACTGCTTCTGAAACAAAGGTACTCAGGCTTGAAATTGACTACTCTCGCTTTTACTTTATTCGAGTTTGAGTAAGAAAAAAAGAAATAAATAAATTATATTAACGTCCACAAATGACAATAACAGATCAATAAGACTAGAAGTTACAAGTTTTAAAGGTGATGTGGGAATGTCGTGTGAAAATTCCTTGAACTGCAGCAACTGGGAATTATTCTCCTAACTTTAACAGTTTATCCGTCTTCTATTAAATTATTAACAGCAAATAGCGAATAATTCTCATTGCAATTCTTCACAAATAAAATATGCTGCGGAAATTAAAGAATACGGGACTGAGAAATAGATGCACACACACAAAATAATGACGCCGTTATTTTTGGACAAATGTCCCTGGAAAAACCCCTAAGGGAAAATCAGTGCAGTAGATGAGGGTTTTATTATTATGCAGCAATTTGAGAAAATATTACAACTAGTTGCCTAACTAGCAAACCTCCAAAAATCCATTGATCTCAACTGGCAAAATATACTGGAGACAAAATGTCTCCTCCTGCAATCAACTCAGCCTCTCTCCAGCCACTTGCACTATTATACTGGAAATGCCTAGATTTGGCCTCTGGAAATTCATACTGCCTTGGAAACCCTTCCAAGTGAGTCGTCCTACCTCCCTCTACCACTAGAAACCACTCGCTCTACCTCCCGGAAATAGATCTGGCCTCTAGCAACTGGAATGCGGCTCTTCCGGCAACTCGCACTAGGAATCTGGCTAACTTGCACTACTTTGTACAACCTCCTCTACAAATAATTCGCCCTCCTCTTTCCTGCTTCCCGAAAACTAGAAACACTGAGGAATTTTTCATCCGGAATCTCTACTCCCAAATTTTTGTTGCTCCCTCTTTCAATGCTTTTCCCTAGCTTCAACTACGCCGCGTTGAAAACCTACAACTAGGTGGTAGAACTACTCAAATGTTTTATGTGTCTTCCCCGATCGCCTTCGACATGCTCTTATAATCTGTCATTGGAGTGTCAAAGGCCACAATTTAATCTCCATCGATGGCCAAGATCAATTTGACTTCATCAATAGAAGCCTCTAAAGAAAAATCGACCTACCCTAATTAATTAACCACTTTTCTTAAGTTATACTTAAGAAATAATTAAATGATGGCTAATTAATTTAATTAAGGTGTTTCCCAAGCTTATCTCATGAAACCTTTTCAGGGTTTTGGAGATCTAGTGTTCCTTAGCCTCTTACACATAATCCAAGACTATAACACTTGTTCGCTACTACCAAACCATCAAAAACTAACACTCCCTCTTAGCGAGGAAGGTGTTCTCCACTATACCCATCTGTTCTCGAAAGTAGATGAACTTGGCTCTCCCTAGAGCCTTTGTGAGTATATCAACCACCTGTTGGTATGTGGGAACATGTTGTAGCTGAACTAATCCACTCTACTAGTGTCTAACAACTGTTGTACCCCCTTTCTTCACATCTTCAAGCTGAACTTACTCCCTATCACTAGAAATCACTTTGAAGAAGTAAATCTAGCAAACATTGTCCACCATGCTATTGCGCATACTCTAATTTCACATTGTTGATGCTTCTATGCTGCTATTATCACTGCAACTGTGTGTCGATCGCTTAAATCTTGAAGGTTAAGCTTCCATAGGGTTGCTCCCTCTAAAGCTAGACTCCCTTTGAGTCTCAAACTCTCTCTGATCTATTGTGTCACAGCAACTGGTTCTTCAACTGTCTCTTGACTCTCTAACTGCAACTAGCACTGCACTATCTGCCGAGCCCCTGACTGCACCCAATTGGCTCTACAATTGTCTCTCGAGTATCTAACTGCAACTAGCTCTACACTGTCTCTCATGAATCTCACTTCGCGTTGCTGACACCTTAGATCCTCCTGCCACATACTATTGTGGGCTCCCGTAGCAAAGGTATTGATCCATGTGAGGAATATACACAGCAACTCGATCTGATCTACTGATCAAGCCCTCTATGGCTAGATCTAGATACTACCCACTCTTGCATACTAGAGTATCATACTCCTCCATCTGAAGATAATGTTGCAAACATCGTGAACTCGTCCTCTAACATGGCGGACAAGTCATCTATCTTTGTCAAGGTTGTTGTCTACTTCCTGTTCTTGTCCTTCTTTCTCTTGGGACACTGGTTAACATAGTGACCAAACTCACCACATCCAAAGTGCTTGACCTTTGACAGATCCTTCTTCTTCTCTCCTTTCGAGTCTTGTCCCTGACTGGGACCTTTCTTTGCTTTTCCCTTTCCTGCAAGGGCTATGTTCTCCTCCTCCTTCTCTACCTTCAGTCCCTTGTCGTTGTTGTTGGTAGGACCATCAACAAGACTGAACCTCAGCTCCTCCTAAGTGAAGTCATTCCATAAGTGCTCCCAACCTAGAAGTTTGTCTCACCCAAAAGTCACTTGGATGAATGTACACCACACCTTGGAGAACGCATTGAGTGTCGTGCGCACCAACCCACTATCAAATGGTTTTTCTCCTACAGCCGCAATTTCATCTCTGACTCCCTAAATTTTGGTGAGATAGGAAGTAACACTCTCACCCTTCTATGTCTTAGTGGTCTTTAGCTTCTCCTTGAGAATCATTTTCAAATTCTAAGATGAATCCTAGTACAGCTTCACAACGGCATCCTACATGTCCTTTGTTGTTGTCTTATCCACAATATGCGAGACGATATGATCCCGAACTCTGTCTAGGGACAACCTCTTAGCTTTGGCCATCTCTTTCTTGAAGGTTGCCAGCTATTGTGGATCTGACGGCTCAACTATTATTATCATCACATATTCCTTAACGCCATGCGAGTCTAGAAGGAAATTCATCCTAGCCTTCCAAATGCCAATGTTTGAGGCTTTGTCCAATCTATCCTGATCTTTGAGACCTGTTGTGACCATCTCTGCAAAAATTAAAAAACTGGAGAAACATACGAGCCCTGTTGTGACCATCTCTGCGAAAATTCAAAAGCTGGAGAAACATACCTGGAAGTCTTCTTCTCCTTATGGCAAAAATAACTCAGACTCCCTTTTGCACTCGCACTCCCCTCTTGGAATGCACAAATCTACTCCTAGGTAATTTGCACTTGCCTTTGGTGTCCTTCTCGGATCTCGCACTGCCTACTACTCCTCTCAGGGCAACTTGCTCTACCTCTGAATGTCCTCTGGCCCTAGCACACACACTATTGACCCTGAAGTATGCATTGGATGGACTAGCAAGTCTGCTACGCCCTTCTTCTGTTGGAAATTACAATCTCCTTTCCTCTTCCTGGAAAATTGGAAACCCTCTGAGAATTTTACATGAAATTCCCTTTGTGTGTTTTTCTCTTCCTCCCTTGCGCTAATATGTTGCTGCAAAATCATTGCACTAGATCTGCTCTGTGAAACATTGATCTACTCACTAGAAACCCTTTCCAACAATCCAATTGCTTGTTGCTACTACTCTTGATGCAAATTGAATTTTTCCTTCACCCTAAACTAAAAATTGATTTCCTGCCTCCAGCAATTTGCACTACTTGGCTGGCCTACGAAGATCTGAAATTTTGTGCTTTAAGTCTCCCTCTGAAACTGTACAATTTCGCTTCCTTTCACCTAGAGCCTCTCATCCAATCTTCTCTGCTTTGATACCATGTGAAAATTCCTTAAATTGCAACAACTGGAAATTATTCTCTTAACTTTAACCTTAATTAATTAACTTTAATTAACCATTTTTCCTAAATTAGGCTTGGGAATATTTAAATGACGGTTAATTAATTTAATTAAGGAGCTTCACAAGCTTATCTCATGAAACCATTTATGGGTTTTGGAGATCTCGTGTTCCTTAGCCTCTTAGACACAATCTGAGACTAGAACACCTGTCCGCCGCTACCAAACCATCAAAAACTAACATGTCACAGGCAAGTTGTTAATTTTAAATAACAATGGTATGTTGTATGTTTCAGCACAATTTACTTCAATGTTCCTTATCAGCCCAATGACAATTTCCAATTATATTCAATAGTAATCACATTAACTTAAACACATTGACAGTAAATGCAGATAGAACATAAAAACATGTGCAAAAGACAAGCCAAAACAACAGGACACAAGATATGGCGGATGTAAGGGAAAAACCCCAATGTGGGGAAACCTTTTGATCAAATCTTCTTATTATTCTTCAATAGTTCAGTAGAGAGAGAGTACAAATATCAAATTAACCTCCCCAAAACAGTCCTGACAAATCAGCAATCCACTGCAGCCCTAACCAGAAAGTCAACATTGGTCAAAGAAGCTCCAAAATGTCTTCCAAGCAGCTCGATCAACAACAGATAAATTCGGCCTTCCAAGAGGGTCAAAGTCAGCGCAAAACAGATCAGTCAAACTAGTCAAAGGAGAGAGAAAATTTTGTAGTAAATTCTATAGTCAAATCTGAAGTCAACGTTGAAGTCAAACCAGTCAAACTGTCTCAATCACCTTGAAAACTTTGCCAATAAATGTGGCCTTAAAAATTGGATTTCTACCCATAAGAACGAGGTCAACGCTGGTCAAAAGAACCCAAGTCAACGTTGATCAACATTGCCCTGTTTCTTAAAATTTTCGACCAGCAAACATACCCGGAAATTCGTCCTCCTTTCACACATGCGAAGTAGAAAAGGTTGCCTCCATGCTGTACGAACCAATCAAGAGAAGAGAGAGAGAGATATGTGATGAGATGAGTGATGTCCAAATGAGAGAGAGGTTACTCCTATTTATACACTTTGTTGAGGGTGAGGAAACACATCTATTGGGCTTCATGAGCCTACATTTGACTGAGGTCGACCTTGACAATTTGTGCATGAGAGAGAATAAATTCAAAATTCTATTTCTGCTTGTCAGAATGAGATGATATTTATATCAAAATTGGACCCCTCGAAAAGTGGAATCCAATGCAATAATCATCCCCACCATATGAGTTGTCCTAAGGTGGAATTTGTCTCTAGTTGCCAATTTTAACACAAGTCCTAGGTGCAAAATTAAGAACAAGGATAAATAGTACAACGGGGCAAACACAAGAGGTAAACCCTAGAAAAGAAATAAAAATAGGAATTGTTCTACCAAGAAGACAACAACCACTTTGATCCCAAGGGAGAAGATCACCTAGTGCTTTTGTCACCAACCATCATGATGGTACCAATATATAGCCTGAGAATGTCCTCTAAGGAGTGACGTAGCAATGGCCTAGGCCAAGTGGACCTGGTTGGATAATCTTGGTAGAAAACAAGGTACTACCTATTGGAGTGTTAGTTTATCGTAGCAGCAGACAAGTATTCTAGTCTCTATGATGTGTCTAAGAGGCTAAGGAACACGAGATCTCCAAAACAAAGAAAAAGTTTTGCGAGATAAGCTTGCGAAACACCTTAATTAAATTAATTAGTCAATAATTTAATTATTTTCTAAGTTTAACTTAGGAAAGTTGGTTAATTAAAGTTCATTAATTAAAGTAATCTAAGTGATCTAACCATTGATCGAGATTAGATTTTGGTCATTGGTTGCCCAACAGATGATTATAAGAGCAAGTCGAGGGCTGGGAGAAGGGGCATTGAGTATCATTTGAACAGTTCGACTACCCAGTTTGCAGCGTTCAACAAGGCACACTTGAAGCTAGGGAGAAGCTAGGGAAAGCATCGGAGCGAGGGATTAGCAGAGATTTCGAAGGAAGATTTCCTCAGTATTTCCAATGTCCGAGAGACAAGAAAGAGGGAAGCTGAATTAACTGTAAAGGAGGACATACAGAGCAGTGTGAATAGCCAGAAACCCTAGTGCGAGTTGCAAGAAGAGGCTAGTTTCAATTTCTAGAAGTCAAATCAGTGTTCCGGACGCAGAGCGAGTTTGTTCCAGAGTCAGATTGAGGCTGGAGGTCTCACGTAGAGGCAAATTTATGATTGTACGAATTTATTCAGCCAGGTAGTGCATGTACTGGGTTGCAGTGAGTGGCTAGGGAGAGTGCGAGCAAGCTAGAAGAGGCCAGATCAACTGCAGAGGGAGACAAGTGTGTCTTCCAGTATATTTTGCCAGTTGTAGATTGTTGGAGCCTTGCAGTTTGGCAAGAAGATTATTGTACTCTCAATTCGCTGAAGAAATAATACAACCCTCATCTGCTGCATTGGTTTTCCCTTCAAGGTTTTTCTAGAGACAATTATCCAAAAACAACTGTGTTAGTTTTGTAGGAATTTACAGGGTAAGTTCCTCAGAAAGAATACCAAAAGGACACCGCTCACAACTAGATCTCAAATCAATACACCAGTATTTTTGACGTGGTTAAAACCCTCAGAGTGCAAGGAGGGAAACAGTCCACGGCCTGTCCCAACGTGGGTACAGACAATTTATTAATCAAAGAATGAAAATTTACATAAGCTTCTCTCATGCACGGATTACCCGAAAAATGACCCTCCATGCGCTTTAAATAGAACTCATGGACCAATCGGGTGTCAAGCCACGGATCAAGTGTCGATAATACCGAGGTGAGAGTGAACCGTCGGATCACTACATATCGTGACCGTCGGATTGTAAGTTACAATATGTACAACGGTAAAGAAAGACACTTTACCTAACTCTATACCTAACTCTAAACTAGACCAAGTTGATCTTAACTATATCCTATGTGTCGGAATATCCTAACATCCCCCCTTAAGAACAACTTGGGATAGGATTGAAGGATTTACAAATATGACACAATAGGAGAAGGAAGGAGGCACTAGAGCCTATCCCCCCTTAGTGACAACTTCCTGAACTCTAAGCATATATCGAAGTTTAGTGAACTTCGCCTCTGTGAGAGCCTTTGTGAAGATGTCTGCAATCTGATCATCTGTTGGACAATATTGTACTTCAAGAGCATGGTCATGAATGAGTTTTCTGATGAAGTGCATGTGTAGTTCGATGTGTTTGCTGCGCTGATGCTGGACTGGATCTTTGCATAGCTGAATGGCACTTTGATTATCACACCAAAGGGAGGTTGGATGCTGCTGCTCAAAGCCAAACTCTGATAGGATCTGACGAAGCCACAAGACTTCCTTACTAGCTTCCACGGCACCACGATACTCTGCTTCTGCTGACGAAAGAGAAATGGCAGCCTGTTTCTTACAAGCCCATGTAATAGGTCCTGAACCAAGAGTGAAGACATAACCGACAATAGACTTCCGATCATCAGGGTCACCAGCCCAATCAGAATCAGTGAAACCAACTAACAGAGGAGCTGCTTTGGCACTGTAATGAATCCCAAACTGTACTGTACCTCGAACATAACGAAGTATTCTTTTGGCTGCTTTCCAGTGACTTTCACGGGGGTTTTGCATAAAACGAGCAACAAGGCCAACAGCAAAGGAAAGATCAGGACGAGTATGGGTTAAGTACAAGAGTTTTCCTACAAGTTGACGGTATAAGGTAGCATCAACTTCAGGAGAAGAACAAGAGACTGAAAGTTTGACTCCAGACTGAAAGGGAGAAGGGGCTGGCTTACAGTCTTCCATGTGAAAATGACGAAGAATATCACAAGCATACTTGGACTGGGAAAGGGAAATACCCTCCTTGGATTGCAAGACTTGAAGACCGAGAAAATAGTGTAAGTGTCCTAAGTCTGTCATTTCAAATTTCTTTTTAAGGATAAACTTCACATGGTTTATAAGGTTGGGATCACTACCAGTAAGGATAAGATCATCAACATAAAGAACAAGGATGATAAGAGAGTCACCCACTTTCTTGGTGTAGACAGTATTGTCAGAATGACACCTAGAAAAGCCAGATTCTAAAAGAAAGCTATCCATTTTGGCATACCAAGCCCGAGGAGCCTGCTTGAGACCATAAAGGGATTTCTTAAGTCGACACACAAGGCTTGAGTCTGTTTGTATGAAGCCAATGGGTTGTTCCATATAGATTTCTTCCTGCAAGTCCCCATGCAAGAAGGCAGATTTAACATCCATTTGATGGACTTCCCATTTTAAAGAGGCAGCAAGGGAAAGAACAAGGCGGATAGAGTTCATTTTGGCAACAGGGGCGAAGGTTTCAGTGTAGTCAATTCCTTCAACCTGTGAAAAGCCCTTAGCAACAAGACGAGCTTTATGTTTATCAATTTTGCCATCTGGTCCATACTTGGTTCTGTAAACCCATTTACATCTTACAAGTTTTCGTCCCGTTGGTAGAGGAACAAGATCCCATGTATCATTTGTCATCAATGATGATATTCTTCATTCATAGCTGCTTCCCAATGTGGATGGCCTGAAGCTTCTGCAAAAGTGTCAGGATCATGATTTACTGGAGCTTGAACCAGTAAAGAAGAGGCTCTTTCAAACTGAGAACGTGTACGTCGCTGATCTGTAGGATCACCGGCAAGATCACCTGCTGCATCTCGAGTAGCACGGACCCATCTTGGAAGTTGAGGATCCTGAGAAGGTGGGGGAGGATTGTCATCCTCACTTTCATCATCTGAAGAAGAAATGTTTTCAAAAGTAGAAGAGATAGGAAGAGGTGGCACATCCGCCGGACTAGGCTCGCAGGCCGATTTATTTTCATCAAATTTTACATCTCTTCTAATGATAACATTTTTGGACTTAAATGGAATAAGTCTGTAACCTTTTACATCTTCAGAATATCCAACAAAAGTGCATTTCTCACTCTTAGGTTCTAAAGCTTTATGTTTTTCATCTGGAATATGGGCCCATGCTTCACTTCCAAACACACGAAAGTGACTTACATCTGGTTTAATGGAACTC
This sequence comes from Pinus tabuliformis, assembly GCA_031772625.1. NCBI lineage: Eukaryota > Viridiplantae > Streptophyta > Pinopsida > Pinales > Pinaceae > Pinus > Pinus tabuliformis. Next base: position 1,008,910,945 of record CM062816.1, read on the forward strand.
CAAGCTTCTTCTGGAGTGATATTCTCTAGAACCTTAGTAGGAGTGCGATTGATTATATAATTTGCACAATTAATTGCTTCGGCCCAAAAACTAAGACTGAGTCCTTTAGATTGCAGCATACAATTAGCCATTTCCTTTAAGGTGCGATTTTTCCTTTCAGCTACACCATTTTGTTGTGGAGTGTATGGAACAGTATGTTGCATTTGAATTCCATTTTCAGTGCAAAAGTTGATGAATGTGTTTTTAACATATTCTCCACCATTATCAGTTCGTAGCTTAAGAATTTGATGTCCAGATTGTTTTTCAACAAAGGCTTTGAAGGCCAAAAAAGTGTTAAATACTTCGCTCTTGAGTTTTAAGAAGTATACCCAAGTGCGTCTGGAGAAATCATCAATGAAGGTTAAGAAGTACTTGCAACCAGAGAATGAAGCAACAGGAAGAGGACCACATAAATCACTGTGCACAAGCTGTAAAGGGGCTGAGGCGTGCCAAGAGGCACGTTTGTCAAAACTGTCCCGATGATGTTTTCCGAGTACACATCCGGAACAAACACCATCTCTGCAAGATATCATAGGAAGACCTGTCACCATATTTTCTTTACATAGATGCTGAAGGGAGCGATAGTTTAAGTGACCAAATCGCTCATGCCAAAGTTTGCTCACTTCATCATTATGAGCAACAAATGCTGAGGGAAGATTTGATGACCCAAAGTTGTGAAACTTATACAACCTTGTGGAATCATCAGCAAGACCAGTAGCTAGAATCTGTTTAGGATCTTTTAGATCCTTGATTACAACATCATGAGGTGAAAATTCAACAATTTTGCCTTCACCTGAATGAGTTATCTGATAGACAGATAGAAGGTTGGAGGATAAGGTTGGAACACATAATACATCATTAAACTGACCATTGTCTAGATGAACAGTTCCAGTCCCTACAACACTAAGAGATCTATCATCACCAACATATATATTTTTGGTGTTACAATCTTTTAAAGAAGAAAACATGGCTTGGTTTTTGGCCATGTGATAAGAGGCTCCAGAATCAATGAGCCACTCATGAGAATGAGAAGAAGAAGAAGATACATTTAAAGCATAACCAGACTGAGATGATTGACAACGACATGCAGAAAGTGCCATTCCGGAAGTTGAAGTTGAAGTAGGCTCCACATGGATGTTATGTTTCTTCATTGCGGCTTCCAAGGCTTCCATCTTCTTAAAGCATTTAGATTCTAAGTGGCCATCTCGATTACAAAAGTTACAATGTCTGTCAGTCCTCTTCCATTTGTTTTTATTGGTCTTGTCATTTTGCTGAAATGATCTTTCATCTTGAGGCTGAGTTGGTTTAGGACCATTCCTTTGAGGATAAGACTTCTTAGGATTCTTTGAATTTGGTTGCTGCTGGGCGGCTAACGCTTTCGAGGAAGAGTTTCCAAGATTAAGAAGACCAAGGTGTAAGAGTTTTTCTTGTTCTCTTATTAAGGAATCACAAAAGGAGTCAAAGGAAGGGGGTTTGTAGTCTTTGCCTTGACAAATGAAAGCTTCCCTTGTAGAATGGAAAGTGGAAACAAATACAGAGTAGGCTGGTCCCAACTTAGTAAGGATGGAATAAATAAGGTTACCATCTTCTTTCTTAACTTTAACACCTTCCAAGAGATATCTAAGGGTCTTGAATTTGGACAAGAAATCTTCAATGCAAGAAAAATTATTAGGATCCAAAGTAAGCAACTCATTCTCAAGTTGATGGGCTCTAATTTCATTTTTAATCCCAAAAACTTTAGCAAGTTTTTCTAATGCTTCATGAGGAGTTTCAATTTCTGCAATGTGGAATCTAAGATCAGGAGAAACAGACATTCCTATCAAACCACGTGCTTGATCTTGTCTATTTTCCCATTTTTCCGCCTTGTCTTCATCTTTGGGTTTCTTCTCTTGGTCTGTGGCTATTCTGAAGAGACCTTTACTTCTAAGTAAATCTCCCATGTAGGCTACCCATTGGAAGTAGTTAGTGCTGTCAAGAATGACTTGGCATGGACTTTCCATTTTTTGAAAAAAAACTGAAGCTGAAGATGCTGAAAGTAAGTGGTCCAATGGATAGATCTCGAAAAAATAGGCGGTTTTAAAAAAAACGGCTCTGAAAAAGGCTTCCGGATGAAGAAGTTATGGCTTTTTGAAAAAAAATTGTTGACGTTGCCGGCAAAGTGCGCGAATGTGCGGGAATGAAAAAATCCGCCCCCACAAAATGGAGACTTGAACCCAAGACCTCTACTCTCTTAAAAAGTCTTTGAACCAATTGATCTATACAAAATATTTGAGAGAGAGAGAGAGAGAGAGAGAGAGAGAGGGGGGGGGGGCCTCGATTTGCGTGCTTGCCTTGGGAAGGCTCTTTTCCCCTACAAAACACAAAACACAAAACCCAACACGAATATGCAAAGAAAAACGAACCTTGCAGCTCAAAGTTAGCTTTAGCAAAAAAACTAGAATTTAAAAAAAAAAATCTCAAAGTTAGCTTTTAACCGAAAAACTAAATATTTTTCTCAATGTTTCTGATTTTCCAAGATCACACTAAGGTGCAGGGAAAAGAGCATACGCATGAGAAAAATCTTTTCTTTCTGTTTCTGATTTGCCCAGATCGCACAGAGTCGCAGGGCAAAGAGCATACGCAGAAATGAAAGGTATAGATCCGGGAAAAAAAGGCTAAATAAACCGAAACCGAAATAAGCAGAGAGAAAATGACAGTAAACTGCAAAAAAAAACACTGTATACCTCCCGATCTGAAAAATGACGCAGCTAGGGCTACCGGAAACCTTTTCGCGTGAAACGAAAGGGGTTCCTCACTGAAACAGATGCTCCGAACGCAACAGAGCAGTCATCTCGGCCCGAAAGCAGTCAGAAACAGCAGATCTAGGAAACGACAGCCGCATGCAGTTCTACCGGCTTCAGATTTGGATCACCAACGGACGCGGCCCTCAAATAGCTCTGATACCATGTAGGAATTTACAGGGTAAGTTCCTCAGAAAGAATACCAAAAGGACACCGCTCACAACCAGATCTCAAATCAATACACCAGTATTTTTGACGTGGTTAAAACCCTCAGAGTGCAAGGAGGGAAACAGTCCACGGCCTGTCCCAACGTGGGTACAGACAATTTATTAATCAAAGAATGAAAATTTACATACGCTTCTCTCATGCACGGATTACCCGAAAAATGACCCTCCATGCGCTTTAAATAGAACTCATGGACCAATCGGGTGTCAAGCCACGGATCAAGTGTCGATAATACCGAGGTGAGAGTGAACCGTCGGATCACTACATATCGTGACCGTCGGATTGTAAGTTACAATATGTACAACGGTAAAGAAAGACACTTTACCTAACTCTATACCTAACTCTAAACTAGACCAAGTTGATCTTAACTATATCCTATGTGTCGGAATATCCTAACAAGTTTTTGTGTGTGCATCTATTTCTCAGTTCTGTATTTTTATTTCAGTGGTGTTTTTATGGTAAAGGATGTTGTGATATTCCCACTTAACAATATTGCTAAGGGGCAATATTTTGCATTTACACTTATGAAAAGTGGGTTATAGGACCTGTTGACCACTCGAGTGGCACCTGATAATTATATGAAGACTCCATGCCCAAGGATGTACCAAAAGACACGTGTACCATCACATATCATCAATCAATAGAGTTTTTAAACTCTACTTCTATCTTCTCATCATCTTTCTTGTACCCAGATTTCACACCCTAAGGGAATTGTAATAAGTGATACTAGTAATGAGGAGCTTTTGAGTCTGTAACAGGCCTACGATGTTGGGACTCGATCAGCAAACAAAAACACTTTGGAGTGTTTTTTTATCTGATTAATTATCCCTTCTTTTTTAAAGACAAATAGTTTTCTGGGTTTTTTCACTCACTTTCTACCCCAAAACTAGGGTGACGGTTTGAAGGTTGAGACCCTAACACATCTTAGTGTCTAGAGTCTATGTATATTACTATACTAGATCACACACAAAATTTCGTGGAATTTGGTTAGGTAGGTAGTCATTTTTTACTTTTTTAGATTTCCCGCAGGTCAAAAATTGCAAATAAAATTGTATTTAAGTTGTAATAAGTGTAGTCTAGAGAAGTTGTATGGAGTATGAGTAATAAAAATTACCCCACCCTCAACTTTCTATTGTGACACACTTTGAGGCATTAATAATGTGTTTTGGACCCTCAAAACCCATATTCCTAAGTTTAATGGAAACTGTGGCATTTAATTAGGCTAGAATTAAATAAAATAGAGAGAAATAAATTATTCCATGTGATAGAATGTCGTGGAAATGACTTGGAAATTATCATAAGTCAAAGAGTTGAGTCAACGGACATGTGGAAGATGACTGAGCACACTGCATCCTAAATATACACCATTATTTCATAAAATCGAATTTATTAGAACTCATGTACTAAAGGAATATTCTACGGAATATTTAGACTGAGGATTTCATGGGGCCTTCTCTCACTGTTAGCTCGAGTTGCTTCTACACTTAGCACTTCACATGGAGGATTACGAGTTTCACTTGAGGAAATCACGCAGTTCCTAGGGATCTGCACAGAGCATCTTTGGGATCATCATCTGAAGTGGCGGCACTTGGTTCGAGTTTGATTTGGTTTGACTGGAGTTATCTCATTGCTTTGGTTCACTCATGGATATGTTTACTATGCCATATATGGAATTCGATTTCCCTTGAGGTGCACATATGGAATTCGATTTTGCTTTGGTGTCTCTATCTTCTCCACATCGAACTTGACTTATCTTTCCTTGGGATTTGCTCCAAGTTCAGTTCTCACATGCATTCTTCCTTGGGATTTTCTCCCAACTCTCTATATAATGAAGTTATGTGCATCATATTGTATCATGTAATACAAGATATTGTGCTTAAGGAGACTCTGCGGAATTGTATTCACTACTTGCAATTTAATACAACAATCCTTGGGGTAAAGAATGAAGGTGTTCTTCTCCTTGCATATGTGGTAAATTCTTGACTTGTTATGCTTCTATTTATTTCTTCATGTCATTGTTTATTTCTTGCTTGTTTCAAGTTATGTTAGTATGCAGTTATCTCATATTAGCATAAGAATTAATTATTTGCTTTAGGAAAAGAAGTCTTCTAGTGGATAATAGATGTATCTCTAGGAATTCTTTCCACTGCACTTCTTTAATTTCATGTCGATTTAATGATTTGTGGTGAAGTTTTGTAGAGGAATCATTATTTAGTCAATTTTTTCAAGCGTAAGGGGAAATTCTCGAAGGAATCAACTCATTCTTGAAAAATATTCAAGGAGAACCCGCATGTGTTGAACTCCAAAGTCTCATCTATATCTTATTGTGTCTTGCAGGGATTCTTTCAAGTTTCTTAAAGCTTTTATTTCTTGCATCAAAATATCAAACTTAAAATAATTTTAGTTATCACGTATTGCACTTCATTTATCAATATCTGGCTATTTCAAAGAGCTAAGTTGTGGCTAGTCAAAGAGAAGAGTTTGCTCATACTCTTTGGTCTAGCCTCTTGTAGATTATTTTTTGTAACATACTTTGTAGTTATCTTGAGCTAACATTTGTTGTTATAGATTGTTTCTAACCTGTTCTCTTGCAGGGACTTGTAAGATTCATCATCAAAAAATTACTTACAAGTTTGCATGCAGTACCTTGGGGCTCAGATTTAGTGATTACTTCCACCTTTAGGCCGCATTCATCTTGGGCAATGTCTTGTTCTCCTTGAGGGAGACCGAGTTCATTTTGGCCATCTCTTTTTCTCTGTTGGTCGTGGCCATAGAGAAGGCTTATTTTCTCTTCTTCAAAAAAAAATATGCATTTTGTTGAGCCTTTGTGGGCCTCAAATTGCAGAAATTTTCAGCGAGAGAAAGTCTATGGTTTGATGCCAATTTGTTAAGACTTTCCTTGGATTTTAAAGAAGACTTCATTGTCTTTTCCTTCTTTTAACAACAAATAAAATTTCTGAGTTTGGGAGCGTGGGTTTTACCCATTGGTATCCATATCTCTCCACCTCTTGGAGAGGCTTGGTGGTTTGACTTTGTTGGTTTATTTCATTTTGCATGTATATCATCTAATTGGGAAATTAACACAACATGCATCACACTCATTTTGCATGCACTTTAATTTAATTTACTACATGTTTTAAATCCATAACAAGTTTAGATTTTTTGCATACAAACACTTTTTACTTGATCTTATTTGACTTGAACATAGTTCCAAGTTTACTTATGCTTCACCATTAAACACATTTTACATGCATCAAGTATTTGGACAAATTTTCTCCATAAAGTAACATTTTATTTCATGTCAAGTAAGTACATTTCAAGTTGAAGTTAATTTTCATTATTTGGTTAATTTATTTACGTGCTCCAAGAATTACTAAAACTTACCTCGAACTTAAGTTGGTTGAATACACTTTTTAGGGACACTCTAACTCTATTGACTCCTCATTGTGAGATCCAAATATTTGGACGAGGATGAGATCTGAGGACTAGAGTTCAATTGTAACTTTGTCTTAGCACTAATTAATAAAATAAACCAAGAACAACAGTCCATCACATTTGCTTTGCTTGCAAAGTTCTTAAACTTCTTGTTATCTTGATGGTTTAAAGTCTCTCATGCAAATCTTATTTCAAGAGGCACTTTGGATGCAGGCATTGTAATCCCTTTTAATTTTGCAACAAGTTTAATTTTCTTGTACTTGGAAATTGGCTTATCTTTTGGTTTAATTGCATATTGTTATGAATGGTCGATTTCACTTTCAAGTACTATTATTTTGAGTTGCAAACTTAATTGCATATTGTCATCTTGGTCTAACATTTGAGTTCTTTTTGTTATCTCATTCTCACACGTAGATTTCTAATTGTATCTTTTTGAGTAAGATAGTTTCCATGCTTTGATTTGTAGACTTATTCATCTTAAAAGCATTTACAATATCTTGTGCTAACAATTTATTGTTTCACTTTTTAGGATTACTTTGGTTTTCCATTTGAAAGCATTTCATTCCATTTTAGGCAAATACAATTTCATTTCTTAAAGAGAAATATTTTGCAAGCACTAGTGTTTTATGTATTTCATGCTTATCTTATGTATTGATGGTTATTGCTCATATCAGTTTTTGCTTATAAATCTTAACGAAATAATCTATTTAACTCTAACAGCTCAGCTAAAGCATGGGTTGAGAAGTTAGATGTCTACTTCCAACTCAACTAGATGACGAAGGGGGAGGCAATTAAGATTGCCACGTTGCATTTAGAGGGAGAAGCCCATGACTGGTGGTTCCATGGGCTAACCACGATGGGGCATGCAGGGGTTACAGCCTATGAGGATTTCACTAGGAGGTGTTGGAGCGTTTTGAGAGGAGAGACTTGGAGGAGCACTTTGGGGAGTTGACAAGGCTCAAGCAGACTGGGGAGTGTTGAGGCCTACATTTCTAAGTTTCTGAGATTGTCAGTGATGGTACCTGATCTATCAGAGGCCAACAGGGTTTTCATGTTCATAGAGGGGCTAGTAGAGCCACTAAGGGGATTGGTGAAGTCTAACAGGCCCCCCACCTTGCAAGACGCAGCTTGGAGAGTGTGAGACTTGCAAGATGCTCTACCCAAAACCAGAGCATCGGTACCACCCAAACAGGGGTTCCAGCAGAGGGGGAGAGACACTAGGGCTCCACCACCGAGAGCCAACCAGGGGCGAGGATAGTTGGATGAGGAGACCCGAAGAGATCTCCAGAAGAGGAAGCTATGCTTCACTTGGTCAGGAATAGTGGGCACCAGGCCATAGATGCACAACAGGTAAGGCCCACTACAATGAGGTCTACTCTAATAGTGACTAGTAGGACGATGTAGAGTTGGAGGAAGGTGGAGATGACAGCGTGGCACACGTGGAGAGGGGACCACCACCACCGCCACCACCGGGGGAGCCCCTTTCGCACCAGTAGGAGGGTCCTTGCATCCTTACGTGGGGTACCTAATTTTTTTACATTGAGGATCAGTGGCACAATGCAGGGGCAGCGTGTCTCAGTTTTGGTGGAGAGTAGGGCCACCCACAACTTCATCAATGCATAGATGGTGCAAAGGAGAGGGATCACATCTGAGGAGTTTGAGGGGTTTTCAATCCTTGTGCCGGGGGGCAAGACCATGCAGTGTACACACTATGTTCCCACTCTGACGATGACTCTAGGGAACTATTCAGTCACAAACCATTTCTTTGTGGCAGATGTACCGGACACCAATGTGGTGATGGGTGTCTAGTCGCTCTATTCTCTTGGTCAAGTAACTACTGATTGGAGGAAGTTGGACATGGAGTTTATAGGGCCAGATGGCAACTTGGTTGTCCTTAGGGGCATGCACTCTTACCCTCCACAGATTGTTCCAGCACACAGCGTGGAGGCTGACCTGAGGCATGGTGACATTGAGTGGGCAATGGAGCTAAGGATATTTGAGGCTGGGGGTCAGGCCAGGCCACCACACCTTGACGTACAGGCCATCTTATACAAGTACCCGATAGTGTTTGGACCTATGTTGTAGGAAATGCCAGATTTAGTGGCGTACCAGTACCCAAGAGGACCCAAAACGCCGAAATGGGCTTGAAACGTCCTTGAAACATCGTCGGTTGTAACGTACGTAGTTTCGCAATTCTGAAATGCTGGACAGTACGGCCGCGGTATTTTGGCAGAGTTTCGACCACAATAGGCTGAGTTTCGGCGGCCAAAAAGAAAAATATAATTTTTTTTGGATCTTTTTCGGCCATCTCGAGGAGTGGAAAGAGGGCATGGGCCCCATCTACACAAAAACACACTAATAAACTAATTTTTATGTGGTTGTTAGCTAAATTTAATAAAAAAATTACAAATGGAATTCTCTAAAAACCCTATGAGCCTCTTCTTTTTGTTAAAAAGGCACTTCATTCACTCATTTCTCACACGTTGTTTTGCAAGAAGAGCTTCCTATAGCAGCAGCAAGAAGTTTATTTGTGTTTTGGAGCATGGGCAGCAAGAGGAAAGCCATGAGAAGCAAGAGGAAGAATGTGGGCAGCATCTAGTTGGGTGAGTTTTCATTTCCTAATTTTGCATCATTCATGGCTTCTCAAAGTAATGTTTCAAGAACCCCTCAATTGGATGAGTTTTTCATTTTGTATTAATGTAATTTTGCAACAATCATGGCTTCTCAAAGTTGTGTTTCAAGTGCCCCTAAATCCACTGAAGCAAGCAGGAAGCAAGAATATTATCCTCTATAGAAGTATGTTACCAAAGTCAAGCAGATGGGTTCTGGTGGTACATGGGAATGGAAGTGCAATTTATGTAAAAATGAAAAGACCTTCAAGGGGTTTTACACAAGAGTGAAGGCTCACATTGTGCATGAAGAGATAAAGGGTATTGATGTGTGTGCACATACCAAAAATGCAGAGGTGAGGGCTAAATTCAAGAAAGAGAGGGATGATGTTCATAGGTTGAAGGATCAAAGAAGCAAAATCGGCATGAGCACTACCAATCCTCGCATGTTTGATAGTGTAGAGCCAAGGATTGTTTAGAAAGCAAGAAAGTAGGGGGCACTAGAAGTAGAAGCAAAGTTATCAAAGCCATCAACTCCAATTCAAGACAACAGATTGGTGAAAATGCTTGATAGTCAAAGGAGAGAAGAAGTTGACTCAAGAGTGACAAGGGCCATATTTTCTTGTGGCATCCCCTTTAATGTGGTTCAATCCCCATATTGGCAGGATTTGGTGAGAGCGATTAACAAAGCCCCTCAAGCTAACAAAGGCCCAAACTATGAAAAAGTCAAAACAATTTTGTTGAAGAAAGAGAGGCAACTTCTTAAGGATGTTCGGAAACCAATTCGTAGCTCATGGGGTAGTACGGAGGTTTCTATTCTCTCAGATGGTTGGACTAATACAAGACGAGGGCCTTTGATTAATGTCATTGCATCATCACCAAAAGGAGCCATGTTCATCAAAGCAGAGGATTTTTCAGGTGAGATAAAGGATAGTAAGTTCATTGTTGATATTTTAATTTATGTTATTGAACAAGTGGGGTCAGAAAATGTGGTGCCAATTATCACAGATAATGCACCTATTTGCAAAGTTGTAGGCTTGATTATTGAGAGTAGATACAATCACATATTTTTTATTCCTTGCATTGTCCACAATTTGATCTAAGTTTAGAAGAGATTGAGGCAAAAACAAAATGTATTAGGGACGTCACAAGCAGGCTAGGGAGATTATAAAATTCATCACCAATTACCACCAATCTCAAGCAATATATCGAGAATACTCCAAAATGGAGTTGTTGAAAGTTGTTGAGACACAATATGCCTCAAACTTCATCATGTTGTGTTGCCTTGTTGATGTTATAAATGCATTAATGAGTATGGTGGTGGGCCCAAGTTGAGCTGAGTGTAGACAAATAGATTCAGAGAAGGGAAGTATGGTGCGGAGGGTGTTGGTTGATGAATATTGGTGGAGCAAGATTGATTTCTTGCTCAAGTTCACATCATCTGCATTTTATCTTCTTCGAGTTGCAGACACAGAAACATTTCTTAGGAGAGGTTTATGATGGCATGGATACCATGGTTGAAAAAACTGTGGAAATTATTACACAGAAGGCTCCCACTCTTCTTTTTGTGGATTTTGATTTTGCTGAACAAGTGAGGTCCATTATTGTTACCAGGTGGAATAGCTTCAACACTCCATTACACACTTTGGCACATGCTCTGAATCCAAAATTTTATGATGAAGAATTCATTGTTGAAAGCAATGGGAAGAGGAAGGCTCCACATAAGGACAAGGAGGTGGCCAATGGAGTGAAGAAAGCCTTTCAGAGGATATTTCCAGCTTCTTTACAAACTGATGTAAGGCAAGAATTTGCCTATTTTGTTGTTGGATTAGAGGATTTTACAGACATATCAGCTTTGGATGAGAGGAGGACCATGGACCCAGTTAAGTGGTGGACTTGTCATGGGGCAAGTGGTGTTCATTTGCAAAGTCTTGCCACTCGTATTCTATCACAAGTGGCAAGCTCTTCATCAGCAGAACGGAATTGGAGCACCTACAGTTTCATTCATAGTGTGAAACACAACAAGTTGCGACCGCAGAAGGCAGAGGACCTTGTATATGTGCATTCAAACATACGCCTTGTGGCTCGTAGGGGTGAAGAATATACAAATTGACCTCATAAAGAATGGGATGTGGATGCAGAATGTCCAGATTTAAAGCTCTCTCTTTCTGCTCTTGATATTTGTGCCAGTCGTGATGCAAGTGAAACTGGAAGCACTAGTAGAGTTGCCTCTTCTTCTGAACAAGCATCTTGTTCTATCTTTGTTGATGAGGATGAGGAGTTTTATTAGTTATAATATGTTAATCTAGCCATGATTGTCTTTAGTTCATGTTTTATTTTAGTTTTAGCACATATAGCCTCACATATAAAGGCTAATTTTGGAGTCTTGGATGTAAAGCCTTGTCTATAAAGGCTAATTTTGGATATTTGCATCATGTAATCATCTATTGGAGTTAATATAAATTTGCATTTCCTTCTAAAATGTCATTTATACGTCTCATTCTTTCTTTTCTTGCAAAATAATGTGTTATAATTTTTTTAATATTGACTATTTATAAAATATATATATGACATTTCAGGGAGGATGGCGTGAGAGTGCATGAGGAGAAGATCAGGGCCATCTGGGACTGGCCAATGCCCTGGAATGTGACAGAGTTGAGGGGTTTCGTGGGTATATGTACCTACTACAGGAAGTTCGTGAAGGGCTTCTCCCAGTTAGCAGCTCCCCTCACTGATTTGACAAAGAAGGGGGCATTTGAGTGGACAGATGGGGCGCAAGAGGCTTTTGAGCGCCTCAAACAAGTTATGAGCAGTTGCCTAGTGTTGGCACTTCCAGATTTCGCACAACCCTTTGTACTTGAGTGCGATGCATCAGGGGAGGGCGTAGGAGCGGTCTTGATGCAGGGGGGACACCCGATAGCTTTCGAGAGTCGGAAGCTACTTCCCCACAAGAGGTTATACTCCATATATGACAAAGAGGTGTTAGCCATCATGCATGTGCTAGCCAAGTTTAGGCAGTACTTTGTGGAAATGTTGAAGGAAATGTAACTAGGTTCGATCTTCATAAATGTACTTTTGATATTTGTATTTATTCAAGAAAAGAAATATTATTTTTATAATATATGTCAATGAGTTTCTTGCTCATTGAAATAGGTCTATAGCACAAGTTAAAGTGCTATAGGATGACGGGTACAGGGTGATGAACGAGGTGATTTACTATTGGGACCGGATTTATTTAGTGCCCAACTCCCAGTTGAGGGAGAAGATCATGCAGGTTGCCCATGACTCACCATTAGCAAGGCATCAAGGGTTTACCAAGACATACAGGGCTATCAGGGAGCGCTTTGCATGGAGGGGCCTTAAGGATGATGTTTTGAGGCACGTCCGGGAGTGTGATACATGCCAAAGGAACAAGGGTGAGCAAACACACCCTGCTGGGTTGCTACAACCTCTTCCTATCCCTAAGGGGAAATGGGAGAGCATCTCGATGGATTTTATTACCAAGTTGCCTACAGTCCAAGGCAAGGACTGCATATACATGGTGGTAGACAGATTGACAAAATTTGCCCACTTCTTCGTTATTTCAGCTCGATCCTCGGCCTCACAGGTGGCTGAACTGTTTTTCAGGGAGGTGTTTCGGCTTCATGGTCTTCCAAAGACCATTGTCAGTGATCGGGACAGCAGGTTCATGGGGGGGTTTTGGCAGGAGTTGTTTCAACTGGTGGGCACGGAGCTCACTCTAAGTACTAGTTACCACCCCCAGACTGATGGGCAGACAAAGATCGTAAACAAATGGCTGGAGGGCTACCTACACAACTATGTGACGGGCCATCAACATGCATGGATACGATGGTTGCATTTGGGCGAGTACTGCTACAACACAACGTACCACATGTCCATAGGTATGTCCCCATTCAGAGCTTTGTATGCTTATGATGCATTGTCTTTCGCTGATGTGATGTTTTGAGATAGCAAGGCCCCATGGGCTAAGGACTGGATTCAAGAGAGCCAAGGTATTTTGCGGGCTCTCAAAAATAACCTACAGACTGCACAGAACCAGCCAAAACTCTATGCTGACAAGGTCCAAGTAGAAAGGCAGTTTGAGGTTGGGGATTTGGTCTTCCTGAGACTTCAGTCGTACAAACAGTCAACGCTCAAACAAAAGGGGGCCGAGAAGCTCAAGCCCCGCTTTTATGGGTCATACAGAGTCACTAGGAGAGTTGGGGAGGTGGCGTATGAACTAGAGGGTGGAGGAGCCAAGTTCACAACATTTTCCATGTGTCTTGCCCGAAAAAAGCACTAGGGTAGCGAGTGACAACATCTACAGAGTTACCACCCATGGATGATGAGGGGCATTTGGTTCTGTATCTGAAGGCTATTCTGGACATTCGTGAGGGACACTTGTGAAACAAGGTTATCAAGGAGTTTTTGATCAGATGGAGGAATCTACCGAGGATGCCACTTGGGAGGGAGAGTAGATACTTTAGCATCTTTAATTGCAGTTGCTTGAGGACAAGCAACATTTTGGCGAGGAGGACTGTGATATTCCCACTTAGCAATATTGCTAAGGGGAAATATCAATTTTTCTAATTTTGTCATATTTTGCATTTACACTTAGGAAAAGTGGGTTATAAGACCCCACTTGAGTTTTGGAGCTAAGGGAAGGCCCAACTTAGGAGAAAAAGAAGAAAATCGAAATGTTGGTGGATGGTAGGGACCACACAAGGAGAAATACAACCCCCCTTGGAAATATGCATTCGTTGCAAGGAAACAATTGGGAATTCGATGGCTAGGCCCCACATGGGCAATTGGGAGGCACAATGACAAAAGAGGAGGAGGCACCCATTTTGGGCATCTTTGATCATTTGAGCATTCACCTTGACTAGCACGCTTGAGTTGGAGGCCAAGTCTGCATGCGCTATTGAGCACAAGAGATTTTCAAGCAAGAATCTCACCCCTTGCTTCGATGGACTTCGAGTGCCAGCCCTAGGAGGGAATTCCCATCATTTTCATAACGATCCAGGAGCATTACAATCTGTGTGTGGAGGAGGTTCAACAGTCACTGTGCAGGATCGACGCAGATCTTTTTCGTGCCACACATGGGACTCAAGGAGAGGAGGAATTTGGGGCTGAGATTTGTGGATGAGTTTCGGGAGGAGTTTGCAGGAGATTTCAGTCATTTTGGGGACTTTCAGCAACAACATTTACAAGTGGGTCGAAATACCCAGCAGTTGGAGGAGCTAGGGGAAATTGGGCCGAAATTCCGAGGTCAACATTTGGCAAATTCTTTTGTGGGTTTTTGTGGGTTATTGGAGGAGATCTCGGGGTTAATTTCCTGAAATTTTCTAAGCACCGGAGGAGGTCCTAGCAGCCATTTCTTGCAGCGAATAGCTCAATTTTAAAGGGAGATCATCGAAAAGCCATATGGAGATCAGTTGGCAGCAATTGGGGATTTGTCTTCATCACTGGGGTTTTGCTAGCTTTCCTTGAACAAGCCCAAGTGCACACTTTCCAAACATCAAATTGTAACCCTGTGATTTTATAAGAAAATGGCTTAGAGCAACCCAACTTTTGGCTCAATTTACGGTGTATGTGAAAATTCTATCTATTGCAGCTACTGGAGATTATTCTTGTAACTTATAAATTAATTTTGCAGTTTATTTACTACAGCAAATAACGAATAAAATCGCAGTTGCAATTTTCACCATACAAATACTACAGAAAGTAAAATACTGGAAACTTGAGAAATTCTAGCACACACAATAAAATTGACACAGTTATTTTTGGACAATTGTCCCCGGAAAAACCCAACTTGGGAAAACCAACTCAGCAGATGAGGGTTTTATTATTAATGTTCAGCAGCAAATCTGAGTACAATAATTTAGATGCCCAACTGGCAATCTAATCTGCAAGAAACACTAGCAAAAATATTATGAGAATTTTCTCACCCCACAGTGATTTTTTGCCTCTAAAATAGCTTCCCCAACCTCAGTGTGAGAGGCTTGCGTCAACCTCTGCGCAGCCCCTACGCTGGCCCTCTAAAGATTTCGGCCTTCCTTCCTTTGACTCTTCCGGGAACTGAAAAAATTTCTCCCGAAATGTTGTTGCTCTTCTGCTCCACCTGCTACTCACCCTCTGGCTCTATCTTCTCTGCTAAGCTGCCGCTACTGAGAAAATTGAATTGCCTAGGCAACTAAGTATTTGAACTGGATGATCTCCATCACCACATCCACTTTCTTTTATAATCCATTGTTGGAGCACCAACGGCCAAGATTGAAACCTAATCAATGGCTAGGATCATTTCTGGGTCAATTTGTGTGAGTTTCTAGATGATTCACGCATTATCTCAATTAATACTAATTAATTAACCATATTCCCTAAGTTTAGACTAAGGAAATATTTAAAATTTGGTTAATAATATAATTGAGACACTTCTAGGCAGAATTTCTAGAAACAATTTCTAGGATTTGGAGATCTCATGTATCTAGCCTCTCCACAAAATTTTGTGGCTAGAACACATCTGATGCTACAAAAACTAACACTCCCTCTTAGCGAGCAATGTGTTCTAGAGTTGTTGCCCCGTGTAGCAACACCTTGTCTCTGCATCATCTCCTATCACGTTGTTGATGTTTGGCTGCTATTGCCCACCAACCACTGCGCAACTCTGAAATAGACAAACTTAGCTCTCCCTATAGTTTTCGTGAGTATATCTGCAAACCTCCTCTTCTGTGGGAACATATTATACCTGGATTTTTCCTCGTTGTACACAATCTCTGATGAAGTGACACTGAATATCGATGTGCTTCGACCTGTCATGAAACACTAGATTCTCAGAGAGCTTTATGCAACCCTGATTATCACAATAGACATTGGTTGCCTCCATCCTCTACCTGAAAAAGCTTACTAGCAGCTTCCAAAGCCATATAACTTCGTACGTAGCTGTGCTAGTTGCCATATACTTTGCTTCTACAGAGTTCAGTGATACCGACTTCTACTCCCTGCTACACCAAGAAACCATCCCTGATCCAACACTAAGGGTATTGACTACGAAGCAAATGTCTGGCATAGTGTTGACCAAATACAAGGTGGGGCCAACATCCTTGTCATTTGATGCATCTGTCTTCTTCCAGTTGGTAATCATTGGTGTAGACATGGATCTACAATCCTACATTATGAACCTCTTCAGAATATTTGTAGCATATCTTCCTTGCCCAAGGAAGATCTCCACATCCTTCTGCCACACCTCCAATCCTAGGAAATAGTGCATTAACCCAAATCCTTCATGTCAAATTATGTTGCTAGGTTCCTCTTGCAATCCTCTATGAGCCCTGATGATCTTCTCAAGAATAGATGATCCACATACAAAACAAGAATTAGGGGCTCATCCTCTACCATCAAATAGTAAAGGTTGGGATTTGTGTCACTCTTGACGAATCTCTTGACCAAAGAGATGTGGGATGCTCTTTCAGGGATATATCAGAATCCTTTCGAGCAGTAGAAGATGTTGCTGAAAGAAAAGTTGAGGAACACAAGGATGCAAAAGGGTGAGGGCATTGATCCCTTTCGCACCAGAATTCAAGATATCCGAGAACAGCTTGCAACCGTAGGAGAAGCACCTCAGACTACAGAGCTTGTGTGTTTGGCCTTGAACAGTGTCACTGTGGAATGGGAAATCTTCGTCCAAGGTATTTTGGGGCGAGATACATTACCAGGATGGGACAGGATGTGGTCAGACCTACAACAGGAAGAGATGAGACAATCTCTAGTAAAGAGCTCCATTAGCGCAAGCAGCAACAAGGCATTAGAGGAAATTTCAGCCTAAAAGTGGCCTCCTAGGGAAAAATAAAAAAATAATAGTTAAAATAATAAAATAAGAGTTATGAATTTTGGAGGGAAAAGAAGAAAACTACTTCTTTTAATTGTATTTTTGGCTTATCTCCCTATAGGTTTACTCAAATTTCAAGTGTATCTTCAATTTTTGTCAATGTGAGTCTTCTCAAAAGTATGCATAATGGGTACTCATTGTGAAAATTCCTAAATCAGAATTCCTACTGCAGCAACTGATGATATTTCTCCTATTTGTTAAATTCCTTCAAACAAATTACTTGTAGTTTCCTACAGAAAATATCGAAATACATACACTGCAACCTTCACTTAATTAAATATTATGCAGAAACAAGAGACTGAGCAAGAAAGAAAATACAACACAAATGACATCGTTATTTTTGGACAAATGTCCCCGAAAAAACCCAATGCGGGAAAACCGGTGCAGCAAATCTGAGGGTTTTATTATTATGCAGTAGTAAATTTGAGTACAATTCTTGGATGCTCAACTAGCAATCCGATACAGAGAGAAACTGGACAAAACGAATGGTGAAGTGCTCTCACCTTGTCACTGGGAGAATCTGAGTCTGATCACGCTGAACTGGAGCCTCTGCGCAGAACTGCATCACTCCCACGCAGTTCCTGCGTCACCCCTGTTGGGTATCATGCTGCTCCTCTGAACCCTCTGCTAGCTGGAAAATCTGAATCTCTGCCTCTCGGTCTCACACCCCGGCTCCCAACTACTGAAACTCGATTTCCTCAGCAAGAATTTGATTTCCCTCTAAGGCCTACGCTGCCACTGCATCAGCTTTACGTGGGCCAGCGTTTACCTCTCTTTGGACGTCGTTCTACCCTCTCTCTGCCCTGTACTCTCCGGCCTAGGTAAACTTCCTTCTTCCGAATACTCACTGCCCCACTGCAAGAAATCTACTCGATCAGAATTTCCTCCTGAGAACTTCTCACTTCAGAAATTCGATCTCTTGATCTCTCGGTGTGTTTTCCAAATGACCCTCAAGCTCCCTTAAATAATCTTCTCGTTGACATTCAACAGCCCAGATTAAAAGTTAATCAATGGCTAAGATCATTTTAGCTTGATCTTCGTCTTCTTCTAAAAGTTACACCCACAATTAGATTAATACCCATTAATATTTTTAATTTCCTAAGTTTAGACTTAGGGTCCCATTAAAAAATATTAATTATTTTAATAAAATTGTCTCTGAGTGGAATTTCCCAAAACGCTTTCTAAGTTCTTTGGAATACATGTGCCCAAGCCTCCCTGCAAAATTTGAGGCCTAGAGCACATCCAATGCTACCCCAAATCAACACTCCCTCTTAGCGAGGAATGTGCTCTAGCAATATACGTTGTTGCATACTGCTTTGACTCTAAAGCATCGTCCTCTGCACTGCTGATGTCTGACATGTTGTCCACCAACTACTGCGTTGTCGCTGCTGACACTACCACTGTCAACACTGCATTCGTACTACAGCTCCCTCTCAAGTGTTGCATCTATGCTGCTGCTAGCACTGCCACTGCCAAATGTTATTGCACTGCAAATTGTTGCTACTACCCTATCAACAATGGAAAAACATCCAAAATTACTGAACTAACTTTGTTCAGTATGATACCATGCAAGTGTTGGAGCCTGACTGCTACTAGTCTTTGCACTGACCCTCTGAATCTACTACACTGTTGCTAACCTCTACTCTATGCCATTTGCACTGCTTCTGACTTCTGCTCTATGCCATTTGCACTACTGCCAACTCTGTTATGAGCTATTCAGTCTCTAGCGCTCCTAGACACTGCAACTATCTCCCGACACTCCTCAGTACCATCCGATACTATGGATACTATGGATACAGGGAAGGAGGAGGATGTAGAGGAGAGCAGTGGGGACCATGATGATGGGGACAGTGATGCTGATTCTGATGCTGATTGATGCCTTGAGGCTTGTATACATGTAGTTGTTTTATATTTTCTATTTCTATTTGCCATTGGCATTGCACCAACACTACCTATGTAACACATTTTGATTTGATGACTTAATGAGAAAACTACAGTTGTCAGTGTGTTTATCTTACTATCTTGTAGTTGTAAGTTGTCTTTCAGTTATGAATTATGAATCATGATTTAAATTTTTAATAGATTTATCATTTATGTGACCAGTACCACTGACATTTATTTGAATTTTGTATGTACTATGCATGCTAATAGCTATAGATGAAGATCTATGTTTGAAATCAATAAATTTGTATCATTAATTAAAATTTGTGTAAGAAATATGATAATATCTAATTTTTAATATATTATATATATATATATATATATATTTTTTTTTTAATATATATATATAATATATATATATATATATATTTTTTAATAAAAAATATATAACGTGTCCTGTTATGTGACCAGTACCACTGACATTTATTTGAATTTTGTATGTACTATGCATGCTAATAGCTATAGATGAAGATCTATGTTTGAAATCAATAAATTTGTATCATTAATTAAAATTTGTGTAAGAAATATGATAATATCTAATTTTTAATATATATATATATATATATATATATATATATATATAATATATATATTAATAAAATAATATATAACGTGTCCTAACGTGTCCTGTTCCGGGGGGTCAGCGTGTCCCGAATCCGACACCACGAATCCCGAATCCTACGTGTCCTGAATCCCGTGTCAGGTGACTTAGGTCCCCGGAAAAACCCAATGTGGGAAAAGTTGAAAACCAGTGCAGCAAATGAGGGTTTCTTTATTAATTCTTCAGCAGAAATTCAAGTACAAGAATTCAGACAACAAAACAGAGGAAAAATACTGAGAGAAATTTAGTGATAAATTTCTCACTCTCCACAGCAACTCCCTGACCCCGAGATGGACCCTAGTCCATACGTTGGTGTCTCTGCGTCACCCTCTACGCAGTGCTCTAGTGGATTGTGTCTCTCCTCACGCTGTCTCTTCCGGAATTCGTCCTGCACTTCCCAGACCATTGCTAATACCCTCTCTCTCTCTCCTGCAACTCACCCTCTGGCTCTATCTCCTCTGTTGAACTTCAGCCACTGAGAAAATCAATCTGCCTGGGCAACTGAGTAATTGTTGGTGTGTGTTCTCCAAGCCCCATCGAGTTTCTTCTTATAATCTCTTGTTGAGACATCAACAACCAAGATTAAAACATAATCAATGGCTAAGATTAACTAGAACTCGATCCATGTCTTTTTCTAGAAGATTCTCACCATGACTTAATTAATACCCTTTAATTAATCATATTCCCTAAGTTTAGACTTAGGAAACATTAAAAACTGATTAATTATTTTAATTAAGTCGTCTCTAGGTGGAATTTCCAGAAACGATTTCTGGGTTTTGGAGAATACATGTATTCTAGCCTCTCCACCAAATTTCGTGGCTAGAACACATTCGATGCTACAAAAACTAACACTCCCTCTTAGCGAGGAATGTGTTCTAGCGTTGCAATCCACTGAAGAACCACCCCGTCTCTGCACCACCTTCTGTCAAGCTGTTGATGTCTGGCTACCGCTGCCCACCAACTACTATTCAACTCTGATATGCATTACATCTGCGGTGTTGTTGAACCTACTGTACTGCTGCCAACTACTGCATTTGCACTGCAGCTCCCTTTCATCTGTTGTTGCTACAACTTAGAATCCATTTGTTTCTGCTACTGAAACGAGTTCTCCACCATACCCATATGTTCCATGAACTAGATGAACTTTAGCTCTCCTTAGAGCTTTCGTGAGTATGTTTGCTACTTGATCTCCCGTGGGAACATACTGCAGCTGGATTGCCCCACGCTGAACGCAATCTCTGATGAAATGACATCTGATATCAATGTGCTTCGACCTATCATGAAATATTGGATTCTCAGAGAGTTTTATGCAACTCTAATTATCATAGTAAACACTGGTCGCTCCCATCTTCTTCCTGAACAAACTCACGAGCAGCTTCCTAAGCCATATAGCTTCGCACGTAGTTGTGCTAGCTGCCATATATTCAGCGTCTACTGAGCTCAGTGCTATTGAATTCTGCTTCCTGCTGCACCAAGAGACCATCCCTGATCCAACACTGAAGCAGTACCCGGAGGTACTTTTCCTGTCCACTAAACTACCTGCCCAATCTGCATCTGTGAATCCGCATAATCTGACGTCATCTCCTCGAGTATATTTCAACCCATATCCAACTGTTCCACACACATATTTAAGAATGTGCCTAGCTGTTGCCCAATGTACCATTTTCGGTTCTACCATGAACTAACTAAGGGTATTGACAGCGAAACAAATGTCTGGCCTAGTGTTAACCAGATACATGAGCGACCCAATGAGTTGTCTGTACAAGGTGGGGTCACTTCCTTGTCCCCTGATGCATCTCTCTTCTTCCAATTGGTGATCATGGGCATCGTCATGGGTCGACAATCCTGCATTCTGAATCTCTTCAAAATATCTGTAGCATATCTCCCTTGCCCAAGGAAGATCTCCCCATTCTTTTGCCACACTTCCAATCCTAGAAAATAGTGCATCAACCCCATATCCTTCATGTTGAATTCTACTTCAAGGTTCCTTTTGTAGTCCTTTATGAGCCTTGATGATCCTATCAAAAACAGGTCATCTACATACAAAACCAGAATGAGAGGCTCATTCTCCACCATCAAATAGTAGAGATTGGGATCTGCATCACTCTTGATGAATCCCAACTGCTGCAAATAACTGTCAATCCGACCATACCACGCCCTGGGTGCCTGTTTGAGCCCATATAGGGCTTTCTTCAACCTGCATACATGAGTGTGCTTATCATGAGTTCCGAAGCGTTCAAACTGCTCTATATACACCTCTTCTTCTATCACCTCATTCAAGAATGTTGTCTTGAAATCCATCTGGTGAATCTCCCATCCTAACTGCGTTGCTAGGGATATAACGGATCTGATAGAAGTATATCTGGCAACTACGGCGAAGGTCTCCTCATAGTCTATTCTGTCCTTCTGTGCATACCCCTTCGCCACGAATCTAGACTTGAACTTCTCTACACTGCCATTTGCAACGTACTTCATCTTGTAGATCCATCTAGAAGCTACAACTGATCTGTGTTTTGGTCTAGGCATTACCTCCCAAACATCATTTGTCATGATAGAACTGTATTCTTCTACCAAGGCATCCACCCACACCTGATGTTGTGCGACTTCCTGAAAGCAAGAGGGTTTTGTAACCTAAGCTACCAAATCTTGATATCTATCAGGTTGTCTGTGTTGTCTCTTGTCTGTATTAGGAGCTCTGACAAATTCCTCTACATCCCTCAAGGTTTGACACACTTCCCTACTGGCTCTACCACTAGTGGTGGGAGGTTCAATCAGTTCCTCCTCCTGTTCTCGTTGCTCCAACTGCTAAGAACTCCCTGGATCTCCTACCCCTGAGGAGACACTGGTACTAGTCACCACACTCAAACCCTGTGACTGTCCTCCTGCTTGTCCCATTTGTTGTCCCTACTGCTGGACTAATGGAACTTCTGCTGACTGACTGATCACCTACAGGCATTTCTCGAGATCTTCTAAAAGCTTTGTCTTCCATGAACTTTACATCTCACCTGACTACAATCTTCCTGCTGCTAGGAATGTAGATCATCAATGCCTTTGAGGTCTCGTTATACGCTACAAGGAACCCCTTCTCTGCAGTCTGACCCAATTTACTGCGTTTTTCATGTAGTATGTGGCAGTAAGCCACACTTCTGAATATCCTCAAATGACTTACTTCAGGCCTCTTTCCTGTGAAGAGCCCCTCCGGCGTTTTCTTCCCCAATGCTCTATGAGGTGTTATGTTTTGAATGTACACCGTTGTGTTGCATGCCTCTGCCATAAGAATCTAGGCAAATGTTGGTCATACATCATAGCCTTTGTAGCCCCAACTATTGTTCTGTTCTTTTGCTCCACTACTCCATTTTGTTGAGGATTATATGGAGTTGTCCATTCTCTTTTGATGCCTTCCTTTGCGCAGAAGTCTGTGAAGTCTTTATCTGTGTATTCTCCACCATTATCTGAACGTAGCACCTTGATCTTTTTCTGTGTCGCATTCTCTACGATAGCCTTGAACTCTCTGAATCGATCAAAGACCTCATCTTTGGTCTTTAAGAAATAGATCCAGGTCTTCCTGGAATGATCATCAATAAAGGTGACGAAATATTCATCGTCGCTAAGAGCTCTAGTGGACATAGGACCGCAAATATCTAAGTGTATCAATCCCAACACGCCATTTGCTCTGTTGTCACTTCTAGGAAATGTTGCCTTTGCGTACTTCCCAAGTACGCATCCTCTACACACATCATCGTGCTCTGTGCTAAGAACTGAAACTCATGTTACAGTTTCTCTGAGCATCCTAAGTGCTCCATGTTGTAAATGTCCCATCCTCCTATGCCATAGTTCGTTCAACTCCTTCCCACTGCTATTATTACTGCCTATCAGTGCCATTGGAGAATCGAGCTGCAACCTGTATAACTTGTTGCTCCGAGCTCCAATCTGTCTCACCTTCTTCCAGCTAGAGTGTTTGACATACACTTTCTTCCCCACGAAGTATACATCGTACCCTTGTCCTGTAACTGGGACACTGAAATTAGGTTCATACCCAATCCTGGCACATGCAGTACATTAGTAGCGTTGGTGTTGGTTCCTGTTTCTATCTGAAATTCTATGGTGCCTCTCCCTACCGGAGTACATTTAGTTATGTTGCCCATAGTGATCTGGAAGTCCATCTGCTCCTCTTGATAGCTAGAGAAATATTCTCTAACTCCTGCCATATGAGCTTAAGCTCCACTATCAATATACCAGGCACCTGATGATGCTGAACCTGACAAGCACGCGAATTCATCCTCCAACTTGGAAGATAATTCTGAGGCTTCCTAACTGTTGATTCTATCCATGATTTTTTGTGTTATTTCTCCTTTCCTTCCTGACATTATTCTGCACCAGCAAACTGCTGCAAAATAACTGCGTCCCAGCTGAAGATTTGCTCTGCAAGGAAAATATTGCTACTCCCTCTGCCTCTGGTAATCTTTGATCTGGAAAATTTATCCTCTATCAACTCTTTCAAAGAAATAAATTTTTCCTCAAAAAAAACGTCCTTCTTGGCCAAAGGAATTGCGCTACCTCTAAGGGTTTCCAACTGTTGCCTACGCAGAGCTTCGCAATTCCTCTTCCCTTCTACCACTGAGCTCTCCAGCTTCCAAGTTGTGCTCTGATACCATGTGAAAATTCCGAAACCCGGAGTCCTATTGCAACAACTGATAATATTTCTTCTATTTGTTAAATTAATTAAACAAACTATTTGCAGTTTCCTACGGCAAATATTGAAACATATACGCTGCAACCTTCACAAAACAAATACTGCGAAAAAAAATTAGAAAATTAGAGAAATTCTAGCACGCATAAAAAATATTGACATGGTTATTTTTGGACAATTGTCCCCGGAAAAACCCGATGTGGGAAAATCGATGCAGCAGAATAAGGTTTCTTTATTAATTCTTCAGCAAAAATTCAAGTACAAGAATTCTGACAACAAAACAGAGGAAAAATACTGAAAGAAATTTAGTGATAAATTTCTCTCACCACAGCAACTCTCTGACCCCGAGATGGACCCTTTGTCCATATGTTGGTGTCTCTACGTCACCCTCTGCATGCATCTCTCCTCATGTTGTCTCTTCCGGAATTTGTCTTGCACTTCTCAGACCATTGTTGATACCCTCTCTCTCCCCCTCCAACTCACCCTCGGACTCTATCTCCTCTGCTGAACTTCATCCACTGAGAAAATCAATCTACTTGGCATAGTTTTAAAAATCGGACCTGTCCACCTAATAAACCGGGTTTCAAACCAAAACCCGCCAAATCGGGACTGGTCATGTCTAAATAAACTGGTTTTTAAAAAAATACATTAAATAATTAATTTTTAAGGAAAAACCTATTTTTAAGATTTAAAACCATGATTCCAAACCATTAGACAAAAATATGCAATGTTTGCTCATATATATACCATGTAAAGGTGAATATATCAAAATGGCACCAAGTGAAATACATATCAGCAACAAAATATATAATCAATGAGGCTCTAAAAGGCCGCTAGAGTGCAAAAACAAAGCCTACAAACTATGGGGCCACTGGCCTACTACAATTCCACATATATGATAATAACTAAGTCACCTGATACGGGGATTCGAGTATTGGATACGGACACGTTGACCCCCCGACACAGGACACGTTCAGATACGTTATATATTATTTTATTAAATATATATATATATATAGATATATATATATATTAAAAATTAGATATTTCTTACACAAATTCTCATTCATGATACAAATTCATTGATTTCAAACATAGATCTTCATCTAGATGTAAGTTTTACAAAGTAACATTATGCATACAAATACAATTGTGACATAAATGATAAATCATAATACATATTCAATTCATCAATGATCCAATAGGAGAAAGACAAGATAGTAAGATAAAGATATTGTAGTTTTCTCATTAAGTCATCAAAATCAAAATGTGTTACATAGGTAGTGCAATGCCAATGGCAAATAGAAATAGCAAATACAAAACAACTACAAGTATACAAGCCTCAAGGCAATAGGTAGCTCATGACTCATGAGTCATCAATCCTCATAGTCGTCATCAAAATCAGCATCAATGTCCTCATCATCATGGTCACCACTGCTCTCCTCTACTGCATCCTCCTCTCTTGTATCTAAAGTCATCTCTGCATCTGTTGGTGTGGAGGATGACTACAATATCACCATCATCAAATCTAACAGCTCTAGCACTAGATCATTGAGATCCAAGTTGGCCAATGCCAACTCAACACTGTTGTCCAGACCCATATCATCAGGAAAGACATCCCACATCTTTGTCTTTCCCTTCAACCACTCATCCCTCTACCTGTAAATAAGACGAAAGTTGATGTGCACATACACCATTGTTTCTGCCCTGGACTGCTCAAGCTTGTTCTTCTTGACGCCATATGTTCTCCAATTCCTCTCGCAACAAGAGGATGAAGTCCCCTGAGAGAGGAGCCTCATGGTTAATTGTTGTAGAGGAGGGCTTGTTGCCCCATGATTTGCCCACCAAGAATAGGGCTTCTTAGCCCCCTGTCTCTTATCAGATCATATCCTGCAAATCAATCAGTGCCTACGGAAAACTCTGCAAAGGCATCCTCCACCTCATCAAGGGATGCTCTATACAAAAAAACCGCCTGAATGCATCTTTCCTCCCCTGTGAGATTTCACCATCCATGTGAGGAGGGAATCTTTGAGAAGGTCCACCATTCAGTGACTTATGGCTGTAGTATTTGAGTTCAATGAGTGAGCCAAACAATTTAAAGGTGTGCAATTCTTGTCCCATCTGCTGACAAGAATATCTTGTATAGTGGTGAAGAAGGCCTCTGATGATGTCTCATACTCAGGGCACTCACTCTGTAAAATAATGCTCCTCACAGACTCAATCATGGAATCCCATCCCTCATAAACCTCTCCTAGGATGGGTTGGTCTGTATCTACAAATCGAAGCAAAGAAATGATAGGGTCCATGATCTAAATAAGTAGATCTACCCTCTCCCACCAAGCATCATCTAACACTGTGTCCTTCACTCTTTTAGAGGCTACTTGATTTGTCTTTCTCCAAAAGGACCAAAACTCTGAAATAACCATGGCCCCAAGAGTGGTCTTGACCTCCCTCAACCTCTTCAACATGATGAATGAAGAGGCAAACCGTGTATCCGCAATCTTCAACAATGATAGATTGTTGTACTCCTTGTAGATAGTGAGGGAATTTGTATGATTTTGTACAAAGTTACGGATATGTCATGCATCCTCAATAATGTTACCAATCTAAAGCACATCAAAAGCAATAGATTCCAATGCTAAGTTCAATGAATGGACAATGCAAGGTGTCCAAAACACTTGTGGATATTTAGCTTCCACAATCATGCTAGCAGCCTTGCAAACAGGTGCATTATCTATAATGATTTGCACACAAGAATCAACACCTACATCTTCAATAACTTTAATAAACAACTCACCCATATATTGTGCATCCTTGTATTGTCCAAGTGCATCCACTGCTTTCAAGAAAACTAGACCATTCAAGGAAGACACCATGAAGTTGATGAGTGGGTGTCATGCTGGATCTGTCCATCCATCAAAAACAATGCTAACCCCAGATGTTGGCCATGATGCTTTAATAGGCTCAAGCATTTTTTCCACCTCTTTTTTTGCCTTCGTCAACAATGTGGTTCTAAGCTTCTCTGACCCAGGAGGCACATACCCTGATGGAGCCCCTTGAGTTAGAGCTCAACACATCTCAATAAATAGAGGTGAGCGTGCAACATTAAAGGATATGAAGTTTTGATAGAAAAAAAAGGCAATGGTGAGATCAAGCTCTTCCTGTTTCTCCTTCTGAAAAATCTTGTCCATTGGACCAAGTGAAATTGCCTTTCTTTTTGCTGCTTGTCCCCCACTAGAACTCTCAAATGGGAATTTGTTGCTGCTTTTCCTCAAGAATGGAAGGGGGTCATCATTCTTGGTTTTTTTTATTTATTTTGCAGCCACATTTTCCATACCAACATTGGACTCTCTTAGCATTTCTTTCCTCTTTGGTAAAGGCACATTTGTACAAGCTCCAATTCCACAACCTGGTAAAGCCAACAAATGACCTTTCACATGGAAATATGTGCTCCTGAAAGTATTGTGGCAATAGTTGCATTTCCAACTCACATTGCCTCCTCCCTTCACCTTGTTGGGTGGCCCTTGCTCTCTTGTGACATATTTCCACAAGGGATATTTGTCACCTTGAGGAGGAAGTCTTCCCTCAACATTTGAAGCTGTTGTTGCAGCCCCACTTGCAATAGAGGGAACACTTGCAGACCCTGATGAAATTGGGAGAGGAGGGGCATCTCCAATGGGGACATTCTTCCCCTTCCTTTGCCCCTTCCCTGCTGCCCTTGATTGAGCCATGAATGTTGTAAAAAAATAAACAAAAAATGCACAAATTTGTAAAAGAAATGCACATGCAAACTGTTGTAATAAAAATGCAAAAAAAGAGAGAAAATGCACTTACATGTTGCTTGAATCTCCTTGAAAATGCTCCCACACCCTTTGCTCCTTGCTCCCAAACACCCACAGCAAAGTAAACAAGTGAATGTGCAAATAGAATGGGGAAATACGCCTTTATAACGCCACGCGGGTTCTTGTTTTCCGGATTCGTGTCCGAAAATCGGAAATGTCATGTCTGATAAGGACACGTTCCAAATTTGAACGTGTCCCGATCAGACACGATGTATCCCGATTTTTGGACACAAATCTGCCTGAATCGTGTCTGAATCCGATTTCATAGGATAATAGTGATCAGTATTATCACTTGAAACTTCTCATGAGTCATCATGATCAAACTCAGTTGGTTGAGTCTCAACTCCCAAACTTTGCAACTGCTCGAGTCACAAACTTCTTTATTGGTTCAGTGACTTGAGTATCAAACTTTTGAAGGTATTTTGCCGTAATATGCCCTATTACTTCATTTAGTGCTCCACGTGGCTTTACATGGCCTCCTATCCCAGCCAAGCATTGCTTGAACTTGTTAATACCCCCTCCTTCAATAGATTTTTTGGCAATATTTGCAAATCATGTTGCCATCCATCATATCACAATGAGCCCATGCAATATCCTTGGCTTTTTGAGGCATGATAACTACTACTTAGTTCAAACTCTCTATTGTTCCACTACTCCAGCAAAAACTCAATACTCTCCAAGCTCTAAATCAAACTCACAAAAACTCCAAATGAGATGTGTGAGGAAAATGAGGGGAGTGAGATCCTTTTAAAGGCTTGGAGAGAGTGTTTTTGGAGGGAAACAACCCTTATTTTCCCTCTAAAACACCCTAGAAGCTTCCTAATTGCATTGTGTGGGTCCTCCTCGACCTTGGCAGCTAACCAACCAGTTTAGGATGGAACGGCCGATTTGACCATAAACCGGTCGGTTTCGTCCTAAACCGGCAGTTAACATTAATTTTGGGCAAAGTGAGAGGTCAAACCCGATTTTTTTTGCCGGTTTGACCCAGTCAGCTAATGAACCGAGCAACTGAGTAATTGTTGGTGTGTGTTCTCCAAGCCCCATCGAGAGCGCGCAGAGCAGTGTTGACAGCAGAGAAGGAGGCTCAGTGTAGAGTCGGTAGCAGCGCAGATTTCTCAGTGGGCAGTGCCTAGGCTAGTAGCAGTCAGATGCTCTAGAGACAGTTGCAGCACAGAGACAGTTGATTCAGTATTTTGGATGCTTCTTAGTTGCAGTAGTTGTAATAGCAGTAGCAACAGTTGAGAGGAAGTTGCAGTGCAGATGCAGTACAAAGTGTACAGTGCAATGTCAGCAGCAGCACAAATGCAACAATTCAGTTCAGCTACAGTCAATAGCAGATGAATCAGAATTAGTGCAGTAGTTAGTGAACAGTGCTAGGCAGCGACAGTTGTCAGACAGCAGCAGCGTGATTGAAGGATGTGGTAGAGACAGGGTGTTGTGACAGTTGTGCAACACTAGTTGGAGAGAACACCTTCCTCGCTAAGAGGGAGTGTTAGTTTTTCTACCATTGGAGTGTGTTCTAGTCTCGAAACTTTATGGAGAAGCTAAAACTCAGGAGTTCTCCAAAACCCAGAAATCGTTTATGGAAATTCCACCAAGAGATAGTTCAATTAAATTAATTGACCATCATTTAAATTTTTCTTGTCTAACTTAGAAAAAATGGTTAATTAATAGTAATTAATTGAGAGAGGTGAGAATTTTCTAGAAACTCACACAGATCAACTTGGAGATAATCTCAAACGTCGATTAAGTTTTAATCGTAGTCGTTGGAGTCCCAGCTGGAGATAATAAGAAGAGGTCGATGGGTAGATGGAGAAACACACTTAGAGAGAGAGTTTCCTTGGGCAGTTCGATTTTTCAAAGAGTAGCATTCTCTTGAAAGAGTTCAAGCTAGAGAGGGGACGTAGAGATAGAGAGGGGTAGAGATAATGAGTTCAGAGGAAGTTTTCCAATTCCAGAGAGTCAGCTACAGGAGGTTCGAGTTTCCTCAGTGGGGTTGCACATGATTTGTGCAAAAGCTTCAGAGGCAGAGTTCGATTTGGCCATTCAAAGGGTAAATTCAATTGCTAGAGGTCGAGAGAATTTTTGGAAGGGAAGAGCGAGTCATTCTCAGAGGTTGGGTTGGGCAAACAGCGTGATCAGTTGCACTTTAGAGGCAAAGCGTACAAGAGCCTGTGCAAGTGTGATGCAGAGGCTAACACACGGGTTTTGTGTAGCCCAGAAAGTGTCAATTTTGGAGTTGGATCAGTGTCGGGTGATGCAAAATTTGTCACTATTTTTTACTCTTATAGAGGATTGCCAGTTTTGGGCATCCAGTTGTACTCAAAATTTCTCTCTTGAATAAAAATAAAACCCTCAATTGTTGCACCAATTTTCCCACATTGGGTTTTTCCGTGGACTTTTGTCCAAAAATAATTGCCATTTTTATGTGTGTGTGCTAGTATTTTTCAGTTTCCTGTTTATTTTCCACAGCGTTTTATTTGTGAAGAAATTGCAGTGTGATTAATTCGATATTAATCAGAAAATTTAATCAACTAAATAATCAGTTAGGAGAATTAATTTGAGTTGCTACATTTCAAGGAATTTTCACAAGTAGACCACCCAACCTTCTCAAAAACTAGAAATTTCTTGTGGCAAGGGCCATAGGACGCAGTGGATAATGGATTTACTTGTCTTTTCTAGTTTCTAGTAGTTTTTATAATTGTTGACTCTTTCATATTTATTATGATATTTTTTGTAAACAATATATGACAATTTAAGTTTGAAGTTTGAAGTTGGCAATTATAACTCATTGGTAATGAATTATGAATATATTATATGTGAAAGTTGAAACATTTCATTTCATGTTAGATATTCTTTGTTATCGTTTGGTTACTTGGTAATGGTAATGGTTACAAACTTACAAGTACAAGTTACAACTTTAGTGATCAATGATGATAAATGTTATATATTGAATTTTGAAAGCTTGAAACTTTAAGATTGATGAATCATGAGACTCGATATGTTGTATGTTACTAACTTGTGGACATGGTTGATGAAGATTATAACTTCTAGATGATTGATGTTATATGGTTCAATCCATGTTTTTATGTTTTTTTATATCTAATTCATCATTCTACATGCTTTTGTTGACATATATGCATCAAAATATATAAAAATATATATTATATAAAATTCATTCTCAAACCAGGAGCTTTTGAAAATGTCTACTCTCTGTTGCCACTCCCAAGTAACCTTGGTCCAATTCTTATGTGATTGATGTGTTGTTGTAGTAGTGAATGTTTTTGACTGGCTAAATAATTGTTTAAAATTTACATAATACTGATTCACCCCCCCTCTCAGTATTATTTTGGTTTCCAACACCCATAGTACTAGGTTCATGAAAGGCAGAGGCCAAGATGCAACTGCAGAGAAATCCTAGAAACATCAAGTAATGAGAATTGCAGGAAGCCCAGGAAAGCAAGTTAACTTCAAGTTCATCACAGAGGACTAGGACCATCAGGACCCAAATAAATGGCTGTCACCACCCATCCTCCATTTTTCTAGATGTTATGGGACCTGTCAAGACTCAACACTATGTTCTACTCTTCTCCCTTTGGATTGAAATGTAAAAATGGTCCCGACTGTATAAAAGCAAATCAAAATTATATTTGTAGTTGGGACATGAGTAGGGTATGTAGGTTTGATAATCTTAGTGGTTTATATTGTAATTTGAACACCCTGAATTTTGTGAACAATGGCTTGCCAGTTTGTGGTTAATAGAATATTTTCCTTTAGCAAAGAAAAACACAAACATACACACTAAAACAATTTCAAGGTGCAAAGAAGACAATTAATTATGTTAATATGTCAATATTTATAAACGTTGGTTGTAGAGAATTAAGGAAAAAGCAGAAGTAACAAACAACATACATGTCACTAATTACCTCCACAAAAAGGTTGTTTATTTGCGACTTTTAACCCTAACTACTGAATTGTCACACTACAAGGCACATAGACTAAATGTCCAATATATATATATAATCCAAATTGCTCACCTTTCAACTTTATGTATGCTTTAAAAAAAGGTCAATGCTAATTACCCAAAGAATCAGAGAGTATTTGAGTGAGCCTTGAGTTTGTGTAAGGTATATACTCTTTTTTTGCTGTCAAAGCTGATAAAACATCACCCACTCTGCAAATGCCAATTTAAAATATTTAATTTCCCATTCAGCATAATTCTAAAATATAATAGCAGCAATACAACTTAAACAATATCCAATGATAAAGGAAACAATAATAACTTAACTGAAGTGACTCACTTCATCTATCTATAGCATACAACGATATAGTTCAGGTTTTCATTGAAACAGTGTAGAAACATTAACATAATGTCATATAAGAAACATATAGATTCTTATAAACTTTTTCTAATTACCAGATGTAAAACACATACGCCTTTACTTTGACAAAATATAACGATCGCAAAAACGTTCTATTAGTCAAAACATTCAGGTTGCTTAGGTATGTCAGTTTGGTAACATGGTGTCCATAGAAATATAATTCCATTATTGGCTTCTAGAACCCCACAAATTTATATACATGGCCACCAGCCAAAATGCTTGAGATCCAACATTCCAAAACCACTGCTATCCCAAGTTGGATTCGTCACATGTAGCCATTTCAAGCTCGTCCAATTAGTCTGGGTCAAAACAACATTTGGCTTGCTGACATGTAGAATTATAGACTGATAGAACCATTTCTCACTATGAACTGCAAGCTAGAGAAGCGATGGAGTATTCGTTGCCTCATTGAGCACATCAATCAATTAAATTCCCAAAATAGCACTGGTTCTTTTCCATATGCCATTTCATCCCTAAATCTTTTGGACCTAATTTTAATGGTTTGTGCTTTATGGCTTCATCACCTGGCATCCTCAATCATGTAACCAACCACTCATCAACCAATTAATAGGAATGACACATATATCATGGAATACACCCTTCTATCACAGAATGTTGGCACATGATTAACACGTCACAATCTCAGAAAGCAACCATAGGTGTAATACACCAGGATATTTAATTAACCAACAATCTGAAGAGTGCAATACAACTTAATTCAAGTCATCAACCATGAATACCTGCATTAAGAGTGCTTATAGTTAACCTACACCAAGTCAGTTAAACTGAGTAAAGACACTTAATTCTAAGTCACTCTTGCAGGCTGTAAATTTTATTCAAGGTTATATTGTTTTATACCATGAAACCTGCAATAAGAGTGCTTATGGTTAACCAACAGCAAGTCAGTTCAACTGAATTAAGACACAATTCTAAGTCATTCTTGCAGGCTGTAAATTTTATTCAAGGTTATATTGTTTTATCACAGAGCAGTACCATCCTCACCCAGTAAAATATAAGAAGCAATTCTTTGGTGTCAAATACTTAGTGATATCCTAATCCCTTTGACAGCCTAGATGCTAAGTACTGCTAGCAAAGAGATTTCTAAATTACTATCTGGTTGAAAAAGAGGAATCATCATAGAGCAAACCTGTGCAGAAACCTCTGGGAAATGACCAATACCATGAATTGCCAGTTGCTCAAAATGAAGATAATTGTATATATAAAAAGAGCAGTTCACATTCATTGTTTGACTATTAATCTAATATCATCAATCATCAGCCCCAGAATCCACATTTATATCCATAAAAGTTTAGCACTGCTTTCAGTGACCTTGCATGAATCAAAAATACCATGTTCAAGGGAATAATAAAGGCCAAACTGTCACCAAAAGAATCATTTTTATTTTGCAGTAGTCATTTCCTGTTTTCTCATAAAGTTCCCTCCCTGTCAAGGACATTTTAGAGAATACATTGTACTATACCCAATCATGGACCAAAGAATGAGAAAACCAATTGCAAGTTTGTTGCCTCTCAATAGTAACATGGTACACCAAGGCTTCACAAAAAGAAGGTTAGGACATTGATGTCCGTGGGTGACCAAAACTTCGCCAATGGAACTCATAAATTCAAAAATGGTTACTTGAAGTCAAAGATTTGCAACCCAAAATCAAAATATCAAAACTCAAAAGGGTACCTGTACAATAATCATTAATGTCTCAAAATATGATGCCAATGTAACTACAAGAGATCATATAGTGATCGAAAACATCGATAAATGCAGGCCTGCAAAAGTGAACTATGGCACTAACCATTCTGTCCATGCTCCAAAACATAGCTTTATCCAGTCTGGCAAATATTTTTGAATGAAATAAGGATATCAAATGGAATCTCACTCCACTATATCAGTGAGCTCTCTCCATTTTATTGGCAGTTCTATCACTTTGGGACCTGGACTGATTCCCTGATGCTGAAACAGTCAGTGATAATGCCACTGGCATTGGTACAAGTTGCACCCCAAGTCTCATGGTTATGTTAATTCCTCCTAGAGTATCTTGCATTTAAAATCCATAAAACAATCCTCTAGAGGTATCTAATATATCATCAAGACATAGTTATAGACAAGAGGAATTTGTATCCTTATCCTACTAACGAAGTCTGCTCTTGATATAAATGAAATTAATGTCCACTAATGACAAAAATAGGTCTATGGGACTCAAAACACAAGTAATAATGGCAAACGAAAGAGCACCTAGGGTCCTCTCCCAAAAAGAAAAAAAAAAAATAAAAGAACAGATAGTAACAAATAAAACTACAGCTGTACCCAGAATGAGAAAACCCCCAACAATAAAGTAAATTACAGACATGAAGAGGAAAACCAAGGAACCAAGTAATGCCACAACAGCAAGAATAAATCAACCATACCAAAAGCAAGACAAACTGTAGGTTCAGACTCTTTCGCATAAAACTCAATGCTATTTAATTTATATAATCAATCCCTCCATCGGAGCCCAAAACCCATAACTACTATTCAGCCGGGGAGATTAACTTCTAGACAGACACACACATTATGCAATGGATAGTGGCAATCTCAAAATAAGGCCAAATCTTCAAGTACTCCTGACTCAAACTCAGCTCACCCTGGCTACCAAGCAGAGTTAACTAAATCCCATGTCTGTCTCTCTACCGACTAGTCAAACATGCCAAGTCAGCCAGACCCGCAAAGTTGCGGGTTATTCACTGCCCGGTGAGTCTAATTCAGGAGCAGATGGAAAAACTATTCAGCATCAAATATAAATGCTCAAAAGAAAAAAGAAAACCCTCATTTTAAACAATTTCTTCCGCAAAGTTTTTCTCAAGTCCAAGTCAAACTCTTTCACTGCAACCTTGCTGATTTGTTCATCTAGACGAGTTTTTGCATGGAAAACATTTTTTGTAGCAAAGGTACTAATTGATAAATTAGATTCATATAATGCTGGAATCAGTCTCCCCAGTTACACACATTGCATCAACCAATATTTTAAAATAATGTAAAATGTGTTCATGAGAACCCAACTTGAAATCCAGCCGTTACGATACCAATAAATAAGAAAGCCTGGGAATTTTAGAATCGCACTCATTGGTCATTCCTGGATTCTACAAATAAGTATCGTTTAGCGTGACTGTAAAAGACAAGACCAAAGTCCAGATTTTAAACCATAAACATGAAATCAAGAAATAAAGATAAACTTGGACTTTGTATCTTGTGCATCTGTAATAAGTGCATCTGTAATAAGTGTAACTTAAAAAAGAGAATAAGAAGATAAATCCAAGTATCGAGAAATCTGGGGATGCTTACGCTGAAAGTGATTTGTTAACATGCAGCAACTCTGTAAGTCGTTCACCACTTGCTTCCTCCCTAATCAGACGATCACTTCCAGCCATATCAACTAATGAAAGCTTGCTATATAGATCCTCCCCAGCAAGACTATTTGAGTAGTTTATATGGATTGTGACCATCCTGAGAATGTGAAAAGTTCTGAGAGTGTAAATCATAAAATAATAAATAATAAAAACTGAAGCCCAAGCTATTAACTATGCATTTTGAAGAAAGTATTCAAGCTTATAACTGACAATATCAAGGAAAATAACAAGAGCTTAAGATGACT
The DNA here is from genome assembly GCA_031772625.1 of Pinus tabuliformis. Lineage (NCBI taxonomy): Eukaryota > Viridiplantae > Streptophyta > Pinopsida > Pinales > Pinaceae > Pinus > Pinus tabuliformis. Next base: position 1,008,947,017 of record CM062816.1, read on the forward strand.
GCTCTTCCAATCATTTAGATATTTAAAGAAAGACATTTTGCGCTGGAATTATTAGATCTACAGTGTACACATATTAACGTGTAACATATATTCCCAATATTAAACACCAGTGGGGATATTCTACTCATATAATGTCCAAGTATATTGATAAAGACCAAATAATATATTTTTTGTCAAAAATCATAGGAAAGGCAATAAGACTAAATTTGAATAGAAAATGAGGCAAAGCAATATACAGACTAAACAATTTTATCATTGAAAGACTCATGAACCCATCCATTGGTTTTGTTATCCTATTTACAGCTTGGGAAGAGCATAATAAAAGGGAAACACCAAAGAAAGACAATGAGAATTGATCATTATACATAACATGGCTGCTCTTTGGATCAATATTTTTTTAGGACGCCCATCTTGGTAAAAATTATACAAACTTCCAGTGGTTCACTCAACTAGTTGTCACCAATGATTTTGACATTTTGCAAGTTCCATTCCAGCAGGTGCCCAGTTCAAATCCCCCTAGGTAAGGTGCAATAGTCTAGACTCTACACCAGTGGATTTACTTGGGATGCCATCAACAAATGTGGAAAAGCATTCATTGAGTTTCCTGTTATAATCCAAATACCCAAAATATTATAAAAGACCAGAAATACATACCTTGTACACCAATGTGACTGTGGAGCACATCTCCAATATAGATAAGTAAGATAAGTTACACAATAAATTCTCAAGGAATAGGAAAAGCTCCTCCAAATACACCAAATACATTCATAGATCAAACCACATCTCAATAATGACTACATGATCTCGAAATATACCTATTTATCTATTGCACATGTGTTCCCTTCATTATTAGGCCGACCCTATTACATATGCATTTACACATTAGATGCACATTTAACTGCACATATCCTCCCTCTTCCCCCCAACCCCCACGCTTGGATCATATCATATATATTTAACCCCATATATGCCACCGCCTAGGGTTGTATCATAGTACCCTCCTTCAAACAGCTTTGTCCTAGTGTTAAGCATCAACCAGAAGTAACGTGCTTGTGGAGCACAACTCTAATATGGATAAGAGAGAGAAGTTACACAATAACTCCTTGAAGAATAAAAGGAACTTTTCCAAATACCCTAAATACATCCATACATTCAAATCACATGCCCCCAATAATGACTACATGATCTCTATATATAACTATTTACATATTGTACATGTGGCCCCTTCATTATTAGACCAACCCTATTACATATGCAGTTACACATTACATCCACATTTTACCCCATATATAAAAAACACATGTAAAACCAATACTCGACTAACCCCATGGAGAAGGGGGTGGCCCTTCATCAACCAATAACATAAGACCATCTCTCCACGTGCATGCAAATGCTAGATCCAAGAAATAATGTATCACCGCCAACCAATATGCCAAGTAAGTCATGTCCTAAAATAAGAGTATGAGAAGTGTGAAAACATCCCACAAGGCTAGGGCGTTCCATGGTAGGTTTCTCCATCAAGCAATACTGCACAAAAGTATGTAGAGGAAGGAAGCACTCATGAGGGTGTAGTTGAAACGTTATACCATAACACACCATAATATGCTTACAAACCCTCATCATGAACAAGGGCATTCACCTCAGGAACATCAAACCATGCTAGGCCATATTGAGTCGCCCCAAGAAGTATGTCATATCAGGCAACAGCAAGGGGAGAATGCCAAGCGCTCTACACCATCATGAAGCCAATGAAAATGGTCTGGAATATTTGCTTAGCCCAAAAGTGATAGGGTATTCCATCAAGGTAGTCATACATTGACATGTATCGTCAACCATCCACATAATCATAGGGGCTCCACAACCAAGTCTACTAGCATGAAAGGAAAGCAATCACCAATACAACCAAAGCATCAACATCTTCAAGCTATCCATGATCTCATCAAGTGAAAGCACAACACTTAGGCCATGCAAAGATCAACCTGTAAACCTGATTTTGTGATGAAAATCACTGGAGTATTGAAAACAATCACAAGAGTAGTGAAAACAATCACTAGTGTAGGCCTCATGCAAAATGAGAGATAATGGTAAGCATAATATTGTCAGCAAAAATGAGTATCTTCAGTCCACAGCCAGGAAAAAGATGGATGATCACAGCATTAGGACAAAAATTGGCATGGGGGATCCTAGAAGTTTCGGGACCATGATGATCAACACCTCCTTCCAGGCAATACATATGAGGGAGAAGGTAAGAACTATTCGAGCAGGGCAGCAGTAGATTTTCAGAATATATACAAACTAGTGGGCAACCTGCTCCAGAACGCAGTGCAGCTATGGTCATTTCTCAAGCTGCTTAAAAAATAGGATACAAAGAAAGTAAATACCAGCAATCAGAAGCCACGCAATCAACAGAGCCAATAGTTGGAAATGTCAATCCAGAAGGAAAGAAAGGTTATATTGTGTCCACCAGTATCCAAAAACAGCTTGATGGGAGTGTGAATGTGCATCATAACATACCATCTGTTTAGAACTGAGGGGGCTGGGCCTCATGCACATCAAAGAAAATAAAACTTGAAAATAAAAACCAATTAGGTAGAAATTAAATTTTGAATACATATTCAAATGTATCTAGTAGTGAGCCAAACTTTTAATCTATGGAAATTGGTAACACTGCATAGGATTAAAGACTTGAGTAAGAGAAAAAATAGACACCATATGATAGTTTTATTCATATTTAACTAAAGACCACAGTAGTGGATCAATGCGACATAGAAGTGCAACCAGTGTAAGTACATAGAAGATGTGCAAAATCAACTCCAAACACAAATCTACAAAAGCAAAAGAGATAAAAAGCAGGTAGACAATTTTACAATCTCACCCAAGCAAGAACCTCAACTTCTAGTAGTTACTCCAGTTCATAAATTTGGCTGCTTTCTGCCTCTTACTTTTAGGAATAGCTCAGTTTTTCTAGCTCAGATCGATAAGATTTTGGGCCACTGTTTAAATTGATCACCAGTTGCCAGAGCCTAACAGAAAATATGTAACCTGTTGCCTTTACTGGTTTATATAATTATATTGGACAAAAATCTAATTATCTTTTTATCAAAAATAGACATCATAACCATCCTAGCTCACATGTAGAGAGAGATTCTCAAAAACCACCAAAAGGAATGGTTTTCTTGACCAGTAAAAGATGAAAAGTAACAACATAGCTTTGCATTGTAAAGTAAAGAAATGGTAAACATACATATGAGAATGCTTGCATCTGTCAGCAGTATTGTGTTCCACACCACGTTTTTGTAGTCCCATTTTTAGAACTCTTGCAAAGTCTGTTGGGTTTTCAACCTTCTCTTTGACAAGTTCTACAGAAGATTCATCTGGGCCCATTTGTACAGTTGTACTTGTGCCACTCCCATTACAGCTATAGAGTAAATCATGAACCTGCATCCATTTCCGCCCTTGATATGAGCACATTTACGGTTTGATATTAGGTGTGTGCAAGTGTAAGCTTCAGTGCATACAGCATCAAATAAACAAGTTCATGGACTACGATTTCAACTCCAAACTGATAAAGACAATAGATGTATAATGTACTTGTGTGTATTATTTTACACAATCAATGGAAAAGTTAGCAGCACTTGGATTAACTGTCCAAAATCTCCCAAAGACCCTTCCAAGCTAACAGCTTTTCTTTAGACATGACAGGATAAAGGAATCCATTAGAGTAACTGTCCAAAATCTCCCAAAGACCCTTCCAAGCTAACAGCTTTTCTTTAGACAAGACAGGATAAAGGAATCCATTAGAAGAGAGAAAAAACAGTAAGCATGGTATAAAGGTTATAGGACCCACTCCATGTTAGGAAAGGTCATATTGTACTCTAAGAAAGCATGTTGAAGAAGATTACCAGCATTCTGCATACATAACATCAAAATTCTGATAGATCAATTGTAAAACAAGCATCATAATGTTTTCCATTTGTTGGCCGACTTGGTTTGCATTTGTTGTTTGGTGAGAACTCCTCAATCATTTTTCCTTTGTAATGTCAATTCTCATGGAGAGAAGAATGTCATTGACCATTATCCCTTGTTGAATAAACGTATCCCAACTGATTTTATACTGTTACGTCTTGATAGATTTCCTCTCCTCTAGAATGCAATTTCAAATTTCAATGTCTTGAACGGACATTTAAGATTACAGGTCCACATGATCCAAATTACCAACGCCATATCTTGAATATATATATGTACATGGAAAGTGAATGTTAGTAATAAATGCATAGGATTCCTTATTTCAAACAAATTTTTACTGCATAACGATATAATATGAAACCTTTTCATTGTGAAGCTCCAGCATAGTCACATGGAAAGTAAATGTAGAGGTAGATATGCTGTCGGCATTAGATAAATCAAACAGCTCCTCAAAGACTCTAAAGTACAGTCCTCGGTCATGACTTGGCCCTTCCTGCAAAACAAATAAGCTACATATAAAATTTTAAAAATAAAGACCTTAAGCAATCAGTGTTTGTTAGAAATAATCACTGTCATTTGCACTGGAACAAGCATAAGTTATAATCAAAGAAAACAAAATTTCCACAAGTCTGGGAACAATTATGCAACAATTGAAAGAAATGCATAGTAGTATCATATTTGTGACATATTTGTTCAACAATAACATATGGGAAGCAAATCTGAATACAGAAGCTTAGAATAAGATCAAAAAAAAGCCTATTCCTTGATATTTTGTACTCTATGGATATGTTTACAGCTGAATCTGTACATTTAAATGGCAATATACTTGTCATTTCACAAAACAATTAAAAGAGAACAACTTTTCCTAACAACTTATATACAACATTTACCTAACAACAAATTATTGTATCAAGGAGGATATTCTCTTATGCAAACAATCCACACTACACCTATAGACATTTTTGTTGGTTCTATAATGGATCGTATACAAGGCTCAACGTCAGTTTTGGCCTATCGATATGTTTTGCCTTTAAGCATTGTGACTTGGGACATTCTAGTCAGAATATCATGAGTTTTCAACAATCTTTGCTTGCAAATTCTTCCATTCCATACTCCGCGGTTTGATTGAATCTTAGGTGTTTTATCCATGTTCCTTAAACAGTGTCTAGTTTCAGTATCCTTTTCACCATCCATCTATTATTAATAGCATAGTCTGTTAGACTATGATCATCTATTGTATAAGAGTTCCATGTGAACAAAATGTATTTATATATGTGTCTGCGCAAAAGAGAGACAGAGTGAGAGCAATCTTAGCAGAGCTCAGTTATGGCGAAAATGCAAACAGGATGCAACAGACTGCAAAGATCTGAAATCCAAACAGAAACCCGAGAATATGCAGAGGGCAATGAGGTGGGGAATCTGTGAGAGACTGACCATTGTGTGAGTTTTCCCTGACCCTGTTTGGCCATATGCAAAAACAGAGACGTTGTACCCATCCAATGCAGATTGAACCAAAGGTTGAATCTCTTGAAAAAAGTCGCCTGCATCCATTTTTAAAGACACAAGTGTTATACAGCATATGAACTTTGTTTGAAAAAAATTGTAAAAACTTCAATACTTATGCCATTCTGTTTTCCTTCGAGCCTCAATGCCTCAAAAGCTAATACACAATATTTCAGGGATTCATTAATAACTATTGGTTCTTAATTATTTTCCTTCATAAAAACTTCGCCACAGAAATGACCACTTACCAGACTATCAAAGAAAGATACATCAACTTGTAAAGTTAATGGATGGCCAAGACAGCTGAACTTGGCCCCAAGCTGCTCAAAAGTCATCTGTAGATTATCAATTTTTAAAATAATAAAGGAAAAAATTGATTACCTTGGCCAACATGAGGCCCGTGCACTCTATCAAATTCAAAGTCCTTCTTGTTATCATTGAGTGAGCCTCCACCAGAGCTAACACGTATTGTGAAATCATCAGGGAACTCTATTGCACATGATCCCTCATGCTCAAACTGAGGGCGCACACGACAGAAAACACGTATATTGCCTGCGATCATTTGGAAATAGCTCAAAGCATGTTTACCTTCAAAGCTGCTGTAAAGTTTTGACAGAACAAAGGAAAAACAAGACTGGCCATAACTAGAAAGATTCATGAAGAAAAGCATATAATTTCCCAGTTAATTTTAATACTAAAGGAATTAAAAAGAAACAGATCAGACAATAACCAGGCTATAGCCAATGATAAGATAACAGAAAAAGAAAATCCCATGTTGACTTCAAAAAGTTTGTGATGTACCTTTGACAGCTATCAAATCATTGAACAACTTCTTCCTTTCTTTGATTAGAGGAGCGAGTCTGCCTTCGGTTTCTAAAGTGATCAGATCTGTATTCAGAAAAGAAAAAAAGAAAAACTGCATCACAGTCCTGACCCAATCTAATGTTAAAGCTCAACTGGCAATCACAATTATTGAGAAGCATTGAATGAAGCTATAAACAAAGCATGGTGTCATATACTAGGATACAGTATCTCACAACTAAATAACAAGGCTTACATATCAATCTAGAAGAAACTTAGCATCAAATAATCAAATTTTGAGATGGTTATAGAGAGAAGCAATAATTTGTCTTCGTGCAAAATTAAATTATATTCAGAACAATCACATCGCTTCACAATGTGCATGCTTCCTGTGGCTTACTTGATATGAGTATAAACAGAAATGAGGAACTGAGAGAGACAACTCTCTCAAGCACTGCCTCTGCATTAAGTAATAACATATATTTATAGTACAGAATAACTGGAGATTGAAGATAAAAAAGGAACAACTCTATATAACACTAATATAAAAGAAAATAATCAAAATTCATTTTTCTCATATATCACTAGAAAGTCCACTAAAAATATAAGTATTTTTTAATGATCATCATTTCTACCCTGTTTGGAATAAACTGTCCCCAATTTCTGTTGGAGATGTGGAAGCTACTCACAGGGAAAGCTTCTCCTTCAACAGATAATGTAGTAATTTCCTTCTTCGTGTAGTTCCAGTCCTTGTATTGAGCAATACTTAATTGGGGAACGGAGGTAGGAAATTTTGATTGCTTGGACCTTAGCTGAAACTCTTTACTGTGGAACAGAGTCTCAGAATGGTATACAACTAGATGTCCTCCCTGCTTCAGAATAACGCTTATAGCAAGAGGCAGTGGTGTGTGCCATGAATTGCAAGCATTGATGTAGAACAAACTGTGACAAGTAACTCCTGAAAGTCACTCTGTGCACCAATCTTCTTTACAATATAAATTGCAAGATTGTTCTTTTTGATTGTGGAAACCCATATGAACTGATAAAGATGTAAATTACTAAATTTTATACCTTACTGTAGTTGTGTAGCTTGGCAGCCATCATATTTGGCCTTGTGTATTTATATGGTGCACCAAGGACCCCTATTACCGCAAAATCTAGCAGGCCTAATGCAAAGCCTCACTAAGCAACCAAGGACTTAAGGCAACAAAGAGATCAGCCATGACTGTCACCTCAGTAACCTCTCTCCAGCTATCTAGTGGTGGATGTTATCCCCACAAGGGAGGCTTTCCTAAAGAAATCACCCAGCAAAATCTTCAACAAACAAGGGCTCAAGAGTGTTATAAGATCTAATGGTTATGAAGGAAGGTACTAGCAACGCCTTGATGGCCATTAAAAGAGATAGTATACTTTCCACCAAGCCCAATGGACTAGAAGAGAACTGTTAAAAACTAGAATTTTTATGATATGCAAATTTTCAGCATGCAAAAGCATGTAACAGCCAAGAAATAGCCTCTAAGAGATAGATTCAACAAAGTATCAAAGCTATCAATGGGTGAGCTAGGGAAAAGAAAACTCTTGTGGTCATTAATGTTTTAACATGCATAAAACAGCAATAGAAGCCAAGATGTTAATCCTAATTTGAGAAGAAAAATGCAACAAATGCTACATTTTTTCTTTTCAATTTATTAAATTCAATTTTGATCAATAGAATAATGACATATGGATGAAAAATTACCATAACATACAAATTAAAACCAAACGCACTCTGGCTACCATGAAATTAGGAAAAGAAGTACACTTCCTTCTCTCAATTGGGAAATGGAGTCAATTAGGGCAAGGTCTATGATAGAGGGCCTTGGATGAAGAGGGTGGAAGACTAAATTTCTGACCTTGGATGACATCCCACTCCTTTGCTCTGCTCAACTATGGAACAGCAAAATATTACAATAGGAACAAAATCAGGGTCAGCATTTGACATGTCTTGGTCGTCATCTAACGTTAATGTTAGGGTTTTTGCATGCCCCGATTCTTGACTAGGGCTAGGGTTTTGGACACTCTAAAGTCTTATTGAAGTACACACATGACTAGCTCCACATGCATGAGAAATGAGAGTTGACATGGCATTCAATTAGTACTACTACTAAGATTTTCAAAACATAGGCCCGGTTATTAGAGACATAAATTCCACATATAAACTTTGATTGAGTATTCTTTGGATCATTGGACAGCTCTTGACCAGTAGAACAACGTCAAGGGGTTGGGAGCTTCGATCACAAGGTTTTGACTCCAAAAGCGATCATTCAATCCCAAAAATAAAGGCCCAAAAGTTTCAAGACCTCAAATCACCAACACAACATTGGCCCCTAATGGGCCCAACAAGGCCATGGTTCTACTTTCCCACCAAAAAAAGGTACTATAAAAAATGACAAATTATATAGTGATCCAGTTTGGATCAATTTCATGCATTATTTTGTTTTATGCTTTCAAAGTGGCATCAAGCACTCCTACATCTTATTAACATTGATCATATTTCCTAGTCATTTGTTGGACAAGAATAGATTATCTTATCTACAATAGTATCACTATGTTGAGTATTATTTCAGCTTCAATAACTAATAATTGTTGGTTTAATTCTCTCCATGGCACCTGATTAGTGACTGGTGGTCATCTAATAGAACATGATCTAAATTTAGATATGCACCCTTACTCCATAACATTAAGTGGTATGTTTGTGCAATCCTTTAACTTGTATTTTATGTTTTGATAGTAATATTCTAGTCATGCAATGTCCATTTTATGTAATTATCCTACACTTGCATTATGAATGATTACTTACTCTATGTTCGAGACAACGTTGACTTTCTAAGGATGTATGATATAGGTGAAACACCGTAAAAAATTGAAGGTAGTGCCCTATAAAGTTGTTAACCTATAAGGAAATCTGTGACAAATATTGGTTCAATTCATTTCTCAACTATGTAGGATTTAATGGAAACATGCAATTTGCATTATTGTTTAGAATATACCCTCATTGTTTCTGTAATGTATTTTCATGAACACAACATTAGCACCAATGTTTGCAAAGGTTCCCAAAATAAAAACTATCCACTCGTGCAACAGCACCAACTCCTCAAGAAAGCAACTACAAACTGTGAATATAGCTTTATAAGGTTACTTGTTTTATGCATTTACAAAAGTCGTGCAATGTAATAATTACAAAATAATTAGTGTAAGAGTTAGACTCTAGCTCAACAAAAGCTTGGCATAAAAGGGAAAAAATAAATAGCAATATTGTTCAAAATAAGAGTTAGTATGTTCCTCTTTGGGCTTTTAAATAGATGTCGTCCAGTTTTCCCAATTACCTGTGAGTTGGACCTGTAGAGTAGGGAATAACTGTTGATTTTCAATTACAAACAAGACTAGTACAATTTTTCAAACTGATAACTACTTCCAATGATACAATTAGACTTCTTTAGTGCATTCCAATCATTAAGCAGTTACACATGAAAAAATTCAACCATTAACTTCTTCACTAGAGCAATAGAGATCACAGTAAAACAGTAAGACAAGAGACACCAAAAATTAGGTCAATGACCAGGGCAAAACCCACAAGGGGAAAACCCAGCAATCTTTCCTTATGAGAGAGAGTTCAATTCATCAAAATGAACATCAGAATATTCCAGTCAAAAACACCAATCTCTGACCTCAATAAATGCCAAGTCAAATCAGTCAAATGAGATAGAAATAGTCAACACTCATCCAAGTCAAAGACTGCAACAGAGGGGCCAAATTTCAGCCTGAGGCAGCTAGTCAAAGGGCCAAAATTCAGCCTGCAATAGCACAGTCAAAGCTTTGTAAGGTGCCACAGTTGACCTACAGTCAACTCTCAGTCAATGGCCCAGAACAGAGATATATCTCAAGTCAAACCCAGTCAACAAATCACAGATAAACTTGGCCTCCAAGATTAGTCAAGAACCCGGTCAAACAGCAGCAGATAGTCCCAAGTCAACCCTGGTCAACACAGAACGAATCTTCTCCTTCTCCCGCACATGTGAACAGAACTGCTAGTTTCAGATCGAATGGATGAGATGGATGGATGCCAAAGGATGTCAAATGAACTCCAATTTATATGCATGCTAGGAGGAGGATCTTGACCTTGGGGTCAAACCCATTCAATGAGTGGGGCCAACTTGTGCAAATGGCCCAACTTGGTCAAGATATAAATTCATAATTTATTCTTTGATTTGCCAATGAAAATAGTGACCATAACTACCAATTTTCTACAAAAACCACAGGTACACACAGGCCAGGCTCACTTTTGGAAAGTCTCACCAAAAAAGATTCAAAGTTGGGACTGAGTTTACACAATTTTGAAGCAAAGCTGAATAAGCTTTGACTCGAGAGTCCTCAAAAGGCTCTATGATTTCTTCAGCTACACTTGTAACATCCTAAATGACATGATGTGGTTATTTATTATGAAGCAAAGGTGTTTGTTGTTGGACAGTGCATTGCGATAAAAAACTAAGGGGAGAAGTTCTTTTGAAAGTTGCTTCAAGGAACACATCTTAAGGTTGAGCTCTACACTAAATAACTTAGATTTTCTTCCGCTTAGATGCTTAGGCCTAAGGGATATCTATTCTGCCAAAATCCACTCAAGACTTGCACCTGACCTCATCCCCTTTTCACATGCCATTCAAGTGGGAAATATTACAACAAGAATGGAACCCTATTTCACAGCTTGATATTCCGCCAACATCACTAGTGAACAAAGGATCCTTTGTTAGGGAAAATTTATGTTGAAAAACCAAGTCCCTTCAAATTTCAGCCATCTATCAACAATTTATCACCTTTGAGCTCCCTTCTAACCTTTGAGTTCTCATCAGAAAATTGCTTTTCTTCTAAAGTCCTAGATGACATTATACATTTTGAATGAACTACATTGCTAAGGTGTTTTCTATTTGGATAGTACATTGCATTAAAATTTGAAATCTGGAAAGGAGTAGTTAAATATTGTTAAAATTGGCAACTAGGGCCAAACTCCATGTGGGTCATATTATTTATGGCAGCTGATATTTTTATTAAATCCCTCCCTCTCATTGAGAGGTGTAGGATTGATCTAAAGATCATCCGATTCCGATAAGTATTTATGAAGTTATGAATTTATTTATGTTATGGACAAATTGTTAAGTCAGCCAGCAACTTACGTAGGCTCAGAAGCCCAACAGTCATGTCTATTCAACCTCTACATTTTAGTATAAATAGAAGAGGACTTCAAGTCATTTCTACACACACTTGGATCTCTTCCTCTCTCTACTTGTCTTTGGGTTTTAGTAGGAGGAGAGATCCTAAGAAAAAGTCAGAAAAAGGCGGAAAAGGCAAAAAAGCCGGAACTGCCGGAAAAGCCGGAACTACCAGAAAAGCCGGAAATACCGGAAAAGCCGAAAAAAAGTTGAAATGCCGGAACTGTTGGAATTGCCGGAAAGCTGGAACTACCGAGAACTGCTGAAACAGCGGGAGCATCTGTCTCTGAAGGAAGGCAACATGATGTATGAGATCATGGGCAGCATAATAAGCAGCATGATGATATGAGCATGGGCAGCATAATGATGCATGATGATATGAGCATGGGCAACATAATGATGAATGAGATCATGAGCATGGGCAGCTTGATGATGAATAAGACCATGGAAGATGCAGCATGATGAGCAGCATGAAGATGAGAGCAACTCAGTCATCAAGGTTCAACACATGTGACAGTATAGCAAGGTGTCACACGGTAATGTGTGCAGCAAATAGACGAGATGCAGCACTATGATAGGTGAACGAGTCACCTTAGAGAATCAGTTGAAGCAATATGTCTTCAACTGATCTCATGCCGATATCAAAAGTCAAAGTGATTGACTTCTATTGTAAATGTACTATCTCTCTCACTTTCTTTGTTGAACTTTGAAGAACATAAAAGAAGAATTGATCAAGGGTTTCCCCACATTGGGGTTTGTCCCTGGCTAGCGCCACATCTTGTGTCCTCTTGTCTTGGCTTGTCTTCTGCGATTTATATTTATGTTCTATCTGCAGTTTACTTTATGTTGATGTGATTTCTAATGTGGAAAAGAAATTGAAATAAATTGCTCTAGCATAGAACATACCTAAAATTAACATGGTATCAGAGCTATAGTCTTGGCTCAGCCGGTGGGAAATATTAGAATCAAACAACATGGCAGTAACCTTGAATGAGGTGATTAGGTTGCAACAAATGATGGTTGATGTGGGGGAGAAGTTGATTCATTCCACAATTGGGAATCCGGACATGATTGCAACTGATGTGGAGTTATTGGGAGCAAACTGGAGCGCATACGAATGACTGGGTCATAGCATTCAGGCGTCCCTCCCTTTTTCGGAATTTTGTGAACCAAGGGGCATGCACAAAACAATGGAGATTTAGTGGGATTTTGCGGAGATGATGAGTATTAAGGAAGAAGATGAAAGAGTAGTTGAAGGAGCCATGGTTGGCAAGGAGACAGTTGAGCATACACCCATTGATGAGGTGTCATCCATTGTTGAGGTATCCATTGACGAGGTATTCGGGGTTGTGACCGAGTTCTTAGGTGATAGCAACGCACCACATGTTGATGAGGTGCCGGAAGACAACTCCACCATTGTTGAGGAGTCGATAAGTACAAAGGCCTCTAGGTCCATGACAGAGTTTCCGAACGACAATCACTTGCAGTTGATTGGTGAGCATGTCTTGTGTGTTGGGTTGTCTATGGAGGAGCAGTTGGAGGCTCATGTTGAGTCCATGATGGAGGAGGATGTGCAGCCATCCTTTGGGCTAGCCATTGATGAGGGGCAACAGAGAGGCCATGCGTCGAGTTTTCAGCATAGTTCGCTTCAAAGGCACACTAATGGGATCTACAACATTATTATCCCACCCTTACGCATTGGGTTGAGGGAGGCAGAGTTGTCTAGACATACCAGAGGGGATGGACAGGTTAGAGGACTGAGCGACATGAGCTGAGTATGACACTGCATCATCTTGCAGGGCTTGTTCCTTCCATAGGGGTTTGTACATTCGATCCCCTCCTTTGGGATTGGATGGCGAAAGG